>OX941080.1:82016000-83312500 GCA_954870635.1 Arctium minus | reverse complement strand
CGGTTTCCAAAATTTCCAATCTAATATGGTTTTCAATTGAAACCACCTCTATACAAGGGCGGAGCCACCATTGGCCCATAATTGGCCCTGTCCCACCCTGAGATTCTTAAAAAATGAATTTTTTTATAGGTCAAATTTTGTTTTCTACGCAAACTGCAAAGTATGTTCACACTCCTATAATTCCTATATCTATATTACAAGTGTAAGTAATTTCAACCA
Source organism: Arctium minus (assembly GCA_954870635.1). Lineage (NCBI taxonomy): Eukaryota > Viridiplantae > Streptophyta > Magnoliopsida > Asterales > Asteraceae > Arctium > Arctium minus. The sequence continues at coordinate 83,312,281 of OX941080.1, read as the reverse complement.
AAATTGTTTTTTTAGGCAAAATAATTTCAACCAATAATGTTTGTTCTCTAAAGCAAGTAAACTTAGATTTTTTTTGAAACTTGAGATTTTCTTTTCATTCTGTAAAATTCGGTTATTAAACATAGATTTTCTCTGAAACTTAAGATTTTTTGCCCCCGAAAACATCGAGTGAACTTGGATGTTTGAAATTTTTTAATTAAATATTGTTATCAATATGACATATATATGGGGCAAATCAAATAAGAACCGTAAAAATGTTATAAATCTATGAAAATTAATCTAAAAATAATTTTTTACATAATTTTTTTCATATATTAGTATATTTGTTTTATTTAAGAGGACCACCCTAAATCATTTTTCTGGTTCCGTCCCTGCCCCTCTCTCTCTCTATATATATATATAGAGAGAGAGAGAGTAAATAAGACGATAAAAAGAAAGCTCCAAAGAAATGTTGACTGATTATAAAAGAAGCCAACAAGTTACAAGCTCTCTGGCGTCGGTTTCAATTGGTGGATGATGTTGACTTATTTTCACGCAAATGAGGTTAACAGTACAAGTGATATGTCTATTTATATTAATATTTCATTTATTATTGATGGATGTTCAATGTCCATAAAAGCATACGTTGATTGACACCTCTATTTATTACACGCTTAAAATATTTTCTAAATAAAATAAGTAAATTTATTAATAAAATATGAAAATTTTAATAATTTTTAATTTTCCTGTAATTGTAGATTTCTAGGTCAGTTTAAGTGCAGCAATTAATTCTCAGGCGATCATGAATGGTTTGGGATCATCGTAAGTGAACCTGTATGGTTCCATGTTCACAAGAGGTTTAAGAATGTTTAGATTTGAAACCGAGGAGGACGTGGTTTCCACTACATCTCCCCGAGCCTTACCAATAGGTCATAACACAAGTGTTTTATTTTTAATAATTGTTAATGAATCAATATATTTAAATTGATACCTTGGTAAGAAGGAATAAAAACTACGGTTTTGAAGGTACTTGAAATAAAAGTATTTTTGATCTAAAAATAATTTGCAAATAATCAGTGTCGCGTTTAATAGCATGTTCAAGAAGTCAAAACTACCATTTAACTTCAATTCCGGTGGACCATTTATAATTACTCAATACCGTTTGGGAGGTCCAACCCTAGGGGTGGGCGGTAGGGTGGGCGGTAGGGATGGTGATTTGTCCAGGCTCGTGGAGAGTCTGGTTAACCCAACCCGAACGGGGCCGGGGATTCCCTGCTAAATCGGGTGTCGGGTCCGGAGATCCCTGCTTGAATAAAACCGGGACTAGGCCGAGGCCGGGTAACACACCCTCGACCCGCCTGTACCCGGTGTATATATATATATATAGGGGTAGGTTATTATGTAACCTTTTACATGGTGCAACCCATGCAACCCCTCTATCCACCACTCATTTTATTTTCACATTTTATAATTAAAAAAAGTGAAAATAAAATGAGTGGTGGATATAGAGGTTGCACCATGTAAAGGGGTTGCATTTGAACACCCCTCTCTCTCTCTCTCTATCTATATATATATATATATATATATATATATTAATGTTTTAAAATTAATAAATACTAGTTATTTTATTTCCCAATTAGGTTTTCCTCACTTCCAAGTTCATTTCCAATTTCACAATTAGAAGGTTAGAACCCGACGATGACTCTCTCAAATCTCATGTTTCATTGCTTAGGGGACTTAAGTGACTATATAAGCATTAAGTTGTTGCCTATAAATTCAATTGCTGCTTCATCATTTAGTGTCCCACCACTGTAATTAACAACCATTTGTCTAATTCAATTAGCTAGCAACCAATTGTTGAATTAATAATTTTTAAAAAATTAAGTACTATGGTGTAAAACCTGGTATGAACCGGGTCGGGGGATAGGGTATGAACTGGGGACGGGGAACGGGTGTAGAACCGGGGATTCACCAAGGATTTACCGTATAACGAACCGGGGCTGGGATATGAATCCTCGTACCCGTCAGGGGCCGGGGTCGGGGGTCTTTACCATAAACCGGGGACGGGTTCGGAGATTGTAACCCCCCCTAAACCGGCCCCGTTGCCATGCCTAGTGGGCGGATTGGGCAACTGCTCACGTTATACAAAACATAAGAGCATTTTCAACAGCTTCTTCAAAATGGAGATTTTGAGGATTTTTTGCTCCAATAGATTTTCCAAAACATTCTCCAAAATGGAGAAAGTAGGAGAGAAATGATGAAAATCTTCAAATTTGGAGATATCTCAAAAAATGATTACTTATGAGAGAGAAATAGTTTTTTTTTAAGGGGGGTGCTATTTGCACCAAAAAATGCAAATATTGAATGCTTTGTTTTCCGATCCAATTATTTTTAAGGAATGTCAATTCACTTGAAATATATATATATATATATATATATATATTATTTTTGTTTATATATAAACATATTATCTTTATATATATATATATATATGTGTATTTGTTTTGATTTTATAAATTTATTAAATTTATTTATAAATTTATAAAATTTGTAACTTTTGATTTTATTTTATTTTATAAATTTGTAACTTTCGATTTTATTTTATTTTATAAATTCGTAACTTTTGATTTTATTATAACTTTGTAAAATGTATTTTTCTTTTTGTAACAATTACATTTTATTATAACTTTGTAAACGTGTAATTATTTCTTACCCAAATTGAACCGTAATTAAAAATAGCAACCAAAGATAGTTGGGGGGTTAAACCCTCAAATTAAGTAAACTTTTTATAAATATAAGTTGGACAGGATAAAATATGAGAGGACGGGACTGAATTGGACATGACTAATTGTCTGTTCCACGTTTGGTACGACTAGAACAAGACTGGACAAAACCATTAAAATGACCAAATTACCCCTATATCATATAATAATTCTAAACAATCTAAATCAATTAAAAATTTTAATGATTTTAATTATACAACTTAAAATAAATTATATAAATCATACTTTATAATTCTAATTCTAATTGGGTACGTTAATGATAACCATTATGTGAAATTAGATATGGCAGAAGGATACTCGTTTCCGCAAATTGTAGGACATTTTTTCCATTACATTTATCCGTGTGCTGCTGGATGGGCTACACCGTATTCAGAGCGAATACAAAATTACATGCAACTTTTACGTGTTAATTGTACTACGGATAATGTTATTTTAGAATAATCGAATGTAATATAGATATGGCAGAAGGATACCCGTTTCCGCAAATTATAGAACATTTTTTCCATTACAGTTATCCGTGTGCTACTGGATGGGCTACCCCGTATTCAGAGCGAATACAAAATTAAATGCAACTTTTACGTGTTAATTGTACTACGTATAATGTTATTTTAGAATAATCGAATGTAATATAGATTATTTTATGTTCTATTTATATGTTAAATCGTAATATTTATGCTTTATTTTAATAATTATATAATTATAAAAAATTAGTAATATTTATATTTATAAATATTTATTTCTTTTAAATCAAACCAAAAATAAAAATAAAAAACCTTGTAAAACTATATAATACAAATAAATAAAAATAAACAAAAGAAAAAAAGAAAAGACAACAAAAAGACAAAAAAAAAAAACACAATCACTACCCAGATGATTAAGGTGTAAATAACATTTTTTTTTTGTGCAAATAGCCTCCCATTTTTTTATTTCGTCTACCAATGAAATTGCTTTAAGTTTAATGTTTATGAGAGATAAATAATATTTTAATAATATAATTAATTGTGTAATCTCCAAAATAGAGAATCTGTTAGAGATGAAGACAATTTTTTTTTTTTTGGATATTTTGACTTTTTACTGAGAAGCTGTTGGAGATGCTCTTATCAACTAGCTATCATGATGCTATTATTGAACAAATTAAATGGAAAACAGTTGTAGAAAAGTTTCAAATGGGGGGCCTAACACAATCAAACAACTTTTTTCACTTGAATGTGGCAGCTCTTTATATTACTCTAAGTGTATTGATGTGGATTTGTTGTTGGGTAAACTCATGTTCAATATTGTTACAAACCCAAAAATTTGTGTTTTTTAAACGAAGACACTTTTAAATGTTTTCACTCAAGACACCAAAAACTTGAGCACCGACCCTCCTGTTTCGCTAAGCTGTTGATATTGATTTCGTTGATTTTAAGAGATGGAAATCAGTTATGCCACTTTGTTTATTTTATTGTCAGTGGAAGATAAAAACATTCTTACATCCTCTTTGACGACAATCTTTACCTCCTACCGAGTTGCTCCAATTTTCTAGCCAAATTTAAACACATAACATCTTTGTTACATGTAATAGTCACGAATCAAATGATCATCAACGCATGTTCCTAAAATATATTGATTTTTGAAAATTAGAGATGACCAAAAATCGGGTCTCAACGAGTCCCTGTTATGGTTAAGGCAAAAAGGACGTAAACAGTGAGAAATAATGTGAGCCATTTGAAGAATTTTTTATTCTTTGTTCTTTTTCAACCATCATGGTAAAAAAAATGAACCTTCACAACAAAATTCTAAATCTATACATTAAAAGAACAATCATTGACATGAAAAAAATTGAACTTTTACATGAAAAACATGAAAACCGCAACAAATATTCACCAAAAAACACACCATACTTTTACAGGGTGTTGCACATTCTCACAAAAAGATGGTTGGTCTTACAAAGACCCAATCCTAAATTAAAAAAATAATCGAAATATAACAAAAGTTGGAGCCAAACAAATTGTACAAAAACAATCAATTTTATTCTTTTTTTTTTAATTTGACATCCATGTTATTATATATTTTATTACGTTTCATGGTGTTCTTGCGTCCTCTTAAATTGAGAGTGTTCTCATTTGAGCTCGCCCCTATATATAGGAGTTGGGTTCTAGTGAGAATAAAAGTAATGGTGAGAATGTGGGAACAAAACCTTCATATACATTCATATACCTTCATCTACATTCAACTACTTTATTTACCTCTTTTTATAATCATGACCGAAACTTTAACAAATTTATGCATGTGAAAGTGATTAAATGTATGTAAAAGTTCGTGAAAGTGACTTGAAAGTGAAGATAAAATTGAAGATAGAGGTAGATGAATGTAGTTGAAGGTACTGAAACTAGTTGAAAAAAAATGAAGTTAGAATAAATAGTCAATTCATCTAAAGGCTCAAAAGTGTTTCCACCGTTCTCAGTGAAAGTCCTGTTCTTGGTGTTGGTTCAAAGTTTCCTAAGTAAGAATTCTAAATGAAGGATCAGACTTGAGCTCAGAGATCTGGAGATGAAGACTCAGATATCTGACCATGAAGGCTCAAAGATATGGATGTGAAAGGTTAATTGTTGATCCATACTCTCTCAGTGATTTGAGAATGATCATTTTCTATACTTAGTAAAAGTTACGTTTAACATTAGTGTTTCATCATCAACGATCATACTGAGTCTGTTAAGTTATCGCTGATGATCTTTCTTGTAAACATTCATATGTATAAGTGTTTCACTATCAGCGATCAAATACTGAGTATGTTCAATATCGCTGATGATTTCTCATGTAAACAGTTAGACATAATCCCTGAAGACAAGTTTCGCGACAAAAGATGTTCACTGCTGAATCGAAGACAAAGTTGCTGAACAAAGACAAGTCTACTCATGACCTGATGCGGATATCAGCGAAGCCAAGACAAGTCTACACACGCGAAGAAATATGAGGAAAAGCTTCAGCGATTGCTGAACTTCTTTATATCTCTGAAGGAAGAGATATTCAGCGATTGACGATCACTTAGCTTATGCCTCAAGTATCTTTTGTCTTACCCTTGCACACATCGTACGATTGTCAGAACAGACATACCTCTGCAGCAATTCATACAACAACTCTGACAACTACATTGTTCATCATACGGCTGAAAGCATGTCTCCTAAAGTCAGACCCATGCAGCTAATCAATAAAGGACACGTGTAAAGTGCTCTGCCATTCATTTAATGCATCAGGTATAAATAGAAATATTTCAACTCCATCTGAGAGCCTAAGCCTTCATCTTTCTAAAAATATAGAAACCCTTGTTTTCTTTAACCTCCTAATCCCCCATTCTCTACTTCTAGTGCAACCTTTCTTAGTGATTCTTAAGTTTGTTTATATTAGGTTTTACTTAATCTTATTCCGCAACAAACTTGTAAATTGTAATTTGATTTATCAATAAACAATTTATTAAACTTTAAAATTCAGTGTTTGTATTCACCCCCCCTTTTACAAACTTGTTAAGCACCTTTGGGACCAACAAGTGGTATCAGAGCAGATTGTTTAATCTCATAAATAAGATCTTGCTTTATTCTCTTCCTTGTTATTCTTAATATGACACTCAATACCAATACAAACTACTATGATAATGGTTCACTCTCAAAACCTCCTCGTTTTAGCAGAGATAACTTTGCTCTCTGGAAAAATCGAATGGTGTTATTTCTAGAAGGTGTAGATCCTACTATACCTAAATACGTAGCAAATGGCACGTATGAACCTTTCAAAATCATAGCTGCAGTTCCAGCTACTGCCACCACTCCTACTGTTATAGAACGTTATGCTATTAATGAAATAAGACAGTGGAGTGATGAAGACAAAAAGAAGGTTGGCTTAGATGCAAAGGCAAAAACCATTATCTCTATGGCTCTGCCTGATGAAGCTTTCCATTCCATCATGCATCTTAAAACTGCCAAAGAAATGTGGGACACTATATGTGTTCAATATGAAGGTACCACTGAAGTCCAAGAAACTCGAAAGATTAACTTGGTAAGACAGTATGAAAGTTTTATCGTTGGTAAGAACGAATACCTATCTGATGTTCACCAGAGATTTAACTGTTTAATCATTGATCTAAGAACTGCTGGTAGGGCCTATTCTAATTCTGAGGTCTTAACTAAATTCTTAGAATGTCTTCCTGAAAGCTGGGACAGTTACTCAATGTGTCTTAAGCTGACAAAAGACTTAAATTCTCTCTCTCTTAGAACTTTATATGGAATATTGCTCAACTATGAGCAATCAAATCTCCTGAAGAAGAATCTTGTAAAAGATTCTAAAGACTCCAAAAGCACTCCTGTTGCTTTAGTCTCTTCAGAGATCATTCCATCTCAGCGATCTACTCTTACTATCACTGAGTTAGATTCTGACTATGAGGAATTATCAGACACTGATCTTTCAGAGTTTGATGAATCCTTAGCACTCTTGACAAACTCTTTTAAAGGTTTGCAAGAAAGAGCAATTTCAAAAGAAATAAGCCTCTCTCTATAACTAACAAGCCAAAATCAACCCCTGTTGATAAGGCTACTGATACTTGCTATAACTGTGAAAAGATTGGACATTTTGCAAGTGAGTGCAAGTTAAAGAAAGTCTTCAAACCTTCTACCTCCAGAAAGTACAGCTATAACAAATACCTTAAGCTGAAAGAGAAATATCAAAAGTTGAAAAACTTTAAAAGAAAAGGTAAAGGTCTCATCGCTGAAGAGCATGACTGGGCTGAATCAGAAGAATCTAGTTCTGATGAAGAAGAAGTTGCTAATCTATGTCTTGTGGCTGAGATTAAAGAAGAAGTGGAAGAACCAACAAGAACTTCCATGAGCTATATCTCCTCTCAAGTATCTATCTCTACCAATCCCTCTCTTTTTGAAGCTGAGAGAAGTTGCTGTTGAACATAATATCCCAATCACAACAAGCAATTACTCAAGATATGAACATTATGCACACGAACTAGAGAGAGAAAGTCTAGAGAGAGAAAGTAGATATTGAATTAGTCACAAATCTGATCTTACAAAACAATGCACTCTAGTTCGTTACAACATGAATACAAACACAAACCCTTATATACTCTCTATCTAATACAAAGACTTAACTATTAAGGAAAGTAAAACATACCTTGACAATGACAAAGTTGACTTTTACATTGTTGACTTTCCTATTAAATCTTGGATACAATATTTAGACTTAACAATCTCCCCCTTTGTATTCAAGATTTAATAAAAATTTGATACAGATCTTCAGCCCTTGATTCTTCAGCATTTGTTCCTTTGAAGCTTTCACAATCTTTACTCTTTCAGTTCTTGAAGAATCTTGGAAAGTCTTTTTAAACTTTGAAGCTCTGAAAGCCAACATTTCTTGAACAAAACAGGAAATTCTTGAAACTTCTTTGAAACTTGAAACTTCATTTCTGAAAAATCTTTCGTCTTCAAACAAAATTGTATCTTCATCACTTTGATCTCTGAATCATCTTTGGAAGAAACAAACTTTCATGAATCATCAAATTTTCTTTGAACATTCTTCCTTCAGAATCTTTTGGCTTTGAATTTCTTTATCAGACTTGAACTTTAAATCAGCGGAAGCAATTTGAACTTTAGACTTGAACTTTGAACTTGAACTCTGAAATTGAATCTTTATAATTCTCCCCCATTTTGATGATGTGAGCATCATTATCATCAAAATATCATCAATTTCAGCATAGGCTTTGATTTCCCCCTTTGTGAACAACAAACAATCTCCCCTTGATATTGTTGTACTTTTGATCTGAAGAGCCGAATCATGAACATTATATATCTGAATCTTTTCAAATTCAGACATAATGAGCGTGTAACCCTGATTCAACAAATGAAACAGTTAGAAATTCCTGTCAGTAACACGAAGTTACTGTGTACAACGGATGTACAAAGTAAGGAGCTAGTTTGATGTTGACTCCCCAGGACTTCCATTCAATCATTGAAAGACACAAGGTAATTCTATGAATGTTCTGACAGAAAAAACATATTCTCTGTGTGCTCGTGCTTGTGTTTTGAAAGAATTAGCACAATGATTGTGTTTCATAAGGCTCAAAGTATGTAAATCACTGAGACAACAATGATTATACATGGACTCAATGTGCATGAGAAAGGGTCGAAGGTGGGGCAACTTTCCTTCTTTTTCAATATCAATATCTTCCAAAAGAAGATCCGATAGATTATATGTTGCTTCCCCAGAAAATGTGAAACATTCTCTTTTTAAGAAAAGAATGAGTAGTTGGTGGGGTTGTATACAAGAGATGGCATGGGCTATTTGCCTATTTCAATGATAGTCACCAAAGAAATGTGAACCAATCATTAATGTGGCTGCCCGGCTCAGAAAGTGGTAGGTGCAGAGTTATGATATTCTTTTAACTCTGATCTCACACCCTCTTTCTTTTAATCATATAAGCTCACATCTAACCAATCTCTCATTTCCATTTTACCTCTGCTCACTCCCACACTTAATTCTTTTAGACCCCTCTCCCCTTAATCACTCAAAGGATTTCTTCCGGGGTAGGAAACACTGGTTATCGTGAATCCATGGAAGATCTATTAAGCACTCATACTGAATCCCATGTTCCTAAAAGTACATGCTTATCAATGATTTTCTTGACATGTAAAGCACAAGAAATCATATGTCAGTTTATGTATGCTCATTGAAAATATGAATGAAATTTGAGCATTTGAACGTTGAAGATTTCTCAAAACAAAGATATTGAAAGAACGGAATGAAATTAAGAGAATTGTTTTGAGAATCTGACAATGATTAAAAGCAGATCAAATGAAATAGGTAGGGTATCAAAGAATTGGATATTTTGTTTATATGAACAAATATAAACAATTTATCAATGAAAGCACAAATATGAAAAAGATGTATGATGCTTATCAACTTTGAACTTCAAACGGGGGTATTACCATCGAAAAATTGGTTCGAATTTGAGACATGGTAATAACATTTTCAAATAAAATACTAAACCGGTGTGTGTGAATACTTGACAGTATATAGACAAGATCATACACAAGTATTGATCTTTGGAAACACACGGTCAGTTAAACAATAAAGCTCGAAATTTTGAAAAACATTTAAAAGCACACTTCTAAATTCATGAAATCTTTTGAGAATAAGAAGTGGTTTGAACATTTAAGAAAAGGTTTTTCATGTTCGAAAGTTGTTCTTCTTTCTAACAATCCTGAGATTTAGGATCAGAAGATTTTACCTTTTCGGCTCCCCCTCAAAACATGATATAAAGATTTAATCTTTTAAGCTCCCCCTGGATATTAGCACAATATCCGTCTTTGATCATTGATAAACGGGTCCTGATCTGTCATGTGATCAGAAGCCACTTTATTCATATTATTTTTTCAAAAATAAAAGGACAGAAAGCAGTAAAACGGTTATAGAATGAGTTCTGATCTGAAATAATCAGAAGTCATCACCTTTACTCCCCCTTAAATTAAGCATCTGAAATATGTCAGTTAAAACAGGATAGATATCAAACACTCCCTTTGAATTGTTAGACCATCAATATCAGAAAAATTTAGCAAAGAAAAAGTTTAGGATAGAGATCAGATCAATTCACTCGGGATGAAGACCATCAATATCCATCGGATGCAAGCATACAAGAGTAAGGTCTTTTTGATATCTGAGGTACGGGTCCTAAGCTGTTTTGCTTAGAAGCCATAATCTTGACATTGAGGTGCGGGTTTTGAACTGTTGTGTTCAAAAGCCATTGTCTTTCTTACTCCCCCTTGGATTGAGATGCCTGCAACACAGAATCAATTTTTTTCTTTGGTACCCGCTGGTATTTGGGTCCAGAAATGTGAGTTGCAGTTCGTGTGGGGGATATGGAGTAAGAACCATACCAGAAATGATCATTTGTTTTGTGAAAATGATCATGTGTACAACAAATAGAACAATAAAATTTCTTACCGTTAGGTGCTTTGTTCTTCTTTGCTTTGTGTACATGTACACATGATTTCTTCTCTTTTAGCTCATTTTCCTTATCATCTTTGACTGGTTTCCTTTTCCACACCAGTTTCTCTTTCTTGAAACTTGTTCTCGGATAAGTATCTAAACCATCTAAGAATTCATCGTAGAAAAGGTTAGTGCGACGAATCTGATTGAAGGATTTGACTGACCTTTGTGAAGAGATAAAATTCTGACTTGAACTTGAAACAGATTTTTCAAGTTGTTTGATCTTTGATGCAAAGTTATCTCTTTCTATCACCAGCTGGTCAATCTTCTTTGAAAGTTCAGATTTCGTCTTTTGCTCTTTTAGCGCAGAAGCAGACAGTTCAGACAACTTTGAGGTCAGCTTCTTAATTTCATTTTCAAAAATGGATCTTTCTTCCTCAAATCCTTTTTCTGACTCATTTCTCTGGTCGGATAACTCTTTGAAGAAACCCACATTTTTCTGTTCTATGGCCTTCTTTTCTTTATCAAACTTCTCTCTTTCCAAGATCAGTACTTTCTCAAAATCTGAGATTTGTTGAGAAAGCTTAATGCATTTAAGCTCCACTAACTTCTTTTCTTCATAACTCTTCTTTGAGAAATCTGAGAACTTCTTTGAAAAAATTTTCTTTTCATTTTCAAGATCAACTTTATTTGCATCAAGCTGTTTTTCCAAATCAGATAAATTCTTTCTCAGCTCAATGTTCTCAGATTCCAATCTCTTTATCTTCTCTTCATTCTGCCCAACACTGATATTCTTTAAGGTACTGAGTTCTTCTTTCAGTGATATGACTTCAGTAAAATACTCTCTTGACTTTTGTGAATGAAAGTCAACTGCAAGAGCCAGATTAATGTTCTCTAGTTTCAGCTTGTTATTCTTCTCTTCAAGATCTGAAATAAATCCCATGATTAATGAGTAATTGGCTTAATATGAATGATCGTTCCAAACTATGTATCAGAAAATCAGAAATCAGATTGAATTGAAATCTTAAAAAAAATATTTCGTGAAAATTGAAATTTGAACAATACTTGTTATTTCGCAGTGTAAAAAAAAATATTTCCAAAGATGACCAAAAACAAATTTTCCAGACTTTTTTTTTTAAACTGACAGTGAGACCCGCACAATTGAGGAATTCGGGTCATAGAGGAATTCGGGTCACAGAGGAAACGCACAACAGGCTATGCGTTTGTAGCCTGAACCGCACAATGAACTATGCGGGTGTAGAAGGACACGCACAATATGATATGCGGGTTCAACAGGGCACGCACTTGATGTTGTGCGTGTTCAACGGGGCACGCACTCCATCACTTTGCGGTTCAAGAAGGAAACGCACTTCTCTAAACTCAACTCTTAAAGAACACCCGCAAATCTGATGAATGACCCGCAAACTTTGATGAATCAAACGCACATCTGAAGAACACCCGCACACCTCTAAGATCGAACAAAATCGCACTAAAAACTCATATATGCCTAAAAATCTAACTCAAAACTTTAACAATTTGATCTTCTATACAACTCGAACACAAAACTATCACTAATTTTCGATCAAATACACAAAAATTACAAATTTGAATGAAGAACAGTGTCAAGAACTCGATATTTCCAGAAAACTCAAATTTCGAAAATTGATATCGAAATTGATAGAATTATGAAATATAATCAGAACATGAATCAATCCTACATATAAAACGAATCCAATGAATCCATTTTCTTGCATTAAAAACAATTTTTTTACTCAAAATTCGTATGAACAGTAACAAACTCGTTTTCTTGAAAAACTTTTGAAAAAAAAAAACAAATTTTCGATCAAAAACACGAAATTTCAATTCAAATCATGATAAAATCTTTTCTGAAAAGTTTGGTATGGCTCTGATACCAATTGTTGAACATAATATCCCAATAACAACAAGCAATTACTCAAGATATGAACATTATGCACAAGAACTAGAGAGAGAAAGTCTAGAGAGAGAAAGTAGATCTTGAATTAGTCACAAATCTGATCTTACAAAACAATGCACTCTAGTTCGTTACAACATGAATACAAACACAAACCCTTATATACTCTCTATCTAATACAAAGACTTAACTATTAAGGAAAGTAAAACATACCTTGACAATGACAAAGTTGACTTTTACATTGTTGACTTTCCTATTAAATCTTGGATACATAATTTAGACTTAACAGTTGCGCTGTTGATGTGCTGACAATTGATCTGTACAATGCACTGAATGGAAAAAGTCTAGATGAAAACAAAAATATTGATTTAACTGAACAACTAGAAAAATGTCATGAAAAGATCAGAGAACTGACTCTTTTAGAGGAAAGTTTGAAAGATCAAGTCATTGTCAACGAAATTATCAGCATTGAACGCGAACAAGCCATAGCTGCTTTGAAAGCAAAAAAGGCAACTGTTGAGGGATGGTGTAACTCTTCTACCAAAATCACTGAAATCATCAGGTCTCAAATCCCTGCCAGTGATAAAACCGGTCTTGGTTTTTGGAAAGAACAAGATGAACCTAAAGAAGACAGTTACATGCTTAAGTTTGGAATGTTTGTCTCTTCTATCCCTGATACCTCTTCTATTCAGTGATTTCCTTCCTCTAATCCTATTCCTGAGGAGTTATCAAAAATATTTAAGCTCGCTGATAAAGGGAAATCCATTTCCCATCCTCAGAAGGCTACCAAGAAAGCAAAACTGAAAGTTCCTCTCAAACCTTCAGTAAATCGATCTTCTAGTTCTGAAACAAAAATCTTTGATATCTGTCCTCCAAAGCTAAAAATTGATCTTAAGCCTAAGAAATATGAAGAACTAAAAATTCCTCCCAGATCTTATGCTAAATGTATTCTTGGAGATGGCCCTGCACATCTCAAGTTTTCTAATCTTACTGCTCATGGTCCTAAAGCCACCATTAAATATAGAAAATGCTATCATTGTGGACTCACTGACCATACTGCAAGTAAATGTCCAAATGCCACAAAAGCTGATAAAATAGCTAAAGTGAAGATGAATGCCCCCAAGGCTGAGAAATCTACCAAGGTGAAAAATACCACTAAGGTTAAGAAATTAACCAAAGTGAAGGTTACCACTGAAGCTGAATCTTCATCTGTCGTGAAGATTGCTGAACCTTCCATCTCCACTAACCCCACTGGACCCATTGAAAAGTGGGTACCAATCAAAACTTAATCTTCCTTATGTTTGCAGGGATCGAAGGGTATCTGGTATCTAGATAGCAGATGCTCTCGACACATGACTGGACAAAAAGATCTGCTTACTGAATACAAGGAAGAGAAAGGTCCCAATGTAATCCAATGAATCTGAATTTGTCGTGAGGCTCTGATACCAATTGTTGTTCCAGAATTCAAGCAATAAAGATCAAAATATAACAAGAATCAATCAAGAACAATCAATATAAAGAGAGAAATAAGTATATGGTTATCTGTATAGAGAGAGAAATCATTGTGTAATCAAGATTCATTCAATATAATGATTTATATATATGTGTGTTGATTGAACTGTGATTGAGTGCTTGAAACTGGAATTACATTTGGTATCAGAGCAGATCAAAGATCTCAGAAATCGATTTTTCACTCAGAAAATGAAGAACTCACAGAGCCACTGTGTTTAGATCGTTTTCGCAATTTTGAGTTGTAATTGTTGATTTCATGCTTGTATTGATTGCGATTTGATGTTTAGAATGTATTTTATTTAGATTGTATTAGCAATTTCGGTGTAATTCTCGTTTAATTTTGTGATTTTGTAAGTTTCTGGTTCGAGTGTATCTGCGTACTGTGTTCAGATCGAAAACATTGATTCAGTTGTGTTCTAATAAAATTGTTGCTAAAGGTTTGTTCAAAACATCTTTGTGATCATTTATGTGAAGTTTGGAAACAATTGGTTGAGTATTGAATCTGATATGGATGATTTTTGAATTTTTGAGTCAAACACTGAAGAACTCGCAAGACTCACAGAATTCGCAAGGTTCATCGAGGAATTCACAAGGCTCATAGATTTTGGTGTTATTGAAAATTCTTAAGTCAAGAATTCGCATATACCTTGTGCGAAAAGTTCAAGATTTCGTAGAGTACTTCGTACGAAAATTCCAGATTTCGCACACCGACGACTTCGAAAAAATATTGTTCATTGCATGTTGCCTGCGAAAAGCTCAAGAATTCACACAGTGAAAGAGTTTTGAAAGTTTTCTAAGTCTAGATTTCACTAAATTTTGTGCGAAAAGTGATCATTTCTTGTGCTTGAAATTTTCCTAAGTCCAGAATCCGCAAGTGTCATTCTGTGAAAAGCTCAAGTGAAGATTTCGCAAGTCGTAGCCTGCGGAAAGTGAGGATTTATCATACTGAAGTGTACGAAAAGCTTAGAATTCGCATCCTTTGCCTGCTAATTGTTCTTCTGCGAAAAGTTCATCCTTCATTCTGTGAAAAGTGTAGAATTTGCATAATACCTTGAGAATTTTATACTTAGAATATTTTTGGAAGTTTTTCTGAGATTTTTCAAGTTTGACTTTTTAGTCAAGATTTCTAATTTTTCTGATTAACGATCACTTCAAGCTACTTCATTACAGATATCAATCATGTCTAAGGATCTTCTTAGCATGGGTTCTCAATCCAAACCACCGGTACTTTCTGTCGGTGAATACCCACAATGGAAAAGGCGGATGATTCAATTATTGAACCACAAGAACAGAGAATTAATGAAGTCAATTATTAACTGTCTAGTCAATCCTGTGTTTACCGTACCTGGTCAGCCTGCGACTTTAACTTTTTCGGAAATTCTTGAACGATATGTTCCGAAGCCTTATCAGTACTTTAGTGAAGCTGAGAAAGCTCAAGCCAAGATAGATGGATAAGCTCTTATCCTTCTCACCATGGCTATACCAAATGATGTTTACAACAGAGTCGACAGTCGTGATTCTACGAATGCCAAGTGGGACGAGCTTGAAAGACAACTGCAAGGTACTGACAAATCCATCAAAGCTAAACTCAACCAAAGCATCAATGCTTACGAAGGGTTTAAAGCAAAGGAATGAGTGTCTCTCTCTGACACTTATAACATGTTAAATGTCATTTTGAACGATCTGAGTAGGAGTGGATTGAATAAGTCTGTTTCAGAGATAAATTACACGTTCGTCAAGTATCTGAACCCTGAATGGAGTAGCTATGCTATTACTCTTCAGATGACGAAAGATATGGTTCAAGAGGATGTAAATGATATCTTCGTTACACTTGTTCAGCATGAAGATCATGTAAAGCAAATTAGTGACGAGAAAAAGATGGTGAAAGAATCTCTCGCACTGTAGGCAGAAAAGAAAGTAGTGAAACCCAGTTTCTCAAAGTCTAAGCTTCCGAAAGCTTATTTGACTGAGTTGCCCAGTAAGTTCTGAATCGTCTGTTGAAGAGAATGAAGTAGAATTAGATGAAGATGTCCGGCGTTTTGTTGAGAATTTGGCCATGATCACCAAACAGTTCAACAAACGGTTTAGGAAGAAAAATATTTGTTCTAAGACCAAGCCAGATCTGTACAATAAGCAAAAGTTAGAGTACAAGCCTAAGTTTGAAAAGAAGGATTACGAGAAGAAGGAGGAGAAAAAGGAGGAGAAATTTAATGCTTAGAATTTCCGATGCTTCAATTGTGGGAAGCCGGGTCATTTTTCGAAAGATTTCAGATTTAAGAAAGTTAAGAATTGATAGTATTACGCGAAGAAGTCTTTGCTTGTGAAGAAGCAGGAGGAAGGGAAAGCTCTAATGGCAGAGGAGAAGAATTGGTTGTGCGAGACATCAGATGAGGAGGAAGCACACTTTACCTAAGTTCATTGTTTTATGGTTGAGGAGGAGCCCCAAACTGCTGAGCAACGACAGTCTGATACTATAAAATGGGTCAAACTGAACAGACTCTGAATCTTTTGATGAATAAACCCAAAGACATCCGGTTTTATAATCCGAAGATGGGTTTGGGTTTACCTGAAAATCAAGTTTTGAAGAGTGCCCCCGAAAATTTGTACAATTTTGAGAAAATGGGGCCTAACTCTCAAAAGATTTCGGATATTTGTGACACTTTTGTAAAAGCTGAAACTTTAATATCTGAAACTCCTGAAAAAGGAAAGCAGTTTGTAGATGACGACTTATCTGACAGTTGTACTGATTCTCAAGGTTCAAGTTTTAAATCGGTTGGATTTAAATACGATGATTTAAATACTAGCTACAAAAGAAGAAAACTTCAATTTGTAGAGTTTGAATTATTGTTTTCCACACTTATTATAATGGTGAATCAGTACCTGAGGATAAAAATATTCCTGAAACCAAGTGTCAGAATGACGATTATGAGTCAGATTCTGATGCTTGTGTTCAGAACATTATGTCTGAATCTACTATCGCTGGTTCTCCTAAGGATAGTAAGATAGAAGAGTCGGTTGATGTCACAGAATCTGACAAGAAGTCTGAGTTCATCAATAATATGTATGAAGAAATTTTTGATGAATTGATGAACGCTTCAGATCCTGATCCAATTTTAAAAAATCTTGAGTCTAATTCTGAGTCAAACCAACTTTCTGATTTGCAAAAGCTACTAGAAGAAGTTGAAGATGAGGAATATGATCTTCAATTTAAATTGGAAAAATCTTTGAATGAAAACCGAGAGCTTAATAAAAAGATTATTGAATTAGAAGATGCTCATTTTAAAAATAATTTATCAAACCAGAAAGCGTTTGAAAACCATAAATGGAATTTTCGTTCAAACCTGGAGTTTGTGACTCTTGTCAAACCTACAGTTGTTTATGCTCAAAAGTTTGAAAATCAACCAAGTATTTTGAGGTTGGTGAAACTTCAGGCGTGAAAAAGGTTAACTCATCTTGTAAGAATTCAACTAACTCAATGTCTTGTGGTGTTACAGATGTGATTGGAAAAAGGAGTGGAAAGTGGAGGAAGAAAAATTTTGAACAGAAGGGAAATCAAACAGGTTCAAAAAATCGTACTTCTATTGAGAAAGTAGTGAATGTAAAGACTGACAGTGGTTGTAAAAACATTTGTAATGCTTTTGTTGCAAATAAATGTCATTTTTGTTTCAATAAATGCAATTCTTTCGATAAATCATAGGTTTTTACTTTTGCTCAAAAGAATATGAAATGCAATCACTATGGCAATAATTCATTCTCATTCCACTCTACTGTTTCAAAGAACAATAAATTTCAAAGCTTTTCTCATGATAAATCATTTTTCAAGGCCTCATCTCAACCACTTCATGTTTTTAAGGCCAAGAAAAATAAATTTTCAAAGAAAAATGATTTTAAAGATGTTAATGTTAAGATGGTATGGAAATGGTTGCCACAACCTCGATATGAACGGAGAATCAAGGGCACGATTAACGATTTTCATAAAGTGAAGGATGCTAACAAAAAAGGACCCATCTAGATATGGGTACCTAAAGCCAAGTAACTATTCCTTTTGCAGGCCTGTCTTCTGTGGTTTATAGATTTCGGATGTTCAAGACACATGACAGGATTTAAGCAACTGTTGCATAATTATGTTGATCAATCTGTAGGAACTGTTGGCTTCTCAAATGCTGCTGTGAAAGGATATGTCAGAGGATATGCTATGCTAACCAATGGCACTGTAACCATCTAAAAGGTGTTGTACTTTAAAGGCTTAGACCACAATCTATTCAACACGAGTCAATTCTACGACAGTCATTATCATGTTAGGTTTACAATAACTCATTGCCACATTGAAGATCGAGATGGAACCGAGATATTCAAAGGTGAGAGATACAAAATTTTGTATACTATCAACTTTCCAACACTATCAGCTTCAAGACCCGTTTGATAGCTAAAGCGTCAAAAGAAGAAAGTTGGATTTGGCATCGCAGACTTTCTCATCAGAATTTCAAGGCCATCAATACTCTTGCAAGCAAAGGCTTAGTCCAAGGTCTACGTGAAATGCTGTTTGAAAAAGATTCCTTAGGCCCAACTTATGAAATAGGTAAGATGAAAATAATTTCACACAAAGCTAAAATGGAATCTTCATGCAAATCATCGCAGGAAATGATACATATGGACCTTTGCGGACCAATGAGGATTCAATCGTTCAACAACAAGAAGTATATTCTAGTAATGGTCGATGAATACTCTAGATACGCGTGGCTGTAGTTCCTAAGAGCAAAATTGAAAGCACCAGATTTGATAATTTCCTTCATTATGAAGATTCAAGTTCTGCTTCAACAACCAGTTCAAACGTTACGGAGCGACAACGACACTGAATTTAAGAATGAGACTCTACAAAGCTACTTATAATCAGTAGGCATCTCTCATAATTTTTCTGTTGCCCGTACTCCACAACAGAACGGTGTTGTAGAATGAAAGAACAGAACTATGGTCGAAACTGCAAGAACTATGCTCGCCTAGTTAGGACTACCGTTATATCTTTGGCTTGAAGCCGTTGCCACTGCTTGTTTTACTCAGAATAGAACAATCATCACTAAACGGTTACAGAAAACGGCATATGAGATTATTAACAATCGAAAACTTGATGTGAAATTTTTCCGTGTTTTTGGATGCAGATGCTTTGTGCTCAACGATCGTAACAATCTTGGAAAGTTTGAAAAGAAAGCTGATGAGGGATATTTCTTGGGTTATTCTTTAACGTCCAAAGCCTATCGGATCTACATCAAACGAATCAAGACGGTCATGAAAAGCATAAACGTATCCTTTGATGAAAATCTGACTACGACTTCTGAACACAGCAGTTCATAACTTATTCTTAAAGAAAAGGCTTCTACTCAATTCCGAGTGGAACCCGCTTTAACCGAGACTAAGTCTTCTACTTCTAACTCAAATTCTTCTACTTCTGAGTTAGATTTACATTTCTTTGATGTGTTCATGGATATATCTGCACATTTTGACAAATCTATCGTATCCACACCATCAACTTCAGTGGTCCCTGATACAAGTGTTGACGTTCTGGACCATCTGAACCCGTCACTACTTATTATAATACTACTAGTCCAAACAACTATGATCAAACTAATAATGTTTCTGTGTCTACAGATAATAACTCTGAAGCTGAAGTCCCAAGCACTTTATCTGTTATGCCAGAGTTACCTTTATCAGAGTTCCAGACTGAAGAAGTACCAACAACTATTTCTGAAGTTGTACCTGCCATAACTGATGCATATAATGATCAGAATAATCGAATCAATGTTCAACCCCTACCGAGTACTAGTCTATGGACACGAGATCACCCCATGCATAACATAATTGGCGACATTGACAGTGGAGTCAAAACATGAGATGCATCAACAAATTTTTGTTTATACTCAGGTTTCCTAAGCGTAATTGAACCGAATAAAGTTTCTGAAGCGTTGCAAAATCCTGATTGGATCATTGCCATGCAAGACGAACTGCTATAATTTGAGCGAAACAAAGTTTGGTAGCTTATACCTAGAACAAAGGACAAATCCGTTATTGGAGCAAAATGGGTATTCAGAAACAAGAAGAACGAAGCAAGAATTGTGGTCAGAAAGAAGACCAGATTGGTACCCAAAGGGCATTGTCAACAAGAAGGAATAGACTACGACGAGACCTTTGCCCCTGTGGCGAGAATCGAAGCCATTCGCATCTTTTTGGCCTATATAGCCCATAAGAATTTTAAGGTATATCAAATGGACGTCAAGTCTGCATCTCTTAATGGGATTCTGCATGAGGAGGTCTATGTAAATAAACCGAAAGACTTCGTAGATCCTCAGTTTCCTGATCATGTCTACGTTCTCCTTAAAGCGTTGTATGGTTTAAAACAAGCTCCGAGAGTGTGGTATGAAACTCTGACTCAATTCTTACTTGCTTCTGGTTTTAAGTAAGGTACGATTGATATCACTCTTTTTATGAAAAAGCATGGTGAAGACATGATTTTAATCCAGATTTATGGTGATGATATAATATTCGGTTCTACCAATCCTAAATTTTGTAAACACTTTTCAAAAATCATGGAGACTCGATTTGAAAAGAGTATGATGGGTGAGCTTAATTTTTTCCTTGGTCTACAAGTGAAACAGTCACCTAAAGGCATATTCATAAATTAGTCTAAGTACATTAAAGACATTTTGAAAAAGTTTAACATGGCTGATATTTCTTCCATGAAAACTCCAATGGCAACTGGAACGCTTTTGGACGCAGATTTATTCGGAAAATCTGTTGACCAAATGAACTACAGGAGCATGATTGGTTCTTTATTATACTTAACAGCCAATAGACCAGATATCATGTTCGCTACATGTTTCTATGCTCGTTATCAAGCAAATCCTAAGGAGTCTCTGTGTGTCCCACAATACGTGCAAATGATCAAGATGAACAAAACAAATCAATTCAAGATGCCATTTGTATTTCTCAATTCACACGATTACAATATGCTCTCTACTCTCAAAATAATTCTCTCTCTACAAGTGAACTCTCTTACCCTAATGATTCTACAAATAAAAATAAAAACTATTTATACCCTACAACTAATTACAAGACAAAAACACAAAATACAAATACTTTGACTTTGACATTTATTACAAAGACTTTGACTTTTGCTTGGAGGTTTGACTTGAGCTTTGACTTTGACTTTCATGATCTTGTATCCAACATATTTGTGCACTAACAATCTCCCTCTTTGGATTCAAGATCACCTTCAACAAGAAATTTAGCAATGATAAACAATCTCCCCCTTTGATTGATCTTTAACACATTTAATCTCTCCTTCATTATGACAACTGATCATCTTCAAAGAATAAAATCTTTAGCTTCCCTTTGGATTTAGAAACAACTTATCTCGTCCTTTTGGATAAGCAAACATAAATTTCAGCCACAAAGAACAATCTCCCTCTTTCGTTTGAAATTATGTTCTTCAAGAATTTTAGCAATCTCCCCCTTTCTTCTTTATCAGAAAAACAACAACTTTAGCAATCTTCCCCAAGGTTTACAAAACCTCTCTCAGACTTTTCAAGAAAGAAATTATCTCCAGATTTAGCTCACTTTTCTTCAGCAATCAAACTTCAAAAAAAAAATTCTGAAATCTTCAGCAAATATTTTGAACTCTTCGAACTTTCTCTTTCATTCTGAACATTCTTTCCAGACTCTAGAAAAATATAACATTCTAGTTCTGTCAATTCTTAATCAACTCGTCATAACTGTTACAAACTTTTCTTCAAACAACATTTCTTGAAATTAATTTCTCCCGTATATATAACATTTCTTGATCTTCTCCAAAATTGTTACAGACTGTTCTTTAGATACCATTTCTTGAAATATATTTCTCCCCCTTTTTGATGATGTAGAGCAGAGAAATCATCAAAACTTCTTCAAGAAATGTCAACATTTTCTGACCAATATCCTTTCATATGAGCCTCTGATCATCCGTCAATTCATAATGTATTCATCCGAATCTTTTCAAATTCAGACAAATAAGAGTGAAAACCTGAATCAACAAATGAATTAGTTAATAATGCCTATCAGTAGCATGAAACCACTGTGTGTAACAAATATACATTGGAAAGAAGTTTTTTGATGTTTACTCCCCAGGTCTTCCATTCAATAATCGAATAACACAAGGTAATTCTATGAACATTGAGACAGAAAAACACATTTTCTATGTGTACGTGATTGTGTATGAAAGAATTAAGCATGATGATTGTTTTATTAATTAGGCTCAAAATGTGTAAACCACTGTGACACCAACAGTAATACACGGACTCAATTATGCAAGATCGAAGTGTGAAGGTGGGGCAAACTTCCTTCTGTTTCAATATCCAAATCTTCCAAATGAAGATAAGATAGATTGTGTGCTGCATCCCCAAGAAAAATTGAAACATCTCTTTGTTGAGAAAAAGATGAGTAACTGGTTGGGTTAAGTCATGAGTTGGCATGGGCTAGTTTATGTTTCAATGAAGTTCACGAAAGAATTGTGAAACAACAGTAATGTAGCTGCCCGACTCAGAAAAACTTGGTACAGAGTTTGATATTCTTTTACTCTGATCTCTCACCCTCTTTCTTTTTAACATTTAAGCTCACTTCTAACCAAACTCTCTTTTCATTTTATCGCAGCACACACCCACACTCAGATATTGACTCCTCGCCTCTCGATCACTCAAGGTTAACTTCTTGGGTAGGAAACACTGGTTATCATGAACCCATAGAAGTTCTATTAAGTCCTCACACTGATCCCATGTATTTTTCCTATAATCAAAATGTTGCTCAATTGGTTTAACTTTTTCAGTTAAAGCACAAAATGAAATACATGTCAGTTATATATATGCTCAGTAAGATAATCATGAAGATTTTAGCATTTTCATCATGGAAGATTCTCTCATATCAAGTATATTTGAAAGAATGAAATGAGTACAAAAGACTTGTTTGAGAATCTGACAATGTATGAAAAGATCAAATATGAATGATATAGCAATAAGAGCTTAGGTCATGAAAAATTGGAATTTGTCTATACGAACCAAATATAGACAAGTCTTGAAAGAAACGTTTTGAATGAATCAACGCTCGAATATCAATGAAGTTCAAACGAGGTGTCCTACCATCGAAAATTAGTTTCAAATTTGAGACATGGTAAGAACATAGACAATAAAAGTACTAAACCGGTGTGTATGAATACTTGACAGTATATGGAAAAGATAATACACAAGTATATATCTTTGGAATCACACGGTTTGTTAAGCAATGAAGTCCATAAATGAAAACATTTAAAAATCACACTTCTGTATTCATGAAATTTGTTTAAGAATCGAGAAGTGGTTTGATCATTTAAGAACATGTTTTCATGTCTGAAAGTTGTCCTTCTTTCAAACATATATGAGATTAAGAGTAGAATAATCCTTACGCTCATCTTAAATCTCATGAAGTCAGGTCCAAAGTCATGATTGATATGATCATGTAAGATCCCCCACAAAATCTGCAATTAGTCAAAAAGTCATCAAAGTACAAAGTATTATTCACTAACTTTATTGAAAAATAAAGACATGAAAGTAATAAAACTTGTTAAGAACGAGTTCTGATTTGATTTAACCAGACGTCAATTACTCCCCCTGAAAATATGCATTCGCAATATTATCAGTAGAGGTAATATGTATACTCCCCTTGAAGGTTGATCATCCCTTTTGATGCATCGGAGTACACTTTCTTTTGATCGTTGAAGTATGAGTCCTAAACTGTTGTGTTTAGATGTCAAAGTCTTTGACATTGAAGTACGAGTCCTGAGCTGATTTACTCAGAAGTCTAACTTCTCAACATTGAGGTACGAGTTTTGAACTGTATTGTCCAAAAGCCATTATTCGTTGAAGTATGAGTTCTGAACTGATGTATTCAGATGTCTAGGTTCTCTTACTCCCCCTTGACTTGAGATGCCTTCAACACAGATGAATCTTTTGGCTTTGGTACCTACTGGTATTTGGGTCCATGTTTGTTAGTTGCAGTTCTGTTAGGAGTAATATGTTAAAGCACATATTTATTGGATTCAAGATCATAATTATCTGAAGATGGAAATCTGAAGTCAAAGCTGGAAAAGTCATCTCAACAAATAGTCTAGGGTTCGTTTTGTAATAATAGTCAAAGATTATTTTTCCGTATTTTATTATTAGTCTTTAATTATTAAATAAGTTTAGTTTTAGCTGTTGGGCCTAAACCTTGTGAAGCCCATTAGGCTTAGTTAGCCTAAGTATAAATTAGCTTTGTTTATGCTAATTAGGTTAGAGAAAAAAAAAGAAGGAAGCTTAATTGAGAAATTAATATTGAGAGAGGTTGCTGTGGTGGTGCGCCGTGAACAAGAAGCAGAGAGAGAGATTTCGATTTCTGGTAAAGAACAATTGTAATCGTTTGACTAATCAATACTAGGTTTGCATTATAGTATTGTTTATTGACTTACTTGATTGAATGATTACTCACTGGGACACACAATTGGTATCAGAGCACGTTACAGATTGAATTGAATGAGTTTTGTTCGGTTCTGTTTTCTGTCAAAGATTCATAATTTTTATTGTGTGATTGTTCTTTCAAGTGTTTATTGATTGGATTGTGTTTGTTTAGCATATTATAGTGATTGGGTATTGGTTGATTTGAATATTGCGTCGATTTTGATTATCAAAGTGATGATTTTTGTTTTCTGGGTTCGTTTATGAGTCGACACTGTGTCATAAATTGATTTATTCTTAAAGTGGTTTTTATTGAAATTAACTGATTGCAATCTGTTCTAGTCGGTAAATTGATCGAATTGGCAAAGTTTGGTAGTTTAATTCGAGATTTTGAGTGTTTTCTGGACTGATTTGTGTTTCTGGGTCGAAGAACATCAAGAACATCAAGAACATACCGGTCGCCCGACATTCATATCGGTTGACTTGGTTTGCGTATCACGCTATACCGGTCTTTGTTTATATCGGTCCTTTCACTATCGGTCGACCACACCTTATCGGTCGACCGGTACACACAGTCCACTTCGGTCTAAGCTATATCGGTCTAATCTATTTCCGGTCGAAGACCTATATCGGTCTAAGCACACTTTCGGACTTAGACACTATCGGTCTAAGCATTATATCGGTCTAAGATTTATCAATCTAATCCTTTTCCGGTTGAAGATCTATCTCGGTCTAACTCACTATCGGTATAAGCACACTGTCGGTCGAACAACCATCCGGTCTTACATATTATCGGTCGAAGGTATATCGGTTCATAGCATCATACCAGTCTTTGCACTTCCTTGGTCGAACAAGTGTCCGGTCGAACAAGTATGCGCAAACCTCCACTTTGCGCATCGGCCTTGACACGCAAACCTCACTTTGCGCATCGGCCTTGACACGCAAACTTCACTTTGCGCGCCCCACTGCATGCGCAAACCTCACTTTGGGCAAGTACTGATCACTTTGCGCAAGTACTGTTTACACTATTCACTGTTCACTTTTGCGAATTTTGTTCCAGGTTTGCACAGTTCTATTTTTCAATTTTTAGCGGGACCCTCGTGCTAAGTCTGCGAAGGGGGACAAAGTTCTGTTCGTGATCAGATTTTTTCTGAATTTCATTCTAAGATTTTCAGTATTGTGTGATTTTATCGGGACTGACGGTCATTTTTCAAGTTCTTATCTTATCAATATCAGTTCTTATCTTATCAATACCAGAATGAATTCTAGTGAAGCTCCTTCAATCAGTACGGATGAGAATCCACCAGTACTTTTCAGAGGAGAGTATGATGCATGGAAAAATCAATTCATAGACTTCATCGATCAACATTATTTAGGAGATTATATCAGAAAATCTCTGAAAGAAGGAATCATGTCACCTCCGACTAAGGTTCTCACAGTAGCTGGAAAGAACGGAGAAAATGAACAGAGAGAGTATAAATTACCACTTGATAGGTACTCAGACGAGCAAAGAAAAAGGCATGAAGCTGACAAATTAGCTCGATCTTTCCTAATGGAAGGAATGTCAAAAGAGATTTCAAAAGAGATTTTCTTTACATTAGACATCAAAGATGCTACAGGAAAGCTGCTATGGGAACATATTGAGAAGATTGAGACAGAACCAAAGTTGTCTTCAAGAGTAAAGTTTCTGGAATTTGAGAACTCTCATCTAAAAGAAAAGATCTCTGTCTTGGAAGCTCAAATCCAGAAACTAGATTCTGTTGAGAACAATGAGAATGTTAATGATTTGGAGAGTGCAAATGATGATCTTCAAAAGAAGATATCTGATCTGGAGAAAAAGATGGACAAAGAAAGATCTGAGTTTGAAATTGAAAAGAAAGCATTTATAAAGAAATTCTCAGTTTTTTCGAGAAAATGTGTAAACCAAAAGAAGGCAATTGAGTTGAAATGTTTAAAGCTTTCTCAAAAGACTTCTGAATTTGAGAAAGTAATTATTCTGAAAAGGGAAAAGTTTGCCAAAGAAAAGAAGTCCATTGAACAGGAGAACACTGGCTTATTTAAAGAAATATCCAGTCAGAGAAATGATGTTGAGAAGGGATTTGAAGAAGAGAGAAACTTCTTTGAAACTGATATTAGAAAGCTGACTGTCAAGCTATCTGAATTATCTGAAAGTTTCTTGAAAGATCAAAAAGCGAAGTCTGAGTTCACGAAGAAGATTGACTTGCTTGTTAAAGAAAGAGACAACTTTGCTTCGACGATTAAAGTGCTTGACAAGACTGTATCAAGTTCAAATCAGAAATCTGTCTCTTCACAAAGGTCAGTTAAATATTTTGATCAGATTCGTAAAACTAACCTTTTCTATGATAGCAATATAGATGGTTCAGATACACATCAAAGAAGAAGGAGATTCAAAGAAGAGGACCTGGTCTGGAAGAAGAAACCAGTTGAAGATGAGCTGAAAGAAAGAGAATCATGTGTAAATGCGTCTAATGCCAAAAGGAACAATGTGCGTAAAGGTAAACCTGAACATATCTACACGAGAGATCAATTAATCAGGTTGTCAGGTAAGCAATTCTATTGTTCTTACTGTCATACACATGATCTTGTTCATAAAACAAGTGATCATTTCTGGTATGGTTCTTACTCTGTAATTCCCATAAGAACTGCAACTAACAAACATGGACCCAAATACCAGTGGGTACCAAAGAAAAAGAATGAATCTGTGTTGCAGGCACTTACTGTCAAAGGGGAATAAGAGAGAAGAGGCTTCTAAGTAAATCAGCTTAGGACCCGTACTTCAACGAAGTTTGACTTCTAAACACAACAGTTTAGGACTCGTACTTCAGTGATCAAAAGACCTTACTCCTGTGCTGATAAGAGATTGTACTCCAATACTTCAATGAGGAAATCAACCGTCAAGGGGGAGTACATAGTTTTCTGAAATTTTATGTATCTGTCAGATATGATAATCAACATTTGAGGGGGAGTCAATTTTATATTTTTCATTGATAATTTTTTTCTGATGCATAATTTCAGGGGGAGTAAAGGTGATGACTTCTGATTATTTCTGATCAGAACTCGTACACTAAGTGTTTTACTGCTTTCTGTCATTTCAATTTCTGTGAATAAAGTTTCTTTGACTAGACTTTTAGACTTTTGTAGGTTGAGAGATGCTTCAAAGATCATATCTTTATGACTTTAATCTTGACTTCGTGAGATGTAAGACTGCATTCTAAAAGGTATAATTTCTTATCTTCATCTCATCTATGGTTGAAAGAAGGACAACTTTCAATCATAAGAAAATATGTTCTTAAATGTTCAAACCACTTCCCGATTCTCAAAAAGATTTCTTGATTTGGAAGTGTGATTTTAAATGTTTTCCGATTCATCTTTGAGCTTTAACTGATAAAGTTAAACTATCTGAGCATCATGTGCTTCATAGGAAAATATGGGATCCGTGTGCTAGGACTTAAAAGAAACTTCTATGGATTCACGTTAACCAATGTTTCCTACCCAAGAAGTTAATCCTGTAGTGATTGAATGTGAGGAGTTTAAAAGAAATGAGTGTGGGATGTGTGATGAGAGAATATGTCAAAAGAGAGTTGGGTTAGCTGTGAGCTTAAAGATTAAAAGAAAGAGGGTGAGAGATCAGAGTAAAAGAATTTTTAAACTCTGCACCAACTACTTTCTGAGCCGGGCAGCCACATTTCTAATGCTTCACATTTCTTTGGTGAACATTATTGAAACAGGCACCTAGCCCATGCCAACTCTTGATTTTACCCCACCAGCTACTCATTTTCTTCTCAACAAGAAAATGTTTCATTTTCAAAGGGGACGCAACACATATGCTATCTGATTTTCATTTGGAAAATCTAGATATTGAAAAGAAGGAAGTCTGCCCCACCTTCACACTTCACTAATGCACATTGAGTCTGTGTTTGACTACTTTTATAAGTGGTTTACACTTTTTGAGCCTTATAAGCAATCATCATATGCTTAATTTATTCTATCACTTGCACGAACACACAAAGAATTTGTTTCTTTGTCATAACGTTCATAGAAATTACCTTTTTGGTGTTTCGATGATTGAATGGAAGCCCTGGGGGAGTGAACATCATAAAAGCTCCTTTATATTGTGTATATGTTACACCTAGTGACTTTGACTTTGTGTTACTGACAGGCAATTTTAACTGATTCATTTGTTGATTCAGGTGTTACACTTCATTTACTATATTGTCTAGATTTGCAAAGATCTGGATGAACATCTTAATGAATTGACGGATACTCAGTGGTTCTGTTTGCAAGATCAATGGTGGAAGAAATTTCTTGAAGAAAAGTTTTGATGAACTCTTTGCTCTTTTCATCAAAAAGGGGGAGAAGCGTTAATTAAGAAATTGAAGATATTCTGAAGATATGCTGAAATGAAGAAATTTTCTTTGAAGATGATTTGCTAAAGCATTCCGAGCTAAAACTGGAGATAATTTCTTTCCAAGAGATATTCTCATCGATTGGGAAGATTGCTACTTTCTGAAGAAAAAGAGGAAGATTGAATTTTCTGAGATTAAAGAATGATCTTGATCCAAAGGGGGAGATTGTTAAAGCACATATTTATTGGATTCAAGATCATAATTATCTGAAGATGGAAATCTGAAGTCAAAGCTGGAAAAGTCATCTCAAAAAATAGTCTAGGGTTCATTTTGTAATAATAGTCAAAGATTATTTTTCCGTATTTTATTATTAGTCTTTTATTATTAAATATGTTTAGTTTTAGCTGTTGGGCCTAAACCTTGTCAAGCCCATTAGGCTTAGTTAGCCTAAGTATAGATTAGCTTTGTTTATGCTAATTAGGTTAGAGAAAAAAAAGAAGGAAGCTTAATTGAGAAATTAATATTGAGAGAGGTTGTTGTGGTGGTGCGCCGTGAACAAGAAGCAGAGAGAGAGATTTCGATTTCTGGTAAAGAAAAATTGTAATCGTTTGATTAATCAATACCAGGTTTGCATTATATTATTGTTTATTGACTTACTTGATTGAATGATTACTCACTGGGACACACAAAATATAATAAGAACCATTCCAGTAATTATCAAAAAGGGATTTAGGTACCCATTTATAGATGGGTCCTGCCAAGTTAGCACATGATTTTGGCATCCATTTGAATTTGGACCCTTTGATCTTTTGAAAATCTTTTGAAACATATGAATTATATACATGATTTGAACCAAACCAATTATCAGAATATTGTCGAGACACAAAATCATTTCGACGATATGTGGAAGACTTATTAGTAGACAGAGATACTTGGAGTAATTGCTTTATTGAATAGGTCTTGTAAGAAGTTACAAGTTTTGTTTTGTGAAAAGAAATATTACCAACTACATCAGTATCACTAACAGTCACTTTATTACATTAAATATCAGAACATGATTTTGTAGTCTCTCCAACATTCTTCTTTGGTCTCCATTCTGATTTCACTTCAGGCTTTCTCTTTTTCACATCTGAAACATCTGAATTTTGAAAGTTAGAACTGTGAGATTTGAAATATTGTCTTTTCTTTGATTTACCAGTGTTAGTCCATTTTCGTGAGTGTTTTCTCTTCTTACCTTTGGTATGACTGTTACTCACATAAACTGATTTATCAACATTAGTTGATGATCCACCCTTTTCAAATACACTTGGTAAACCTTTTGAATTCACAATAAATTTAGAATGATCTGGAAGTTTTGAATTAAAGTCAAATTGATCAACACATTCATCAAAGCAACCATCAGAGTTTAGAAAATCAAACTCTTCATCAAATAGAACATTAACATCATTTGACTTAGAAACTTTGGAAGAATTTGAGAAATCGGTGTTAACAAAAACAGTTGAAAATATCATTTGTTCTAGCCAAGTCAAAATCCTCTCATCTACAAGAGTTTTCTCAAGTTCAGAAATTTTACTTTCTAAAATGAGTGTAAAAACATAAATTTTGCTTTCAACCGGTTTTGCCTCCAGTTCCTCTGTAGAATAGCTTTGAAAAAAATTATTACAAAGAATTTTGACTGTTTAGAACTGTAACTAGAATTCAACCTCTCATAACGAAATGGAAGTTGCTTTTTAGTTTTATTTTTCCTTTTCTCATTTTCCTTAGATTCTTCCTCATCTAATAATTTTGTCCATTTGACTTTGAGTTCAGGATATTGAGGTGCCAATTTTAGAAAACCAAAATCATACAGAGCAGGCACCTTGGAAATACCCTTTTTCAATTAATGTGGGTTATTGTAACCAATACCTCAACACTCACTACTCTCTTTTGGTTTATTAAGATGAATGGTTTGCTCAGTCTAACCTAAAGTATAAAGTTTTTCTTCCAAAACACTCACTTTTTCAACTAAAGACTTGTTTTCTTTCTTTAAAGATAAATACTTTTTAGCAACCTCTTTAATCTCAAGTTCACACAATTTGAATTTAGATGACGTTTCAGATAGTTGATTATGGATTACAGTCTTTTCTCTAGCATTGGTATCAATATTTTTATGTAAAGTCTCAATTAATACATTCTTCTCAGCAATATCATTGTTGAGTTTCAGTATTGTTTGATTTTTCTTTTCAATGATACCTTTTTCGCGTTTAAGTTTAGACTGTAAATCCTGAAGTTCAATTATCATGGATTGCATTTGAGATAAGAAATTAGATTCAGACATATCACATACCTCTTTAGTATCCTCCGCATCAGAATTCTCTTCAGTGACATTATGCCTCATGAAGCACATGTGAGGAGTTTCTTCCTTGTCACTGTCGGGCTCAGAGTTCTCCAGCCATAAATCATCTTCAGCCATTAGGGCTTTGCCAACTTCTTTCTGCTTGGCTAAAAGCATTTTGTTCTTGTAGTATTCTGAGTTACGAACCTTTGGCTTTCGGCAATCTTTAGCAAAATGGCCTACTTTGCCACAATTATAACACTTTACTAATTCAGCCTCTTTCTTCTCCTCAGTCTTATACATGCCTGAGATACTAGAAATAGAAGCTGAACGAGATAAACTGAAGAATCAGAATTCAACTCTTCAAAATTAGATTCAGGAGTTTAAATCTAAATTGTTAAATTCTGATAAAACTTTTGTATGTGCTAAATGTACTAATAATTCTCAATCTGATTTTACAGGTATCATTAAGGCAAGGGAGAAAGAGATTAAAGATAAAGAAAACGAAATTGGAATGAAAGAAAAAATTATAGAGGTTAAAGAGAAAATAATCATACAAAAAGAGAGAAAAATAACCAATCTTCAAAGCCAACTGAAGACAACTGAACAAAAATCATCAGAACTACAAGCTGAAACAGTTGAGCTTCAACAGAAGTTTAAGGTTTTTGAAGATAAGATATCTGCTTTGGAGTCAAAGAATGCTGATCTAAAGAAAAGCCTCCAAGAAAATAAAGACAAAACAAATATGGAGAAAGATTTTACTCAAAAGTTGTCTGACCTTTCCAAGAAAGCTATCCAAGAGAAGAAAGATTTGGAGCTTAGATGCATTAAACTCTCGAAGCAAGTGTCAGAGTTTGAAAAGATTTTAATTACTGAAAGAAACACGTTTTCTAAAGAGAGAAAAGTTCTTGAAGACAAAACTGTTGAACTTCCCAAACAAATCTCAGTTCTGCAAGACTTACTTGAAAAAGAAAGAAAATCTTTTCAAGAAAAGAAAAATTCTTATGATGCTGGAAAGAAAAATGCTGAAAAGAGAAATGTTGGGATTTTCAAAGATATTTCTCAACAAAACAAGAACTTAGAAAAAGATTTTGAGCTAGAACGTCAAAACTTTAAAAATGAAATATATAAGCTTACATCCAAGATAATTGTTCTATCCTCAGATATTCTTAAAGAAAAGATGGATAAAACTTATTTGAAAATTAAGTTTGACACACTTTCTAATGAAAGAAATATTTTGTCCAAAAAGATAAAGGACTTGGAAGCTGCAAATAGTAATTTGTCAGAAAAGATTTCAGCTGATGTGATTAATCAATCACCTGTTGATAATTCAACAGAATCAGTCTGTTCTTTCAAAACAGCTTCAAGTTTCATTCATGAGAAAAATGTTTTAAAAAAGAAAAGTGTCAAACCAAACATTGTCAAATCAAATCAGATTCGACCATCTAATCTGTTTTATAACAAATCTGTTGATAGTCCAGCAAGCTTTTACGTCAAATCCCTTGGAAAGAATTCTAAGAAAGGACAGATGGTCTGGAGAGTTAAATATTCCTCAGATGAAAAGAAGAATGACAAAGTATCTGCATCCACATCCAATGCCAAAAAGAACAGTGCACACAAAGGTAAATCTTTTGGCAAACATGATATGTTTTATTCTACTAATCATTTGACAAGGATTGCCCAAAAGAAGATTTGTTGTTCTTACTGTGGAGCAAATGACTTTGTAAGTAATAATTTTGTCAATTACTGGTATGGTTCTTTTTATGTAACCCCCAAAAGAACTGCAACTAACACATCAGGACTCAAATACAAGTGGGTACCAAAAGCTAAATCTGTGTTGCAGGCACCCAAGGTTTAAGGGGGAGCAAGAACAAAGGCTTTTGAACAAAGCAGTTCAAAACCCATACTTCAAAGTCAAGATTGTGGCTCTTGAATAATTCCGTTCAAGACCCGTACTTTAATGTTAAAGGACTATGACTTCTAGATAAAACAGTCTAGGACTCGGTCTTTAATGTTTAAAGATAAGGATATTTTAAAAATATCCAGGGGGAGCTTATCTGATCTAAATCATTATATCATGATTTGAGGGGGAGCCTAAATGTTTGTAAGTATCTTCTGATCTAGATCTCTGATTGTTTGAAAGAAGAACAACTTTCAATCATGAAAAATATTTTCTTAAATGTTCAAATCACTTCTGGTTCTCAAAAGATTTCATGAATTTAGAAGTGTGATTTTAAATGTTTTTCATAATTGAGCTTTAATGTTTAACTGGCCGTGTGTTTACAAAGATCAATACTTGTGTATTATCTTGTCTATATACTGTCAAGTATTCACACACACCGGTTCAGTATTTCATTTGAATTTGTTATTACTATGTCTCTAAACTAAACAATTTTTCGATGGTAATACCCTCGTTTGATTTCAATGTTGTTGAGCATCATTCATCATTTCAATCTTTGTATGTTCATTGTGAAATTGTTTATATTTGTTCATATAAACAAACTATCAAGTTCTTTAATACCCCAACCATTTCACGTTCATATCTTATGATATTTGATCTGATTGATACATTGTCAGATCCTCAAAACAATTCTCTTGATTTTATTTCATTCATTCAATTTCATTGTTTTGAGAGATCTTCATAGTTCAAATGCTCAAATTTCATTCATATTCTTGATGAGCATTCATTACTATAACAATGATATCATGTGCTTAATTGTTCAAGTTAAATTGTTGAGCAACTATTCTTTTTAGGGCTTACATGGGATTCGTGTGTAAGCTTAAACAGAACTTCCATGGATTCACGTTAACCAGTGTTTCCTACCCAGGAAGTAATCCTAGAGTGATTGAGGGGTGAGGGGTTTCTAAATCAAAGAGTGGGGGAGATAACTTATCCGATTGAGTTTTTCTCATTGTGCTGAGTGGTAAAATGTAAATGAGAGTTTGGTTAGAAGTAAGCTTAAATGTTAAAAAGAAAGAGGGTGTGAGATCAGAGTTAAAAGAATATCAAAACTCTGCACCAACCACTTTCTGAGTCGGGCAGCCACATCTTCTGATTGGTTCACATTCTTTGGTGACCATCATTGAAACAGGCAGTGAGCCCATGCCAACTCTTGCATTAACCCCACCAACCACTCGTTTCTTTCTTAAAAAAGAAATGTTTCATTTTCTTTGGGGACACAGCATATCTGCTATCTGATCTTCACTCGGAAGATTTAAATATTGAAATAGAAGAAAAGTAGCCCTACCTTCGCACCTCTTTCATGCACATTGAGTTCGTGTAATACTTGTTACTGTCTCAACAATTTTACACATTTTGAGCCTGTTCAAGCTTGAGTAGCTTCAATCATTTCTTACACTTACACCTACACACATGGAATACGTTTTCTTGTCATGACATTCATAGAAATTCCTTTGTGGTTTTTCAATGATTGAATGGAAGCCCTGGGGGAGTGAACATCTTAAAAGCTCCTTTCCTATGTACATTCATTGTACAAAGTGGCTCCGTGCTACTTACAGGCATACTAACTGTATCATTTGTTGATTCAGGATTACAACGTTTATTATATCAAAATTTGAAAAGATTCAGATATATACATCTCATGAATTGACGGATACGCAGATCAGATCAGATGAAAGAGCGGAGATTGTCAAATCATTCTAAAGGAGGATATTGTTAGTTTTTCAAAAAGGGGGAGACTATGATTCAAAGACAATGATGAAATTGAAGAAGTTTTGATGATCATGATGTTCACAATCATCAAAAAGGGGGAGATATTCTAAAGATTTCAATTTCAAAGAGTAAATTTCAACGTCAAAAAGAGATGTGAAAGTGAAAAAGACTTGGGAAAAAATTCAGAAAGTTCAATTAAAAGAAATTAAGAAAGTTCAATTAAATCAAATATGATGAAAAGAAATTATTCAAAGAAGATTCAAAGACGAGTGAAGGTGATTCGAGAAAGTTGGTTTTCCAAAGACTGATCAGAAATAACAGAGATGAAGAAACAAGTTTTGCAAGATTCCTCAAGATCAAAGAAGTTTCAAAGTTTTTCAAATGATTGTTCAAAACTGGATGTCTTTTCAAAGACAAAGTGAAAGACTTTTCCAGATTCTTCAAAAGCATCAGAGATTGAAGATTGCCAAAGCTTCAAAATTTAAAGATTGTTAGAGCTTCAATGTTTAAAACTGTCAGAGACAAAGATTTGAAGAATCAAGAGTAGAAGACGATTGTCAATTTTTTTTAAATCTTGAATACAAAAGGGGAGAATGTTAGAGTATTTTGTTGTATCCAACATTTAAGTGTTGTAAAGTCAAAGTCAATCAAAGTCAAAGTCTAGTTTAGTCAACATGTTTTATGAGTGTTTGTGAGTCTTTGTTAAATAGGGGTATGAGTGAAGTAGTATATATATAAGCATGTAGCCTTGTGAGAGTTAAAAAGGAGAAGCGTTCATTGTACATTGATATTGTGAGATATATGACACATACGTTTTCTTTCTCTACTCTCTCTCTCTCTAAGATCTTAATTGTCATATATTGAATCTTGATAGGATTGTGCTTGAAATATGGGAAATTACTTTTTCAAAACTGTCTGATGAGGATGAAGCTAATGAAAAAGAGAAACGGAAGAACAAAACTAAAATGCAACTTCCATTTCGTTATGAGAGGTTGAATAACAGTTATAGTTCTGATAAATCAAAATTTCTTTCAAATGATTATTTTGAGAGTTATTCTTCAAAAGAGTTAGAGGCTAAACCTATCGAAGGTAAGCTTTACGTACCTCCTCTCGTGTTGGAAAGTAAAATTTCTGAACTCGAGAATACTGTTAAAGCACATATTTATTGGATTCAAGATCATAATTATCTGAAGATGGAAAACTGAAGTCAAAGCTGATAAAGTCGTCTCAACAAATAGTCTAGGGTCCTTTTGTAATAAATAGTCAAAGTATGTTTCCGTATTTTCATTTATTGTCTTTTAATTTAGTTATTTGTTTTAGTTGTTGGGCCCTTGTCAAGCCAAGCCCATTTGGTTAATTAAGGCCTTTGTATAAAATGGCTTGGTTTAGTGGTAATTAGGTTAGAGAGGTTATTAGAGCTAATTAGATAAAATAATTATAGTGTGGTGGTGGTGGTGCGCCGTTTACAGAAGAAAAGCAGAGAGAAAGGTCGATTTCTTGTCAAGAACAATTGTAACCGTTTGATTAATCAATATCAGGTTTGCATTATTGTCTTGTTTATTGATTTACTTGATTGAATGATTACGTATTGGGACACACAATTGGTATCAGAGCAGGTTACAGATTGAATTGAATAAGTTTTGTTCGGTTCTATTTTCTGTCAAAGATTCATAATTTTTTTTGTGTGATTGTTCTTTCAAGTTGGTTTTGGTTGGGTTGTGATTGATTAGCATATTATATTGATTTGGTATTGTTTGATTTGAATATTGCATCGATTTTGGTTATCAATTTGGTGTTTGTGGCAATTCTGGGTTCGTTCTCAAAAACGCACTGTGTCTTCAATCGAATTCTTCTTAAAGTGTTTTTTTGTTGAAATTAATTGATTGGAATCTGTTCTAGTTGGTTATTTGATCGTTTTAGCAAAGTTTGGTTGTTTAATTCGAGATATCGAGTGTTTTCTGGGTTGATTTTGGCTTCTGGGTCGATACTGCATCAAGAACATATCGGTCTTCCACTTCTGGTCGAATACCTTTTATCGGTCTATAGCATTCGACCGGTACACACACAGTCCACCCCGGTCATAAGAGTTATCGGTCTTTATGTTTTATCGGTCGATTGCTTTTTATTGGTCTTTCTTACCGGTCGAAGACCTCTATCGGTCTAAGATAATATCCGTCTAAGCTAATATCGGTCTAAGAATGTCAAAGGTAAAAAGAAGAAGTCTAAGCATTCATAGAAACAGAACACCACTGGTAAGCCAAAGAAAAGGCAAAATTTTCACAAATCACAATACTAATTCTCAAGTTTCAACTGTTTCAGATGTGAAAAAGAAACGGAATGGAGTGAAATCAAAATGGCGACCGAAACAGAAGATTGACGAGAAAACTAAATCATGTTCGGATTTGAACTGTAATAGAGGATTGACTAGTAAAACAGATGTAGTTGAGAATATTGCTTTTTCAAAACCAAAACTTGTATCTTCATACAAGAGATATTCAATAAAGCAATTGTTCCAATTATCTCCATCTGCTAAAAAGTCTTCTAATTATAAAATTGTTAGGACTGAAAGTCCTATGTGTTGAAAGTGGAATAAAGTATTTATAAGGGTTCGAAATGTAATTCTTTAATAGTTAATTAGTTAGATGGGCCCAAGCCCATTAGCCCATTAGGCCTGTAAGCCTTAGTATATAAAGGCATTATTAGTTCATAATTAGGGTTAGACGTTTTCATAAGAAAGTTTAGTCTCATTATTTGAAAAACAACTAGTTGATAGGTTTACTCTCTCTGATCAGAAATTCTTTCTGTAAACCTGTAACCCTTTGATTTCATATCAATCATATGACTAGTTGTTGTGATTCATATTCTGTTCATCTTTGATATAACTTGCTGCTGATTGCACTGTACTGGGATCTACAAAAAGAAATGATTCTGCTTCTCGTAAATATTCTGATGTTTGGTTTGGCACATATCATGTATATTCTTATCATTCTGTTGCTTCAAATGTTTTTCAAAAGGTCAAAGGGTCCATATATAAATGGATGCCAAAATCTTGCACTGACCTGCAGGAACCAAATATAAATGGGTATCAAAGCCGAAAGATGAATCTATGTTGCAGGTATCTGAAGTTAAGATGGAGTAAGAGAACAATGGCTTCTGAATACTACAGTTCAGGACCCGTTCCTCAAAAATAAAGAGTGTGACTTCTAAACGCAACAGTTTAGGACTCGTTCTTCAACGATCAAAAGAGATAATACTCTTGTGCTGAATGAGATTGTACTCCGATATCTCAACTGAGAAGATCAATCTTCAAGGGGGAGTACATAGTTTTTACTGGAAAATATGCATTTGCAATATTATATGAAATATATCTTCATGTTTTCAGGGGGGGTGTGAGATAAATTTAATGCATAATTTCAGGGGGGGTATATGATTTCCGATTACTTCATATCAGAACTCGTACTATCAAAGTTTTATTGCTTTATGTCATTTACATTTCAATAAATGTTGTGAATAAAACTTTGTGCTTTGATGATTTTGTGACTTTTGCAGAAATGAGAGTGAGCTTACATGATCATATCTTTTATGACTTAGAGCTAACTTGATGAGATTTAAGACTGAACGATCTTAATCTCATATGTATCTGAAAGAAGGACAACTTTCAGATATGAAAACATGTTTTTAAATGTTCAAACCACTTCTGATTCTTAAAAAGATTTCATGAACTTTAGAAGTGTGATTTTTAAATGTTTTCATTTTATTTGTGCTTACATGTCTATAAACCGTGTGTTTCCAAAGATAAATACTTGCGTATTATCTTTTCCATATACTTTCAAGTATTCACACACACCGGTTTAATTTTTGTTGAAATTGTTCTTACCATGTCTCTCATTGAAACACATTTTCGATGGTAAGACACCCCGATTGAATTTCAATGAATTTTGAGCGTTAATTTCTTTCAAAACGTTCTTTCAAGACTTGTCTATAATTGTTTCTATAGACAAATTCCAATTTTTGCTAACGCAAGCCTTAATTGTTATATCATTCGATATTGATCTTTATTAAACAATGTCAGATTTTCAAACAAGTTTCTTGTATTCATTTC
Source organism: Arctium minus (assembly GCA_954870635.1). Classification (NCBI taxonomy): domain Eukaryota; kingdom Viridiplantae; phylum Streptophyta; class Magnoliopsida; order Asterales; family Asteraceae; genus Arctium; species Arctium minus. Next base: position 83,273,172 of record OX941080.1, on the reverse strand, counting down.
TTTCATTCAATATACTTGTTTCAAATATCTTCAATGTTTTAAAATGCTCAAATCTTCATGATTATCTTATTGAGCATATATACATCTGACTTGTATCTTTTGTGCTTTAACTGATATAGTTAAACCATTTGTGCAACTTTGTGCATTTAGGATTGCATTGGTTCATTGTGTGAGATTAAATGAAACTTCTATGGATTCACGTTAACCAGTGTTTCCTACCCAAGAAGTTAATCCTTTAGTCATCGATTGTATGAAGAGTCAAATACTAAGTGTGGGTTGAGTGACGAGGTAAAATGTAAAAGAGAGTTTGGTTAGAAGCGAGCTCAATGATTAAAAGAAAGAGGGTGAGAGATCAGAGTAAAAGAATATCAAACTCTGCACCAACTACTTTCTGAGCCGGGCAACCACATTACTAGTGTTTCACATTTTTTTGTGAGAATTATTGAAACAGACAAATAACCCATGCCAACTCTTGATAAAACCCCACCAGCCACTCATTTTCTTCTTAAAAAGAAAATGTTTCATATTTCAAGGGGACGCAACACATAATCTATCTGGTTTTCATTTGGAAAATCTGGATATTGAAATAGAAGGAAGTTTGCCCCACCTTTGCACTTCGATCATGCACAATTGAGTCTGTGTTATACTATTGTTGTCTCAGTGGTTTACACAAATTTGAGCCTTATTAACAACAATCATCATGTGCTTAATTCTTTCAACACTTGCACGAACACACAAGGAATTTGTTTTCTTGACATAACGTTCATAGAAATATCTTTGTGGTGTTTCGATGATTGGATGGAAGCCATGGGGGAGTGAACATCATAAAAGCTCATTTCCAATGTGTATTCGTTACACATAGTGACTTAGTGTTACTGACAGACATTATAACTGATTCATTTGTTGATTCGGATGAATATATTTGTTGGATCGACATATAATCAGAGGCTCCGTGTTAAAAGTTCAGTGGTTAGATACAGACATTTCTTGGTGAAAGTTTTGATGATCAATATGCTCTAATCATCAAAAAGGGGGAGATGTATTCAAGAAATGTTAAAGATAAGATAGGAGAAGAGATCAAGAAATGTTTGTTTCAGAAATGTTATAGATGGGGAGAAGATCAAGAAATATTTGTGTTCAATAGTTATTTGTTTGAAGTTTGGCAAAGGTTGAAAGTTCAAAAGACCAAATTCAAAGTTTTCTGAAAATGTGTTGAAATTACATAAATTTTCTTTGAATATTATTTGCTGAAGTTGTCTGAACAAATTTCTGAAGATAATTTCTCTCTGAAGTCTGAAAGAGGTTGAGATAACTTTGAGAGATTGTTGAAGAGCTTATCTACTATCTTTTGAGGAGATTGTTACTTCTTTTCAAAGACAGACTTGGAAGAATTCAAAAAGATTTTAAGGAAGTTTTGTCAAAGACAAAGGAAGATTATCAGAGTATAAAAGAGGGAGCTTGTATTGCTAAATCTTTTTTAGATGATCTTGAATCCAAAGGGGGAGATTGTTAGTGCATAAATATGTTGGATGCAAGATCATAGAAGATTTAAGATCAAAGTCAAGCCAAGTCAAGTCAAAGCTCAAAAGTCGACTCTCAAGCAAAGTCAAAGTCATGTGTAATAATGTCAAAGTCAAAGGTCTTTGTTTTAGTTTGTAAGCTTGTATTAGTTTTGTTTTTAATAGACTTGTAGTTTTAGAATCTTGTAACAACTAGAAGATCACTTGTAACAATTCGCAGAGAGAGCTAGAGAGAGAAAGTTATGGTTAGAGAGAGAAAGTTGTTGAATTGTTTGTATTCAATTCTTGTGATTAATCAAAACAGGTAGATTGTTTAAATCTTGTTTGTGATTGATTTTGATAGTAAGAACTTGATACATCTGGGAATAATATAAAATGTTGTGTTTAGAAGTCAAACTTGATCTTTGAGGTACGAGTCCTAGACTGATTTCTCTAGAAGTCAAACTTCTCAACATTGAGGTGCAGGTTTTGAACTGTATTATTCAAAACCCATAATTCATTGAAGTATGAGTTTTGAACTGATGTATTCAGAAGTCTAGGTTCTTTTACTCCCCTTTAACTTGAGGTGTCTGCAACACAGATGAATCTTTTGGCTTTGGTACCTACTGGTATTTGGGTCCATGTTTGTTAGTTGCAGTTCTGTTAGGAGAAATATAGTAAAAACTATACCAGTAATGATCAGATGTTTTATGAACAAAATCATTTGCACGACAGTAAGAACAATAACTCTTCTTTTGAGCTAACCTGAGTAATTGATTTATAGAATAAACAAAATCAGGTTTACCTTTTGGCACATTGTTCTTCTTAGCATTGCGTGTATGCACAAATGATTTCTTACCATCCTTCATTGCATCATAATCTTCTTTCACTCTCCATACTAACTTCTCATTACCTTTTCTTCTTCTTCTGTATGTACCTGGACCACCAACATTCCGATCATAGAAAAGGTTAGTAGTACGAATCTGATCTTTAATATTGACTGATCTATTTGTAGAAACAATTGTATGATATGAACTTGATGTTGTCTTAAATGAGCGTTCAGAATCAGCTGAATCATCTCTAGGTGTTTGAAGAATTGAATCTGGTGTCTTTTGCTCAATCAAAACCACCATAGAGACAATTTCTTCAAGTTTTGTTATCTTGGAAGATAAATTGTTCCTTTCCTTGATGAGCAGGTCAATCTTTTCCTGAAATTCAGTCTTCATGTTCTGTTCATTCATAATAGTTGTTGACAGTTCAGATAGTTTCTTCATAAGCTTCTTAATCTCAGACTCAAAAGTCTTCCTTTCTTCCTCAAAATCTTTCTCGACATTCTTTCTTTGATCAGATAATTCTTTGAAAAATCCAACATTTTTCTTCTCAACTATCTTCTTATCCTTCTCAAAGTCTCTTCTCTCTTTTTCCAACATGCTTTCTAACTCAGAAATATTTTCTTTGAGAGATTTTCCTTCAGATCTAAACTCAGCTTTCTCTTTCTCAAGTCTGTCTCTTTCAACAATTATAACCTTTTCAAAATATGATACCTGTTTTGAGAGCTTTGCACATTTATGATCTGTTGATTTCTTCTCTTCAAATGTCTTTCTAGAGAACTCAGAGAATTTATGTGCAAACTTCTTCTTTTCCTTTTCAAATTCAGTTCTTTCTTTGGCAATCTGATGTTCCAACTCTGAAACCTTCTTTCTCAGCTGTGCATTAGCTTTTTCTAAACCCTTTTCAGTTTTCTCATTCTTCTTGACACAATCTTCTTCCTTGAGTTTGACAATCTCAGCTTCCAAATCTGAAATCTTCCTTTTGAATTCAGTATTTTCAGTTTCCAAAGCCTTTGCTTTCTCTTCATTGCTCTTACCATCTGTTAATTGTTGAGAATTGGAAATCTGCTTCAGAAGATCCTCATTAATTTTCTTTAACACATTTACTTCTTCCTGTAGCATGATATTTCTTTGATCTCTTTGAATAATAATCTACAGATGAAGTGAGATTTTTATTTTCTGTTTTGAGTTTAAAAAGCTGATCTTCTTCATCATCATCAAAAAATCCCATCTTAATAAAACTTGCACAAAATGATCGTTAACAAAAATTCAGAAATTTTGATCAATCAGAAATTTGTTCCCCTACGCAAACTTAGCATGGGGGTCCCACTATGAAAAACCATATTTCAGCTTGAAAATTTCACCAAGTATGAAATTTGCACGCAACAATGAAAACTTTTTGCATAACACACATAATTCACACGTAAAAGGATATGGATTCCTAAAATTCGCACGTTGAAGGATGCGAAATCCTACTTTTCGTACGTAGTTGGATGCGAATTCTGGACTTAAACTTTTTCAGACTTGAGAGCTTTTCGCACGAAGGATTGATGCGAATTCTGGACTTAGAATATTTTTCAGACTTGTGATGCGAATTCCTCACTTTTCGCGTGTAATTGGATGCGAATTCTTGACTTTTCGTATGAAGGCACATGTGAAATTCTCCTTTTTATATATTGTTATGTGCGAATTACTTAGTTTTCGCACCAATATATATGCGAATTTTGTCCTTAACTTTCTCCAAACTCAGTGTTATGCATGCGAGTTCTTCGTTTTCCATGCGAATTCTTCAGATCTCAGCCCAAAAACATCAAATTCAACCTCAAATCGATTCAATACTTTGAATTAGTCCATGAAACTTTGTCACTTTGTCCTCGTACACACCTAGAACTGATTACAAACAATTAATTTCAACAAAATCAACAACAATTACAATTCAATCAAGAATACAGTGCGTTAATGTCGAAAACATAGACAGATACAAATTCAAGAAATTGACAATGAAATTATGTGAATTTGTGATTACAACTTGATGGAAATGTGTTCTAAAACACTAAATGCATACAAATATACACGAATTATGATAAAAAAAACACAAAGAATCAATAAATTCGATCTTGGAACAGTGTTGTGCGAGTTCTTGAAAAATTCGGCCAAAATTTCAGATTTTTGATCTTAATTTCTGATTTTCGTCTGCTCTGATACCAATTGTTATTCCCAGATATGTGCAAGAATATCAAGATTAACAATGAATTTTCAAATCAATAGTCATTTGTCATTGATCTCACATGAACATATTACAAACTCTCTATCTGATACAATGAAATATTTCTCTAACTGGATTCTCAACTGTACGCACACAATTAAGCTTCCGACACACTTACAAAAACAAGGAAACTATTTATACTAACACCTATTACAAGGAACACACAACAAAACTAACACATTGACTTTTCCTTTGAGCTTTTGACTTTGACTTTGCTTTAAGAGGCTTTGACTTGAACTTGAACTTTTGACTTTCATGATCTTGGATCCAACATATTTGTGCACTAACATGATCAAATTGAAGAATCATTTCTCTGGTCCTCATTGCTTTATGCACAAGTCTCAAAAGAAGAAAACTTCATAAACTCAACCTTTGAAGCATCAGAAAACTCAATCTAGCAAAACATCAAAGGATGGAATGCCATGCATTAAAAAGAAAATCCCATCACCTAACAGAAATGGACCCATTTTGAGATTGGTACCTAAAAACCTTTAATATGTCTTGCAGAAACAACATATGCCCATCTGGTATCTTGATTCTGGATGTTCAAGGCATATGACTGGGGATAAAAGGTTATTATCCTCATTCAAAGAAAAACTTAGAGGAGCAGTAACTTTTGGGGATGACAAACAAGGACAGATCAGAGGATATGGGGAGTTAGCAAGAGGAAATGTTTCAGTTTCAAAGGTTGCTTATGTTGATGGACTAAAGCATAACTTACTCAGCATAAGTCAACTAATGTGATCATGGTTTTGATGTAAAATTCCAAAAGAAGTATTGTTATCTGTTACATTCAAACACAAGTCAGAAAATGCTCAGAGCTAGCAGAAAAGGTAATATGTATCGCATGAACTTCACAAAGCACACATACACTAATTCAGAGAAACTTTGTTTAGTATCTCTGAACAATGAAGATGCATGGCTCTGGCATAAGAAGTTCTCACATCTGAACTTTTCATCACTTAACAAATTGGTAAAACTAAATTTGGTTAAAGGACTACCATCTCTGAAATTTGACAAAGACCATCTTTTTTCTGCTAATGAGATGGGAAAACTGAAAAGAGCATCTCACATAAACAAAAGTGATAATAATTGTCCCATACCGCTGCATATGCTACATGTTGACCTCTGTGGTCTAATCTCTGTGCAAAGTCTATATGGAAAGAAGTATATTCTTGTACTCATTGATGAATACTCAAGATATACATGGATTGAGTTATTAGATCAAAATCTGATGTTTCAGAAATTCTGATAAATTTGTTGAAAAGATTACAGGTTCTGTTTAACAGCAAAGTTCAAAAGTTAAGGAGTGATAATGGAAAAGAATTCAGAAATGCAAAGATCAATTCTTACCTATCAGAAGAAGGCATTTCACCAAACTTCTCTGCAACTAGGACACCTCAACAAAATGGTGTTGTTGAGAGAAAGAACAAAACGTTGGTTGAAGTTGCAAGAACAATGCTTGCAGGATCTGATCTACCAACAAATTTTTGGGCTGAAGCAGTATCAACAGCCTGCTTTACTTAAAACATAGCTACCATTGTTAAATGATTCAAAAAGACTGCATATGAACTCATTAACAATAGAAGGCCAAATGTCAAATACTTTCATGTTTTTGGATGCATATGCTTTATCTTGAATGACAGAGATCAACTTCGAAAGTTTGATAAGAAGGCTAATGAAGGAAAGTTCATTGGTTATTCCCTAACCTCCAAGGCTTTCAGAGTGTTTAATCCCAGAACAAGAACCATTCAAGAAAGCATCAATGTCTCTTTTGATGAGAAATAATCCAGAAGCTTTGACTTTCAAAAATCTCAATCCAAAACCAAAGAAGTCTTTGACTCCTCATAACTCAGAGAGTCAGAAATAAACAGAATATTTGAAGACTTCTTTGGTGATGAAAACACCTCTAAATTTATATTCAGAGATAATCAAATAGCACAATCAGAAGAGATTCATACCTCAGGTACAACTCTTTTTGGTCCTTCTGATAACACACCCTTGACTTCAGTCACTGTAGGTCCAAGTGATGCTACAAGACCAAATGTTGAAGAAGAACAACAAGTGTCTTCTGATGAAGAAGGAGAACCATAGACATATGTGGAAGAGACTTCAGAGCCATTATCACCATATCTGGAAAATTCCACAGAGCCTGTGCACAGCACAACAGAGATACCTCACCCTGACATATTTGAAGCTCAAACACCTCAACATGTTCATGCTCCTATCACACGATGGACAAAGGATCATCCTCATGATCAAATCATAGGTTCTCCCTCTAATGGTGTAAATACAAGATTTGCAACAATCAATGAATTCTTTTTTGCAAATTTCTTAAGCTTCAATGAACCAAAGAAGGTAAATGAAGCTCTTGCAGATCCAAATTGGATAATGCTATGCAAGAAGAACTTTATGAATTTGAAAGAAACAAAGTCTGGACCTGGTTCCTCTTCGCAAAGGCCAATTTGCAATCGGAACCAAATAGGTATTCAGAAATAAAAAGGATGAAGATGGAATCATAATCAGAAACAAAGTCAGATTGGTTGCTAAGGGATATTTCCAAGAAGAAGGAATTTATTATGATGAAACCTTTACACCTGTATCTAGGTTAGAAGCAATCAGAATCTTCTTAGCCTATGTTGCGCACAAAGGGTTCAAAGTATATCAAAAGGATGTCAAATCTGCCTTTCTTAATGGCAAACTCCATGAAGAAGTATATGTCCAGCAACCACCTAGATTTGAAAGTTTAGAGTTCCCATACCATGTTTATTACCTTGATTAAGCTCTGTATGGCCTTAAACCATCACCCACTCTGTCCAACTTTCCGATTGAAAATGATTTTGAAAAAGGAACAGTGGATACCACTCTATTAATCAAAAGGTACAAAAATGAGCTACTTCTGGTACAGATCTATGTTGATAATGTTATTTTTGGGTCTACTAACCAAAAGTATTGTGACAAGTTTTCAAGCTAACGAAAAGTGAATTTGAAATGAGTCATATGGGAGAACTAACCTTTTTCTTAGGACTGCAAGTAAAACAAATTTCAGTGGTCACATTCATAAATCAAGCTAAATATGTCTCTGATATTTTGAAAAAGTACAATCTAAATGATTCAACTCAAATGAAAACTCCTATTGCCACTAGAGTTAAACTTGACTCTGATCCCTCTGGTAAATTTGTGGATGTCAGGAACTACAGAGGCATAATAGGGTGACTCTTATACTTAACTGCTACCAGACCTGATATAATGCTCGCAACCTGTCTCTGTGCTAAATATCAAGCTAATCCCAAGGAATCGCACTTATCTGCTGTCAAAAGGGTGTTTAGATATCTCATAAGCACACCATCTCTTGGCCTCTGGTATCCAAAGCACTCTGGTTTTGAATTAACTGCCTACACTGGTGCAAATCATGCAGGATGAAAATTAGATAGGAAAATTACCTCTGGATACTGTCAACTTCTGGGAAATAAGTTAGTGAGTTGGTCATCCAAGAAGCAAAATTGTGTGTCAACCTCTATAGCAGAAGCAAAATATGTTGTTGCTGCTAGTTGTTGTTCACAAGTCATATGGATGAAAACTCAACTAAAGACTATGGTCTTGAGTTTGACAGAATTCCCATTCTATGTGACTCCAGAAGTGCCATTGCCATCTCTGCTAATCCAGTACAACATTCCAAGACCAAACATATTGATGCCAGGTATCATTTCCTTAAGGATCATGTTGAAACAGGCACTATTGAGATGTACTTTGTCCCAACTGATTACCAACTTGCTGATATTTTCACAAAGGCTTTAGATGAACGAGCATTCAACTTCTTGATCAACAAGTTGGTTAGGCATGCTAAATATGTCTACCTGATCTAAACTCATATCAAAGTCTCTGATATCTTACAGCAGCATATTCTAAATAATTGTCAGAACCACTGATACATCCTTCAGAGTCTTTGCATTTTTATCAAAGCATGTTTTCATTACACAAGCACATCTCACTTTTGAAAACTGTAAGCACGATTTGAGGGGGAGAAATAAAAGATTCATTCATTTGCTGAGGGGGAGCTAAAAGCAAAGAAAAGGCATTACAGACTAAGATCAGAGCCTTTGAGATCTACTTCAGAGCCTCTGTTATCTCATCAGAGGGTCTTCTACCTAATCACAAGGGAAGGTAAGTACTTCACTCCTATTCCAAACTTATCTTTTCAAAATAAAACCAAATTTGATTCCAAACTTTTGAATACACTCCAGAGTCTATTATCTAGTCTCTGATACTACTCTTCAGAGCCTCTGCTTTGTTATGCTCTGAAGATCCATCAGAGCACTTGATATTTAGTGTTCTTGAGTTTTATTTCTTCAAAATCAAATTCTAGATTTTCAAAAGTTTTTGAGCTATCAAAAGAAGATTGAATTTTTGAAGCACAATTGTCAATTATTTTAGAAGCTATGACTATTCATTGAGCTCACTTCTAACCAAACTCTCTTTTACATTTTACCTCAGCACACACCCACTCTCAATTCTTTTGACCCCTCTCCCCTCAATCACTCTTAGGGGTAGGAAACACTGGTTAACGTGAATCCATGCAAGTCTTTTAAGCACTCACACTGAATCCCATGTATTTTGTCCTAACAAGAATGTGTTGCTCAACAGTTAACTTGAAAATTAAGCACAAGAAATCACTTGTCAGAAAATGTATGCTCATTAAAGATAAGAATGAAATTTGAGCAATTGAACATTTAAGATCTCTCCAAACTTTGAATCATTAATGATCATTCAATTTCATTGTTTTGAGAATCTGACAATGATTTAATCAGATCAAATATCATGAAGAAAAATAATTTAGGATATCAAAGAACGAAAGTTGTTTATATGAACAAGATATAAACAATTTGACAATGAAAGCACAATTAATAATAAATGACGTCTGGTCTCAAACAACATTGAATATAACCAGGAGTATTACCATCGAAAGATTAATCGTTTGATACATGGTAATAACAAAGTCAATATCAAATGTACTAAACCGATGTGTGTAAATATACTTGACAGTATATAGACAAGATAATACATAAGTATTGATCTTTTGGAAACACACGGTCAGATAATCATTAAAGTATCCAAGTGAAAATCATTTAAAATCACACTTCAAAATTGATAAAACATTTTGAGAACACGAAGTGGTTTGAGCATTTAACAAAACATGTTTTTCACATCTGAAAGTCATTCTTCTTTCAAATATGATAGAGTTTAAGATTTAGAATGATATACCTTTAGTGTAGAAATTCTCAACTCCCCCTAAAATGAATATTATCATTTAAGCATCCTTTGACAAAACATCAGATACTCCCCCTTGGTATCTGTAAAAAGTCAAATCATCATAATAATATGATAGTGAAAGTATGACTAACTTTTGTCATCTCCCCCTTAAAAATATAAAAGTGAAAATCTTATAAACTCCCCCTAAAATCAACAGTAAAAACTCCTTTGAAAGATGTTATCTAATCAACATCCTTAAAAAGAAAAACAGTTTAGAGCGGGTTCTAAACCGAAGTATTCAGAAGCCATCGTTACAAATTCTCCGGTGAGAATAGTAACTCCTCCTAAATGTAACAATGAATTTATCTTTTAATCTCCTCCTGAAAAATCAGAAAATATATCAGTAGAAAATATAAAACATGTAAGCTCCCCCTTAACATTTGCATAATCCTTAATCATTAAACCGAGTTCTGAATTACTAGGATTAAAGTAAATTCAGAAGTCAAACTCCCCCTAAAAATTTGCATTCACAAATTTATCATAAGAAATACTATGTACTCCCCCTTGAAGACTGTTCATCTTTTATGTTTCGGAGTACAGCCATTTGTCATTGAAGTCTGAGTCCTGAGATGCTTTACTCAGAAGTCATCATTCTTGAACATTGAAGATTGAGTCCTAAGTTGTTGTACTTAGAAGTCATCTTTCTTTGACATTGAGGATTGAGTCCTAAGCTGATTTACTTAGAAGTCATCTTTCTCCCCTTAGTCTTTAGGTGCCTGCAACACAGATTTAGCTTTTGGTACCCACTGGTATTTGGGTCCTGGTTTGTTAGTTGCAGTTCTATTAGGAGAGATGTAGTAAGAACCATACCAGTTATTCACATAATTTTTGCAAACAAAATCATTTGTACCACAGTAAGAACAATTAATTTTCTTTTGTGCTAACCTGATCAATTGATTAACAGTATAAACAAGATCAGGTTTGCCAAAAGTTTTACCTTTATGAGCATTGTTCCTTTTAGCATTAGATGCATGCACAAATGATTTATGTTCTTTCTTCTCATCTGAGGATCCTTTCACTCTCTAAATCCACTTTTCTTTGTCATTTGTCCTTTTGTGTTTACGTGAACCATCAACAAGTTTATCATAGAAAAGGTTAGAAGGACGAATTTGATCTTTATGTTTAGAAGTATGATCAACATCTGAATCAAACAAAGGAGTATTGAAAATTAGGGGTACCAATTTTCAAAATTAGGAGATTTTTGTTAGAGTGATTATTTTTTGTTTCATTAGGGGTATTGAAAATTTTGACAAGTGTTGGACTACAATGCTTATAGGTGATCATTTATTGAATAGGACCCGGTTGCACAATCGAGTACCATTACCCCTGCTAATAGACTCGGGCGTAATAGTAGCCTGTTTGTAAACATGGTACTATATGGTTTTACAACCTCTTACTATTATGATTTCCATGGTAGTCAATACATATGATGTTGTTGGATCAAATAATTGTATTCAAGATTAAAGGGTTTAAACTGTATTTATTTGATAGTTAAAGTTATAGGGTCTAATTAGTATTTATTCAATAGATATTAAGCTATTGGGCCTCAAGCCCATTAAGCATTAGGAAGCCCATATGGCCTAAGTATATAATGTTTTGTTTAGTTTAGTTTTAGGTCAACCTTTCATAATTTCATAATCATTGTTTAGAGAGAAAGGTAGCCATATTGTAATCATTCAAGGGTATCAAAAACACACAAGGGTTTCATTGTTTATTCAAGGGATTGGTATGTTATTCTGATCTTATTATCTCTTGATCATTATTGTGTTTGTGTGTTAATATATCAACTAGTTTAATCTGGGATAACAATTGGTATCAGAGCTTAAAGAATCAAAAAAAAAAATTTGAGATTACTGTTTGTTGATCCAAACTCTCTCAGTGATTTGATAACGACCCTCTTTTATACTTAGTGAAAATTACGTTATTATATGTATTAGTGTTTCATCATCAGCGATCAGACTGAGTCTGTTCAGTTATCGCTGATGACCTTTCTGTAAACATTTAATATGTATTAGTGTTTCACTTTCAGCGATCAAACTGAGTCTGTTCAGTTATCACTGATAGTTTCCTATGTAACACAGTTAACGTAATCCCTGAAGACAAGTCTTGCGTCAACATAGTTCATAGCTGAATCAAAGACGAAGCCACTGAACAATAGATAAGTCTACTAGTGACCTGATGCGGATATCAGCGAAGACCAGACAAATCTACTTACGCGAAGAAGCCTGAGGAAAAGCTTCAGCGATAGCTGAACTTCTTTATCTCTGGAAGAAGAGATACTCAGCGATCAACGATCACAAAGCTTATGCCTCAAGTTTTCTTTTGTCTTACCTTGCACAACCAGTACGATGTGTCAGAACGGACAAGTCCCTGCCACAAATCGTACACCAACTCTGTCAACTACACTGTTCATAAAGTGGCCAAAAGCATGTCTCCAAAAGTGAGACTACCAAAGCCAATCTATGAATGCCACGTGTAAAGTACCCTGCCATGCATTTAATGCATAGGGTATAAATAGGAAGCTCACTCCTTCATCTGAAGGTGTGCTCAATCCTTTGAACTCCAAAATAGAAACCCTTGTTTTCTATCTCTCTAAAGATCCCCCATTCTCTGAATTTCTTGTGCAACCATCTTAGTGTTTCTTAAGTTTGTTTAGATTGAGTCTGTCTTAATCTTATTCCGCAACAAACTTGTAAATTGTATTTTGATTTATCAATAAACAATTTATTAAACTTTAATTTCTGTGTTTGTATTCAACCCCCCCCCCCCTTCTACAAACTTGTTAAGCACCTTCGGGACCAACAAGTGGTATCAGAGCAGTTTGTTTAATCTAATAAACAAGATCTTGCTGTATACTCTTCCTTGCTATTCTAAAATGGCACTAAACACGAACACAAACTACTATGATAATGGTTCACTTTCTAAACCTCCTCGATTTAGCAGAGATAACTTTTCTCTATGGAAAAATCGAATGATGCTATTTCTTGAAGGTGCGGATCCTACTATACCTGAATATATAGAAAACGGACCCTATGAACCTGTTAGAATTATAGCTGCTGTTCCTGCTACTGCCACCACTGAAGCTGTCCCTGAACGATATGTCGTTAAGGAAATAAGACAGTGGAGTGATGAAGATAAAAAGAAGGTAGGCATAGATGCAAGAGCAAAGACCATTATATCAATGGCTCTGCCTGATGAAGTTTTCCATTCCATCATGCATCTAAAAACTTCTAAAGAAATGTGGGAAACCATATGTGTTCAATATGAGGGCACCACTGAAATCCAAGAGACCCGAAAGATTAACTTGGTAAGACAGTATGAAAGTTTTATCGCTGGTAAGAATGAATCTCTTTCTGACATTCATCAGCGGTTTAACTGCCTGATCATTGACCTAAGAACTGTTGGAAGGACCTATTCTAATTCTGAGGTCCTAACAAAATTCTTGGAAAGTCTTCCTGAAAGCTGGGACAGTTATTCAATATGTCTTAAGCTGACAAAGGACTTACATACTCTCTCTCTAAGCACTCTGTATGGAATATTGCTCAACTATGAGCAATCTAATCTCCTGAAGAAGAATCTTGTAAAAGATTCTAAAGACTCCAAAAGCACTGCTGTTGCTTTAGTCTCATCAGAGATAATTCCATCTCAGCGATCTACTCTAACCATCACTGAGTTAGATTCTGAATCTGAGGATTTATCAGACCCTGATCTTTCAGAGTTTAATGAGTCCTTAGCACTCTTGACAAACTCTTTTAAGAGATTTGCAAGAAAGAGTAACTTCCGAAGAAGTAAACCTCTCTCTCTTACTGAAAAGCCAAAATCAACTCCGGTTGATAAGGCTACAGCCACTTGCTATAACTGCGAAAAAATTGGACATTTTGCTAGTGAGTGCAGGTCTAAAAAGGTCTTCAAACCTTCTACCTCAAGAAGATCCAGTGATGACAAATACCATAAGCTGAAAAACAAATATCAAAAGCTGAAAAGCTTTCAGCAAAAAGGTAAAGGTCTCATCGCTGAAGAACATGACTGGGCTGAATCAGAAGAATCATCTTCTGATGAAGAAGAAGTCGCTAATCTTTGCCTCATGGCTGAGATTAAAGAAGAAGTAGAAGAACCATCTGAACCTTCTATGAGCTACATATCATCTCAGGTATCCATCTCTACAAATCCCTCTCTGCCTGAAGCTGAGAGAAGTCGCGCTGTTGATGTGCTGACGATTGACCTTTATAATGCTCTAAACGACAAAACTCAAGCTGAAAATAAAAATGTTTATTTAACACAAGAGCTAGAGAAATGTCATGAAAAGATCAGTGAACTAAATCTTTTAGAAGAAAAGCTAAAAGATCAAGTCATTATAAATGAAATCATCAGCATTGAACGCGAACAAGCCATCGCTGCTCTAAAAGCAGAAAAGGCTCATGTTGAAAAATGGTGCAAATCATCAACAAAGATCTCTGAGATAATAAATGCTCAAACTCCTGAAAGTGATAAAACTGGTCTTGGTTTTTGGACACCACAGGATGATCCTAAAGAAGAAAGTTCCTCGCTTAAGTTTGGAACTTTTGTCACATCTTTCTTTGACACTTCTTATAATCAATTCTATCCCTGTTCTTCTTCTAATTCCATCCCTGAGGAGATATCTGCAAGATCTAAGCCTGCAGATAAAGGAAAGTCTATTCTCCCTCCTCAGAAGGCTTCCAAGAAAACCAAACTGAAAGTTCCTTCCAAACCTTCAGTGGATAAACCTTTTAGCTCAGTGACAGAAATCTTTGATATCTGTCCTCCAAAGCTGAAGGTTGATCTAAAGCCCGTGAAATCTGAAGAAATAAAAATTCCTCCCAGATCTCGTGCTAAAGGCATTCTTGGAGCTGGACCTGCTCATCTTAAGTTTTCAAAACCTTTTGGTTATAAATCCACCATCAGATATAGAAAATGTTATCACTGTGGATTCACTGACCATATTGCGAGCAAGTGTCCAAATACCACCGAAGCTGATAAAACAGCCAAAGTGAAGAAAAATACCACTAAGGTTAAGAAATTAACCAAAGTGAAGATTACCACTGAAGCTGAATCTTCCTTATCCACTAACTCTGAAGGACCCATTGAAAAGTGGGTACCAAACAAAGCTTAATCTTCCTTATGTATGCAGGGATCAAAGGGCATCTGGTATCTCGATAGCGGATGTTCTCGTCATATGACTGGACAAAAAGACCTGCTCACTGAATACAAGGAAGAGAAAGGTCCCTCTGTGACCTTTGGTGGAAATGGAAAAGGATTTACCCGAGGGTTTGGTGTCCTCAGCAATGGGACAACTACCTTTCGAAGAGTCGCTTATGTAGATGGACTGAAGCACAATCTTCTAAGCATCAGTCAGCTATGTGACAAAGACTACGAAGTTCGCTTTTCTAAGAAAGCATGTTCAGTGGTAGATGAAAAAGGAAAACTTGCTCTCAGTGGTTATAGAAGAGAAAATGTCTATGTAATAGATATGGACTCTACTATCACTGATAACTTATGTTTTCTCTCTAAGGCCTCTTCTGATGTCAACTGGCTATGGCATAAAAGGCTCTCTCATCTAAACTTCAAAACCCTGAATTCTCTCTCATCTAAGGAACTGGTTTCTGGTCTTCCTCAGCACTCATATGCTAAAGAATCTCTCTGCTCAGCATGTGAAAAAGGAAAACAAACAAGAGCTAGTTTCAAGTCGAAACAAGTTTCCTCAGTAACAAGTCCTCTTCAGCTCTTGCATATGGATCTATTTGGCCCTGTCAATATCCAATCAATAGCTGGAAAGAAATATACGCTTGTCATTGTAGATGAATATTCTCGCTACACCTGGGTTATTTTTCTTCGCTGCAAGAATGATACTCCAGAAGAACTAATATCTTTTGTCAAAAAGATGGAAGTGCTGAATAATCTTACTGTTCGATCAATAAGGAGTGATCATGGAACTGAATTCAAAAATAGTTCCCTGAACAATTTCTTTGAGAACAAAGGAATCTCTCACAACTTCTCTTCAGTAAGAACACCTCAGCAAAATGGAGTCGCTGAAAGAAGAAACAGAACGATCATAGAAGCTGCTAGATCAATGCTCAGCGATTCTCACCTCCCTACTCAATTTTGGGCAGAAGCTGTAAACACTGCATGTTTTACTCAAAACAGATCGCTGATAATAAAGCGATTTGGGAAGACAGCTTATGAACTCTTTCTTGGAAGGAAGCCTTCTATCAGCTTTCTTCATATCTTTGGTTGTCAGTGCTTTATCTTAAACAACAAAGATCAACTTGGAAAGTTCGACCCAAAAGCCGATGATGGAATATTTTTAGGATATTCCTCCATCTCAAAAGCCTACAGAGTTTTCAACAAAAGAAGACAAACCGTAGAAGAAACCATTCATGTCACGTTTGATGAAACGCGCTCAGCGAACTCTAAACCAATCGCTGACAATGAAGAACTGAATACTTGGATGATCTCTCACTATAAAGGAACTGAACCTTTCTTCTCAAACCAACAGCACACTGAAACTCCAGCTGCTGATGAAGAACCAAGTATCATACCTCCCACCGCTGAATCCAACTCATGGATTTCAGCTGAACCTCTAAACACACTTCTACCATCAAATCCATCTACGTCTGAAAACCCTTCTGAAAGCATTGGTGTATCTAATGTTCAACAATTACTAGCTGATGAACCTCAAGCATCTTCATCAGCGACTGCTCCTATTGTTGATCCTATCGCTGAAATAAGCAATCTTGCTCCTGCTCAGCGATGGACCAGAGATCACCCCATAGATCAAATTCTTGGTAATCCAGATGCAGGTATTCAGACACGACGAAGCTCAGGTAATATCTGTCTCTTTGTAAACTTTCTCTCCTTAATTGAACCAAAGAAGACTGATGATGCCCTCAGAGATCCAAACTGGGTCAGCGCTATGCAAGAAGAGCTGACTGAATTCTCTCGAAACAAAGTTTGGAATCTCGTTCCTAGACCATCTGATAAAACTGTAATAGGCACCAAATGGGTGTTTAGAAACAAGTTAGATGAACATGGAATTGTAACCCGCAACAAGGCTCGACTTGTTGCTCAGGGATACAGACAAGAGGAAGGCATAGACTATGATGAAACCTTTGCCCCTGTGGCCAGGCTCGAAGCAATTCGACTATTCTTAGCTTATGCAGTCTATAAAGACTTCATCGTTTATCAAATGGACGTAAAATCAGCTTTTCTGAATGGAAAACTGAATGAAGAAGTTTATGTAGAACAACCACCAGGGTTCTATGACCCTAAGCATCCAAATTATGTTTATAAATTGGATAAGGCTCTTTATGGTTTAAAACAAGCCCCTCGTGCTTGGTATGACACTCTCTCATCTTTTCTTATTTCTGAAAATTTTGAACGTGGCAAGATTGATAATACGTTATTTTTCAGGAAGATAAAAGGTCATATTATTCTTGTACAAATATATGTCGATGACATCATATTTGGTTCTACTAACCCATCTCTATGTACTCGCTTCGCTGAAAGAATGAAGAAAGAATATAAAATGAGTATGATGGGTGAGCTGACATATTTTCTTGGTCTTCAGATTAAACAATCTGACAAAGGTACTTTTATCTGCCAAGGTAAGTATGTTAAAGACATGCTGAAGAAGTTTGATTTAACACAAACTTCAGCGATGAAAACTCCTATGGCACCACCACTGACACTTAACAAGGATCCATCTGGAAAACCTGTTAATGTCACTGCCTATAGAGGAATGATAGGCTCATTGTTGTATCTTACAGCAAGCCGACCTGACATCATGTACTCTACTTGTTTATGTGCACGCTATCAATCTGAACCCAAGGAATCCCATCTGATCGCTGTAAAGCGAATTTTCAGATATCTGAAAGGAACTCCTAACCTCGGTCTTTGGTATCCCAAAGACTCAGGGTTCGATCTAAGTGGTTATTCTGATAGTGATTTTGCAGGCTGTAAACTTGACAGAAAAAGTACCACTGGTGGATGTCAACTCTTGGGAGGAAAGCTAGTAAGCTGGACAAGCAAGAAGCAAAATTCTGTGTCCACTTCAACAGCTGAAGCTGAATACGTAGCCGCTGGAAGCTGTTGTTCACAAATCCTATGGATGAGAAATCAACTATTAGATTATGACCTTCAGCTGTCAAAGATTCCTATCTATTGCGACAGCACTAGTGCTATCGCTATAGCAAATAATCCAGTGCTACATTCAAAGACAAAACACATAGAGATCAGATATCATTTTATCAGAGATCATGTGATGAATGGTGATATTGAACTTCACTTTATCCCTACTGACTTTCAGCTTGCTGATATTTTCACCAAACCTCTTGATGAGACAAGGTTCAACTTTCTCATCAGTGAGCTTGGAATGCTGAACCTCGAAGAATAATTCTTCAGCGTTCATGTATTGTGTCAGTAATCAAAAGTTCCCCTCATCATTCTCTCTGATAAACATTCTGACTCTCAGGTATGTTCTCTCTCCCTCAAAGATGTTTTTCTTCAAAATATAAAGTTTAATCACTGAACTTTCTTCAAATGATTAAAAATTTTTTTGAAAAATACATTAATCACTGATATTTCCAATCAGTGATCTTTTAAAAGGAAAATCAATCCCTATCTTTACAATCAGGGATACTTTTAAAAAGGAAAATCTATCACTGACTTTTCTTCAGTGATCATTTGAACGGACAAATGAACAGTCTCTCTCCTCTATGACGTCATTTGAACCGACAATCCACGACATGCCTTTTCTGACACGTTCGTCCGTTGCCCTTCTATCCAATCAACTTCGTGGAACGTGTCAATGTCATGATGATTTCTTTTCCCGCTTCATTCTCTCTCTTATCTCTCTTCTCTCTCTTCGTATAAAAGGAATTCTTCTCTCCTTTATACGGTTTACGCTTTCAAAACTTTCAAAGCAAGAAACATTCTCTCAAGAACACTCAAGCAAGTAAATCCTGAATATTGAATCTGCATCTCTTTTTCTTCAAGATACACAGGTTTATTTCATGTTTATATGCTTTGTTCATATGCTTTTTATTCTTTTAAAATCCTAATCGCTTTCCATGGATTTTATAAAATGTTTTTTAAAACTAAAGATCATTCCTTCTGATTTTATGTTTTTAAATAAAAACCTTTTGGTTTTAAAGTGTTCTTCATTCTTTCTACCCAGAACACTATTTTTTTTCTCTTAAAAATAACTTGATAATTTTCCAGTTTCCCTTCTTCTATGGAAACTGGTAATCATATTATTTTTAATCTAAATCATTTCTTCTATTATGCCTCTTTCCATAACAGAAATGACACAGTCTTCAATCGTTGCTTCCAAGCATGTACGATTCGCTCTCACTGAAGTTGAGATTACTAAATGTAATCATTTGGCCAGACTCGACTTCAAAGCTGACAAATACCCACATCTGGTGGAAGCTGCTAATTTCCTCAAGCAGTCCTGCATAGCTTACGCGATCACTGTGGATCCTAAGCCCTCCAAGACTCTACTTCAGCAGTTCTGGTTCACTGCTGATGCAACTGAACTTACCAACAGGAAAGGCGAACGAGTCCCTGCTATCTCGTTCAGCACGGAATTAGGGCCAGGGAGCATGACCGCTCTTAGCCTCAGGAAATCTTTAAGATTCCCTGACAAACCAAAGAGTGGATTCGACGCACTCCCCACTGATGATGAGCTGATATTCTTCCTGGACGCAATGGGCTATTGTTGGGAAAACAAACCAAGATCGTCCATTCCTAACAAGAAGCTCACCAAGATTCTTAAAGCTCAGATGCCATCACAACTGAACTTTATCTTCTCGCACATAATTCAGTGCATGAGTGGGAAGAGTGGTTCGCTGGATCAAGCCAGCAAAACACAACTGCAGATGGCATACTCCGTTATCGCTGGTCAAAACTTTGACTACGCCACAGCCATCTTTGAAGATCTGAGGTCGAGATTAGAGAAGCCTGAACGAGATCCCAAGATCTCGTACGTACGTTTCATATGTACGTACATCAAGTTCCTCTATCCCAACACCTATCCTACCAAAGATGATGGCACCTTTGCCAGGGTTGGTCAACGATCACTGGAGGTCAAGCCACTCGCCGACGAGGTAAGTATCTCTCTCCTTCGCTCTCGTCTCTCTCTCCATTCTTCTTCATCTTCAGCGACCACGCAGACGGTTCCTTCGTCTGCTATCCCTGTCGCTACCACTACTTCTAAAAGACCATCAGCTAGTCCAATTGGTCCTTCCAAAAAGGCCAAAAAGACTAAGGAAAGTACACCTTCTAGTACTATACCTGAGGGAGCTTCTCAACAAGCTACCTTAGATGCTTTTGTGGGTCTTTCCTCCACAACTTCAGCAGTCACTCATACTGCCGTGTCAGCGATCTCACTCGCTGTCACATCATCAGTAACCCCACCTACTATCTCATTCCCTGAGATTAACCCCATCCCTACTTCTATCCCCAAAACTCTTCCCTTCTCTCCTCATTTGGTCTCTGAACCTGCCACCTCTTCTTTCCCTATAGGACCTGAGCATCAAACTTTTGAGGAATCTATGCAGTTCTACAAAATGTTTGATACATCAGGTACACCTATACTCCTAAACACTTCTCTCCCCCCCTCTCCAAATAAGCCCTTATCTGAACTAACATTATTTTCAGGTCCTAGCTTGGCGACTGTTGACACGCATGTCAACAGTCTAGGAGAAAAGGTGGATGCTCTCACCAACACCATCAATGAAACCACCAACGCCGTCAATCAGGCTGGTGAGGAGCTGAAGAAGTTGACCGCCACTTGCTCATCGAAAGCTGAGAACTCTCAACTTTCAGCTCTTGAAGAACAAGTCGTCCAACTCAGAGAGTCCTCTCGACTCTTTCAAGGACGATTTGAGTCTCTTACAGCTGAAGTTCAGGGTCTCTCTTCCAAGGTTGACCTCTGCACGTCCCTTCTTCAGCAAGTTCTACAGAAAGTGAATGAACCAGCTCCAGCGCTGCCTCCCTCCTTCACTGAAGATGATCGTACCAACCTCAACATCGCTGTGGAATTCATTCATGATGCCACATGCGACATACCTGCGGTTGAAGACCGAGTTAAGCGTCTGGAGGCTGACGTTCAAGTGCTAAAAGCTTCAACAGCTACTCCAGCAGCTGAACAATCCCCTACCGCTGATAATGACAAAGTGGGGGAGAAAACTGAAGAAACCTCTATTGCTGCTGGGGAAGCTAAGGAACCTCCCTCTCAATCTGAGGGGGAGAAGGCAAAAGAATCCTCATCGATTCACTCCATTCTCTTTGAAGAGGATGAAGAAGAAGACGATGAAGAGGAAGATGATCTAGATCTTGATGATCAAGAAAAGGATCAGCCCTCCGATGACGACGACGACGATGAAGACCAATCTATGTGGTTCTCTAAGCCGAACGTCGTATCAGGGACAACTTCGCAAGAGGTTGTCAAAACAGGGGTGAGAGGTGATACATCTTCAAGTGTTCCTTCGCAAAGCAAAGACAAGCAACCGATCGCTGAAGAATGCTTGAGGACTGGATCACAATCTGAGGGGGAGCATCCTTCTCAGGTATGTCTTTCAATTGTACCACTTTTCTACTCTTTCCAAACCCCTATGTCTTTCTAGCCTTTATCTCTCTCGTTCTAAAAATACACTTATCCCTTCTCTCCTTCTTTTTCTAACCAGACAGTTCTCACCCCTGCTTAAGGGTTCTGAACTACAAATAATACCAGCGACTATCGCTGAAGAAATAATCCCAATCTCTATCACTGAGATTGATGAAGAAGAAGAAGATTCCCTGATCCATCCAGGAAGGCCCTCTCGACCATCTCATTGGTCAGAGGAAGTGGTGAAGAAAAGAGTTGAAATGATCGCTCAACTAGAAAGTCAACGGCTGAAAATCCCTCTTCAAATATCCACAGAGCTCGACTTCCTCACTGACGCTGAAAGAGAAGAATCTGCCAAAGCTGAGAAGCTGATCGCTGAATGCAAACGAGATGCCCAACTCGCTTTAAAGATTCAATCCTCTCAAGTTAAGGACAAAAAGCTGAAAAGCAAACCTGTGGAAGTTCAAGCAGCACTACTGAAAGAAATTGAAGAGGAACGCTTCAAAGAACAAGAGATCAACGATAAGTCTATCGAATGGTGCAAACAAAAGATGGATTATCGTTCTGATCTTCTTCCAATATCAGCCGTGACTATCTCTGGTCGCAAGAAGAAAGATCAACTCTCAGTGACCATGGAGATTACCAGAGAGGATGGAACCCAAAAAGCAATGTACGTATCAAAACTTGAAAGCTTCGGATTTACGGAATGGTTAGAGTTCTGGGATGCGCTGAAGAAATCCAAATCTACATACAGAGGCTACGTTGAAGGACTCCTTGAAGCCCTCATAAATAGAGTCGTTTCTGTACTAAAGCTGCCATCTCCTCTTCCTCCCAAATCTTTGAAACTCAAGAGAAAAATTGGGTCCTCCTCCTCTGAAGATGTCGCCATCATCAGGAATGAAACTTCTATCAAATTTTCAAGAGATGCACTGTTTGGTCCTCCTCCTGATCTTTCAGTTCTGGACTTATCTCTGCCTCCTGGTGGTCCCTTCCAAGCTGGTCAAGTAATCGACAAGCCTTATGGAATATTCTTCAGAGATGATGATGAGGAACTCAGATTTCAAAGAATCTCTGAGATTCCTATCTGTCCTCTGAATCATCTCAAGGATCTCTTATGCTTATGGTGTGACTTCTTCCCTGCTGCTGAAAAAATTAAAGAAATTATCAGTCAAGAATCTTTGGAACGAAGACAGAAAGGAGAAGAAATACCTGAGTATATGATCAATCCTCCCAAATCTTCTTATAGCTGATAGATTAGTTTTCTTCTCTGTAATCTGTTAGTTATACTTACAGTAGTTAGTTAGTCACTTGTACTTATGATTTTCATATCTTGTAATTCTATCCCTGAATTAAAATGAAAATTGCAGTGATGTACTTAACCCTATCAGTACTGTAAAAGATCCCTCAAAATAGTAATTGGGACATGCATTCTATGAGTCCTTTTTATTCCTATATTTTGAATTAAAAAGTAATTTTCTTTTGTTACTTTGTCATTATCAAATAGGGGGAGATTGTTGATCCAAACTCTCTCAGTGATTTGATAACGACCCTCTTTTATACTTAGTGAAAATTACGTTATTATATGTATTAGTGTTTCATCATCAGCGATCAGACTGAGTCTGTTCAGTTATCGCTGATGACCTTTCTGTAAACATTTAATATGTATTAGTGTTTCACTTTCAGCGATCAAACTGAGTCTGTTCAGTTATCACTGATAGTTTCCTATGTAACACAGTTAACGTAATCCCTGAAGACAAGTCTTGCGTCAACATAGTTCATAGCTGAATCAAAGACGAAGCCACTGAACAATAGATAAGTCTACTAGTGACCTGATGCGGATATCAGCGAAGACCAGACAAATCTACTTACGCGAAGAAGCCTGAGGAAAAGCTTCAGCGATAGCTGAACTTCTTTATCTCTGGAAGAAGAGATACTCAGCGATCAACGATCACAAAGCTTATGCCTCAAGTTTTCTTTTGTCTTACCTTGCACAACCAGTACGATGTGTCAGAACGGACAAGTCCCTGCCACAAATCGTACACCAACTCTGTCAACTACACTGTTCATAAAGTGGCCAAAAGCATGTCTCCAAAAGTGAGACTACCAAAGCCAATCTATGAATGCCACGTGTAAAGTACCCTGCCATGCATTTAATGCATAGGGTATAAATAGGAAGCTCACTCCTTCATCTGAAGGTGTGCTCAATCCTTTGAACTCCAAAATAGAAACCCTTGTTTTCTATCTCTCTAAAGATCCCCCATTCTCTGAATTTCTTGTGCAACCATCTTAGTGTTTCTTAAGTTTGTTTAGATTGAGTCTGTCTTAATCTTATTCCGCAACAAACTTGTAAATTGTATTTTGATTTATCAATAAACAATTTATTAAACTTTAATTTCTGTGTTTGTATTCAACCCCCCCCCCCCTTCTACAAACTTGTTAAGCACCTTCGGGACCAACACTGTTCATCGAAAGTTACTATTCATCGAATAATGTTCATCGTGAAAGTTACTATTCATCGAATATTGTTCATCGTGAAAGTTACTGTTCATCGTATTCTGAAAATCGATTGCATGAATTAATGTGTTTATTGGGTTAAAGTTGATCTGATTAGTTGAGATTGATGCTTCTAAATGCCATCTGATTGATTAAGTGCATCGTGGATTAACAAAGTGATTGAATTTGTGATTTTGAGTTTTCTGGGTTCGACAAAATCAAGTAGCCGGTCGAACACTGTGG
Organism: Arctium minus; assembly: GCA_954870635.1. Lineage (NCBI taxonomy): Eukaryota > Viridiplantae > Streptophyta > Magnoliopsida > Asterales > Asteraceae > Arctium > Arctium minus. The sequence continues at coordinate 83,248,905 of OX941080.1, read as the reverse complement.
TTGGAAATTTGAGTAATAAAAAGTGTTCTTTAATCATTATTGTTAATTGGGTTGTGATCGATACGTATTTCTGAGTGCAAAGGACTGATTTTTGCATCTGATTTTGAGTTCGTGATTGATTTCTGGGTTGAGTATTCGTTCTGTTCATCGACAATCTGGGCTGGATTTAAGAACATATCGGTCGAATAATTGTATCGGTCTTTACCTCTTATTAGCGGGACCCCCGTGCTAAGTCTGCGAAGGGGGACAAAGTTCTGTTCGAGATCAACATTTTCTTTAGTATTATTTGAAGCTTTATACTGATTGAAAGGACTGCATTTAATTATTTTCGGGAATTTATTTTTCTGAAATTTTTTTAGTGTGGTTTTCATTTTGATTCTAACGATCTCATATAGTTGGTTGTCTTGGTACATATAAGTTTAATTACTAACAAGGGATTGTTAGGATGTCGAATCAGCTAATGATGTCTGAAGGTTACAGCCTTGATTTTGAAAAGATGACACATTCTGAAGTAAAAGCAAAGGCTAAACAACTTGTTGGATGGTTATCAACATCATCTCGCATGATTGATGAGTATGACAAAGAGGACTTCTGGACACAACAGTTCAGAACTCGTACTTAAGGACAAAGCTTCTATTCAATCCCGAATAGAACCAGCTACCAAAGGATCCACTTCTACACACTCTAACTCTACTTCATCTGAGTTAGATTTATTGTTTATTGATGCCTTTGATGATATATGCGCAGATTTTGAAAAAGGCATATCCACATCAATAACAAGTGGTACAAGCTCGGAGGTCCCTACCATTTCTGAAGACATGTCTGGACCTTCCAAAGACGTCACTAAAACTTCATCTCCATCAGGTACAACTACACCGTTAGTTTCTGACTCTACTAATGTTGAATCTGTCTCTACAGATAGTTCTTCTGGAAATGAAGTCCCGAGTACTTCAACTGCTAGTCCGGAAGCTTCAGTTTCAGAAACACCAGTACAAGATGTCCCGAGTACATCTATGGAGCAACCTGCCATGCAAGATGACAACGATGCGTCAAATACGCAACAAACAGTTGAAGCATTACCAAGCACACATCGTTGGAATAAGGATCATCCCCTGGAAAACGTGATAGGTGACGTACAATCTGGTGTCACAACAAGATCTGCAACAGCCAACTTCTGCATGTTTTCAAGCTTCCTTAGTTCCCTAGAACCAAAGAAAGTGTCTGAAGCTTTACGTGATCCCTTCTGGATTTCTGCTATGCAAGATGAGCTTCTCCAATTCGAAAGGAACAAGGTATGGCGCTTGATCCCACTACCTAAAGGTAAATCCGTTATTGGAACAAAGTGGGTGTTCAGAAATAAGAAAGACGAAGCTGGAGTAGTCGTGAGAAACAAAGCTCGATTGGTCGCAAAAGGGTATTGTCAACAAGAGGGCATTAACTATGATGAAACATTCGCCCCGGTTGCAAGGATCGAAGCCATCAGAATCTTCCTAGCCTATGCAGCGCATAAAAACTTTACAGTCTATCAAATGAATGTAAAGTCGGCTTTCCTGAATGGCGTTCTGCATGAGGAGGACTACGTGGCTCAACCTGAAGGTTTCGTTGGTATCAGAGCACAAAGCGCTTTGTCTAAAACTTAGACATGATCAGGGTGATGAGGATCAATGGAAAAGAGAGATTGGTTAGACGTGAGCATTAAAAGAAAGAGGGTGAGAGAACAGAGTAAAAGAATATTAAACTCTGGTCATTGTACAGATCATCAAGTTCTTTTTCTTCCAATTGTTCATTTTGTCTTAATGAAACCGTATACATGGTCCATTCATCTCCCAGGGACCTTAAAAACTTTCTGTTTACATCATCTTGATTAATCTGTACTCCCATAGTAGCTAGTTCACCAATCAGCTTGTTAAACCTGTCAAAAGTTTGAGTCATGGACTCATTCTTAGTTAACATAAAGTTTTCATACAATTGCTTCAGTATTGCCTTCTGATTTCTCTTGGTACTTTTGGTACCAGAGAATCTTTTCTCTAGAGCATTCCAAAGCATCTGTGCATCAGTGCAATTGCAGAATTGGTGTTGATATTCATTGGGAATAGCCAAGAGCAGTGTACTCAAAGCTTTCATCTCCGTCTGCCTTATTTTCTTTTCTGCATCAGTCTTTGGTGGAGTTCTTTTTCCATCTGCACCAATTTTTCCTTCATCAGATGGGCCATTCTCAATGATGTCCCACATAGAGTAATCTGTGAGGAGAATGTATTGCTTGATCCTTATCTTCCACATATCAAACTCATTAGATCTGAGCATTGGAACCTTTGAGACAAGAGTACTGTTTGATTCAACTGTGTTTTCCATGATGAATGAAGGTTTCTGAGAATACTCGCTCTGATACCACTTGTCAGGATCTGATTCTTAACAAGAATAATGAATTCAGAAACAATATTAAAGGAGTTTGCGGAATAACACTTTAATATTCAGAATATCAATGAAACAGTGAATATGAATCACAACTTGTAAACTTTATTGAAAGATTAGAGCTACAAGTTTTCAAACAAAACCTCAATATTGATGAACAGGCTCACCAATACGAACTCTACTTCTCTAGAATTAGGATTATAAACCTTGAGGTTAATTCTCTCTTTGAAAACAAAAACTCAGAATCAAAAAAATTAATTCTAAACTATTCTGACTAAGTCTATACATATACTAAAGATAAAAGATAATTACAAAATATAAAAGATCTTTAGTATAATCTTCCAAAGTTATCTCCAAACCTTCCATGATTATCTTTAGTCTTTATCTACCCGTATCTTGATTATCTCTTAAGCAGCATTAAGTTGTAGCAGTATTAACACTCTGAGCAGTATTAATATTCTTCAGCAGTAGTAACTGTGCTCAGCAGTATTAATTCCTTAGCAGTACTAACTGCTAGCAGTACTAACTCTCCAAGCAGTACTAACTATTGAAGTAGCAGTACTAACTTGTCAAGCAGTATTAAATCTACTAGCAGTAGTAATCAGTTGTGCTAGAAACATTAATCATACTTAATCAATTCTTTAATTCCCAACAAAGTGGATTCCAAAAGTTAAACTGAACACACAATCTCCACCAAACAGACCAAGATTTGAATGGCGAATTAAAGGGTCATCAGCAAATTTAAATACTGTTAAGAGTACTAACAATAAAGGACCCATATTCATATGGGTACCTAAAGTTAAGTGATTCTTGGTTTCAGGCGTGTCATGTGTGCATCATTGATTCTGGAGCTTCAAGACACATGACAGCACATAAACACCTGTTGTTCGACTACGTAGATCATTACGCAGGTACGGTAAATTTTGGAAATGAGATGAAAGGCTATGTCAGAGGTTACGGGACTATAAAGAACAGTATGATCACAATATCAAAGGTTCTGTATGTGGAAGGCTTGGCTTACAATCTGTTCTCCATAAGCCAATTTGCAGAAAAGAAATGCAAGATAGAATTTGATGTTGATTATTGTTACATTAAGGATCAGAGTGGAGCAGAACTCATTAAAGCTGGAAGAATGGGATTGTTATACGGTGTTCACTTTCCAACACTAAAAGCTTCAAAGTCAATATGTCTAATATCTAAGATATCAACAGAAGAAAGTTGGTTGTGGCATCGAAGACTTTCTCATCAACATTTTCGTGATTTAAACAAGCTGAGGACACAACAGTTAGTGATTGGACTTCCTGAATTAAAGATTGAACAAGATTCCCTTTGTTCAGCTTGAGCAAAAGGAAAGATGAAGAGAAGTTCACACAAACTAAAGATGTTATCCAACTGCAACAAGTGTCTGGAGCTAATTCACATGGACTTGTGTGGACCAATGAGTACTCAATCCATCAACAGAAAGAAATACATATTAGTGATGGTGGATGAATACTCTCGATATACCTGGCTAGAGTTTCTACAAAAGAAATCTGAAGCTCCTAATCTAATCATCAAGTTCATCAAGAAAATTCAAGTTCTGCTGCAAAGCCCTGTAAAGCAACTGAGGAGTGATAATGGAACAGAATTCAAGAATGCTACTTTGCAAACATTTCTAGAATCTGTTGGCATATCACACAATTTTTCTGCTATGATGACACCTCAACAAAATGGGGTCGTTGAGCGCAAAAATAGAACTTTGGTAGAGGTTGCACGGACAATGTTGGCATATTCAGAACTACCAATGTTTCTATGGGCTGAGGCTGTAGCAACTGCATGCTTCACACAAAACAGAACTATTATCAATAAACGCTTTAATAAAACTTCTTATGAATTGATTAATGGTCGTAAGGCTACTGTTAAATTTCTTCGTGTGTTTGGATGCAGGTGTTATGTTCTTAATGATCGAGAGAACTTATCTAAGTTTCAACCAAAAGCTGATGAGGGGATATTCATTGGGTATTTTCTCCAATCCAAAGCATACAGAGTCTACAATACTCGTACAAAGATGGTGATCGAAAGTGCAAATGTAATCTTTGATGAAAGCAAGACAAGGACTTCTGAACAAAGCAGTTCAGAACTCGGATCTAAAGAAAAAGAGAAAGCTTCTACTTCATCAAGAGTAGAACCTGTTCAAAAACAGACTGAGACATCTAACTCTTTCACTGATTCAGATTTAGATAGGGATGAGCAAAACGAACCGTTTTCCCGAACCGAACCGGTACCGTATCGGTACCGTACCGGTACCATATATTCGATCCGGGATTCGGTTCCAACTATTCAAGAAATTCGGTATTCGGGATTTCGGTATTCGGTACCGGGAATTTCCCAAAAATACCGAAACCGAACCGTTGATTTTATAGGTTAGATTTTTTAAATCTTCTTTGATTCTGTAATATTTTCCTAATATTATGAAGATTATCTTTTCCTAATCAAATTAAATCATCTCCTAAACAACTTAAACTTTCTCCATAAGTACCTATTATTCTCCAATTTTTTTATCACCGTCAAAAAATTGGCACCTACATTCACATAAAAAAACCGACGAATTCGGGATTCAGGATTCGGGATTTGGCACCTCTATGGATCAAACTCAAGTAAGTTTTTATGTTTTGCACCTTTTTTCAATTATGTTCTTCGTTAAAAAGATGTAAAAACATGCTTTTGGTTAAAGTAATCATGCATTCATATCAATTGGATTTCTTTTAATTGGATATTTGTGAACTTAGTCGTTGTTTATAATGTTACTTATGATTATCGTTAAACAACATAATCCTTTATAAGCCTTGAACTAGCTTATATAAATGTGTTCAAATAAATCGTGAAATTCTGATGGCCTAATCACTATTATGTAGCAATTAGAGTTAATTGTGATGTATTAAATTTACAACATGAATTTAATTTAAATAAAATTCAAAACTTACATAATATTCCATATAGGATTTATGCACAAATTGGGTATCAAAACATTAACTATGGTACCCAATCGATTCACATTCATGCATGCATTTTGAAAACTATATGAATGCTCAAGTCTCAACCACATCGTTAACTGCAGAGCAATCCACTAATTATCAAAGATACAATGGTCTTCTTAATTGATTGTTTATAATTTGACCAAAAAGGTTTTAATTGTATTTCAATTATGTAAACCACTTCAATTTTTGTACCGATTCAATTTTCGGTAAGAAATTTTCACTACCAAATTGGGTTTTTTAATCACAGAATCATTACTTTAATAAAAAAATATCACCTTTTTAAAGATGTTTTAATCAAAGGTTTAATGATAAACATTTTCTTGTTAATTTGTTATTATATGTAAAACTGAATTTTGCATTATTTGGAACAACATAGCATCACCTATATTATAATATATCATGTTTTATTTAATAGTATTTGAAAACGTAATGGGAAAATAAACATATAAAATCTATTTATTTAATGTGGTTTTTTTTAGGGAGATGATTCATTTGTTGAGGAAACCCCTTATGTGGTACTCAACAATGATTCGGATGAGACACATGAAAAAGAAGATAATGTCGAATCAAATGGCAAAAGAAAACGAGCAAACAAAGGTCCTAAAGGAGGGAAGGAGAGGGCCGAGTGTTGGAAATACTTCGATATTTTGTTTATTGATGAGGATGGAGTAAAACGAAAACATGGAAAGTGCAAGTTTTGTGACACGATACTTAAAGCCGATCCGGTAAGAAACGGTACTTCTGGCCTTAAAAAGCATTATTCTAATTGTGACAAGAATCCCGAGTTTCGCATGAAAAAACAAAGTCATTGGTGAAAAAGGCTTTATTGAATTTGTTTGTTGTTGGTGAATTGCCTTTTAAATTTGTTGAAAATGAGGCCTTTGTTGAATACACTAGTGCTTTAAATGGAAGGTTTACTTTACCATCACGTCACAAAGTCTCTAAGGATGTTGGAAAATATTATATCGATGAAAGGAATAAGTTATTGGCTTATTTAAGTAAACCAACAAACACCGTTCACTTGACTACGGATACTTGGACATCATCGTGCCAAAGGGTGAACTACATGGTTGTTACGGCTCATTTCATAGATGACGATTGGGTAATGCATAAACGAATTATTAACTTTAGACCCATTGATAGTCATAGGGGGGATGATGTGGGTCGTGAACTGTTAGATTGCATACATGGTTGGGGGATAAAAAATGTTATGACTATGACGGTTGATAATGCATCGAGTAATGATAAGGCGCTAGAGTATTTGGTGAAAAAGTTGCCTAATATGTATGATGGTGGGAGACATTTTCATGTTAGGTGTATGGCGCATATTCTAAACCTAATTGTGAAATATGGTTTAAAGGAGAACAATTATCATATTGATTGTGTGCAAAAGGCGGTTAGGTATATTAGACAATCGACGCAAAGAATAGCCAAATTTAAAAGGTGCATGAACGTTTGTAACATTGAATCAAAAAGGTTTTTGTGTGGTGATTGCCCTACTAGGTGGAATTCCACCTTTGAGATGTTGAAGATTGTCGTGGAGTTAAGGGAGGTATTTTTCATGTTTGAAGTTGAAGATGCTAGTTATTTTCGTGATCTTGATAGAGTGCCTGAACATTCAGATTTTGGTATGTGCAAACTAGTGGTCGAATTTCTAGAGAAATTCAAGATTAAAACGGAAATTGTATCGGCCACTTCAAAGCCCTTAGCTCATCTCTTTTTTAGAGAAATTCTAGATGTAGACAAGCATCTACGTGTGTGGGAGGAGAACCCCGATTTTTGTTTCATGACTCAGTCAATGAGACAAAAATACGATAAGTATTGGGGGAAGTTTGACGAACTTAATGACTTCATGTATTTTTCCGTTATGTTGGATCCTACAATGAAATCATCTTTTATTGGACATGCGTTTAGAAAGATGATTATGTATAACATACCAAAGGACAAACCTATGTCAAAAGAATTGCTTGAGATGAATGTGGCAACTATGGTGCAAGAGCTTGAGAAAAGATTGGATGTTTTGTTTAAAATATACAAAGAAAGATTGGACACGGTTGACCTTACTTCCGCATCTCAAGAAGCGTGTAATGAAGAAGATTTGATATCATGTGATGTGGGTAATGATTTTTTAGGGGAATTTCTACATGTGGAAGAAAGTAATTCGGTTGCAATTGAAACCGAGTTAAAGAGGTACCTAAATGAGCCTAAAATTTTGTTTACTACCGGGTTTGATATACTTAGATGGTGGAAACAAAATGCTATGAGGTTCCCAATTGTATCTCGGATGGCCAAAGGTAGTTATTTAACTTTTCAAGCTTTTTTAACATTATGTTTTACATTTTATTGTTTATGAACTTTGTATTTTTTTTATAGATATTTTGGCAATACAAATTTCCACCGTGGCATCCGAGTCGGCGTTTAGTACAAGCGGTCGTGTACTAGACTCATACAGAACAAACTTGTCAACTTCCATAGTCGAGGCTTTGGTTTGCACTCAAGATTGGGTGAGAAGGTCGAGGAAACGGATTGTAGATGACATTGATGATATATTAAAGGACGATGACATTGCCAAAGGTAATAAAAATTATGTTAGCAACTTAGTATTAACTTTATTTGTTTCTTGATGGTTGTTGATATTAACTATCTTTGTTTCTTTTTGTATATATAGAGATTGAAGAGGCGATCAACGAACAAAACGGAAAAGGAAAAGCATAAAAGAATATCGAAGATTGTTGAACTTTTGCTTGGTTTTGAACTTTTAATTGTTATTTTTTTTTATTGTTTGGGATTGATTTTGAAACACATTTGAATCATTATGAATATATTTTGGTTTGTGATTGGTTTTGATATATATTTGACACATTTTTTAATTTTTGGTCCTAAGTGGTACCAGTACCCATTTTCCCGTCCCGAAACCGAAACCGTACCGGTACCGAACCGGTACATACGGTTCGGTATTCGATACCGTTTTTTAGTCCCAATTTTTTTCGGTACCAACCGGTTTGGTACCGGTACGGTACCGATCTCATCCCTAGATTTAGATTTACTGTTTTATGATGCTTTTGACGATTTTCAGAACATACAAAGTCAAAATGATATACCTATCACTGATACATATACTACCACTTCAGATATATCAGGACCCTCTGAAGAAAATGGAGAAGCTTCTACATCTCAAGTATAAGAAGTTTCAGACAACACAACTTCAACAAATAATGAAGATGTTCCATCTACACCTGAAGAAAATGTGTTGGAAACTCCCACTACATAAGTTGTTCCATTGCAAAGCACATCAAGTCCAATTGTATCTAATTCAGATAAAACAGAAATTCAAGTGATTTCAACTCCTGAAGAACCAGCAATACAAGATGAGTTTGATTCTTCTAACAATCAAACAGAGGTTGATGTTTTACCAAGCTCACACAGATGGACAAGGAATCATCCTCCAGAAAACATTATTGGTGACCCGTCTTCTAGAGTGACTACCAGATCTGCTTTTCCACCAGCAACTGCAAACTTCTGCATGTTTTCAACTTTTCTGAGCAGCATTGAACCAAAGAAGCCATCAGAAGCGTTAAAAGATCCAGATTGGATAAATGTAATGCAGGATGAGCTGAATGAGTTCAAAAGAAATCAAGTATGGCGATTGATACCAAGACCTAAAGACAAATCAATTGTTGGAACAAAGTGGGTCTTCCGAAACAAAAAGGACGAGGCTGGAATTATTGTGAGGAACAAAGCAAGGCTGGTTGCAAAAGGTTACAATCAACAAGAAGGAATTGATTATGATGAAACATATGCACCAGTTGCTCGGATTGAAGCCATACGGATTTTTCTAGCTTATGCGGCTCACAAGAATATCAAGGTATATCAAATGGACGTGAAGTCTGCTTTTCTCAACGGCATTCTTCATGAAGAAGTCTATATGAGTCAACCTGAAGGTTTCGTGGATCCGAAGTTCCCAGATCATGTCTATGTTCTTGATAAGGCATTGTATGGACTAAAACAAGCGCCAAGAGCATGGTATGAAACTTTATCAGTCTACCTAACTGAATCAGGTTTTCGGAAAGGTACAATCGATACTACTCTTTTTCTTAAAAAGAAAGGTATGGATATGATACTTGTACAAATTTATGTTGACGACATAATTTTTGGCTCTACTTCACAAGATTTGTGTGTAGAATTTGAAAATATCATGAAAAAGCGTTTTCAAATGTCAATGATGGGTGAACTCACATTTTTCTTAGGCCTGCAAGTCAAGCAAACCTCGGAAGGGATTTTTATAAATCAAGCTAAATATATCAGAGACATGTTGAAGAAATTTGACATGAATTCTACTTCACCCATGAAAACTCCAATGCTAGCTGGCAGTTTGTTGGATGCTGATATCTCCGGAAAATCAGTAGACCAACATACTTACAGAAGTATAATTGGTTCTCTTCTTTATTTGACAGCAAGTAGGCCAGATATTATGTTTGCAACATGTTTTTGTGCACGGTATCAGGCAAATCCTAAAGAGTCTCATCTTTCTGCTGTCAAAAAAATCTTGAGGTATCTCAAAGGCACTCCGAATTTGGGCCTTTGGTATCCAAAAGATTCCAAGTTTGAATTAATTGCATATACTGACGCAGATCATGCAGGAAATAAATTAGACAGGAAAAGTACATCCGGAGCATGTCATTATCTAGGAGATAAATTGGTCAGCTGGTCATCAAAGAAGCAGAATTGTGTATCCACATCTACAGCTGAAGCGGAATACGTTGCGGCTGCAAGCTGCTGCTCACAGGTTATGTGGATGAGAACCCAGCTGAGAGATTATGGATATACATTCCATAAGGTACCAATCTATTGTGATTCTAAGAGTGCAATATCCATCACATCAAATCCTGTGCAGCACTCAAAGACGAAGCACATAGATATCAGGTATCACTTTATTAAAGACCATGTTGAAAAAGGTGATGTAGAAATGCATTTTGTTTCAACTGATCTTGAAGTTGCTGATTTGTTTACAAAACCTCTTGATGAAAAGAGATTTAATTTTCTAGTTAGTAAACTTGGCATGTTGAACCTTAATGAATAGTTACATCATTCTTTATTTTTTTGAGGGGGGGCATTTCTCTATATTTGGTATGCTTGAGTAATTCATTTTCTCAATTTCAAAAAGCTGAATATTGTTAACAAACCTGGACTCATGCTCAATGAGTACCAAAAGTTTTATCTGTTTTACAGGTTTTGTATTGGACTATGACTTCTGATCAAATCAGATCAGGACCCGTACTTCATGATTTGTGCTTAACAGCAAAAATCAAGGGGGAGAAATAAAGATGAGTGCATACTTCAAGGGGGAGCAAAATGAAAAGTCTGTAAGTGCGTATGTAGTTTGAAAAGTCTGAAAAGTTTTTGAAAAGTTTGCAAAGTTTTTCTGAAAAAAAAATACTGATTTTGTGCTAAAAAGTCAATTCTGAAAAGTTGCTATTTTGGGAAAGCAAAAGTTTCCATTTTTAGAAATATTTCATTTTTGGAAATATTTCTCAAAATTTTTCTAAGGCAGGAAACGCGCAAAGCACTATGCATAAGCTTAAACGCGCAAGGCATTGCTAGCGAGTTTGGAAAACGCGCAAGCTGAAGCTAGCGAGTTTGGAAAACGCGCAAGCTGAAGCTAGCGAGTTTGGAAAACGCTCAAGCTGAAGCTAGCGAGTTTGAAAAACGCGCAAGCTGAAGCTAGCAAGTTTGAAAAACACGCATGGTAAAGCTAGCGAGTTTGCTTTAAACGCGCTAATAGAGGCGTGCGAGTTTCAGAAACGCGCAAGGTGTTACTTGCGAGTTTGGGCGAGAAAGTTCCTTCAGCGTGCGAGTTTCATCTTTCTTAGGCGTGCGAGTTTCACAAAATTTTCACTTAAATTGTTTCTTAAGTGAAAATCACACACCTATTTGTCGATTTTTGAGACAAATACCTTGTTTTGTTGATATGAGAGAAGAAAAACTCAAATCGTGCGTTGTGTGCGAGTTTTATTCAAATGAATAGTATCTTGCGAGTTCTATGAATGAACAGTGGCTTGCGAGTTCTTTGACTTGCGAGTTATGTGAATGAATAGTGACTTGCGAGTTCTTTGTGTTGCGAGTTTTGTCGAGTATATATATATATTCAGTCTCATTCTCTCTCATTTTCAACCTGCGGATTTCCACACTTAAATTACTTGTGATAATTACTTAAATTACTTAAATTACAATTGGTATCAGAGCAGATAGGCAAAAAGGTTTGATCCAGTAAAAAGGTTTGTCTAAAACCCTAAAATCAATTACTTGTGATAATTGCTTTATTTGCTTAAATTGATTGTTTGTGTTTGCGTTATATGTTTATTTGATTTTAATAAACATCCCTAATCGAGTATCTGTTTAATATGCTTGAATCGTTTACTGTTCATCTGGGTTTTTTTTTTCGATCGAATTTTTTTTGGAAAATTAATATCTATCGATCGAATCTGGAAAGTTCATATTTTTGCAAAACATCGGTCTAGGTGAGTTCTTTGTTTTATCGCATCCGGTCGAATTGTTGATTGTTTTATTGTTTGTTTCTTTCGATCGAAGGAGAAGATCTGGGTTTTGGTTTCGGTCGAATCCCAGATATTCTTCGGGTTCTTCGGTCGAACTCTTCGAGTTCTTCGGTCGATTTTGGTTATTCGATATTATCTTTATTTGTGGTTATCTAATTTAAAGTCTTTCGACCTGAGTATTCGACCGGACACGTGTGTTCCGGTCTTGTCCTTTCGACCGAATAGAACTTCCTCCTTCGACCGGACACTTGTGCTCTGGTCAAACTCCTTCGACCGAATAGAGTTTCCCCGGTCTTACCCATTTGACTGAATAAGAGTGCTCCGGTCTTGTCCCTTCGACCGAATAAGAGTGCTTCGGTCTTGTTCCTTCGACCGAATAAGAGTTCTCCGGTCTTGTCCTTTCGACCGCATAAGAGTTCCTCCGGTCGTGTCCTTCGACCGGATACGTGTGTCCCGGTCGTATCATTCGACCGGATAAGTGTATCCCCGGACGTGTCCTTCGACCGGATACCTGCTTCCTCCGGGCATACCTTCGACCGGATATTGTTTGATCTGATTTTCTGATTAGACCAAGTGTTTTCTGTGTTTTTTTCTATTTTATTGTATTTGGATCATTCTGCTTGCCTAACGATCATTACAGTGCTCTTAAGTTAAGAAGTAAAGATGAACTCAAGGGATGCTCTAGCCATCGGTTCTGACCAAAAGCCCCCGGTGCTCTTTCGGGGAGAGTACCCTCAGTGGCATGACCGATTTATGAACTTCATAGAAGCAAAATCCAACTATGAAGATATATACAAATGCCTGACTGAGGGTCCACAAGATTGGCCAAAGAAAGTGGTACCGGGAAACCCAGCTGAAGGAAGGCCAGAGCATCAGATTCGGAAATCTGTTGGTGATTTTACTAAGGAAGAAAAGGATATGTACGAGGCAGAAAAGCTGGCAAAATCGTACCTTCTTCAAAGTCTACCGAATGACATCTATGCTTGTATAGATAGTTTCAAGGACTCATCGAAAAAGATGTGGGACCAAATAGAGAAGATGATGATGGGAAGCCACATCAATAACCAGCTCAAGGTGACAAACTGTATCACCAGATATGATGGGTTTAAAGCAAGAAAAGGTGAGACGCTGACGGAAACCTACGAGAGGTTTAATATGCTTCTGAATGATCTTCAGAAAAATAAGATCACTAAGACGAACACGGAAAATAACATAAAGTTTATGAACAACTTACAGCCTGAGTGGAAACTGTTCGTCTCCCATATACGCCACACTCAGACCTTGGAGAAGCTGTATCTTCATGAACTCTATGAAATGCTGCTCCAAGATGAAGAAGAAGTGATGGAACTTATTGGGAAAGCAGAGGAAAAGCCAGCAATTGATCAAATAGCACTCATATCTGAGAGAAGAGGAAAGTTCGTCAGCCGATCATCTGGAAAAGAGCCCGTGCTGATCCGGAAGGTGTTGTTGCCCGACAAATCCCAGTCGGCGTACTAGACCATACTCGTCCCACGGCACTGAGTGTGATAGCTTATAGGCACACACACAACATTCCAGCTCCTATGGTCCGGCCAGGACCGGCAGGACCTGCCCAGGGAGAAAGACCTGAGCGACGTGAGGGTCCGCGTCCACGAACGAGAGGCAGGAGCGTCCGGACAGCTGGGGCTTCCGGACAGGGTGTGTCGAGAGCTATTATTGTGAGGGGATCTGGCGTGGGCAGTGCCGTTGGAACAAGTCAGCCTAGCACTTCAAGACAACCATCTTCGCCACCACCAACAAAGAATCCAATGACAGAAGAGGCAACAGATTCTGAAACCATTCAAGTTCAGTCCTCCTATGTCGCTGCTACTGAAGAAACAACAGCCATTTCCGACTCAGACGAAACCCAAACCGCAGCATCGACATCAAATGAAGAGTCTTCTGACTCCGATGGTGACGATAATCAGCCCTCATCTGGAGCGATAAGGAGAGCGGAGGGAGTATTAGTTGAACATCAAGAAGTGAGTTGTGTGAGGGAAAGGCGGAGTAAACTACATTCTGAGAGTACACGAGAGACGGAGCCGCCGTGGACCTAGCGGCGCATTTGCACACCCCACCAAGCCACTCCACCATCTCTCAACAGATGGTGGTTTTACAAACTCACGGGGATTTAGCACATACGCTATCGGCCTCTCACTTGGAGGGTGCCGATATTGAAACAAGAGAACAGATGCCTCCGTTCTCGCCTTCTTTGCATGCACAGAGTCTAGAGCCATTTGTGATTCATGCCATTCCTAGGACACAGATTCCTTTTTCGGCTATCGCCGGTAGCCTAAGTGGCCCGGCCGGAACATCCGTAGTAAACCCACCTTAGGGTAGGTTACAAGGATTGGGTGGAAGTCCTACCACGGCTATCACCACGCCAACCGTGAACGTAGGCGGCTCGACTTCAACAGTCGTAGCTACAACGGGAAGTCTAAGTGACCCCGGAGTTACCCCACATGAGTTTGTCTCAAGGGAATACATGGACGGCGCCCTAAAGGCTGTCCAATCTATGATGAGGGAGGAGTTGGACAACATCAAACGCATGGTCAAAGGCAAAGGTCCTGCGACTGAGCCGGAGACCACACCTATTCCACCTTCTCTACCAGCCACGGATCTTTCCATACCTGAACTCAAATCTATCCTTCTCGCCAAACTTATAGCCCAATCTCAAACCGAACCCACCCAAGATGCCGATTTGCTATCTCTACTTCGTTCTCAAGCATCCATACCTACTCCACCTACACCCCAGCCTAATGTCTCTACCGAAGCCTTCCAGATCCAGCAAGCTATGCTTCAGTCACTTCAACAAACCGTAGCTGTTTTGACTGAACGCCTTTCAGCAGTGGAGGATACCTGTCGTAACCAGGCAGAACGGCTCAAGCGCCGACATGATGATCAGGATGATCCTGATCACCATGAGGGGGAGAAGCGCCAACGTCTATCTGAGCCGGAGACGCATGTAGTGGAGTCAGAACAGGTTGAACAGGGTACGGGTTCGGGTACAAGAACAGAGGGACAGAGACAGGAACAGGAACGGGAACCGGTGACAGACTTGATACTATACGATTATCCGACGGTTGAAAAGCCTGAGGAATTTGAAGATGGTTCTCCGATAGTTCCTGAAGATTGGGCAATAATACTAGATCCGTATGAAGTGACGGACACGACAGAAGAATGTGCCAATACTGAAAGAGCTCTGATACCAATTGTAGATCCCAGTGCAGTGTAATCACAAGTAATATAAACAATGATGAACAGATTATAGACCACAGCAACTAGTCATATGATTGATATAACTTCAAAGGGTTAAGGTTTACAAAGAGAATTTCTGATCAGGTTATGTAAACCTAATGACTAGTAAACTGAATAATGAATTTCTCCTAAACTGTTCTAATGAAAATGTCTAACCCTAATTATGAGATAATTAAGCCTTTATATACTTAGGCTTTACAATCATAATGGGCTTATGGGCTTGGGCCCATCTAATTAATAAGCTTTCAAGTAATTACAATATGCACCCTTATAAATACTTTATTCCACTTTCAACACAAAGGACTTTTAGTCCTAACAGCGACTTTCAACTTCTCAGTTCATTTTCATCGAAGATTCAAGTGTAGGTTGTTGTTTTACATTTCTTTGATTGTTTGTTCTTACTATTAATCGTTTCTAGGGTTTCGTTTTTCAAGATTTACGATTCAAAATGTTCTGACTGTTCATCTTCTTTGCTTCGATATGTTATAAAATCGACAAGAACACTGAAAATTTTGGATTTAATCTTTCAAAATAATGTTTGGGTATTGAAAATAATACTTGTTGAAATATGGGATTGCTCGATATACATTCTTTTTGCAGGTTACCATGACTTTGGGAGTTTGAAACTGAACTGTTGTTCATATTGGACTGAACAGAAATCGAACCATATTCTGGACTTGAACTGATTTTCTGAACAAAACTAATTTGGACTTTAAATTGAACAAGTTGATTGAAATTGAAATGCAATATAACATAATTAAAGTGAAAAGTTTGGACTTTATGGATAAATGAAAGATTTCATAATTTTTTTTAAAAAATCATATTGTTCAAAGATTAATAGAAGATTAAAAGTCAGGTGAAAAGTTTGAATTTTTGAAAGTCAAATTTGAATTTGAATTTCAAAATTTTCAAATAAAAAGTAAATTGCAAAGTTTGGGTATTGGAGTTCATTTCAAAAAATTTCAAATATAAAGAGTTGAATGTTTTTGGATACCTTGCAAAATCAGTAAAATAAATAATCTTTCAGATTTCAAGTATTATTTTTAAATACAACATTAATTTGACAGAATAAATTCGAAATGTGAAGTGTTGTTGTCAATTTTATGTTTTGTGTGTTGAAGTGTTATTCTGTTCATTCAAAGTTGCAACTTGTTTTCTGCAACTTACTGTGCTTTCATTGCAAGATTTTAAAGTACATTGTTCTGTACTTCAAAATTGGTTTTTCTGAAAAACAGGTTTTTGGATTTATACTGACATATTGGATTTTATCCAATACATTTTATGATTTTTCAGGAAATCAATGGCGGAGGAAAACATTCATGACCAAAGTGTTCAGATGGATGAACACGGTCCGAATGTTTCACGAGAGATGCCCATGCCTTCTTCCCGATCCCATTTTTCTGAAGTTGGTGCTGATCCTGATCTTCAATTGATCAATCCTCAAGATTATCTTCCTTTATCACCAAACAATCACCATGTAATCTTTAAAAATCTGATGGTCAAGCCTTTGATAAAGGATATCCTGAGAAATCATCCCATCTGCACTGCCTTAACTGCAACTGCTAATGTACCAATGATCTACTTACAACAAGCATGGAGAACCATTGAGCATGTAGTGCAAGGCGACAGAAAGTATTTCACCATTCGCATTGACAACTTCACATCCATCCTGACCTTTCAAAGACTTCGTCTGCTTCTTGATCTACCTTTGCCAGATTCCAGAGAAGGAAAGACAGTTTTTGATCCTTATTCGACTGATCATGAAATGTTTGCTAGTATTCGTGCTCTAGGATATGTTGGAAATCTGTCAAAGATGAGTGATTTTCGGAAGTCAAACTTGCCACCATTCTACTATCAGTTTTTCTCAGTGATCAACAAGTGCTTGACTTCACGACACTCTGGGCACGACAATACAAATATTCATACTCTAAGATTGTTCCATGCTATCATTTATGATCTGCATGTTGATTATGTTGCGGCCATCTGGACTGAGCTGTATGAGAAAGTTCTGAGCAAGAGACATTTAAAGAAGCCAAAATATGTGCCTTATCAGAGATTTTTACAACTTGTTAGAGGTATTCTGAGATCCAGCAGAGATGTTCCAAAGAGATTACACCACGAATGTGCCCCAGAAAATGAAATGACTCATCTTCAAAAGCAGAAGAAATCCTTCCCTTTTGAGATGACAGTTCCTGCTGCACTGCTTGCTTATGCCAATCCGAATGCTCCGAGTGTTAGGCATTATAGGGAGTCCATGGGATTGCCAGAGCCGGAGATCCCTACCCAGGACTCAGAACCAGTTAGTAGAGCGGAGTCGGTGAGGGTTCAACATACTACAGGAGTAGTTGAACGGGAAAGTGAGCAGAGATAAAATATAGAGAGGGGTTCAGGAGTGGGTCAGCCTTCTGTACTGGAGGGTGTGGGAACACAGGCACAATCTGCCACGCATTTAGTGATTCCTACATCTCAACCTGAGATTGCTATCATTCCTCAATTGGGCACTCAGGAAGAGAATCCCAATGAAAGTCAGAACTCTGAGAAAACTATATCGGTTGGTCAAGCAAGTTCTTCTAGTACTTCGGTACCTTCAGCAACATCAGCACAGGATGCAGCAGATCAAGGAAATGATCAAAATGTTAATACAGATGATAACTTGGGCCATAGTTTTGGATTTTTGGATAATGTTTCATTACACCAAAGTCTTGGTTCTACTGCAAGAGATCCTGACTTGGAAGGTGTTGATTCAATAATCAGGAATATTGTTTCTGATTCTGGAGTTATAAGGCAGGAAGAGGGATTATTAGTTGAAAACTCAGAAAATGTGAGGACTAGAGTGAATGTAGAAAAAGAACATCGTAAGCGTGAGTGTATCCAAACCTACCATTCTAGAAGGGCAGCCACATATGCTACCTCGCCGCATGTGTTGCGAGCAAGAGGTATTGAAACAGACATTAGTCGCCCACTAATACATATGCACACCTCAGCCAGCCATTCTATTGCCTCTCAACAGGCTATAGTCTCATCTTTTCACGGGAATTTAGCACATACTCTATCTGCCTTTCACTCGGAAATGGCAGGTATTGAAACAAGAACTCATTTGCCCCCGAGTTTGACTTCTTTCAGTGCACCTTTGAGTCTAGAGCCAATTGCTACATCTATTTTCATTCCTAGGACACAACCAAACATATCTGCTACCATCGGGAGTCTTAGTGCCCCGATCAGAACATCTGTAGTAGATCCGCATTCCGGACTACGAGGATCAGGTGGAAGTCCTGTCATTGCTAACACTATGCCAGCTTTGAGCACAGGCCACACTGTTGTATCTTCAACAGCTGTGTTAACGGGAAGCTTGAGTAGCCCCGGTGTTAGTTTACCCGAATTCGTTTCAAGGGAATTTCTCAATGACGCCCTAAAGGTCGTTGAAAACTCTTTATCGCAGAAATTTCAGTTGGAGATGAGTAAGGCAACAGAAAAGTTTGAGGAGGAGATTGGGAAGATGTTGAGGATACTGAAAGGAAAAAATCCAGTTGTTGAGGAGCCTGAGCAAACAGTTCCACCACCATCTGTTCCACAACCACAATCAGTTCAATCAGTTTCTGAGCTTAAATCTTTACTTCTAGCCCAGCTGTTATCCGAAGCTCCAGCAGATCAACCGAAGCAGATCTTATTGGTTTATTGAGGCAACAATATCAACCAAATGTTCCTCAGGTTCCAGTAGATTATGTCACTCAATCTCAGTTCAACCAGTTCAAAGATTCAGTGGAGAAGCACTTACATGATCTTACCACAGCAGTTCAACTTTCTTGCAAGGCTCAATCTGATGCAGTTTTAAAGAAGAGGCATGATCGTGATTCTAATCAAGATCATGAGGGGGAGATGAATAAGAGACAGAAAACTGCAGAAGATACTGTTATTGTTACTGTTGAGGAGCAGGGGACTGAAGTAACTGAAACACATGGAGATCAATCAGAAAAGGAACAGTTGGAAGAGAATGTTCCAGAGGCTGAAGTAGAGTTGATGATCTATGACAATACGGAATCAAGGGTTGAAAAGCCTGCGATTGCCTCTGTTGAGGAAGTAATGGAGATGTTGGGAGTTACGGCTGAAAACTTTGTCAACCTAGATGATTATGAAAGTGATGATGATGAACAGGTTGCTGCTAGGTATGACAGTTACTGGAAAGTTAAGGAGGAAGGAATGGACGTTATTGAGCACAACATTCAAAGTGATGGACCAGATCCTGAGAATACAGTTACAGTTGAAGAGTTTATATAGAATGCTATTTCTCAAGGAAATCTGGGTCAGAGTGAAAATGTTCTGGATGACTTGTTTGGAGAAAATTTAGATGAAAATTTTGATGATCTTGAAAGTGAAGATGAAGAGATTGTAGATCTTGATCAAACGTTTCTAGTTCAACAAGCCGAAGTTGTGGAGGTTGCACAGATTGCGAGTACAGTTGATTATGCTCCACCAAATTACAGATTGTTTGATGAAGATGAAATCTTGAATGCTATTCCGATAGTCTCACCCACAAGAAACTTCTCTGTCCCTGAAAACCTTGATGCTTCTGAACCAAGAGTTGCTCTTCCCTTGCCTGAAGATTTTGATTCTGAACAATCAGCTGAACAACTCAAGCAGAAACCAAAAACTGATAAGCCCAGAAAGTCAAAAAGATCAAGAATTCCTACCCCAAAGCCCAAACCAAAAGATCTTGAAGAAGAAAGGCCAATCATTATTGATATCCAAGACTTCAGGAATAAGCTGTACAAAGAAAGAAAACAAAGAGAAAAGGAGGAAAGGCAGATAATCATGGAAGCTAAAGCTGAGTTAAGAAAAGAGGAAGAAGAAGCAGCCAGAGCAAAAGCTAGTACACTTCCTTACATCCGAAACCCAGATAGCCCAAAGATATTGAACAAAGTTGAAACCTCTATACAGTTAAAGCCAAATCCTGTTTTTGCTACTCCTATGGAAGTGGAAGAATTCTCAAAAGCTCATGATCCAGAACTTGAATCAATGCAAGCAGAAGAGCTCATCTCTTATGAAATTAGTGATATAGGGAAAGTTACTTTCAAAGGAGATGTTAGAGTTGGTGCTATTCCTTATACAGGATATGATGTTGAGGGAGATTCTTTGAAGTTCTTTGAGATCATCAGAAAGTCTCTCAAAGTACCATTCCTGGAAGAGTCAACCAAAATCTTTGTTTCTTATCTACAGCCGATTGATGAAGCTTGTTTTTATGGTGTTGGAGAGAGAGATAAAGTTTATCAAGCCAATTACATCAGGTTCATGAAGACAATGTGTAGTCTTTCCCCTTATGCCAAAAGAAAAGAGATTTTGCAGGTTCAAAATGTTCATATTTGCAAGATTCTTAATGTCCACTATCCAAAGTTCACAGTTCAAAGAAAAGATATGAAGATCAGTTCCTTTACAGAAGCTGATTTTGATAACTTGAACTTCTCAGACATTATGTTCATTGTGAATGAGTTCAGAGACAAGAAAAACAGAAGGAGGTCACAAGTTGTTTCTTATGCTTTGGATGCTATTAAAAGATTCATGACAAGGAGTGTCTACAATGCTTATTCGTTTGATTTTCAGCTTGGCATTGAAACCAATCAGAACAGAGTAAACCTTCTGGCACCAAACTTCAACCATCCCAAGATCAAAGTTCTAGATCCCTTTCAGATCTCCAGATATCCAGAGTTGGGTGTGATGTATGTTAACACCAAGTCTCATAAGAAGCAGTTCATGAGAGCATCAGAATTGGCTAGGTATTCAGATGGTACTTTGAAGTATGTGCGGAAAGTGCTTGAAGATAAATTGTTTCTGTCTGAGCAGGAAAGATTAAGAAAGAATGAAGCTGTAAGATTTGTTGATTCTCTTAACATGGAAGCTATGCTAGAAGAGATCAACAAGAAGATTGATTTCAGGGAGCACATCAGGAGGTTTGAAGCTTACCTTGGGATCAGAAGAATCTGCTTTAGAAGATGGGACCAGAGCAAAATTGTCAAATGATCTAAAAGGGGGAGATTGTTATTGTAATTTTAGTTTAGATCATTTGTGTTGACTTTTGTAAGTTTTCCTTGTTTCTTGTTTGACCTATAAATAGGTCTTCCTTGCTTTTGTTATTGTAGAAGCCTCATTTGTAAACATTCAGTAAGAATCCTTAGAGAGAGAAAACCTTGTAACCCTTTCACTTGTGACATTAATACACATGTGATTTCCACATGAATTTCATTGTTCTTGATTGTTTTATGTGTGTGATTTGAGTGGACTATATCATTTGGTATCAGAGCAAACAAGAAGAAGCAGATTCGATCAGATTTGAAGTTTTTTTTTTCATGGGGAAATCACATGTGTATTAATGTCACAAGTGAAAGGGTTACAAGGTTTTCTCTCTCTAAGGATTCTTACTGAATGTTTACAAATGAGGCTTCTACAATAACAAAAGCAAGGAAGACCTATTTATAGGTCAAACAAGAAACAAGGAAAACTTACAAAAGTCAACACAAATGATCTAAACTAAAATTACAATAACATGAACCAATCAGATTATGTGGCTGCCCGACTCAGAAAGAAGTTTGGTGCAGAGTTTAATATTCTTTTACTCTGATCTATCACCCTCTTTCTTTTAATGCTCACTTCTAACCAATCTCTCTTTTCCATTTTACCTCTTCACACACCATCACTCAATTCTTTTGACCCCTCTCCCCTCAATCACTCAGGGAATACTTCCTGGGTAGGAAACACTGGTTATCGTGAATCCATGGAAGTTCTGTTAAGTACTCACACTGAATCCCATGTATTTTCCTAAAAGAACATGTTGTTCAACAGGCTTTTTGTAAATGTAAGCACAAATACCACTTGTTACATGAAGAAAAAAAATTTTGGAGAAGTCAAAACAGTTATGTTTGACGATGCAATTCTCCCCCTCAACCTAAAAGTGGTTGGCAATAAGCTCATATCAATTTGTCATGAAGAATAATATGCTAGAGAATCAAAAACGAATGTTGTTTATATGAACAATATATAAACATTTTTTCAATGAAAGCACATGAAATGACGTTTGATTCAAT
This sequence comes from Arctium minus, assembly GCA_954870635.1. NCBI lineage: Eukaryota > Viridiplantae > Streptophyta > Magnoliopsida > Asterales > Asteraceae > Arctium > Arctium minus. Next base: position 83,226,573 of record OX941080.1, on the reverse strand, counting down.
CAACAGTGAATACAAAGAACGTGAGTATTACCATAGAAAGATTTAACTTTTGATACATGGTAATAACAAAGTCAAATAGAATGTTCTGAACCGTTATGTGTATGAATACTTGACAAAGTATATTGACAAGATAAAACGCAAGTATTTATCTTTAAGAACACACGGTCAGATAATCTTCACAGATATTCTCCCCCTTAACTTAATGTAATTTTTTTTTAACAAGCAGGAAAAATAAAGCACTGAAGTGCGGGTTCTAACCTGATATGAGTAGAAGCCATTGTCACTTGAACAAACCAAGTTTACTGATTAGAAATTGGAATTGCTTTTCATCCAACGGCTTGGTGAAAAGATCAGCTAACTGGATGTCAGTTTGAACAAAATGCATTTCAATGTCACCTTTTTCTACATGATCCTTGATGAAGTGATAGCGTACATCGATATGCTTGGTCTTCGAATGCTGTACCGGGTTAGCAATTATCGCAATTGCACTCTTAGAATCATAATAAATAGGAACACGCTGGTAGTTGTAGCCAAAGTCCCTTAACTGTGTCTTCATCCAGAGGACTTGAGAACAGCAGCTAGCAGCAGCTACGTATTCAGCCTCGGCAGTGGATGTTGAAACACAGTTTTGTTTCTTTGAAGTCCAACTTACAAGTTTGTCACCTATAAATTGACATGACCCATAGGTGCTTTTCCGGTCTAGCTTACATCCTGCATGATCAGCATCTGTAAAGGCAGTTAGTTCAAAACGAGAATCCTTTGGATACCAAAGGCCTAGATTAGGAGAGCCTTTGAGATATCTAAGGATTCGCTTAACAGCAGTTAAGTGCGACTCTTTAGGATTAGACTGATATCTCGCACAAAAGCATGTGGCATACATTATATCTGGGCGACTTGCAGTCAGATAAAGTAAAGAACCAATCATGCTACGATACACCTTTTGATCAACAGGTTTCCCGGAGGGATCTGCGTCTAAGAGTGTACCAGTAGCCATTGGTGTTTTCATGACTGAGCTATCTGACATATTGAACTTTTTCAAAATATTTTTTATGTATTTAGCTTGATTAATAAATATGTCGTCGGGTAATTGCTTTACTTGTAAACCAAGAAAGAAATTCAATTCTCCCATCATCGACATTTCAAACTTTGTCTCCATTATTTTTGAAAAGTTTTTACAAAATTTCTGATTTGTCGACCCAAATATTATGTCGTCAACATAAATCTGAACGAGAATCAAGTCCTCACCTTTCCTTTTAAGAAATAAGGTTGTATCAAATGTACCTTTCTTGAAACCAGAAGCAAGTAGAAATTTAGTGAGAGTTTCATACCAGGCTCGCGGTGCTTGTTTAAGACCATACAGTGCTTTGTCTAAAACATAGACATGATCAGGGTGATGAGGATCAACAAAACCTTCAGGTTGAGCCACGTAGACCTCCTCATGCAGAACGTCGTTCAAGAAAGCTGACTTTACATCCATTTGATAGACTGTAAAGTTTTTGTGCGCTGCATAGGCTAGGAAGATTCTTATGGCTTCGATCCTTGAAACCGGGGCGAATGTTTCGTCATAGTCAATGCCCTCTTGTTGACAGTACCCTTTGGCGACCAGTCGAGCTTTGTTTCTCACCACTACTCCAGCTTCGTCTTTCTTATTTCTGAAAACCCACTTTGTTCCTATAACATATTTACCTTTAGGTAGTGGGATCAAGCTCCATACCTTGTTCCTTTCGAATTGTAGAAGATCATCTTGCATAGCAGAAATCCAGAAGGGATCACGTAGAGCTTCAGACGCTTTCTTTGGCTCTAAGGAACTAAGGAAGCTTGAAAACATGCAGAAGTTGGCAGATGTGGATCTTGTCATGACACTGGTGTGTACGTCACCTATCACGTTGTCCAGGGGATGATCCTTAGTCCAACGATGTGTACATGGTAAGGATTCAACTGTTTGTTGCGTATTGGACGCATCATTTTCATCTTCCACAGCAGGTAGCTCCATAGATGTACTCGGGACATCTTGTACTGGTGTTTCTGATACTGAGGGTTCTGGACTAACAGTTGAAGTACTCGGGACTTCGTTTCCAGAAGAACTATCTGTAGAGACAGATTCAGCATTAGTAGAGTCGGAAACTAATGGTTGAGTTGTACCTGATGGAGATGAAGTTTCAGTGACTTCTTCTTCGGACGGTCCAGATATGTCTTCAGATATAGTAGGGACCTCCGAGCCTGTACCACTTGTTATCGATGTTGATATGCCTTTTTCAAAATCTGCACATATATCATCAAAGGCATCAATAAACAATAAATCTAACTCAGATGAAGTAGAGTTAGAGTTAGAAGAAGTGGATCCTTTAGTAGCTGGTTCTATTATGGATTGAATAGAAGCTTTGTCCTTACGACCGAGTTCTGAACTGTTGTGTCCAGAAGTCCTTGTAGAATTCTCATCAAAGGAGACATTCATGCTCTCAACAACCGTCTTGGTTCGAATAATGTAAATTCGATAAGCTTTGGATGTCAGAGAGTATCCAACGAGATATCCTTCATCCGCTTTCTTATCAAATTTTGATAGTCCTTAACGCTCTTTAAGAATGTAACACCTGCAACCGAAAACACGAAGAAATTTGATATTAGGTGTACGATTGTTGATTAACTCATATGCTGTTTTATTAAAGCGCTTGACCACAATGGTACGATTCTGTGTAAAACATGTTGTAGCGACTGCCTCGGCCCAAAGGTACATGGGTAGATCTGAATATACAAGCATAGTATGAGCTGCTTCAACAAGCGTGCGATTCTTCCGTTCAACAATGTCGTTCTGCTGTGGAGTGTATGTTGCGGAGAAGTTGTGTGAAATCCCCACAGAAGTAAGATAACTCCTTAGGGTGTCATTCTTGAACTCCGTGCCATTATCGTTGTGAATGGTTCGAACTAGCAATTGAAGACGTACTTGGATGTGCTTGATAAAAGCAATGATTAATTCTGGCGCATCTGACTTGTTGCGAAGAAACTCGAGCCATGTATACCTTGAGTAGTCATCTATCATTACCAACACGTATTTCTTTTCGTTGATAGATGCGGTTCGCATTGGGCCACAAAGGTCCATATGAAGGAGTTCCAGTGCAGATGAGGTTGATGATTCAGATTTGGACTTGAATGAGCTACGCTTCATTTTGCCCAACTCACATGCGGAACAGAGTGAGTCTTTTTCGAACCTCATTTCTGGTAGACCTTTGACTAGACCTTGTCGTTGTAGCTTCGCTATAGATCGAAAATTCTGATGAGACAAGCGTCGATGCCATGTCCACGATTGTGCTTTAGAATCTTTGGCTAGTAGACATACTGGACGTGTGGCAGACAGTGTAGGAAAATCTACATAGTATAGATTTCCATGGCTCTCAGCTTTGAAGACTTCGTAGCCATCGGGATCCTCTAGATAGCAATGAGTGGTTGTGAAGCGGACTTGATATTTCATGTCACAGAAGTGACTGGTACTAAACAGATTGTGATCAAGTCCTTCAACATATAGCACTTTTTGAATCTTCACAACACCGTTATTGAGCATTCCATATCCTCTGACGTGGCCTTCGGCTTCAGAATTGGCAAATCTAACTGCTCCGGCAGGCTCCTCCACATAGTTATGCAAGAGGTGCTTGAATCTTGTCATGTGGTGTGAACATCCGGAATCTATTACCCACAATCGACAGGCCTGCAAAAGAGACAATTAGTTTTGCTTAGGCACCCATATCAGGATGGGTCCTTCGCGGTTAGCATCAAGCAACTCAGGAATATCATCTGGTTTAACTTTCACTCTCCATTGATAACGGGGTTTTGGAACCCATTTCCAAACCATCTTAACATTCAATTCCTGAAAGTGCTTTTTAGAAGAAGGATTGGCAACCTTAGCTCGAAACACTTTTGGTTGTGCGGAAGAATTAGAATTAGGATTCAGTTTAGCTTTTCTTTTACCCTGTTTGGACTTTGGAGGGGAGTAGTATTTGTATGAGTTATCCCAGCAGTGTTTACAATATAGATTCTTTCGAGCAAAATTAATAAACTTAGATTTATCAGAACAAACCTTACATTCATGCTCATTGAAAGAATTACTTTTCAAAATAACACTGTCTGAAGAACAACTATTTGAAGCAAAAGTTTCACTAGATAACCTATCATTCTTATTCAAACTACTATCTTTATTCTTCTTAATCCTCCCAACTCCATTTCCTTTTATATCTGAAACAGAAACAGGAACCTTGTTAGTCTCTAACTTAGAAGGTGGGTCTTTTCTAGTGCTCTTTGAAGTCTCACCCTTTTCAAAAATACTCGGTGGATATTCAGGACAATCAGAGTAAACAACTGAAGGTTTTGCAGGAGCATCAAATTATGGATTGGTTCTTACCTTCCAGCTTGGATCATTGAACATCTGTTTATCACTTGAAGCATTTTTAAACAAAGTGATTTTCAAATCATTGATCTCAGTGAAAAGCTCTTGATTTACTTTTAAAGACTTTTCAAGTTTATGTTTGAGATCAAAGTTTTCATCTTCAACCTCATCAAGAGATTGTTGCAACAAATCAATTTGCTTCATCAATTCAGATGTATTATCATTCACAGAATTTGACCCCTTTAAATCAGAAACAAGATCAGAGTCTGAAGCATTCATCATTTTAGAGAATATCTCTTCAGTCATGGACTCAATAAACTCCTTTTTATCATTTTGAACACAAGATTCATTCGTGATAGCATTTTCTTCTTCAACCTCTTCAATGAGTAAAGGTTTAGAAGCAATGGGATTTGAGACTGATGGTATAGTAGATGGATCAACATCCGATTCATACTCATCATATTTGCATGCAGTCTCAGGTGGAACTGTGTTGGTGCTTACTGATTCTTTGGAAGGTGTGGTAAATAGTGATTCAAACTCAGTAAATTCGATCTTTCGAGCCTCGTAGCTTTTATTCAAATCGCCATATGTAAAACCAACTGATTTAAAAAGATTTTGAGAATCAGTGTCACCAGACTTGTTCTTTCCCATTTCTTCTCGACCTTTGGTATCTTCAGAAGGTTTAGGAGAACTTGCTTCAACAAAAGTAGGACGAATGTCAGGAATGGGTCTGATTGCGGAGCCAAATTTATCAAAGTTATATAGGTGCTCCGGTGCCTTTTTCAAAATTTCGTTAGTTGGCACACCCAAACCTGGTTTTAGTTTATAAAACCTTTCGTCTTGGAGTTTATTGGTCAATAGATTTAATGTTTGCTCAGTCTGACCTCGTTTCATATTAATATCCTCCAGTTTCTTGATTTTGGAGAAAGCTTCATTTCTTTCTTTATAACAAACTTCAAATTTGATTTGAAACTCACCCTTTTCAGCATTAAGATTCACAAGGTCTGTTTCTAAACCAGATATTTTTTCTTTTAAAGACTCTTTTTCAGCTTTTAAATCATCCTTTTCCTTTTCTTTTTCTTCCACAACAACTTTTAAAATAGCATTTTCATCACGAAAGCTTAAGACAGATTGATGTGCAGAGCTAAGTTTACCTTTCAGTAAAGCAAATTCATCTTTCATACCATGTATTTGGTCCATTAAAGATTCAATAAGTTCAGAATTATCACTTACCTCAGAGTTTGCATCTTCGGATTGTGCCTCAGAATCTTCATCGTCACCATCCAGCTTTGCCATATAAGATACTTGGGTGAAGTGCGCTTGCTCCTCGTCATCGGAACTTTGGAACAGCCAGTTTTCTTCTTCAGCCATCAGCACTTTTCCTTCTTCAGCTTTCTTGGCAATAAGTGACTTTCTTGCGTAGTACTCTGATTTATTTACTTTCTTGAACTTGCAGTCTCTTGAGAAATGCCCAAATTTGCCACAGTTGTAGCATCTTCCTGGTTCATCCTTTCGTTCTTCTCGCTTCTCCTCTCTCTTTCCTTCTCTTCTATATTCCTTCCTGTCTTCTCGTCCTTCCTCTCTCCTTCCATGCCTCGGCTTGTATCTCATCTCAGACTTCTCTTTCTTGTATCCATCATACTTTGGCTATGAGTAGAATCTTTTCTGGCCAAAGCTCTTCTTGAATCGTCGCGCAATTAGAACCAAGTCCTCAGAGAACTTCTGAATATCTGGATCAGAATCAATCTCTAGTTCTTCATCACTTGAAGCAGAGTCAGAGTCAGTAACTTCGGTAACTAAAGCTTTAGACACCTTTTTCTTTGACCTTGCAAAGGATACAGAACCTTGACTGTGATCATTGGAGTTTGTGGACCATCAATGATTGCTTTCATGAACTCTCTGTTCTTGTGATTCAGAAACTGGATCATTCTGGTCTTCCATTGCTGATACTCATTAGCCATGAGGACAAGAGGTTTGACCTGAGAGCCCATCGAGAGAAGCTGGTTCGATATCTTAGTTGTACGGTTAGTAATTAAACTTATCTGTATCAAGACAACCAACTAGATGAGATCGTTAGAATCAAAATGAAAACCACACTCAAAAATTTTCAGAAAAATAAATTCCCGAAAATAATTAAATGCAGTCCTTTCAATCAGTATAAAGCCTCAAATAATACAGAACCAACCAAACTGTGAGAATTTGACGAAAAATAAATTTCGCAAAAATGAACAGTGAATAGTGAATAGTGCAGTGGACAGTACTTGCGCAAAGTGAACAGTACTTGTGCAAAGTGAACAGTACTTGCGCAAAGTGAAGTTTGCGCAAGCAGTGAGTCGCGCAAAGTGAAAGTTTGCGGGTCTAGTGGGTTGCGCAAACCATGTTCGACCGAAAAGATGTAAAGACCGGTATTTTGTTCGATCGGGAGCTTGCTTCGACCGGTAAGTTGTAGGACCGGGAACTTGTAAAGACCGGGATACTGCACGATCGATAGAGTGCTTTGACCGGTATTGGTCTTCGACCGATACAAGGTGTTTGACCGATATGATTCGGTCGACCGGTATTGTGAGAATGGACCGATATGTATCGATCGGCCGGTATTGGGTATTCGACCGGTATTGTACTGGACCGGTAAAAGAGTTCGACCGGGAATATGCTTAGATCGGTATAGTGATAGACCGAGAGAGTGTATGACCGATAATGGGTCTCGACCGTTAAAGCTATGACCGGTAAAGATTATTCGACCGATATGTTCTTAATTCAACCCAGATTGTCGATGAACAGAACAATTAATCAACCCAGAAATCAAACACGAACTCAAAATGAAATACAAAAATCAGACTATTGTGCCCAGAAACAAGTTTCGATCACAGTTCAATCAAAATCAAAGATTAATTTCAACTTTCATGCAACGATTTTGAAGAACACAGTGTCGATATTCATGCAAACCCAGAAAACACAAAATCACAAATTCAATCACTTGTTAATTCTCAATGCAATTAATCAATCAGATAGTGTTCAATAACGCAACACACACCTAATCAGATCAATCTTTAAACATTAACGCACCTAGATTCATGAAATCAGATGAACAGTAAGTAAAAAAAATTTCGATGAACAGTAACTTTCACGTGAATAGTGATCGATGAACAGTAATTGATGAATAGTAAACTCAAAAAAAATTTGATTCTTTTGGCTCTGATACCACTTGTTATCCCAGTTTAATCTAGTTGATAATTAACAATCACATAACACAATAGTATCAAGAGATATAAAGATCAGATAAACATACCAATCCCTTGAATAAACAATGAAACCTTGTGTGTTCTTGATACTCTTGAATACAGAGAAAACTTGCTACCTTACTATATGATTATGAAAGTAATTGTGAGGATTCTCCTAAAACCTAACTAAACAAAACATTAAATACCCAGGCTTTTAGGCCTAATGGGCTTATGGGCTTGAGGCCCAATAGCTTAATAACTATTAACTTATTACACAATAAACCCTCTAACTTTAACTATCAAGTAAATACAGTTTAGACCCTTTAATCTTGAATACAATTATTTGATCCAACAATTGACATGAGTAGCATTTAAAAAAACTGAAGGTGGAGTACATTTACATTCCATGGTGTTGCCTTTTCTTTTAAAAGGATAACATCTATGTTCTAGTACGTCTTCGCATTTGCTTCTAAGATTTCTGCTGCAACTTGAAAATACATGTCATTCAACTGTCACTATACTAGATATCAACTTAAACTATTCCTCTTCTACCCGTTCTTTTTTTCCATATATATCCAGAAAGAAAAAGGGGCTGGGGAAATTTATTTCAATAAGGCCATCAGAATATGGTAAATCATATTAAAAGACTTAATTCATTGGTTTGTTACTATTTAATCGGTTTTTGTGTCACATCAATCAAGATGACATGGTACGACTAAGTACCCAATATTTTTGTTCACATTATTATGATAACCCTTCAATTTTTTTAGGAATGTGGTTACATTTGTTGGGGAATATTTTTGCAGACAGGATACATGGGTTTGAAGTGTATAGTTGAACTTCGTGCTAGTGCCATCTACATGCTTAAGTTTTTATGCCTAGCCCAAAGCTTGTAGCAAATTTATTTGTATCTCAGTTTTTTGCACCTGTCAAAAGTTGCAGATTTTGCAGGTGTGGTGTTTTGCCAAAGGAATGTATATTGCAATAGGGGTAATCTGGTGTGGGTTTTGGACTCATTCCAACTAGTTAGCCATATTTAATGTTTTCATATGTTTGGCGATCCAATAGTGGACCTTGTAGTCATGTGTGCTATGATTGTCTCCTTCATTTGTATGTTCCAGTCTCTTTTACATGCAGGGATTTTGTCTATTTTAGCATGCTATTATACATTACTTATAGCTTGGATTTTAATACATATGCTAGATTGTTTGGGGTAAGGTATTATCCATGATGTTAGAAGGCTCGTATAATATATGATTTTCTAAAAGTTTGACCTGTGGTTGATTTCAGATGCTACATGGAGGGATGCATGTTGTTGAATCTGTTATTAATTTAGTTAATTTAGTTCATGTTGATGCTGAGTTAGTGGATCTCTCTAGGCACTTTTATTCTTTTTTGCTTCAGTTCACAACATGCACCAGATTTTTCAATGTCTGATGAATGTTGATATTCTCCATCACCATGAAGTTCTTGTCGTTGATTTCATTAGTCATCGGATTCTTTTTTATTTGAAGATTCATGATGGGTATTTTAGCGGTGACCTTTTAATAATGGGCTCTCTAAGAAGATTTTCTGGGCATTACTAGAAAAATGGAATTTTGTAGTGGAGTTATACAAAGCTTAACAATATAGGAATCTTTACTTAATTATTTAACTTGTATAGAGGGATTTTGTTTTGAGATGTTTGGGTTTTTGCAATGTATAAGAGTATAAGGATACCTGTGTTGTAGGCACCTGTTAGACTGAAATTGTATTCAAGATTAAATAAGGGTCTTTGTTGTAATTAGTGTTTGTGTGTGAGTTGTAAATGAGCTTAGAAGGTTTGACCTTGCTTGGTCATGTTGACCTATATATAAGCAAGTCTTTGGGTTGGTTCTAAGTAAGGGTGAACAATTAAGTGTGTGAAAGTGAAGGTGTAAGCGTGGTATTGATTGAGAGAGTAAGAACACATAGTTGCACACCTTGAGAACACACACAAACACTCAATCTTAAAAGGTTTATCACAAATAGGTATATGGCTTGATGTAATCTTTGTGATTAATAAACAAAAGTGTTTTGTGTAGATTTGTATGTGTTTATGCTAGTAATTCTTGGGCCACAATTGGTATCAGATCCAAATCCATTTCAAAATCAAGAAAATTTTTTGAGTCGTACTGTTCACTGTTACTGTTCACAAAGTTCAAATCGATTTTGATTTTTAGTGGAAATTTCGAGTTGAAATTGGTCAGGTTATGATCGTTGAGTGAATTAGATCGAGTCTGTATCGTTTATTTTGGAAATTGCACTATAATTGATCATCAATTTGATGATTTTGTGTGTTTTTGAGTTCACGAGTTAATATGCACTGTAAATCGAGTCAAAGTGTATAATTTTGTGTTTGTTATTGAAATTCTTGCATTGTAACTTGTTCGAGTATTGAATTTGAGGATTTCTGCAAAGTTTTGAAGCAATTGAAAATGTTTTGAGTCGAAATTCGATGAAAAAGTGAAGAACACGCACGAAAATCTGAAGAACGCGCTAGATCTGTAAAACGCGCAAGTTCGTCGATAGAACGCGCAAGCTGAAGAATCTCAATTTTGGCTAAAACGCGCAAGGCGTTGTTAGCGAGTTCTAGAAACTCGCTGGTCGAAGTCTGAGAGTTTGGAGAATTGAAAATTTTTTCTAAGGACCAAAACGCGCACGTAGTGGTTAGCGAGTTTTACAAACGCGCTAGTCGAAGTTTGCGAGTTTCATCAGGAACAGGGATTTGCGAGTTCATTCATCGTGCGAGTTTGAATTTCTAAGAAATTTTTCTAAGTGTGGGAACGCGCAAGCATGGTTAGCGAGTTTGTTCAAAACACGCAAGTAGTGCCTAGCGAGTTTTGAAAACGTGCACATCTGAATTAGCGCGTTTCAACGTGAATAGTAACTTGTGTGTTTAGGCGTTAGCGAGTTTCTTCGAGAACATTCTCTTGCGAGTTTCAACGTCTAGCGAGTTTCAACGATCTGCGAGTTTCTCAGAACACGCAAGTCTTTGCGTGCGAGTTTCACAAATGCGCAAGCCTTTGTCTGCGTGTTTCTTTCTAAATAGTGACTTGCGAGTTTTACAGTGCTTTGCGAGTTTCCATACTTAGAATTTTTTCTGAGAAATTTTCAAAACTGTAATATGGCCTTTAATAGTGAAAAAAAATTCTCTAGGGGCGTTGCCCCTTGACCCCACCCGCTAACCGGGTAGCGGGACCCCCGTGCTAAGTCTGCGGAGGGGGAACAAAGTTCTTATTGTGATCAAAATTTCTGAATTTCTAACGATCATATTTCAAGTTTCTTTGAAACAGGTATTCAAGATACAGTGTTATACTTGATTTTTTTGTGTTTTCTTGATTTGTTGGATTTAAAGATCTTTACTAGCTAATAGTTTTCATCTTGTGTAGGTTTATACATCTTTCAGTCATGGCAAATGAATTACTCTCTATGGGATCTCATCTAAAGTCTCCGATCTTGTCTATCGGAGATTATTCACAATGGAAGAAAAGAATGACTCAGTTCTTGAATCTAAAGAACAGAGATTATATGGATTCCATCCTCCATGGTCCAACTGAGCCACAAATGCATGTACCTGGACAAGCAGGAACAACTACATCTCCAGAAATCCCAGATCGATATGTGCCAAAACCTTATCAATTCTTTAGTGATGCAGAAAAGGCAAGACACAAGATAGATGAAGAGGCACTTATCTATCTCACTATGGCAATCCCTAATGATATCTACAATCGCGTAGATAGTAGGGATTCTGCAAAAGCTTTATGGGATGAACTGGAAAGACAGTTTCAGGGAACAAAGAAGTCAATTCAGACAAAGATGAATCAAAGTATAAATGCGTATGAAGGCTTCCATGCGAAAGAAGGAGAGACTTTGTTGGAGACATACAACCGTTTTAATGTGATATTGAATGATCTAAGGAGAAATGGAATGAACAAGTCAGAATCAGAGATCAATTATAAGTTCATTAAGAATTTGAACCCAAAATGGAAAAGCTATGCTATCAACATTCAGATGACTAAGGACATGGCACAAGAAGACGTCAATGATATCTTCACAACTTTATCTCAGCATGAGGATGAAGTAAAGCAGCTTAGTGCTGAAAAGAAGATGGTCAAAGATTCTCTAGCCTTAATGTCTGAACGTAAGAAAGGGTCAAGTATCAAGTCCAGTTCTTCTTACAAGACAAAGTCAAGGAAATCCAGAGCTCTCCTCACTGAAGTCACTGATTCAAGTACTGATGAATCTTCTACTGAAAGTGAAGAAAATTCAGATGAGGATATTCAACGATTTGCTGAAAATCTGGCTCTCCTCACAAAGCAATTTAAGAAAAGCTTTGGTAAGAACAGATACTCCAAGCCGAAAGATGAGAGTTACAAGAAAGACAAATACAAATCAAGATCTGAAAAGAAGTATGAGAAAAGAGGAGAGAAAAGAGATGAAAGGCGAGAAGAGAAAAGAGAAGAGAAAATAGAAGAGAAGAAAGAAGAGACTGAGCCGAAATATGGAAGATGCTATAACTGTGGAAAACCAGGTCATTTTTTCAAAGACTGCAAGTTCAAGCGAACAAAGAATTCAGAATACTATGCTCGGAAATCACTGATAGCAAAGAAGGTGGAAGATGGTCAAAACTTAATGGCGGAAGAGGAAAATTGGTTCTACAAAAGTTCTGATGATGAATCTGCACACTTTACTCAGGTTTGTATGATGGCCAAAGTGAATGAGGACATTGGATCATCTTCTGATCATTCCGACTGTGGTTCTGAGGTACGTATTCAATCTTTAAAGGCTCAAGTTAAATTCATGAAAGAAGAGTTTAAAACTTTGAAAGTCAAACTTAGTCATGAAAGACAAACAATGTTGAATTTTCGTGACGAAAATGCAATGTTGAAAGATGTTGTTAAGGAAAAAGAATCTGAAAAAGATTTTTTTAAAAAGGACAAAGATGTTTTAAATTCAAAAATATCTGAGCTTGAAAGAGATCTTGTAAATTTAAATGCTGAAAAAGGTGATTTTAAAATAAAATTTGAAGCGTGTTTTCAAGAAAGAAACGAGGCATATTGTAAAATCAAGCAACTGGAGGATTCAAATCTGAAAAGAGGACAGACTGAGCAAACATTAAATCTTTTAACAAACAAACTCCAAGATGTCCGATTTTATAATGTTAAAAAATGTTTAGGTTTTGAACCAAATAATGTTTTGAAAAGAGCACCAGAAAATTTGTATAATTTTGATAAAATGGACTCTACTCCTACAAAACCAGATATTCATGATACTTTTGTAAAAGGTAAAGTCGTGAATGATGATGACACTTCATCTTGTGCTGATTCAATTTCAAGTTTAAAGTCTGTTGGTTTTCCTTATAAAGATTTGAATGAAAGTTACAAAACAAGAAAGATAGAATTTAGTGAATTTACGTCACTCTTTTCTCCTTGTTTACCAACAGAGTCAACCAAGGTTGAAGCAAATAGTAATGAATCTCAGTGTCAGTATGATGAATCTGATTCAAAAACTGATGTTGAGAATCAAATTTCTTTATCTGATTCATTCACTTCTAATTACTCAAAAGAATCAAAAGATGAAAATATCATGAATCAAAACCTTAATTCTGATTTTTCAAAAATTATGACTGAGGAGATCTTTACTGAAATGATGAATGCTCTAGATCCTGTTCCTATAATAGAAAAGATGGAATCAAACTCTGAGGTGAATCAAGCATCTAATTTTGAGAAACAAATCACAAATCTTCAAAAGATAATTGAAGAGTTAGAAGATGAGAACGTTGATCTCAAATTCAAACTTGACAAGTCTTTTGAAGAAAACAAAGAACTCTCTAGAGAGTTAAATGTTTTGAAAGATGATTTGTTTAAACAAAATCTAAAAGATAAAAAGATGTTTGAATCTCCAAACTGGAATGTTCATTCTAATCCAGAGTTTGAGACTATTAATTCTAAAACTTCAGTTGTTTATACTAATACTCCTGAATATCCTCCGAGTATTTTTGAAAAAGGAGAAGCTTCTTGTAATTCAAAGCCAAAATCATCTTCTTCAAAGAAAGCTAACAAGATTCTATTTCCTGTTTCAGATATAAAAAGGCAGAATGGTAAAGGAGAATGGATGAAGAATGTGAAGGAAAATAAAGTTGCTAAAAATAAATGTAATATTAGTGATAGTGGTAGTTTGATGTGTAAAAATTCAAACGTTTACAAATGTCAAAGTTGTATGAATGCTTGTACTTCATTGGATAAATCTAAGCTTTTGACATTTGCACGTAAGAATTTTATCTGCAAACACTGTCATGATAGTGCATTTATCATTCCTTCCATTTATTCTAAATCTAAAGATGCCAGAAAAACATCTCGTGTCAAATATGTTTCCAAAACCTTAACACATCAGGCTAAAAATTTTCATGCTAAGATTGATCATTTTTCGAAAAAGAAAACATTTCATGAGCTTAATGTTAAAATGATATGGAAATGGGTACCTAAGCCTCGCTATGAGTGGCGAATTAAGGCTAAGGTAAATGATGTTGATGAATTGCAAAAAGCTAACAAGGAAGGACCCATATGGATATGGGTACCTAAGCAGAAGTAATTTGCTCTTTTTGCAGGCCTCACATCTATGGTATATAGATTCAGGATGCTCGCGCCATATGACAGGATTTAAGCATCTACTTCACAATTATGTTGAGGAACCTGCCGGTACTGTAAGTTATGCAAATTCTGAGGTTACTGGATACATTAGAGGACACGGATCTTTAACAAATGCCATCGTGACGATCAAAAGAGTATTATACGTAGAAAGACTTGATCATAATCTTTTCAGTACAAGTCAATTCTGCGATAGTAAATTTCAAGTTCGGTTTACTGATAAATGTTGTTATATTGAAGATAAAGATGGTCATGCAGTTTTTAAAGCTAAGCGGAATGCAAATCTTTATTCTGTGAATTTTCCAACACTTTCTGCATCAAGACCTGTTTGTCTGATTGCAAAAGCTTCACGAGCTGAAAGTTGGATATGGCATCGGCGTCTGTCTCATCAAAACTTTGATTCGATTAATCAGTTGGCGAGACAAGGTATTGTCAAAGGTCTACCAGAACTAAGGTTTGAGAAGAATTCTCTTTGTCCCGCTTGTGAAATGGGAAAGATGAAGCGAACATCTCATAAAGCAAAGACAGAATTATCATCCTCAACACCTCTTGAATTGATACATATGGACCTTTGTGGCCCGATGAGGACTCAGTCTATCAATGGTAAGAAATATATTTTGGTCATGATAGATGAGTACTCCAGATATACTTGGCTGGAATTTTTAAGGAACAAATCAGATGCAGCAGAGCTGATCATTGAGTTTATAAAGAAAATTCAGGTTCGACTACAATTGCCGGTTATATCTTTGAGAAGTGACAATGGCACGGAATTCAAGAATGAAAAACTTCAGAGTTATATCATATCTGTTGGGATCTCTCACAACTTTTCTGCTGCCTACACTCCTCAGCAAAACGGCGTAGTTGAAAGAAAGAATCGAACACTGGTGGAAGCTGCGAGGACTATGTTAGCCTATTCTGAGTTGCCAATGTTTCTGTGGGCTGAAGTCGTAGCCACTGCGTGTTTCACACAAAACCGCACGATTGTCATCAAAAGACATAAAAAGACAGCGTATGAACTTATTAATCGTCGAAAACCGAATATTAAATTTTTTCGTACTTTTGGTTACAGGTGTTATATTCTCAATGATCGAGACAATCTTGGTAAAGTTGACAAGAAGGCTGACGAAGGCTATTTCATTGGTTATTCGTTAATGTCTAAAGCCTATCGAATCTACAATAGACGAACCAAGACGATCATGGAGAGCATTAATGTGTCATTTGACGAATCATCATCGTTGACTTCTGATCACAACAGTTCAGAACTCAAGCTTCAGCAGAAGGTTTCTATTCAAGATGGAATAGAACCCGAAGTCAAACAGAATAAGTCTTCTAATTCAAATAAAATTACAGCTGAATTAGACTTATTATTTTTTGATGCTTTTCTGGATATCTGTGCAGATTTTGAAAAATCAAGCATATCTGTTGTTAGACTATAATTGTATTCAAGATTAAATGAGGGTCTTTGTTGTAATTGTGTTTGTGTGTGAGGTGTAATTGTTTCTAGAAGGTTTGACCTTGCTTGGTCATGTTGACCTATATATAAGCAAGTCTTTGTGTTAGATGTGAGTGTGACATAGAGAGTGCAAGTAAGTAAGTGTGTGAAAGTGAAGGTGAAAAGGTACATACATCTTTCAATCATGGCAAATGAATTTCTCTCTATGGGATCTCATATAAAGCCTCCGGTCTTATCTGTTGGAGATTATTCATAATGGAAGAAAAGAATGATTCAGTTCTTAAATCTAAAGAACAGGGATTATATGACATCTATCATAGATGGTCCAGGAAATCCACAATCATTTGTACCTGGACAAGCAGCTACAGCTACATCTCCAGCAATAGCAGATCGATACGTGCCAAAACCATATCAATTCTTTACTGATGTGGAAAAGGCAAGACATAAGATAGATGAAGAGGCACTTATCTATCTTACTATGGCAATTCCTAATGACATCTACAATCACGTAGATAGTAGGGAATCTGCAAAAGATTTATGGGATGAATTGGAGAGACAGTTTCAAGGATTAAAGAAGTCAATTCAGACAAAGCTGAATCAGAGTATAAATGCATATGAAGGTTTCCATGCGAAAGAAGGAGAGACTTTGTTGGAAACATACAATCGTTTCAATGTGATACTAAATGATCTAAGGAGAAATGGGATGAACAAGTCAGAATCAGAGATCAATTATAAGTTCATCAAGAACTTGAACCCAGAATGGAAAAGCTATGCTATCAACATTCAGATGACCAAGGACATGGCACAAGAAGACGTCAATGATATCTTCACAACTTTATCTCAGCATGAGGATGAAGTAAAGCAGCTTGGTGCTGAAAAGAAGATGGTCAAAGATTCTTTAGCCTTAATGTCTGAACGTAAGAAAGGGTCAAGTTCCAAGTCCAATTCTTCTTACAAGTCAAAGTCAAGGAAATCCAGAGCTCTCCTAACTTAAGTCACTGATTCAAGCACTGATCACTCTTCTACTGAAAGTGAAGAATATTCAGATGAGGATATGCAACGATTCGCTGAAAATCTGGCTCTTCTCACAAAGCAGTTTAAAAGTTTTGGAAAGAACAAGTAGAAGCCGAAATATGAGAGTTACAAGAAAGACAAGTACAAACCAAGATCTGAAAAGAAGTATGAGAAAAGAGGAGAGAAAAGAGATGAAAAGCGAGAAGAGAAGAGAGAAGGAAAGAAAGAAGAGACTGAGCCGAAATATGGAAGATGCTATAACTGTGGAAAACCAGGTCATTTTTCCAAGGATTGCAAGTTCAAGCGTACAAAGAATTCTGAATATTATGCTCGGAAAACACTGTTAGCAAAGAAGGTGGAAGAAGGTCAGAACTTAATGGCGGAAGAAGAGAATTGGTTGTACAAGAGTTCTAATGA
This sequence comes from Arctium minus, assembly GCA_954870635.1. Classification (NCBI taxonomy): domain Eukaryota; kingdom Viridiplantae; phylum Streptophyta; class Magnoliopsida; order Asterales; family Asteraceae; genus Arctium; species Arctium minus. The sequence continues at coordinate 83,209,425 of OX941080.1, read as the reverse complement.
TGAATCTGCACACTTTACTCAGGTGTGTATGATGGCCAAGGTAGATGAGGACATTGGATCATCTTCTGATCATTCTGACTGTGATTCTGAGGTACGTATTCAATCCTTAAAGGCTCAAGTTAAGTTCATGAAAGAAGAGTATAAAACTTTAAAAGGCAAACTTAGTCATGAAAGACAAACAATGTTGAATTTTCGTGATGAAAATTCAATGTTGAAAGATGTGGTTAAGGAAAAGGAATCTAAAAAAGATTGTTTAAAAAAGGACAAAGATGTTTTAAATTCAAAGATATCTTAACTTGAAAAAGATCTTGTAAACTTAAATGCTGAAAAAGGTGATTTTCAACTAAAATTTGAAGCATGTTTCCAAGAAAGAAACGAGGCATATTGTAAAATCAAGCAACTGGAGGATTTAAATCTGAAAAGAGGACAGACTGAGCAAACATTAAATCTTTTAACAAACAAACTCCAAGATGTCAGATTTTATAATGTTAAAAAAGGTTTAGGTTTTGAACCAAATACTGTTTTGAAAAGAGCACCAGAAAATTTGTATAATTTTGATAAAATGGGCTCTACTTCTACAAAACCTGATATTCATGATACTTTTGTAAAAGGTAAAGTTGTGAATGATTATGACATTTCATCTTGCGCTGATTCCATTTCAAGTTTAAAATCTGTTGGTTTTGCTTATAAAGATTTAAATGAAAGTTACAAAACAAGAAAGATAGAATTTAGTGAATTTACTTCTCTATTTTCTCCTTGTTTACCAACAGAATCAGCCAAGGTTGAAGAAAATAATACTGAATCTCAGTGTCAGTTTGATGAATCTGATTTAGAAACTGATGTTGAGAATCAAGTGTTATCATCTGATTTATTCACGACAAATTTCTCAAATGGTTCAGAAAGTGAAAATATCGTGAATCAAAACCTTAATTCTGATTTTTCAAATATTATGACTGAGGAGATTTTTACATAAATGATGAATGCTTCATATCCTGTTCCTATTATAGAGAAGATGGAATCAAACTCTAAGGTAAATCAAACATCTAATTTTGAGAAACAAATCACAGATCTTCAAAAGACAATTGAAGAGTTAGAAGATGAGAATGTTGATCTCAAATTTAAACTTGACAAATCTTCTGAAGTAAACAAAGAACTCTCTAAAGAGTTAGATATTTTAAAAAATGATTTGTTTCAACAAAATCTAAAGGAGAAAAAGATGTTTGACTCTACAAACTGGAATGTTCATTCTAATCCAGAGTTTGATACTGTTAATTCTAAATCTTCAGTTGTTTATACTTCTACTCCTGAATATCCTCCGAGTATTTTTGAAAAAGGAGAAACATCTTGTAATTCAAAGGCAAAATCATCTTCTTCAAAAAACACTAACAAGATTCTGTTTCCTGTTTCAGATGTAAAATGGCAAAATGGTAAAGGAGAAAGGGTGAAGAATGTGAAGGATAATAAAGTTGTTATAAATAAATGTAAAATCAGTGATAGTGATAGTTTGATGTGTAAAAATTCAAACGTTTCCAAATGTCAAAGTTGTATGAATGATTGTACTTCATTGGGTAAATCGAAGCTTTTGACATTTGCACGTAAGAATTTTATTTGCAAACACTGTCATGATAATGCATTTATCATTCCTTCTATTCATCCTAAATCTAAAGTTGCCAGAAAAACATCACATGTCAAATCAGCTTCAAAATCCTTAACTCATCAGGCTAAAAATTTTCATGCTAAGATAGATCATTTTTCGAAAAAGAAAACATTTCATGAGCTTAATGTTAAAATGGTATGGAAATGGGTACCTAAGCCTCGCTATGAGTGGCGAATTAAGGCTAAGGTAGATGATGTTGATGAGTTGCGAAAAGCTAACAAGAAAGAACCCATCTGGATATGGGTACCTAAACAGAAATGAGTTGTTCTTTTTGCAGGCCTCACATACATGGTATATAGATTCAGGATGCTCGCGCCATATGACAGGATTTAAGCATCTACTTCACAATTATGTTGAGGAACCTGCCGGTACTGTAAGTTATGCAAATTCTGAGGTTACTGGATACATTCGAGGACACGGATCTTTAACAAATGGCACCGTGACGATCAAAAGAGTACTATACGTAGAAGGACTTGATCATAATCTTTTCAGTACAAGTCAATTTTGCGATAGTAAATTTCAAGTTCGGTTTACGGATAAATGTTGTTACATTGAAGATAAAGATGGTCGTGCAGTTTTTAAAGCTAAGCGGAATGCAAATATTTATTCTGTGAATTTTCCAACACTTTCTGCATCAAGATCTGTTTGTCTGATTGCAAAAGCTTCACGAGCTGAAAGTTGGATATGGCATCGGCGTCTGTCTCATCAAAACTTTGATGCAATTAATCAATTGGCGAGACAAGGTATTGTCAAAGGTCTACCAGAACTAAGGTTTGAGAAGAATTCTCTTTGTCCAGCTTGTGAAATGGGAAAGATGAAGCGAACATCTCATAAAGCAAAGACAAAATTCTCATCCTCAACACCTCTTGAATTGATACATATGGAGCTTTGCGGCCCGATGAGGACTCAGTCTATTAATGGTAAGAAATATATTTTGGTCATGATAGATGAGTACTCCAGATATACTTGGCTGGAATTCTTAAGGAACAAATCAGATGCAGCAGAGCTGATCATTTAGTTTTTAAAGAAGATTCAGGTTCGACTACAACTACCGATTATATCTTTGAGAAGTGACAATGGCACGGAATTCAAGAATGAAAAGCTTCAGAGTTATCTCATATCTGTTGGGATCTCTCACAACTTTTCTGCTGCCTACACTCCTCAGCAAAACGGTGTAGTTGAAAGGAAAAATCGAACACTGGTGGAAACTGCAAGGACAATGTTAGCCTATTCCGAATTGCCAATGTTTCTGTTGGCTGAAGCCGTAGCCACTGCGTGTTTCACACAAAACCGCACGATTGTCATCAAAAGACATAAAAAGACAACGTATGAATTTATTAATCATCGAAAACCGAATATTAAATTTTTTCGTACTTTTGGTTGCAGGTGTTACATTCTCAATGATCGAGACAATCTTGGTAAATTTGACAAAAAGGCTGACGAAGGCTATTTCATTGGTTATTCATTAACATCTAAAGCCTATCGGATCTACAATAGACGAACCAAGACGATCATGGAAAGCATTAATGTGTCATTCGATGAATCATCAACGTTGACTTCTGAACACAACGGTTCAGAACTCAAGCTTAAACAGAAAGTTTCTATTCAAGACGGAATAGAATCTGAAGTCCAACAGAATAAGTCTTCTAATTCAAATAAAATTACAGCTGAATTAGACTTATTATTTTTTGATGCTTTTATGGATATTTGTGCAGATTTTGAAAAATCAAACATATCCGCATCAACTTCAGAGGTTCCAATTATAGTCGCAGATATTTCAGGACCTTCTGAAAATGTCACAAGATCAACCACATCAGGTACATCTACACATATACATTATGAAGATACTAATGTTGATTCTGTGCATGCAGATCCAAATTCTGCAACAGAAGTTCCGAGTGATTCTTCTATTGCTCCTGAAATATTTACTTCAGAAGAGGCTGTACAAGATGTCCCGAGCACATCTGGGGTTGATAAAGACTTACCTGCAGTATATGATGAATATGAGGAAGATAATACTCAAGCTGAAATTCATCCGATTCCAAGTACAATGAAATGGACAAGAGATCACCCACTTCATAATATCATTGGTGATGCACAGTCTGGTGTACAAACGCGTGCAGCATCGGCTAATTTTTGTCTATATTCAAGTTTTTTAAGTTCTCTCGAGCCGAAGAAAGCTTCAGAAGCCTTGCGTGATCCAGATTGGATACTGGCGATGCAAGATGAACTTCTACAATTTGAGAGGAACAAAGTTTGGCGACTTATACCACTTCCAAAAGGAAAATCTGTTATTGGAACAAAGTGGGTTTTCAGAAATAAGAGAGATGAATCTGGAGTTGTAGTTCGAAACAAAGCTCGCCTTGTTGCAAAGGGTTATTGTCAACAGGAGGGGATTGATTATGAAGAAACATTTGCTCCTGTGGCACGACTGGAAGCGATACGAATCTTTTTATCCTATGCAGCGCATAAAAATTTTACGGTCTTCCAAATGGACGTAAAATCAGCATTTTTAAATGGGATATTGCATGAAGAAGTATATGTTGCTCAACCAGAAGGATTCGTTGATCCAAAGAACCCTAATCATGTCTATATCTTAGACAAAGCATTGTATGGACTAAAACAGGCACCAAGAGCTTGGTACGAAACTTTAACTCAATTTTTACTTGCTTAAGGATTCAAGAAAGGTACAATTGATACTACTCTCTTTCTGAAAAAGCAAGGTGATGATTTGATTCTAATCCAGATTTATGTAGATGATATAATTTTCGGTTCTACAAATCCAAAGTTTTGTAAAAACTTTTCAAGAATCATGGAATCTCGTTTTGAAATGTCAATGATGGGCGAACTAAATTTTTTCCTTGGTCTTCAAGTGAAACAGTTACCCGAAGGCATTTTCATCAACCAGTCAAAATATATTCGAGATATTTTAAAGAAATTTAACATGAGTGACAGTTCAGTGATAAAAACACCGATGGCAACGGGCACACTTTTAGATGTAGATCTTTCTGGCAAATCAGTAGATCAAAAAGTGTACCGTAGCATGATTGGTTCACTGCTGTATTTAACTGCAAGTAGACCGGATATTATGTTTGCTATATGTTTTTGTGCGAGATATCAAGCTAATCCGAAGGAATCACACCTGGTCGCTGTAAAACGGATTCTTAGGTATCTTAAAGGAACTACTGAGTTAGGCCTTTGGTATCCTAAGGGTTCGTCTTTTGATTTAACTGCTTATACTGATGCTGATCATGCAGGTTGCAAACTGGATAGAAAGAGCACCTCTGGTTCTTGTCAGTTCTTAGGTGATAAGTTGGTTAGTTGGACTTCTAAGAAACAAAATTGTGTTTCTACATCCACCGCTGAGGCTGGATACGTAGCTGCCGCAAGTTGCTGTTCACAAGTTCTCTGGATGCGAACACAGTTAAAAGATTTCGGATATACTTACCAACGAGTTCCTATCTACTGTGATTCTAAGAGTGCGATTGTGATAACAGCTAATCCAGTACAGCATTCCAAGACAAAACACATCGATGTGCGTTATCATTTTATAAAGGATCATGTTAAAAAGGGCGATACCGAGATGCACTTTGTGACTACAGACTACCAGTTGGCTGACCTTTTCACCAAGCCGTTGGATGAAAAGAGGTTTACCTTTTTAGTTAGCAAACTTGGATATTTTATGTGACAATGGCTTTTGGACAATTTAGTTCAAAACCCGTATTCAAATGTTTTCTTCTGAAGGATGCTTTCAAGATTACATCTTTTCAGGAAGTTTTTCGTTTGAAAGGAAGTTTGGAAATTATATTGCTATATTTTTTATAAAAATATCTCTAAAAAGATTGTTGTTTTACAGATATCAAGGGGGAGGATATCTAGTCAAGGATACTTTAATTGCTATATTCATTTCAGGGGGAGTTAAGGATTCTGATTCACAAGTATAATATTCTAATCCTTATACTCTAACACTTGTGAAAGAAGAACAACTTTCATTTGTGAAAATTGTTTTTCAAATGTTCAAACCACTTCACGATCTTAAAATGTTTTCTGATTTGAGAAGTGTGAATTTTAAATGATTTTTGGATACTTAAGAGTCTTATATGTTTATCTGACAGTGTGTTCTTTAAAGAATAATACTTGTGTATTTTCTTTTCTATATACTTTGTCAAGTATTCCTACACACACTGGTTCAGTATTTTCAAATTTGATTATGTTATTACCATGTATCAAATGATATATCTTTCTATAGTAATACTCCCATTTGGTATTCACAGTTGTTTGAATCAAACGTCATTTCATGATTAAATGTGCTTTCATTGATAATATGTTTATATATTGTTCATATAAACAACATACGTCTTTGAATTCCCAAATATTTTTTTCATGATAATTTGATCTGATCTTAATCATTGTCAGATTCTCAAAACATTTCTATTCTTTTCATTCATAAAAAGTTTTGAGATATCTTAAATGTTCAAAATGCTCAAATTTCATTTTTGATTTTTTGAATGAGCATATAAACACTGACATATGATTTCTTGTGATTTACATGTCAAGAAAATCATTGAATAGCATGTACTTTTAGGAACATGGGATTCAGTGTGAGTGCTTACTAGATCTTCCATGGATTCACAATAACCAGTGTTTCCTACCCCGGAAGAAATCCTTTGAGTGATTGAGGAGAAAGGGGTCTAAAAGAATTGAGTGTGGGAGTGAGTGAGATGAGGTAAAATGGAAATGAGAGATTGGTTAGATGTGAGCTTAAATGTTTAAAAGAAAGAGGGTGAGAGAACAGAGTTAAAAGAATATCAGAACTCTGCACCAAACATCTTTCTGAGCCGGGCAGCCACATTACTGATTGGTTCATTTTTTTTTTTGGTGACCATCATTGAAATAGGCAAATAGCCCATGCCATCTCTTGCATACAACCCCACTAGCTACTCATTCTTTTCTCAAAAAGAGAATGTTTCACATTTTCTGGGGACGCAGTACATACTCTATCGGGTCTTCACTTGGAAGATACTGATATTGAAAAAGAAGGAAAGTTGCCCCACCTTCGACCCTTTCTCATGCACTTTGAGTCCATGTACAATCATTGTTGTCTCAGTGATTTACATATGTTGAGCCTTATGAAACACAATCATTTGTGCTAATTCTTTCAAACACAAGCACGAGCACACAGAGAATTTGTTTTTCTGTCAGAACATTCATAGAATTACCTTGTGTTCTTCAATGATTGAATGGAAGTCCTGGGGAGTCAACATCAAACCAGCTCCTTATATTGTACATTTGTTGTACACAGTAACTTTGTGTTACTGACAGGCACGTTTAACTGTTTCATATGTTGATTCAGGGTTACCATTCTTATTTCGTTTGAATTTGAAAAGATTCAAATGAATATGTTCGTGAATCAAAGGCCAATCTAGATCAGATGTGAGAATTATTTTCCTATATGGGGGAGATTGTCTATTATCCAAAGGAGGAGATGAAAGTTCTTGAAGAATGTGCTTATTAGATGGTGGGAAGTTCTTTCAATGACGGATCTGACCTTGAAGTGTTTTAATGATTTTGATTCTTACAAATCATTAAAAAGGGGGAGAATAATCAAAGTTCAAGATCAAATTGAAGTTTTAAAGATTTCAGAGGAGATAAAGTTTTCAGATAATTAAAGTCAAAGGATAAAGAAAGCTTGTCATAGAAAAAGTGGAAGGAAGTCAGAGTTTGAAAGAAAGATTGTTTATTCAGATTTTGTAAAAGCTAATTCAAAGGGAGAGACAAGTTTGAAGAATTATCAAAGTTTTAAAGTTGTCAAAGCCAGAAAAGATTTGAAGTTGAAGATAAATTCTGAAGATATGAAGACCTGAAGATTATTGCCAAATTTTTTTTAATCTTGAATCCAAAGGGGGAGATTGTTAGACTATAATTGTATTCAAGATTAAATGGGGGTCTTTGTTGTAATTGTGTTTGTGTGTGAGGTGTAATTGTTTCTAGAAGGTTTGACCTTGCTTGGTCATGTTGACCTATATATAAGCAAGTCTTTGTGTTAGATGTGAGTGTGACATAGAGAGTGCAAGTAAGTAAGTGTGTGAAAGTGAAGGTGAAAAGATAGTGGTGATTGAGAGAGTAGAACACATTGGTTACACACACAAACACATTCTATCTTGATGTAATACTTGTGATTAATAAACAATAATGTTTGTATAGATTTGTATGTGTTTTATGCTAGTAATTCTTGGGCCACATCTGCATCAACTTCAGAGGTTCCAATTATAATAGCAGATATTTCAGGACCTTCTGAAAATGTCACAATATCAACCACATCAGGTACATCTACACATATACATTCTGAAGGTACTAATGTAGATTCTATGGATGCAGGTCCAAATTCTGCAACAGAAGTTCCGAGTGATTCTTCTATTGCTCGGGAAATTTTTACTTCAGAAGAGGTTGTACAAGATGTCCCGAGTACATCTGGGGTTGATCAAGACTTACCTGTAGTATATGATGAATATGAGGAAGATAATACTCAAGTTGACATTCATCCGATTCCAAGTAACATGAAATGGACACGAGCTCACCCACTTCATAATATTATTGGTGATGCACAGTCTGGTGTACAAACGCGTGCAGCATCAGCTAATTTTTGTCTATATTCAATTTTTTTAAGTTCTCTCGAGCCGAAGAAAGCTTCAGAAGCCTTGCGTGATCCAGATTGGATACTGGCGATGCAAGATGAACTTCTGCAATTTGAGAGGAACAAAGTTTGGCGACTTATACCACTTCCAAAAGGAAAATCTATTATTGGAACAAAGTGGGTTTTCAGAAATAAGAGAGATGAATCTGGGGTTGTAGTTCGAAACAAAGCTCGCCTTGTTGCAAAGGGTTATTGTCAACAGGAAGGAATTGATTATGAAGAAACGTTTGCTCCTGTGGCACGACTGGAAGCTATACGAATCTTTTTATCTTATGCAGCGCATAAAAATTTTACTGTCTTTCAAATGGACGTAAAATCTGCATTTTTAAATGGGATATTGCATGAATAAGTATATGTTGCTCAACCAGAAGGATTCATTGATCCAAAGAACCTTGATCATGTCTATGTCTTAGACAAAGCTTTGTATGGACTCAAACAGGCACCAAGAGCTTGGTACGAAACTCTAACTCAATTCTTACTTGCTTCAGGATTCAAGAAAGGTACAATTGATACTACTCTCTTTCTGAAAAAGCAAGGTGATGATATGATTCTAATATAGATTTATGTAGATGACATAATTTTTGGTTCTACAAATCCAAAGTTTTGTAAAAACTTTTCAAGAATCATGGAATCTCGTTTTGAAATGTCAATAATGGGAGAACTGAATTTTTTCCTTGGTCTTCAAGTTAAACAGTTACCCAAAGGCATTTTCATTAATCAATCAAAATTTATTCGAGATATTTTAAAGAAATTTAACATGAGTGAAAGTTCAGTGATGAAAACACCGATGGCAACGGGCACACTTTTAGATGCAGATATTTCTGGCAAATCAGTAGATCAAAAAGTGTATCGTAGCATGATTGGTTCATTGTTGTATTTAACTGCAAGTAGACCGGATATTATGTTTGCTACATGTTTTTGTGCTAGATATCAGGCAAACCCGAAGGAATCACATTTGGTCGCTGTAAAACGGATTCTTAGGTATCTTAAAGGTACTACTGAGTTAGACCTTTGGTACCCTAAGGGTTCGTCTTTTGATTTAACTGCCTATACTGATGTTGATCATGCAGGATGCAAAGTGGATAGAAAGAGCACCTCTGGTTCTTGTCAGTTCTTAGGTGATAAGTTGGTTAGTTGGACATCTAAGAAACAAAATTGTGTTTCTACATCCACCGCCGAGGCTGAATACGTAGTTGCCGCAAGCTGCTGTTCACAAGTCCTCTGGATGAAAACACAGTTAAAAGATTTTGGTTATACTTACCAACGAGTCCCTATCTACTGCGATTCTAAGAGTGTTATTGCGATAACAGCCAATCCAGTGCATCATTCCAAGACGAAACACATCGACGTGCGTTATCATTTTATAAAGGATCATGTCGAGAAGGGCGATATCGAGATGCACTTCGTGACTACAGACTACCAGTTGGCTGACCTTTTCACCAAGCCGTTGGATGAAAAGAGGTTTAACTTTTTAGTTAGCAAACTTGGTATGTTAAATGCCACTTCATGATTCTAGGGGGAGTTTTCTAATCTTGTGTGTTATTTGCATATATTTTGGATATTTCATCATATGTTGACTGAATAAAGCGGAATCATTTTTATAATGATTACCAAAATCTTTTTCTTCCAGGATATTTTATGTGACTATGGTTTTTGGACAATTCAGTTCAAAACCCGTATTCAAATGTTTTCTTCTAAAGGATGTTGTCATGATTACATCTTTTCAGGAAGTTTTTCGTTTGAAAGGGAGTTTAGAATTTATATTGCTATATCTTTTATAATAATAATTCTAAAAAGATTGATGTTTTACAGATATCAAGGGGGAGGATATCTATTCACGGATACTTTAAATTGCTATATTCATTCCAGGGGGAGTTAAGGATTCTGATCTACAGGTATTTCTTTCTAATCCTTATACTCTAACACTTATGAAAGAAAAACAACTTTCACTTGTGAAAAATGGTGTTAAAATGTTTAAACCACTTCACGATCTTAACATGTTTTTATGATTTGAGAAGTGTGAATTTTAAGTGATTTTTTTTTTGGATACTTATATGTTTATCTGGCCGTGTGTTCTTTAAAGAATAATACTTGTGTATTTTCTTTTCTATATACTTTATCAAGTATTCATACACACACTGGTTCAGTATTTTCAAATTGATTGAGTTATTACCATGTATCAAATGATATATCTTTCTATGGTAATACTCCCGTTTGGTATTCACAGTTGTTTGAGTCAAACGTCATTTCATTATTAAATGTGCTTTTATTGAGAATATGTTTATATATTGTTCATATAAACAATTTACGTCTTTGAATTCTCAAATATTTTTCTTCATGATAATTTGATCTGATCTTAATCATTGTCAGATTCTCAAAACATTTCTATTCTTTTCATTCATATACAGTTTTGAGAATATCTTAAATGTTTAAAATGCTCAAATTTCATTTCTGATTTTTGATGAGCATATATACACTGACATATGATTTCTTGTGCTTTATATGTCAAGAAAATCATTGAACAGCATGTACATTTAGGAACATGGGATTCATTGTGAGTGCTTAATAGATCTTCCATGGATTCACGATAACCAGTGTTTCCTACCCCGGAAGAAATCCTTTGAGTGATTGAGAGGAGAGGGGTCTAAAAGAATTGAGTGTGGGAGTGAGCAGAGGTAAAATGGAAATGAGAAATTGGTTAGATGTGAGCTTATATATTTAAAAGAAATAGGGTGTGAGATCAGAGTTAAAAGAATATCAGAACTCTGCACCAAACATCTTTCTGAGTCGGGCAGCCACATTACTGATTGGTTCACATTTCTTTGGTGACCATCATTGAAATAGGCAAATAGCCCATGTCATCTCTTGCATACAACCTCCCTAGCTACTCATTCTTTTCTTAAAAAGAGAATGTTTCATATTTTCTGGGGAAGCAGCACATAATCTATCGGATCTTCACTTGGAAGATACTGATATTGAAAAAGAAGGAAAGTTGCCCCACCTTTGACCCTTTCTCATGTACGTTGAGTCTATGTACAATCATTGTTGTCTCAGTGATCTACATACTTTGGGCCTTATGAAACACAATCATTGTGCTAATTCTTTCAAACACAAGCACGAGCACACAGAGAATTTGTTTTTCTGTCAGAACATTCATAGAATTACCTTGTGTTTTTCAATGATTGAATGGAAGTCCTAGGGAGTCAACATCAAACAAGCACCTTAAATTGTACATTCGTTGTACACAGTAACTTCGTGTTACTGACAGGCATTTCTAACTGTTTCATATGTTGATTCAGGGTTACAACTCTTATTTTGTTTGAATTTGAAAAGATTCAGATGAATACATTCATGTTTCAACGGTTCTTTTAGATCAGACGACAGATTTTATCACATCATGTATTGGGGAGATTAATAATTTTTCTATATGGGGGAGATTGTCTATTATCATAAAAGGGAGATGAAAGTTCATGAAGAATGTGCTTATCAGATGGTGGGAAGTTCATTCAATGACAAATCTGACCTTGAAGTATTTTAATGATTTTGATTCTTACAAATTATTAAAAAGGGGGAGACTAATCAAAAGTTCAAGATCAGATTGAAGTTTTAAAGATTTCAGAGGAGATAAAGTTTTCAGATGATCAAAGTCAAAGGTTAAAGAAAGCTTGTCAAAGAAAAAGTGAAAGAAAGTCAGAGTTTGAAAGCAAAGTTGTCTATTCAGAATATTCAGAAGCTAATTCAAAGGGAGAAACAAGTTTGAAGAATTGTCAAAGATCATACAAAGTGTAAAAAGACTTAAAGATATCAAAGTTATGAAAGAGCAAAAACTGAAAGCTGAAGACAATTCTGAAGATATGAAGACCTGAAGATTATTGCCAAAAAAAATTTTAATCTTGAATCCAAAGGGGGAGATTGTTAGACTGAAATTGTATTCAAGATTAAATAAGGGTCTTTGTTGTAATTAGTGTTTGTGTGTGAGTTGTAAATGAGCTTAGAAGGTTTGACTTTGCTTGATCATGTTGACCTATATATAAGCAAGTCTTTGGGTTGGTTCTAAGTAAGGGTGAACAATTAAGTGTGTGAAAGTGAAGGTGTAAGTGTGGTATTGATTGAGAGAGTAAGAACACATAGTTGCACACCTTGAGAACACACACAAACACTCAATCTTAAAAGGTTTATCACAAATAGGTATATGGCTTGATGTAATCTTTGTGATTAATAAACAAAAGTGTTTTGTGTAGATTTGTATGTGTTTATGCTAGTAATTCTTGGGCCACAGCACCAAATTTGGAGGGTTATCTTTTGTCTTCATTTTTTAGTTAACATTTTTGTTCATTGAATAAAATGTTAACCAGGGCTTCGTTCTCTTTATCTAAAAAAGAAATGGGAGGGTAGATATGTTGGTCCCAAAATTATTTAAACCATGTTATCATGCGAAACTTGCTATTGTTGTATGTTTTTCATGACTCGTCTCTTTGTCAAAATTTATATTATTTGTGATTATTCAGAACATATAGTTACGTTTAATCTTTAAAATGTGCATGTTGGTTACTTTTTTATCATACAAAATAGTAAAAACCATGACTGATTCATATCATATACTTACACTTAGGTTTTAGTTACGTGACAATTTGTTACATTTTGGTCACTGAAAAAAAACGTTGCCATACACTATTTATGAGCCATAGAAGCTAGATAGCCTAGATTTCTAGAACCATGACTATTGCTTATCTTTTACCCACATGCATTTATATTTACCATGCCCTAATGTATACTTATAGCCATAAAAATTTCATATTATTCATAGAAAAATAATTACATATAGTTACGTTTAATTTTATAATTGTTGTATAGGTCGTCCTTTTGGTCACACAAAATAACAGAAACCATTGTCATTTCACGACATATGGTTACACTTAAAATTTTGAAAACGTAACTATTGGTTATCTTTTAGTCACACAAATTAATAAAAATTGTCGTCATAAACTACTAATTTGCCACAATAACTTAATTGTTAGAAGTGTGACTTTAGATTGCCTTATAAGAGCATCTCCAACCGTAACACCAAAAAAACACCAAAAACACCAAATATGGTGGGGCCATCAACACCAAAAAAAAACTCTACTCCAACCGTCCTCTAAAAAAAACACTAAATTTGTGGATCTCACATTAAAATAACATATTTTATTTACTATTATACTTTATTTTTAATAACCATAATTATAATTTGTAAATATATATTATAAATAATAAGTAATCAGTAATTAATTTATTTTAAATCAAGACTTATTAAAATAAAACAATAATTTTTAATTAATATTAATTTATGTTTATCTAGTGTTATATGTTTAACTATGTTATGATTTTTATATTAATGTTAAATTTCTTTGTCTTATTTAAAATTTAATTTAACATATAATTTATATATATATTTATAAATAACAAATAATTAAATAATTTTAATTTAATTTATATATATATATATATATTTATTTATTTATATATATATATATATATATATTTAAATTATAAATTCAGAAAACAAATAATTATATATGTTAATTTATTTAATAATTTAAATTCAGAAAACAAAGAAATAATATTAAATGGAGTCTAGTGGTGGGACCCCCTTTTTGTCGGTTGGGTTTCACACGGCATATATGTCGTTTCAATTTGTTGGCCGGCAAAAAAAAACCATATGCCGGACAATTGGAGTTCTACAAACGGTAAATCCGGCCATATGCCGGACGATTAGAGATGCTCTAACCACATATTTTTTAACCGTGTCCTTAGCTATATTTACAGCCTCACAAATTTCGTATTATTTGTAGCCAAATAATGACATATAGTTACACTTAATTTTTAAAACAGTGACTACTAGTTACCTTTGGTCAAACAACACAATAAAAACCGTAATCAATTAAAGACATAAACTTAGGGTTTAATTTTACATCCGTCGGATATTTGTTATCTTTTGGTCATGCAAAATAATAAATATTGTCACTACAAACAATTTATTTGTCACACAAATTGAATTGTTAAAAATGTGACTATTGGTTACCTTTTAGTCACGAAGATTTATTTTAACTGTGGGCTTAGATATATTTATAGTCATACAAATTTCATATTAACCGTGGTCAAATCATGAAATATGGTTACACTTAATTTATAGAACCACAGCTACTAGTTACCTTTTGGTCACACAAATAATAAAAAAAAATATGGCTACGAACACCTATGACTTTTGGCTATGTTTTACTGATTTTTGTGGCTATATATATTTTGCTTTTGGCCACGGAAAATTGATCCATGGTTTAGACAAAAAACCGTGACAATATGTTTGTCAATGGCCACAAAGTTTTAGCATTACTGGTCACCGGAAAGAACCGAGGCGACAGAACCAGTCACGATTTTGTCTAAACCGTGACTTTATGTTTGGACATGTTTGATAATGGTCATGGTCATTGAGTTAAACAGTGCTTAAAACAACACTCCATTTTTATTGAAGACTTTTAGCTACAGTTCTAAACCCAACTGTGGCTAACTTGTATTTCTAAAACCGTGGCAAAAAATCATTTTTGTACTAGTAATTATATAAAGTGTTTGTTCTCACTAGACGTAAAGTCTAACACTTGTTTTCTTAAATGACATGTATAACATATTTCGTTAGCGGTGGGGTTCCCAATAATTGAGGGACGAGTGTTGGCCGATGGCGGCATCTTTTGGAGACATACTTTTGGATGATTAGCGTACAGAAAAATAGATATTTTGGGAGATTGAGTTGACAACCGATATAATCTAGATGTAAATTGTTTAGATTGGTATGTTGTCAGTCTTAATATCCATTTATGGGAGTTGTAACACTATTCTATATTTCCCCTTTTTGGGTGATTTCCTATTTATTTGGATGTCGTATTTCGTAAGAATTAAGGTTTAAAATTTCCCCTATTTTTAGGGTGTTACAAATAGTCCCGTTAGAACTCTGATATGTTTTTTAGTATTCCTTCCTTTGTAAACTTTAGATATTTGAAATTTCAAGTTTTGTAATTAAAGGATTTTGGAAGTTTTTATTTGTCTGTTATTTTCAAATTTTAAGGGTGTTACATTTGTCATTCTTAGTTGACTGGTCTTGACCTAAAAGCCACAATTCAAAAATGGTTCCAAGCCTAAGAACCGTAACTAAATTAGGATTGTTGATCCTAACAAGTACTTTTAGGCACAATCCTTATTCGGCCCGTTCTAAAAAATTTAGTGTATGTTTGTATGTATACATATCAATATATGTGTGAGTGTTATGTGTATATAATATGTATCTATGTGTACATGTATATATGTTCAATGTGTACGTGTGGTATGCAATATATATACGTTTGTATGTATATATATATAGGGTCCCCTTCCTTTGTTAGTCAACCCATTTGTGCTAACCATGTTAACTAACCACAATCGTAAATGCATCAGATCAATGACTAAGATTGAAAACTGTTTTCCATGTTCAACATTAGCTAATTTCACGTGCTTGAGATCGTGTGCATAAGTGAAGAGTGGTAAATGGGTCAAAACACCCAATCATTAACCATGGAAAGTGATTATATCCATAGTAACGGGTGCCACATTTGAAGCAACACGAATTTTGGGCAATTTGATGAAACCACAATCTTCCTAAGCGTATTTTATATACACATATACACACTAAGTTGACTTTTTATCGAAGATAAATAGTATTTTATATGCAAATATGCACACTGTGATCTGTTGTGCACATATGCACATATGTGCAACATAGTTGGACCTGTTAAGAGGTTGTGGCATATTAACTTACAATGACCACAAGTGCACATACTGTGAATTACTCATATTTTTTCAGAATCCGTTATAAGCATACAATATTCCTATATGCACAAAATGTTAATACATGCATATAAGCACACTACAAAAATCTAACACTTGGTATACATATATTCCCAGATGTCCATATGCACATATCCACAATATACCCTTACATTGTCTTTCATGTTTTGCACAAGACTCTTGAAGAATAAAAATAACAAGACGCCATAAGATTAAGCTCTGACAACTTAAAAACATAAAAACATGCTTTTCATCTGTCCAGTTATCTACTTTAACAACCCAATGGCTCTTTTTACTTCCACCATGGCGGCCGCCATCACACATATTCTTACCACCACCACCACCATTTTTAGATTTAATGGCAATTCTTATCAACAGCAACCCATCTCAATAGGCAACAAATGACTGTTTGATTTGCTCCACCGCCATGAATCGCAACTTTAATCTTCTTCGAATTTAGTAAACAAAATCGTAGATTTGTTCTTTAGCCAATGGAGTAACAAATTCAAACGCATAATAATACGATTCCTTCCTCAAGTCTTTAATAAACTATTAATAATAGATAATTACAAAAATAAAAATAGAATTATATAACTATCAAAAATAAAAAAGAGAAAACTAAGAAAAGTATATTTGCGGGATAATTCAATTGAAATATCAGATTTCCCCCAGTTGTGGACTGTGATCAGCTAAGGTTAAAATGGTTAACACTAGTTAATAAATAAAAAAAATAGTCTCTCTCTATATAATAATGTGTATGTTTGGATTGGCATGCGTGCATTATTGTGAACTTCAATAATATTTACATTTTTATACATATATATATATATATATATATATATATATATATATAGTGTTTGGTTCATTTGAGAAATGGTAAATATATTAGAAATAGAGAAGTAATCTTAGTCATTCATATGGTCAAGATCGGATTTGACTAGTCAAATATTGCGGCTTTGACCGGTCAAAAGTTGCGGCTATCCCAAAAATAGAAGGACAATTTCGTAAATTTTACAAAACACACGGGTTGTGTTCATATATGAACATGTATAATTCACATATGAACTATATGTTCATATATGAACCTTTGTAATTCATATATAAATCAGTTGAACTAACTAACAGATTCATATATGAATCTGTATGAATCACAAAGATTCATATATTAACCATATGAATGGTTAGAATTACTTCTCTATTTCTCATATATTTACCATTTCTCAAATGAATCAAACACTATATATATATATATATATATATATATATATATATATATATATATATATATATATATATATTCATCATAAAAATGAGAGTTTATATATTTGTTTGGACCATTATGTCTGGATTATTATACTTTACATGTGTCATGTGTGTAGTGTCTATACATCTTTTTTCAGTTTCTATTGTAGTTTTGCATGTATATATATATATATATATAGATTGCAATGCGTGCGTAAATATATGTTTGGAAGTGTGTGTTTGGAAAGGAGGATACATTATATAGTATTCATTTATTAATATAATTTTTAAAGTGTTATATTAGATTTGAAAATTACTTTTTATTATAATATTTTTTAATTAATTTTTTAATTGATACCTTGTTAGGACATAAAATGTTCAAGTTTGGAAAGTTTTGTAAAAGGTTCTATTTTTATTATTAGTGTTGGGCTTTATATTTGTATTGGTGCTTTAATGTGTAATTGGGCTTGAGTTTTAGGTTAAAACAAGTGAGAGAGGGGAATGTATAAATAGTGTATGTGTTTAGGGTTTTAGGTATCGTGGTAATTCACAATGTAGCCGTTTTGAGAGATCGTGTCTTCTAGAGAAAGAAGGTTTTGTTCGTGTTCTTCGTTTTCAAAGTGAATAAAGATATTCTCTCCCAATCTCATCTTGTTATCTCTATTTGATCATGAATTGTTGTTAAATATGGGATCTACATGTGGTATCAGAGCATTATAAAAAACTATATGTTTCAATTAAATAATAAAAGAACTACAATTAAATATTTTTTACTATAACTTAATACCAAATAATTTATTAATTACATAATTATTATAAAGTTAATTAAAATGTTTTATTTTAATTTATAATATATTATTATGCAATAAATAAATATTTATATTTATGTTTTAACATTTTTTGCATGTAAATTTAATGTTTCGTCTGTTTTAGTGTATTTATATATATATATTTAATTTATTAATAAAAAACTATATTGATTGAGTCATAGTAACGTAATATATATTATTTATATTGTAATATTAATTATATTTTATATTTTTAATACTTATTAATAAATTACTGTTAAGCTATAATTTAATATTAAAAAATAAGAATATTAATTAATGATCAAACTATTTGTGTTTTTCTTATAATCAAAATCTCATTTAATAAATTATTCGTTGTTTATAAACATACTTTACAAAACATCAAAAAATATGATGTGACATAATTCAATTTATTACTAAAAAATTATACCCTATAATTTTTTATTAAATTCACTGCCACATTAGCAAAAAAAAAATTAATGTGATATTAACAATTATCAAAAACCAATTTCTTATTAAGAGCATCCATAGTACGCTTTTTAGGAAGTTTTTGATTTAGGTGATGTTTTTTTAACAGAGTGACAATTATTTAATTAGAGGTTTTTTGTGAGGTTTTTAGATAAAAGCTCATATGTTACTTCTAGGGGTGTACGCGGGTTGGGTTGGGCGGGTTGGGACGTTTTTACAACCCAACCCAATCATGGCGGTTTGGAAAATCTCAACCTAATCCAACCCAATAAAAAATATAACTCAACCCAACCCTTGCGGGTTATGGCAGGTTGGGTTGGGTTGGCGGGTTAGTAATATACATAAATTTGCCGATTAAAATACGATAAATAATACTAAAATTATTCTCAACAAAGTTATTAATTATTACAATTAGGGCTTGTTCGTATTCGTTCGTTTAACTTAACCGAACAAATGAACGAACACGAACGGTAAACGAATGAAATTTTTTTAGACCAGAGGGCCTTTGGCCTAGCGATAAAAGAGCCTTTGACTTCCTAGGAGGTCAGAGGTTCGAACCTCACCAAAGGTGAGGAGGGTGTGTGAGTTTATTTGTTGCATTTGCCGTATATAAATATTATATACTTAAAAAATGAAATTTTTTGTGTTCATGTTTATTCATTAAGAAAATGTGTTTGTTTGTATTCGTTTATGTTCGTTCGTTAAGATGCTAAACGAACATAAATGGACTTAAACAAACATAAACGAACGAACATAAATAAATTTAAATGAACATAAACGAACGAACATAAATGAACAAAAAACAACCACCATTACTCATCATTTTGTTTCTAAAAACTAACATAACAAAATGAAAAATTGTGTAAACTTATGAGCGATAAAAAAAGAATTCTAAAAATTCAATTTACTTAATGATTTTACATATTAATGTCACAATATATAAATATATTTATATAATAAACAAACGTAAACGAACATAAACAAACGTAAACAAACATAAACGAATGCAAACGAATGAACATAAATGAACAAACGAGACCATTGTTCATGTTTGTTCATTTAACTAAACGAACAAAAAAATGTGTTCATGTTCGTTCATTTTTTAAATGAACGACATAAACGAACTTTCTGCCAAACGCTTCACGAACGGTTCACTGAATGTTCGGTTCGTTTACAGCTCTAATTACAATCATCCAATTATAAATTATAATCCATAAGTCTTAAAGTTAATTTGGGTTGTGAATAAACTGCATATATATATATATATATATATATATATATATATATATATATATATAATATTATAAAAAAAATAGCGGCGGGTTGGCGGTTTGGGTTGGGTTGAGTTTTCCTAATCCAATTCCAACCCTTTTAATTAGCGGTTTGCGGTTTCGCGGTTTCGCGGGTTGGGTTGGTCGGGTTTCGCGGGTTGACGGTTTTATGTACACCCCTAGTTACTTCTTATTGTATATACTTTTTTTTAAACTTTTATTGTAAATACTTTTAAGTTAACTTTTCAATTTTTTTATTGTATTTACTTTATACAATTTTTAGGTATTTCTTTATCACCCAACTTTTATACAAATTTATAATTTTGGTGTTTTTTGAGATTTTATGGTACATCTTTATAATAATAAATTTATGTATAATATATGTTTGTATTAATATATTTAAATAAAAAAATTATGTAAATAAATACATAATTAAAGTAATAGTATTTTCTTGATATAAATAAATATGTATTTGTATAAATTTTTATATATTAATTTTTATATATAATATATAAAAACCCATATATTAAAATTTATATAAATATATATTTATTTATATCAAGAAAATACTATTACTTTAATTAGTATGAGGTTGGTGGAATGGTTGGGGCATTACCTCTCTTTCTTATGTAGATCATGGGTTTAAATCTTGTTAACAACAATTCTAGTTTTTTTATATTTTGAATTTTAGTTACTAAAAAAAAGGCAAACAAATATACAAAATTGAATTCAAGACTCAACTATAAAATAACAAAATCTTACCAATCAACTACAATTATTTTTACAATAGTCCCAATCTTGCTTTTGTTTCTTTTTTTTAAATATTTTTCTTCCAATTTACCCATTAATCTTAAATTTGGTTTTTGTCTCGTTCTATTGATAACATATTTTTATCTGAAATAACTTCAAAAGAAACTAAAATTAATCAAATTTAACAATTAATACTTTGCACGAGTTTTTATTTTTAATTTTCTTATTATATAGTACTAAGGAAATCGAAATATTCCATCGAAATCAACCAAAAAAGCGAAAAAAGAAAAAAAAAAGTCTTTTGATCAACAAAAGAACTTAAAAATGATATCTTGAAATCAACCAAAAAATCGAAAAATTCTATCGGGAGAAAAAAAAACCAAAAAAGTCACTCGAAAATCAACCAAAAAACTTAAAAAATCCCGTAAAGGCGGAATTCGGCTAAAAATACATTGAGCGAATTTGCAGGCTAATTATCAAATTTAGAGGTGCACCCGCTCGAGAAAAATCATGGGTCCGCCAGTGACTGAATATAAGTGATATAAAGTTAAATGTTGGAACCTTGAAAAGTTTAAGAGAAGTTTTTGTGATGATGGAGATATGCGAGCCAAGGTTTTTGAGTTGTTAAGTTGGCGATGATGTGTAATGAAAAATAGTGAAAAACCATGGAATAAATACGTAAGAAATCATACTTGCAACCAATTCTATGTATCAATTAAAAACGGTATAAGAAATTTATCGTATTGGATGGTCTAACACTAAGGGGTCGTTTACCCAATCACTTACCCGGTAAGTGCTTATCGAGAAATTCAACACTATCACTTACCTTACCCGTTAAGATTTTAGTCCATAAAAAACGGCATTGTACACAATAATTCATCCGATAAGCGCTAACCGGGTAAGAGTCATAAACATCACTTACCGGGTAAGACTCCTGGACCTTGCCATTGTTCTTACCGGGTAAGATTCATGGTCCTTGCCATGTTCAACAATAAGGTAACGTGACTTGGTAAGCACTTACTGGGTAAGCGTCAGGTAAACTAACCCTAAAACAAAATCAAGCTCTTGTTAAATTAGCCTAAAGATTATCAAAAGAAGTTTTTGTAATATGACTATTATTAAATTGAGATTTATTTCATGGACGGATGGAAGGAATTATTTATTGACTTTAATTTTTTTTTTACAGTTGTTTTCTTTTGTGCTACCATATGACGTTGTCATGAAAAGCTATAAATCGAAATTTTAATGGATAACAATAATTAAACACAAGTAGTAAATCCAGCAATCTATAATAATATAGAGCCTGTCTGGTGTTCCTGTAAACTTAATTTCTGGGCCCCACAAACAACCGTAGATTCGTGTGGGTTTCATCTATCAAAAACCGACGCCATAAAAAACTTGTTATATTCATAAACCTAAACCTGGAGTCGAGCCCTTTTGCTGCTGCTGCAACTCGGGCATTTGTACTGCTTGATATGCTCGGCTTTGGCAGGGGTAATTTTAACACATTTGCCATGGAACCATCTCTCACAGATATCACAACATATCCAGAACTCATCGGTTGCATAGTTGTCGCCACAAGCTCCGCAAAGGGCTGCTCCTTGTTCATCATCATCATCCTCTTCCTCTACGCTCTCATCATCTTTGGGTGGTGGAGTCATCTTAACTCCTGATGGCCTTGACTGCTGCTGCATTTGTTGAAACACAATATTTGTTATAAAAAAAACGTAAACGAGAATACGAAACTTTTACAGATCTTACAATTTTCCCACTTGACTTGCTTTTACTGCCGTTGTTTTGAATTTCAATCTGATCCTTGGGTCTTTTAACGCCTCCAGACACAACTTCGAAGACAGTTGGAAGATCGTTTATCATTTGGAAAAGCCGCTTTCTGAAAATCTCAACCCAATGATAATAAGAATGCAGCACAGGATTTTACTCACTACCAACAAAAAATTGATGCGACAATCATTCTAGATGTGTTATTTACATGAACTGTACTTCAAGACTATTTTTTCCTTTTTGGGGTAGATGTCAAATCTGCATACATCTCACCTCCCCAAGACCCTACTTTGAGTGGATTTACTGGATCCATTTGGTCTGGTTTTTGGAGTATCTTAACTGGTAAACACTTGAGTTTGTTTCCCATAGTTCACTAATTCAAGTCCCCTCAGGGCCACTTGAGGGTTTGTATAGTTGTTAACATCAGCGCCCTGTGAACTCGTCGAGGTGCGCACAAAGCTGGCCAGACACCACGGTTATAAAAGGAATCAATAAAGTACTCGGTCAAAAGAAGGCTTGAAAACTATTTCAAACCATCATAGCTATATGAATGTTGATAAGTTCCTATCACTAGAGTGTAGAGAATACAAAGAAGCATAAACTAGACCACAAGGAAGCTACGAAAGCATCAAGAGAAGGTAGAAGTAACCCATAAGAGGATTTGTACAAGAAACAAAGAACAAAAGAAAAAAGAAATGATATATACAAGCTGGCTAAGTCGAGGGAAAAAAGGCTAGACATAAGTCAATAAAATGCATGAAGGAGATGAATAGAACACCTAATGGTCGAATATAATGAAGTAAAAGAACGATAGAAGGGTTATTTTGGTAAGTTGCTCATCAAAATGGTTGGAAATTGATGTTCTCTCAACCAAACGAGACAAGTATATGCCAATTGAACGTGTGTTTGTGTGTGTGTTGGGGTTGGGGGGGGGGGGGGGGGGGGGGGGGAGCGATTGTTTCCGTAAAGACCCCTGGCTAGTGAAAAGTGTGAAAGTAAGAAACTGATGTCGTGTGATAATACCGATGTAGGTAGAAGAGTGTTTGAGATGAAGGAAGCACGAAGATTGGCAAAGAAGTAAGTAAAGTTGTTGGACATGGTATTATCATATGGAGGCTTCAAGAGCCAATGACGAGTACGCATAGTGTGATTCAGTAGAATTTTAATGTTATCTTCAAGATATCATGTGAAAACTGGAGAAAGTGTTCAAGAATAAAAAAGGTATTCACAATTGTATAAATGTTGGAGATCAAGCTTAGGTGTCATCCAATAAACCTATGGAATTGGATTATTTAACACAGGTTGGGAGTTAAGACGGGTGTAATATAACACATGAGGTGCAAAGGTATCCCCAAGGCCTAGGCATGTGACACAAGGCAATGCATGCATTTCATTTAAGTAGAAAACATTTAAAGCATTATTAATAACATATCTACATTACCCATAACAATATATACAAAAACTCATTAAATGATCAGCAAATAACAATTTAACAAAAATATGAATGTCAGCTAACCATGTTCAATCAACATTAATATTAGCAACAAAAACTATTAACTTCTTATCAACATCAACAACACATTAACCATTGGCATTCCCCTTGAGTACATGCAAAAAAAATGAAGAGGTGTACAGAACGAATTGGAATGATCAATTCTATTGACCAAATTCCATTCGGACGTTTGGTTTACCTATGGAATGGAAATGAATTCAACATATTCCACCATTCATGGATTTGGTCATTCTATCACAATTAGAAGGAATCCGATTCCATTCCATCCCATTTTCTCAAAAAGACAAAACTATCCCCATCTTCCCTGCTTGATTTACCCAGACCCATATGAACCTTCGCCGACCACCACCGATCTAAACCACCACCTCCCACCACCATCGATCTGAACCACCACCTCCCACCACCGATCTGAACCACCGTCAACCACCACCTATCTGAACCCCGCCGGCCCCCTTTCTGAACCGCCGCCGACCACCACCGCCAGCCACCACTGATTTGAACAACCGCCGACCACCACCGATCTAAACCACCGTTCTAAACCACCGCCGACCACCACCGTTCTGAACCAACACTGTCGACCACCACCAATCTAAACCACACTAGTTGGATTTCGGTTTCTAAATTTTTAAAAAGGGTATTTTGGTCCGTTACTAATATTTCATTCCAATTCCAAAGATACATTATGTGAAACAAACAGACATATTCCAATTCCTTTAACATATTCCATTCCTTTAACATATTCCATTCCAATGTCTATCAACCAAACAGGTGATCAAACCTGATAACATTCAATTCCAATTCCTTCAAAGTCAAATTCCTTTGACATAATCCATTCCATCCAAAAACAATTTGCGAACCAAATGCCCCCTAAGGTGTGTGATGTTCTCCTTTTGCGTAGTATATTAGTTGAAAATATGCATAATTGGCACATATACATAACTTCTATGTCAATAGTAACTTTCACGTAGACATATCCATTCTTTCATGCAAGTGTGAAATATATACTACTATTAAAGTCACCTTCAGTTTTGGTCTATCTAGGTTACTTCATTACATCAAAGTGTACTTCCCTTAGCTTAAGGACTAAATCTGCACTATTTTCATTCTCAACAATAGCATTGGCAATTGCTCCCTCTATCGTGTTGCCACATCTTTTTCCTCCATTACTCCTAAATCTCAATTTTCACCAAACTCTTGATACAAAAGATAGCTATTATTATTATTAGGACATTTAAAGCATTATTTATCCATGTTGGACAACCATCCTAAAAAGTCGTTATGCTCGTCTCCCCATCAAACATGGGTGCTTTAACTTTGATTCTCCTAGAATCATAATTTTTAATTTTTGAGTGAACTATGTCTATCCTCTCCAAGTCTACAACACTCTCCACCACCTTTCTTTATATTTCATATACAGGATGGTCCTATAACGGGAGCAAACACTGAAACGTGAGGGCAAAAAATCACCCAACAAATGGAGGAGCTCCATCTCTTAAACTTAAAGATCTTACTCATGTTCGCTTTTCTACCTTTGTCACTCTATCTTTGATAGTATTTTGTATTAATAATCGATGATAAAAATCAAACTGTCAATTGAAATTTCTTCTTAACCTTGTTCGACGCTCCTTTAGCGCCTGAAGTCTAATCCATTTTTCCATCCAATGATCTTCACCCTTGATAATAATCAATCTAGTGAACATGATTTCTAATGTTACTCTCACGATGTAACACCCCAAAATTTTGTATGGATTATCCCTTTCATGTACCGTTACATATATTAACTTTGGAACTTAGTGTATGTGTATGTTATTGAGTTCTGAGCTAGTGGACAGCTTCTTGCGTCGTTACCTGATCAATTTGTAATGGAAAGAGAGTTTTTCGGGCAACACACTCACCCGGCGACAGTGCCCGGCGACTATGACATCTGTCAAGGTCGCAGGGCATAATCGCGGAGAGGGAAGGGCTCTCGGTACAGGTTCGACGATAGTGCCCAGCGACTATGCCATGGTCACTATCGCATGGGCATTATCGCGAGAAGCGTACCGCGAGGGTCTCAACGCAGGCGACATTCCCTGCGACTATGACATGGGCATAGTCGCCGACGGGCACTGTGGGTTTAAAAACCCCATTTCGAGACTTTTTCATTTAGAACTGATTTTGGAAGCTTTTTGGAAGGTTTGCTCCTGCGTTTTTGGTAAGCCTTCTTGCCCTAATTTCCACCAACCACATTTAATGGTCTTGGATGAGTATTAATGGTGAAGTAAATGCAACCTTAGGTGCGGTCTTGGAAGGATCCTAGCTTGTAACAACTTCTCAAGTATTCAACTCTCCATTTACCATTTCTAGGGTTTGATTTCTTGTAAAAAATCACTAAGGTGAGGGTGTTTCTTGACCTTCCTACTCATTTACATGTTCATTTATGTACTAATGATTATTTCAACCTTTCTTGTCCTTTGAGTGTTTCAAGTAAAGTTAACCTAAAAATCTTATTTTTGGGTAATGTCTTAAAGAAAAGCATTTGAAGAGAAAATTGATTGTAGTATGTAATATGGGTTATGTGAACTACCACAACATGTATTGGTCTCATCGATAGTTTGTTGGTGGCTTTATATTTCATAGACTAAAGACTCGGTTTGAGTTGATGTCCCAAATAGACTAAAGACTCGGTTTGAGTTGATGTCCCTAATAGACTAAAGACTCGGTTTGAGTTGATGTCTCTAATAGCTAAAGATCTCGTTTGGGTTGATGCTATCAAGGAGATGGTTTGTGAACTTATGATCATTGATGGTGAAATTATATGGAAAACTAATAATTGATGGCAGGTGAAGTAACTTGGTGTTGATACCATATCAACGTGGACGATTTCGTGTATTATAACTCTATTTCACTAAATACTTTACGAATATTTCCTCTCACTAGACTTAAGTCTAACATTTGGTTTATTTGGTTGTCTTGTATGACAGGGCGTCCTAGTGGCGGGAATCATCGGGAATGAGTGGTCGATCGCATGATCGAGAGCGGTCATTTTTTTTGGAAGTCTAGAGATCGGTTTATGCTTTTGGTGGTTAACCTTTTTGGGAGAATAGTGACACCCGACTGTAATCTATTGGAATAGTTTATATTATTAGGTTGTCGTATATTATTCTTCATTTATTAAAATTGTAAAGGCTATCCTATATTCCCCGCTTGGGATGATATCTTGGAATCATTTTGACAGGTTAATGCTTAACCAGGTTTTGTTATGTTTACAGCCGTTATATTGCCAAAATTTCAAGTTTTAAATTTTCCCCATTTTTTAGGGTGTTACACACGATTAGGCCATGCATTATCCCTGATAAGGTTATGAAATCCTTCCACACGTCAGTTTGGGGTGCTAAATTATATGCGACTTCCCTCTATATCAAGGTCATACTTAGAGACACTTTCATTGTTCTTTGATATCAACTACTCTCCCAAGAAAGCTGTCAACAGCTAATATAGTGTATGAGCAAAATGAATTATACTTCCACAATATATAAATATACTAAGATACAAAATCCTACAAAAATAAGAGGTATGCTCAGAAAATGGAATTAAGATGCCACTAAGCAAATAATGGCACTAAAACTTCTAGCACATCAAACAATGACATATAGATTAAGTGTCCAAACTCAAGCAAGTTATGCAACTAAACAAAGATGTACAGATGGTTATGTTTGCCTTGTTTTCCAGCTTTTGACAAAACAATAAATATGATAAGAAATAATATTAACTAGAAAGATGACATATTATCATGTATGATAAAGTAAATAGGAACTTCTAATCTTGTATCTTATTGCAAAATAAGCTATCACATTGAAGGGGGTGACCTAGAGGCAAAACCGGGATTTGTTTTCAGTGGCAGCAGCAGCAAAACTCAATAACAGGCGTCTTACAACCTTCAAGTGTTGAACTTCATGACAGTTGAGAAAGAAACCTAAGCCTTCTGAATATAAACAAACCAACCCAAAAAATTAAGGAAATTGCAACAAATCTTCACCAACTATAAAAAGAATCCCCTTAAATCTTTTCAAACTTTCAAAATGACCCAAAAATGCATTGGTCCCAAACATTCCAAACCAAAGGTCAAATAGCACAAACCGGCAAAGACGAAGCAGACATGATGAATAGGTGTTAGACTTAATTTAGGGTTCAATGGATTTAGGAATTAATTAGGACTTTGACTTGCATTAAGACTCGTGATTAAAGACTGTTCAAGCTTGGAGAGCTAGGGCTTGGACTACAGAAAGGCTACGATTGAGGCTAGATTAAAACGAAAGTTATAAAGTGTTCAATGTAGGTGGATCGACTATCAATGGCGATTTATATGAGTTTTGTTTTAAGTGACAAACAATTGAAAAGACTCATGAGAAATGAGTCTCACACGATGACGCACGACCACTGACATACAAACCAAGTGGTGGCTGATGCAAATTGCAATGTGATAAGGGATGCACAATGTAGGGGTTTCGATGGGTGAAAATAACAATTACAGCTTGGGATTTAGGCTCTCATACCTACAAAAGTTCCAGCCTTCCAGGCAAGAAGACATTTGGAAAAATAAAAATGATGGAATTGGAGATCTAGGGAATCACAACTCAATCCCTAGAATCTCTTAGGCTTAATACCTAAGAGGCATAGCATCTTACAAAAGATACAATGCATTCTTTCAAAAGCAATAACTAATTACACTATGGTAACCTCCATGCTGTAAGAAACTACAAGTCCACAATAAAAATCCTGGATCTAAACCTAGTTTAGACTTTAGACACGATGGAATTTGTAGTGAAAGGCAAAAGTAAGATATGGATTTGATGACCTCCGTGTTGCCTTGATGATAGGTAAGATCTGCATAGCTTGTCTCTGTCTTTATGGCAGAAACTACTCACTAATACGACAAGATGCGGCCAACAAGCACTGATGCCAGCAGCCCATGAACTGATCGGTAGTAATTTCTGTTTACTGGCATTACTACCTGATCTACATAGTTTAACTGCCAATAAACGTGTGTAGCCACTCGTTTTTAAGCCAGTTATCCATTCTGAATTCCCCTAGTTGGTTACCTTCAACTTCACAATATTAAGAATTTGTTAATCATATTTTATCATAAAGTCTCAACAATAGATTAGACAAATTCTGGAAG
The DNA here is from genome assembly GCA_954870635.1 of Arctium minus. Taxonomy (NCBI): domain Eukaryota; kingdom Viridiplantae; phylum Streptophyta; class Magnoliopsida; order Asterales; family Asteraceae; genus Arctium; species Arctium minus. Next base: position 83,180,227 of record OX941080.1, on the reverse strand, counting down.
ATGTCAAAAGTATTTAAGGGCTTTTTGTAGCTTTGGTTGACTGTGGAGAGTCCCAAATAGGTTACAACTCACCAAGGTTTTAAAAAACGGAATCGTGCCTCGAGGCGTTTTCCCTCAATGAGGCGAGGCGTAAGCCTCGAGGCGGTCCGAGGCGTAAGCCTTGAGGCGGAAATATATACACTGTACACAATATATATATACACACACACCAATCTGCATTCCACTGTTTCTGCTCATAAATATATGCAATATATATACACACACTTGACACTTGTGTGCTAGACAACAAAATATATATCATACTAAATTACTAAAAGAAATCACGAAATATAGATGTACATATACTAACAAAGAAAAAAATTATTGATCTATTCATAACACACACATATATATGTATATGTATATATTAATATGCTCACAACTCATAAAGAAAAAATATTAAATATCAACAAAGTGTGTGAATAGAAGTGTAAATAGAAGTGTGACTGTGACCCTCACACGTAGTAGAGACTAAATATAAAAGAAATATATCCGGTAGATACATATACATAATATTTTTGTGAACCGAACAGAATCGAAGAAGATGTAAAGAAAACATGAGAAAAATGGAACTCACGAAAGACAATAGATGAATGCAGATAGGGCTTAGGAGAACCGGAGAAGAACAAGGTTTTCAAAAAAGAAATAGAGAAGGTTTTAGTCATTTTTTAAAATAATTTAGCCTCGGTATTGAGGCGTACGCCTCTCTACCACCTCACGCCTCACCACCTCAGACAACCGAGGCGTACGCCTTGTCTAGGGATTGAGAGGCGCCGCCTCAGGTGCGATTTTGGACCGCCTCGCCTCGAGGCGTACGCCTCACACGCTTTTGAAAACCATGCAACTTACAACTAATTTTTGCTTTGGCCCATCTATTTAGCATTTTTTTCCATCGATCATCGACAATGTCTAGGCAGATCCTCCTTTTGCATGTAATCACCATGTCTCTAACAATATTATCTTCAAATAGCTCCTAGCTACCTTTAGTCCAACCAACACTTACCTTTGTTCACATCAATTATCATTTGAAAATTCTGTATGCTTTATAATTGTCATTATAAATGAAGCATCAAAAGGAGTCCCTTCATACTTAGAAAATCTTCACAATTGATGTGTGTCAGTCTCTCAAGTGACATAACAAAAACAAGTGCCTGCCACCGCATAACAAAAACAAGTAACTGCCACCTTTCCAATTCCTCCTCACGTCATGGCCCCACTCAATAGTAACTGAAATGACATTCCCTTGCGACCCAAAGCACGGTAAGTCATGCCACCATGGGACATGATACTTTCATAGCACCTGCTCATCTCATGGCTTTTGATTCTTAAATATTTCCTATGAATAGCGACTGATACCTACTTGGCATGTAGTCCACCCAAACCAGTAGAACAAGCTGCCGTTTTTTTTTCAATGCTCGAACACCTCCAAAGTCTTTACAGAAGTTCTTAAAATCTCATAATGATCCCACTAATTTCCATCTATGTATCTAGCAACTGATGAATACAAAAAACATGGTCCTAAAAGTGGCATAGTTCGTCACTGACCTGGTCCTACATGAGATTTGGGGAAGAGGTACAACCTTTTCACCTTATTCAACTAATCTGACATGACATTGTTACATACCGATGATCAAATGCTTAAACCCTTTCTATTAAAATGGAATGAATGCAAAAGGTTTCTCAGTTTTCGAGAGACAGAGATCTCTCTCAAGACTGTTGCCAATCTCAATTTCACACAAACTAATTGATACCCCTCTAAACCCCAACCCATTTATTTATACCTAATAGCCTGCATTAACAACTTGTACTACTGCAGTATCTACTTGTACCTTCCTATCAGCCTACCCATTTCCTATGAATATTGACTCTGCCTACCACCACTGACTATTTGACCCAGGGTATAACAATACTCTCCTCAAAGCCATCGAAGCTAGAAGATTAGAGGAAGAGAAGATGCTCTCTTTTACGTCCGGCAGAGGCTTGGGCCCAATAGTAGATGTAATGGGCTTGGATTCCTTCTTTTCCTTCCTCGCTTTTCTCTTATTGCTCTTCTTCTTGAGTGGCGTCGTTAACCAGAAAGCAACAACGGTTTCTGGATTCAACTTTGATTTTGGATTCCCGTTCAGTCCTCGATTCAAGATTGTATCTGATTTTGGTTTCAGATTCACCCTTTCTCCTTCCGTCTCTCTCTCATCTTATTATCTTTTTCTCGTTTCTGCCAATACCGTAAGTTTGCAAACTTCATGATCAATTGATTGTTCTTGGACATAATTGAAGTCTTCTTGAATCGATTCTTTTATGATCTTCCAATCTTCTTGAACCGCATCCATTTTCGACTTCATGGAAGTAATAGTTTCCATCATCTTTTGAGCGGTAACGAACATGCTCCTGGTTAATTCCAGAATCGACTTCTCTGATACCATTTGTTACACACCGATGATCAAATGCTTAAAGCTTCTATTAAAATGGAAAGAATGCAAAGGGTTTCTCAGTTTTCGAGAGACTGGGATCTCTCTCAAGACTGTTGCCAATCTCAATTTCACACAAACTAATCTATATCCCCTCTAAACCCCAACCCATTTATTTATACCTAATAGCCTACATTAACAACTTGTACTACTACAGTATTTACTTGTACTACTACAGTATTTACTTGTACCTTCCTATCTGCCTACCCATTTCCTATTAATATTGACTCTGCCTACCACCACTGACTATTTGACCCAGGGTATAACAGACATGAAGGAAAATTACACTATTACTGCAGCAACAGTAAAATTCTAGAAGCCCACAACAAAGCATCTAGACCTAGTGGCAAGAATGACGGTCCTACCCTTTTTGACCTTCTCTCCCTGGTCATTTTGGTAGGGAACCCTTCAGGTGATGTTAGGACTTTGTAGTGCCTTTCCAGAACCCTCCAAATATATTCATTGCTCAACCATATAGCACTAAAAGTCCAGGAAAAAGATTAATCTGTTTCACCTTATTCAACAAAGTAGACATTAGGCAAAGGAAAATAAGTGGACCTGCAGTAAGCTTCTTCTATAGGTCAAAAAAAATATATTGGCCAAAACAATGGGTACTACCCTTTTCAACCTTGCTGCTATAGCAGAGATGCGACAGGCAGACTCCCAATATCCCTAGAGGCGTTATGCAAGTTCAAAACATTATGAACCTGGTAATGGAGAAAGAAAACAACCATCTTAGCTATAGCTCTTTCACAAGCCGTGGCAAAACATAGAATTTGGTAGTGTGAAGCATATAGCCCTTTGTGGTTAAGACTTCAAGTTCATGTTTTGCTGTCTAGGCTCAACATAACCCCACCTTTCAGCTAGTTGAAAATAAAATTAATGGTTTTGCATCCTTGTTATGACCTTCAAAAACTTGTCAAGAGGCTATGGCAGAACCTTCTAATCAGTAATCTAGGTGGTCCTCGATTTTTTAAACTTTCACATGAAGGACAATTATAAACCATCCAACAAATCGGCTGTGTTAACATCAATTGAACCTGCCTGGCGTAACTTTAAAGAGGTCATCTTGGGAAGGGGGGGAAGAGAGATTAGGAGCGCACCTTAGTAAGCTTTCAGGAAAGTAAGGACTATTTATTGCCGCATCAAGGAAAGATGAAGTTCCAACTGTAGGATGTTCAAGTATTGAACTTCATACTTCTATAGCCTTGAAGTCAACCTGAGCAGACACCATATTTTTGGTCTTTTTCCTCTCAACAATATAAGAATGATAATGTAGCCATTTGGATTTTTGAGACGTCAATCAAGAAGGGCCTGGATGATAACATAGACATCTGGGCTTCCTGTGGTTTTGTTCAACTCTTAAAGTTTTGAAACAGGTTAACCCCTAGTACCTGCTTCAAGTTGTTGATTTAGCTTTTTTTTTACTAGGATGATATTTAGGCATTTTGCACGTCATCAGCAAGCATATCAGCTACTATCATTTAAGAGCTCCTACCTTACATTCAACTGATATTTGCTTTTTGTCTTCCTTGATCATCATCTAAAATCCCAGTCTAACACTTCGACAGCACAAAGCCCACACAAAGTTGTTATTTTCAATTCTACTAGGCTATTATTTGTTTTAGCGGTTGAACTAAAAATCTCACATATATTTGACTTGTATAATGAGCAAATATGTTAGTTTTTTAGATAACCCAAGAGGTGTTTTGTGAAATGCAAGTGAAGTTGTCAAAGATTCTGCATTAATAAAGCCATATTACTAGCAGCTAATTTGCTCATGATGGTAAGGAATTGAACCAAGAAAAAGAATTACACCTCTGAATATCTTTTAAGTCCCTAAATTTTCGATTATCTGTACAATAGATAAATGGGCAAAATGATCAAAATGGAACAAACTTTGCTTTAATTCCAATTTTGGTAAGTTTGTTCCATTTTGGTAAAACCATGAATCAAATTAAGAGACCAGTGAAATCGGTTCCATTTTGGTTCCACAAAATGAGAAGTTCATGGTTCCATAAAATGAGAAGTTCATGGTTCCCCAATATCAGACTTTTTAGAACATGGTTCCCCAAAATGGAGGTTTTGATTCATGGTTCCCCAAAATAGCAATGAAAGCAAAGTTGGTTCCATTTTGGTGCATTTTACCCCAGATAAATTTAAAAAAAAAAACACTTGTCTTCTACAAACAGCTTCAATGGGAAGATAGATAATGAACAAAAACGTTGTTTTACAGTTTTCTTAAATTATTTATTATTGTTTACAAATTCTTAGCAAACACATAACAGATGTGTGTTTTCCCTCTTCCCAGTGTATGTGTGTTAGGAGCGGCAGTGATAGTGGCAATGGCCAATGGTAATGAATAGAAGAACCATGAGAGAATGAAGCATGGTGGTGGATCAAATGAACTTATTAACCCATTTCAATACAAACACACAAAAAACGTGCAAGAAAATCAAGATTGTAGGTGGACCAAATTGATTAGGAAGTACATATAAAAAAATTGAAATAATCATCATAAAATAAAACCGCATAATTGGATCCAAGTTACTGAACATAGGAGAAAGACTCCAGGTCATTTTTTGCGTAAGTGATTTATCTATTTTCAGTTCTTTCTAGTCTCTTTATGACAAATAGTCCCTTCCCATGTCACATGAAGTTAACCCTTCAAAAAATTGCTATTTTCTGCCAAGAGTAGTTTCTTGCATTTTCACAAGTATGTTAACAAAGAGCAAAGTCTAGTCAATTATGCAATGGCAATTGGCAACCATGACTTGCATCATGATGACAACTATTACAAGCAACAGAATTTACACACAGTCGCTTAATACAGCCAAGCACAGGATGGCTAGAAGAAAGAAATGTCAGGATGGCAAAAGGCTAAAGGAAAAAAAAAAGAACTTACGTCTACCAATAGAATAAAATATGAGTACACAAGTTGCAGAATTCAGAAAGGTATCTCAAAAACAACTAAATGCATAGTAAAAAAACTCACGAATCTATATTCTTTTTTATGAGCATGGAAAATCAAACCTTGGGTAAAGGGTTTTTGTTATTGATGCTAAAGAGAGAAAATACAAGCCCTATATATAGGGAAAATAATTACACTTAGATACCCTAAGTAATTACACATTAGCACCCTTAACAATGACTAGTCTAACATTCCCCCGCAAGTTGAGGGCGGGGAACGACCTGCAACTTGGACCGTAGAAACTCAAATCTTTGTGAGGACAAGGGCTTTGTGAACACATCAGCAATTTGGTCATCAGTGGAGATGAACTTGACATTCAGTTTTCCTTGAGAAACTTGTTCACGAACAAAGTGGTAATCAACTTCAACATGCTTTGTGCGGGCACGAAATACTGGATTTGCAGAAAGATAGGTTGCACCAAGGTTATCACACCAAAGTGTTGGTGTCGTGTTATTCAGGCCGAGCTCATGAAGAGACTGTAACCAAATCAGTTCAGTGACAGTGTCAGCGATAGCCTTGTATTCAGACTCGGTTGAGGATCGAGAGACAGATCGTTGTTTGCGAGCTGACCATGAAATAAGATTGGAGCCCAAATAGATAGCATATCCCCCGGTGGAGCGACGATCGATAGGGCAGCCAGCCCAGTCTGAATTTGAGAATGCTCTAAGATTAGTAGCCAAGTGAGAGTCAGAAAAGGCTTGAAGTTGAGACCCCGTGTTATGACGAAATAGTAAGCCGAGGTTGATCGTCCCTTTCAGATAACGTAGAATTCGTTTGACACCAGCCCAGTGATTTTCAGTAGGAGCGTGCATGAACTGACACACCTTATTGACCGCAAAGGCAATGTCAGGACGTGATAAAGTGGCATACTGAAGGGCACCGACTGTTTGCCGATATCGAGAGGGATCGTCAAGTAGGGGGCTGTCATCTGGTAAGAACACTTGAGAAGTGCTCATGGGAGATGAAACAGGCTTGCAATCCGCAAGACCAGCCCGTTGAAGAATATCAAGAACATATTTCCGTTGAGACAGAACCAGATCAGAGCCATGATGCACCACTTCAATGCCCAAAAAATAATGGAGTTGACCCAGATCTTTAAGGGCAAACAGAGAGTTGAGACGATCAATGATGGTATTTATAGCGCCTGGGTTATTACCGGTGATGATGATGTCGTCAACATACACAAGGAGATAGACAAGCGTGCCAGAGGAGTTGAGAATAAACAGTGATGGGTCAGTTTTGGACCCATAGAGACCCAGCTGATGAAGAGCAGTGGACAATTTGGTAAACCAGGCACGAGGAGCTTGTTTGAGCCCATATAAAGACTTATTCAGTAAACACACATGATCTGGTCTGTCAGGATCAGTAAAACCAGGAGGTTGTCGCATGTAGACCGTCTCCTGAAGATCACCATGTAAAAAGGCAGTCTGGATATCTAACTGACGCAAAGGCCATTTATTTGTGACGGCCAGTGAGAGAACAGTTCTGATGGTGGCAGGTTTGATTACTGGGCTGAAAGTCTCGTGATAGTCAACCCCATGCTGTTGATGAAAGCCCTTGGCAACGAGTCGGGCCTTGTACCTACTAATCTTGCCATTCTGATCTGTTTTCAACCTGTAAACCCATTTACAATCAACAACGTTAGTATTGGGAACAGGAGGAACTAATGTCCACGTACCATTTCTATGAAGCGCAGTCAACTCGTCGGCCATAGCTTGGCGCCATTCTAGGTACTTGTTGGCAACGGAAAAAGAGGTAGGTTCAATAGGCGAGGTGGGGGTAGTGGTGGCAGTATAGGCAGCGGGATCATATCGGTTGGTTTGTTTAGGATTGGGGCGAAGATGAGGAGGCCGAGGTCGAGGGGTTGGAGGTGCTTGGGTGGGGGTGGAATCGGGATTAGGGGAGGGGTCGGGAGTGGGTGCAGGAGTGGGTGAGATGGTTGAGGTGGATATGGTAGGGGGTGAGGGTGGGGGTGGGGTGTGGGTCCGAGTTGTGATGGTGGTGAGTTGGGTTCGGTTGGAAAACCGGGTGGTGGGTTAGGAAAAATAGAGGTGTATGGAGAATCAGATTGTGACGGGGATTGGGTAGGGGTGGAAGGAGAATAGGGAAAAACATGTTCATTGAAGCGAACATGACGGGCTATGTATATCCGTTCGGTGGAAGGATCAAAGCACCGGTAACCATGGTGAACAGGGCTGTAGCCAAGGAAGACACATGGAGTGGAGCGAAAATCAATCTTGTGACGGTTATACGGACGAAGATAGGGAAAACATTGACATCCAAAAACTCGAAGAAAGGAGTAATCAGGTTTGCGTTTAAAAACATGTTCATAGGGAGATTTATTTGAGGAGACACGAGAAGGTAGTCGATTTATCAAGTACACGGCTGTTTCAAAGGCAAATTGCCAGAAGCGTTGAGGAAGACTGGATTGGGCCAGGAGGGTAAGTCCAGTTTCCACAACATGACGGTGACGACGTTCGACAATCCCATTTTGTTCACTTGTATGAGGACAGGAACGACGATGAATAATGCCAAGGTTGCGACAAAAGGTAGTTAGAGGACGAAACTCTCCCCCCCAGTCAGATTGGATGCACTTTAACTTGGTGTTAAATTGGCGTTCAGCCATTTTAATGAAGTTCGTTAAGACTGTGTAAACATCGGATTTTTGGACTAAAGGATAAAACCACATGTAGCGAGAGTGGTGATCAACACACAACAAAAAAAACGATAACCATCGAGGGATGGTGTATGCGAATGGCCCCAAACATCACAATAAACTAGATCTAAAAAATTATTGCTACGAAAATTAGAATCAGATAAAGATAATTTTGAAGATTTGCCTAGTTGACAAGAACATAAATTATTTGATAATTTGTCCGAAACAGGTAAAGCACAATGAGAAATAAGTGAACGAAAAACTTGAGCATGAGGGTGTCCCAAGCGTTGATGCCAAATGTTCGAGGAAGCTTTGACAGCAGTGAAAGCAACCTTGGGTAGAGACTTGAGCTTAGGAAGACGGATGGAGTACAATCCCTGTTCACTGGGGCCCGTTAGGAGGATAGTGCGTGTAGACTCGTCCTTCACAACAAAATAAGAAGAGTGAAATTCAAAGAAAACATCATTGTCTACACAAAATTTTTGAACGGATAAAAGGTTTTGTTTTAGTTCAGGGACATGAAGTATATGGAATAATTGAAAGGTTTTGTTAGGAGAGTAAAGTTTTGAGGAGCCAATATGAAAGATGGGTATAGAGTTACCATTACCAACAAGTAAAGAATCGTTACCGAAGTAGGCCTCGGAGTTGTCAAGGCTAGATAGATCTGGAGTGGCATGGTGATTAGCGCCAGTGTCGGGCTTCCAAGTGGATCCTGATTGTGAACCAGCATCGGAGTAGGTAGCATAGTTAGCTTGTGGCGCTGCACGAGATTGGTTAGGCTGGTTAGGACACGGAGAAGGTAGGTGACCAATCCCACATCGGTTACAATGACCATAGACCATGTTTTGGGTAGAAGCCCAAGAGAATTGACGTGTGCTATTACTGTCACGATTGCGAGAGTTGGAGGCAGTTTGTGAGTTGCCACGTGAAGATCCACGAGAGCCGCGACCACCACTGTTGTTATTGAATGACCGTGATCCAGAGTAAGCCTGTGGTCGTGGTGAAGATGTAGGATTTAGTTGATATCCCAATTGAGAGGCCATGAGTTGAAGATTATGAAGTTGCTGCTGAATGGAGTCGAGACTAGGCTGCGGTAGGGGTGTAGAGGCAGTCGGAAAGAGCTGCTGGGCAGGAGAGGCAGTCGCCAGAAAGGCTTGAGGAACTTGCGGATTGGTTGCCAAGATTCTTGTGATCATATAATCATGGTCACTTAATAAACCATGTAGTTCATTGAAGTTGACAGGAGGGGAACGAGCCAAGAGGTTTGCCTTGAGGCCATTGTATTCTTCACGAAGTCCTGCAAGAGTTAGCATAACCAGATCTTTGTCTTTCATTGGTTCGCCTATATTGGCGAGGGCAGTTGCATATTCCTGTGCTCGGCTGAGGTATTCAGCATGTTTTTCATCACCCTTCATGGTGATTCGAAGCAACTGATTTTTAAGGGTAAATTCATGAGACGAAGTTACCGGGGCATACGCTTGTTCTAAAGACAGCCACACTTCGCGGGAGCTTTTACCCTGAATGTGTTGAAAGGACTCTTCTGACACAGTAGAGATGAGGAGCATACGAATGTGGGCATCATTGGAGACCCATGGTTGGTAGCTTGGATTGTCTGTAGTAGCAGTTCCATTTGTAACCTTCGGTTCTGGACACGGAATAGTGCCATCAATATAGCCAAAAAGATTGTGAGAGGTAAGGAAAGATTCGACCATTGTTCGCCATAACCATAGTTCGTGGGTTTTAGGGTAAAGGCAAATTTATGAGAGTTGTGGGTCGTCTTTTCTTGATTGGTAAGAGTTAAGATTGCAGTCATGGTGGTAAGGAAGTGAGATTTGTTTGCCGGAGATTGCGTCGGCTGGTGAGGAAGGGCGCCGGACGTTACTGTTCACGCGGCACTGTTCACGCTACTGTTCACGCAGCTGTGGGAAAGGGCGCCGGAGGTTGCGCGAGTTGGTGAGGAGATGGTCGGAAGATGCGTCGGCTAGCTTTCTTTTCTTGCGTTGGCTGGCTGGTCTTGGAAGAAGCGACGGCTGGATTAGGGTTTGACGGCTGGATTAGGGTTTGACGGCTCTGATACCAAATCAAACCTTAGGTAAAGGGTTTTTGTTATTGATGCTAAAGAGAGAAAATACAAGCCCTATATATAGGGAAAATAATTACACTTAGATACCCTAAGTAATTACACATTAGCACCCTTAACAATGACTAGTCTAACATGGAAGTAACAAAAAGGGTTTGCTACAAATGGTAAATGGTAATTACTAAATGGCAATGCAGTAAGATGCAAATATGCAATAGCCAATTACATGCAAAGAAGTTCGTAATGAATCTAAATGATGCTTTCATGTGATGACTACAAAATGTTGGCAAACGGCAACCAAGAGAAAGGTGCAAAATTAAAGAATCTTAAGGAAAGAACTTTAAACTATATGAACGTCTGATTTGGTTTAACCAAATAAATATTACCTTTCGCTCTTGCCGAATCCAAAACGTGCACCAAAATAGAAAGCAACAGAGAGCAACCATGAATCACTATGAACTGCAACAAGTGATAACCAGTCCTTCTCCTGCATGCCATCCCGGGCGAAGTTTATACCTAAAGCTGGCTCAGGAAGTTCAGGAGGCACCTCCTCAACAGGCAGATTGACTTCCCATCCTTCATTTGGGAGACCATATAGACACAAGTTTTCCTTCTCTGTAACATAAGAACATAACTTATAACTAGAGATGCGAGAAAATGTATGTATGTATGTGTACACAAAAACACTAACCTTCTCATGATCAGTTTACACAGACATAAAAGATGATTTTTAAGTATATAGCATATAGCAACATCAATGGATCAAGGCAAAAAACAGAAATGGAAAATAGTGTGAGAGAGCCTTCATGGATTCCGAAGGTATGAAGCAACATCAACATTAGGTATGTCAACACCCATCAATTATTTACAAAAAAAAAACATCTTCTTGGATTAGAAAAGCTAATTGTGAGCCTCATATTGATATTGACAAGTTTCAAAACCATTCAGAACAAAACAATATCCACATATTCATGCTCTTTACTATTATTGAAACTGATATGAACTACAATCCTAATTTCTTTTTATTTAGAAGCGAATGACAACAGGAAATTTGCAATGATTAAGAATATTAAACCAGCATCTAAATCAAAGACAGGCACCCAAAACCAACTTATAAAAATATTAAAAAGAATATTCAAGTACCCAAGGCACAAAACAGCAAAATTTAAGAAAGGTTATCATTTAGAATCTAACTCATGCAAGCCCATAACCAATTTCTGCAAAACAAAATTGACTTTCAGGCCAGTGAGCAAATATTAACCTAAGCCAATGATTACCATTAATGCCATTTTATGAATTGTCAGAATAGCATATAAGAATATCAGGCAGGAGCAGATACGATTCATGTGACATCCAATCAATATCTCATTGTAACTTCCACTGTTACAACTTAAAAGGTAGCAGAACTTCAGCTACTAAGCCATGTATAAGAGAATGCAGTTTCCATTTGAGATTGGCACGTTCAAACAGCTTAATGTCTCAATGCACTAAATTCACAATTCCAAGGCTTGATTAAGTCCTACTCAAACCTGTCTTGCCATAACTGTCAGGAGATGGGAGCTAAGAAATCCCAGTCCTCTTTCTGTTAGTGTTAGGGCACATTCTTTATGGGATTTATGTGAACTATGCATACAACATTTGACAAATAAATGAAAACAAACCATCATGAAGTTGGGCACAAAAAGTCATCCTTAACAAGATCACATGGATACCTGAGTAGTGGTTTGAAACAGAAAAGCAATTTATCTTTGAAACTTAGCCATATGGTACCTTTTCATTCTTACAACCATTTGTTCACCTGGAGCATCTCTATTAACTAGCCAAACAACTCAACTACCAACCTAGAAAGTCCAGGTAAATTAAACCTAAACTAAGAATGAGCAAACACTATCAAACAATGATAGCTAGAACTACATAGCAAACTAGCAATGTAAACATGAATTTATATATACATTTAATGTGCTTTCTTGTGAAAAATTCCATGATCTAAAAATGTAATGCTGCATTTGTGTCTTGTAACAAGAAAGCTACTCCCTCAGCTCCAAAGAATAATAATGATGAACATATCAAAAGAAACCCAGTCCTTTTTACCATCAAAACTCGGAAATTGAATCCTCCCTCCATTCCATACAAAGAGCTACATCTTAACTTTGAATATTTTGCAAGTTCATATTGATATAAATTTTATACTCTTCAATATAACATTTTGATCATTACGTTGAACTTTATTAGCATTATTACAAAACTGAAGAATATTGGTAGTCTCCATACCATTTCTTGTATTATTCAGTAAGTACTACATTTGACATCGCAAGTACAACTTTCTTGTATTATTCAGTAAGTCCTTTTTTTCTTTCTTTCTTTTTTCTTTTTTTTTTTTTTTGTGTGTGTGTGTGGGGGGGGGGGGGGAGAGAGGGAGTATATAAACAGTTTATTTTTAAAATTAAATTGATAAATACCATTGAAGTAGTAAACTAGAAACAGGAAACATTAGGTAATCAAAAGATTATATCGGGTTGACAATTTAAATAACTATATTTTACTAACAAAAGAAAAACCAATCTCTAGTCTAATATCTAATATTTGATGAGAATATTTATTAATGTTACAAATTCGTATGTCTGAGAAACCCGAAAAGAATAGCTAACCAGGATCGCACAGCTGATAAAACTTCTCGACATCTGCAAAACCATAATGCTTAAAAAAATCAGTAGAAAACCCATATAATAAAATACACAAATGAAAATAAATTAACAAACAAGCATCAAACTGCAACATGTAACATCACCGGAAAGTAAACAAACAAAAAACAAAACATACCAGTGGTAAGAGCTTTGATTAAACCAGCTCTTCTTCCTTTAAAGTCATTGAAAACCTCCTCTGCTGTTCTAGGTATCGGTTGCTGTATGCCCTCCATTCAATCAGTAATCTGTTCTATCAATATCACCCCCACAAACAACGGCGCGAAGACAATTATGTTTCTTAATGGCCATGTCAAAAACAAATATTGATGAAAAAAAGGGAAATAGTTAAGAGTATACCTGGTTAAGAAGTATCGAAGAATAAGATGAAATTGGGGTTTTTGAAAAAACTAGGGTTTCTTCTCCAAATATGCAAGCATATATACATAAATAAATAAGGATGAGGAAATGTGAAATTGAGATTGATTGAAAAACTGGAGGAGGAGACCGATGGATTTATGATGAGAAAACAGCGGGAAGGAGTGAAAGGGTTTTGGTACGAAATGGAAACAGGATTGAAAAGGGTTTTTTTTTTTTTCCTTTCCTTTTTACCAAATTAAATCTGAATTTGAGAATTCTTTTTGACATGGGCCGTTTATTAAATATTTATATTAGTAACTATTTATCCGTTTAATTGTCTTACCATATGAACATAATAAGAATCCAGAATTTTATTTGGTAAGAGGAAAACAACGGATAACGGGCTTTAAATGTTTACCATTAATTCATTTTAATGGATGGGAATGTTACCCCATAAGATAAATAAGAATTATGACTTATCGGCAAGCACTTAGAGCATCTCCACCAGCTTCTCTAAAATGGAGAAAATAGAGATTTTGAACAACTTTTTGCTCCAACAGCTTCTCCAAAACTTTCTCTAAAATTGAAAAAATAGGAGAGAGATTGTAATTTTCTCCAAATCTGGAGATATCCCAAAAAATGATTACCAAGAGAGATAAATTATTTTTTATTATATTCAACCAATGAGAAACTTTGAAATGAAATATTTAGGTGAGAGAAATAATATTTTAATAACTATGTAGAATATTTTAATAATATAATCAATGATTTATCTCTAAAATGGGGAAGCTGTTGGAGATTTTAACTTTTGGTTCTCCATTTTGAAGAAATTTTGGGGAAGCTGTTGGAGATGCTCTTACCCATTTAAGAGTTTGGTAAACAACCCTTAAAATCATCCATTAACTATAGTCTCAGTATCAATTTGGTCGGTCTAGTTGGGTTCCATTACTAGGTCCATCGGTTACTGAAGCAATATGATCGATCAAGTTGGGTCCAGCACCTGGTCCACAAATTTGGGTTCTTGTTTTATTTTTATTTTTTTGAACGGCAAAAGGCAACAATTATACCAACACCAACAAAACAAAGTTCGAAACCAATGAAACAAACAACTACAAAACACCCAAACACCAATAGCAAAAACAAGGAAAGCCGCAAGGGCAAGACCAAAGAGGAAAACACAGAAGAGTTATAGCGCCACAGCTTGCGAGGCGCAAACAAACCAACACTCAAACAGCTACGACTTGACCTCCAAGGCTGAACTCGCAACCGGCGACGGAACCCACCACCGCAACAACAATTTGGGTTCTTATTAATCTAATGTATGAGGTTTGATTACCATTTTGACTTTTAAGTATTCAATAAGTTGTTTTGACATGACTTATTTATCTACATGTATATTATATTTTCTAATATTTTCAAGGATGTGAAATGTATTTGGCTGTGAGTGGAATGGTATAAGCTGAAAATTTTACATTTTTTATTTTTTATACTTCTTTATAAAGTTGTACATGGACGGCTCTGAAAAATACCGATTTAGTTGAAGTCTGGTCAAAGCGGTTCGATAAAAACTCGTACGGATCTGGATATGACAATGTAAAGACCAAATCCAAATAGGTGGTCTAATCTAGTTCAAGACCGATCTTTTCTAAAGAAAAGACGCTCAGTTTGTCGTTTGGTTTGTGCTTTTGGCAAGATCATATTAATAGATTTAAAAATAATATAATTAAAATATCGGACTAGTCTTTGTTTGGTTTGAGAAAAGACTGGCTTTTATATAGTTTAATTGGAAAAAATAATATGATCCGATAAAGGATCTACTCCTAACTGTTTTTCGAATCGATGACGTTATGGACTTGTTTTTATCTAGTTCGGTATGTCGACCTTGAGTCGATCCGGATTTCCATCTCTTCTTCTTTCTTGTTGATTTGTTGATCTTGCCTCTCCTCATTCCTCCTAATCTTTGTTGCCAAGAGCTCCCATGATCAAGCTCGAATTTAAAAGAAACAACTGGTTATGTTTTGTTATGATCGAAATTCAAAACAAAAATTTAAATAAACACTCAGAAACTTTGTTAAAGAAGTTGCGGAATAACACTTTAACAAGAAATTAATGAAACAATATATATAAAATCAAATCACAAGTTATATTGAATTAACTTAATGATTACAACCAAAGCCTCAATCTGTTGAACAGGCTCAACAGACGTTCAATACTTCTCTAATGAAAGGATCACTAAGAATCTTGAGGCTAATTCTCTCTTAGAAAACAAAAAAACGTATATCCCTATAATCTAATACTTCTAGACTATATATACAAAACAGATTACAAGATGATTATTAAAATAACAACGATCTTCAGCATCCATTCCATAATTATCTTCAGCTCCTTGTCTTTTGCTTTAAGTAACCAACCATCCTTATCAATATAAACAACATTAATTCCTCTAGCAGCATCTTCTTATCATCAGCAGTACTAACATGCTAGCAGTAGTAACTCTGTTGGCAGTACTAACTCTCCAAGAAGTACTAATACTACTAGCAGTAGTAATCTCTTTAAGCAGCAGTACAAATGTCTTCAGCAGTAGTGATCTTTCAGACTCAGCAGCACTATCTGTAACACCTCAAAAATCAGAGTAAAATAAAACTTGGAATCCTGGCAACAAGACGGAAGTATTGCAATTAACTTCCCATAAATGGGATCAGTCCTTAAGACTTTACAAAACCTGAACAGATAAAGGGTTCATCAACAAACTAATCTAGATTCCTATATCAAGATTTCATCAGTTGACAGACCACAATTCATCAAAAGAATGGGACTTAACAAATGCCCAGATACAATACTAAATATCTCCAAAAACCTCGAGACTCAAAACTCATCTCTCCAAAAACCCCGGCAACCCACCGCTAATGGAACCCTGTTACACATACCATTTGAGAAAAAGTGTCAGACTTAAAGCCTGGTGAGAACATACAGTTTATAAAGCTCAAAAGATATAAACATTTGTATCATAAGATAATATTTCCAAAGAGATTAAATTTACAATTTAAGCCTTTTGCCACAACCGGGCTTTTCCGTTATAAACATGTCATAAAAGGACCGACAATAAAACATTTTACCAAGGATTGTGGCGTAACACAAAGTAGGCCAAAAATCCGAGTTACGAGCTAAACAATTGGAGTCCGCGGATACGAACACAAAAGTCCGTGCTTCAACGTGAGATCAAGCCCCAAGCGCAAAACCAATGTATACTCCTTCGCTAGGATCACTATGAACCATGGCTAGTATCCGGCCTCACATAACCGTACCAAGTTGCCCTCGAGGAACATGTGATCCATAGCTACAAATTTGGGGAATATAACATCCCAACAATACAGTCGACTCAAAACCTAGGGATCCACTAGTAATGGTACAGACTCGTCACAACAACATATGTGACCAACCATAAATAAACATATGGCATAAATACATTTTATAAACAAATGTTATTTCCAGTTCAACTCCTGGTAAGAAGGAAAATCATTAAAAGAAGCTCTTTAATATTATTTTCGCATAATCGCATAACGTGCAAGTAAAACATCATTTTACTTTAACAAGATAAGATCCAAAAGGTAACTTTTGATATGTGTAAAGTTTAAAATGATAGTAAGAACTCACCTCTGTTTCCTTCTTCTTAACGAGGGCTACCTATGACAACACCGAAGGAATCGGTAAGTCGAAAACACAGATAGCTCTCCCGCTTCCTGACATATAACTCAAAATAACAGAAGCTACAACTAACATAACCTAATCCGGTCAAAAAGGCAAATACCGGTCGAAAGACTACACTCCGGTCGAAAGACAAATACCGGTCGAAAGACTACACTCCGGTCAAAAGACAAATACCGGTCGAAAGACTACCGGTCGAAGACAACACTCCAGTCAAACCCATACCGGTCAAACGGGTTCCGGTCGAAGGGGTCCCGGTCGAACACAACCCACCGGTCGAAGGATACCGGTCGAAGGGGTCCCGGTCGAACACAACCCACCGGTCGAAGGATACCGGTCGAACGCTCATCCGGTCAAAGGACTTCCGGTCGAACGCTCATCCGGTCCTTTGCTCATCCGGTCGTCTTGTTCATCAAGAACAGTTCGACGCAGACCCAGATCCAAAAATGAGAAATACTCAAATCTCAAAATGGAACGGTTTAAAACCTTCACAACGAGATTCTACACGGCTAAAAGCATTCAAATCAAAGCATTAAGCTAGATTCGTACCTCGATTTGCCCGAAACGATCGACCCTCAAACACAGCTTCTCCTGCTCTTTCTTCTCTCTGGCTTCTCAAAACCAAACAGATCAAATAATGAGATATTAAAAATATCTCAGATTTGATTTCTATTTATATAGCCCAAGTTACAAATTACCCCCTTGAACTTTGGGTAAGGGTCAACTTTTCACCCAACCCCAAAATTCAAGGTGTTACACTATCCAGACTTAGTATATTTCAGACCCAACAATCTCCCCCTAACTTAAATTTTGAAATCAAGAAGTTAAGTTCTTCAAAATAGGAACTTCATGATGCTTTCAAAACTACTGCTCAACTTCCTAGATTAGGATCCAAACCTACACTTTGATTGATTGTTCTTCTAATCACAATTCTGGCCATTTCTGAACCTGTAGGACAGACCAACTTAGCTTTCAGCATCCCTTGCAACTTTACTTTGTTGTGGTCATACACCTTATCAACCAAATAGTGCTCGTGAAAGCTTTTATCAATGGTTATGACATATACTCCAGATCTTTCAATAAGCATCCAGTGATCAATGCTTTTAAATCCTTCTCTCTGATGCAAGTCTTTTATAAGATATTCAACTTTATCAGGGTTAAACATCATACACAAATACTCCAGAGCCATCTTTGTTAAGTTCATCCTTGCTCCGTTCAACAAGTCACCATGCAAGGTCAATCCAACCTTGTACATTTCTTCCAAATCAACTCTGGTACAACTTCTTATGATCTTACCCCAAGTTGAATAGACCTCATACTTGTCACCCATTCTTTTGATTCTGAAGTATTATGTGCCTTTATCCATCATAGTATCCCAATGAATGATTTATGGGGCTTTCACTGAGATAGGATCAACTTTCAATGTTTCTTCATCTGTCACTGTCATATACAAATCAAACTTCTCATCAGATTGTCTTGACTGTTCTGAAGGTTGTTGACTTGATTGCTTTTGACTCTGCTCTTGAGTTTCAACATGCTCTGCTTGTTTCTGTTGCTCTTGTTGTTTATGTTGCTCTTGTTCTTTCTGCTCTTTCTCACCTTCATCAATTCTAGGCCTTTTTGCCTTTCTCTTTGTAGCAATTGATTTCATTTTCTTGGCAGCTCCAATCTTCTGAGCTAGTGTCTCTTCTTTCTTCACTTCTACCTTTTCTTTAGTCGGAGTGCCTTCTTCACTGTCAGAAAAAAGGTTGTTGAATGTTCAGATCATGTCTTTCTTTCATATTTCTTTCAAATTCAACCCTCTAATTGAAGTCTCCTTGCAGCTTGGCCATCTCCTTTTTCTATAAGTCTTCTATCCTATTAAAAGACATTTTTGTAAACATCCCTTCAGGAACTCCAACAGATCCTTTCAAGAAGTTTATCATCTTTCTTCTTTCCTGTGCAACTAGAAAGGTCTTTGAAGGTTGCCTTTGTCAGGTTGCTTTCATTGTAATCCTCTTTGCAGCAGTCTTCAAACTCTTCTGATATTCTTCATTTAGCCTTGTTGCCAAATCTCTTGCAATCTTTCTGTCTTTGGCCTTTTGAATATCATCCTCCTTTTCAAACTCCTTTTTAAACTTTGTACTTAACTCCTTTGCCAATTCTGCATCCAAATCTATTTGCTTCTGCTTCTTTAATGGTTTTCACAGGCTCAACCATCTTCTCTTTCCCTTTCTTCTTGGCCTCTAACACACAGACCTCTTCCTTTTTCTTCTCTGAGCCTCCTTCTTTAATCACCACTCCCTTAGCCTTTTGAGTGGCCTTAGGAGTGTCATTCTTTGCCTTCACCAAAGTCTCTTCAATCTCTATTTCTTCAATAGACATTCCAGTTTCTGCTGCTGCTTTCTCTGTTTCTACTGCTTTAGCAGTTTCTACTGTTGGTTCAGTAGTTACTGCTGCTGCTTCAATTTCTGCTGCTTTCACACCTTCCTTCTTCTTTTCCTCAACATTCTTTTCAGCTTCTCCACCAATCTCCCCCTCAAATTGGAATTCCATACTTTCCTTCTCAACTTCAGCTTCTTGATTCTCCCCCTTTTTGGAAGCATCATTAGCACTTCC
Organism: Arctium minus; assembly: GCA_954870635.1. Lineage (NCBI taxonomy): Eukaryota > Viridiplantae > Streptophyta > Magnoliopsida > Asterales > Asteraceae > Arctium > Arctium minus. The sequence continues at coordinate 83,160,669 of OX941080.1, read as the reverse complement.
CCTTTTCTTCAAGATAAAATGCTTTCTCTTTTTTTTGTGCACCAAATTCAACACCATCTTCTTGAGTTTGTCTATCTGGCCTTGTTGAGAAATGATCATCTTTTTCAGCGCCTTTATCTCTGAACCCTGATTGAGGACATCCAGGTTCACATTACCAATGGTTTCCATCAATTCATCATAGTTATATCTGTCCTCACCTCCTTTAGGTGTGTTTACCACCCGTGAAGGATCATGGGATATTTTAGTAGAGGCCTTCTGCCTAGCAGAAGCACCTACTACCCCCTTGGTTTCTTGGCACCTGGGTCCCTTAGATGATTTCCATCCAAAGTTGTCGTGGGGAAGGTCTTAGTCATGTTCAAACTGTCCTGATCCACACCTTGTGCAAAATCATTAGTGTGAGCCTTGTTGCCCACATGCTCATCCTTCTCCTTAGAGAGCACTTTCTCGGGGTTGGGAGACACCCCTGTGGATTCCCTTTGGATATTCTCTGATGGAGAATGCTCCAGCAGAGGGCTTGTAGGCTTTTGGGGTGTAGATACATGAAGGGTAGGAACCTTCTGTACCTTTTTCCTTGCGTATTTTTGAGTGATTGGGGGAATTGGCTTATTAACAGGGAGCTGAGGATGAATATTTGAAGTAAATGGTGTGGGTAGGTCATCAGTGGGTTGGTCAGATATGGGCTGTGACCCTGATGCCTCACCATGTGGGTGGGACACAACCATCATTGTAGAGAACAATGGTGTGTCTTTTCCAGAAAAGTCCTTACTAGGCCTTTTCATATTGGAAAACACCTTCCCTTTGGGAGGTTTAGGTACATATACCACTTTAAAAGAGGGTAAATCCTTCAATTCCATATTTAGTACTTCTTGTACAAACCTTGGATACATATAAAATCTTTTGGTTTTGGTTTTAGTATCCAGGTTTGACAGCAAATCATTTAAGATCATTTGTGAAAAATTGAACTTTCTGGAGGTAGCTAAGCATACAAGAGCATAAGCTATTGTACTGCTAAACTCACTCCATCCAGTTGTCTTGCGAGATATACAGTGTTGAAGAGTATGAACAAAGAATCTCCACTGAGTTGAAAATTTGCTTTTAAAAAACTTGTAAACATCAGTAGGACCTTCATACCCCATTCTACCAATTTCTTGAAATAGATCTTCTTTTGAAAGAGTAGAAATACCTGAGGCATCATCTAGACGTAGATGAGTGCGAATGCAGCCTTCTGTGATTGTGATAGGTTTATCACAGACCCTTGATTGAATGACCTGATTGCCATCAATAGTCTGAATGGATGCATTGGCCCAGAACTGTCGCATATGTTCCACATAGATGGGAGGATTTACCGTTAGTGCATAAGCAATATGTGATTGGGATAAGAACTCCACAATTTCATGAAAACCCTCAACTTGTTTGGGTTTTTGTAACATTGCAAGCTCATTGTGGTCATCAACGAAATCAAGTTCTGCCATCTTTCTGATCGATTCTAGGGTTCGAAACACAACTAGGGTTTACACATTGGTAATCAAGAATCTAGAGAGAAAGAGAGAGGATGAGAACTTAATGGAAATTCAAAGAGTCGTTTGGGTTTTGGCGGTCAGAGAGGGTATTTATAGGTTAAGGGTTTCAGTTAAAAGCAGTACTAAGTACCCTAGCAGCATTAACAAACCCGCATTATTAACCCATATAAGCAGTAGTAACACATACCAGCAGTATTAACACAGACTAGCAGTATTAACACATACCAACAGTATTAACACTGTCTGCAGTAGAAATAAGGAAAGCAGTAGTAACTTTGCACTGGCAGTATAAACTACCTAGCAGTAGTAACCATACGTAACCATATTTGAACTGTCAGTAGGAGTAATAATGAGAGCAATATTAACTTAACCAGAAGTACTAAGTATCTAATCAGCAAAGCAATCTGAAACACTTAAACACAAATGGTTAGCAGCACCATGCACAATGAAATATGAGAAAGTAAGCATTAAAGAATCTATACAGAAATGGTACATAAAGAAAATCAAAAGAGGCTTATTCAGTGTTTATCATGCCTACACTTGTGACCAAGAATATGAATCTACCCACATCAAAAGCTTTGGTGAATAGATCAGCAAATTGGTTACTTGTGTGTACTTTCAAAACCTGAATTAACTTCTTTTCATTGCAATCTCTAATAAAATGGTACCTGATTTCTATATGCTTGGTTTTTGAGTGCTTCACTGGATTATTAACTATGCTTATAGCACTGTTGTTATCAATGAAGATGAGAGTGTGAAGAAAAGTAATGCCATAGTCCAACATCTGATTCTGAATCCATAGCACTTGTGAGCAACAGCTTGCAGCAGCTATATACTCTGCTTCTGTTGTAGAGGTGGACACTGTGATTTGCTTTTTACACTGCCATGAAACTAGCCTTGCACCCAAAAATTGACATCCTCCTGATGTAGACTTTCTATCCAAGTTTGCACCACCCAAATCACTATCAGAATATGCAAGCAGATCAAATGGTGAGTCATGAGGATACCAAATACCCAATCTAGGTTGTCCTTTGAGATATCTGAATATCCTTTTGACTGCTTGAAAGTGGGATTGCTTAGGCCTCACTTGAAATCTTGCACACATACATACAGCAAACATAATGTCTGGTCTTGAAGCTGTTAGATACATGAGGGAGCCTATCATGGATCTATAATGATGAACATCCTCATCCTCCCCCTCAAGATCTGCAGTGATCTGTTTGTGTGTTTCCATAGGTGTGCTTGCAGGCTTTGCTTCTGAAAATCCAAACTTTGTAAGTATATCATGTACATACTTGGATTGACTTATGAAAATGCCATCTTCCTTCTGTTTAACCTGTAGCCCAAGGAAGAATGTGAGTTCACCCATAGAGCTCATCTTGAATCTTTTGTGCATCAACTCCTCAAACTCTTTGCACATATAAGCTTTTGTGGATCCAAAGATGATATCATCCACATAGATTTGAACAAGTAGGATGTCCTTCTTCTTCTTTTTAATGAAAAGGGTCTTGTCAATGATTCCCCTTTCAAAACCATTTTCCAAGAGATAGGTAGATAGAGTGTCATACCATGCTCTTGGTGCTTGATGTAGCCCATAAAGTGCATTTTTTAATTTGTATACTTTGTCAGGAAAGTTAGGATTCTCAAACCCTGGAGGCTGACAAACATAAACTTCTTCCTCAATTTTCCCATATAGAAATGCACTCTTAACATCCATCTGAAATACTCTGAACTTCATGAAAGAAGCATAGGCTAGAAACAGCCTAATTGCCTCAATTCTGGCTACTGGTGCAAACACTTCTTCATAGTCTATCCCCTCTTCTTGTGTGTACCCTTGTGCCACAAGTCTGGCCTTATTCTTTATAACTATTCCTCTCTCATCTTTCTTAATCCTGAAAATCCATTTAGTTCTAATTGCCCTGTTTTCTTGTGGAAGATCAACCAGATCCCACACATTTTGCAGCTCAAATTGAAACAGCTCCTCTTGCATTGCTTCTATCCAGCTTGGGTCTTTCATTGCATCATCATAAGCCTTCTTGGGTTCAATCTGGGATAGAAAACAAGACAACAAACCTGACTGGAAGTCTTTCAATCCTCCTAACTTACTTTGATGCCTTGTGATCCTGGGAGAATTGATATCACCAATCACCAACTGAGGAGGATGATTCTTCTGAGTTCTTGTTTGATGAACAACCTCCTCATTAATATTTTCATCAAGATTGAAGTCATTCTTTTCAGGAGTGTTTCCACCAAAAACTGAAGAATTTTCATCATCAGTATCATCTCCTGACAATATGGGCATTTCAGGACCTGTTTTTCCTGAACCTGAAGGATGAGCATCCTCTTTTCCACCTTTATCCTTTTCATCACCTTTAGCATCTTCACCTTGTTCTGATTCAGAATCCTCTGTTCCTGAAACACCCTTCTTTTCTTGATGACAATATTCAACAGGATCAACTGTAGGTATAGGGAACAGCACAAACTCTTGTCTCTGTGCTTGTATCATTGCTGAACTTGTTCCTGCAATTTTCACATTACTAAAACCCAAAGAATTAGTGAGGGAATCAATGTCAAACAGCCAATCAGGACCTGTACCAATTTAATTTGGTGTGTTCTCATTGCATTTGACATTGTCACTTTCCTCTATAATCCTGGAAGAACTGTTGAATACTTTGTATGCCTTGCTCTGAGAGGAGTATCCAACAAGAAATCCATCCTCAGCTTTGCTTTCAAACTTGCTTAAATGAGATTTGGTGTTGAGGATTGTGCAAGGACGACACCCAAAAGGTTTGAAAAATCCAATAAAAAGTTTATTTTTGTTGAAAAGTTCATAAGGTGTCTTTCCTTGGGTTTTAACTACTAGAACTCTGTTTTGGACATAACAAGCAGTATTAACTGCTTCTACCAAGAAAGTAATGGGTAGCTTTGAATCTGCCAACAGAGATCTAGCAGCCTCAATCAATGTCCTATTTCTCCTCTCAGCAACACCATTTTGTTGAGGAGTCCTAGGAGCACTGAATTGTCTCTCAATACCTTTAGTCTCACAAAAGCTGTTTAAATCACTGTTTTTAAACTCAGTTCCATTATCAGATCTAATGACTTTAACTCTTAGATTTGTTTGGTTTTCAATCCTAAAGACAAAGGATTTGATCAGTCCACTTGTCTCATCCTTAGTCCTCATAAAATATACCCAAGTAAATCTAGAGAAGTCATCAACAATGACTAAGCAATAGGATTTCTTAACAATACTCATCACATTTGTAGGACCAAAAAGATCCATATGCAATAACTGAAGGGGTGAAGATATAGTGTTTATTTCTTTAGACTTATGAGAGGTTTTGTGTTGCTTGCCTTTAAGACATGTAACACAATGATCATCACATGAAAACACTTTTTGAGGCAAACCTCTCACAAGGTTGTTTTTCACAAGTTTGTTCATAGTTTTAAAATTCATGTGACACATCCTTCTATGCCAAAGAGATGATTCATCTAAAGAAGCTTTGAAAACAGACAGTTTAGTGATGAATCAGATGAAACACTCTCTAAGTCTAAACAATAAACATTATCCTTTCTAGGAGTTCTAAGTAGTATCATATTTTCATCAACTACCTTGAATCCTGGAGCAAGGATAATACATTCAGTATCACTAAATAATATACTATGTTTCTTGTCACAGACCTGTGATACACTTAACAGGTTGTATCTCAATTGCTCAACATAGTAAATGTTGGGTCATCTGAAGATTTGAAGATGACCTCCTGATCTTCCATCTTATATCATCCTACTTAGAATATGTTTGAGGTTCTTTTAGCAGCTTGGTTTCTATACAAATGTTCGGTAAAGTCGAAGATCAGCCAAAGAAGACAAAGAAGGAGAATATATCTCTCAAAGTGGATTGAAGATAGACTCCTCAACCTAAAGCCAAGTATGCCTACTTGATCAACACCATTGGCCAGGATGGTGCCGATCTCAGTCTTCAGGAGCTGAAGACCTCTCAGTCTTCAGGATCCGAAGACCTCTCAGTCTTCAGGAGCCGAAGACCTCTTCGGAAGCCGAAGATTTCTCAATCTTCGGAAGTCGAAGACTTCTCAGTCTTTGGAGCCGAAGACCTCGGAGCCGAAGACCTCTCAGTCTTCAGGAGCCGAAGAACTCTTCGGCAACCGAAGACTCCTTAATCTTCAAGGCATGAAGATTTCTCCAACACATTGTACTTTTCTGACAAAGTATATTTGTGATATCTTGCATTGACGTGGACCTCATCCGAAGATCAGAAAAAGTATGTTTTGTATTTTACACTCTTTTAAAGAAAGGTCTCCACCATCCTCTGCAGGTCAACACTTCAAGCCAAAACACCTCAAGACAAAAGGTACATCCTGTACCTTGCTGAAGACCTGTGTCCATCCCTTGCTCAACAGGTGTCTCATGCATTTAATGCATGAGGCACTATAAATATGGAGGATGGTTCAACATGCAAGATAACCAGCTCTACTACCTTCAAGTTCTCTAAGTGCCTGGCAACTTTCTCTCTACGAAGTTCAATTGTTTTCTAAGTGTTTTACAATTGTTCTTTATTCTCTATGTGTAAGATTGTTTGAACATATCTCATATGTTCTCTTCCGCAACAATCAAAGTTTTCTATGTGTAATTCTTGATTTCAAATCAATAAGAATTAAATTAAGTGAAAAACTGTGTGTATTGTATTCAACCCCCCCTTCTACAATACTTTTCTTATTTACTTACTGCTATTTGGGACCAACAAGTGGTATCAGAGCGGTTTAGTTTAATTCAATAAACTAGATCCGCAATGGCAGCCTCTTCTTCTTCCTCCTCTTTGAAAAATGCTTCTTCTCAAAACACCACTGCTGTTTCATACGACAATGGCTCTATAGCCAAACCACCAAAGTTTAACCCCAATAACTTCTTCTTGTGGAAAAGTCGTATGATACTCTTCTTAGAAGGAGTTGACAGCAGATATCCTACTATTTTGCATGAAGGTCCTTTTATTCCTAGAGTTTGGGACCGATATAATGCAGACAAGGGAAAAGCTGATGAAGACTCTTCTGAGGAAGAAAGAACTCCAGCTACTGGGAGATACATTGTAAAGGACCCCAGTAAATACAATGATGAAGACAGACGTCTTATAGCTCTTGATACTAAAGTCAGAGCCATCATTGCCCTTGCTCTGCCTGATGAGGTCTATCACTCTCTTGTTAACCTCACCACTGCTAAAGAAATGTGGTCTACTTTGTGTGTTCTTTATGAAGGTACGTCTGAGGTGAAAAAGAGCAAAAAGATTGCTCTTGTAAGAAAGTATGAACTCTTTTCTCATGAAAAGGGTGAATCTCTCTCAGACTACTACAATCGTTTTAACAGTCTTCTCAATGATCTAAATGTGGGTCGCATTTATGATAATGAGGAAGTCTTGTGCAAGTTCATGGACTGTCTTCCTGAGTTTTGGGAAAACATTTGTACTTGCATCAAGTCTACCAAGGATCTTGACTCCATGCCTCTCACTGCCTTGTATGGTACTCTCTTTAACTATGAGCAAACTAAATTGCTTAGGAAGTCTATCACAAATGACATTAAAAGCTCTTCTCTAGCTCTTGTTAGTTATTCTTCCAAAAACTCTGTGTGTGTTCCTAGAATCACCTATCCCTCCGATTCTGACTGTGATAGTCAAGAGGACCCTAATGATCCTTTAGAAGCCTATCTTAGTGAGGCTGATGATGAAGGTGAAGAAAACTCCAATAACCCTCATTTCTCTTCTGGAAAATCTAAGTTCTCAAGAAAATCATCTTCAACTTTTTCTAAAACCACTCCCTCTGACAAATCAAATGAGGAATGTTATAGGTGTGGGAGGAAGGGACACTTTGCTTCTGAGTGCAGAAGCAGGTTTTCTGATAAATCCAGACTACCCTCCTCTAACCGTACCTCCTCTAGGTTTGTCAGAACCAAGTCTAATTCTAATCAACCTTCTTTCCAAAAGACAAATATGTCTGTCTCCTCAAAGTCTGACCGGGCTGAGAAATACAAGGCAAAATATAAGAGAGAGAAGGAGAGAAATGAAACCTTGCTCAAAAAGGGAAAAGGTCAAATGACTGAAACCCATGATTGGGAAGATGAACCCACTTCTGAAAGTGACAAAGAAATGGTCAACCTCTGCTTCATGGCTAGAATAGATGATGTTGATAAACAGTGAAGCTCAATCCTTCTCTATGGCCCTTGTGTCTGCTGAGTGCTCTACCTCATCTACCCAGGTATCTCTCTCTCTCCTCATCTCTCTCTTTCGACCTCTCAAACCCACCAAAGAACAAACTTTCCCTTACCTCACCTTCGGCCCTCAACCTCTCTCACTATCTTCGACCCCTCTCTCTCACTCTTCAAAAGCCTACCGAGTCCACCATCTTCCGAGAAACTGCATCTACTCATGTGAAGTTTGATGATCTTAAGTCATCATCTCTTCATGAGATGATGATTGGTGGATATCATCATGTGTTGGTGAAGATTCTCATAATCCTTCATCTAACTCAAATCCATATGTTCCTTTCCTCTCAAGGCACATCTCATCATAATGGTGAGCTACCTATCTTCTCATCTCCAATCCCTAATCTTCAGATAGTTTTCTATGAAGATCAAGATCTCTCATTTCTCCCATCATTACATTTCACACCTACCGATCTCATTTCTCATCATATCACCTCTCCTTCCTCCATCATCCATATTTGATATTTCATTCTCGTCTCAACCTCAAACTTCACCACAAATCATCCCACTTTCTCAACCATACATTCCTTCTTTACCTATTCCTGATGATCTTCCATCTTTCTCTCTCAAAGATGTTCCATCCAACTCTCACCTACAACATTCCTTTCTTCCTCATCTACCGAACTTTAAAAAAAAAAATTCCGGTTACTGTTCATCGGCCGAACTACTATTCATTTAAAAAAAAAAAAAAAAAAGCGTCTAACGACGTTACTGTTCATGTTAAAAAAAAATTTGTTTTTTTTTCTGCTAATTGAATTTCAAACAAAAAAAATAAATAAAAAAAGGTATTTTTTTTCTCTCTCTTTCGGTAGCTCTCTCTCTCTTCTCTTCTCTTTCGGTTGTTCTCTCTCTCTTCCCTTCACCCTCACCGAAAATCCCTCTCTCTCTCCTCTCTCACCCTCCCTTGGCCGAACCCCTTCCCCCCTCTCCCACCGAATCTCTTTCTCTCTTCCTCTTTCGGTTTTTCTCTCTCTCTAACCCCTCTTCCTCTTTCGGTTTTTCTCTCTCTCTAACCCCTCTCCCTCTTTCGGTTTTTCTCTCTCTCTAACCCCTCTCCCTCTTTCGGTTTTTCTCTCTCTCTAACCCTCTTTCGGTTTTTCTCTCTCTCTAACCCCTCTCCCTCTTTCGGTTGCTCTCTCTCTCACACACTCCCTTTCGGCTCTCTCTCCCCCCTTATACCTCCTTAGCCGAAAATCCCATCCCCCTTTCCCCAACCACCGAACCATCCCCCCCTCATCCTCCAATTTTCGTTTTTCTTCCCTAATTTTTTTTCTTCCCTTCTCCCATTTCGATGGGTTTGGATTTATTATAAAAAAAAAACTTTTTTTTTCTTTCTAGTCGTTAGATTCAAAAAAAAAAATAATTAAATTTTTTTTCTTTTCCCCTCCCCTCTTTCGGTTTCTCTCTCTCTCTCTCTCTCTTTCGGTACCTCTCTCTTTCTCTCTTATCTTTTTTTTTTCGGTTTCTCTCTCTCTCTTCTCTTCTTTTTCGGTTTCTTCCCATTTTTTTCTAGAATTTTTTTTTGTCTTTTTCCTTAGTCTTCTCTATCCTCTTCCCTTTCTTTCTTTCTTCCTCTCCTTCTCTTTTTTTTTCTTTCATGTTAAAAAAAAAACAAAAAAAAAGAGCAAAAAAAAAAAAAAAAAAATGGGCCACTGAATTTATGAGTTCTTCGTGTATTGTACTTTTTCTGAGTGTCAGTACCATTTTTTTTCTATGTGTTGGTGTCATCATCAAATAGGGGGAGAAAAATTGTTGTGTCACAAATTGATTTGGTGATGACTCTCTTACCAACACTTAGAAACTCAAGAAGAGCTCTCTATCCACCAATCGAGCTCTTAACCCAGGTATGTTTTCTTTCATAACCTCTCCCGATCTACAATGGGGTGATGCTCGCGACACTCCGGTGTCCAAGGCTCCCTCATCTGTAGTGGCCCCATCTTCCCTATTCCTAAGTGAAGCCGACTAGTAAGAAAGAATATTCAAAGGCTTTCGGCACCTCCGCACTAGCTAAGATGACCATACGACTGAAAGAACCTTCGGTTGTTGCCCCGGTCACACATCCCTCTTCAAAGCAGAGGCACTCACCTTCTTCCCCTCCATCTCCTCTCAAGAGGTTGATGAAGGTTTCAAGGGCCAAGCCACAAACTCCACCCACCGATTCTCCACAATCGGCAAGTGTTGAAATTTTCCCATCTGGGCCCGGGGACTCTGCTAAACCACCCAAAGCCACCTCCTTTGTATCCTCACAAAAGGATACAATTGTAAAATTGGGGACCCCTATTATTCCCTCATCAACCTTTTCCTTGGTTGATAAGGATGACTTGGACTCCTTCCTTATCCAAGGTGCCTCTTCTCCACCTCACAGCCTATCACCCAGGATTCTCAGTCCTGATGCTTCTGCACGATCCAAGGATGAATCTGCCCTTCTAGGAGCAGGTTCGGAGGATCCTGAAAATCTTCTGACTTCTTAGTTAAGAGGGAGTATGAGTTGAGGGGGAGCATCTTACCACTCAAGCTTAAACTCTGCTGAAACTAATTTTGCAATGGACTATGTGATCAAAGCCACCTGACATTAGTTGAGGGGGAGTATGAATTGAGGGGGAGCAACCAACCACTCAAGTTCAAACAATCCCGACTACTGTCTTCTATATCTTTGTATATTTTTTTCTTTCTCATTCTTTATTCATTGTATTCATTTATTCGTTTGTATAGCTATACTTTTCCTTTCACTATGTAAATGTCCGTTATACAAAAAAAAAATCAAAAAAAAATTGTCTATGTGAAAAGAACCCAAAAAGAGTAAAAATGGGTCAAAATGTATTTATTCAGTACACTCTTTGTTCTATTCTTTAGTATGGATGTCATCCTCAAATAGGGGGAGATTGTTGGGTCATCTGAAGATTTGAAGATGACCTCCTGATCTTCCATCTTATATCATTCTACTTAGAATATGTTTGAGGTTCTTTTAGCAGCTTGTTTTCTATACAAATGTTCGGTAAAGTCGAAGATCAGCCGAAGAAGACAAAGAAGGAGAATATATCTCTCAAAGCGGATTGAAGATAGACTCCTCAACCTAAAGCCAAGTATGCCTACTTGATCAACACCATTGGCCAGGATGGTGCCGATCTCAGTCTTCAGGAGCCGAAGACCTCTTCGGAAGCCGAAGATTTCTCAATCTTCGGAAGCCGAAGACTTCTCAATCTTCGGAAGCCGAAGACTTCTCAGTCTTGGGAGCCGAAGACCTCTCAGTCTTCAGGAGCCGAAGAACTCTTCGGCAATCGAAGAATCCTTAATCTTCAAGGCCTGAAGATTTCTCCAACACATTGTACTTTTCTGACAAAGTATATTTGTGATATCTTGCATTGACGTGGACCTCATCCGAAGATCAGAAAAAGTATGTTTTGTATTTTACACTCTTTTAAAGAAAGGTCTCCACCATCCTCTGCAGGTCAACACTTCAAGCCAAAACACCTCAAGACAAAAGGTACATCATGTACCTTGCTGAAGACCTGTGTCCATCCCTTGCTCAACAGGTGTCTCATGCATTTAATGCATGAGGCACTATAAATATGGAGGATGGTTCAACATGCAAGATAACCAGCTCTACTACCTTCAAGTTCTCTAAGTGCCTGGCAACTTTCTCTCTACGAAGTTCAATTGTTTTCTAAGTGTTTTACAATTGTTCTTTATTCTCTATGTGTAAGATTGTTTGAACATATCTCATATGTTCTCTTCCGCAACAATCAAAGTTGTAATGTGTAATTCTTGATTTCAAATCAATAAGAATTAAATTAAGTGAAAAACTGTGTGTATTGTATTCAACCCCCCCTTCTACAATACTTTTCTTATTTACTTACTGCTATTTGGGACCAACAGTAAACATCTTCAAAAGTCATCTTACCTTTTGTAACCATACCTTTACCACTTATCTTACCTCCTGCTGGATTGTCACCAAAAGCAACACGTCCTCCATCAAACCTTTTGAAATTTTGAAGGCAAGACATGTTACCTGTCATGTGCCTAGAGCAACCACTATCTACATGCCAAATGCTCTTCCCCTTGAGCTGTTGGTTGCCCTGCACATAAGATAAAACAGTGTGTCTTGAGGGAACCCAAGCCAAAGTGGTCTTGGGTTGCCCTTTCTCATCAACATACTCATATTGATTAAGCTTAGTCTTGATGAGATGATCAGAGTTAGGAATCTCATGGCTGGAATACTTTGTCTTAATTATAGGCTTGTCAGTATTAACACTGATAGCAGTACTATCCTTGTTAGCAGTATTAACTTGGTCAGCAGTACTAACTTTATTAGCTGTACTAACTTGGTCAGCAGTAGTATTGCTATCAACAACACTATTTCTGTTAGCAGTACTATTTGAGGTAGCAGTACTATTTGAGGTAGCAGTACTAACAGGTTTAGTGTCTTTTGGAACCCAAATTTTGACAAAGTTGTTTGCTTTCCTATTCTTTGAGTTACTCCTTGATTTGCTTGGAGTATTTTCTTTTGCTTTAACAAACTTATTCTAAATATGAGATTTTGCAGTACCAGTTTTCATTAGTGCTGTTCTCACATTATCAACCATGTGGTTCCTTGATTGTTTTGATTTCTTCCTATAACCAACAGAATTTCGTGTTTGTCTTTGAAAAGTAATTCTTTGGTTAACAGGATTGAAATAACAGTGTTTGGCTAAATGTTTCAACTTGCCACAAATAAAACAAGGCTTTGGTCTATTGATTTTGCTTAGATCAATTCCTTATTTTTGAGCCCACTGGTTATTTCTGTTTATCTGATTTCCCCTAATTTTATCATGTTGATGGGGCTTGTTCTGTTGACAAGTACAGGATTTACAATAGTAGTTTTCATATAGTGAACTCCCTGTACCTTTTCCTTCTCTGTCTTGTCTTAGAGGTCTCAAATTTCTCACTCTTGACAAATGGTTTACCCCCTTCTCATTTGTAAGAATATGGTTTTCTAAGGGAATTTCTTTTTGGTCTTCCTTATTCTTATCCTCAGTGTTCTCTTCTTCAGACTCTACTTCAACCACTACATTGTCTAGTGGATCTACTTCTGTGGCTCCTGCAGGTAAGTCATTCTTATCTTGCCTTTCTAAGAGGTATGAGGTGGGTGGAATATAGTTGTTATTGTAAGGTGGAGGGGTGTTGTTGTAGCCTATACCTCTCTTCAGTTTGTCATGAACTTGAGATTTGAGTAAAGTGTCCATTGCCTTAGAAGCATTGGAAAATTTCTCAATGTCTAATATGGCCTTCTCAAATTCACTCATAACTTTCTCACATTCTTCTCTAGCTTAATCTCTAACTCCTTCTTCTCCCACTTCCAATAGTTGTGATCATATGAATGTTGAAGTTCATTGGCCTGATATGCCTTAATTTGTTCTTCAAAATTCACAATGATCAAATTAGACTCTCTCCTATGTTTCTCCAACCTTTTAAGATCATCACACATGCTCTGATTATGATCCATGTACTTTCTAATAGTTTCAAGACAGGCTTTAGAGCAAAGTTTAGATTTTACCTCTGTGGGGATTGCTGTGCTTGAAGACTCTGAAACCTCAGCCATCAATGCTTGATTCTGGATTGCCTCATCTGCTTGATCACTCCAATCAAATCCCATTCCATCTTGTGAGACAAGTGCTTGAGATGAGTTCCTGTTGTTGTTGTTGTAGTTTGTGGACTTTGATTGTTGATTGTTGCTCCCATGCTGTTGAGAGATTCCTCCTCTGTATTCTCTTGCAAAGTGCCCCAGTTTATGACACTTGTAGCATTCCACCTTGGATTTGTCAAATCCAGCACCATCTTCTCTTCTCATGGCAAAGTTGTTTCTTCATGTTCTTTTAATGAATCTTTTGATTCTCATTGTGAGCATTGCCATTTGCCATTTGATGTCCATCTCTTCAAGATCATCAATATTAATCTGCTCCAGATCATCATTGATAAGAGAAGATTTAACATGACTAGCAAGGAAGGCTTCCAACACAGAATCATTGGGTCCATCCTGTTTTAAGCCATAAGCAGCACTAACTGATTCTGTATTAGCATTGTGAGAATATCCAGATGGCTTCTTCTTTGATTCAACCTCTGCTTCAAACACCCTGAGATCATTGTAGAGGTCATCAAGTTTCTTATCCTCCAAATTATCATTCTGCCTAAAGGATACTGTATACATTATCCATTCTTCACCAAGAGATCTTAGAAACTTTCTGTTGACATCGTCCTGGTCCATCTTGACACCAACAGTGGCCAATTCTCCAATCATCTTGTTGAATCTATCAAAGGTTTGAGTCATAGACTCATTCTTTGTAGACATAAAATTTTCATATTGTTGCTTGAGAATTGCTTTCTGATTTCTCTTAGTGCTTTTGGTACCTGAAAATCTCTTTTCCAAAGCATTCCACAAGATTCTGGCATCAGCACAGTTGCAAAACTGATGTTGATATTCATTAGGAATTGCCAAGAGCAGAGTGCTCAAGGCTTTCATCTCAGTCTGCCTCATCTTTCTTTCTCCATCAGTCTTTGGTGGAGGTCTCTTGCCATCTGCTCCAATCTCTCCTACATTGGAGGGACCATTCTCAATGATGTCCCACATTGAGTAGTCTGTAAGAAGTATATACTGCCTGATCCTGATTTTCCACATGTCAAACTCATTAGGTTTGAGCATGGGAACCTTTGAAACAAGAACACTGTCGTGTGATCCGTCCATGATGATTATTGATTTCTGAGTTCCTTTGCTCTGATACCACTTGTTAGGATCGAAATTCAAAACAAGAATTTAAATAAACACTCAGAAACTTTGTTAAAGAAGTTGTGGAATAACACTTTAACAAGAAATTAATGAAACAATATATATAAAATCAAATCACAAGTTATATTGAATTAACTTAATGATTACAACCAAAGCCTCAATCTGTTGAACAGGCTCAACAGACGTTCAATACTTCTCTAATGAAAGGATCACTAAGAATCTTGAGGCTAATTCTCTCTTAGAAAACAAAAAAACGTATATCCCTATAATCTAATACTTCTAGACTATATATACAAAACAAATTACAAGATAATTATTAAAATAACAATGATCTTCAGCATCCATTCCATAATTATCTTCAGCTCCTTGTCTTTTGCTTTAAGTAACCAACCATCCTTATCAATATAAACAACATTAATTCCTCTAGCAGCATCTTCTTATCATCAGCAGTACTAACATGCTAGCAGTAGTAACTCTGTTGGCAGTACTAACTCTCCAAGAAGTACTAATACTACTAGCAGTAGTAATCTCTTTTAGTAGCAGTACAAATGTCTTCAGCAGTAGTAATCTTTCAGACTCAGCAACACTATCCAGACTTAGTATATTTCAGACCCAACATGTTTTTATGTAAAAAACAAAAGTTTACTCATATCATTAATTCAAAAGCAATAATGGGGGCTCAATGCTCATTTGATTTGTAAAAATATCAAAATTAAGGTTACCATTTTGATCGAAATTTTATGTGTTAAACTGACTAAGTTACATTATTTCAAAAAAAAAAAAAAACTGACTAAGTTACATCTTGAATATTTTTAAATAACTTATTAATATGGCTCAATTTAGAAACGTACTCGCACAATACAGCGAGATACATCACGATTTTAATGTTTTATTTTATTTTTTTGTCGATTTACAGTACGGTTTTGGATGGTTTTGAAAAAAGTGATAATAGATTTTTTATAAATTTGTTTAATTTAGGCTTAAATAATGTTTTTTATATAAAAAAGTTAAGCATTTTGTTAGAATTCAATGATTTTCTTATATATTTTAATGACATCTAGAAAAAATAACCAATTATATATTTAATAATATAATTAAAACAAAATTATAGTAATATAATATATTAATTAATAGTGATACATGGAAAAGTCTGCATAAAAGGAAGGTCTTGCACATACCAAATTGGTGGGTGTTAGAAGTCTGCAGTGGTAATATGTATTCTGTGCTTTGATACTTATAAATTAAGAGATTTTTAAAATATTGCATAAAATGATGGTATCTTGTGCCTAATAATTTGTATTTAAGAACTTTTTATCCGTGTTTTATAATATAGTATGGAAGTATAGATATAGATTTTTAGCTATTTTCAAGTCATTAAACCGCTTTTAGCTAAATCTATTAATTTAACTAAATTAAAATTGAAAATGAAAATGAAATCCATCCATTTTAAAAATAAATGTGTTTTATTTGTTTCCTATATTTTGCTCACCAAGTAACGTTACATATATTAGGTCTCATAAATTTCATCATTTTTATGGACAAGAAAATTTAAAAAAGTTATTAAATTAGTTAACATATTTATTTCTAAATAAATTTAAAATATATTGAACATACCTTATGCTTGTTTCAATCAACTCTAAAACAATATTACACGCTTAACGGACATTTTTTTTCATTAAACCTTGTATTAGTTGTATTGTTTGTTTAGAGAAATTTGTTTGTTTATATAAAAATTATATTATTGTTTTTTTCTTGAATCAACGGTATGATTGACATAGTTAATTGTTTTATCCCTCGGTATGTGTAGATCCCAGTTACAGTGCAATCACGAACAGTAATCAATCAATGAATAACAATGAATATGCCACAACTTCTAGTCATATGATTAATATTCAAGAAAGGTTTAGGTTTACAGAGAGAATATCTGATAAGCAAATGTAAACCTATCGACTAGAATAATTATGAATGCAACTCTCAATAATTTTCATCTAACCTGATTTTCAACTAAAACAAACAATATATATTAGGTGACCAAGGCCTAATGGGCTTTAGGCCCATTAACAAATCAACTATAAAAGAATTACAATTCAAACCCTTATAAATGCTTTATACAACTTTCAACACACAGGACTTTCAGTCCTAACAATCTCCCCCTAAAGTTGAATAATGCATTTATCTTCTTGAAAACTTTAGGCATTGATCTTCTTTCCCTCTTGAATCTTTGAAGAACTTTGGTGTTGTTTGTCTTCATATCTTTCCAAGCTCCCCCTTGAATAAAGCTCTTGGTCTTCATATTTTCAACTTTGTAACCAGATTCAATGTACAATAGCCTCGACTGAACGCACTATTGAGCATCTTTCAACTGTAGAAACTCAACACATCGGATCAGCACACAAGAAAGATAATGTGCGAGTTACGTGACATTCCACGGTGCAACTTCAGTTTAAAACAAAGAATCTGTCTTTGAACTGCGAGTTGAATATGCTTTCAGCTTAAGAACTTGTTTCAATCAGCTCGTAGGAGAAACAAACTTGTAGCAGACACCACATGATACGGGATAGAAGAACCAATAAAATCTTTTCTGCTCAGCTGTAATCTTTGAATCCAAAGGCTTTTCAACCTCAGATTTAATATTTTACTTTGAAATTGAACTTTGTAAATCTCTCCCCCTTTTTGATGATTGTGAACATCATGATCATCAAAACTCTTCAATTTCAACACATTCTTTGATCTCCTCCTTTGTGATGAACTAACAATCTCCCCTTTATGATTATTTGACATTCTCCGCCCTTTGATCTGAGTATCTGTCAATTCATGAAATGTATATATCCGAATCTTTTCAAATTCAGATATAATAGGAATTGTAATCCTGAATCAACAAATGATACAGTTAGTATACCTAGAAGTAGCACGGAGCCACTTTGTACAACAGATGTACTTTGGAAAGGAGCTTTTGTGATATTCACTCCCCCAGGGCTTCCATTCAATCATCAAAAATCCACAAAGGAATTTTCTATGAATGTTATGACAAGAAAACTCATTCCTTGTGTGTACGTGCAAGTGTAGAATGATTGAAGCTACTTAGCTTTCTCAGGCTCAAAAATGTGTAAACTGTTGAGACAGCAACATATATTACACGGACTCAATGTGCATGAAAGAGGTGCGAAGGTGGGGCAACTTTCCTTCTTTTTCAATATCTAAATCTTCCGAGTTAAGACTAGATAGCAGATATGCTGCGTCCCCAAAGAAAATGAAACATTTCTTTGTTAAGAAAGAAACGAGTGGTTGGTGGGGTAAAAACAAGATTTGGCATGGGCTCACTGCCTGTTTCAATGATGGTCACCAAATAATGTGAACCAATCAGTAGATGTGGCTGCCCGGCTCAGAAAGTGTTTGGTGCAGAGTTTTCATATTCTTTTAACTCTGTTCTCACACCCTCTTTCTTTTTATCATTAAAGCTCACTTCTAACCAAACTCTCATTTATATTTTACCGCTCATCACAATGAGAAAAACTCAACCGGATGAGTTATCTCCCCCATTCTTTGATTTAAGACCCCTCACCCCCTCAATCACTCAAGGATAACTTCCGGGGTAGGAAACACTGGTTAACGTGAATCCATGGAAGTTCTGTTTAAGTTCTCACACAAATCCCATGTAAGTCCTAAAGAGAATAGTTGCTTATTAGTTTAACTGAACAGTTAAGTACAAAATGTATGATAACATTGTCAAAATGTATGCTCATGAGATTTGAGCAATTGAACTTTGAAGATTACTCAAAACAAAGATATTGAATGAATGAAATGACATCAAGAGAATTGTTTTGAGAATCTGACAATGTATCAATCAGATCAAATAAAATGGTTAGGGTATCAAAGAACTGGATATTTTGTTTATATGACCAAATATAAACAATTTAGCAATGAAAGCACAAACTTGGAAATGATGATTGATGCTCAACAATATTTGAAAGCAAATGGGAGTATTACCATCGAAAAATTTGTTCGTTATGAGACATGGTAATAACAATTTCAAATGAAGTACTGAACCGGTGTGTATGAATACTTGACAGTATATTGAAAAGATAATACACAAGTATTTATCTTTGGAAACACACGGTCAGTTAAACATTAATGCTCAAAAATTGAAAAACATTTAAAATCACACTTCTAACTTCATAAAATCTTTTGAGAACCAGAAGTGGTTTGAACATTTCAGAAAACGTTTTTCATGTTCGAAAGTTGTTCTTCTTTCAAACAATCAGAGATCTAGATCAGAAGATATTTACCTTTAAGCTCCCCCTCAAATCATGATAAAATGATTTAGGTCAGATAAGCATTTAAGAATGAGTCCTGAACTGAAGTGTTCAGAAGTCGAACTCCGTTGAAGTACGGGTTCTAAGCTGATTTACTTAGAAGCCTTAGTTCTTCTACTCCCCCTTGACAATAGGTGCCTGCAACACAGAATCAATTTTAGGCTTTGGTACCCACTAGTATTTGGGTCCATGAATGTTAGTTGCAGTTCGAATGGGAGTAATGAAATAAGAACCATACCAGTAATGATCACTAGTCTTGTGAATAGGATCATGTGTACGACAATAAGAACAATAATATTTCTTACCTGACAACCTGATTAATTGATCTCTCGAGTAGATATGATCAGGTTTACCTTTACGCGCATTGTTCTTTTTGGCTTTGTGTGTATGTACACATGATTTCTTTCCTTTCAGCTCATCTTTCTTCCCATCTTTCTTCTCATCTTCAACTGATTTCTTTCTCCAGACCAATTCTTCTTCTTTGTATCTCCTTCTTCTTAGATGTGTACCTGAACCATCTATATTTCTATCATAGAAAATGTTAGTACTACGAATTTGATCAGAAGATTTAACTGACCTTTTTGAATAAACAGTTTTCTGAATTAAACTTGAGGCTGTCTTTTCAAGCTCTTTAATCTTTGAAGCAAAGTTGTCACTTTTTTTTTATGAGAAGGTCAATCTTCATCTCGCATTCAGACTTCGTTTTCTTCTCTTTCAGTGCACTTTCAGATAGTTCAGATAACTTGACAGTCAGCTTTCTAATCTCAGCCTCAAACATGCTTCTTTCTTCTTCAAATCCCTTTTCAGCATCCTTTATCTGACCAGATATTTTCTTAAAGAATCCAACGTTCTTCTGTTCAATTTCCTTCTTCTCCTTGACAAACTTTTCTCTTTCCAAGATTATTACTTTCTCAAAATCAGAAACTTGCTGAGAAAGTTTCGCATTTTGAAGCTAAAAAACTTTCTTTCATCAAAAACTTTCTTTGAAATATCAAGAATCTTTCTTTCAAAGTTCTTTCTTTCATTTGAAGAATCAACCTTTTCTTTTTCAAAAGCAGCAAGTCTTTTTGTCAGATCGAGATTTTAATTCTCCAACATGTTTCCTCTTTCTTCAAGCATTAGGTACTTCTCTTCTTTGGCTTCAAAATCTGCAACGTTAGTTCAAGTTCAGATATTTTCTTTGAAGCTTCATGTAGATCCTTTTTCTTTATATCAGCTGCTCTTTCAAGATCTGAATTCTCTTGGTTAAGAGAGTCTATTTGTTTAAAAAACGAAGGGTAATATGAATTAGATTCTAACATTTGTTCAAGATCTTTATTCCTGTGCTTGAGCCAGTCATTGTCGTCCTGTAACCGAGAAAGTTGTAGATAACTCATTGTTACTTGGAAAGCTTAAAGTCCAGGGACTGAACTTGACAAGAGATGAAACTCTAAAGTGCAAGGACCAAAAGTGACAACGTGTGAAATTTGAAAGTTTAGGGTCACAAATGACAAACGAGTGAAACTATGAAGTACGGGGGCTAAAAGTGACACAAACTAAAACTTAAAACTGCAAGGACTAAAAGTGACACAAACTGAAACTTAAAACTAGAAGGACTAAAAATGACATATACTAAAACTACTAACTAGAGGGACTAAAAGTGAAAAATAGAAACTTCTAACGGACTTAACTGAAAACTAACTAAAAATGGACTAAAATGAAATAAAACTTAACTAAACTAACAAACTAACTGACACTAACTGGACTAACGAAAAATGGACCAAAATGTAAAGAATTTAACGGCAAACTAACGGAATTCGTTAGTTACTATTCATCATCTTCTCCAACGAGACATACCTGCAAAACTCGAAAACGATTAGAAATAATTAATGCAAAACGATCGTTAAAGCTCCCTGATCAGTCCTTAACAGATTAAAACTCAACCGGTCAACCCACGATCACAAACGACCCAACCGAAAACTTTTCGGAAAACGACCGAAAACTTAAAAAATCAGTGTGGGTTAAAACTTTTCGACCAAAAATGATCGTTTATGTTCCCTTAAGCTCCCTCAACTGTTTAAATCCCAAAACAGTCCCTCAAACTCTCGAACGAAACAACCGAAGATTTTTCGGAAACCGAACGAGAATTTAAAAACTTGATATGGGTGAAAATTTTACGATCAAAATTGATCGTTTAATCTTTGTAAACAACCCTTAGCAGTTTAAAAATTGAAAAACTTTGTTCCCGAACACTGCTGAATCAACCGAAAGATTTTTCGACAACTGAAAAACTCAAAACTTGTTGGGTTGGAGCTGCTGGACCGGGAGAGGAGACCCCGGAAGATAGTTCACCGGGCGTTTACGGTCCGGTCGATTGACATCGGATACAGTTCGGTCGATAGACACCGGGAGCTTACGGTCCGGTCGATGCTAGACACCGGGCGAGGACGGTACCGGTCGAGATGACCCCGGGAGATAGGATACCGGTCAAGCCCCGGTCCGTTCGAATGACACCGGGAGCTAGACACCGGTCTTAGCTAGACACCGGTCGGGAGGGGCGAGGCACCGATCGGGGAGAGACACCGGGCGTTAGCAATTGAGATATGAGATATATATATATATACATGTGTAAATATATGTATGTGATGTATAATTTTTTTTTTCAAGTAATAAAAAAACTTCACCAACCCACTAACATAGATTATTGAATCATCATCCAATCAAAATTTAAAAACCAAATCAATGGATCTCAATTTCAGAATTTGCAGCCGCCAAACTAAATTTTATCACTGCCCCTCTCTATATTTAATAACCAAACACACAAAAAAATAACTCCCGGAGGTCGCTACGCAAGGAACCGGGGGGATTGGGGTTCTTCGAACAATTCGGCGATAAACTCAAAACAATCGATCAAATACTAACAAATTGATCAAAAATTTTGCTTAGCAACTACGAACCCAGATTGAATTCAACATTAATAACACTAAAAATCAATACCAATACTTGAAATTGAAGAACACAATAAAGCCCAAAAACAAATCTAATGTCGATAAGCATAAGTCGATAAAATAAAGGGTTTTAGACAAACCTTTTGATCGTATCGAATAAAAATTAATTCGATTCGGCTCTGATACCAATTGTAGATCCCAGTTACAGTGCAATCACGAACAGTAATCAATCAATGAATAAAAATGAATATGCCACAACTTCTAGTCATATGATTAATATTCAAGAAAGGTTTAGGTTTACAGAGAGAATATCTGATAAGCAAATGTAAACCTATCGACTAGAATAATTATGAATGCAACTCTCAATAATTTTCATATAACCTGATTTTCAACTAAAACAAACAATATATATTAGGCGACTAAGGCCTAATGGGCTTTAGGCCCATTAACAAAGCAACTATAAAAGAATTACAATTCGAACCCTCATAAATGCTTTATACAACTTTCAACACACAGAACTTTCAGTCCTAACAGTATGAATTTTCGCTTGATAAATTGTTATTTTTGAACTCATGATATTTCTAAATGACAAAAAGTAATTGAATACCAAAACATGATACCATAAATTCATTTATATTGCCAAAACATCATTAATAAGTAGTTATATATAAAATACTTGAGCATCCTAGTTTGAACACAATTTTTAAAATTTAAGCATCGGAAACCAGACTTTTCACAATTTCATCAAGCAAAATTGTCATATACTATGTGTTATTAGCACCCTATTGAATTATATTTGGTCATTTTCAAATTCTTCAACTTCACACTCCATAAGCAATTGGTCTTTAATATAAACTTTTTTGATAAATTTATGTATGTCGAAGCAAACAATGACAACATTTCTTTGTATTGTAAAGAGTAAAGTTCAATTTTAGTTCCTAAGGTGTAGTGAAAAGTCTGAAAGTGGAACCTAACATTAGATAAGTCTATAAAGCATCCTTGTGGTTTGTACGTTGCTCTGAAAATGGTCCTCAACACTAACTTTCGTTTAAAAAAAACTTCATCAAATAAGGGTCTTTTTGTCTTTTTTCTTCATTTTCCTTTAAAAATACAAAAAACAATAAGATTAATATATTTATATAATATTATAATATCTATACTATATTAATAAGTGTGGATAACAGTTATTGTTAAATTTTAAGAGGTACAATTTTTCAAGGTTTAAATGGCGTGCGGCGTGACGTGGCGGCGAGGTCAAGCCTCAAGCCTTACGAGTTACGGCGAGGCCATGGCAGCGCCAAGGCGGCAAATATATATATACATATATATAATTAATATAATTATGTAATAATGGATAAGTTCTTAATGCTTTAAATTCATATAAAGCAACAAAAGAAGAACCATGGATTGATTTGATATCAAATATACAAAGTTTACAAAAATGACATCAAGAAATCATAACAAAAAGAACGATCTACCCGTGGTGTATAATTTATACTTCTATAATCCAAAAAACGTGTTATATTAGAGTAGATGAATCATCAAAAGTCTAAACAAACTATCCTTCCATGTTATCATCATCACTTACATCCAAAAGTCTTTCGTCATCGGAGTTGAATTCAAATAGACATGAGTGGCATATGGCAATAGATAATACTATAATAGACAGATGATCACAAGTAAATGTATAAGTTAGTGGTAGTAGACAGATGATCACATAAGAATATCGAATAAATACTGAAATTCTGAACAAAGAACTGAAAGAAATCAAACAAATACTGAAAGTCTGAACAAAGAACTAAAGGAAATCGAACAAAGAACTCGAAGTTCTTCAATCGAACTCGAAAAAAAATTGTAGACAGAAAGATAAACCTTTTCTCTGTGCGATGGTCTGAACTTCGAACTTCAATCGAAGTTGTAAAAATCAAAGTGTTAACGCACAGTTTTATTGGATTCAAGATCATCATTATCTGAAGATGGAAATCTGAAGTCAAAGCTGATAAATTCGTCTCAACAAATAGTCTAGGGTTCTTTTGTAATAAATAGTCAAAGTCTGTTTTCATATTTTATTTTATTAGTCTTTTTATTATAGTTTAGTTTGTTTTGTTTTTTGGGCCAAGCCTTGCAAAGCCCATTAGGCTATATGGCCTAAATATAAATAAGATTAGTTTAGGGTTAATTAGGTTAAGGAGCTTAATTGCAAGATTAATCATTGAGTGAGAGGAGACTGTGTAGTGGTGTGGTGCACCGTGAACATCAAGAGGAAGAGAGAAAGAGTTTGATCAAAAACCTTGTAATCCTTTGAATCAATTGAATAATCATATCAGGTTTGCATTATCGTTATTGCTTATTTGTTTACTTGATTGAATGATTGTTCACTGGGACACACAATTGGTATCAGAGCTCAGTACAGATTGAATTGAAATTTTTGTTTTTCGGTTCTGTTATCTGTCAAAGATTCAAAATTTTATTATTGTGTGATTGCTATTTAAGTAATTTTTGATTGATTTGTGATCGGTTTGCCTTTTATGTTGATTGGGTTCTATTTGATTTGAGTATTGCATCGTTTTAGTTTGATTATTTGATGATTTTTGCTGTTCTGGATGCGTTCACGAGTTGACACTGGTTAATCAACCAAGTCTCACTTAGAGTAATTTTTGTTGAAATTAATTGGTAGCAATCAGTTCTAATCGTTTAATCGATCGTTTTTACAAAGTTTGGTTGTTCAATTTTGAGTATTGATTAGTTTCTGGGTTGATTTCTGTGTTTCTGGGTCGATAAGCTTCAAGAACATATCGGTCTTCCACTTCCGGTCGAATACCTTTTATCGGTCTATAGCATTCGACCGGTACACACACAGCCCACCCCGGTCATAAGAGCTATCGGTCTTTGTGTTTTATCGGTCGATCACTTTTTATCGGTCTTTCTTACCCGGTCGAAGACCTCTATCGGTCTAAGATAATATCGGTCTAATCCATTTCCGGTCGAAGATCTATCTCGGTCTAATCCACTATCGGTCTTTGACACTATCGGTCTTTAACACTATCGGTCTAAGCACACTATCGGTCTAAGCACACTATCGGTCTAAGCATACTATCGGTCTAAGCATTATATCGGTCTAAGCTTTATCGGTCTAATCAAGTGTCCGGTCAAACCTCCACTTTGCGCAACGGCCTTGATACGCAAACCTTCACTTTGCGCAAGTACTGTTCACACTATTCACTGTTCACACTATTCACTGTTCACTTTTGCGAATTTTGTTCCAGGTTTGCAGAGTTCGATTTTTCAATTTTTGCAAACTGTAATATGGCCTCTAAATGTCCAAATTTTTTTCTCTAGGGCGCTGCCCCCATACTAGCGGGACCCTCGTGCTAAGTCTGCGAAGGGGGACAAAGTTCTGTTCGTGATCAGATTTTTCTGAATTTCATTCTAAGATTTTCAGTATTGTGTGATTTTATCTTGATTTCTAACGATCTCATCCAGTTGATTGTATCGTATCAGATAAGTTAGACTAATAATCATATCAGTAAGAATGTCATCTCGGGAAGCTCTTGCTATTGGAACCGATGTTAAGCCGCTAGTACTCTTCAAGGGGGGAGTACGAGAAGTGGAAGGACAGATTCTTGGACTTCATCGATCAACATGATTTGGGAGATTATATCAGAAAATCTCTGAAAGAAGGAATCATGACACCTCCAACCAAGGTTCTCACTGTAGCCGTAGAAAATGGTGAAGAAGAAGAGACAGAGTATAAATTACCTATTGGTGAATATTCTGAAGATCAGCTGAAGAGACACAAGGGTGACAAGCTGGCAAGATCATTTATTCTCTAAGGCATACCGAATGAAATATATGTCAAGATTGACAGCTACAACGCTACCGGTAAGCAAATGTGGGATCAGTTGGAGAAGATGATAATCGAATCTAAAGTCGGCAATCAACTCAAAGTTTCCAACTGCTTGAATAATTATGAAGAATTCAAAGCCAAAGCTAGAGAATCACTCGAAGCCAGTTATGACAGATTTGTCACATTGCTGAACGAGCTCAGCAAGAACAAGATCAACAAATCTCAAGTTGAGTTGAATGTGAAATTTCTCAGCAACCTTCAGCCCGAGTGGAAGAGATTCTCTAGACAGATGAGGCAGTTGAAAGATCTGAACGACATTCCACTTCATGAAGTTTATGAAATCCTCAAACAGAATAAGGAAGAGGTGGATGAAATCAAAGATGAAATGAAGAAGGCTGATAAAGCAGTTGCTGATCCAGTTGCTCTTGTGGTCAAGAAGTCTAAGAAGAAGAAAGTTATAGAATCTGAATCAGAAGAGGTTGATAGCGAGGCAAAGTCTGACTCCGACGATTGTGAACAACTGATGGAAACCATGCTAATGTTAACCAAGGCTTTCCAAAAGAAGTTCTATAAAAAGCCAAACTCCAATAGTCAGAGATACTCGTCTGGTCCTAATAACTACAAGCATAAGAAGAAAGTTGAAGACAAGAGACCAGAAGAAAAGAAGAAGGCTGGAGCCGAAGAGTTCAAGAAGGAAGAACCGATGAAGTGCTACAACTGTGGCAGACTCGGCCACTTTGCCAAGGACTGCCGCAAACCAAAAGTCCGAAACTCCGAATATTACAAGAACAAGATGCTTCTAGCCAAGCAACAAGAGGCTGGGAAAGTATTGATGGCCGAGGATGAATACTGGCTCGACCATTCGGACGAAAAATCTGAAGAAGGAGAGAAGGACGAGACAACACACCTGTGCTTGATGGGGAAGAACCATTCAGAAGCTGAAGCTGATTCTGATGATGGAGACAATGATGAGGTATGTAACTTAACTGAATCTGATTTTCTGAACCAAATGCATGCCATGATGTCTAAACTCCAAGAATTAGAGTCTAAACTGAAGCGAGAGAAAGGTGTCATAAATGAGAAAAATCAATCTATACATAAACTTAGTAATGATATTGCTGAGAAAAATGTATTAATTGAAACTTTGCACAAAAATCTAGACACCTGCGCTAAAGAAAAGACTATAATTCATAAAGAGTTATCTGAAACTGTTTCTAAATATAAAGAATGTGAGTTTAAGACTATAGAGTTTTCTAAAAGGTATTTTTCTACTTCAAAAGAAAAGAATTCTTTAATAGACAAGGTGAATGCTTTGGAAGAGAAATTACATACTTTAGGTCAAACTGAACACACTATTCATTTGAACAAACCTAAAGAGAAACCCGATACTTGGGGAATTGGTTACAAGAACCCACATCATCTCAAAAAGGGTATATCTGAAGTGCCTGCACTTTATGACTTTGGGTTTATGTTGTTGGCTCCTCAACATCAGGAACTCAAACCCTTTTGGACTAGTCTGTCGAAAAAAGATAAAGCCAAGGAATATGATAAAAGAAAGAACAAAACCAAAGTTCAACTTCCATTTCTCTATGAGAAGTTGAATAACAGTTATAGTTCTGATAAATCAAAATTTCTTTCAAATGATTATTTTGAGAGTTATTCTGTAAAAGAATTGGAGGCTAAACCCATCGAAGGTAAGCTTTACGTTCCTCCTCTAGTTTTGGAAAGCAAAATTTCTGAACTCGCGAATACTCTTACAGAAGAAAGAATTTTGATGGACTTAGAACAAACTGTATTTTCAACTGTGTTCAAAAATACTAATTTTCCTAATATCTCCAAGGCTTTAAATTCTGATGACAGATCTGGTTCACTTGAGAATGATCTTAATTTCTTAAACTCTGATGGTACTTTGAATGATTGTGTTGCTCAATTTGACTTTACTTCTAGACTCCCTGATCATTCATCTCGTGTTGTTAATTCTTTTGGATTACCCAGTGTGTTTGAAAAAGGTGAAACATCAACGAAAGTTGATAAATCAGTTTCTGTGAAATCGAAGAAAGCAAAAGGTAAGAAACAAAAATCTCAGAATTCACAGAAACCGATCCCCACTGGTAAGCCAAAGAAGAAACATTCTCTTAATTCTCATCATTCTAACTCTAAAGTTTCAAATGTTTCAGATTTGAGAAAGCAAAGGGTTGGAGTTAAGACTGCATGGATACCGAAACAGAAGATAGACGAGAAAGCTAAATCTAGTTCTAGTTTTATTTTGAATAAAAAGACTTCTAGTAAAGATGATGTGATTGTGAATGTTGCTACTTTTAAATATGATCTGGTTGATTCTCGCAAGAAGTACTCTATAAAGCAATTATTCTAGTTAGCACCATCTAATAAAAAGTTTTTAAAATATGGTGAATGTGATTATGCTTCTCGTAAATATTCTGATGTTTGGTATGGTTCTTATAATGTCTCATCTCATAGTTATCATTCGTCTTATCATGTTTATGGTTTTCAAAGGCAAAGTGGGCCCAATTTTAAATGGGTGCCAAAATCAAGTACTAACAGTGGAGGTCCCATTTTTAAATGGGTTCCTAAACCTCTTCTTTCTTGATTTGTGTTGTGCAGAACCGTCATATGTGGTACTTGGATAGCGGGTGTTCCAAGAATATGACCGGGCAGAAGAGTATGTTGTCTAATTTACAGACAAATATTGCGGCACAATTCGTTTTGGGAATGATCAGTTTTCACCTATTTTGGGATATAGTGATGTTGTACATGAAAATCTCACGATCAAGAAGGTGAGCTACGTTGAAGGCTTAGGGCACAACCTATTCAGCATTGGCCAGTTATGCGACAAAGACTTAGAGGTTAATTTTAAGGCCAAGACATGTTCGGTACGCACTGAAGACGGGAAAGAACTCTTGGTCGGCTCTCGTAAGTCAAACCTCTACACCATCAACTTGTCAAAGGTCCAGGCTGACAATCAGGTCTGTCTACTATCAAAGGACTCGATACAACAAAGCTGGTTATGGCATCGACGACTTTCTCACCTCAAATTTCGGTACATCAACAAGCTGGTCAGTGGAAAGTTAGTGAAAGGACTTCCAGAGCTGAAGTTTGAAAGAGAACATCTATGTGCAGCATGTGAAAAGGGAAAGATGAAGAGAGCCCCACACAAACCAAAGCCTGAACCGAGTACCAGCTCTTCATTAGAGTTGTTGCATATGGACTTGTGCGGTCCTATGCGAACGCAAAGCTTAGGAGGAAAAAAGTATGTGCTAGTTATCGTGGACGACTATACGCGATACACTTGGGTCAAGTTTCTACGGTCTAAAGATGAGACACCCGATGTTCTCATTACATTTCTGAAGACGACCCAAGTCAATCTGCAAAAACAGGTCAAAATTCTCAGAACTGACAACGGCACAGAGTTCAAGAACAAGATCGTTGAAGAATATCTCGAATCGGTCGGGATATCACATCAATACTCTGCTGCTCGCACGCCTCAACAGAACGGAGTCGTCGAAAAGTGAAATCGTACACTTGTCGAGGCCGCTCGGATAATGCTCAGCCAATCTGACTTACCTTTATTTTTGTGGGCTGAAGCTGTATCGACTGCGTGTCACACTCATAATCGCTCCATGATACACCGCAGATTTCAGAAGACTCCGTATGCGTTTATCAACAACCGAACACCAACCATTAAATATTTTCATGTTTTTGGTTGTACATGTTATGTTCTAAACGACCGAGAGAATCTGAACAAGTTCAGTGCTAAGGCGGATGAAGGCATCTTCGTTGGTTATTCATCTACATCGTCTGCATATCGTGTTTATTTGAAGAAGTCGAAGACTGTGATCGAGAGCGTCAATATTACATTTGATGAGGACATGGCTTCTGAGCACATCAGTTCAGAACCCGTCATTACCGGAGTACTAACTTCTAGACCAACCAGTCCAGGACCTACACCTCAAGAGAACAAATCAGATGGCGCTTCGTTGTCTACTTCTAATTTACCTGATTTGGATTTATTATTTGAACTGTTCTATGATGAATTTCTTGGATCTAAGTTGCCTAACTCTGTTGTGGTTGACAGGATAGAAGACTCGATAACTACTCATCCGACCACTTCCGATATCTCTACTGAATCAAATTCCCCAATTCGGCAAGAAGTTCCAGTTCAAAAGCCTACTCCGACAGTTGAAGTTGTGGCCAACAACGCCGAGACAGAAGTAGTTGACTCAGTAGGATGTACTGTAAGGACTGATCAACAGATTGACCAAGCTGTACCTACTGCAACTTCTGCAACGACTACTTCAACTGCAACCCCCGTTAATTCTGAACCATCTAAAGGAGATACCAGTGGATTCCTAGATGCGGACAATGCTCAATCTACATCTAATCCACTCCCTCATGAACATAAGTGGACCAAAGGGCACCCGATACATCAAATTATTGGAGATCCATCTGCACCGGTGAAAAATAGGTCTGCAACATCAAATCTATGTATGTATGAATCCTTTCTGAGCAAGATTGAGCCTACACGCGTATCTGAGGCCCTTGCCGATTCAGATTGGGCAACTGCGATGCAGGATGAGCTGAATCAGTTTAAAGCACTGAAAGTCTGGAGACTCGTACCCAAATCGCAAGGTAAAACCATCATTGGTACGAAATGGGTGTTCAAAAACAAGAAAGATGAAGATGGTACCGTTATCCGAAACAAAGCACGACTTGTTGCCAAGGGATATACGCAAGAGGAAGGGATGGACTACGATGAGACTTATGCTCCAGTGGCGTGTATAGAGGCAATTCGGATGTTCTTAGCCTACGCAGTTCACAATAACTTCACCGTCTATCAAATGGACGTGCATACATCTTTTCTGAATGGAGTACTCAAGGAAGAAGTCTACGTCTCACAACCAGAAGGGTTTGTAAATCCAGATAAGCCGAACCACGTTTACATCTTGGATAAAGCTCTTTATGGACTGAAACAAGCTCCTCGCGCCTGGTATGATATTCTATCTCAGTTCTTGGTCAAGTCAGGTTTTACAAAAGGTACGGTTGATACCACTCTTTTTATTAAAAAGGATAAAGGCGATATCATTCTTATTCAAATATATGTGGATGATATTATTTTTGGTTCTACAAATCCTAAGTACTGTAAGAACTTTGCAAACCTCATGGTGTCACGTTTTCAGATGAGCATGATGGGAGAGATGAATTTCTTTCTCGGATTGCAAGTCAAATAATTTTCAACGGGGATTTTTATCAATCAATCTAAATACATTATGGATATTCTTCGGATGTTCAAAATGGAAAATTGTAAACCGATTGGTATCCCAATGGCACCTGGTACTAAGATTGGCACCGATCTTTCGGGAAAGGCTGTTGATGTTAGGACTTATAAAGGGATGATAGGTTCTTTAATGTATCTTACTTCTAGTAGGCCGGATATAATGTTTTCTACATGCTTATGTGCTAGATATCAGGCCAATCCTAAAGAATCCCATTTGTCTGCTGTAAAGCGGATCTTCAGGTATCTGAAGGGGCAGATCTTGGTCTGTGGTATCCTAAGGATACAAGCTTTGAACTAACATCTTATTCAGACGCAGATCATGCTGGTTGCATGTTAGACAGGAAAAACACCTCGGGTCATATACAATTCCTCGGAGATAAACTCGTCAGTTGGGCTTTGAAGAAGCAATTATGTGTATCCACATCAACGGCCGAAGCGGAATATGTAGCTGCTGCTAGCTGCTATTCTCAAGTCTTGTGGATGAGAACACAACTGCGAGACTATGGATTTCGTTTCAAAAGAATCCCGATCTATTGTGATTCGACGAGCGCTATTGCAATTACTGCTAACCCTGTTCAGCATACTAAGACCAAACACATAGATGTCCGGTATCATTTTATAAAAGATAATGTAGAAAAGGGGACAATTGAACTTTACTTTGTAAAAACCGATTATCAGCTTGCAGATTTGCTTACCAAACCTTTAGACGAAAAGAAATTTAATTTTCTTGTCTCAAAACTTGGTATGCTAAATCTTAAGACCTAATCGGTGGTTACCTATTAAAGTTTCTTATTGTCTCTCTTTATCATTTCTTTCTTATTATTTTCGCATGATACCTGCTCTTTAATAGTTTGTTCATGATCTCAGGGGAGTGTGAGAAGTATCTTATGGATGGTCAATGTTATTTTGAGGGGGAGCAAAACTGCATGCATTGTACTTATTGATTTTTTTTTTGTTAGTGATGCATGATTTTATGGGGAGCATACAAGTAAAGAGTATGGCTATGACTTCTGATTACTTTTGATCAGAACTCGTACTTTAATTGTTTTACTGCTTTATGTCATTTCATTTTCAGTGAATAAAGTTACTTTGACTAGATCGTTAGACTTTTGTAGATTGAGAGATGCTTACAAGATCATATCTTTATGACTTTAAGCTTGACTTCGTGAGATGTTGCACGCAAAAGGTATAATTCTTTATCTTCATCTCATCTATGATTGAAAGAAGGACAACTTTCAATCATAAGAAAACATGTTCTTAAATGTTCAAACCACTTCCTGATTCTCAAACAGATTTCTTGAATTGGAAGTGTGATTTTAGATGTTTTCTGCTTCATCTATGCACTTTAACTGCTAAAGTTAAATCATCTGAGCATCATATGCTTCATAGGAAAACATGGGATTAGTGTGCTAGGACTTATCTGAACTTCTATGGATTCACGTTAACCAGTGTCTCCTACCCAAGAAGTTACTCCTTAGTAATTGAGTGTAAGGTGTCAAAAGAAATGAGTGTGGGATGTGTGATGAGAGAAATTGTAAAAGAGAGCTTGGTTAGCTGTGAGCTTAAAGATTAAAAGAAAGAGGGTGAGATATCAGAGTAAAAGAATAACAAACTCTGCACCAACTACTTTCTAAGCCGGGCAACCACATTTCTAATGTTTCACAATTCTTGGTGAACATTATTGAAACAGGCAACTAGCCCATGCCAACTCTTGACATTACCCCACCAGCCACTCATTTTCTTCTCAACAAGAAAATGTTTCATTTTCAAAGGGGACGCAACACATATGCTATCTGATTTTCATTTGGAAAATCTGGATATTGAAAAGAAGGAAGTCTGCCCCACCTTCATACCTCATTCATGCACATTGAGTCTGTGTTTAACCAACTGTTATCTCAGTGGTTTACACTTTTTGAGCCTTATAAGAAATCATCTTATGCTTAATTTATTCTATCACTTGCACGAACACACAAAGAATTTGTTTCTTTGTCATAACATTCATAGAAATTTCCTTTGTGGTGTTTCGATGACTGAATGGAAGACCTGGGGGAGTGAACCTCATAAAAGCTCCTTTATATTGCGTATTCGTTACACACAGTGACTTCGTGTTACTGACAGGCAATTTTAACTGGTTCATATGTTGATTCAGGTGTTACCTTTCTATTTTGTCTAGATTTGAAAAGATCTGGATACTCATCTTTATGAATTGACGGATAATCAGTGGTTCTCTGTTTGCAAGATAAGTGGTGGAAGACATTTCTTGAAGACAAGTTTTGATGAACTCCTTGCTCTTTTCATCAAAAAGGGGGAGAAGCATCAACCAAGAAATGGGGAGATCCAAAGTTTTGAAAGAATTTCTGAAGATATTCTGAATATATGCTGCAATGAAGAAATTTTTCTTTGAAGATGATTTGCTGAAGCATTCCGAGCTGAAACTGCAGATAATTTGAAGAGATTGTTACTACTGAAGACAAAGAGGAAGATTGCATCTTCTGCGTTTTCAAGAGAAGATTAAATTGATAAATCGTTTTAGTAATGATCTTGATCCAAAGGGGGAGATTGTTAATGCACAGTTTTATTGGATTCAAGATCATCATTATCTGAAGATGGAAATCTGAAGTCAAAGCTGATAATGTCGTCTCAACAAATAGTCCAGGGTTCTTTTGTAATAAATAGTCAAAGTCTGTTTTCGTATTTTATTTTATTAGTCTTTTTATTATAGTTTAGTTTTTTTTGTTTTTGGGCCAAGCCTTGCAAAGCCCATTAGGCTATATGACCTAAATATAAATAAGATTAGTTTAGGGTTAATTAGGTTAAGGAGCTTAATTGCAAGATTAATCATTGAGTGAGTGGAGGCTGTGTGGTGGTGTGGTGCGCCGTGAACATCAAGAGGAAGAGAGAAAGAGTTTGATCAAAAACCTTGTAATCCTTTGAATCAATTGAATAATCATATCATATTTGCATTATCGTTATTGCTTATTTGTTTACTTGATTGAATGATTGCTCACTGGGACACACACAAAGAAGTTGTTCAATCGAGGAAGTTGTTCAATGACATAAATAAGAAGTTCTTCTTGTTTGTGAGTTGTAAGAAAGAATCAAAGAAAAGATAAATCGATATATGTTCTTCGTGTCGTGTCTGAGAAACAGAAACAGAGATGAAATGAAAGTGAAAAGTAAATTTTAGGGTTTAAAAAGTTTTACTTTAGACTTTTTAATTTTGACTTGAGTTTTTTTGACAGTGTAAGTAAAGTTTTTACAAGTTTTGAAAATTACAATTTCCCCCCTAAACCTTATAAAGCCATAACGGCATAACGTAACTTAATGGCATAACGCGCCATGGCGCGCAATAACGCGCCTTAACGGGCTCGACGCCAAGGGGGTTAACGTGGTGGCAAGGTGGCGCCTCGGCGCCATGGCGCGTTTTTAGAACCTTGCAATTTTTCCTTCTTTATGTACAAGCTTGAAAGCATGATTAACCTAAGCTATCTTCCACGTCATGAATCCATGTTCCTCCCAAACCGCATTCTGATAGGACCCAGATACTGATCAATAACAAAATAAACAAGAATACAATCACAAATCAGAGAAATTGAGAGCCAAATGTTATATTGTGTTAGATCTTGAATGAATACAATTATAGTGAGAGAGATATTGAATGTAATGATTACAATAGTATGGTAAAGATTGCAAAAGTTATTACAACAACTCTCTACTGGTCTATATATACAAAGATAGAAAGACTAAAATTATATCACAAATACATGAATGACCAATAATACACTGATAAGAAAAAAGGTCAACATCTTAATGTGTATGTACTGTAGGGCTTGAACCCCATCCTCCTCTCCTCCTAGATCTTCACGGCACCTCCTCCACCATAGTGTGAGCTGGGAGCAGCTCCATGTTGCCCTGAAGAAGGATTGGAGTTATCCTTCGGTCCATAGACAAATGAGATACATAATACAATACCTAATACTAATGAGGAAACTAAGACATACCTTGGAAGAGGGGATCCCGAGACCAAGACCCCTTTGAAAGAAGTAAAAAAAAAAGAATATAACGCTTTAGTCTAATTCTCCTTTCTTTTCCAAAACTCAAATAGAGTCATATGGGATTATAGCACTTGCATGGAATCAAGGATAGTTTGAATGAAAAAACTATTTAAACCTATACCTATTATAGACTACAGCGTGATCCCTTGCTGATGCTAGCCAGCCTATATTCAGTAGTGTATGCCATAGTTTTTTTCATTAGTTATCTCTGTGGCATCGATTGTACAAGTTCATGAAGAGGGATGAAAGAATTTCAGGCCTGCGGGCCTGCCCGAACTATCATTCATTCAACACAAAGATGCGGGTGCCCTTTGATGTTAGGCCCCGACGGAAAGTTTTTCGAAACTGAACTGAATGGAAGTAAGAAACCGATGTATTTCCATGGGTCGCCCTTGTTCCACTTAGCAGAGTCTTGTGTTTTTAATAAACAGTCGCTACATGTAACACCCCAAAAATAGGTGCTAATTTAAACCAATTAAAGTTAGGCATAAATGAATTTAACATGGAATATAATCACCCAAACATGGGGAAAAGGTAATGGAGTTAACAATTTACAATGATCGATAGTTAACAACCTCCTAATCTAAATCACACTCTAAGTTTAGATTAAAGACGGGTGCCGCTATGATCACCAAAAGAATAGTATCAAATCTATCTTCAAATAATGTCCCAAAAGGATTGACGCCTTCCAAAAGTTGCCTCTAATGGTGATAGGCACTCCACTCAAGCATTCGCCAACTCGCTACCTTGAGGACCTGATATACGTGTCATTTTAAGAAAAAATGTTAGGCTAACGCCTAGTTAGAATAAATGGATTACGATCCATACATACGATATATAAATTTGGAAACATAAACATGATTTAACGTAGGTAAATACACCTTTCATTTTTGTTAGATCTAAGTTTAGATCAAATAATCTTGTTTAAAATGTAGACTTTTTCATGTAAGCTTGTACTAGGTCAAGGCTTTTGTGTGTCCCTGATTCAAGTTTCTAATTACAATTAATCAAACAAAACAAGATGATTAACTACCTGATTCAATTCAATTCACAATTCAAATGATTACAATCTCAGTTTACAACTTTCTCTCTCTAAACTTCTCTTTCTCTCTCTATAATCTCTCTCAGAAAGCGTACACAATCCTTCTAGTCATCTATCTATTAAAGCAAAACAAAAACTATTTATACCTACAAGTCTAACAAGACAAAAACTAAAACTAAACAAACTAACACATTGACTTTGACAAATTATTACACTTTGACTTTCACTGAGAGTTGACTTTCCAGCTTTTGACTTCTTGACTTTTGACCTTCTGTCTTCATGATCTTGTATCCAACATATTTATGCTCTAACAACTTGTTTGACCCTATATAAAGCATTTATTTTGTCTTGTTTTAGTAAGTGTTAGTGCACAGATTTATTGGATACAATATCATAAATTCTGAAGATCAAAGTCAAGCCGAGTCAAAGCTCAAAAGTCAACTTTCATGCAAAGTCAAAGTCAAGTGTAATAAACTCAAGTCAAAGTCTTGTTGTTTTCTGTTTTTGTACGCGTGTGTTGTTGTTTCTTTTATTAGACTTGTGGTTAGAAGTCTTTGTGTAGTATCAAGTGTAACTAGAACTGAGATTGCATTTACAGTGTTAGAGAGAGAAAAACTGTGGTTAGAGAGAGAAAGTGATTCAAATCGTTTGTAATTGAATCTTGTGACTAATTGAATTAGGTAGATTGTTTAATCTTGTTTGTGTGATTGATTTAGATAAGAACTTAATCAAATCTGGGATTAATAATTGGTATCAGAGCGGATCCAATCAAGAAATCAAGAAAATATAGTGTTCGACACTATTTCATAGAAGTTCAGATTCAATTTTAAGTTTGTGTTTGTTTTTCGAGTTGTAATTATTTGATTTGTGTTCGAATTGTGTTTTAGATTGAGTTTGTATAGGTTAATTCGAGTTTTGCACTGTAATTGATATCAAATTTGGAATTTATATGTGTTTTTGGGTTCACGAGTTCGATGCACTGTAAATGTATCAATGTGTATGTTTGTGTGAATTTCTTTGAAATTCATTGTTAGATTTCAACTTTAGAAGTTTAGGAGAGTAAATTGTCAAAGTTTCAGGTTGAAATTCGATGTTTAGATAGGAGTTTGAGCGAATCAGTGTTGTTTCTCATTCAGATGTCAAGAACTCGCATATCTTCCCAAGAACTCGTAGAATTTTACATAGAATTCGCAGATTCATTGGTTTTCGCAGGGTTTATAGAGGATTTCGCATAGTTTTGAATTCTGAAATTTTATAAGTGTAGATTTCGCAAGAGTATGTTCTGCGAATTGCACAGGATTCGCAAGTCAGTGTGTTACGAATCCTTTAGAATTTGTATTGATATATCTGCGAATTGTCAAGAATTCGTATAAGTCCTGTTTGTGAAAAGTTTTGAGAATTTGCATGTCTTTTGTTTGAAAAGTTTTTGGATAAAATTACAAGGATAGAATTCGCAGGTGTCTGGAGTGCGAATTGTATTGGATTCACATTTATGTGCTTTGAGAAAATCTAAGGATTCGCAGAAATCTTGTTTACAAATAGGTTTTCTTAAAATTGTTAAAGGACAGAACTCGCAGATCTCTTGTCTGCGAAAAGAGAAGAATTCGTGAGATTTCAGTCTGCGAATTCTAGTGTGCATAGTTTGAAACATTTTGTTGTCTGCGAATTCTAATTCTTTTGGTGTTTGCGAATTTCTTGAATTGTTTGCTTACGAATCCTTAGTGCTTACGAATTCTTTTTGATTACGAATTTTTGTTAGATTTCTTAACTTGCGAATTCTGAAGGTTGTTTGATATTGTGTGCGAATTCTGTGTGTTTCACAGTGATTTGCGAATTCCTTATTCTTCATTGTAACTTGCGAATTCCAGACTTAGAGAATTTGGGAAATTTCATTTCTGATTTTCTTTCTAAGTTTTTCTAATTTACTTGATTTCTTTTGGACTAACGATCAGTTTGTCAAGTTCTTATTGTAAAATTTTCAAATCAGGATGTCATCAAGGGAAGCACTTGCAATTGGAACCGATGTAAAGCCACCAGTACTCTTCAAGGGAGAGTATGAGCAATGGAAAGACCAGTTCATGGACTTCATAGAAAGACATGAGTTGGGAGAATATATCAAGAAATCTCTTAAAGAAGGAATCATGAAACCTCCTTTGAAGGTTCATGAAGGAGAATAAGGAGAACAAAGAGAGTACTTATTACCACTTGAGGAGTACTCAGATGAGCAAAGAAAAAGACATAAAGCTGATAGACTAGCGAGATCTTTCATTCTTCAAGGCATACCAAATGAGATATACGTAAAGATTGATAGCTACAATGCTACCGGCAAACAAATGTGGGATCAATTAGAGAAGATGATGCTCGGATCGAAGATTGGCAACCAACTCAAGGTCTCTAACTGCCTCAATAACTACGAGGAGTTCAAAGCCAAAGAAGGAGAATCTCTCAAGGCAACATATGATAGATTTGTGACCTTGCTGAATGAGCTAAGCAAGAACAAGGTCAGAAAATCTCAGATTGAACTGAATGTAAAGTTCCTCAGCATACTCCAGCCAGAGTGGAAAAGGTTCACTAGACAAATGAAGCAGATGAAAGATCTGAACGAAATTCCACTTCATGAGGTCTACAAAACTCTCAGGCAGAATGAAGAAGAGGTTGATGAGATAAAAGATGAAAAGAAAAAGGTTGAGAAGGCAGTTGCTGATCCGATTGCTCTTGTGGTGAAGAAAAAGTCTGTGAGCTTGAAGAAAAAGAAGAAAGTCATAGTTTCTGAATCCGAGGAAGCGGAAAGTGAAGATAATTCTGATTCTAACAATTGTGAGAATTTAAAGCAGGCTATGCTGATGCTGACTAAAGCCTTTCAGAAAAAGTTCTACAAAAATCCTAGCTCAAACAGTCAGAGATATTCTTCTGGGTCCATAAATTATGAACACAAGGAGAGAGTTAAAGGAAAGAGAATAGAGGAGAAGAGGTCTGATGAGAAGAAGTACAGAGCTGAAGAGAAGAAACAGCCAGAACCAACAAAGTGCTACAACTGTGACAAACTCGGACACTTTGCTAAGGACTGCCGAAAGCCCAAAGTCCGAAACTCCGAGTATTACAAGAACAAGATGCTCTTAGCCAAGCAACAAGAGGCTGACAAGGCATTAATGGCGGAGGATGAGTTATGGCTCGACCATTCAGACGAGGAAGAAGAGAAAGAAGAGAAAGCTCATCTATGCTTTATGGGTAAGATAGAGATGGAAGTTGAAGTTGATTCTGAAGAAGAGGACAACGAAGAGGTATGTGATATGTCTCAAATCTGATTTTCTTAATGTTATGCAAGCTATGATGATTGAACTCCAGGAAGTAAAGTCTAAACATGACCACGAAAAAGGTATCATGAAAGATGTTGGGAACTGAAGAATTCATCAAGTGTGGTTAATGCTGCTGGTTCAATGTTAATACTGCTAGAAGACATAAAGGTTAATACTGCTGAGTGTTACTACTGCTAGTGTTAATTAATACTGCTAGTCAAAGTTAGTACTGCTTGAACAAAGTTAGTACTGCTTAGCCAGTTAGTACTGCTAGTAGTTAGTACTGCTTAGTAGTTAATGCTGCTAGAAGGAAGTTAATGCTGCTGAAGATTAATACTGCTTATATGATGAAGATTCGTATGAAAGGATATACATGGAAGCTTAGAGATATACATGGAAGATATACTGAAGATATTTTATTTATTGTAATTATCTTTGTATTCAGTATATATTGTATAGTTTAGAATAATGAAGAAAAATTTAAATTTTCATTCTAGAGAGAAAATCAACCTCAAGGCATAGATCCTAATTCTAGAGAAGTAGAATTCGTATTGGTGAGCCTGTTCATCAATATTGAGGTTGAGTGAGTAATCTTGTAACTTCAAAGCATTAAATACAAGTTTACAGTTTGTTCTTCATATTTTCTGTATTGATTTACTGTTTGATTGAATGTCAAAGTGTTATTCCGCAAACTTCTTTGATATTGTTTCTGAGAATTAATTCTTGTTAAGAATTCGATCCTGACAAGTGGTATCAAAGCCAAACTCTCTCAAAAACAGTTATTCATCATGGAAAATCTTACAGAATCAAGCAGTACTTTGGTCTCAAAAGTTCCAATGCTCAGATCCAATGAATTTGACATGTGGAAGATCAGAATCAAGCAATATATTCTCCTCACAGATTACTCTATGTGGGACATCATTGAGAATGGCCCATCTGATGCAGGAAAGATTGGTGAAGATGGCAAAAGAACCCCTCCAAAGACAGATGCAGACAGGAAGACAAGGCAGATAGAGATGAAAGCCTTGAGCACACTGCTCTTGGCCATTCCAAATGAGTATCAACACCAATTCTGCAATTGTACTGATGCACAGATGCTCTGGAATTCTCTAGAGAAGAGATTCTCAGGTACCAAAAGTACCAAGAGAAATCAAAAGGCAATCTTAAAGCAACAGTATGAAAACTTCATCTCAACTAAGAATGAGTCCATGACTCAAACTTTTGACAGGTTTAATAAACTAATTGGTGAACTAGCTACTATGGGAGTACAAATTGATCAAGATGATGTGAACAAAAAGTTCCTAAGGTCCCTTGGAGATGAATGGACCATGTACACTGTGTCATTCAGACAGAATGATCAGTTGGAAGAAAAAGAACTTGATGATCTGTACAATGATCTTAGAGTATTTGAAGCTGAGGTGGAGGCAAAGAAGAAGCCTTCTGGATATATTCATAATGCTGCACTCTTATCAGCATCAATTGATTCTACTGCTAACCCTGAATCAGTTAATGCTGCTAATGGAACAAATCAAGATAAAGGCACTGATTTTGTGTTTGAAGCTTTTCTTTCCAATCATGGATCTTCCTCTTTGATTAATGATGACTTAGAACAACTTCATCCAGATGATCTGGAAGAGATGGATATTAAATGGCAGATGGCCATGCTCTCCATGAGGGTTAAGAAGTTTATAAAAAGGACTGGGAGAAACAACTTCTCCCAAAGAAGAGAAGATGGAGCAGGGTTTGATAAATCAAAGGTGGAATGCTACAAATGCCATCTGAAGGGACATTTTGCTAGAGAATGCAGAAGTGGAGTGTCTCACAACAATCACCAACAAACTCAATCTGGAAGCTTCAATAACAACAGAAACTCTGCTCAAGCCCTTGTCTCTCAACAAGGAATGGGGTTTGATTGGAGTGATCAAGCAGAAGAAGCTATTCAGAATCAAGCTCTTATGGCTAAAGTATCTGATCTCCCATCTGAGGTAAGTTCTAATCTCTGTTCTAAAACTTGCATAGACACTGTTAAAAGGTACAGGGATCACAATCAGAAGATGAGTGATGACCTTAAGAGATTAGAAAAAGATATCAAAGACTATGTAAGGATTGTAGAGAGATTTGAAGATCAGATCAAAGGTTTTCAAGACAATGAACTCCAACACTCATATGACACCAATTACTGGCAGTGGGAGAAAAAGGATTTAGAACTTAAACTGACCAAATCTAAAGAGGAGAGTGAAAAACTGAAAGAGGAGTTAACCAAGGTTAAGCTTGATGTAGAAAAGTTTTCCAATGCTTCTAAAGCAATGGACTCCTTACTGCAAAATCAGATTCATGATAAGTTGAGAAGAGGAATTGGGTATAATGCCACACCTCCACCATATAACAACAATTACATTCCTCCTACTTCAGACCTGTTAGACACCAAAGATAGGAAGGACTTGCCTGAGGGAGCCACTGAAATAGATCCCTTAGATGAGGTAGTTGTTGAGGATAAGACTGAGAAAGAGATTGGCAAGAGTAAGGAGAACAAGGTGAGTGGTGAGATTTCTATAGAAAACAACATTATCACCAATGAGGATTGTGGAAGGACTTGGATTAAATCCAAGGACATAGAGAAGACAGAGGGAAAGTCTGGTAAGGTCCATTACAAACAGACCACAGTTGTGAATCCAGGTCCTTGCAAACAGTGTGCATGTAAGAAAAATGAGCACCAAAAACAGGACAAAAAGAGGGGAAATCAAAGAAACTGGAATAATCAGTGGGCACAAAAACAAGGGGTTGATCTGAGTAAAATCAATAGACCAAAACCTTGTTTTATCTGTGGCAAATTGAATCATCTGGCAAAATTCTGTTATTTCAATCCTATAAAACAAAGGATGAATTTCCAAAGATCCATGCAAAAACCCTTTGGTTATAAGAAAATTGAAAAGAACCATGTGGCTAAGAAAACTGTTAAAACTAAAAGCCACATGAAGAAAAAGTCTGTTAAAGAAAGTGTCAATATGTGGATTCCTAAAAGCACTAAAACTGTTAGTACTGCTACCACAAATAGTGTTGCTAACAATGATAGTGCTGCTAGAAGGAATACTACTGCTAACAATGTTAATGTTGCTAACAAGGTTAGTACTGCTAAACCTGTTAGTACTGCTAACTATGTTAGTACTTCTAAGGTTAGTACTGCTTCTAGTGTTGGTTCTACTAAGCCAATAATATTGACAAAGTACTCTAATAAAGAGTGTTCTGAGTTTAAAAACCTCATTAAAAAGGAATGTAAATACTTTGATGAGAAAGGGAGACCCAAGATCACTTTGGCTTGGGTCCCCAATCATACTAATTGATTTATTTAATGTGCAGGGCAACCAACAGCTCAAGGGAAAGAGCATTTGGCATGTTGATAGTGGTTGCTCTAGGCACATGACAGGCAACATGTCATGCCTTCAGGATTTCAAGCATATTAATGGAGGACATGTTGCATTTGGAGACAATCTTACTGGTGGTAAGATAAGTGGAAAAGGTAATGTCACCAAAGGTAAGATGACATTTGAGGATGTCTACTATGTTGATCAATTAAAGTACAACCTGTTAAGTGTATCACAGGTTTGTGACAAACAACATAGTATATTATTTACTAATACTGAGTGTATGATTCTTGCTCCAGGGTTCAAGGTAGTTGATGAAAGCATGATACTACTGAGAACTCCAAGAAAGGACAATGTTTACTGTCTTGATTTGGACAATGTTGATAGTGATTCATCTCTAAATTGTCTTGTTTCAAAAGCTTCTATAGATGAATCCTCCCTTTGGCACAGAAGGATGTGTCACATAAATTTCAAGACTATGAACAATCTTGTTAAAAATAACCTTGTAAGAGGTTTACCTTCAAAAGTCTTTTCATGTGATGATCATTGTGTTGCTTGTCTTAAAGGCAAACAACACAAAACTTCTCATAAGACCAAAGAGTTAAATTCTGTTTCTTCTTGTCTCCAGTTATTGCATATGGATCTGTTTGGTCCTACAAATGTTATGAGTATAGGCAAGAAATCTTACTGCTTGGTTATTGTTGATGATTACTCCAGATTTACTTGGGTATATTTTCTAAGGACTAAGGATGAGACAAGTGGTCTTATCAAATCCTTTATTCTAAAAATTGAAAACCAAACTAATCAAAGAGTAAAAGTCATTAGATCAGATAATGGAACTGAGTTTAAAAATCATGCTCTAAACACCTTTTGTGAAGAAAAAGGTATTGAGAGGCAATTTAGTGCTCCTAGGACTCCTCAACAGAATGGTGTTGCTGAAAGGAGAAATAGAACACTAATAGAGGCTGCTAGATCTCTGTTGGCTGATTCAAAATTGCCAATTACCTTCTGGGCTGAAGCAGTTAATACTGCTTGTTATGTCCAAAACAGAGTTCT
This sequence comes from Arctium minus, assembly GCA_954870635.1. Classification (NCBI taxonomy): domain Eukaryota; kingdom Viridiplantae; phylum Streptophyta; class Magnoliopsida; order Asterales; family Asteraceae; genus Arctium; species Arctium minus. The sequence goes on along the minus strand of OX941080.1, from coordinate 83,116,934 downwards.
AGTGGTCAAGCAAAAGAACAAGACCCCATATGAGCTTTTAAATCAAAGAAAACCTTTTATTGGTTTCTTCAAACCTTTTGGGTGTCCTTGTACAATTCTAAATACCAAATCTCACTTAGGTAAGTTTGATAGCAAAGCAGATGATGGATTTCTTGTTGGATATTCATCTCAGAGTAAGGCCTACAGAGTTTTTAACTCTTCTTCTAGAATAATTGAAGAAAGTGACAATGTCAAATGCAATGAGAACACACCAAATCCTGTTGGGTCTGGACCTCAGTGGCTATTTGACATTGATTCACTAACTAACTCTTTTGGTTTCAGTAATGAGTATACAGGAACAGGTAGTGGAGAATCAGAGATCACACAAGTTCAAGAAAGTATATCTAAATCTGTGATTTTTCCCATACCCACAGTAAATTCAGTTGAAGACTGTGAAAAGGAATCATTTTCTGAATCAAGTCAGAGTGAAGAAGACACTAGAGATGAGGAGACTCAAGAAGTAGCATCTGAAAATACTTCAGTTGAGTTGCATGAATCTAATCTTGAGGCTGAATTAAATGAAGAACCTAGTCACAACACCAGAGTTCAGAAGAATCATCCTCCACAGTTGATAATAGGAGATATCTCTTCTCCTATGATGACTAGACATCAAAGCAGACTTCAGGAAATGCAAGATCAACAGCATACAGTGCTTTCTTGTTTTCTATCACAGCTTGAGCCTAAAAAGGCTCATGATGCTATGAAAGAATCCAGCTGGATAGAAGCAATGCAAGAGGAACTGTTACAGTTCAAGCTACAAGATGTGTGGGATCTAGTAGACCTTCCTAAAGGTCACAGAGCAATTGGCACAAAATGGATCTTCAGAAACAAGAGAGATGAAAGAGGTATTGTTATAAGAAACAAAGCAAGGCTGGTAGCTCAAGGCTACACTCAAGAAGAGGGTATAGATTATGAAGAAGTTTTTGCACCTGTAGCTAGGATAGAAGCAATCAGACTATTCCTAGCCTATGCTTCTTACATGAACTTCAAAGTCTATCAAATGGATGTAAAAAGTGCTTTTCTCTATGGCTCAATTGAAGAAGAAGTATATGTCTGTCAACCACCAGGGTTTGAAAACCCAAGCTATCCAGACAGGGTATACAAATTAAAGAAAGCACTTTATGGACTACATCAAGCTCCAAGAGCATGGTATGACACTCTGTCATCCTATCTCTTGGAAAATGACTTTGAAAGAGGAGTCATTGATAAGACTCTTTTTATCAAAAGAAAGAAGAAAGATATCTTGCTGGTCCAAATCTATGTTGATGACATTATTTTTGGTTCTACAAGAAACAACATGTGCAAGGAGTTTGAGGATTTAATGCATCAAAGGTTCAAAATGAGTTCCATGGGGGAACTTACTTTCTTCCTTGGCCTCCAAGTTCAACAGAAGTCAGATGGTATTTTCATCTGTCAATCCAAGTATGTGCAGGATATTCTAACCAAGTTTGGTTTCTCAGAATCAAAACCTGCCAGCACACCTATGGAAACACACAAGCAGATCACAGCAGATCTTGAGGGGGAGGATATGGATGTGCATCATTATAGATCCATGATTGGCTCTCTCATGTATCTCACAGCTTCAAGGCCAGATATAATGTTTCCAGTCTGTGTATGTGCAAGATTCCAAGTTAGGCCAAAGCAATCTCACTTTCAAGCTGTTAAGAGGATATTCAGATATCTCAAAGGGCAACCCAGATTGGGACTTTGGTATCCTCATGACTCACCTTTTGACCTAATAGCATACTCAGACAGTGATCTAGGTGGGGCAAACTTGGACAGAAAATCTACTTCTGGAGGATGTCAGTTTTTGGGTGCAAGACTAGTCTCATGGCAGTGCAAGAAACAAACCACAGTATCCACATCTACAACAGAGGCAGAGTACATAGCAGCTGCAAGTTGCTGTTCTCAAGTCCTATGGATTCAGAATCAAATGTTGGATTATGGGGTAACCTTTCTACACACTCCAATTTTTATTGACAACAGCAGTGCTATTAGCATTGTGAATAATCCAGTCAAGCACTCAAAAACAAAGCACATTGAAATCAGGTATCACTTTATCAGAGATTGTAATGAAAAGAAACTTATTCAAGTTGTCAAAGTTCACACTGACAATCAGTTTGCTGATCTATTCACTAAAGCATTTGATGTGGGTAGATTCACTTTCTTGGTAACAAGTGTGGGAATGATCAACTCTGAATAATCCTCTTCTCAAAAAGTGGTTTTATACCTGTATATTATTCTTGGAGTTACTAATCTTCTTTTTCAGGATATGCATAGCAGTACTCAGTGATTAGCAAGTTTAAAAGGAGTAAGTAGTTAATACTGCTAGTAGTTAATACTGCTTTCAGTTAATACTGCTAGTAGTTAATACTGCCTTCAGTTAATACTGCTAGTAGTTAATACTGCTTTCAGTTAATACTGCTAGTAGTTAATACTGCTTTCAGTTAATACTGCTAGTAGTTAATACTGCTTTCAGTTAATACTGCTAGCAGTTAATACTGCTAGTAGTTAATACTGCTAGTTAGTTAATACTGCTCGCAGTTACTACTGCTAGTAGTTAATACTGCTAGTAGTTAATACTGCTAGTTAGTTAATACTGCTCGCAGTTACTACTGCTAGCAGTTAATACTGCTAGTAGTTAATACTGCTAGTTAGTTAATACTGCTCGCAGTTACTACTGCTAGTAGTTAATACTGCTAGTTAGTTAATACTGCTCGCAGTTAATACTGCTAGTAGTTAATACTGCTAGTTAGTTACTACTGCTCGCAGTTAATACTGCTAGTAGTTAATACTGCTATAGGTTAATACTGCTTCTATTCCGAATACTATAAATACTCTTTGCCCGCCTAAAAGCTTATAACGACTCTTTGCATACTATTCACCTGCGCTCTAAACCCTTTCTCTCTCAAAGTTCAAAGTTTTCAGGCAAGAATCTTCAAGGTCAATGGCATCAATGGCGTTCATTGACGAGCACAATGAAATCGCAATGCTCCAAAAGCCAAAACAAGCAGATGGCTTTCATCAGATAGTCGACTTTCTGAAGACTAGCCACATTGCCCATGCTCTCACTATGTCTCCAACTATCTTTATAGAGCATCAGAGGCAATTCTGGGCACATGCCACCATTGTTAATGAGAATGGTGTGCGAATGATCAAGACGACAGTATGTGGCAATCCATTGACAGTTACTGAAGAGATAGTTCGCATCAGTCTACGTCTAGACGATGCCTCTGGTATAACTTCTATCCCTAATGATGAACTGTTTTCTACTCTGACAAGAATGGGGTATGGAGGCCCATTGGGTATTTTTAAGTTCTCAAAAGCTAAATTTTCACCCCAATGGCGTTTTCTTGTTCATACCTTGATGCACTGCATTTCTAAAAAGACTACTGGATGGAGTGAGTTCAGCAGTACCATTGCTTATGCTTTGGTCTGTTTGGCCACTGCCAGAAGGTACAATTTTTCACAAATGATTTTCAATGATCTTGTCTCAAACATGGGAAACAAAAAGAGCTTTTATATGTATCCCAGGTTTGTTCAAGCAGTTATCAACCATGAATTGACGGATATTCCTCATTCTGATGGAATTTATGTACCAAAACCCCCCAAAGGCAAGGTTTTCTCAAATATGAGAAGATCTGCTGGGGACTCTGAAGGAGTTGACACCCCATTGTTCTCTACAATGATGGTGGTGTCCCAACCCAATGAAGGTATGGCAGCAGGGTCAAGGCCCTCACTAGATCAATCCACTGCTAGCCAAGCCCAACCTTCCCACTCTATATCTATCCCACAGTCCCTACTAAATAAGCCCACTTCTCCAATTACCCAAACTTATCAAAGAAAACAGGTAAAGAAGGCTCCTTCCCTTCTTGTACCATCACCCACTAAGCCTTTAAGCCCTCTAAGGGAGAATTCTCCCCTAGAGAATATCCAAAGGGAAACCACAAGGGTGTCTCCCAACCCAAAGGAGGTGCTCTCTGAGGAGGAGGTAGAGCATATGGGTGATGAGGCTGCCACTACTCCTGCTAGCACAGAGGAGGAAAGTGGTAACATCAATAAGACCTCCCCCATGGCAACTTTGAATGAGCAATCATTTGAAGGTCCCTGGTGCCAAGAAACCACAGGGGTGGATAGTGCTTCTGCTAGGCAGAGGACTTCCACTACTAAAAGATCCAATGATCCTTCAATAGGGGGTAACACTCCTGGAGAAGGTGAGGACAGATATAACTATGATGAATTGATGGAGGCAATGGGCAACATCAACATGGATGTACTCAAACAGGGCAAAGATATAGAAGAGCTTAAACTCATAGTTCTGTCACAACAAGAACAAATCATCAAGTTGAAGCAAATGGTAAGGAAACTGATTCTGCAAAGGAAGAAGAAACAGTTTGTACTCAAAAAGAGGGACAAAGTTCAAGATTCTTTCAACAAGGGGGAGAAGCATGAAGGGGAAACTGTTGAAAAGAAAGCTGAAGTTGAGGGGGAGACAGAGAAAGAGATGGAAACAGAAACTAAAGAAGCAGAAACAGGGCTCTCTGTGGAAGAAATGGAGATAGCAGAGACTTTAGTAAAAGCAAAGAATGACACTCCTAAGGCTACTCAAAAGGCCAAAGGAGTGGTCATCAATGAAGAAGAACCTCAAAAGAAGAAAATGAAGGAGGATATAAAAGGAAAAGGAAAGATGATTGAACCTGAACAACCTTCAAAGAAGAGGAGTCAAATTGAAATGGATGAGGAGATGGCAAAGCAGCTTCAAGAGCAAATGGAAAAAGAGGAGCAATGTCAAACAGAAACTGATAGAGAACTTGCAAGGATAATGGCCAAGAAGTTAAATGCAGAATACCAAAAGAGTTTGAAAGAAGCAGCTCAAACAGCAACTCAGGTCAAGAAACTCCAAGTTAAGAAGATGCCAATTCAGAAACAAAAGCAGAAAAGACAACCCTCCAAGACATTTTTGGCCAATCAGGAAAGAAGAAAGATGATAAACTTCCTGAAAGGTGCAATTGGTGTTAAGGGGGAGATGTTTACCAATATGGCATACAGTCAGGTTGAGGAATTGTACAAGAAAGAAATGGCTAAACTCCAAGGGGACTCATCTCAAAGGGAAGAGGCTGAAAGAAGAATGAAGGAGAGGTATGACCTAAATATTCAACAACCATTCCCTGAGGAGACCACACCTTCAAAGGATAATGCTGAAGAAATGAAGGAAAAACAAGAGAATGCTGGTATAGAAATCAAATCTGCAAAGAGGGTGAAGACAATTGCTTCCAAAAAGCAGTCTAAAAGGCCAAGAATGGAAGAAAGAGCAGAAACTAAAGCAGAATCTTCAGTCACACCTTCAGCAGAACCTGTGCAGAACTCAGAACAGTCCAAAGAGCAATCAGATGAGCATGTGGGGCTGTATATGACTATAGTAAAGCCTGTACAGGCTGTTCCAATCTCCATGAAGGCTCCAGAGATTATCTTTTGGGACATTCTAAGAGATAATGGAAAGGATTTCTTCAGACTTAAAAGAGTTGGTGGTGCATTTGAAGCATATTCAACCTGGGGGAGAGTAATCAGAGGTTGTTCAAGAGCAGACATAGAGGAAATGTACAAAGTGGGAATGAAACTCTATGAGCCTGTGTTGAAAGGTACTGAAGAAAATCTTCTCAAAGTGGCAATGGAATACTTATGTATGATGTTTGATCCAGAGAAGGTGGTGCATAGGATTAAAGATCTTCATCATGAGTATGTGTTCAAAAAGATTGATCATTGGATACTCTTTGAAAACTGTGGTGTGTACATGATTACAATTGATAAATGTTATCATGAGTACTACCTAGTTGACAAAATATATGATCATAGCAAGCAGAAACTTGAAGGGATGCTGAAAGCTAAGTTAGTATGTACTAAGGATTCAGAAATGGCCAGAATTGTGGTAAGAAGAACTATCAATCAAAGTCTGGGCCTAGATCCAAATTTGGGCAACTAAATGTAAGGTGTTGAAAGCATCTTGAAGAAGATCTGAAGAACTTGACTTCTTTTCCTAAAAGTCAAGTTAGGGGGAGATTGTTGGGAACTGAAGAATTCATCAAGTGTGGTTAATGCTGCTGGTTCAATGTTAATACTGCTAGAAGACATAAAGGTTAATACTGCTGAGTGTTACTACTGCTAGTGTTAATTAATACTGCTAGTCAAAGTTAGTACTGCTTGAACAAAGTTAGTACTGCTTAGCTAGTTAGTACTGCTAGTAGTTAGTACTGCTTAGTAGTTAATGCTGCTAGAAGGAAGTTAATGCTGCTGAAGATTAATACTGCTTATATGATGAAGATTCGTATGAAAGGATATACATGGAAGCTTAGAGATATACATGGAAGATATACTGAAGATATTTTATTTATTGTAATTATCTTTGTATTCAGTATATATTGTATAGTTTAGAATAATGAAGAAAAATTTAAATTTTCATTCTAGAGAGAAAATCAACCTCAAGGCATAGATCCTAATTCTAGAGAAGTAGAATTCGTATTGGTGAGCCTGTTCATCAATATTGAGGTTGAGTGAGTAATCTTGTAACTTCAAAGCATTAAATACAAGTTTACAGTTTGTTTTTCATATTTTCTGTATTGATTTACTGTTTGATTGAATGTCAAAGTGTTATTCCGCAAACTTCTTTGATATTGTTTCTGAGAATTAATTCTTGTTAAGAATTCGATCCTGACAAAAGAAAACAATCAATTAATACAAAAACTTAGCAAGGATTTTGTTGAGAAGAACGTATTAATTGAAGCTTTACATAAAAATATTGATACCAGCGCGAAAGAGAAGACTATAGTTCACAATGAATTAGCTGAAACTACTTCAAAGTATAAATTGTGCCAATTTGAATCAAAAGAGATTGCTAAAAAGTGTTCATCAGTTTCAAAAGATAATAAATCTTTAACTGACAAGGTGAATGTTTTGCAGGAAAAGCTTTACAGTTTAGGACAAACTGAACACACTTTTCATCTGAACAAAAAGAGAGTAGTGAATGTTGGGGACTTGGTTACGAGAACCCACACTACCTCAAAAAGGGTGTTTCAAAAGTGTCTGCGCTTTATGACTTTGGATTTTTAAAACTGGCACCACAATACCCTGAACTTAAAGTTAAGTGGACCAAATTGTCTGACGAGGATGAAGCTAAAGAAAAAGAGAAACGAAAGAACACAACTAGAATGCAACTTCCATTCCGTTATGAGAAGTTGAATTATAGTTACAATTCTGATAAATCAAAATTTCTTTCTAATGACTATTTTGAAAGTTATTCTTCAAAAGAGTTGGAGGCTAAGCCTATCGAAGGTAAGATTTATGTACCTCCTCTCGTGTTGGAAAGTAAAATTTTTGAACTCGAGAATACTCTGGCGGAAGAAAGAATTTTGATGGATTTAGAACAAACTGTGTTCTTCACTGTGTTTAAAAATTCTGACTTTTCTAAATCTTCTAAAGCTTCAAAATCCGATGATATTTCTGATCTATTTGATGAAGAGTTTGATTTTTTAAACTCTGAAAGTGAGTTAGATGACTGTGTTGGTCAATTTGATTTTAATGCTAAACTTCCTGATCATTCACAGTTTGTTATAAACTCTTTCGGATTACCTAGTGTGTATGAAAAAGGTGAAACATCAATGAAAGTTGATAAACCAGTTTATGTGAATTCTAAGAATGTCAAAGGTAAAAAGAAGAAATCTAAGCATTCACAGAAACAGAAAAGCACTGGTAAGCCAAAGAAAAAGCAATCTTACAAATCTCACAGTTCTAACTCTATAGTTTTAAATGTTTCAGATATGAGAAAGAAAAGGACTGGAGTTAAATTAGAATGACGACCGAAACAGAAGATTGATGAGAATGCTAAATCATGTTTTGATTTGAATTTTAATAGAGGATTAACTAGTAAAACAGATGTAGTTGAGAATATTGCTTTTTCAAAACAAAAACTTGTATCTTCTTACAAGAAATATTCAATAAAGCAATTGTTCCAATTATCTTCGTCTGCTAGAAAGTCTTCTAATTATAAAAGAAATGATTCTACTTCTCGTAAATATTCTGATGTTTGGTTTGACACATATCATGTATATTCTTATCATTCTGTTACTTCAAATGGTTTTCAAAAGATCAAATGGTCCATATATAAATGGATGCCAAAATCTTGTGCTAACACAGTAGGACCCAAATTTAAATGGGTACCTAAAGTTGTTCTTCCCTGATTTCTTATGTGCAGACCCGTCATATGTGGTACTTAGATTTTGGTTGCTCCAAGCATATGGCCGAGCGGAAAGATATTTTATCTAATTATACAGAGAAATATTGTGGGACAGTTAGATTCAGCAATGACCAGTTCTCACCAATTCTAGGTTATGGTGATGTGATTCATGACAATGTGACAACTACGAAGGTGAGCTATGTTGAAAGATTAGGGCATAACCTATTCAGCATTGGCCAGTTCTGTGACAAAGATCTAGAGGTAAATTTCAAGGCCAAGAGATGTTCTGTGCGTACTGAAGATGGTAAGGAACTCTTGGTCGGCACGAGAAAGTCTAACCTCTACACGATAAATTTGTCAAAAGTCCAGACTGACAATGAGATTTATCTACTGTCAAAAGCCTCGATGCAACAAAGTTGGTTGTGGCACCGAAGGCTTTCTCACCTGAATTTTCGTTATATCAACAAACTGGTAACGGGAAAATTGGTAAGGACTTCCTGCGCTGAAATTTGTCAAAGAACATCTCTGTGCAACATGCGAGAAAGGTAAGATGAAGAGATCTGCTCACAAGCCAAAGCCTGAACCTAGTACAAGTTCTTCATTGGAGTTGCTGCATATGGATCTCTGTGGTCCTATGCGTACGCAGAGTATTAACATCAATAAATACGTTTTAGTTATTGTGGATGATTATTCGCGGTACACATGGGTAAAATTTCTAAGAACAAAAGATGAGACACCCGAAGTCATCATCAATTTTCTAAAGACAACTCAAGTGAATTTGCAAAAGCAAGTCAAGCTTATTAGAACGGACAACGACACAGAGTTTAAGAACAAAATTGTGGAAGATTATCTCGAATCGGTCGGGATAACACATCAATTCTCTGCTGCCAGAACGCCAGAACAGAATGGAGTAGTAGAAAGACGGAACCGTACGCTAGTCGAGGCCGCTCGTACTATGCTGAGTCAATCCGATCTACCTCTATTTCTTTGGGCCGAAGCTGTTTCTACTACTTGCTACACGCAAAATCGATCCATAATACATCGCCGGTTCGGTAAAACTCCATATGCTTTGATTAATAATCGTACACCTAGTATTAAACACTTCCATGTTTTTGGATGCATGTGTTTCATTTTAAATGATAGAGAGAGCTTGAACAAGTTCAGACCTAAGACTGATGAAGGCATCTTCATTAGATATTCTCAAACATCTGCGGCATACATAGTGTATCTAAAGAAGTCAAAGACTGTTGTTAAGAGCGTGTTAGATCACAGATTTATTGGATACAAGATCATCCAATCTGAAGATTGAAATCTGAAGCTAAGGCTGAAAAGTCACTCTCAATATTAGTCTAATGTTAGTTTGTAATAATTGTCAAAGTCAATTATTGTATTTTATATTATTATAATATTCCTAAATATCTATTTGTTAAGATATTTTAGGATATTATTATCTTAGATATTATGTTAGATTAAAGTAGATGACATATTAGATATTATCTCATGTATTAGAATATCATATCTCATATCACAATAATCAAGCCAAGAACATTGTTCATCAAGAGAGAAAAACAGAGAGAGCTTCAAAGAGAAAAACGCAAACATCGATCTGTAATCCGTGGTTTGTAATCTATAAGGTTGGTTAATCATATTTGTTTGTGATTGTGTTTGATTGGTAACATCTTGATCATAGATAACTGGACCGACAATTGGTATCAGAGCTATAAACCAGATTCAAATCAAGTTTTAAAAGTCGACACTGTGTTCTTCAAATTTAAAATATTTTTTGAGTTTTAGTGTGTTATTGGAGTTGAAATTGATCAGGTTGTGATCGAATAGTGTTCTAGATCGATTGAGTATTGTTTAATTTCAGTATTGCACTTTAATCGATTCCCATTTTGTGATTTTGGTGTCAAACTGTTCACGACTTGGAACTCACTGTTCCATCGATCAAAATCTTCAAAGAGTGTTTGTTTTTGAGATTAAAAGGTTATAATCTGTTCTAGAAGTGTTAGTGGTCTATTTGTCAAAATTTGGGACTGCTAATCGAAGTCTAGATAGATTTATTTGAGAATTACAACCATTTTTCGAAGCTGCAGGGAAGAACTCACGAGAAGTAAAAGTTTGCGCCAGTTCATAGTGGTTTTTGCGTCACATACTGTTCGCGCAAAACTCCTTTTGCGCCACACAAAACTCCGGTCACAACAACTCACCGGGCTTCAAGCACCCTGGTTTGCGCCATCAACTTCTCGCGCAAAATCCAATTCGCACGACCTTCATCTCGCGCAAGTCTCTGTTTTGTGTCACCAACTACTCGCGCAAAGTTCATTCCGCGCGACCTTCTACTCGCGCAAACCTCAAATTCGCGCGACCCATTTCTCGCGCAAAGTGACTTTTTGCGTCAACTACTTTTAGTGCAAAGTAACTTTCGCGCCAACCACTATTAGCGCAAGTTGTCTTTTGCGCCAGCTTCACTTAGCGCGAAGTTCCTTTTTGCGCCAACTCCTTGTAACGCAAAGTCTCTTTTGCTCCAGACCCTTTTAGCGCAAATTGTGCTTTTTGCGACAGTTCCTGACTTAGTCTTTCTGAAAGGATGACATCAAGAGAAGCTCTAGCTATCGGAACTGACACAAAGCCACCAATACTCTTCAGGGGAGAGTATGAGAAGTGGAAAGATCGGTTCATGGACTTCATAGAAAGACATGATTTGGGTGAATTGATTAGGAAATCTTTAGAGGTAGGAATTATGCCACCTGTTATGAAGACTCGTATGGTTAGGACTGAGGAAGAACCATATCAACTTAAGTTTGATGAACTCGATGGTGAAGACCTAAAGAGAGCAAAAGCTGATAGATTAGCAAAGTATTTCATTCTTCAAGGTATTACTAATGAAATATCTGTGAAGATTGACAGCTATAAAGCTACAGGCAAACAAATGTGGGATCAACTGGAGAAAATGATGCTTGGTTCAAAAGTTGGAAACCAACTCAAGATATCTAACTGCCTTAACAACTATGAAGAATTCAAAGGCAGAGTTGGAGAATCTCTAACCGAAACATATGACAGATTTGTGACCTTGCTGAATGAGTTAAGCAAGAACAAGGTCAATAAATCACAGATAGAGCTGAATGTCAAATTCCTCAGCATCCTCCAGCCTGAATGGAAAAGGTTTACAAGACAGATGAAGCAAATAAAAGATCTGAACGATATTCCACTTCATGAGGTATATGAAACCCTCAAGCAGAATGAGGAAGAGGTGGATGAGATCATGGATGAAAAGAGACAGGGTGAGAAGACAATTGCTGACTCAATTCCTCTTGTTGTTGTTGTGAAGAAGAAGATGATTGTGTCTGAATCAGAAGAGGTTGAAAGTGAAGCAAACTCTGACTCTGACGACTGTGAAAAACTAAAGCAGGCTATGCTTATGTTGACCAAGGCTTTTCAAAAGAAGTTCTACAAAAAGCCTAGCTCGAACAGTCAGAGGTATTCATTTGGTCCTAGTAACTATGTTCAGAAGGAGAGATTTGAAGGAAAGAGGTTAGAGGAAAGGAAGCCAAAAGAGAAAAACGCAAACATCGATCTGTAATCCGTGGTTTGTAATCTATAAGGTTGGTTAATCATATTTGTTTGTGATTGTGTTTGTTTGATAACAAGTTGATCATAGATAAGTGGACCGACAATTGGTATCAGAGACTCCAAAATGCTCTGAAGAGACCAATCAACAAGAACCAATCAGCAAGAACCTCCAAAATGCTACAACTGTGGCAGACTTGGACATTTTGCCGAAGACTGCCAAAGACCCAAAGTTCGGAACTCCGACTACTACAAGAACAAAATGCTTCTAGCCAAGCAACAGGAAGCTGGAAAGGCATTGATGGCAGAAGATGAATTCTGGCTAGATCAGTCAGATCAAGAAGATGAAAATGAAGAGAAGGACGAGATAGCACATCTATGCTTTATGGGCAAGCTGGAAATAGAAGCTGAAGCTGATTCCGATGAAGAGGACAACGAAGAGGTATGTGATTTAACTAAATCAGATTTCTTAAATCAAATGCATGCCATGATGACAAAACTCCAAGAATTAGAGTCTAAACTTAAACGTGAAAAAGGTGTTATTAATGACAAAAACCAATCAATATAGAAACTTAGCGAGTATATTGCTGAGAAGAAAGTATTGATTGAGATTTTACATAAGAACATTGACACCAGCGCAAAAGAAAAGACCATAATTCTTAAAGAGATTGCTGAAACAAATTCTAAATTGAGAATGTCTGAGTTTAATTTCAAAAAGCTTACGAGAATGTATTCTTCGCGTTCCGAAGAAAACAAATCTTTACTTGCAAAATTAAATGCTTTGGAAGGGAAGTTATACTCATTGGGTCAAACTGAACAAACCATTCATCTAAACAAACCTAAAGAGCATAAAGAGAGTTGGGGAATTGGTTATGAGAATCCTAACTACCTTAAAAAGGGTATATCTAAAGTGCCAGCACTTTATGATTTTACATTCTTAAGACTTTCTCAACGATACCCTGAACTTATAGTTTTCTGGACTGTCTAAAGAGGATGAAGCCAAGGAAACAGAAAAACGAAAGAACAAATCCAAATTTTAACTTCCATTTCTTTATGGGAAGTTGAATCAAAGTTATAGTTCTGTTCAATCAAAATCTCTTTCAAATGATTTTTTTGAGAGTTATTCTATAAAAGAAATGGAGGCTAAACCTATTGAAGGTAAACTTTACGTCCCTCCTCTCATTTTGGAAAGTAAAATTTCTGAACTTGAGACATCTTTAGGAGATGAAAGACTTTTGATTGAAGTTGAACAAAAAGTGTTTTCAACTGTGCTTAAGAATACTGTTCTTTCTAAATCAACTAAGGCTTCAAAATTTGATGATATGTTTAGTCTAATTGATGGAGGGTTTGATTTTCTACACTCTGATGGTGTTTTAGATGATTATATTGATCAATTTGATTTTAGTGCCAAACTTCCTAATCATTCGTCTTTTGTTGTGAATTCCTTTGGATTATCCAGTATGTTTGAGAAAGGTGCAACATCAACGAAAGTTGATAAATCAGTTTCTGTGAAAACTAAGAATGCTAAAGGTAAGAAGAAATCTCAGCATTCACAGAAACCGATCACTACTGGTAAGCCAAAGAAGAATCATTCATTTGATTCTCACAATTCTAACTCAAAAGTTTCAAATGTTTCAGATTTGAGCAAGAAAAAGCTTGGAGTTAAATCTAAGTGGCAACCAAAACAGGAGATTGACGAGACTGCTAAATCTTTTTCTAGTGTTGACTGTAATAAGAATACTACTAGTAAAGATGTTTTGATTGCGAATGTTGCTATTTCTAAACCTAATCTTGTTGTTTCTAGCAAGAAATATTCTATGAAGCAATTATTCCAGTTACGTCTGTCTGCTAGAAAGTCTTCATATTATGATAAACATGATTATGCTTCTTGTCAAGATTCTGATATTTGGTTTGACACATATCATGTACACTCTTATCATTCTAATTCTTCATTTGATTCTCAAAAACAAAGAGGACCCAAATTTAAATGGGTACCAAAATCATGTGCTAACACCTTAGGTCCCATTTATAAGTGGGTACCTAAACCTCTTGTTTCGTAATTTCTCTTGTGCAGACCCATCATATGTGGTACTTGGATAGCGGGTGTTCCAAGCATATGACCGGGCAGAAAGGTATGTTGACCAACTATACAAAGAAATACTGCGGAACAGTTCGATTTGGTAACGATCAATTTTCACCAATTCTGGGGTATGGTGATATGGTACACGACAAAGTCACGATTAAGAAGGTGAGCTATGTTGAAGGCTTAGGACACAACCTTTTCAGTATAGGCCAGTTCTGTGACAAAGGCTTAGAGGTAAATTTCAAAGCCAAAAGGTGTTCTGTTCGCACTGAAGATGGCAAGGAACTCTTGATCGACACTCGAAAGTCCAACCTCTACACAATCAATTTGTCAAACGTCCAGACTGACAAGCAGGTATGTCTACTCTCAAAAGCCTCGATGCAACAAAGCTGGTTATGGCATCGACGACTCTCTCACCTCAATTTTCGGTACATCAATAAACTGGTCAGTGGAAAGTTAGTGAACGGACTTCCTGAGCTAAAGTATGTCAAAGAACATCTGTGTGCAGCGTCTGAAAAAGGTAAGATGAAGAGAGCTCCACACAAACCAAAGCCTGAACCGAGTACCAACTCTCCATTAGAGTTGTTGCATATGGATCTCTGTGGTCCGATGCGAACGCAAAGCTTAGGCGGAAAGAAGTACACATTAGTTATCGTGGACGATTATTCGCGATACACGTGGGTCAAACTTCTACGTTCAAAAGATGAGACGCCCGAAGTACTCATCACATTTCTGAAGATGACCCAGGTGAATCTGCAGAAACCAGTCAAGCTTCTCAGAACTGACAACAGCACAGAGTTCAAGAACAAAACAGTCGAAGAATATCTCGAATCGGTCGGGATATCACATCAATACTCTGCTGCACGTACGCCTCAACAGAATGAAGTAGTCGAAAGGTAAAATCGTACGCTAGTCGAGGCCGCTCGAACTATGCTAAGCCAATATGACTTACCTCTATTTCTATGGGCCGAAGATGTATCGACTGCGTGTTACACTCAGAATCGTTCCATGATACACCGCAGATATAAGAAGACTCCGTATTCGTTAATCAACAACCGAACACCGACAATCAAATATTTTTATATATTTGGGTGTAAGTGTTATGTTCTAAACGACAGAGAGAGTCTGAACAAGTTCAACGCTAAGGCGGATGAGGGCATCTTTATTGGCTATTCCTCTACATCTACTGCATACCGTGTATACTAGAAGAAGTCAAAGACCGTTGTTGAAAGCGTCAACGTTACATTTGATGAGGAGATGGCTTCTGAGCATGTTCGTTCAGAACCCGTGATAACCGGAGTACTAGCTTCTGGGCAAATCAGTCCAGAACCTGTGTCTCAAGTGAACAAATCAGATGGGGCATCAACGTCTACTAATCACTTATCTGATTTAGATTTATTATTTGAACTTTTTTATGATGAATTTCTTGGATCTAAAGTAACCAAATCTGTTGTGGTTGACAGGATGGAAGACTCAATGACTACTCATCCAACCATGTCAGATATGATTCAACAAGAAGTTCAAGTTCAAATACCTACTCCTACAGTTGAAGCTGTGACCAATAATGAAGAGACAGAAGTTGCTGAATCAGTAGGGTGTTCTGTAAGGACTGATCTACAGGCTGACCAAGTTGTACCTACTGAGACTTCTGCACCTACTACTTCAACTGAACCCGTCATTCCCACTGAACAACCCGGAGAAGATAACAATGGATTCATATATGATGATATTGATCTATCTACATATAATCCACTCCCTCATGAACACAAATGGACCAAAGCACACTCGATAAGCCAAATCATTGGAGATCCAACAAAACCGGTGCAAACTAGGTCTGCTTCTATGAATATGTGTATGCATGAATCCTTTCTGAGCAAGATCGAGCCTACTCGCGTATCTGAGGCCCTTGCTGATTCAGATTGGGTGACTGCAATGCAAGAAGAACTTAATCAGTTTGAAGTACTTGAAGTCTGGAGACTCGTACCCAAACCTCAAGGTAAAACCATAATTGGTACGGAATGGGTTTTCAAAATCAAGAAAGATGAAGATGGTACTGTTATCATAAATAAAGAAAGACTTGTTTCCAAGGGATATAGGCAAGAGGAAGGAATAGATTACAATGAGACTTATGCTCCAGTGGCGCGTTTAGAGGCAATTCAGATGTTTCTAGCCTACGCAGCCCACAAGAACTTCACGGTCTTTCAAATGGTCGTGAAGACAACATTTCTGAATGGCATTCTCAAGGAGGAAGTCTACGTCTCGCATCTAGAAGGCTTTGTTAATCAAGAGAAACCGAATCATGTATACATTCTCGACAAAGCTCTTTATGGACTGAAACAAGCTCCTCACGCCTGGTATGATGTCTTATCTAAGTTTTTGGTCAAGTCAGGTTTTACAAAAGGTACGGTCGATACCACTTTATTCCTTAAAAGGGAGAAAGACGATATCATTCTAATTCAAATATATGTGGATGATATTATTTTTGGCTCTACAAATCCTAAATACTGTAAGAATTTTTCAAACCTTATGGTGCCACGTTTTCAGATGAATATGATGGGATAGATGAATTTCTTTCTCGGATTACAAGTCAAACAATTTTCATCGGGGATTTTCATCAATCAATCTAAATACATTCTTGATATTATTCGGAAGTTCAAAATGGAAAATTGTAAACCGATGTTAGGACTTATAGAGGGATGATAGGTTCTTTGATGTATCTTACTTCCAGTAGGCCGGATATAATGTTTTCTACATGTTTATGTGCTCGATATCAGGCTAATCCTAAAGAATCCCATGTGTCTGCAGTTAAGCGCATTTTTAGGTATCTGAAGGGGACTGCAGATCTTGGTCTGTGGTATTCTAAAGATACTAGCTTTGAACTAACAGCATATACAGATGCAGATCATCCTGGTTGCATGCTAGACAAGAAGAGCACGTCAGGTCATATACAGTTCCTCGGTGATAAACTCGTCAGTTGGGCATCGAAGAAGCAATTATGTGTTTCAACTTCAACGACCGAACAGAATATGTGGCTGCTGCTAGCTGCTGTTCTCAGGTCTTGTGGATGAGAACGCAACTGCGAGACTACGGTTTTCACTTCAACAAAATCCCGATCCACTGTGACTCGAAGAGCGCTATCGCGACAACAACTAATACTGTTCAGCATACAAAGACCAAACACATCGATGTCAGGTATCATTTTATAAAAGATAATGTTGAAAAAGGAACAATTGAACTTTACTTTGTAAAAACTGATTATCAGCTTGCAGATTTGTTTACCAAACCCTTGGACGAAAAGAGATTCAATTTTCTTGTCTCTAGGCTTGGTATGCTAAATCTTAAGACCTAATCGGTGGTTACCTATTAAAGCTTCTTATTGTAATTTTTTCATCATTTCTATATCTTTAGTTCCGCAAGATATCTGCACTTTAATATTCTGTTTATGATCTTAGGGGGAGTGTCAAAAGAAATTCCTAGATGATCAATGTTATTTTGAGGAGGAGCATACCTAATTTATGCATTTACTTTTCTGTCAAATTTTTGTAATGCATGATTTTAGGGGGAGCTTTTAAAAGGCAAAGGAGTTAGGCTATGACTTCTGATTATTTCTGATCAGAACTCGTACTTTCATTGATTTACTGTTTTTTGTCTTTTTAATTTCAGTGAATAGATTTGCTTTGATTATGACTTAAGACTTTTGCAGTTTGAGAGATGCTTACACGTTCATATCAATTATGACTTTAAGCTTAACTTCATGAGATGTAAGATTGCACGTTAAGGTATAATTCTTTATCTTAATCTCATATATGTTTGAAAGAAGGACAACTTTCAATCATTGAAAACATGTTCTCAAATGTTCAAATCACTTCCCGATTCTTCGTCAGATTTTATAATTTGGAAGTTCAATTTTCAATGTTTTCTTAATTCATCTTTGAGCTTTAACTGATATAGTTAAACCATTTTGAGCATCACATGCTTTCTAGCAAAACAGGATTTCATTGTGCTAGGACTTAACACAACTTCTACGGATACACGTTAACCAGTGTTTCCTACCCAAGAGGTTAATCCATAGTGATTGAGTGTGAGGAGTCGAAAAAAAATGAGTGTGGGTTGTGTGATGAGGTATACAGAACAAGAGAGTTTGGTTAGAGTAAGCTAAATGTTTAAAAGAAAGAGGGTGTGAGAACAGAGTTAAAAGAATATCAGAACTCTGCACCAATTTTTTCTGAGCCGGGAAACCACAATTCTAATGTTTCACAACTCTTTGGTGATCATTATTGAAATAGGCAACTAGACCATGCCAACTCTTGACTTTACCCCACCAGCTACTCATTTTCTTCTTAACAGGAAAGTGTTTCACATTTTCAAAGGGGAAGCAGCACATTTGCTATCTGATTTTCATTTGGACTATCTGGATATTGAAAAGAAGGAAGTCTGCCCCACCTTCGCACTTCAATCATGCACATTGAGTCTATGTTTAACTTACTGTTGTCTCAGTGGTTTACACAATTTTGAGCCTATAAGCAATCATCAGTGCTTAATTCTTTCTATCACATGCACGAACACACAAGGAATTTGTTTCTTTGTCATAATGTTCATAGAAATTACCTTTGTGGTGTTTCGATGATTGAATGGAAGCCCTGGGGGAGTGAACATCAAAATGCTCCTTTCCATTGTGTACTCGTTACACACAGTGACTTAGTGTTACTGACAGGCATTTTAACTAATTCATTTGTTGATTCAGGTGTTACACGATTAATTTGTCTGGATTTGCAAAGATCTGGATGAATATCTTTTGGATTGACGAATCAGAGGCTCCTTATGAAAGGCATTTCTTACTCAAAGTTTTGATGAAATCGTTGCTTTTTTCATCAAAAAGGGGGAGAAGAGCTAATCAAGAAATAGGAGAAGAAATGGGAGAGAACAAAATTTTAGAGAAATGTCCAAGATCAAATTCTTCAAAGAAAAAGTATTCTGAAGACATGCTGATTTTAGAGAAAATTTCTTTGAAGATACTTTGCTAAACCAATCTGAGCTAAAACTGGAGATTATTATATATTGAAGACAAAGAAGGAGATTGCATCTTCTGAGCTCAAAGAGAAGACTGAATTGCTAAATCCTTTTAGTAATGATCTTGATCCAAAGGGGGAGATTGTTAGATCACAGATTTATTGGATACAAGATCATCCAATCTGAAGATTGAAATCTGAAGCTAAGGCTGAAAAGTCACTCTCAATATTAGTCTAATGTTAGTTTGTAATAATTGTCAAAGTCAATTATTGTATTTTATATTATTATAATATTCCTAAATATCTATTTGTTAAGATATTTTAGGATATTATTATCTTAGATATTATGTTAGATTAAAGTAGATGAGATATTAGATATTATCTCATGTATTAGAATATCATATCTCATATCACAATAATCAAGCCAAGAACACTGTTCATCAAGAGAGAAAAACAGAGAGAGCTTCAAAGAGAAAAACGCAAACATCGATCTGTAATCCGTGGTTTGTAATCTATAAGGTTGGTTAATCATATTTGTTTGTGATTGTGTTTGATTGATAACATCTTGATCATAGATAACTGGACCGACAATTGGTATACAGAGCGTAAATGTAACATTTGACGAAGAAATGGCTTCTGAACAAAGTAGTTCAGAACCCGTACTTACTGGAGTGTTAGCTTCTGGGCAAATCAGTCCAGAACCTGTATCTACTGAGAATAAATCAGATGAAGCGTCATCGTCAAATTCTCATTTATCTGATTTAGATTTGTTATTTGAACTGTTCTACGATGAATTTCTTGGTTCTAAAGTGTCTAAACTTGTTGTGGTTGACAGATCAGAAGATTCACAAAGACATCAACCAACCACTTTAGACATATCTACTGAATCAAGTTCCCCGATTCAGCAAGGAATTCTAGTTCAAACACCTACTCTATTGGTTGAAGCTGTGAATGTTAACGAGGAGACAGAAGTTACTGAATCAGTTTGTTGTACTATCACAACAAATCAACAGTCAGACAATGTTGTTCCAACTGAAACTTCTGCACAAGAAACTTCAACTGTACCCCCATCAATTCCTGAGCAAAATGGTGAAGCTGACAGT
Organism: Arctium minus; assembly: GCA_954870635.1. NCBI lineage: Eukaryota > Viridiplantae > Streptophyta > Magnoliopsida > Asterales > Asteraceae > Arctium > Arctium minus. The sequence goes on along the minus strand of OX941080.1, from coordinate 83,096,903 downwards.
GGATATCTAGATGATAATCATGATCAATCTACATCGAATCCACTTCCTCACGAACATAAGTGGACCAAAGAGCACCCGATAAGCCAAATAATTGGAGATCTATCAAAGCCGGTGCAAACTAGGTCTGCTACATTGAATATGTGTATGCATGACTCGTTCCTGAGTAAGATAGAGCCTACTCGAGTATTAGAAGCTCTAGCTGACTCGGATTGGGTTACTGCAATGCAAGAGGAGCTGAACCAATTCAAAGCTTTAAAAGTCTGGAGACTTGTGCCAAGACCAGAAGGTAAATCTATTATCGGCACTAAATGGGTATTCAAGAACAAAAAGGACGAAGATGGTATCGTAATTGAAAATGTAATTTTCCCAATTCAATCAAGCACTATCAATTCAAGATTTGACATTCAAGTTCTAGATAGAGAGTAGAGAGAGAAACAGTCACAGTCGTATTATGAATGAATGTAACAAATACAAAGCTTCACACCAAACTCTTATAACACTATACCCTTATATACCTATCATACTTACAAACACTCACATACTTATACAACAAGTTGACTTTACAAGACTTGACTATTTGACTTTACAACACTTTGACTTTTCCTATTAAATCTTGGATACAATTATACACTAACAATCTCCCCCTTTGTATTCAAAATTTAATAAAAATATGACAATCATCTTCAACGCTTTGATTCTTCAAACTTTATCTCTGACGGCTTTGAACTTTGTAGCTCTGACAGTCTTTAGACTCTGATGCTTTGAAGAATCTTTAAAAGTCTTTCACATTTAACATCTTTGGAAAGTCAACAAGTCTTGAACATGAATTTGAATTCTTGAAACTTTTGAAACAACCTTGAACTATTGATTGAGGAATCTTTGATCTTGTATCTTCACCTCTCTGATCTCTGGATCATCTTCAGAAAACCAACTTTCTTAATTATCTTGATTTATCTTTGAATCATCTCGGAATTTGAATCATCTCGGAATGATTTATTTTCATCTTATTTGAATGAGTTGAACTTTGTAAATTTCTCCACATGTCTTTTCACTTTATGACTTTGAAATTAAACTTTCAGAATTTCTCCCCCTTTTTGATGAATTTGTGAGAATCAAAATCATCAAAACTCATTTCAAAGTCAGCTCAGTCTTTGAAACTTCTCCCCCAAATTAAACATTGTAGAATAGTCTTCATGATCTGAACATTCTCCCCCAATTAATCTGATAAAGAGCCGTCAATTCATGAATGTATTTATCCGAATCTTTTCAAATTTAGACAAATTATGAGTTGTAACCCTGAATCAACAAATGAAACAGTTAAAAATGCCTGTCAGTAACACAAAGTTATTGTGTACAACAAATGTACAATTTAAGGAGTTGGTTTGATGTTGACTCCCCAGGACTTCCATTCAATCATCGAAAAAAAACACAAGGTATTTTCTATGAATGTTCTGACAGAAAAATAAATTTTATGTGTGGTCGTGCATGTGTTATGAAAGAATTAGCACAATCATTGTGTTTCATAAGGCTCAAAGTATGTAAACCATTGAGACAACAATGATTATACATAGACTCAATGTGCTTGATGAAGGGTCGAAGGTGGGGAAACTTTCCTTCTTTTTCAATATTAGTATCTTCCAAGTGAAGAACCAATAGCGCATGTGCTGCATCCCCAGAAAATGTGAAACATTCTCTTTTTGAGAAAAGAATGAGTAGCTGGTGGGGTGTTTGCAAGAGATGGCATGGGCTAGGTGCCTTTTTCAATGACGGTCACCAAAGAATGTGAACCAATCAGATTATGTGGTTGTCCGACTCAGAAAGAAGTTTGGTGCAGAGTTTATATTCTTTTACTCTGTTCTCTCACTCTCTTTCTTTTAAACATGTAAGATCACTTCTAACCAATTTCTCTTTTCCATTTTACCTCATCACACACCATTCTCAATCTTTTGACCCCTCTCCCCTTAATCACTCTAAGGATTACTTCCTGGGTAGGAAACACTGGTTATCGTGAATCCATGGAAGTTCATTTAAGATCTCACACTGAATCCCATGTATTTGTCCTAAAAGCATGTTGTGCCTCAATGATATTCTTGACATTTTAGCACAAGAAATCATTTGTCAGTATGTGTATGCTCATTAAGAATCAGAATGAAATTTGAGCATGTTAAGCATTTAAGATTTCTCAAAACTTTATATTAATGAATAATCATGAAAGAATAGAAATACTTTGAGAATCTGACAATGATTTAGATCAGATCAAAATTCATGAAGAATAATATTTTGGGAAATCAAAGATGTAAGATGTTTATATGAACAATATATAAACATATTAACAATAAAAGCACATGTAATGATGAAATGATGTTTGATTCAAACAACAATGAATAGCAAACGGGAGTATTACCATAGAAAGATTTATCTTTTGATACATGGTAATAACAAAATCAAATATAAAGTACTGAACCAGTGTGTGTGGATACTTGACAGTATATAGACAAGATAATACACAAGTATTAATCTTTGGAAACACACGGTCAGTTAAACATTAAAGCTCCATGATGAAAAACATTTAAAAGTCACACTTCTAAATTCATGAAATCTTTTGAGAATAGAGAAGTGGTTTAAACATTTAAGAAAACGTTTTTCATGTTTGAAAGTTGTTCTTCTTTCAAACAATCAGAGATTAAGATCAGAAGATACTTACCTTTAAGCTCCCCGTCAAATCATGATAGAATGATTTATATGCTGATAAGCTCTCCCTGGATATTTTCAAAATATCCTTATCTTTAAACATTGAAGACCGAGTCCTAAACTGATATGTTTAGAAGTCATAGTCTTTTAACTTTGAAGTCCGGGTCTTGAACTGAATTATTCAAGAGCCATTGTTCTTGACATTGAAGTCCGGGGTTTGAATTGTTTAGTTCAAAACCCTTTGTTCTTGCTCCCCCTTAAACTTTGGGTGCCTGCAACACAGATTTAGCTTTTGGTACCCACTGATATTTGGGTCCTGATATGTTAGTTGCAGTTCTTGTGGGGGTAATATAATATGAACCATACCAGTAATTAACAAAATTATTACTTACAAAGTCATGTGCTCCACAGTAAGAACAATAAATATTCTTTTGAGCAATCCTGATCAAATGATTAGTAGAGAAAAACATATCAGAATTACCGAAAGATTTACCTTTGTGTGCACTGTTCTTTTTGGCATTTGATGTGGAAGCAGATGCTTTGTCTTTCTTTATCTCATCTGAAGAACCTTTAACTCTCCAGACCATATGTTCTTTCTTAGAATGCTTTCCAAGAGATTTAACATAAAAGCTCGCTGGACTATCAACAGACTTGTCATAAAATAGATTAGATGGTCAAATCTGATTTGATTTGACAATATTCGGTTTGATACTTTTCCTTTTGAAAACATTTTCATGAATAGAACTCGAAGCTGCTTTGAAAGAACAGATTGATTCTGTTGAGTTATCAACAGGTGATTGATCAATCACATCAGCTGAAACTTTATTTGACAAATCAACGTTTGCAGCTTCTAAGTTCTTTATCTTTTCAGATAAAATGTTTCTTTCAGCAATGAGTGTATCAAACTTCTATTTAGCCATCTGTTCTTTATCTTTTCAGATAAAATGTTTCTTTCAGTAATGAGTGTATCAAACTTCTATTTAGCCATCTGTTCTTTAAGAATGTCTGAGGATAGAACAGTTAACTTGGATGTGAGCTTAGATATTTCTGATTCAAAGATTTGACGCTCTTGCTTAAAATCTTTTTCTAAGTTCTTGTTTTGTTCAAAAATATCTTTGAAAATCCCAACATTTCTCTTCTCAACAATTTTCTTTTCAAGCTCAAAAGACTTTTTCTTTTCTTGAAAAGATTTTCTTTCTTTCTCAAGTAAGTCTTGTAAAATAGAGATCTGTTTGGGAAATTCAGCAGTTTTGTCTTTAAGAACTTTTCTCTCTTTGGCAAAAGTGTCTCTTTCGGTAATCAAAATATTTTCAAACTTTGACACTTGCTTCGAGAGTTTAATGCATCTATGCCCAAGATCCTTTTTCTCTTGTAAAGTTTTCTTAGAAAGATCAGATTGCTTTTGAGTAGAAGATTTATCTGAATCAACTTTAACTTTATCTGCTTGGAGGCTTTTCAGTAATTCAGCATTTTTGGCTTCCAAAACAGATATCTTTTCTTCAAAAGCCGTAAACTTTTGTTGAAGCTCAACTAATTTAGCTTGCTGTTCCAATGATCTTTGTTCAGTTGTCTTCAGTTGGCTTTGAAGATTTACAAATTTTCTCTCTTTCAACTTGATTTCTTTTTCACAAGTCTGAATAGTATTCTCTTTTAAAGTAATCATTTTCTCTTTCTCTTTAATCTCTTTCTCTCTTGCTTTTATGATATTCTCTTTGATAGCAATATCTTTCTGTTTTTCATTAATCTCTTTCTTTCTTTCCTTGACGATACCTGCAAAATCAGATTTAGCATTATTAGCACATTTTATACAATCAGAAGTTTTATTAGAATTTGACAAAGTAGATTTCAACTCCTGAATCTATTTAAGTAAAAATGAATTCTGATTCTTTAGTTTGTTTCTTTCAGCTTCAATTGTCGGTATCTCAGGCATGTACATAATTGCACAGTCTCTCCCTGACAAAACTGTAGACGTCTTGAATGAATGATCGTTCCCAAATAATTCTGAAAATTTGACTGAAAGTCAAAATCAGATCACCACTTGAAAATAATTCTCAGAAAAATTCCAACTCTGGAACTCGCAAACAATAGAAACTCGCAGATCACTAAACTCGCAAAGTACTGTTCAACAAACTTCACGCTAAACGTTATGTGCGCGAAAAGTAAACCCGCAGAACACTGAATGCGCGAAGTGAGAAACTCTTGCGCGAAATGTAGAACTCGCTAGAAGAGTTATGCGCGAAGTAGCTTCTCGCAAAGTGCTTCGTGCGCGAAGTAGTCTTAGAAAAATTTCGAACTCTGAATTTCTCGCAAGTGAATGTAAACTCGCACGTCAACAGATACTTGCGCGTTCCATACTTAGAAAAGTTTGACAATCTACTTCTCGCTAAATGGAAACTCGCATGTCAAGAAAACTCGCGAGTCACTGTTGATTTCACTTCTCGCTGAATGTGTTGTGCGATAACTATAAACTCTCAAACATCATGAATACCAACATTGTGCGCGTTCTTCAGTCTAGCGTGTTCTTGATTAGCGCAAACTTTGAATCTTGCGCGTTTAACACTTAAACTCACAGATTCGATCCAAAAGTCATTTTAACCTGCAATTTGCTTTCAAGGATTGTACCAATATGATCGAATTTCAGTTTTAACACATTTCTAATCAATCATTATGACTAGAAACAACAAAATACAATTCAATTTGACAAAATACAGTATTCGTGAAAGTTTTTCAAGAAAGTCAAATAAATCCAAAATTAAATCTGATTGAGTGATTAAATCGTGTAAAAATATGAATACAAAATGATCTAGCACTCAAATCGATCACACTTAAACCATTTTTACATTTAAAAACAACAAACTCAACAAAATTCGATCCAACAGTCTTCTTCAGATGTCGTTCTGCGTGTTCTTGAAGATTTCAAGAAATTGATACAAATCAAGTGATGAAATATATCTGAATTAAATTTGGTCTCTCTCTGATACCAATTGAAAAATGTAATTTTCAAATTCAATCAAGCACTATCAATTCAAGATTTGACATTCAAGTTCTAGAGAGAGAGTAGAGAGAGAAACAGTCACAGTCTTATTGTCAATGAATGTAACAAATACAAAGCTTCACACCAAACTCTTACAACACTATACCCTTATATACCTATCACACTTACAAACACTCACATGCTTATACAACAAGTTGACTTTACAAGACTTGACTATTTGACTTTACAACACTTTAACTTTTCCTATTAAATCTTGGATACAATTATACACTAACAATAATTAGAAATAAAGCACGACTTGTTGCAAAAGGCTACTGGTAAGAGGAAGGAATCGATTATGACGAGACTTACGCTCCAGTGGCACGCATTGAAGCGATCAGAATGTTTCTTGCGTATGCTGCTCATAAAAACTTCACTGTCTACCAGATGGACGTGAAGACTGCCTTTCTAAATGGCATTCTTAAGGAGGAAGTCTATGTATCACAGCCTGAAGGCTTTGTGAATCCAGATAAACTGGATCATGTCTACATCTTGGATAAAGCACTTTATGGTCTTAAACAAGTGTCTCGAGCCTGGTACGATGTCTTATCAAAGTTTTTGGTCAAGTCGGGCTTCACAAAAGGTAAAATCGATACTACTTTGTTTATTAAGAAAGAAAAAGCCGATATCATTCTTATTCAAATCTATGTGGATGACATCATATTTGGCTCTACAAATCCAAAGTACTGTAAGAACTTTTCTAATCTAATGGTGTCAAGATTTCAAATGAGTATGATGGGAGAGATGAACTTCTTTCTCGGATTACAAGTTAAGCAATTTTCAACGGGGATTTTCATAAATCAATCAAAGTACATTTTTGATATTTTGAGAAAATTCAAAATGGAAAATTGTACAACAATCGAACCTCGATGGCACCGGGAACTAAGATCGGCATGGATCCTTCAGGAAAACCTGTTGATGTTAGAACCTATAGATGAATGATTGGTTCTTTGATGTATTTAACTTTAAGTAGGCCAGATATTATGTTTTCTACATGTCTATGTGCAAGATATCAGGCTAATCCCAAAGAATCCCATTTGTCTGCGGTCAAAAGGATTTTTAGATATCTGAAGGGTACTGCAGATCTTGGTCTGTGGTATCCTAAAGATACTAGTTTTGAACTGACAGCTTACTCAGATGCAGATCATGCAGGTTGTATGTTAGACAGGAAGAGTACATCGGGTCATATACAGTTTCTTGGAGATAAACTCGTTAGTTGGTCATCAAAGAAACAATTATGTTTTTCCACATCAACGGCTGAGGTGGAGTATGTTGCTGCTGCAAGCTGCTGCTCTCAAGTCTTGTGGATGAGAACACAACTGCGAGATTATGGCTTCAAATTCGACAAAATCCCAATTTACTGTGACTCTAAGAGCGCCATTGCCATATCAACAAATTCTGTACAGTATACAAAGACAAAACACATAGACGTATGATATCATTTTATTAAAGACAATGTCGAAAAAGGTACAATAGAACTTTATTTTGTAAACACTGATTATCAGCTTGCAAATTTATGTACCAAGCCTCTCGATGAAAAGAGATTTAATTTTCTCGTTTCCAAACTTGGTATGTTAAATCTCAAGACATAATTGGTGATTACCTACTAAAGTTTTCATAATTGTTATTTTTCTTCATTTCTTTATTTTTAATTTGAAAGATATCTGCACTTTAAGGTATGTTCATGATCTCAGGGGGAGTGAGAGAAGATGAAAAGTTGATCTACAATCATTTGAGGTGGAGTTCATATTTCTGCATATGATTATCATTGATAAATTTTTATGATGCATAAATGCAGGGGGAGTATCAATGAGGAGTAAGGAATATGATTTCTGATTATTTCAGATCAGAACTCGTACATTCAATGTTTTACTGCTTTATGTCATTTACTTTTCAATAAATTTTTGTGAATAAAGCTTTGCACTTTGACGACTTTGTGATTTTTGCAGAAATGAGAGGAAGCTTAAATGCTCATATCTTTTATGACTTAGAGCTGACTTGATGAGATTTAAGACAGAACGAAAAGGTTTATTCCTAATCTTAATCTCATACGTATCTGAAAGAAGAACAACTTTCAGGTATGAAAACATGTTCTTAAATGTTCAAACCACTTCTGATTCTTAAACAATTTCATGAATATAGTGTTGGTTCTAAGTGTTCAAGAATGATTATAAAATAATATTGCCGGTAATTTATGATCCTATAGGGTCACACCAAAAACAAGTAGACACCTAATTAATATTTATAAGAATTCGATTCTTGATAAATATTAATAATTCTTGAAAATTATTATTGAATGTGATACATAATAATTGATGCAAATAAAAGATTCTAGTTTATTTATAATATGATGGGCTCATATGTAACTAGAATTAAAAGAGAGACTTATAGTGATAAAGTTTGAATTGTTAAAATTATGATTTTAACTATTCAAACTAAGGGGACCAAGAAAGAAAGTCTTGCATGGTCAAACTTTAAACTAGATGGTTTAAAATGAAAAATTGCATGGTTAGACCCATTTTTATTGGTGGACTTGATGGTTTTGGAAAACCATCAAAATTGAAACCATGGAATATGACAATAAAAAGTGGGTCTTACAAGATGATTTGGTGGTGGCTTTTTATAAAAAAAAAAAAAAAAGAAAGATGCCATCTCTATTTTTCTCTCCAAGAAAACTCACAATCACCACCACTATTTTGATGTGGTTTTTGTCTTCTACAAAATCTATAGATTAGATTCTTGGTAGAAGAACCTTTTTTGCATCATCAAGAAGGAACTAGCATTCCACAAAGTGTTGGAGCTTGTTGGTGGATACCAATAGAGGAACTCTATTTTGGGTTCTACATTCATCATCAACGATCAACCTCCCGTGAGGATCCAAAGGCTTCAAAGGTTGTAGTTCCAAACTTTTATTTTCAAGTTAAATCTTTACATGCATGTAACAAGATTCTATTGTGGGAGTTAAAACTTGTTTAATTTTGTTTATGTTCAAAATTTTATTTTGCTTCCGTTGCTCAAAATTTATTTTGTGGTTTTTGAAACTCTCTTTTGAACGTAAAATCCCAACAAGTGATATCAGAGCCAATGTTATATGCATGTTTAGTTTAAAAATATACTTGGTTTTTGGAAGCCATGGGTAAAAATTTTTATATGAAATGTTCCATGCGTGGCTTCTTTTGGCAATTTTTGCTAGTTTTATTTTATATATTTTATGTGTCAAAATTTAGATGGATTTTTGAATCCATGGTTTATTTTTGTTACATAAAAGATTGTGATTAGAAAAACAAAGTGTTGTTTTTTTCTATTTTATGTTGCATGTTTTTGTGCATAAACAAGTCATGGACCCATGTGTTGATATTCGATATGGTTGTAAAAACCTTTTCTTTTATGTTGGCATTTAATAGTAAATAGGTTTATTATTTTTCTCTCTTGTAAGTATTAGATAGTTTTTTTTGAAAATGTACCAAGAGAGAAAGACCAACATAAGGTCCAAGATGGAAGCTTTTTGGGCCATATTGGTGTCATCACCAATTTTGGGCTTTGCAAGCCCATATGGGCTAGGTAGACTTTTTCAACACATGAAGAAGGACTTGAACACTTGGATGCATGGAGATGTTGGAGCAAGTGGGAGATTCAAGACTTTTATTTTCTTTTTGTCCTTTAAGAAAGGACTAAGCATTCTTGTTCGGCTCACAAGAAATGACATTAGAATTGACTTGGTTTTTATGCACATTCTTATGCACTTTTTATGCATGTTGTGGTTGTTTATGTTCTTTTATTATATTGCCTTAATATATAGAATATTTTTGCATTTAAAAGAACATATAATTGGTCCTATGACATTTTAAAATGATTTAAAATTATAGTAAGAACTTTTAAAATATGTTTTAAAAGTGAAATGGACCAAACCTTAAAATGGAGATTTTAGGTTAAGCAAAAGTTTAAAATGGAGATTTTAAATCCATAACATGTAAATTGGTTCAATTGTGTTTTTGAATAAAAAGGTTTATTAAAAACGCTCTAACTTTAAAATTGGATTTTAAATGAACCAAACAATTTAAAATGGAGATTTTAAATATTTTTGAAGATATTTTTTTTTTTCAAAAAAAAATTAAGAGTTCTTTTGACGCATGTAGTTACATGGTACTAAGAGTTTGGAAATCAAGTTTTGACGTTTTTTTATCATAAGATGCTAAATGGTTTTATAAGTTTTTTGTTATAAAATTCCAAACATCAAAATTTTTGAAATTAGTGAAAAGGGATTAAAATGGAGTTTTACGACTCATCCAAACTCATAGTCTAAATAATAAAATGTTTATTATAAGACTATAAATGGTTCTTTAGTGATCAATCATAAGTCTTAATATGTGATATTACTAAATTGATCAATTTTGGATTGATAAAAAAAAGGATTTTATTTTATCTAAAAGGAACCATATCTTAAAAATAAAGTTTTTATAGTACCATGTATTATTGGATGCATGCAATAACTCTTAATACTAAAAATGTTTTCAAAACTATAATTATAGAACACATGAATCCCTCAAACAAGGCAAGTCTATGCCGTCCTTTTGAGAGACACTCATTTCATCACTATGGCACCCTTGTGGGATAAAGGTCACCTAACCGCTTGGATTGTCTTGTGATGAATGAGGTGATTCTTGTGTCCTTGTGGGATAAAGGTCACCTAACCATATTGATATGATTTTCACACGTTGTCTCAAGTAGGATGACTTGATCGGGAATTTTTTGTGATAAAGGTCACCTAAGCAAAAGAGACCCGAGGCAAAGATGGGATCAAACATGCCAAATTGACAAAAGTTGTTAAGGATCCCATATCAATAGAAGTTACATCTTGATGTAATTGGTAAGCGTTGCCTACCTTGTTGGATTGAATATACGGGATAAAGGACACCTAACCGTTTGTTCGTTTCGCAACATGGATTCTAGATTTGACTAAATAATGTTTAAGAAACGCAAGAGGGTATTATTTGAGTCAAATATTAAAATTGAAAATACTAAATGAATTTTGTTATTTTTGTAGATGAATCAAAATACCGCGATTGACCTATCCTTAAGAGCTTTTCTTATGCAAGAAAGGCTAAAAGAAAAAAATTTCCCTTCTTTGTTTTCAAGGTTGAGACTTGGTCTCAGACATAAAAGGATATCACACGTACTTTTTGTTCCCCTTCCGGAAGAACCTCCTCTTACCTCCACAGAGGCCCACAATGCATGGTTAAGGCATTGTAAAGATTCATATGATGTTTCACGCCTCATGATAGAAACCATGGATCCACTTTTACGAGAAAAGGTGGAGAGGTTTCCAGACACAACATATGACCTTATGGAGCGACTACGGCATTGTCACAAAGAATTTGTGATAACTGAAATGCTTAAAATACGTTGGGAACTTCATCATACCAAGATGAAAGAAGACCAATCTGTGGGCTCTCATCTTGAAACCATGAGAATGCATTTGCACTACTTGGAGAAACTTGGCTATCCGTATCATGATACACTAGCCAAGAGTGCGATTCTCGGGTCGTTGAACAAAAGATTCAATGGTTTTGAAGTGAATCTTGAGGAGTTTTCAATCTCGGAATTGTGTATGTTACTAGAAACATATGAGAGAAATCCTTCCGAATTCAGTGACTTCAAGTGTTGATCTCTAAGGAGAAGATTTTCCTTTGTGAAATAAAATCCTTCAGGTATCTATGAGATAGAAAGAACTTTTACCTTTCTCTTATACACTTGTATATGATACTAAGTGTAAAACTCTATCTTGTAATTGTTACAGATATTCTTGAAAGGCAAACGACTGAAAGACAAGCGTGATGGTGATCAATATAAGCCAGGAAGCAACTTTGAACACCAAGCTTATAGAAGATTTATTTTGAAAACCATATGGCTTGTAATGTTAAAACAATGGTTGTTTTTGAACGATATTTTGAATTTAGTTTGACTAAATTATTATTTCAGTTGCATGTTTAATGATTGGATGAAATTCACTCAAGCGTTTTGGAAGCGATCATTTTCATATTCAAAATGAATTATTCTATTTCGAGAACCAGATCTCTTAATCGAATAATAAAGTGAATCTCATTAGCTTTCTAAAACACAGTTCACTATGATACCAAGGACTCAAATGAGATTTAAATCAAATCTATGGCAAGGCAAATGACAAGTTGAATAAAGCCTTTTCCTATGGTTATTGTAACGAAAGAAAAATTGAGAAGAAAACATTTGGATATATATGTCTTCTCAATTCCTTGTCTAGTCTTGATGATAGATGACACAATATCTTCGCTACTTAACAATTCAAGTGTTGAAGTGTTAAACATGAAGCATTTGATATAATTCAGTATCTTCAAAATGAAGATTGGAGAAAAGGTCACAAAGAAAAATGAAGTCTTTTATGATATAAAAGAATAATATCTCGAATAGGAATTCATGAATCATCTTAGAAGTTGTGGGATAGTCTCACAAAATTGGTTCATCACAAACACCATTTTCAAATTAAAAGTTTTTGATGAACCGAACCTTATCAGACATGGTTCACTCTATGATGAAAGAAATTACTATTCCTATTCAAATTAAGAATTCTGCCTTTAATTACTGTAAACTATGTTTTACCAACCGAGACGTAGATAAAACACCTTATAATATTTTGTATGAAAGGTCTCATCCATAATCTTAGTTAAAGATGTGGTTTTATGAAGCACATACAAAACTCGACTAAATATCTACTGAATGCATATATTGTAGAATATTCTAAAACGTTTTGAATACGGATTATACAATCCCATAAATAATAAAGTTGTTTATTATTTGAATGCCAAGTTCTTAGAAAACAAGTTTCAAATGGGCAAGGCAAATGGGAGGTTTAAGGAATTGAAGAAAATCAAGAACCTCATAACCTAATGCACTTCTTGGTTGACACTAGTTATCAAACAAAGGTTGTTGAATTTGAATAATTTGATTGATCAGAAACTTAGTAAATCACAAAGTGTTTGCAAATCTAGTAGAATCATTCAGAAGTCCGAGAAATGTTATTTTCCCACGACTAATGAAGGATGATGTATAATGGGATTCCTGTAAACCCATCAGCTACTAAAATGCTGAGTCAGATTCTGAATCTGATGAGTGGCTTAGAGTCATGAACACCAAGGTGCAATCCATTCATGGATAACTATAAGCATCTTAAAGCTGGAATCTTCTTTTGATAAAAGAAGACTTATACATTTACTAAAAGGCTAGTGGGAGCGCAGTAAAATTCCTAATATGTACGTAAAAAACATACCAATGCTCGGAGGAAAAACACAAGGCAAGGCATCGTGTCTTGGCAGGGCAATATATCTAAATGAAAGACTTAAGAACATGATTATGTTCTTGAAATAGAGATCTAAAGAGTTAGATCAAAGGAGTCTACAGTCATAAATTAAGTATATATATTGATATGATCTTGAAAAGGTTCAAGATGCAAGGCTCTAACGGTAGGTTCTTGCAAGTATGATATGACATCATTCTAAGCTGGGCTAAATATTTCTAGCACAAAGGTTGAGCTAGTTAAAATGATTGGCATTCCAAATAGTACGACAAGATTAATATGCCAATGCGGATGTGTCATAATGCTTTAGAGTATTAGATGATGTTAACCAACAAATTTCAGGGGAAGGTCATTAGATGACCATAAAGAACATTCTAAGATACTTACATAGCCAAAGAAGTGTTCATTAATTATGGGTTGGAAGAAAATCATAGTAAAAGGTTACATATGATGATATCTTCCATAGATCTTCAGAAATTTCTAGACCATAAAACCGGTATGTCTTCATTATGAATGAAGGAGAAGTTCGTTGGAAAGAGTTCCAAGCGAAAGCAAAGTTCATAATACAGAATTAGAATACATTGCTGCTTTAAAAGCTGCAAAAGGAAAGATGTCTTGAATGAAAGAGTTCATTGAAAAGCTAGCATGATACCTTCCATTCCGGATCACCTAGAAATCTTTTATGAAAATAAGCGTGCCATTACGAGAGCTAAAGGACGCTATGTCACATCAGAATATCAAACATCTACTCCAAAACTATACTCAGAATAAAGTTTAAAAGGAGTCATTCGTGTTCGCAAAGTTCACACAGATCAAGCCTTAGTATACCCATTCACGAAATTCTTTTACATGCTAAGCTTGAAGGGTCATGCTTAAGCCAAAGGACTTCGTTATTCTAAGTGATGGGATTTGATTTGGATTTAGTATTTGGATATTGGAACAAGTTAAGCAACAAGTATAGTATTATAAATAGTTATATAGGATATGATCTTATTCATACTCGTTGTGTTCTATATTAGCATGTTTAACCCATGAATAAATTAGTTATTCTAAATGTCCATAGTCGGTCATAGTTGTGGGAACAACTATGAAGTAAGACTAATATGAATTGGATTGGTTGAATTTTAAGGGTAAAAGTGGCAAAGTGTTGCAACCAAGTTCATAGGTACTTCTAGGGAACAAGTACTGGACAAGACCCGCTTCAAGATCACTTCGTGGATCGTCGTCATGAGTGACACTTGAATAAAGGTAATATCTTTGTATCCTTTGACCTGAGTTGCATATTAGGGACTTGAGTGTAGGGAGTACTGTGCTTTGATATGGTTAACCGCTGTTCTTGAAATAGTAGGCAGCTATAAAGGCCATCATTAGGTACAGTATGAACTGCATAAGAGGCGTATGTAGTCAAGATGGGATGTGTTCCTCTAAATGGTTTAGAGTGAGACATCTAAGGCACCTTACCAAAAGTTGAACGACATATGAGAATGATTACGATCCATGTCTCATGTTCAACATGATGTCCGAACAAAGAGATAACTGATACCACACCTTGTACATCAATTGAAGCTTGGAGCTTACGGGAATTGAATGTTGATGAATGGAACATATAGTCATACGTTGCTGGGGGAAGTGAGATGTTGCTAGACGTCCACCACTGTCTATATTATTCTATAATACACCCATGAACAAGTGGGAGATTGTTGGTTCTAAGTGTTCAAGAATGATTATAAAATAATATTGCCGGTAATTTATGATCCTATAGGGTCACAACAAAAACAAGTAGACACCTAATTAATATTTATAAGAATTCGATTCTTGATAAATATTAATAATTCTTGAAAATTATTATTGAATGTGATACATAATAATTGATGCAAATAAAAGATTTTAGTTTATTTATAATATGATGGACTCATATGTAACTAGAATTAAAAGAGGGACTTATAGTGATAAAGTTTGAATTGTTAAAGTTATGATTTTAACTATTCAAACTAAGGGGACCAAGAAAGAAAGTCTTGCATTGTCAAACTTTAAACTAGATGGTTTAAAATGAAAAATTGCATGGTTAGACCCATTTTTATTGGTGGACTTGATGGTTTTGGAAAACCATCAAAATTGAAACCATGGAATATGACAATAAAAAGTGGGTCTTACAAGATGATTTGGTGGTGGCTTTTTATAAAAAAAAGAAAAAGAAAGATGCCATCTCTATTTTTCTCTCCAAGAAAACTCACAATCACCACCACCATTTTGATGTGGTTTTTGTCTTCTACAAAATCTATAGATTAGATTCTTGGTAGAAGAACCTTTTTTGCATCATCAAGAAGGAACTAGCATTCCACAAAGTGTTGGAGCTTGTTGGTGGATACCAATAGAGGAACTCTATTTTGGGTTCTACATTAATCATCAACGATCAACCTCCCATGAGGATCCAAAGGCTTCAAAGGTTGTAGTTCCAAACTTTTATTTTCAAGTTAAATCTTTACATGCATGTAACAAGATCCTATTATGGGAGTTAAAACTTGTTTAATTTTGTTTATGTTCAAAATTTTATTTTGCTTCCGTTGCTCAAAATTTATTTTGTGGTTTTTGAAACTCTCTTTTGAACGTAAAATCCCAACATATAGAAGTGTGTTTTTTAAATGTTTTCATGATAAATTGTGCTTACATGTTTATAAACCATGTGTTTCCAAAGATAAATACTTGTGTATTATCTTTTCTATATACTTTCAAGTATTCACACATATCGGTTTAATTTTTGATTGAACTTGTTCTTACCATGTCTCTAAATTGAAACAAATTTTTGATGGTAAGACACCCCGTTTGATTTTCAATGAATTTTGAGCGTGATTTCATTTTGAAACGTTCTTTCAAGATTTGTCTATATTTTGAATCGTATAGACAATTTTCAATTTTTGCTGACCTACGCCTTAATCGATAAATCATTTCGATCTTGATCTTTTTCATACAATGTCAGATTTTCAAACAAGTCTCTTGTATTCATTCTATTATTTCAATATACTTGTTTGAAAAGTCTTCAATGTTTCAAAATGCTCAAATCTTTATGATTATATCTATGAGCATACAAATATCTGACTTGTATATTTTGTGCTTTAACAGACAAGTTAAACCATTTATGCAACATGTTCTTTTAGGACAACATGGGTTTCTTTTGCGAGGACTTAAATGAAACTTCTATGGATTCACGTTAACCAGTGTTTCTTTCCCAAGAAGTTAATCCTTGAGTGATTGAGTGTAAGGAGTCATACTGAGTGTGGGTTGAGTGATGAGGTAAAATGTAAAAGAGAGTTTGGTTAGAAGTGAGCTCAATGATTAAAAGAAAGAGGGTGTGAGAACAGAGTAAAAGAATATTAAACTATGCACCAACTACTTTCTGAGCCGAGCAACCACATTACTAGTGTTTCACAATTCTTCGTGAACATTATTGAAATAGGCAACTAGCCCATGCCAACTATTGATTAAAAACCCCACCAGCTACTCATTTTCTTCTCAACAAGAAAATGTTTCATATTTTCAAGGGGACGCAGCACATATGCTATCTGATTTTCATTTGGAAAATATGGATATTGAAAAAGAAGGAAGTCTACCCCACCTTCTCACTTCGATCATGCACAATTGAGTCTGTGTTTAACTATTGTTGTTTCAATGGTTTACACAATTTTGTGCCTTATAAAAGCAATCATCATGTGCTTAATTCTTTCAAACACTTGCACGAACACACAAGGAATATGTTTTCTTGTCATAACGTTCATAGAAATTCCTTTGTGGTGTTTCGATGATTGAATGGAAGCCCTGGGGGAGTAAACATCAAAAAGCTCCTTTCTAATGTGTATTCGTTACACACAGTGACTTCGTGTTACTGACATACATCATAACTGATTCATTTGTTGATTCAGGTGTAACAATCCTAATTTGTCTGGATTTGCAAAGATTCGGATAAATATCTTTTTGGATCGATGGATGGTCAGAGGCTCAATATTGACAGATCAATGGTCAGTTCAGATTATCAAAGACATATCTTGCAAAGTTTTGATGATTTCATGCTTTCTTCATCAAAAAGGGGGAGACAGTATCAAGAAATAAGTTTTGATAAAGAAAGTTTGGAGTTTAAAGGAGAATTTTATGTATATTTGAAGAAAGATTGTTGAAGATTGTTGAAAGCTGAAATCGAAAGTTCAAAGGATTCTGAAAGAAAGCTGATTTTCCAGAAATTTTCTTTGAAGATAATCTGCTAAAGCAAACCGAGCCGAATTATGAAGATAATTTCTTTCCAAGTGTCTGAAAGAGGTTTATACCATTTTTGGAGGAGAATGCTATTACTTTTGAAGACAAACTTTGGATAAGATAAAGTTGATTAAAGGGGAGATTGTTCAAATTGAGCTTAAAAAGCGAGGATTGAATTGCAAAATATTTTTAGAGATGATCTTGATCCAAAGGGGGAGATTGTTAGTGCACATATTTGTTGGATACAAGATCATAAATTCTGAAGATCAAAGTCAAGCCGAGTCAAAGCTCAAAAGTCAACTTTCATGCAAAGTTAAAGTCAAATGTAATAAACTCAAGTCAAAGTCTTTTTGTTTTGTGTTTTTGTACGTGTGTGTTTCTTGTTTCTTTTATTAGACTTGTGATTAGAAGTCTTTGTGTAGTATCAAGTGTAACTAGAACTGAGATTGTATTTGCAGTGTTAGAGAGAGAAAAATTGTGGTTAGAGAGAGAAAGTAATTCAAATCGTTTGTAATTGAATCTTGTGACTAATTGAATCAGGTAGATTGTTTAATCTTGTTTGTGTGGTTGATTTAGATAAGAACTTAATCAAATATGGGATTAATAGTAAGAAACTCAACTCAAGTTCATTGTATTGTAAGTCCTTTCAAGAGATATATGACTACGATACATTTGACACAATTATCTCCCTCTAAATCTTTTCTCAATTTGTTCTTTAATTGTTTGATTGCTTGAAATCTGGGATCACAATTGGTATCGGAGCAGATCAGATTCAATTGGGAAAATCAACATCAAGAGATTTTAGCAGAAAATTCGAATTCTAAGAAAATAAAGTTTACTGTTCATCGTGTACTGTTGCATTAATCAAGATTGTGAAATAGTGATGAATTGGATGTGAATTTCACCACACTGTGATCGCCAAGTGATATTGATCATCTTTCTTTCAGAAAGAAAATCCAATTGAACAACAGTTTAGGAGAATTTGGTCAATCTTTCTTTTTCTAGAAACTTTTCATTCACGGACTGTCAAAGATCAAATTGATTCCATCATCGTTGTTCTTGAGAAAATTCATTCCACAGGGTTGTTCTCGATGCTACAATGATCGTATCCAAGTTTCAAAGTCAAATTTCAAGTTTTGGGTGGATTTGTGTTGGATATTTAGACAAAAACGTTCAAGATCCATTGAATTCGCAGAAAATACGAAGAACTCACATGAAGAAATCGCAGGCTGAAGAATTCGCATAATCGTTGTTTTTATTGTTCTAAGGACAGAATTCGCACATAAGAGTATACGAAAAGTGAAGATTTCGCACAATGCTACATACGAGAAGCTAGGAATTCGTATATGTGTCTGAGAAATTTTCTAAGTATGGAATTTGTATCGATACGAATTGTGTATGATTAGAAAATATTCTAAGGGAGGAATTCGCATCATTGATAGAGTACTCATACGAATTGATCAGAATTCACATCATCCTTTATGCGAAATGTGCAGAATTCGCACATAGCTTTATGCGAAAAGCTCAGAACTCGCATATAAGCTCATGCGAAAAGTGAACTTTTCTTATTCTTTCTTATGAGAATTGTGTCTATGCGAATTGTTTTAGTTCATACGAACTCTTGCATGTGAGTGGCATACGAATTATGTACTTAGCTCAATTTTTGAGTGATTTTCGGAGATTTTTACAGTTGATTTTTCTGATAATCTGACTAACGATCTTTTCAAGCAATATTTTTCAGATAAATACTAATCATGCCTTACATTGATGAGAAAGGGCATACAGTTCTAACCAACAGAGATTGTGTTGTGAGGTATATGCCTGAGATACCTCTGATAGAAGAAGAGAATGCAAAGCTTAAACGTCAGAACTCACAACTGAAAGCTGAGATAGAGACTTTGAATGTAAACTTGACAAAAGCTGAGATACAAGTATCTACCTATCAGACAAAAGGCAAATAATGGTTAAAAAAGGTTGATGAGAGAAGTAAGATGGAAAAAGCTGAATATGAGAAATCTTTCAACCAGAAATTATCTGATTTTTCTAAGAAAGCTGAGTTAGAGAAGAAAGAGTTAGAAATCAGATGTGCCAAACTTTCCAATCAAGTTTCTGAATTTGAGAAAATTGTTATTTCTGAAAGAGATATCTTTGATAAGGAAAGGAAAAATACTGAAAAGAAAAATACTGTGCTTTTCAAATAAACTAATGAGAAAAATCAGAACTTGGAAAAGGAGTTTGAATCTGAGAGAATTTTTTTTTAAAATGAGATTTCTAAACTCACAAACAAGTTGGCTACCTTATCTTCAGATATACTGAAAGGACAGAAGAGTAGATCTGATCTGCAAAGCAAATTTGATAAACTTTGCAATGAGAAAACCAAGTTGAATGACAAGATCAAACAACTTGAGAAAGCTAATTCTCATTTATCTGACAAGATAACATCTGAAACACCTGACTTATCTTCTTATGATGATGATTCAGTTGAATCAGTATGTTCATTTCAATCAGTATCTAGATTATTTCAAAAGATGGTTTTCAAGAAAAGACTATCAAAAAGAAATCTTGAAACCAGATCAGACTAAGGCTTCTAGTTCATTTTATGTCAAATCTGTTGATAATTATGCTGCTTACTTTTCAAAATCTGGTTTAGAGCTTCTAAGAAAGAAAAGATGATTTGGGTTGTGAAGGGATCTCCTAAATCAGTTAAATACCAGAAATCATCTGCACAAGCTGCACAGAGAAACAAGAACAAAGCTGCAAAAGGTAAATCTTTTACTCCTGATGCTGTCAAGTCTACAAAACATCTGATCAGGTTAGCAAAAAGAAAACTTTGTTGTTCTTACTGTTGCAATGATGGTTTTGTATATAAAGCACACATTAACAAAAAGGTATTATTCTTATAAGAAATATACTGATACTGCACTTCACAGAGGTGAAAACCACTCAAGGAAGTTTTCACATACTAATCAAACTGGACCCAAATTCATCTGGGTACCAAAACCAGTTAAACCTGTGATGTAGGAGCTGTACTCAAGGAGTGAAAAGTGCTAAGACTTCTGAGTAAATCAACTCAGAACTCAGACTTCAATGTCAAAGGATTATGACTTCTAAGTACAACAACTTAGGACTCATTTGTCACACCCCGCCAGAGCGGAAACGCGAGACATGACAGCACACGGTTTCACAACATAAAGTAATAAACAATATCAACTATAATATTTAACAAGTTAGAGAGAAATAAAGTTATACAACCCATAACTAAAAAGTTCTCAAAATACGGCTGTTACAAAAGTTGATAAAAATTGACAATGTCATAACGGTTGATGATGTCACACATGAGTGCACCCTAAGTTCCACCATTTACTTATTTGCACCTGAAAAGCAAGATAAAAGAAAAAGGGTCAACTACATTGAGTTGGTGAGTTCACAGGTTTTCAACTATGCACAAAACAATTTTTGTATGCTGGGTTTGATAAATATAACTTTCGAATTTATTCGATATCTTAAATCGAAAATGTTCATGAGCTTTATCGTTTCAACATTCGTATGACATGCTTCGGTTTTCTTTCGTCTTGTTGAGCCACTACTAAACCGTCCCGGACTTAGCTCTTTCCAGCCCCTCGCGACCTACTCCAAATGAGTTTCCGCATTCTCTAGTATAGTGCACCCTTACTCGTCAGTATTAAGGTGGGTTTGTCAGACCAAATAGCGCTATCCACTAATACTATAAGCCCATTTGTTCATGAGTTAATAGTAGTGTACAGGGGACTTTTCTTTACTTTACTTTAAAACTCAACATACCGATCATACGATGTCATACCATTTCAATTTAATGCTTAAGTAAGCTTTGGCGATTAATATCGCATAACAATTTAAACTACTCATGAATCTTTATAACACAATTTAGCATGCTTTTCACCCCAAAATTTATTCAAAACAAGTAAAATGGGGCTGTGAATACTCACCGATTTTAGCAGTTGCTCGGGAATATCTGCTAGGTTGCTTTAATCTTGGTACTACGCCTTTCCTATGATAGTGGAGCACATTATCAGTTCGAACCTATTTTTACGGTTTCGGACGTTATTTAGGTCACTATGCCTTATAAAATGCTTTACATGTCTTTTTATTAAATTTGGGTAACACATTAGCGCGTATTATAGATATTCATAAGGTTGGATGATTCTTGAAATCACATATTTTGGGCATACAATTTTTAAGGGAAAAAGCCTTTAGATTTATTTTACGTAAGATTAGCGAGTACTAATCCTACTTAACTTATCGACATAATTTCGGTTCTTCGGATCAAATTTTTAAGGCTTATGGGTTGACAAATTTTATTTTAAGTTTGGTCACATTATAATATTTATATTAAAATTAAAATCTTCATTTTTAATTATTATTATGTCCAAAAGTCCAAAATGATCATTTTAAGAAAGTTCATTAGCTACTGTTTGCTGTCAAAAATTTTAAGTCATAAAATCTTTGTATTTTGAGTATTTTCCCAAACTTATTATTTTACCAAATTTTTATATAACTTATTTTAATGTATAAGGGGACTTTTGGCAAAATTACAACATTTTTGGATAAGTCTATATAGGGTAATGATTACTTTAAATTTTATTGGTCACAGAGAAATATGCAGATTACACCTTCTGTTGACTCGGCCATTTCAAGGGTCAAAACTCAGTATTTTCAAGTGATTCAAATTGGGTTTTGTTCCTGCTTCAAAGTTGAAATTTCCAGAAAAAGATTCATCTCATTTGGATCAATATTGAATGAGTTATGTCCGTTTTAAGTCAAGTGTTCTAACCTGGCAGAAAGTTACTTTTTGCACACTCAAGTTTTTAATGATGGTTGAGTACCCAAATCATCATATTTTCGAGTAAATCCAATTTTATTTGATTCTCAACTCATTAAAGTTACTTCCAGAAAAGGAATCATTAGTTTTTATGGATTTAAATGATGGTTATGGTTGATTGATTGAATGTTTTTGTCCAGCCGGATTCTGTTTGCACCACAAACTTTAGAGGTGAGGTTGAGAGGTCAAAACTCAATATTTTTGAGTGATTCCAGTGGGGTTTGATTAGTATTTCATTATATTAAATTCCAGAAGAAGATTCATAGCATTTGAGTCCTTCAAGTTATACCCGAAATACTAACATGCAATAAATTTGACAGAAACTAAAAATGAAATAACTTAATTTTATGAACTTTTTATCACTTTTTGACCCATAAATTGGGGTTTCTTGATTGAAAACGTTTTTATCTTCCATTTTAACATACGTTTTAGTAAAAATCATTCTTTAACTTTTCGAAACACATGTATGGACTCTAATATCTTAGATTGTAAGAAAAATGGACATGCATGTCATCCAAACTTCATTTTCTTGAGTTTTAGAGGTATGGATCATGGGTTATCACCATTTCTTGACATTTAACATGTCATTGGTGTATAACCTAACATTTAGGGACTTTACAAAGCCATAATTTCCAGAAAACCTTCAAGAAGATGAAGAAAAATGAAGGAAAAATGATGAAAACTTGATTTTTATGAAGATTTAAAGGTAAGTTTCATGAAATACAAGAGTAGAATGTTACCTTGATGATAAGGAGTTGTTTTGATATTCAAAAATCTGATTTGGAGGGGGTTTTAGGGCTGGAATTCGGTCAAGGGACTGAAAGGGAGGGAAAGATGTGTGAGATATTCAAAATGAAAGTGATGGATGCAAAATGAAGTGTTTGTAAATGGGGTTTAATAATGATGGTTTTTGGGAAGAGGGGAGGGAGGTGGCTGAATTTTAGGCCTCCTCTTTTCTTTTTTTTTTTACTAAATAATAATGTATATATATAAGTAATTTTTTTTTTAAAAAAAATATTGGTTAAAGGTAGCTAAAACCTCATTTACCTACTTAAAAGTTTTGGTTTGATTAATTAATGTTTAGAATTTATATTTGTTTGTATAAATCTTATATTTGACCTACATATCATTATTATTGATATAATAAAATGTTAATTTTATTAGTTTGGTACTTTATAAGACGGTGTAACCGTTACTGGCGTTAACCGGACATTCTAAGCATGTTGCCGGGAATCTTAGGAAACTAAAGACCTTGCTTATAAAATTAGGTCGTAATAGGGTGTTCCTATATATTTATTCGTGTATTACACTGCTCGGGTTAACCTGGAGGTTCCGGAAGCCAGATGTCACAGTCTCCCCTCCTTAAAAGAATTTCGTTGCGAAATTAATGATTGTCACTCCCGGACTGATTCTTCGCAAAAAGGTGAGGGTACTTAAGTTTCATGTGATCTTCTCGCTCCCAAGTATACTCAGGTCCATGCCTCGAATTCCAATGAACTTTTAGGATTGGGATCTTACTACACCTTAAACGCATGACTTCTCGGTCAAGGATCTCAATTGGTTCTTCTACAAAGTTCAATCGATCATTGATCTGAACGTCTTCCAGAGGTAGAACCAATGATTCATCATTTAGACATTTCTTACAGTTTGACACGTGGAATGTGTCATGGATGACGTTCAATTATTGCGGTAACTTGAGTTTATACGCTACTGGACCAACCCTTTCAACTATTTCAAATGGCCCAATGTATCTTGGACTCAGCTTTCCTCTTTTCCCAAAGTGTACTCAGGAGCACCTTATCACCTACTTGAAACTCCAATGGCTTTCGGCGGTTATCAACATAACTCTTCTGATGATCTCTTGCGACCTTAAGTCTATCCTTGATAATTGAGATCTTGTCAGTTGTCTCTTGCACGATGTCGGGCCTAGTCAATTGTCTGTCGCCAATCTCCAACCAACTGAGTGGGCATCTACACTTGTGTCCATATAAGGCCTCATACGGTGCATACTGAATGCTAGTGTGATAGTTGTTGTTATAGGAGAATTCAACTAATGGTAGGTGAGTATCCCAACTTCCACCAAAATCTATCGTACCGGAACGCAGCATATCCTCTAGAGTCTGAATAGTTCTCTCCGTCTGTCCGTCTGTCTGTGGATGGTAGGACGTGCTCAAGTTCAAACGCGTACCCAACGCTTCCTGGAGTGATTGCCAAAATCGTGATGTAAAACGGCTATCCTTATCCGAGATAATGGATATAGGCACTCCATGACGTGTAACAATTTCATTGATGTAAATTTGTGCAAGCTTTTCCATCTTTTAGTCTTCCCGAATAGGAAGGAAATGCGCAGATTTTGTAAGCCGATCTATTATAACCCAGATTGAGTCGTGCCCCTTCCCGGTTCTGGGTGACTTGGTTACGAAATCCATGGTTATTTGTTCCCATTTCCATTGGGGAATCTCGGGTTGTTGTAACAGACCAGATGGTTTCTGATGTTCGACCTTAACTTTCGTACAGGTTAAGCACTTGCTTACATACAAAGCTATGTCTCTCTTCATCTCCGACCACCAATAGAATTCCTTTAGATCTCTGTACATTTTGTGTGCTCCCGGGTGAATCGAATAACTTGATTGGGCTTCATCCAAAATTTTTAGCTCGTAAATCCTTAACCCTTGGTATCCAGACTCTGTCATCAAAGTAGTGTATCGCATCTGACTTTGTGTTAAAGCTACATTCGCATTGATGTAGGGCCTCGTCCTTCAAATTCTCTACTTTCAATGCCTATTCTTTAGCTTCGAGGATCTGTGCCTTTAGACTCGTCTGCACGATCGCACCCAAAGCTCGCACCCTTGACGGTTTCACTCTTCCCTTTTGGCTTAGTGCATCGGCTACCACATTAGCCTTTCCTGAGTGGTACTTTATTTCACAATCATAGTCGTTTAGCCGTTCGACCCACCTTCTTTGCCTCATATATAGCATCTTCTGGTCAAAGCTGTGTTGGAGACTCTTGTGATCAGTGTAGACGGTGCATCACGTGCCGTAAAGATAATGTCTCCAAATCTTGAGTGCGAAGACCATGACTCCCAACTCAAGGTCGTGAGTTGTAGAGTTCTTCTCGTGAACCTTAAGTTGTCTTTACGCATATTCAATGACCTTGTCCTTTTGTATCAACACACATCCCAAATCTTGGTGTGATGCGTCGCAGTAAACTACAAAATTCTCAGTGCCTTCTGGCAATGACATAATTGGTGAGTTGCATAGATTATGCTTAAGCGTTTGAAATGCTTCTTCTTGCTTCTCTCCCCAAATGAATTTCTTATCCTTTTGGGTTAAAGCCGTCAGCGGTTGAGCAATCTTCGAGTAATTTGCTATGAACCGTTGGTAATAACCTGCTAAACCGAGAAATTGGCGAATTTCTGTTGGGATCTTCGGAGTTTACCACTTCCTGATGGCCTCAAGTTTTGCAGGATCCACATGTATTCCTTTCTCATTAATTATATGACCAAGAAAATGTACTTCACGAATCCAGAATTTTCATTTGGAGAGCTTCGTATACAATAACTGGTCTTTGAGTAGTTCCAGAATCAACTTTAGATGTCGTTCATGATCCTCATTGCTTAACGAATAAATTAGTATATCATCTATTTACACGATCACGAACTTATCCAAGTATGGTCTACAAACTCTGTTCATCAAGTCCATAAAGACAACTGGTGCGTTTGTTAGCCCGAAAGGCATAACCAGGAACTCGTAATGGCCGTAACGAGTCTTGAACGCCGTCTTGAAAACATCTTGCTCACGGACCCTCATTTGATGATATCCAGATCGAAGATCAATTTTTGAAAAGTAAGTAGCGCCTTTGAGTTGGTCGAACAGGTCGTCGATTCAGGGAAGAGGGTAACGGTTTTTGATTGTTACCTTATTAAGCTCTTTATAATTGATGCACATTCACAAGGATCCATCTTTCTTTTTAACAAAAAGAACTGGTCCTCCCCACGGTGACAAACTAGGTCTTATGAATACTTTGTCGAGCAGCTCCTGGGTTGTCCTGACATTTCTTTGCATTTTCGATGGGGCCAATCGATAAGGTGATTTGGCCACTGTTGCAGCTCCAGGAATTAAGTCGATGTGGAATTCGACTTGTCTTGGTGGTGGCAATCCTGGTAACTCCTCAGGAAAGACATCGAGAAAATCCCGGACAACAGGAAAATCCTGGATGTGTTTTTCCTTCATTTCCTTGTCGATGACATGGGCCAAAAATGCATTGCTTCCCTTCTTCAAGTATTTTCGCATTTTCTTGCACGACACGATCTTAAAATTCTTTCCGGGATTTTCTCCATGAATGATGAGAGTTTCTCCTTCTGGTAACAGAATTCAGACGATCTCTTCTCGGAACAACATGTTTTGGCTCGATTTTTGGATAGCCAATCCATGCCCACAACAATGTCAAAGCTTCCTAGTTCAATTGGGATAAGATCTATGCTAAAATTCTTATTAGCTAAGTTTAGAGTGCAGTCCGTAATTATATCCCTAGCTCTAACTTCTTGCCCATTCGCAAATTCAATAGTGTAGACTTCTTTCAGCTTTTGGGGTTTCAAATTAATTTTTGGCTTAAACTTTAGTGATACAAATCTTCTATCCGCTCCAGAATCAAATAGTACTGATGTATAGTGACTATTACTACGGGTGTTATGGGAAAAAGGAGTGTCTAAGATATGCAATGTTTATGCATGCACACACAAAATTTATGCTCGACGCTTTTAAGTAGTAAAATCCTTTTGCACTCCTAATACAACTAGTTCAAGTCCCCCATTATGCATACCTAAATTAGACAGAGGTGATCAGGCTTTGTCTAAGTTATGGTATAATAATACGACACTCAACCTAGTTATACTAGTGATACACTTCAGCCTTTGAGAATCATTTCGAAAACCGTTTTGAAATTATGTTTATATTTTGTTATAGTTTGAGGTTTCCATAAGGAAACCATCATTCTCTATAACTTTAGGCTCTGATACCAAATCTGTCACACCCCGCCAAAGCGGAAACGCGAGACATGACAGCACACGGTTTCACAACATAAAGTAATAAACAATATCAACTATAATATTTAACAAGTTAGAGAGAAATAAAGTTATACAACCCATAACTAAAAAGTTCTCAAAATACGGCTGTTACAAAAGTTGATAAAAATTGACAATGTCATAACGGTTGATGATGTCACACATGAGTGCACCCTAAGTTCCACCATTTACTTATTTGCACCTGAAAAGCAAGATAAAAGAAAAAGGGTCAACTACATTGAGTTGGTGAGTTCACAGGTTTTCAACTATGCACAAAACAATTTTTGTATGCAGGGTTTGATAAATATAACTTTCGAATTTATTCGATATCTTAAATCGAAAATGTTCATGAGCTTTATCGTTTCAACATTCGTATGACATGATTCGATTTTCTTTCGTCTTGTTGAGCCACTACTAAACCGTCCCGGACTTAGCTCTTTCCAGCCCCTCGCGACCTACTCCAAATGAGTGTCCGCATTCTCTAGTATAGTGCACCCGTACTCGTTAGTATTAAGGTGGGTTTGTCAGACCAAATAGCGCTATCCACTAATACTATAGGCCCATTTGTTCATGAGTTAATAGTAGTGTACATGGGACTTTTCTTTACTTTACTTTAAAACTCAACATACCGATCATACGATGTCATACCATTTCAATTTAATGCTTAAGTAAGCTTTGGCGATTAATATCGCATAACAATTTAAACTACTCATGAATCTTTATAACATAATTTAGCATGCTTTTCACCCCAAAATTTATTCAAAACAAGTAAAATGGGGCTGTGAATACTCACCGATTTTAGCAGTTGCTCGGGAATATCTGCTAGGCTGCTTTAATCTTGGTACTACGCCTTTCCTATGAAAGTGGAGCACATTATCAGTTCGAACCTATTTTTACGGTTTCGGACGTTATTTAGGTCACTATGCCTTATAAAATGCTTTACATGTCTTTTTATTAAATTTGGGTAACACATTAGCGCGTATTATAGATATTCATAAGGTTGGATGATTCTTGAAATCACATATTTTGGGCATACAATTTTTAAGGGAAAAAGCCTTTAGATTTATTTTACGTAAGATTAGCGAGTACTAATCCTACTTAACTTATCGACATAATTTCGGTTCTTCGGATCAAATTTTTAAGGCTTATGGGTTGACAAATTTTATTTTAAGTTTGATCACATTATAATATTTATATTAAAATTAAAATCTTCATTTTTAATTATTATTATGTCCAAAAGTCCAAAATGATCATTTTAAGAAAGTTCATTAGCTACTGTTTGCTGTCAAAATTTTAAGTCATAAAATCTTTGTATTTTGAGTATTTTCCCAAACTTATTATTTTACCAAATTTTTATATAACTTATTTTAATGTATAAGGGGACTTTTGGCAAAATTACAACATTTTTGGATAAGTCTATATAGGGTAATGATTACTTTAAATTTTATTGGTCACAGAGAAATATGCAGATTACACCTTCTGTTGACTCGGCCATTTCAAGGGTCAAAACTCAGTATTTTCAAGTGATTCAAATTGGGTTTTGTTCCTGCTTCAAAGTTGAAATTTCCAGAAAAAGATTCATCTCATTTGGATCAATATTGAATGAGTTATGTCCGTTTTAAGTCAAGTGTTCTAACCTGGCAGAAAGTTACTTTTTGCACACTCAAGTTTTTAATGATGGTTGAGTACCCAAATCATCATATTTTCGAGTAAATCCAATTTTATTTGATTCTCAACTCATTAAAGTTACTTCCAGAAAAGGAATCATTAGTTTTTATGGAATTAAATGATGGTTATGGTTGATTGATTGAATGTTTTTGTCCAGCCAGATTCTGTTTGCACCACAAACTTTAGAGGTGAGGTTGAGAGGTCAAAACTCAATATTTTTGAGTGATTCCAGTGGGGTTTGATTAGTATTTCATTATATTAAATTCCAGAAGAAGATTCATAGCATTTGAGTCCTTCAAGTTATACCCGAAATACTAACATGCAATAAATCTGACAGAAACTAAAAATGAAATAACTTAATTTTATGAACTTTTTATCACTTTTTGACCCATAAATTGGGGTTTCTTGATTGAAAACGTTTTTATCTTCCATTTTAACATACGTTTTAGTAAAAATCATTCTTTAACTTTTCGAAACACATGTATGGACTCTAATATCTTAGATTGTAAGAAAAATGGACATGCATGTCATCCAAACTTAATTTTCTTGAGTTTTAGAGGTATGGATCATGGGTTATCACCATTGCTTGACATTTAACATGTCATTGGTGTATAACCTAACATTTAGGGACTTTACAAAGCCATAATTTCCAGAAAATCTTCAAGAAGATGAAGAAAAATGAAGGAAAAATGATGAAAACTTGATTTTTATGAAGATTTAAAGGTAAGTTTCATGAAATACAAGAGTAGAATGTTACCTTGATGATAAGGAGTTGTTTTGATCTTCAAAAATCTGATTTGGAGGGGGTTTTAGGGCTGGAATTCGGTCAAGGGACTGAAAGGGAGGGAGAGATGTGTGAGAAATTCAAAATGAAAGTGATGGATGCAAAATGAAGTGTTTGTCTTGTAAACGGGGTTTAATAATGATGGTTTTTGGGAAGAGGGGAGGGAGGTGGCTGAATTTTAGGCCTCCTCTTTTCTTTTTCTTTTCTTTTTTTTTTTTTTTACTAAATAATAATGTATATATATAAGTAATTTTTTTTTAAAAAAAAAATATTGGTTAGAGGTAGCTAAAACCTCATTTACCTACTTAAAAGTTTTGGTTTGATTAATTAATGTTTAGAAATTATATTTGTTTATATAAATCTTATATTTGACCTACATATCATTATTATTGATATAATAAAATGTTAATTTTATCAGTTTGGTATTTTATAAGACGGTGTAACCGTTACTGGCGTTAACCGGACATTCTAAGCATGTTGCCGGGAATCTTAGGAAACTAAAGACCTTGCTTATAAAATTAGGTCGTAATAGAGTGTTCCTATATATTTAATTGTGTATTACACTGCTCGGGTTAACCTGGAGGTTCCGGAAGCCAGATGTCACATCATTCCTCAATGTTCAAGTGATGACTTCTAAGTACAACAACTTAGGACTCATTCTTCAATGTTCAAGTGATGACTTCTAAGTACAAAAACTTAGGACTCATTCCTCAATGTTCAAGTGATGACTTCTGAATATATCAGTTCAAGACTCAATCTTCAAAGACTTCTTCTGACAGAATCTGTAAATGTCAAATCATTACAGGGAGTTTTTCTCACCATTGATTGTTCATTTTAGATGATTGGGGAGATTGTTTTTAAAAGAATATTTTTTTAAAGGAAGAAATAGATCTAAATTGTTATACTTTTTCTATGTATGCAAATATGAAGGGGGAGCATATCCATACAGTATCTACAAGATCCATATCATGTCAAGGGGGAGACAACAAGATAACACACAAATACATCAAGAAAGAGCAAAGTCATGTCAAGATTCATAAGAGACAGATATTAAGTCAAGGGGGAGCTTAATACAAATAAATCTTAAAAGGGTTGTAAGTGTCATAGTGTGTGTAATTTTTTTTTGAAACTTAAAATGAGTTGAAAATGTCATTTTTGGAAGATTTTCATTTATGGAAAATTTCTATTTTTGGCAAATTTTGAAAGAGTTTCTCAAAATAACAAGTTTCCATGTTTAGAATGTTTTTCAAAAAGTTGGAAAATTTGCTAAGTCCAAAATTCGCATAACAGTGTCATGCAAATTCTGAAGATTTCGCATGCATGTGTTAGACGAAATTCATCTTTTCGCATGCCTCTATATGCGAAAAGTGAGGAATTCATATCACTCTGTCATTCGAATTGTGTTTCTGACACAGAATTCGCATATCATTTCATGCGAATTCTCACACACATTGTCTACTTCTTCTAGAAAATTCGCTTTTTGTGTCTTATACGAAAACTGTGAGGTCGAGTAAAATCGTGCCACGTATCCTATTCATTCCAGGGTATATTGTTGGGAACTGAAGATTTGTTTAAGTATGATTACTGCTGCCAGTACAACATGGTTACTACTGCTGAGCCAAATTACTACTGCTTGTAGAAATTAATACTGCTAAGCATAGTTACTACTGCTGGTGAAGATTAATACTGCTCAGAGTGTTAATGCTGCTATGACTTAATACTGCTTATGTGATAATCTTGGTAAGCCGCGCAGATCAAGGTTTGAAGATAATCATGGAAGGTTGAAGATAATTATGGAAGAATATACTGAAGATCTTTTATGTTTTGTAATTATCTTTTATTTTCAGTATATGTATAGAATTATTCAGAATAGTTTGTTACACGAGTATTCTAAGTTTTTGTTTTGAGAGAGAATTGACCTCAAGGTTTACAACCCTAGTTCTAGAGAAGTAGAATTCGTCTTGGTGAGCCTGTTCATCAAGATTGAGGTTTTGTGTGAAAGCTTGTAACTTTAATCATTCAATAAAGTTTACAAGTTGTGATTTTTTACTTTACTGTTACATTGATATTTGAATATTAAAGTGTTTTTCCGCAACTTCTTTAATATTGTTTCTGAGTTTCATTATTCTTGTTAAGAATCAGAGCCTAGTATTCTCAGAAACCTTTATTCATTATGGACAACACAGTTGGATCAAACAATACTCTTGTTTCAAAGGTTCCCATGCTCAAACCTAATGAGTTTGACATGTGGAAAATTAGGATCAAGTAGTACATCCTCCTTACAGACTTTTCTATGTGGGACATTGTTGAGAATGGTCCCTCTGCTGAAGGTAAAATTGGACAAGATGGAAGAAGACCACCTCCAAAAACTGATGCTGAGAAGAAAGTGAGACAATTGGAGATGAAAGCCTTAAGCACCCTGCTTTTGGCCATTCCTAATGAGTATCAACATCAGTTTCACCACTGCACTGATGCTCAGATTCTATGGAATGCTTTAGAGAAGAGATTTGCTGGCACCAAGAGCACTTAGAGGAATCAAAGGGATATTCTCAAGCAGCAATATGAGAATTTTACATCTTCAAAGAATGAGTCTATGACTCAAACTTTTGATAGATTCAATAAGTTAATTGGTGAGTTAGCTACTGTTGGAGTCCAGATGGAACAAGATGATGTCAACCGAAAGTTCCTCATATCTCTTGGAGATGAATGGACCATGTACACTGTTTCATTCAGACAGAATGACAAATTGGAAGAAAAGGAACTGGATGATCTGTACAATGATCTGAGAGTGTTTGAATCTGAGGTGGAAGCAAAGAAGAAGCCTACTGGATATGTTCATAATGCTGCACTCCTTTCAGCATCAACTGATTCTACTGCTAACCCTGAATCAGTTAATGCTGCTAATGGAGTAAATCAAGAAAAAGGCAATGAATCTGTTTTTGAAGACTTTCTTTCCAGCCATGGTAACTCCTCTTTAATCAATGATGACTTGGAACAACTTCATCCTGATGATCTTGAAGAGATGGATATTAAATGGCAGATGGCCATGCTTTCTATGAGGGTGAAGAAGTTCATCAAGAGGACTGGGAGGAACAACTTCTCCCAAAGAAGAGAAGATGGAGCAGGCTTTGATAAGTCAAAGGTGGAGTGCTACAAGTGTCATATGAAGGGACACTTTGCCAGGGAATGCAGAATTGGAGTGTCTCACAACAATCACCAACAAGCTGAGACTGGAAGCTTCAACCAGAACAGAAACTCTGCTCAAGCTCTTGTTCCTCAACAAGGAATGGGGTTTGACTGGAGTGATCAAGCAGAAGAGGCCATTCAAAATCAAGCTCTCATGGCAGAGGTATCTGATCTTCCAACTGAGGTACTCTCTAATCTCTGTTCTCAAACTTGTATAGACACTGTTAAAAGGTACAGGGATCACAACCAGAGTATGAGTGATGACCTTAAGAGGTTAGAAAAGGATAGAAAAGACTATGTGAAAATTGTTGAGAGGTTTGAGGAACAAATTAAAGGTTTCCAAGCCAATGAACTTCAACACACATATGATACAAATTACTGGAAGTGGGAGAAAAATGATCTAGAAATCCAACTGACAAAGTCTAGAGAGAAGAATGAAAAGTTGAGAGGAGAGATAGCCAAGGTTAAGCTGGATGTGGAAAAGTTTTCATATGCTTCTAAAGCCATGGATTCAATTCTAAAGGTCCGAATCCATGATAAGCTTAAACCAGGAATTAGGTACAATACCACACCACCACCATACAACAACAACTACATCCCTCCTAAATCAGACTTGCTAGATACCAAGGATAGGAAGGACTTGCATGAGGGAGCCACTAAGATAGATCCTTTAGATGAAGTAGTTGTTAAGGACAAGACTGAGAAAGAAGCTGGTAAGAGTAAGGATAATACTGTGAGTAGTGAGATTCCCTTAGAAAATAACATTCTTACCAATGAGGGTGGTGGAAGGGATTGGGTCAAATCTGATGACGTAGAGAAGACTGAGGGAAAGTCTAAAAAGGTCCATTACAAGCAGACTATAGTTGTGAATCCTGTTCTTTGCAAACAGTGTGCAGGTAATAATTCTGAGCCACTAAAACATGATAAAAGGAGGGGCAATCAAAGAAATTGGAATAATCAGTATGCTCAGAAACAACGAGTTGATCTGAGTAGAATCATCAGGCCAAAACCTTGTTTCATATGTGGCAAAATGAACCATCTTGCCAAGCACTGTTATCTTAATCTTATTAACCAAAGGATAAATTTTCAAAGATCTGTGCAAAAACCCTTTGGTTATAGGAAGGATGAAAGGAACCATGTGGCTAAGAAACCTGTTAAATCTAAAAGCCACATGAAGAAAAAGACTGTAAAAGAGAGTGTCAAGATGCGGGTTCCCAAAAGCACTAAAACTGTTAGTACTGCTACCACAAATAGTGCTACTGACAAAGATAGTGCTGCCAGAAGCAATACTGCTGCTATCAATGTTAGTGCTGCTGAGAGTATTAGTACTTCTAAAACTAACATTGTTAGTACTTCATCAGATGTTAATACTGCTAACTCTGTTAATGCTTCTAACAAGGTTAGTACTGCTAAACCTGTTAGTGCTGATAACTCTGTTAGTACTTCTAAAATTAGTACTGCTTCTAGTGTTTGTGCTTCTAGACCAATCATCTTGACAAAGTACTCCAGTAAAGAGTATTCTAAATTTAAAAATCTCATAAAAAAGGAGTGTAAGTACTTTGATGAGAAAGGGAGGCCCAATACCACTTTTAGCTTGGGTTCCCAGTCAATACTAATTGATTTATCTTATGTGCAGGGCAACCAACAGCTTAAGGGAAAGAGCATTTGGCATGTTGATAGTGGTTGCTCTAGGCACATGACAGGGAACATGGCTTGCGTCAAGAATTTCAAGAAAATTGATGGAGGGCATGTTGCCTTTGGTAATACTCCAGATAGAGGTAAGATTAGTGGTAAGGGAGATGTAACAAAAGGTAAGATGACCTTTGAAGATGTTTACTATGTTGAGCAGTTAAGGTACAACCTGTTAAGTGTATCACAGGTTTGTGACAAAAAGCATAGTATATTATTCACTGATTCAGAATGCATTATTCTTGCTCCTGGATTCAAGGTAGTTGATGAAAAGATGATACTACTAAGAACTCCAAGAAAGGATAATGTATATTGTTTGAATATGGAAACTGTTTCAAATGATTCATCCTTAAACTGTCTTGTTTCAAAAGCCTCTTTGGATGAATCATCACTTTGGCACAGAAGGATGTTTCACATGAACTTTAAAACAATGAATAAACTTGTTAAAAACAACCTTGTAAGAGGTCTGCCTTCAAAAGTCTTTTCATGTGATGATCATTGTGTTGCTTGTCTCAAAGGCAAACAACACAAAACTTCTCATAAGTCCAAAGAGTTGAACACAATTTCTTCTTCTCTTCAGTTGTTGCATATGGATCTGTTTGGTCCTACAAATGTCATGAGTATATGTAAGAAATCATACTGCTTAGTTATTGTTGATGATTACTCTAGATTTACTTGGGTGTATTTTCTAAGGACTAAGGATGAGACAAGTGGACTGATCAAATCCTTTATTCTAAGAATTGAAAACCAAACAAATAAAAAGGTAAAAGTCATTACGTCAGATAATGGTACTGAATTTAAAAATCTTGACCTAAACACCTTTTGTGAGGAAAAAGGAATTGAGAGGCAATACAGTGCTCCTAGGACTCCACAACAAAATGGTGTTGCTGAGAGAAGGAATAGGACACTGATTGAGGCTGCTAGATCTCTGTTAGCTGATTCAAAACTTCCAATTACTTTCTGGGCTGAAGCAGTTAATACTGCTTGCTATGTCCAAAACAGAGTTCTAGTAGTTACGCCTAAGAACAAGACACCATATGAGCTTTTAAATAAAAGAAAACCATTTATTGGTTTTTTCAAACCTTTTGGGTGTCCTTGTACCATTCTCAATACCAAAACTCACTTAGGGAAGTTTGATAGCAAAGCAGATGATGGTTTTCTTGTTGGTTACTCATCTCAGAGTAAGGCCTACAGAGTGTTTAATTCTTCTTCTAGAATAATTGAGGAAAGTGACAATGTCAAATGCAATGAGAACTCACCAAATCCTATTGGTTCAGGTCCTCAATGGTTATTTGACATTGAGTCACTAACTAACTCTTTGGGTTTCAGTAGTGATGATCATGCAGGATCAGGAAGTAAAGGATCAGGGGATGAACAAGTACAAGATATTATTCCTCAGTCTGTGATCTTTCCCATACCTACAATGAACCCTGTTGAAATCTGTGAAACGGAGACTGTTACTGAACCAATTCAGAGTGAAGAAGAAAGAAGAGATGAAGAGAATCAAGAGCATGAAGTGCCAGAAGTAGCTGATGAGATCCCCTCAGCTGACTTAAATGACTCCAATTTAGATGTGGAAGTTAATGAAGAACCTAGTCATCAGACAAGAACTCAGAAGAATCATCCTCCTGAGCTGGTAATAGGAGACATCACTTCTCCTATGATGACTAGGAATCAAAACAGACTTCAAGATTTGAAGGATCGACAACATACAGTACTCTCTTGCTTTCTATCTCAGATTGAGCCT
Organism: Arctium minus; assembly: GCA_954870635.1. NCBI lineage: Eukaryota > Viridiplantae > Streptophyta > Magnoliopsida > Asterales > Asteraceae > Arctium > Arctium minus. The sequence goes on along the minus strand of OX941080.1, from coordinate 83,060,611 downwards.
AAGAAGGCTTATGATGCAATGAAAGATTCAAGTTGGATAGAAGACATGCAAGAAGAGTTGCTACAATTTAAATTGCAAGATGTTTGGGACTTGGTGGACCTTCCAAAAGGTCATAGAGCAATTGGCACCAAGTGGATTTTCAGAAATAAAAAGGATGAGAGAGGAATAGTAATCAGGAACAAAGCAAGGCTAGTGGCACAAGGGTACACTCAGGAAGAAGGCATAGACTATAAGGAAGTCTTTGCTCCAGTTGCACGGGTAGAGGCAATTAGGCTGTTTCTAGCCTATGCCTCATATATGAAGTTCAAGGTATATCAGATGGATGTGAATAGTGCCTTTCTATATGGAACAATTGATGAAGAAGTATACGTCTGTCAGCCCCCTGGATTTGAAAATCCATCATATCCTGACAGAGTATACAAACTTAAGAAAGCACTCTATGGTCTACATCAAGCCCCAAGAGCATGGTATGATACTCTAATGGGTTTGAAAGGGGAATCATTGATAAGACCCTTTTCATTAAAAGAAGTAAGAAGGACACCCTACTTGTTAAGATCTATGTGGATGACATCATATTTGGATCCACAAAAGATCAGATGTGTAGAGACTTTGAAGAGTTGATGCACAAGAGCTTCAAAATGAGTTCAATGGGTGAACTCACTTTCTTCCTTGGGCTTCAAGTGAAACAGCAGAAAGATGGGATTTTCATAAGTCAATCAAAGTATGTGAAAGACATCCTAGATAAGTATGGTTTATCAGACTCAAAGCCAGCAAGCACACCAATGGAAACACACAAACAGATCACTACTGATCTCGAGGGGGAGGATGCTGATGTCCATCTTTATAGATCAATGATTGGATCTCTCATGTATCTCACAGCCTCAAGACCAGATATCATGTTTCCAGTGTGTGTGTGCCAGATTCCAAGTCAAGCCAAAGCAGTCACATCTTCAAGCAGTTAAGAGGATTTTCAGATACTTAAGAGGGCAACCTAGATTAGGTCTTTGGTATCCTTATAAATCTACTTTTGACTTGATTGCATATTCAGACAGTGACTTGGGTGGTGCTAATATGGATAGAAAGTCTACTTCAGGAGGATGTCAGCTTTTGGGTGCAAGACTAGTTTCTTGGCAGTGTAAGAAACAAACCACATTATCCTTATCCACAACAGAAGCTGAGTACATTGCTGCTGCAAGTTGCTGCTCTCAGGTTCTATGGATTCAGAATCAAATGCTGAACTATGGGGTAACCTTTCTTCACACTCCAATCCTCATTGACAATAGCAGTGCTATTAGCATTGTTAACAATCCAGTTAAGCACTCCAAAACAAAGCACATTGAAATCAGGTATCACTTTATTAGAGACTGCAATGAAAAGAAGCTTATTCAAGTTGCTAAAGTTCATACTGATAACCAGTTTGCTGATCTATTCACTAAAGCTTTTGATGTGGGTAGATTCACTTTCTTGGTCACAAGTGTGGGCATGATCAACTCTGAATGAGCTCATGTTTAAAAAGTGTTTGTATACCTGTTATTTTTTTTTTTGGTGCTACTAATCATCTTTCTCAGGAAGTTTATTGCCTTGCTCAGACTAACACAAGCTTCAACAATGTAAGTATTGTTAATGCTGCTAGTGCAGTTTTAATGCTGCCAGTGCAAAGTTACTACTGCAGGTTCATTATTACTACTGCTAGTCTGAGTTACTACTTCAGGTATGTGTTACTACTGCTAGTTAGTTAATACTGCTAGTTAGTTAATACTGCTAGTTGGTTACTACTGCTCTCAGTTAATACTGCGAGTGGGTTAGTACTGCTTTAACTGAAATTAGGGTTAATACTGCTTCTTTTCTGAATTCTATAAATACCCTCTTTGCCCGCCTAAAAGCTCACAACGACTCTTTGAATACTGTTCGTCTTCTCTCTAACTCTTTTCTCTCAAGCAACCAGTGTGTTTCAGTCAAGAATCCTCAAGATGGAATCCATGGCGTTTATTGATGAACACAATGAGATCGCAATGCTTCAAAAGCCTAAGCAGGCTGCTGGATTCCATCAAATAGTCGATTTTCTCAAGTCCAGTCATATAGCTCATGCTCTTACAGTGTCACCACCAATTTACATCGAGCACCAGAAGCAATTTTGGGCCAATGCCACTGCGGTTACTGAAAACGGTGTGCAGTGTATCAAGACAAGGGTGTGTGACAAACCCTTGACAATCTCTGAAGAGGTCATTCGCATCAGTCTACGACTAGACGATGCCTCAGGTATTACCTCTATCTCTAATGAGGATTTGTTTTTCAATCTCACAAGAATGGGGTATGAAGGCCAACTGGGTGTTTTCAAATTTTACAAAGCTAACTTTTCTCCCCAATGACGTTTCTTTGTTCATACTCTTATGCACTGTATTTCTCGAAAAACTACTGGATGGAGTCAGTTCAGTAGTACCATTGCTTATGCTTTGGTCTGCTTGTCCACTGCCAGAAAGTATAATTTCTCAAAAATGATTTTCAAAGACCTTGTGTCAAACTTGGATAATAAAAAGAGTTTCTATATGTATCCAAGATTTGTCCAGGCAGTTATCACCTCTGAATTGACGGATATGCCTCAGTCTAATGCGATATATGTACCTAAAATCCCCAAGGGCAAGGTCTTTTCAAATATGAAAAGATCTGCCAAGGACTCGGAAGGAGTTGACACCCCATTGTTCTCTACAATGATGGTGGTGTCCCACAACCAAGAAGGTATGGCATCAGGGTTAAGGCCCTCACTAGACCATCCCACTAATAGCCAAACCTAACCTTCAACCACTATATCACTCTCTCAGTCCCTTGTTCTTAAGTCAACCCTAGTTATATCCAAAACTTATACTAAAAGAAAGGTACACAAGGCTCATTCCCTTGTTGTACCTCCTACAAACCCAGAACCTCAAAGCCCTCTAATGGAGCATTCTCCATTAGAGAATATCCATAGAGAAACCACTGGGGTGTCTCCCAACCCCAAGGAGGTGCTCACTAAGGAGATGCATGAGCATGTGGGTGAGAAGGCTGCCACTACTCCTGCTAGCACAGAGGAGGCCAGTGGTAACATCACTAAGACCTTCCCCACGGCAACTTTGAATGAGCAATCATTCAAAGGTCCCGGGTGCCCAGAAACCAAGGGAATAGGTGGTGCTTCAGTCTGGCTGGAGATCCCTATTAAACATTCCAATGATCCATCAAAAGGGGGTAACACTCCTGGAGAAGGTGAGGATAGATATGACTACCAGGAATTGATTTCTGCCATGTCCAAAATGGCAACTGAACTGGATTCTCAAAAGAAGGTTGTAAATGAACTCAAGAAAGTCATCATCAACCAGCAAGATGAAATCAGCACCTTAAAGAAGTTGGTTAAGAAGGTGGTTCAAATAAGGTCAAAGAAAAGATTTGAGCTCAGAAGAAGGAACTCAGTGGATGATGCTCCCAAAAAGGGGGAGTCAGAAGCTGAGGTCAACATGGAGAATGCTAAGAATAAGGGGGAGAAACATGGAGATGAGGGGGAGTTTGCTGGTAGTAGTGGGGATAAGGTACAAGCAGCATAAACTAAAACAGTGTTTGAGAAAGCAGCAGAAACAGTTAATGTTGCTGAAGCAAGCAAAGAAGCAGAAACAGTTAATGCTGCTGAAGCAAGCAAAGCAGCAGAAACAATTAATGCTGCTGAAAGAAATGAAGCAGCAGAAATTGTTCAAGAGGTATTAACCGACATCCTTAGCAGCAATTTGGAAGAAATTGAGATAGCTGAAGCATTAATCAAGGCTAGACATGACACTCCTAAGGTCACTTCAAAGACCAAAGGAGTTGTCATCAAAGACAATATTGAGGTTATCAAGAAAGCTAGTGCTGATAAGGTAGCAAGCAAGGACAAAGGCAAAACCAAGATAGTGGAATCTGACCAACCACTTAAAAAGCAAAAGTTAATTGAGTCAGATGAAGCTTTGGCTAAGAAAATTCAGGCAGAATTTGAGCAAGCAGAAAAAGATCAAGTGGAAAAAGATAGGGAGATAGCAAGAGCTCTAGCTGCAGAGCTTAATGAAGCATATCAAAAGAGTTTGGCAACAGAGATGGCACAGAAGAAATCTGAAATTCTAAAGAAGCCTGTAATGATCAAAATGGTTGCAAAGAAGAGGCAACCTTCACAGACCTACCTTGGCACTCAAGAGAGAAAGAAGATGATCACTTTCCTCAAAGGTGCTGTGGGAGTCAAAAAGGAAATGTTCACAAAAATGTCATTTGATCAAATCAAAGGTTTATATGAGGCAGAGATGACTAAGTTACAAGGAAATGACCAAGCAAGAGTTGAAGTGGAAAAGAAGATGAAAGAGAGGCATGACCTTCAAATACAAAAACCCTTTCCTGATGATCAAGAAACACCAAGGAAGGAAGCTACTCTAGGTGAAAGTTTGAGGACTTTGAAAAGAACAAAAATGATGGCAAGAAGAAAACCAACTAAGAAATCTAGAATGGATAAGGAAGAAGCTAAGAAAGAACAAAAGGTAGCTGAAGAAGAAGGGGCACCTAAGTCTGATGAACAGGAAGATCAATCTCAGGAAGAACCATCCAGTACTTTTGATGTGAATATGTACATGATGGTGATGGAAAAAGTGCCTGAGCCTATAACAGCTGAACCGGTTGGTGTCAAGCCTCCTGAGATTATTCACTGGGATACCATGGAAGTAGATGGAAAGGAGTATATCAGGCTTAAGAGGAAAGATGACAAGTTTGAAGTGTATCCTACTTGGGCCAAGATTGTAAGAGTATGCTCCAGATCTGATTTAGAGGAAATGTTTGAGGTGGGGATGAAATTATATGCTGATAAGCTGAAAACTCCAGGGATACCAGTTACAAAACTTGTGATGGAATATCTATGCATGTTGTTCAAGCTAGAGGAAGTTCAGCATGTTATCAGAAATGTTTTCAAAACTGATAACCCAAGAATCTCTAAATCCTTAGAGAGAGAAAGTAGAGAGAGAGAATCTAGAAGCGCAAAGTAGTAATTCACATTAAAGTGCGTGTGTTTCTTTTACAAGACAAAGACCAAAGGGACTTAAATACCCTTGGTCAGATACAACACAGATAAGCACTAAACACAGTATATGACCAAGCTCTATAAATACAATGATTACTATAAAATCAGACCTAACAATCTCCCCCTTAGTAATCATTGGCGCTTTGGTCTTCAAAAATTGTCTTCTATAATAGCACGGACCAACAAAGCGACTTTCAGAAGCTTTCTGACTTTTAAGAAAAAAATTCTTCTCAGCATCTTGTAGATTGAAAATTTTCTTTGCTGCTTAAGCTCAAGACGATAAACCTCTTCTGAATGATCTTGAATGAACTGTGGTTTTCGGAGCAAGAACAGCAAAAGAATTTGAAATAGCTGAGTGAATGGAATCTTTGAGCGAATCTTGATCAGCAGATAATCTTTTGAACTCTTTGTCTCTTTAACTTCTTTTGACTTCTCCCCCTCATGACCTTGATGATCTTGATCAACTTGGTCATGCAAATGTTGGAGACGAGACAGCGAAAGATCTGCAAAATCAAAGAAACAGAGAAAACAGAGGAGGTTTGCGTTCCATGCAGGAAGCGCAAAGCAAGGTTTGCGTTCTATGTGTGACGCGCAAAGCAAGGTTTGCGTTTTATGAAGGAAACGCAAAACAAGCTTTGCGTGTCATGCCTGAAGTGCAAAGTAGACTTAGAAAAAAAATTTACCTTGTTAAGCTCTTTGACTCCCCCTACACAAATGCATTAGATAAGACAATTCGAGATAGCATTCATGTAAAGAAAATCAGATACTCCCCCTCAAAAACAGATTTAATCTTTGAAATACATCTCTTTGTTCACTCCCCCTTGAATAATGCATAAACCCATTAAAATATATTTATGAGAACACAATGATCAGAAATTAATGTAGAAAGAAAAATATACTGAATGTAAATTTTGAAACAACTAAACATATAAAATTTTAAACACTAAACAAATTAAATTCTACAGAGTAAAATTTTACAAATTTATCAATCATTTGAAATCAAACATATGTTGTAGGATACAAGAACAAGTTTCATTGCATATCAAGTTAAGACATGTTCAATTTCAAAAACTTCCAGCAATCTATTCAGTGTGATCACATGCGAATCTTCGATTATCTTCAAGAAAATGCAATTCTAAAAATATTATAGAGAACTTTGCATGTACTAACACTAAGCCATCAAAAATTAAGATATTCATAAATTTACAGATTTATCGCAACTCAAACATATCACCAAGTATCATGAGATGTGTACTCATTGGCATCTTTTAGCATTGTGCACATTGGCATCTTAACATGAGTGTGCTCTTTGGCATCTTTTAAGCTCGTGCACTTTGGCATCTTTTGATCAAAAAGTTTATTAAGTAAAGAACATGCCGTAAACGTAACTTTCTATCTGACCCTATTGCAGGATTTGGGTCAGCCGCTCCCAGACCAGTTGGCCTTAGGGGACTAGGTGTCAAGCACCCCTTGGAACTTACTCTCCCGGATCAGAAAGGCTACATCGACACATTCTAAACCCATTCATACCAGTAAAACATGACTTTCGATCTGATTCTATAGAAGGATTTCTGTTCGATCACTCCCAGACCAAATGACCTTAAGGGACCAGATGACAAGCATCCCGAGGAACTTACTTTCCCAAACCAGAAAGGTCACAGGTACAAACTTTCAAACTTAGAGATTTATGTATTTTAAGAATTTTAATAATCATCTCAATCACTCAGATCAACGTCTAAATGCTTAGCCCATATTTTCATTCCGATCTATAATTCTGATCATTTAGGTAGTCTAAGCAAAGTAAACTATAAAAAATCCGAATCACACAACTTTAAAGCATTAATAAAATTTTCAAACATGTTGCTGACTTTTCGAATTTTGTAAGACTTGAAATTTGACCATATAAAAACTTTAATATAAGCAAAAGAACTTGAAAATTTATCCTAGACACATATTTTATTCAAAGGAAAGAAAAAATGTAAAACTTTACTTTATAGAATAAAATTTGTAAAAATTTAAACTTTCAATAGATATTTAGTTGAAACAAAATAAAATTCAACTATTTCATCTTTTACATTGAAGAAAATAAATTTGTGTCTCATATTAAAAGAAAAATTTGGGTAATACAAATTCATGAGATAGATAAACAAGCTCAGATTCTTGAAACATTGAGAAAAACTGGAACACATCATAATCAGAGATATATGCAGCGGAAATAAAATTGATGTACTCACAGTATCTCATTAAGTCAGAAGCTTAATCATTGAAGAACGAGTTCTAAACTGTTGTGTTTAGAAGTCGAAGTCGTTGAAGCACGGGTTCTAAGCTGAAATACTTATAAGCAAAATTTCTCTTACTCCCCCTTAACATGTGATGCCTGCAACTTTAAATCAGATAAAGATTTGGGTACCCACTTGTATTTGGGCCCGTGTTTGTTAGTTGCAGTTCGTATGGGGAAATAATAATTGACAGAATTGACATTAGAAGCACGAGGAATATTATCAGAAAAATAATCACAACCATCAGAAGAGAAAGCATGATCATCTGAACTAGAATCAGAAGACGAATGTGAGACATTTTTGGAAATTTGAAACATTTGCTTTATAGAATATTTTGAAACTTTATTACAAATAGCAAATGAATCACTATGATAAAGTTTGTCTACACATCGATCTCCATCAAACATAGAATCAGTAGATTTCGGCTTCGCTCTCCAGATCTGCTTCTTGGATTGAGCGCTCAAAGCCCTATCTGTAAGAATTATATCAGAAGAATTAGAACAGTCAGAAAGAACTGTATCTCGTTTCTTCGACTTCTTTGACCGTCTTCTTTTACGCTTAGGTTTATAATATTAATCATTTATCGTAAAAGAATCATCAAGAATTTTAGACTTAATATTTAAATTAGAAGAAATAAATTTATCTAAGCAATCAATCTGATCAACTAATAAATCTGAATTCACCTCGGAGTCTGAATTATTTTGAGAAAGGATTTTAAAATTGGAAACTTCCTTTTTGTTTTCCTTAGAATCAGAAGAAAGACTAGAAATAGAATCTGATTTTGGAGAAAATAAATTTTCTTCAAGACTAGACGTCATGAAAAAAAAAATAATATCAGATTCAATTTTCTTCAAAATATTTTGATCTTCTATCTGATCTTCAAGATCGATGATTTTGCCTTCTAAAATTAAAGGAGGAGTATATTTCTTCGAATCATAAATGATTGGAGAAATATTTCCTTTATCAGAATCAGGGACATAAGAAGGAATAAAATCATCAGTCACTGAAGATTTAACAGAAGATATATCATTTAAAACTCTTCTTCCTCTTCTTAATTTTTCAGAAAAATATTTTGCATTTTCGGACGTATAAACAAAAGGAATTTCATTTTTCTTTTTATATATCCTTTTCTCATTTTCGAGATCTAACACTTCCTTTTCACTAGTCCAATGAAATTTGAACTGAGGAGCATAATGAGCAAGTGTCAGATAATCATATTTATATAAAGTAGGAACTTTGTTTATCACTTTGTTTAAAAATTGAGGGTTATCAAAACCAAGTCCCCACCTTTGTTTTAAAGCCTCTTCACTCCTCGGCTTGTTCGTATAGATTGTTTGTTCAGATTGGTCTCTTAGATAAAGCTTTTCTTCGAACTTAATTATTTTATCAAAAAACTCATCTTTTAAAGTAGTCATTGATGTCAAAGATTCAAGATAAGTCTTGTTAGAATTTTCCAAAGCATCCAATTTCTTTTGAAAGATGTCTTTAGTATTTTCTAAAATAGATTTTTCATCCTTCAAAGAAATTTTCAGCTTTTCAATTAAATCTGACTTTTCAGAATTTAAATTCTTTTCAGATAAAATCTTTGAGCGCAAATCAGACAAAGCATTAATTATGATTTTAAACTGAGAGGTAATAAAATTGTAGTCAAATTCAGAATATACCTCATCCTCATCAGTGTCAGAATCGTCTGACTGATCATCTCCGACTAAGCACATGTGAGCGATCTCGACATTGGAAGCTTCGTCGTCAGAATAATCCAGCCATAATTCTTCTTCGGCCAATAAAGCAGTTCCGTTCTCTCTCTTTTCTGCTAGTTCCATTTTCTTTCGGTAGTAGGCTGAGTCCTTAACCTTCTTTGCACTACACTCCTTTGAGATGTGACCCGACTTTCCACAGTTGAAGCAAGTAGCAGTCTTGGGCTCGGGTACTTTGGCTTTAAACCCAGAAGTGAAGCGTGAAGAATTGGAAGCCGATCTAGGTTGGAACTTCTTCTGGTAATGTTGAGAGAGAAGGATGATAGCTTTCTGTAAGGCATCTCCATCGTCATCAGTTGACCCGGTGTAAGCGTTATCAGACAACGCTTGTTCATTCAGTTGCTTAGTGAGAAGAGCAACCAGATCAACTGTTTTATTATTCTTTTTATCCAGTTTGACCTTCTTTTCCAGTACCAAACTCTCATCAGTCAGCAAAATCTCATACAGTTCCTGAATCTGCATTGTAGATATCCGAATATCGTTCCTCAGTCTATGACATGCTTTATTCCACTCAGGCTGAAGAGAATTAAGGAACTTCAGATTCGTCTCCAGATCAGTCTTTTCCACTTTAATCTTTCTAAGATCATTAATCACAGCGCAAAACCGGTCAAAGATAGCCTTCAGAGATTCATTGTCCTTCACCTTAAATTCCTCAAAGTTGTTCATGAAGCGTGTCTGGCGAATCTGAGTAGCAACTGATGACCCAAGCATAATCTTTTCTAATTGAGTCCACATCATATTCGGATTATGTTTGAAACAGTCAATTCGATTGTAGATCGTGTTAGGCAGAGCTAGCATCAAATTGGACTTTGCTTCTCTATCGGCTTTTTCGCGGTTGATTTCATCAGCAGTCAAAGGAATGTCATCTTTTGGCTTGATGAATGGTCCTTCAGACAAAGATTTCATCATGTACTCTTCGTTATTCTGACGCTCAATAAAATTTATGAACCTGTCTTGCCACTGTGTAAACTCATCTTCGTTGATTAAGACTGGTGGACGAGTATCTGTTCCCAATTGCATCATCAAATCATTTGAGTAGAACCTAGCTTGGAAATCAAATTTTGCAGAATCCATTGTTGATGAATCTGGAAAACAAAAATCAGTATGAATTGAAAAAATTCGAAAAATAATAAAAATTGTAACTTTGAAAAACACTTGTTATGGCACAAAGTTTTTTTAAAAAAATATAGATGACACACTAAAAAAAAAATTTCCACTCTTTTTTTTATTTTTTTTTATTTTTAAACTAAGTCAGGGAGACGCAAGATGAGACTTTGCGGGTCTAACAAGAAACGGAAAATGAACTTTGTGGGTGCCTTGAGGAACGCAAGGTGGAACTTTGCGGGTGCCGAGAGGAACGCAAGGTGGACTTTGCGGGTCACACTAGAAACGCAAAGTGAACTTTGCGGGTCACACTAGAAACGCAAAGTGAACTTTGCGGGTCTAACTAGAAACGCAAAGTGAAGCTTTGCGGGTCTAACTAGAAACGCAAAGTGAACTTTGCGCGTGTAGTAAGATCCGAGAACCTGACTTTTTCGTGTGACACTTGAGACGCACAATGAACTTTGCAGGTCTAATGTGAACTGAAAACGCAAAGTATGATGAATGAGGCGCAAAGTTGAAGAATGAAACGCAAACTTCAAGAATGAAACGCAAAGTTCATAAACTCGTAAGATTTCGCAAAAACAGATCAAACCAAGAAATTTAACCAAGAAAATCATACACTGAACTTCGAAAACACAATTCTAACAACAAATAATATCCAATTTCGATTAAAAACAACACAATCTTAAAATTTGACAATGAACAGAACAAGAACGGTGTTTTTCAGAAAATCCGATTTTCTCAAAATCGATGAACTAAATCCGGTTTTCTTGCAAAATAGTATGAATCAAGAACGATATTCTATCAAAAACGAAACTAAAGACACAAAAATCAAAGCAATTCAATCACAAACACATCCGAATTTGATAAGAAATCAAGAAAACGAGATTTTCTTGAAAAATTCAAGAAAATCGATCAAATTTTCGATTTCGATCACTAATTCAGATTCAGTAAAACAATCTCTCAATTCTCTCAAGATCTAGTATGCTCAGATACCAATTGATAACCCAAGAATCTCTAAATCCTTAGAGAGAGAAAGTAGAGAGAGAGAATCTAGAAGCGCAAAGTAGTAATTCACATTAAAGTGCGTGTGTTTCTTTTACAAGACAAAGACCAAAGGGACTGAAATACCCTTGGTCAGATACAACACAGATAAGCACTAAACACAGTATATGACCAAGCTCTATAAATACAATGATTACTATAAAATCAGACCTAACAATCTCCCCCTTAGTAATCATTGGCGCTTTGGTCTTCAAAAATTGTCTTCTATAATAGCACGGACCAACAAAGCGACTTTCAGAAGCTTTCTGACTTTTAAGAAAAAATTTCTTCTCAGCATCTTGCAGATTGAAAATTTTCTTTGCTGCTTAAGCTCAAGACGATACACCTCTTTTGAATGATCTTGAATGAACTGTGGTTTTCGGAGCAAGAACAGCAAAAGAATTTGAAATAGCTGACTGAATGGAATCTTTGAGCGAATTTTGATCAACAGATAATCTTTTGAACTCTTTGTCTCTTTAACTTCTTCTTGACTTTGGCGTGCAAAAACCATTAACAACTGGACTCTGTATGAAAGAAGTGGAGTATATGCACTGACTATGAATACAAATCACATTGAATACTTCTTAGTGGATAGAGTCTACAACCATAGCAGGCTAAAGCTGCATGCTATGTTGAAGAAAAAGATTGGTTGTGCACCAGATTCTGCAATGGCAAGATACTTGATCCAGAGAACTCTTAATCAAAGTTTGGGGCTGAATCCTGATACAGGATTATGAGCAATGGAGTTTTGGGAGCATCTGAAGAACTTGACTTCTCTTCTCTAAAAGTCAAGTTAGGGGGAGATTGTTGGGAACTGAAGATTTGTTTAAGTATGATTACTGCTGCCAGTACAACATGGTTACTACTGCTGAGCCAAATTACTACTGCTTGTAGAAATTAATACTGCTAAGCATAGTTACTACTGTTGGTGAAGATTAATACTGCTCAGAGTGTTAATGCTGCTATGACTTAATACTGCTTATGTGATAATCTTGGTAAGCCGCGCAGATCAAGGTTTGAAGATAATCATGGAAGGTTGAAGATAATTATGGAAAAATATACTGAAGATCTTTTATGTTTTGTAATTATCTTTTATTTTCAGTATATGTATAGAATTATTCAGAATAGTTTGTTACACGAGTATTCTAAGTTTTTGTTTTGAGAGAGAATTGACCTCAAGGTTTACAACCCTAGTTCTAGAGAAATAGAATTCGTCTTGGTGAGCCTGTTCATTAAGATTGAGGTTTTGTGTGAAAGCTTGTAACTTTAATCATTCAATAAAGTTTACAAGTTGTGATTTTTTACTTTACTGTTACATTGATATTTGAATATTAAAGTGTTTTTCCGCAACTTCTTTAATATTGTTTCTGAGTTTCATTATTCTTGTTAAGAATCAGGTCTTGACATATATATTAGAGTTTTTTTCTAAGAAACCCTCACGGTTATTCCCTGTTTCTAGTTTCTAATCACAAACAATTAATCAACAAACATATTTCAATCAAATTACCTGTTTTGATTTCAATTCTCAATTTCAAATACAACTTTCTCTCTCTAGAACTCTCTCTCTCTCCACAAGATACGTATTCTTCTAATCACAATAAGACTTCTACTAAGAACAGAAAATACAAAGCTATTTATACCTACATCTAAAATACAAGAAAAACAAATACAAATACAATACTTTGATTTTTTTATTACAAAAGACTTTGACTTTAAGTGAGAGTTGACTTTTAGCCTTTGACTTCTTGAACTTTGACCTTCAGTCTTCTTGATCTTGTATCCAACAAATTTATGCTCTAACAATCTCCCCCTTTGGATTCAAGATAACTGTTGAAAGATCTAGCAATTCAGTCTTCATTTTTAAGCTCTGTCAGTACAATCTCCCCTTTTTCTTTGATGGTATTTTTTCCAAAACTTGTCTTCAAACGATTAACAATCTCCCCAAAACTTTCATAAAATATTTTCAGACTTTGGAAAGAAATTATCTTCAGAATCAACTCGGATTGCTTTAGCAAATAATCTTCAAAGAAAATTTCCTCAAAAATCAGCACATCTTCAGAAATTCTTTGATCTTATTCAAAACTTTGCTTTGAATCATCTCCCAAAACTTTAAATCTTTAACATTTCTTGATACCATCTCCCCCTTTTTGATGAAATGAGCATCTATATCATCAAAACTTTTCTTCCAAGAAATGTCTTTGTCCATTCTGATCTGTCAAACTGAGCCTCTGATTCTGTGATCCATAACCAAGTATTCATCTAGATCTTTGCAAATCCAGACAAAAATAAGAACATGTAACTCCTGAATCAACAAATGAAACAGTTAAAATGCCTGTCAGTAACACGATGTCACTGTGTGTAACGAATACACAATATAAAGGAGATTTTTGATGTTCACTCCCCTAGGGCTTCCATCCAATCATCGAAACACCACAAAGGCAATTTCTATGAATGTTATGACAAAGAAAAACAAATTTCCTTGTGTGTTCGTGCATGTGTAGAAAGAATTAAGCACGAATAATTGCTTTTTAAGGCTCAACATAGTGTAAACCACTGAGACAATAGTAGATAAACACATACTCAATGTGCATTATTGAAGTGCGAAGGTGGGCCAGACTTCCTTCTTTTTCAATATCCAGATTTTCCAAATGAAAACCAAATAGATTATATGCTGCGTCCCCTTGAAAATGTAAAACATTTTCTTTTTGAGAAGAAAATGAGTAGCTGGTGGGGTTTAGTCAAGAGTTGGCGTGGGCTAGTTGCCTATTTCAATAACGTTCACCAAAGAGTTGTGAAACGCTAGTAATGTGGCTGCCCGACTCAGAAAGTAGTTGGTGCAGAGTTTGATATTCTTTTACTCTGTTCTCACACCCTCTTTCTTTTTAATCATTAAGCTCACTACTAACCAAACTCTCTTTTCCATTTTACCTCATCACACCCATACTCATTTCTTTTCGACTCCTCACACTCAATCACTAAAGGATTAACTTCTTGGGTAGAAATCACTGGTTAACGTGATTTCATAGAAGTTTCAATTAAGTCCTAGCACAAAGAACCCATATAATCCTAGAAAGCATGTGTTGCTCAAATGATTTAACTTTATCAGTTAAAGCTCATATACAAATGTCAGACGGATATATGCTCATAAAATATAATCATGAAGATTTGAGTATTTGAAAACGTTGAAGTATTTTCAAACAAACATATTGAATGAATAAACATGAATGCAAAAGACTTGTTCGAAAATCTGACATCGTATGAAAATGATCAGAAATGAAATGCTATATCAATTTAGGCTTATGGTCAAGAATAACGGATATAGTCTATATGAAACAAAAATATAGACATTCTTGAACTAAACGCTTCGAAATGAAATGACGCTCAATATACATTGAAGTACAAGCGGGGTGTCTTACCATCGAAAAAATAGTTTCAATTTGAGACATGGTAAGAACAATTTGAACAAAAATTAAACCGGTGTGTATGAATACTTGAAAGTATATAGAAAAGACAAGACACAAGTATTTATCTTTGGAAACACACGGTTTGTAATCATGAAAGCACAAGTAATTCTTGAAAAACATTTAAAATCACACTTCCAATTCATGAAATCTGTTTAAGAATCGGGAAGTGGTTTGAACATTTAAGAAAATCATGTTTTCATATCTGAAAGTTGTCCTTCATTCAGATACATATGAGATTAAGATAAGAAATTTACCTTTTCGCTCAATCTTAATTATCATGAAGTCAGCTGTAGTCAATAAGATATAATCGTGTCATCCTCTCTCATCCTACATAGGTCTCAAAGTCTAGTCAAAGCAAATTTATTCACAAATTTATTTGAAAAATAAAAGGCATAAAACAGTAAAACGATTAAAGTACGAGTTCTGATCTGAAATAATCAGAATCATAGTCTTACTCCTTTTGATGTGATTTATATGCTCCCCCTAAAATCATGCATCACAAAAATTTGTCAGTTAAGCAAAATGCAAAAATTAGATATGCTCCCCCTCAAAAAAATGTAGATCATCTTAAAGTGCATCTCATTCTCCCCCTGAGATCATGAGCAAACTATTAAAGTGCAGATATCCTTCAGAAATAAGAATAAAGAAAATGATGAAAAATAACAATACTTAACTTTATTAGATAACAACCGATTATGTCTTAAGATTTAGCATACCAAGCTTAGAGACAAGAAAATTAAATATCTTTTCATCTAAGGGTTTGGTAAATAAATCTGCAAGCTGATAATCTGTTTTTACAAAATAAAGTTCAATTGTTCCTTTTTCTACATTATCTTTGATAAAATGATACCTGACATCAATATGTTTGGTTTTCGTATGCTGGACAGGATTAGCAGATATCGCGATTGCACTCTTCGAGTCACAATATATTGGTATTTTATCAAACTTGAATCCATAGTCTCGCAGCTGTGTTCGCATCCACAGGACTTGAGAGCAGCAACTAGCAGCAGCTACATACTCTGATTCAGCAATTGATGTAGAAACGCATAATTGTTTTTTTGATGCCCAACTAACGAGCTTATCTCCAAGAAATTGAATGTGACCTGAAGTGCTCTTTCTCTCCAACATGCAACCTGCATGATCTGCATCTGAATAGACAGTCAGTTGAAACCCAGTATCCTTAGGATACCACAGACCAAGATCTGCAGTCCCCTTAAGATACCTAAAAATCCTTTTGACAGCAGCCAAATGGGATTCTTTAGGAGCAACCTGATATCTAGAACATAAGCATGTTGAAAACATAATATCTGGACTACTTGAAGTAAGATACATTAATGATCCTATCATACCTCTATAAGTTCTAACATTAACACTTTTACCCAAAGGATCAGTGCTAATCTTAGTACCTGGTGCCATCGGGGTTCCAATTGGTTTGCAATTTTCCATTTTGAACTTCCGAAGAATATCCAAAATGTACTTAGATTGGTTAATGAAAATCCCCGTTGAAAATTGTTTTACTTGTAATCCGAGAAAGAAATTCATCTCTCCCATCATACTCATTTGAAAACGTGACACCATGAGGTTAGAAAAGTTTTTGCAATATTTAGGATTAGTAGACCCAAATATTATATCATCAACATATATTTGAATAAGGATGATATCGGCTTTTTCCTTTTTGATGAACAAAGTGGTATCAACTTTACCTTTGGAAAAACCTGACTTGACCAAGAATTTAGATAGAACATCATACCATGCTCGAGGGGCTTGTTTCAAACCATACAGAGCTTTGTCCAAGATATATACATGATCTGGCTTATCTGGATTCACGAACCCTTCTGGTTGAGACATGTAGACTTCCTCCTTAAGAATGCCATTTAAAAAGGCCATTTTCACGTCCATCTGATAGACTGTGAAATTCTTATGAGCTGCGTAGGCAAGAAACATGCGGATTGCCTCTATACGCACTACTGGAGCATATGTCTCATCGTAGTCTATGCCTTCCTCTTGCCGGTAACCTTTGGCAACAAGTCTTGCTTTATTCCTTATGACGATACCATCTTCGTCCTTCTTGTTTTTGAATACCCATTTAGTGCCAATTACGGATTTTCCTTCCGGTTTTGGAACTAATCTCCAGACCTTCAGGGCTTCAAACTGATTTAATTCTTCTTGCATAGCAGATACCCAATCCGAATTAGCTAAAGCCTATGATACACATGTGGGCTCTATCTTGCTGAGGAATGAGTCATGCAGACATTGGTTTAAGGTTGCTGACCTAGTTTTCCCAGGCTTGTTAAGATTTCCAATTACTTGGTGTAAAGGGTGCTCTTTGGTCCAGCAATGCTCATGAGGGAGTGGAGTAGATGAAGTTTGAACATGATCATCATCTAAAAATCCACTATCAGTTTGAATAATAGGAGGGAGGTTTGCAGTTGAAGTTTCAGGTGCAGAAGCAACAGTTGGAACAACAGACTCTGGCTGTTGAGTAGACAGTATATCACACCCAACTGATACAGTTACTTATGGATCAGCAGTTACTTGTATATCTTCAACTATAGGAATATTCAATGGAATATGAGTTTCTGACTGAACGGGGCATACAAGTTCAGTTATAACTTCTGAAGTGACTGGATGATTACAACTTGTGTCTTCAGACCTGTCAGTCACAGCAGATTTAGGCAAATTAGATCCTAGAAACTCATCATAAAAGAATTCAAATAACAAATCTAAATAAGATAAATGTGAAAGTGAAGTAGAAGCGTTATCCGAATTGTTCACTGTAGAAACAAGTTCTAGAATGATCTGTCCATAAGCTAATACTCCAGTGATAACAGGTTCTGAACTGAATTGGTCAGAAGCTATGTCTTCATCGAATGTTATATTGACGCTCTCGACGACTGTCTTGGACTTCTTCAGATAAACACGGTATGCTGCATATGTGGAAGAGTAACCAATGAAGATGACTTCATCCGCCTTAGCACTGAATTTATTCAGACTCTCTCTGTCGTTAAGCACGAAACACTTACACCCAAATATATGAAAATACTTGATTATCGGTATTCTGTTGTTAATCAGCTCATATGGAGTCTTTTGAAAACGGCGGTGTATCAGGGATCGATTCTGAGTATGACATGCAGTTGACACAGCTTCTGCCCACAGAAATAGAGGTAAGTCCGATTGGCTAAGCATAGTACGAGCGGCCTCGACTAGCGTCCGATTTCGCCTTTCGACTACTCCATTCTGTTCAGGTGTACGTGCATCAGAGTATTGATGTGATATCCTAACCGATTCGAGATATTCTTCAACGGTTTTGTTTTTGAACTCTGTGCCGTTGTCAGTTCGAAGAAGCTTGATTTGTCTCTGCATATTCACCTGGGTCGTCTTTAAGAAAGTAATGAGAACTTCGGGCATCTCATCTTTTGATCGTAGAAATTTGACCCACGTGTATCTTGAATAATCATCCACAATAACCAACACGTATTTCTTTCCTCCTAAGCTTTGTGTTCTCATCGGACCACAGAGATCCATATGTAATAACACTAGTGGAGAACTGGTGCTTGGTTCAGGCTTCGGTTTATCTGCGGCTTTCTTCATCTTACCCTTTTCGCATGCAGCACACAAGTGTTCTTTCTCATATCTCAGCTCAGGAAGTCCTTTTACCAACTTATCTTTGACCAACTTGTTGATATAATGAAAAATCAAATGTGATAGTCGTCTGTGCCAAAGCCAACTTTGTTGCATCGAAGCTTTTGTCAATAAGCAAACGTGACTGTCATTCTGGACCTTTGAAAGCTTGATGGAGTAGAGATTTGTCTTTCGCTTGCCAACTAAGAGTTCTGTGCCGTCCTCAGAACGAACTGAACATCTCTTAGCTTTGAAGTTGACCTCTAACCCTTTGTCACATAATTTACCAATGCTAAACAAGTTGTTCCCTAAGCCTTCGACATAACTCACCTTCCTAATCGTTACGTTGTCTTGAATGATATCACCATATCCTAAGATTGGTGAAACTTGGTCGTTCCCAAATCTGACATTGCTGCTGAATTTCTCTGTATAATTAGACAATAAAACTTTCTGCCCGGTCATATGCTTGGAACAGCCGCTATCCAAGTACCACATATGCCGGGTCTGCAAGAGAAATCAGGAAACAATAACTTTAGGTACCCATTTAAAAACGGGTCCTAACAGATTAGCACAAGATTTTGGTATCCATTTAAATATGGATCCTCCTTTTCTTTGAAAACTTTTAAAAACATTTGATCTTGAAGAATACACATGATAAGATCCAAACCAATCAGTAGAATTATTAGAATAAGCAAAATCATTTCTCCGATAATGAAAAGATTTAGTAGTAATAGGAGATAATTGAATCAATTGCTTTATTGAATACCGCTTGTAAGAAGTTACAAGGTTTTGTTTAGATGAAGCAAGTTGATCAACTACATCATTATCACTACTAACTGATCTATTACAAGAGTTATCAGAAACTGATTCAGCTATCTCATCATCCTTCCTATTTGGTCTCCATTCAGATCTTGCTTTCGACCTTTTCTTCCTTAAATCTGAAACATAAGATTTAGATTTATTAGAAAAAACATATTTCTGAGATTGAGTTTTCTTTTGTGTACCAGTGTATTTCTGTTTCTGTAATCGCTGTTTCTTATGTTTCTTACCTTGAGCATAGTAATCAGCAGTTACAGAAACTGATTCACCAACCTTAGCTGATGATTCACCAATATTAAAACCACTTGGTGACACTTTTTCAGTTATAAGACAAGTAGAATGATCAGGAAGAGGAACATTGAAGTCAAACATATCAATTTCTTCTACGCACCCATCATCAGGATTAAGAAAGTCATTTGCAGACTCAAATAAGTCATCAAAATTATCAGACGAAGTTTGAGGTGTCTTTGAAACTGTAGAACACTTTGTAGATTTAGATTGAAAAACAGTGTTCTTTAAAACTGTAGAAAACACACTTTGTTCAATATCTACCAAAATTCTTTCATCAGAAACAAAATTTTCATGCTCAACTATTTTGCTTTCAAGAATGAGTGGAGGAACATAAACCTTTGCAGATGCAGGTTTTGCCTTCATCTCAGAAACAGAATAACTAGCAAAATAGTCGTTTGAAAGAACTTTTGGTGTCTCTGAAAGATAACTATCATTTAACTTTGCATAGTTAAATGGTAGTTGCATTTTCTTTACATTCTTTCTATTTTCAGTTTCTTTGGCCTCAACTTCTTCTGGTAATTTGGTAACAAATTTGGGTTTTAAATGAGTATGTTTACCAGCACAAGCAAGAAAATCAAAATTATAAAGTGTTGGTTGTTTTCTGATGGCTTTCTTTAAGTAATGGGGGTTTTGAAAACCAAGTCCCCATTTTTCTTTAACATCAGCCTCTTCGTTAGGTGCATTCAAAAAAATGGTTTGATCTGTTTGACCTCTAGCGTAAAGTTTGGCTTCCAGACCATTTACCTTCTTATTCAAAAGCTTGTTTTCAACCTGCAGTTTATGAACAATTACTGCAGATTCTTTCTTTTCAAACTCATATTTAGAAACTTTAACTTCAAAGTTAGAAATCTTCTTTTCAAAACAATCTACTTTAGATTTAGAATCAGAAGTAGACTTACGTAAAGAATCAATTAGATCTTTGTTCCCAATAACTGACTTATTAAGCTCAAAGATCTTATTGTTTCTTTTAGCAACTCTGTTTTTTTCCTTTTTCAGTTTAACTTGAAGGTCATTAAGCTCAACCATCATGGCTTCCATTTTGATTATGAAATCTTTTTCATTTAAGTTCATTACCTCATCATCCGCTTCATCATCTGACTCATCATATTTCACCGCCTTGCCCATTAAGCATATATGAGCTGCTTCTTCTTTCTCTTCCTCTTCACCATCTGAATGATCCAACCAAAATTCGTCTTCAGCCATTAATGCTATGCCCGCTTCTTGTTGTTTGGCCAATATCAGTTTGTTTTGATAGTACTGAGAGTTGCGAACCTTTGGCTTTCGACATTCTTTAGCAAAATGTCCAATCTTGCCACAGTTGTAGCATTTGATAGGTTTATTTGCTGGATTTTCAGCAATGGTATAGTCATTCACAAACTTCTTTCTTTCTTCGGGTTTCTTCTCAACAAATTGGTTTCCTTTTACTAGTTCCCTGTGCTCATGATTCTTGGAGCTTGATGAAGAATATCTTTGAGAATTGGATCCCAGCTTCTTGTAGAGTTTCTTTTGAAATGCACGGGTCAATAATAGCATAGCTTGTTTAAGACTTTCTCCATCATCACCATCTGATTCAGATTATGACTCAGAACTTGTAAGCACTTTCTTCTTTTTCTTCTTCTCTTTCTTTTCTTTCTTCTTCTCTCCGGCTACCAAAGCAATAGGATCAGGAACTTTTTCTGCCTTCTTTTTCTCAGCTCTTTTCTCTTCCACTTCTTCTTCATTTTGCCTCAGAGTCTCATAAACCTCATGTAACGGTATGTCATTCAGATCCTTCATCTGTTTCATCCTACGCGTATGCTTCTTCCATTGAGGTTGTAGGATACTATGAAATTTGACATTGTTCTCAAGCTGCTTCTTTTTCACATTGTTCTTTGACAATTCATTTAACAGCAAGACAAACCGTTCATAAGTATCTTCTAAGCTCTCATTCTCTTTGTCTTTGAATTCTGTTAATAAATAAATCCCAATTTAATCAAGCAATACTCATAATATGATCAAGAACTAGAGAGAGAAACTAGATCTTGAATAGCCACAAGTATGATGTTACAATACGTGCATTCAACTCTAGCAACTCGTTACTACAAGATTACAAAAACCAAAACCTATTTATACAACCATTCTAAACAAGACTTAACTACTAAGTAAAACTAAACAAGCTTTGACTAATCTATTACAAAGACTATGTTGACTTTTACATCCTTGACTTTCCACATTAAATCTTGGATACAATATTTAGACTTAACAATCTCCCCCTTTGTATTCAGGATTTAATAAAAATTTGATACAGATCTTCAGCTCTTGATTCTTCAACTTTTGTCTTTTTAGCTTTGAACTTTGAAGCTTTCACAGTCTTTACTCTTTCAGCTATTGAAGAATCTTGAAAAGTCTTTTACACATTGAAGCTTTGAAAGTCAACAAGCCTTGAACGCGAAACAGAATTCTTGAATCTTTTTGAAAAATCTTTGAAACTTTGACATTAAACATTGAAACAACTTTGATTATGTATCTTCATCTCTTTGATCTCTTGACTGTCTTCAGAGAAACAAACTTTCACAAAAACATCTTGATTCTTGATTTATCTTTGAACAAACTTTCTTCAGAGTCTTTTGTCTTTGAATCAGCGGAAGCATTTTTAATTTTAACAACTCTTCAAGACTTTGAAATTGATCTTTGTAAAATTCTCCCCCTTTTTGATGATTGAGAGCAACATGATCATCAAAATTTCATCAATTTCAGCACAGTCTTTGATTTCTTCCTTTGTGAACAAATAACAATCTCCCATTTGACAGTTGGCGCGCTTTGATATGAGAGCCGTCAATTCATGAAAGATATATATCCGAATCTTTTCAAATTCAGACATAATGAACATGGTAACCCTGAATCAACAAATGAAACAGTTAGGAATGCCTGTCAGTAACACAAAGTTACTGTGTACAACGAATGTACAATGTAAGGAGCTGGTTTGATGTTGACTCCCCAGGGATTCCATTCAATCATTGAAAAACACAAGGTAAATCTATGAATGTTCTGACAAACAAATTCTCTGTGTGCTCGTGCTTGTGTATGAAAGAATTTATGCACAATGATTGTGTTTCATTTGGCTCAAAATGTGTAAACTATTGAGACAACAACATGTATTACACGGACTCAATGTGCATGAAAGAGGTGCGAAGGTGGGGCAACTTTCCTTCTTTTTCAATAGCTAAATCTTCCGAGTGAAGATTAGATAACATGATATTCCCAGATTCTAGTTTCTAATCAAGATTAATCAAACAAACAAGATTAACAATCAAATTACCTGTTTGATTTCAATTCAATTCCAAGATTACACTTTCTCTCTCTCTCTCTCTCTCTGATATTTCTCTCTCTAAAATACAACTGAATAATGATTCAATTAAGTTCTCTACTAATTACCAAAGGAAAGGAAATTATTTATACCTACAACTAAAACAATAAGGAAACAAAAACTAATACAAAACATTGACTTTTATTACAAAAGACTTTGACTTTGATGAGATTTGACTTTCTCAGCTTTGACTTCTTGAACTTTTGACTTTTGTCTTCTTGATCTTGTATCCAACATATTTATGCTCTAACAATCTCCCCCTTTGGATTCAAGATCACTGTTGAAAGATATAGCAATTCAGTCTTCACTTTTAAGCTCTGTCAGTACAATCTCCCCTTTTCCTTTGACGTTATTCTTTCCAAAACAGTCTTCAAATGATTAACAATCTCCCCAAAACATTCACAACACACTTTCAGATTTTGGAAAGAAATTATCTTCAGAATCAGCTCGGATTGCTTTAGCAAATAATCTTCAAAGCAAATTTCCTCAAATCTTCAGAAATTCTTTGATCTTCTTCGAATCTTTACTTTGAATCTTCTGACTAAGACATTTCGGAAAATCTTCTCTCAAAACTTTATCATTTCTTAATATCATCTCCCCCAAACTAAAAAACTTTAACATTTCTTGATATCATCTCCCCCTTTTTGATGATTTGAGCATCTATATCATCAAAACTTTTCTCCCAAGAAATGTCTTTGACCAATCTGATATGTCAAACTGAGCCTCTGATTCTGTGATCCATAACCAAGTATTCATCTAGATCTTTGCAAATCCAGACAAAATAAGAACAGGTAACTTCTGAATCAACAAATGAATCAGTTAAAATGCCTGTCAGTAACACGAAGTCACTGTGTGTAACGAATACACAATATAAAGGAGCTTTTTGATGTTCACTCCCCCAGGGCTTCCATCCAATCATAGAAATACCACAAAGGCAATTTCTATGAATGTTATGACAAAGAAACAAATTCCTTGTGTGTTCGTTTATGTGTAGAAAGAATTAAGCACGATGATTGCTTTTCAATAAGGCTCAAAGTTGTGTAAACCACTGAGACAACAGTAGATAAACACAGACTCAATGTGCATGATTGAAGTGCGAAGGTGGGGCAGACTTACTTCTTTTTCAATATCCAGATTTTCCAAATGAAAATCAGATAGATTATGTGTTGCATCCCCAGAAAATATGAAACATTTTCTTTTTGAGAAGAAAATGAGTGGTTTGGTGGGGTTTAGACAAGAGATGGCATGGGCTAGTTGCCTATTTCAATAACATTCACCAAAGAGTTGTGAAACGGTAGTAATGTGGCTGCCCGACTCAGAAAGTAGTTGGTGCAGAGTTTGATATTCTTTTACTCTGATCTCACACCCTCTTTTCTTTTAATCATTAAGCTCACTACTAACCAAACTCTCTTTTCCATTTTACCTCATCACACCCACACTCATTTCTTTTAGACTCCTCACACTCAATATCTATGGATTAACTTCTTGGATAGAAATCACTGGTTAACGTGATTTCATAGAAGTTCAGTTAATTCCTAGCACAAAGAACCCATATTTTTCCCATAAAGCATGCGTTGCTCAAAATGGTTTAACTTTATCAGTTAAAGCTCATATACAAATGTCAGACGAATGTATGCTCATAAAATATAATCATGAAGATTTGAGCATTTTTTTAGACATTGAAATATTTTCAAACAAGTATACTGAATGAATGAACATAAATGCAAAAAACTTGTTTGAAAAACTGACATTGTATGAAAATGATCAGAAATAAAATGATATAGCAATTAAGGCTTATGGTAAAAAATAACGGATATTGTCCATACGAAACAAAATATAGACATTCTTGAAATGATGTTTCGAAATGAAATATCACTCAAAATTCTTTGAAGTACAAGCGGGGTGTCTTACCATCGAAGAAAAAAAAAACTATTTCAATTTAGAGACATGGTAAGAACAATTTTGATCAAAAATTAAACCGATGTGTGTGAATACTTGAAAGTATGTAGAAAAGACAATACGCAAGTATTTATCTTTGGAAACACACGGTTTATTTATCAATTAAGCACAAAAATAAAATGAAAACATTTAAAATCACATTTCCAAATTATAAAATTTGTTTAAGAATCGGAAAGTGGTTTGAACATTTCAGAACATGTTTTCTATATCTGAAAGTTGTCCTTCTTTCAGATATATTTGAGATTAAGATAAGAAATTTACCTTTTAGCTTTGTCTTAAATCTCATGAAGTCATGCTTAAGTCAAAATAATAAGATCGTGTCATCCTCTCTCATCCTGCATAAGTCTCAAAGTCTAGTCAAAAATTTATTCACAAAATTTATTCGAAAAATAAAAAAAAATGACATAAAACAGTAAAATGATTAAAGAACGAGTTCTGATCAGAAGTAATCAGAAATTATAGTCTTACTCTTTTTGACTTGGCTTATATTCTCCCCCTAAAATCATGCATCACAATTTTTTTTTGTCATTTAAGTAAAATGCAGAAATTAGTTATGCTCCCCCTCAAATGAATGTAGATCATCTAAAATCTTCTCTTACTCCCCCTGAGATCATGAGCAAACAATTAAAGTGCATATATCCTTCAGACATAAAGATAAAGAAAATGATGAAAAATAACAATACGTAACTTTATTAGGTAACAACCGATTACGTCTTAAGATTTAACACACCAAACTTAGAGACAAGAAAATTAAATCTCTTTTCATCTAAGGGTTTGGTAAATAAATCTGCAAGTTGATAATCTGTTTTTACAAAATAAAGTTCAATTGTTCCTTTTTCTACATTATCTTTTATAAAATGATACCTGACATCAATGTGTTTGGTTTTCGTATGTTGGACAGGATTAGCAGATATTGCGATTGCACTCTTTGAGTCACAATATATTGGAATTTTATCGAACTTGAAACCATAGTCTCGTAGCTGTGTTCGTATCCACAGGACTTGGGAGCAGCAACTAGCAGCAGCTACGTACTCTGCTTCAGCAGTCGATGTGGAAACGCATAATTGTTTCTTTGATGCCCAGCTAACTAGCTTGTCTCCAAGAAATTGAACGTGACCTGAAGTACTCTTTCTGTCCAACATGCAACCTGCATGATCTGCATCTGAGTAGGCAGTCAATTGAAACCCAGTATCCTTAGGATACCACAGACTAAGATCTGCAGTCCCCTTCAGATATCTAAAAATCCGTTTGACAGCAGCCAAATGGGATTCTTTAGGAGCAACCTGATATCTAGAACATAAACATGTTGAAAACATAATATTTGGTCTACTAGATGTAAGATACATTAACTATCCTATCATACCTCTATAAGTCCTAACATCAACACTTTTACCCGAAGGATCAGTGTTAATCTTAGTACCTGGTGCCATCGGGGTTCCAATTGGTTTATAATTTTCCATTTTGTACTTCCGAAGAATGTCCAAAATATACTTAGATTGATTAATGAAAATCCCCGTAGAAATTGTTTAACTTGTAATCCGAGAAAGAAATTCATCTCTCCCATCATACTCATTTGAAAACGTGACACCATGAGGTTAGAAAAGTTTTTGCAAAATTTTGGATTTGTAGAACCAAATATTATATCATCAACATAAATCTGAATAAGAATAATATTAGCTTTTTCCTTTTTGATGAATAAAGTGGTATCAACCTTACCTTTAGAAAAACCGGACTTGACCAAGAATTTAGATAAAACGTCATACCATGCTCAAGGGGCTTGTTTCAAACCATATAGGGCTTTTTCCACGATATAAACATGATCTGGCTTATCTGGATTGACAAACCCTTTTGGTTGAGACACGTATACTTCCTCTTTAAGAATGCCTTTCAGAAAGGCTGTTTTCACATCCATCTGAAAGAATGTGAAATTCTTATGAGCTGCGTAGGCTAGAAACATGCGGATTGCCTCTATACGCGCTACTGGAGCATACGTCTCATCGTAATCTATGCCTTCCTCTTGCCGGTAACCTTTGGCAACAAGTCTAGCTTTGTTCCTTATGACGATACCATCTTCATCCATTTTATTCTTGAATACCCATTTAGTGCCTATCACGGTTTTACCTTCTGGTTTTGGAACTAATCTCCAAACCTTTAGGGCTTCAAGCTGATTGATCTCTTCTTGCATAGCAGATACCCAGTCCGAATCAGCAAGAGCCTCTGATACTCGCGTTGGCTCAATCTTACTGAGAAATGAGTCATGCATACATTGATTAAGAGTCGCTGACCTAGTTTGTACAAGCTTGTTGAGATCTCCAATTACTTGATGTAATGGATGCTCTTTGGTCCAGCGATGCTCATGAGGAAGTGGAATAGATACAGATTGAACATGATCATGATCTAGAAATCCACTTTCAGAATCTTCAGTTTGAATAATATGAGGGGAGTTTACAGTTGAAGTCTCAGGTACAGAAATGTCAGTTGGAACAACAGATTGTGGCTGTTGAGTAGACATTGTATTACACCCAACTGAAACATTTACTTCTGGCTCATCATTTACTTGTACATCTTCAACTGTAGGAGTAATTGTAGGAATGTGAGTTTCTGACTGAACGGGGGATGCTTGTTTAGTTATGACATCTGAAGTGACTGGATGATTGCAACTTGTGTCTTCAGACCTGTCAGTCACAACAGATTTAGGTACATTAGTTCCGAGAAACTCATCATAAAAGAATTCAAATAACAAATCTAAATCTGATAAATTTGAAATAGATGTAGAAGCATTATTCGAATTATTGGCTGTAGAAGCAGGTTCTGGACTGATCTGCCCAGAAGCTAATACTCCAGTGATCACGGGTTCTGAACTGAGTTGTTCAGAAGCCATTTCTTCATCGAATGTTACATTAACGCTCTCGACAACTGTCTTTGACTTCTTCAGATAAACACGATATGCTGCAGATGTTGAAGAATAGCCAATGAAGATACCCTCATCCGCCTTAGCACTGAATTTATTTAGACTCTCTCTGTCGTTAAGCACAAAACATTTACACCCAAATATGTGAAAATACTTGATTGTTGGTGTTCTGTTGTTTATCAGCTCATATGGAGTCTTTTGAAAACGGCGATGTATCATGGATCGATTTTGAGTATGGCATGCAGTCGATACAGCTTCTGCCCACAAGAATAGAGGTAAGTCCGATTGGCTAAGCATAGTCCGAGCGGCCTCGACTAGCGTCCGATTTCGACTTTCGACTACTCCATTTTGTTCAGGCGTACGAGCAGCAGAGTACTGATGTGATATCCCGACCGATTCGAGATATTCTTCAACTATCTTGTTTTTGAACTCTGTGTCGTTGTCCGTTCGAAGAAACTTGACTTGTCGCTGCATTTTCACCTGGGTCGTCTATAAGAAAGTAATGAGAACTTCTGGCGTCTCATCTTTTGATCGAATAAATTTGACCCACGTGTATCTTGAGTAATCGTCCACAATAACCAACACGTATTTCTTTCCACCCAAACTATGAGTTCTCATTGGACCACACAAATCCATATGTAACAATTCTAACGGAGAACTAGTGCTTGGTTCAGGCTTCGGTTTATGCGGAGCTCTCTTCATCTTACCCTTCTCACATGCAGCACATAAGTGTTCTTTCTCGTATTTAAGCTCAGGAAGTCCTTTTACCAATTTCCCACTAACCAGCTTATTGATATAACGAAAATTCAGGTGTGATAAATGTCTGTGCTAGAGCCAACTTTGTTGCATTGAAGCTTTTGTCAACAAGCAAACTTGATTGTCAATCTGAACTTTGGACAGGTTGATGGTATAGAGGTTTGTCTTTCGATGTCCACCTAAGAGTTCTGTGCCGTCTTCAGTACGAACCGAGCAACTCTTAGATTTAAAATTGACCTCTAACCCTTTATCGCAGAATTGACCAATGCTAAATAAGTTGTGCCCCAAGCCTTCGACATAACTCACTTTACTGATCGTTATGTTGTCTTGAATGATGTCACCATATCCTAAGATAGATGAAAGCTGATCGTTTCCAAATATGACATTTCCACTGAATTTCTTTGTATAGTTAGACAATAAAGCTTTTTTTTGCCCAGTCATATGCTTGGAACATCCACTGTCCTAGTACCACATATGTCGGGTCTGCAAGAGAAATCAGGAAACAATAACTTTAGGTACCCATTTAAAAACGGGTCCTAACAGATTAGCACAAGATTTTGGTATCCATTTGAAAATGGACCCTCTGTTCTTTTGAAAACCTTTAAAAATATTTGATCTTGAAGAATGAACATGATAAGATCCGAACCAATCAGAAGAATTATGAGAGTAAGAAAAATCATTTCTCCGATAATGATAAGATGTAGTAGAAATAGGAGATAATTGAATCAATTGCTTTATTGAATATCGCTTGTAAGAAGTTACAAGGTTTTGTTTATGTGAAGCAAGTTGATCAATTACATCATTATCACTACTAACTGATCTAGTACAAGAATTATCAGAAACTGATTCAGCTATCTCATCATCCCTCCTTTTTGGTCGCCATTCAGTTCGAGCTTTCAACCTTTTCTTGCTTATATCTGAAACACAAGATGTAGATTTATTAGGAAAAGCAGATTTCTGAGACTGAGTTTTCTTTTGTGTACCAGTGTGTTTCTGTTTCTGTAATCGCTGTTTCTTATGTTTCTTACCTTGAGCATAGTAATCAGCAGTTACAGAAACTGATTCACCAAACTTAGTTAATGATTCAGCAATATTAACATCACTTGGTAACATTTTTTTATTTATAAGACAAGTAGAATGATCAGGAAGAGAAGCATTGAAGTCAAACATATCAATTTCTTCTATGCACCCACCATCAGAGTTTAAAAAATCATTTGCAGACTCAAATAAGTCATCAAAGTTATCAGTTGAAGTTTGAGGTGCCTTTGAAACTGTAGAACACTTTGTAGATTTAAATTGTAAAACAGTGTTCTTTAAAACTGTAGAAAACACACTTTGTTGAATATCAACCAAAAGTTTTTCATCAGATAAAACATTTTCCAACTCAACTATTTTGCTTTCAAGAATGAGTGGAGGAACATAAACCTTTGCAATTGCAGGTTTTGCCTTCATCTCAGAAACAGAATAACTAGCAAAATAATCATTTGAAAGAACTTTTGGTGTTTCTAAAAGATAACTATCATTTAACTTTGCATAGTTAAATGGTAGTTTCATTTTCTTTACATTATTTCTATTTTCAGTTTCTTTGGCCTCATCTTCTTCTGATAATTTGGTAACAAATTTGGGTTTTAAATGAGTATGTTTACCAGCACAAGCAAGAAAATCAAAATTATATAATGCTGGTTGTTTTCTGATGGCTTTCTTTAAGTAATGGGGGTTTTGAAAACCAAGTCCCCATTTTTCTTTAACATCAGCCTCTTCGTTAGGTGCATTCAGAAAAATGGTTTGATCTGTTTGACCTCTAGCGTAAAGTTTGGCTTCCAGACCATTTACCTTCTTATTCAAAAGCTTGTTTTCAACCTGCAGTTTATGAACAATTAGTGCAGATTCTTTCTTTTCAAACTCATATTTAGAAACTTTAACTTCAAAGTCAGAAATCTTCTTTTCAAAACAATCTACTTTAGATTTAGAATCAGAAGTAGACTTACGTAAAGAATCAATCAGATCTTTGTTCCCAATAACAGACTTATTGAGTTCAAATATCTTACTTTTTCTTTTCGCAACTCTGTCTTTTTCTTTCTTCAGTTTTACTTGAAGATCATTAAGGTCAACCATCATAGCTTCCATTTTGGTTACAAAATCTTTTTCAGTTAAGTTTAATACTTCATCAGCTGTCTCGTCATCTGACTCATCATACTTCACTTCTTTTCCCATAAGACAAAGATGAGCAGTTTCTTCCTTCTCTTCATCTTCACCTTCTGAATGATCTAGCCAAAATTCGTCCTCCGCCATTAAAGCAATGCCTGCTTCTTGCTGTTTGGCCAAAAGAAGTTTGTTCTGATAATATTGAGAATTACAAACTTTTGGCTTTCTACAATCTTTTGCAAAATGACCAATCTTGCCACAGTTGTAGCATTTGACTGAATCACTTACTGGCTTTTCTACAACAGTGTAGTCATTCACGAACTTCTTCCTTTCATCAGGTTTCTTCTCAACATATATGTTTTCTTCATATCTCCTTCCTTCCACCTTTTCTCGGTGCACATGATTCTTGGAACTTGATGAAGAGTACCTCTGTGAGTTAGATCCCGGCTTCTTATAAAACTTTTTCTGGAATGCACGGGTCAATAGCAACATAGCCTGTTTGAGGCTTTCTCCATCATCACCATCTGATTCAAATTCTGACTCAGAACTTGTAAGCACTTTCTTCTTCTTCTTCTTCTTCTTTTTCTTTTCTTTCTTTTTCTCTCCGGCTACCAATGCAATCGGATCAGGAACCTTTTCAGCCTTCTTTTTCTCAGCTCTTTTCTCTTCCACTTCTTCCTCATTTTGCCTCAGAGTCTCATATACCTCATGTAACGGTATGTCATTCAGATCCTTCATCTGTTTCATCCTACGTGTATGCTTCTTCCATTCTGGTTGTAGGATGCTCAGGAATTTGACATTGTTCTCAAGTTGCTTCTTTTTCACCTTATTCTTGGACAACTCATTCAGAAGCAAGACAAACCGTTCATAAGTATCTTCTAAGCTTTCATTCTCTTTGGCTTTGAATTCCTCATAACTGTTGATGCAATTAGCCACTTTCATCTGATTCCCGACCTTGGATCCCATCATCATTTTCTGCAACTGATCCCACATCTTCTTAGCATTTCCCTTGTAGCTGTCTATTTTGATGTAGATGTCATTCATGATACTTTGAAGAAGTAAGGATCTTGCTTGTTTATCTGCTTTGTATCGGCTTTTCTGTTCTTCAGAATACTGAGAGATATCCACTGCCACTGTTTTCATCTTTTGATCTCTTTCCTCAGTACCATCTTCACTATCAGATGATTCATCATCAGGTATCTGAACCGTGATTGGTACCATAGGACCTTCTGTTATTGACACCACAATATTCTCTCCATTTGCATGTATGTCTATAAAATCAAGGAATCTGTCTTTCCGCTGTTCGTACTCTCCTTTGAACAAAACAGGAGGCTTGACATCAGTGCCAATGGAAAGAGCATCTTTGGAAGTCATTTTGATAAAACCTGTTTGAGAAATATATGCAACAAGAAACTAGAAACTGATCGTTAGTCCAAATGAAACAATCAAGAAAATACATAAAACTTGAAATATAAAATCAGAAATTTTGATCACAACCAGAAATATGTCCCCCTTCACTATTTAAGGCCATATTACTATTTTGAATTTTTTTTTGTCTAAGTCCTCCACACTTTGCGCTTCACACAGGAACCGCAAACCTCACTTTGCGTGTCACTCAGGGAACGCAAACTTCTACTTTGCGCTTCTCACAGGGAACGCAATCCTGAACTTTGCGTTTTACACAGGGAACGCAAACTTGAACTTTGCTTTACTTTGCGTTTCACTTTTACTTGATCAAAGTACAATTTACGTGTCAAGAAGCAAACTCAGATTCAAACTTTGTGTGTCATGACTAAAACTAAAAATGATGAACTTTGCGTTTCACGTTTCAAACGCAAGATACACTTTGCGTTTCTAGATACAAACGCAAATCACAACTTGTCTCTGAGCTCAACCACTTTTACTTTGCGTTTGTCTTTCAACCCGCAAAACCCACTTCTCGTTTCTCAAAGAAAACGCAAACTTTAACTTCTCGATTCTCGAAGGAACGCAAACCTTAACTTCTCGTTTCTCAAAAGAAACGCAAACCTTAACTTCTCGTTTCTGAACTTTTTCAATGAATCATGCGCAAACTTTGTTGAATGAAACGCAAACTTGATGAATAACCCGCAAACTTGATGAATGACCCGCAAACCTCTAAAATCGAACAAAATCGCACCAAAAACTCATTTAGACCTAGACTTTCAACACTATACTTCGACAATTCACTCGTCTAACTAATTCGAACACAAAACTAACACAAAAATTCGATCAAATACGCAAACGATACAAATTTGATACACATACAGTGTCAAGAACTCGTGAACAGAAAAACCACAAAAATTCGAAAATTTGAATTGATTACAGTGCAATTGACAAATCTTTCTATACAAACTCGATCGATTACACTATTCTAACAAAATCTTATCAAAAACAACTCGAAAAATACACTAATACTCAAAAACAGATCTGAACATGAAGAACACAGTGTCGAACATTCTGTTTTTCTTGATTTTCGATTTGGATCTGCTCTAATACCAATTGATATTCCCAGATTCTAGTTTCTAATCAAGATTAATCAAACAAACAAGATTAACAATCAAATTACCTGTTTGATTTAAATTCAATTCCAAGATTACACTTTCTCTCTCTACAATCTCTCTCTAACGAACTCTCTCTCTCTCTGATATTTCTCTCTCTAAAATACAACTGAATAATGATTCAATTAAGTTCTCTACTAATTACCAAAGGAAAGGAAATTATTTATACCTACAACTAAAACAACAAGGAAACAAAAACTAATACAAAACATTGACTTTTATTACAAAAGACTTTGACTTTGATGAGATTTGACTTTCTCAGCTTTGACTTCTTGAACTTTTGACTTTTGTCTTCTTGATCTTGTATCCAACATATTTATGCTCTAACATAGCATAAATGTTGCGTCCCCAAAGAAAATGAAACATTTCTTTGTTAAGAAAGATACGAGTGGTTGGTGGGGTAATAGCAAGAGTTGGCATGGGCTCACTGCCTTTTTCAATGATGGTCACCAAAGAATGTGAACCAATCAGAAGATGTGGCTGCCCGACTCAGAAAGTGGTAGGTGCAGAGTTCTGATATTCTTTTAACTCTGATCTCACACCCTCTTTCTTTTTAACATTTAAGCTCACTTCTAACCAAACTCTCATTTCCATTTTTCCGCTCCACACAATGAGAAAAACTCAACTGGATGAGCTATCTCCCCCACTCTTTGATTTTGACCCCTCACCCCTCAATCACTCAAGGATAACTTCCTGGGTAGGAAACACTGGTTGACGTGAATCCATGGAAGTTCTGTTTAAGCTCACACACGAATCCCATGTAAGTCCTAAAAAGCATGGTTGCTCAACAATTTAACTGAACAGTTAAGCACAAAGATAACAATGTCAGAATGTATGCTCATTTAAAATTATGAATGAAATTTGAGCATTTGAACGTTGAAGATTTCTCAAAACACAGATATTGAATGAATGAAATGAAATCAAGAGAATTGTTTTGAGAATATGACAATGTATCAATCAGATCAAATGAAATGACCTTTGTGAAGAGACAGATTTATGATTTGAACTTGAAACAGACTTTTCAAGCTCTTTGATCTTTGAAGCAAAATTGTCTCTTTCTTTCACAAGCTGGTCAATTTTCTTCGAGAATTCAGACTTCGTCTTCTGCTCTTTCAGTGCAGTAGCAAATAGTTCAGATAACTTTGAAGTCAGTCTTTTGATTTCAGACTCAAAAATGGATCTTTCTTTTTCAAACCCTTTCTCTGAATCATTTCTTTGGCCTGATAATTCCTTGAATAATCCCACATTCTTCTGTTCTATGGACTTCTTTTCCTTAGCAAACTTCTCTCTTTCCAAAATAAGTATTTTCTCAAAATCGGAAATTTGTTGAGAAAATTTTATGCATTTAAGCTCAACTGACTTTTTCTCTTCAAAACACTTCTTTGAGAAATCTGAGAACTTCTTTGAAAAACTTTTCTTTTCAGTTTCAAAATTAGCTTTATTTTCAGCAAGCTGTTTTTCAAAATCAGATAAGTTCTTTCTAAGCTCCGCATTCTCAGATTCCAATCCCTTTATCTTCTCATCATTCTGCCCAGAAGATCTTTTCAGAAGATCTTCATTGATAATCTTTAAAGCACTAATTTCCTCTTTCAGTCTGATGCTTTCTTCATAATGCTCTTTTGACTTTTGTGAGTGAAAGTCAACAACATGACCCAAATTAATTTTCTCTAAATTCAGTTTTCTAATATTCTCTTCAAGCTCAGCAAAATATCCCATCTTGAATGAGTACATTATCTTGATATAAATGATCGTTCCAAACTGTATATCAGAAAATCAAAAAACAGATCAAATTGAAATCTAGCACAAAATTTAAAACTTTAACACTTGAAGCGCAAACTTGAGTTTTGCGTTAGCAATGTATTGCGCAAACCAAGCTTCTCGTGATCAGCGTGATACGCAAAGTACACTTCTCGTAATAAGTGTATTGCGCAAAGTAGAGTTCTCGCTTTCAGTGTAAGGCGCAAACTACGGTTCTCGTGACCCGTGGAAGACGCAAAGTAGGTTTGCGTAAGCCAAAGGATGCGCAAAGGAGACTTTGCGTGAGAGCCTTGAAGCGCAAAGAACAGTTATCGTGATCCTCGTATTGTGCAAAGTCGATTTGCGTGAAACATTGCTTTGCGTGACCAGCTAGATACTCAAACTGAACTTTTCATGATAAGTACAAGATGCAAAGTCAATTTGCGTGAGCAGGAGGATGCGCAATCTAAGCTTTGCGTGAATCAAAGGATACACAAACGTTGCTTTGCGTGATAGGCTTCAAACGCAAATGAAGCTTTGCGTGACAAGTACAAGACGCAAACAGACTTTCTTCTTAGAGCTCGGATAATCTCACGCAAACGTCTATGAATCTTGCGCAAATCGTATGAACTTGCGCAAACCGTGTTCTTGGCTCTTTCTAACACAAATTGATTCAAACCTGCAAATTTGATCTCAAAAAAATATCAGAATCATCGAAAAACACTTCGAAACACAAATTTATTATGAAATTTCGATTAAAAACAACAATTCACATGATTTCGATCAAGAACAGTGTTCGAACGTCATTTCAAGAAAATTTCAAAATTCAAAAATTGACAACGAATTTGATCGAATTATGAAATGAAATCAATACAAGAATCAATCCTAAACACAATTCAAATCCAATGATTCCATTTTCTTGCACTAAAACCGATTTTTCAACAAAATTTGTATGAACAGTACAAAAACACGAGTTCGTGAAAAAATTCCAGGAAATCAAATTTTCGAACTAAAAATCAAGATTTCAATCTAATCCTTTGATCAAATCATTTCTGAAAAGTTTGGTTCAACTCTGATACCAATTGTTAATCAATAAATCCCAATTTAATCAAGCAATACTCATAATATGATCAAGAACTAGAGAGAGAAACTAGAGAGAGAAACTAGAGCTTGAATAGCCACAAGTATGATGTTACAATACGTGCATTCAACTCTAGCAACTCGTTACTACTCGATTCTAAAAACCAAAACCTATTTATACAACCATTCTAAACAAGACTTAACTACTAAGTAAAACTAAACAAACTTTGACTAATCTATTACAAAGACTATGTTGACTTTTACATCTTTGACTTTCCACTTTAAATCTTGGATACATGATTTAGACTTAACAAATTCCTCGTAGCTATTGATGCAATTTGCTACTTTCATTTGATTGCCGACCTTGGAACCCATCATCATTTTCTTCAACTGATCCCACATCTTCTTAGCATTTGCCTTGTAGCTGTCTATTTTGACGTAGATGTCATTCGGGATACTTTGAAGAAGAAGGGATCTTGCTTGCTTGCCTGCTTTGAAACGATTCTTTTTCTCTTCAGAATACTGAGCATATTCAACTGGAACTGTTTTAATTTTCTGATCTCTTTCCTCAGTACCATCTTCACTATCAGATGAGTCATCATCAGGTATTTGAACTGTGATTGGTACCATAGGACCTTCTGTAATTGACAATAAAATGTTTTCCCTATTTGTATGCCTATCCACAAAATCCAGAAATTTGTCCTTCCACTGCTCATATTCCCCTTTAAACAGAACCGGGGGCTTAACATCAGTGCCAATGGAAAGAGCATCTTTAGAAGTCATCTTGATTAAACTTGTTTTGAAATAAAAGCAATAAGAAACTAGAAACTGATCGTTAGTCCAACTGAAATCACAAGAAAAAAAAATTTCGAAGAATATTTTTTTTTGACTAAGTGACAAAACTCGCAAGTCACTGTAGAACTCCCAAGTCACTATTACTGAAAAACCCGCAGACTAAAGCTTGCGCGTTTGTGAAACTCGCACGCAAAGACTTGCGTGTTCTGATAAACTCGTAGATAGCTGAAACTCGCTAGACGATGAAACTCGCTAATGCCTGAACATGCAGATCACTATTCACTGATAAACACGCAGGCTGAGGCGTGCGTGTTTGAGAAACTCGCTAATTCCTAAACACGCAAGTAACTATTCACTTTGAAACGCGCTAATAGAGACGTGCGCGTTCCCAAAACTCGCTAGACACTACTTGCGCGTTTGAGTAAAATCGCTAACCACGGCTTGCGCGTTCCAACACTTAGAAAAATTTCTTAGATTTTCAAACTCGCACGATGAACAAACTCGCAAAACCCTGTTCCTGATGAAACTCGCACACTTAGACTAGCGCGTTTGTAGAACTCGCTAATCACTACGTGCGTGTTTTGGTACTTAGAAAATTTTCCCAACTTCCAAAACTCGCAGACTTCAACCAGCGAGTTTCTAGAACTCGCTAATAACGCCTTGCACGTTTTGTCCAAAATGAGATTCTTCAGCTTGCGCGTTCTATTGAAGAACTTGCGCGTTTCGTAGATCTAGCGCGTTCTTCAGACTCCCTTGCGTGTTCTTCAGAAAGTCGACCAAAACTTCACTTTTTCATCGAAATTCGATCCAAACCTTGTCCAATTGACTTGAAACTTTTTAGGGATGCTCGATTTCAAAATTCTAACAGTTTACAATTTGATCTATGAAACAGTGCTCAAGAACTCGTGCCTTAAAAACTCAACAAAATCCAAGATTAACAATCAATTACAGTGCAATTGACAAATTGAACAATACAGACTCGATCAATAACACTATACGATCACAACCTAATCATTACAACTCAAAATTCATACTGAAAAACAAAAATCAACCTCCAAACTCGATGAACAGTGCAGAACTCATTTTCTTGAATTGATTTCAGTTTAGATCTGCTCTGATACCAATTGTTATTCCCTGTTTCTAGTTTCTAATTACAAACAATTAATCAACAAATATATTTCAATCAAATTACCTGTTTTGATTTCAATTCTCAATTTCAAATACAACTTTCTCTCTCTAGAACTCTCTCTCTCTCTCTCTCTCTCTCTACAAGATATATATTCTTCTAATCACAATAAGACTTCTACTAAGAACAGAAAATACAAAGCTATTTATACCTACATCTAAAATACAAGAAAAACAAATACAAATACAATACTTTGATTTTTTTTATTACAAAAGACTTTGACTTTAAGTGAGAGTTGACTTTTAGCCTTTGACTTCTTGAACTTTGGCCTTCAGTCTTCTTGATCTTGTATCCAACAAATTTATGCTCTAACACTCACTTTTCGTAAGTTCATTTCTTTGTACGAGTTATTGAGAGCACAGAACCCTAAAACCCTCTTCTACGACTTCATCTTGATATTCGATCTTCTTTATTTCTTTGATTCAAAGGTGTAACGTTTGTTCTTATTTGTTTGTATTTTGGTTATTGTATTTTGTATATCTTTGTTTCTTTGCAGGTGTACCCTTTACTGCATTAGATTTAGGATTCTTTCTTGACTGTTCAACTTTTTTTCGAATGACCTTTGATCTTTTGAAAATTTGAGCCTTTGATCTTATTCTTTGTGTTGATTGAACTGAAAGATACATAACTTTGATCAAATCGAACCTTAATTGATCTAAATCTTAACCTAATTTTGACTTTTTGGGACTGAATTCGATTTTTGACTCTTCGTATGTTCTTGATGGACTTCAAACTGTTCTTGAACAAATCTTGAAATTTGTTGTTCTTAAAGGACCATAGTCCCAGATTAAGTGTCATAAAATGGTTAATAATCATTAATCGAATCTAATGTACAAAGATTTGGGTTACAAAAGATTTAGGTTACAAAATCAAAAATCTTGAATTTCAGTTTCTGGGTTCGCATGGATGTTCTTGAAGTTCTTCATACTTAGAAATATTTCAAAGTTTAAATTTTAAAAAATCAAGGTTATACGAATTCTTGATGATTTCAGTTTATACGAATTCTTGTTATTCATGTCTATATTTTTGCAAGTGTGAAATTTGTATAATTGCTCATACGAATTCTGAGTTGTCATGTTTCAAATCTTATAAGTAAGGAATTCGTACATTGCTTCATATGAATTATTGTCATTATTTCTTTGGCTTTTACTTCACTAAGTGAGGAATTCACATATCCTTGTCATGCGAATTCTATACTTAGCAATTTTTCAAAGATGGTTTTCAATGTTATATCTTCTGATTTTGTACTAACCACTTGGACCTTGTCCATACTGTTCATTTTTTCAGGTACCAATGGTTGATCATTCTGTTGATCAAAATGTCCAGATGGGAGAAAATTCACCACATGAGGCATCCCAGGAATGCCCTATGCCTTCATCAAGATCAGACTTTCAAGTTTCACAGAATGTCAATCCTGATCTTTTCCTCATTTCACCATCTGAGTTGAAACCACAACAACCAAATAACCATCATCTTCAGTTCACCATCAATATTGATCCACTTGTCTTGGATATCTTGAAGAATCATCCTCTCCAAAATGACTTAACAGCTCAAGCAGCAGTTCCTGAGCTCTATGTACAACAAGCTTGGAAGACTATCCGTTTTAGTCACATGAAGGAATAAGGAGAAAGGATTCCTATCTTTAAGCTGGAGATTGATCACTTCACTTTAGTTCTCACTCTTGAAAGACTGAGATTCATCTTGAGTTTACCTGCTGAGACTGTAAGAGAAGGTCGAACCACATATGATGAGTTGCCATCAGACACTGATGTTGTTAAGTCTAAATATTGTATCCAAGATTTAATAGGAAAGTCAAATGTGTAAAAGTCAACATTGTCAATGAATTAGGAAAGTCAAAGTATGTTGAGCTTGCTTAGTGGTTAAGTCTTGTTTAGTTTGGTAGTATAAATAGGCTTTTAGCCTTGTGGCTTTTGTAACGAATTAGGAGTAACGAACTAGAGTTGTAAGCTTGTCATTGTAATATCAGACTTGTGGTTAATGGAATCAAGATCTACTTTCTCTCTCTAGTTCTTGATCTTAATTGTCATATTATTGAGTAATTGCTTGATTGTTTTGGGATTTTATGATTAACAATTGGTATCAGAGCTCAACCAAACTTTTCAGAAATGATTTGATCAAAGTTTGAATTGAAATATGGAGTTTTTAGATCGAAAATTTGATTTTCTGAAATTTTTTTTTCAAGAACTCGTGTTTTTCATTGTTCATCCGAATTTTGAGTGAAAAATCGTTTTTGTTGCAAGAAAATGGAATAATTGGATTCGAATTATGTTCAGGAGTGTTTCTTATTTTGATTTCATCTCGTAATTTGAACAAATTCGATATCAATTTTTGAATTTTTGAAATTTTCTTGAAATATCGTTCGAACACTGTTCTTCATCGAAAATGTGTGAATTGTTGTTTTTAATCAAAATTTGATAGTAAATTTGTGTTTTGTATTGTTTGTCGATGATTCTGATAAAATTTTGAGATCAAATTTGCAGATTTGGATCGATTTGAGATAAAAAGAGCCAAGATCCACGGTTTGCGCAAGTTCATATCGATTTGCGCAAGTTCATAGAAGTTTGCGCAAGCTTTTCTGGACTGAGAATCAGTTTGCATC
The DNA here is from genome assembly GCA_954870635.1 of Arctium minus. Lineage (NCBI taxonomy): Eukaryota > Viridiplantae > Streptophyta > Magnoliopsida > Asterales > Asteraceae > Arctium > Arctium minus. Next base: position 83,020,062 of record OX941080.1, on the reverse strand, counting down.
TTAATCAGATCACGCAAAGCTTAGTTTGCACATCACTTGGCTTACGCAAAGCTCAGTTCGCGCATCACTTGGCTTACGCAAAGCTCAGTTCGTGCATCACCTGGCTTACGCAAACCTCATCTTGCGTTTCACTTGGCTTGCGTAAAGCTCACTTTGCGTTATACGCTGATCACGAGAAAATTGGTTTGCGCAACACACAGTTCACGCAAAACTCGACCTTGCGCCATATCAAGTGTTAAAGTTTTAAAATTTTGTGCTAGATTTTGATTTTTGATTTTCTGATATAAAGTTTGGAACGATCATTTATATCAAGCTAATTTCTCGTTCAAAATGGGATATTTTGCAGATCTTGAAGAGAAGATTAGAAAGCTGAATTTAGAGAAAATTAATCTGGGTCATGCTGTTGACTTTCACTCTCAAAAGTCAAAAGAGTATTTTGCTGAAATCATTTCATTGAAAGAAGAAATCAGTACTTTAAAGACTATCAATGAAGATCTTCTGGGCTGAATGATGAAATGATTCAGAGATTGGAATATGAGAATGTTGAACTAAGAAAGAACATATCTGTTTTAGAACAATAACTTACTGATCATAAAGCTGTTTTTGAGACTGAAAAGAAAAGTTTTTCAAAGAAGTTCTCAGATTTTTCAAAGAAATGTTTTGAAGAGAAAAAGTTAGTGGATCTTAAATGCATAAAACTTTCTCAACAAATTTCTGATTTTGAGAAAGTACTTATCTTGGAAAGAGAGAAGTTTGCTAAAGAAAAGAAGGCTATTGAACAGAAGAGTGTGGGATTCTTCAAAGAACTATCTGGCCAGAGAAATGATTCAGAGAAAGGATTTGAAGAAGAATGATCCATCTTTGAGTCTGAAATCAAAAAGCTGACTTCAAAGTTATCTGAACTATCTGCTACTACGCTGAAAGAGCAGAAGACGAAGTCTGAGTTTTCAAAGAAGATTGACCAGCTTGTGAAAGAAAGAGACAAATATGCTTCAAAGATCAAAGAGCTTGAAAAGTTTGCCTCAAGTTCAAATCATAAATCTGTCTCTTCACAAAGGTCAGTTAAATATTTTGATCAGATTCGTCGAACTAACATTTTCTATGATCGATATTTAGATGGTTCAGATACATTTCCAAGGAGAAGAAGTTTACAAGAAAGAGAAACTGGTCTGGATGAAGAAATCTGTCAAAGATGACAAGAAAGATGAGCTGAAAGGAATCACATCATGTGTACATGTACACAACGCAAAGAAGAACAAAGCACATAAAGGTAATAAATATTATTGTTCTTATTGTGGTACACATGATCATATTCACAAGACCAGTGATCATTTCTGGTATGGTTCTTACTCTATAATCCCCACACGAACTGCAACTAACATTTCTGGACCCAAATACCAGTGGGTACCAAAGAAGAAAACTGATTCTGTGTTGCAGGAAACTTAAGTCAAGGGGGAGTAAGAGATCAATGGCTTTTGAACACAGCAGTTCAAAACCCGGACTTCAATATCAAGATTATGGCTCTTGAATAACACAGTTCAAGACCCGCACCTCAATGTCAAGATTATGGATTCTAAGTACACAGCTTAGGACCCGTACTTCAAAGGAGTTTGACTTCTAAACACAACAGTTTAGGACTCGGACCTCATCGATCAAAAGACCTTACTCCTATTTTTGCATCCGATGGATATGATGGTCTTCATCCCAAGAGAATTGATCTGATCTCTATCCAATACTTTTTCACTGATAGATTTTACTGATATGATGGTCTACAATTCAAAAGGGAGTGTTTGATCTCTATCCTGTTTTAACTGACATATTTCAGATGCTTAATTTAAGGGGGAGTAAAGGTGATGACTTCTGGCTATTTCCGATCAGAACTCATACTATAAAAATGTTTTACTGCTTTCTGTCTTTTTATTTTTGAATAAATGATGTGAATAAAGTGGCTTCTGATCAAATGACAGATCAGGACCCGTTTTTCAATGATCAAAGAAGGATATTATGCTAATATCCAGGGGGAGCTTAAAAAGACCTAAATCATTCTTTCATGATTTGAGGGGGAGCTTAAAAGGTAAATATCTTCTGATCCTAGAGCTCTGATTGTTTGAAAGAAGAACAACTTTCAAGCATGAAAAATAGGTTCTTAAATGTTCAAACCACTTCTCTATTCTCAACGGATTTCATGAATTCAGAAGTGAGCTTTTAAATGTTTTTCAAATTTTAAGCTTAATGTTTAACTAACCGTGTGTTTCTAAAGATTAATACTTGTGTAGTATCTTGTCCATATACTGTCAACTATTCATACACACCGGTTCAATATTTTATTTGAATTTGTTATTACCATGTCTCTAAACGAACAATTTTTCGATGATAATAACCCCGTTTGTTCTCATTGTTGTTGAGCATCAATCATCTTTTTCTAATCTTGCGCTTTCATTGATATATTGTTTATATTCGTTCATATAAACAAATTTCTAATTCCTTGATACCCTAACCATTTGATTTGATCTGATTGATTCATTGTCAGATTCTCAAAACAATTCTCTTGATTTCATTTCATTCATTCAATACCTTTGTTTTGAGAAATCTTCAAAGTTCAATTGCTCAATTCTGACATTGTTATCTTTGTGCTTAACTGTTCAGTTAAATTGTTGAGCAACCATTCTTTTTAGGACTTACATGGGATTCGTGTGTGAGCTTAAACAGAACTTCCATGGATTCACGTCAACCTGTGTTTCCTACCCAGGAAGTTATCCTTGAGTGATTGAGGGGTGAGGGGTCAATATCAAAGAGTGGGGGAGATAACTCATCCGGTTGAGTTTTTCTCATTGCGTGGAGCGGTAAAATGGAAAATAGAGTTTGGTTAGAAGTGAGGATAATGTTAAAAAGAAAGAGGGTGTGAGATCAGAGTTAAAAGAATATCAGAACTCTACACCTACCACTTTCCGAGCCGGGCAGCCACATCTTCTGATTGGTTCACATTCTTTGGTGACCATCATTGAAAAAGGCAGTGAGCCCATGCCAACTCTTGCAATTACCGCACCAACCACTCATTTCTTTCTTAACAAAGAAATGTTTCATTTTCTTTGGGGACGCAACATATATGCTATCTAATCTTCATTCGGAAGATTTAGATATTGAAAAAGAAGGAAAGTTGCCCCACCTTCGCACCTCTTTCATGCACATTGAGTCCGTGTATTATCTGTTGCTGTCTCAACAACTTACACATTTTGAGCCTGAAAAAGCCTAAGTAGCTTCAATCATTCTACATTTGCAAGAGCACACAAGGAATATGTTTTCTTGTCATAACATTCATAGAAAATTCTTTTGTGGTTTTTCGATGATTGAATGGAAGCCCTGAAGGAGTGATCATCTCAAAAGCTCCTTTCCAATGTACATCCTATGTACAAAGTGGCTCCGTGCTACTTACAGGCATGTTAACTGTTTCATTTGTTGAGTCAGGGTTACCACGTTCATTATATCTGATTTTGAAAAGATTCGGGTATATATACAGTTCATGATTCAACCATTCAGATCAAAGGGCGGCAACAGTCAAATTATCATAGAAAGGGGAGATTGTTATTTGTTCACAAAGGGGGAAATCAAAGACTGTGCTAAAATTGATGAAATTTTGATGATCATGATGCTCTCAATCATCAAAAAGGGGGAGAATTTTACAAAGATCAATTTCAAAGCTATGAAGAGTTGTCAAAGTGAAAAATGCTTCCGCTAATTCAAAGACAAAAGACTCTGAAGAAAGTTTGTTCAAAGATAAATCAAGATGGTTTGTGAAAGTTTGGTTTTCTAAAGACAGTTCAGAGATCACAAGTGATGAAGATACAAAATCAAAGTTGTTTCAAAGTTTAATGTCAAAGTTTCAAAGATGTTTCAAAAAGTTTCAAGATTTCAGATTCACGTTCAAGGCATGTTGACTTTCAATGCTACAAAGTAAAAGACTTTCCAAGATTCTTCAAAAGCTGAAAGTGTAAAGACTGTGAAAGTTTCAAAGTTCAAAGCTAAAGAGACAAAAGCTGAAGAATCAAGAGTTGAAGATCATTATCAAATTTTTATTAAATCTTGAATACAAAGGGGGAGATTGTTAAGTCTAAATATTGTATCCAAAATTTAATAGGAAAGTCAAAGGTGTAAAAGTCAACATTGTCAATGTGTTAGGAAAGTCAAAGTATGTTGAGCTTGCTTAGTGGTTAAGTATTGTTTAGTTTGGTAGTATAAATAGGCTTTTAGCCTTGTGGCTTTTGTAACGAATTAGGAGTAACGAACTAGAGTTGTAAGCTTGTCATTGTAATATCAGACTTGTGGTTAATAGAATCAAGATCTACTTTCTCTCTCTAGTTCTTGATCTTAATTGTCATATTATTGAGTAATTGCTTGATTGTTTTGGGATTTTATGATTAACATATGTTTTTAAAAGAATCAGAGGCATGAGTTACATTGGCCAGCTGACACAGGTCAATCATTTCAAAACGAACAACTTGCCACCATTCTACTACACCCTGTTCTCAGTTATTAACAGGTGTCTAACAGCTAAGATCTATGGAACTGACAATGCAAGTATCCATATTCTGAAGCTATTCTATTTTGTAGTTCATGATCTACATATTGATTATGCAAGCATATTTTGGACTGAGCTATATGAGAAAGTTGCTGCTAAGAAAACTTCAAAAGCTCCGAACTACATTCCTTATCAGAGATTTATGGCTTTGATTGTCAGGAGCATGCTACAGAGCAATAGACAGATTCCTACCAGGATTAATCATCCACTTGCACCGGTAAGTGAGATGAGGTATTTGATGAAGCAAAAGAGAGACTTCATATTTTCCATGCATGTGCCAGAAAGATTACTTGATTATGTTGATCCAGAGTGTGATAGTGTTATAGAATATAGAGAGTCTATAGGACAACCAGGACCGGTTGACCCTAACCCTGACTCAAACCCTAGGCGAGCGGAGTCTGTGAGGGTTTATGATACTACGGGAGTACAAAAACGGGGGGCGAAGAGGAAAAACACCGAGAGGGGCTCTGGAGGGGGTCAGAGACCTAGAGTGGAAGCATCAGGGTCATGGGTTATTACCCCACGTTCAGTGACACCTCCTGCTGATGAAGGTCAAGGTTCTGACAATGAACTGGATCAAGCAGACTTGGCTGGAAATGACAGTGATACAAGTGAAGTTCCGTCGGCAACAAGTGATACATAGATTGCTTCTAAGGATGATGAGGAAACAGAAACTGACGTTGCTGGTGATGATGATTCTGATGATGGTGGTGACAATAATGATGATAATCCTGATACTCATGCTGAGAATGTTCAAGTACAAGGTGATGTACAGGATTATGAAGAGGATGCTTTTGCACCTTTCTATGGTACTGATGCCATGGAAATTGATGATTAGGTGAATGCAAATATCAATTATGTACTGGCAGATATAAGGAGTGATGAGGGAGTTTTAGTTGAAAATTCAGAAGAGAGAGTGAGAGAAGGTGTAAAAAAAGAATATGGAGAGCGTGTGTATACCAGAACCTACTTATCCAAAAGGGCAGCCATATCTACCACTTCGCCGCATGTGTTGCGAGCAGTTGTTGAACAAGACATAAGTAGCCCACTTATGCAAATGAACACCTAGGCCACCCACTCTATCTCTTCTCAACAATAGTTAGTTTCAACTTCTCATGGGGATTTAGCTCATAATCTACCGGTTTCTCACTCGGAGATTCAAGGTATTGAAAACAGAGAATAGCAGCCCCAGTTCTCAACTTCTTTGACTGCACCTTTAAGTATAGTGCCTTTTGAATTACCAATTGTTATTCCTAGGACACATTTTGAGATTGCTACTATCGGAAGTCTTGGTAACCCGATTGGAACATCCAGAGTAGATCCGCAATGCGGACTGTAAGGACTGGATGGAAGTCCTGTCATTGATACATCATTGCCGCTAATGAACACAGGCCATGCAGTTGGTTCTACCACTGGCATGCAAACGGAAAATCTACGTGATTCTGGTGTTACTCACCCTGACTTTGTGTCATAGGAAATACTCGACAGCGCCTTAAAGGCTGTTGAAAACATGATGTACAAGAAGTTTGAGGAGGAGATAATTGGTGTTAAAAGATTGTTAAAAGGGAAGGACCCGATATCCGAACCTGAGCCTACTCACAAATCTCAGTCACTTCCACTACCTCAACCTGCTGACTTATCCATCGATGAGCTAAAGTCATTGTTATTTTCTAAGCTATTGGCAAAAGTTCTGGATAACCAACAAGATGCAAATCTTCTTTCACTTCTGCAATCCCACCTTCAACAACAACCGCCACAATATGTGAAACCAGCAGATTTGGTCAGTACTTCAGAGTTCACTTCTTTCAAATCAGATGTTCTAAATGCCATATCTGATCTTAAACAGATAGTGCAAACATCTTGCAAAACCCAAGCAGTTGTTTCTTCAAAAAGACATGATCTTGATCCAGATCATGATCATGAGGGGGAGAATAGGGAGAAACATGCAGCTGCTGGATCTGATGATGTAGTTATGGTTGAAGAAAGAGCGAGATATGTAAATGTTAGAGAGACTGCTAGTCATGGTCATGGAGAAAAGCAGACAGAGCAAACTGAATTGATTCTGTATGTCAATCAGGAGGTAGAACCAAGGGTTGAAAAGCCTAAAGTTGCTACAAGGGAATAGATTTTGCAGATAACTGGTTTGAAAGCTTATGATGTTATTGATCTATCATCAGATGAAGAAGAATAAACTAATGAGAAGTATGAGAAGTTTTGGATGGTTAAGGAGGATGAGAGAGAACAACTGATGAGTTCTGATGATGAAGGTAATGAGAACATTCTGGACATCCTATCCTGTACTCCAGATGATATCCAACTGAGTCCTGTACAACATGAGTTACCCGAAACCACTAGAAATCTACCTGAAATCCCGACCTTTAAAGAAATAAACCTTTCTGAAACTTATGAACAACCATAAAACATACCTAGCCCAATAAACCTATCTAGCCCAGAAAACTAACCTAGCCCTGTTAACCTACCAAGCCCAAACAGAATTCCTAGCCCAATCCTTGATACCCAACCTACAAATGACAACCCACCTGAACCCAACACCGAAGATGAACCTGAACTTCACTTTCCATCCAACCCAGTAGAAAACCAAGCCGGTCCATCAAACCAACCTGAGGTCCCTCTAGTCCCCACAAAAGCTCAGCTCAGGCAAATGCGAAATACTTTAAGAGCACCGTTTCTAGAGGAGGAGATAAAGAAGATATTCGTTCACAGGCTCAGGAGGATGGATATATACAAAGTTCTGGGTGAGTATTAGGAGGAGTATGCAAGGTTGATAAGTTGGGAGAGGAAAGCTGAAAAATATGTGAAGATAAAGTCTGGAATTGTGACGGTGAAACAAGTGAGGCTAAGAAGATTTCATAAGATATGGTATCCGGTCTTTAAAGTTCAAAGAAGAGATCTGACAGAGTGTGAGTTTTCTGAAGCTGACTTCCAATACTTAAATGTGGACGACATTGAGTATCTCTATCACCTGTTCAGAAACATGACTATCAGGCCAAAAAATATCATTTTTGCCTTAGAAGCCGTAAAGAGATTTATGAGGAGGCATGTCAATACACTTACTGCTATGACTTTCAGCTGGGAATTGAAACAAACCAGAAGAGGGTCAACATGACAAAGCCCAATCTAGAGTTGGAAAATATTGAGAGCTATGATTTGTTCACGATCATTGAAAAGCCAGAACTTGGAGTAATTTACAAGAATGCGGAAAACAAGAAGAGATTTCTCAGAATTTCAGAGATTGCTAAGTTTTTGGATGGAACGATAAAGGTGATCAAACTGCAGCTGAACCAGAGATTCAAAGAGAATGAAAAGAAAGTTAAGCAAGGAGAAAAAGGTCTTGGATGCTTTAGAAGACATAATTCATTTCAGACAAGGCATAAGGATTTTTGAGTCTCTGCTCGAAATTATACAAGGAAGTTATTCAAGATGGGGCAGATAAAGCTTTTGTTATTTGATCTAAAAGGGGGAGAATGTTATATCTAAGTTTAGATCAAATAATCTTGTTTAAAATGTAGACTTTTTCATGTAAGCTTGTATAATGGTCAAGGCTTGTTTGACCCTATATAAAGCATTTCTTTTGTCTTGTTTTAGTAAGAAACTAAACTCAAGTTCATTGTATTGTAAGTCCTTTCAAGAGATATATGACTACGATACATTTGACACAATTATCTCTCTCTAAATCTTTTCTCAATTTGTTCTTTAACTGTTTTTTTGCGTGAAATCTGGGATCACAGTTTTCAAGATAGAAATTCCACATACGCATCTTATGATGACAGGGGAGACCCGATTTACCATGTTAGTGACGGAACACAAAAGTAGACTACATGTCCGTGTTTAAGAGCACCACTACGGATTATTGGTCATCCACTTTATTTCCTTGAGGTTCATGGCATCATGCTCCCATAGTCCTAGATTTCACCCGTTCATAAGAAATTACAATTATTGATCTTTGGTCGTTGCCCGATTCCAAGAGCCCAAAACTATTACCCATCTTGACCCCATGCATATTTCTTGTTACAAATCGGAATATTAATTCCACACATAAACCAACTCTTATGCCTATGGATCCATTGCATTTACTTTAGTTAAATAACTCATCTAGATATGTCCACTCTTATCCAAACCATAATCATTTTCATCAACATTTCACTACATAGGTAAAATTGCCATATTTTTCACACACAACCAATCATCCTTTAAAAAAATCCTTGATGTTAGGTTTTCCAGCATTATATAAGTTAGTTTCAACCCCAAAACATAGATTGTACCTCAAACCTCCATTTTTGTTATAATGTACTCAAGTATCAAAAATACCACTTTTTGACCTAAATGGTCCAAACCCCTCAATGTCCACTACATATATGAAATGGAAGACATTTAAGTAGATAAAACAACTCATTTGGGAACATATAAAAGTTTAGAAAAGAAGATGAACTCATTACTTAAGTTTTGATGAAAACCTAGAAAACCAAGTATGATGTGAAGAAGGATGGAGGTCTTGATTTCCCCAACCAAACTCTTTGAATCTTGAGGATAAAAGTGAAATCAATGTTCCTTAAATACTCAAAGTAACTTCCTAGGGTATGCCCAAATCGAATTTATGAAGAGAGAGAGAGAGAGAGAGAGAGAGGAGAAGAGATTAGTAATAAATGAGGAAGAATCTTGAAATTTCGTCTTATGATCTACAGGTGGTTTCCCATGGCTTTAGCCCCAGCTTAAGGCCTCGCCATAGGTCGGGCATGTTCTCGAGACCTATTCCAACAGCGAGTTCTGCGGCTTTGGTCGCAGTCTTAAGCCGCACATGATCTTGTTGTCCTCAACCAAATCCTACTCCTTGACTCAATAACGCCATTTTACAAACCCACTTTCTAATACTTACAACAAATCTATATCAGGAGAAATTCCAAGGTTAACAAATAGACTCGTAAGCAAGATCTACAAAGCAAAAGAAATTTATGAGTGTTACACTACCCCCTGGTATGTGCCGCTTTCCTATGTTATAATATCCTTAAGTCTTCAGGTCTTGAATCAGAGTTGATCTTCTATGTCGCAAAGTTTGAATACGAGTATTTAGACTTAGAAGCCGAACTCTGATAAAGTTTCTCCAAATCTCTAAAGTCTCTAATACTTAGAAGTTTGGCCAAACTCTGGATGTTCCTATCCATACTATTGTACTTAGTATTTTGAGCAGTCTTGAGAACTATGGGAACTCTTCTTTAGAACTCTGGATACACATCCCATAGATAACACTTAGCCATTTCAACTTTGAACCAACATTATATTTCAACGATCTCCCTCTTTGGTTCAAAGTGGCCTATACATATCAACATTGTCATACTTCAAAATCTTCACAAATTTGAGAATTACCAAATTTTTCATAGCCAACTGAGTTTGAATCAAACCCATTATCTTACCACACAACTCAACATTCTTTCCCTTCTTCTATTTGGATTCAAGAGCATTGTAGATTTGTCTTATAGTACCGGATGAGAACTTTGCAACCTCTGACACTCTAAAGAGGTGTTTTTCTTTAATCATCATATTCTTGAACACAAATCCAGGTTCAGGTGACTCCAATAAAGATCCATTTGAAATCTGATCAAGACCAAACATATAAGTATTTGGAGTGTAACACCCTCAAATTTGGAAAGAACAACTAATTAAAAATTTTGATATCACAACCAGTAAAAAAAGTAAAATTTCTTCCTATAAATTAAAACTTCATATACCTCCATGTAACACCCCTAAAAATTTACGAATTAAATTTTCAAAATTTCGGAAATATAACGTCTAAAATACGGAGATCCAAAATACCCTGTAAATATAAATATTCAATAAGGACAATTCCCAAATTTCAAAACAACTAAAACCCATATCAAGTGGGTTAGTTTGCACCAAAGCTAAGTGGCAAGAGTAAGGAGACATATAATTACAACAACCTACTTAATCTAGAATTAATTCAACTAGATTAACTTGGGTGTTGCTATTCGACCAAAAATCTTTCTTCACACGAAACCCCAAAAGACCGACACGTCAAGCTCTCCTACATGCCCGGTTGACAAGCCCGACAATCTAGATTCCACCATGACTGGGATCTGTGAGAAAACAACAACCACAACAAGTGTTAGGGCTAAGCCTAGTGAGATTTCATAAAATATATAATTCACAAACAAGGGTAACATAAAATAAGACTTGCGTTACCAAACTCCATTGCCATCACCATATTAATCCCACTTGCAATGATGTTCTCAACCTGAGCATAAACATACAAGAGATAACCCTTGAATCACGGGGGAGACCCGTTCCCATCGGGGTGACATGTACACGGGAGTGGAGTCACCTATGATGTTATTGGATTACACCTCATGTCCCGGTCCTAGTTCAATGCCATCAAGACATCACAACCTCAAACCATATCATTGCCTTTATTGCCTATTCCGTCGAGTTACACCTCAAGGTCTTACGGGACATTATTGTCTATCCATATCTAGACGGGTTACACCTCAAGGGCCCACGTCCCCTTATTGCCTACTCGCTAGTAAACCACAAAGACCAACAACAATAGGTCAAATAAACATACGACTACTTCCTTGTGCACAAGGAAATAGGGAACCACATTCTTATCAGGTGATCACATACTTATTAAAATTACACAACAACATATATATGTTTCACTAGTCAACTTATTGACACCATAATCATTAACAAGGAACTTTCCATTTTAAGACATTATTCATCACACCATTGTAGCTTACTAATAACACATTTCTCAAGCAAATATCCTTTTTACAAGTTGTTAAACAAGTAACAATAATTTATATGTTCTAAATGACCAAATCCATGAAACCCTAGATTTTAGGTCAAGTTACCAATAAATAGTATATATATATATATGTGTGTGTGTGTGTGTAGGTGGTTATTATAATCATTAAACATGAACAAGAGCATTTAGAAGTGAGAACTCACAAACTAGGGTTTGTAAAGTGAAACCCTAAAAGTGGTAGGTAGATTTGAGAGACTTGTCCTTCTTCCTTGAAGCTTCAATCACCCGTAAGTGCAAATAACTTCAACCCAACAATCCCCTTTGAAATCACTAAATGCTAGGGTTTGTTGGTAGCATTAAATGAAGAGTTTTGGGAGAAAAGAAGAGAGAAAATCGCCCACGAGAAAGAAGTGAGCAATCTGGAACTGATAAAGTGAGAAGTGATAAGATTTTGGCTTTAAAAACGATTTTCAACACAACAGGTAACTCCCCACGGGCGACAATGCCCGTGCGACTATGCCCGTGGCATTGTCGCCGGGGCAAAGTCGCACAACACCCCCTACTCACTGGAAAGTTGGTCGAATTTGGGGTCTCGTGCAACAATGACCATGCGACCTTGCCCATGGCATTGTCGCCAACTCAAAGTCTCCAGGTGCCTCTGGGATTACAAAAACTCGACCTCGACATCTGAAAAGCTTATATGGAGGTTCTATACTGGTATAAGGCTCTAGCATGCATGATTCCTGAAAGTGTAAAAATCCCAATTCAATCAAGCACAATCAATTCAATATTTGACATTCAAGGTCTAGAGAGTGAGTAGAGAGAGAAACAGTCAAAGTCGTATTATTAATGAATTGTAACAAATACAAAGCTTTTTTTTTCAAACACTCAAGACACTATGCTATTTATACTCACAACTTCTCTCAAAACATTACAAACATCACAAACTTAAACTTTCAAACCACAAATATTAACTTTGACTTTACAGACTTTGACTTGCATTAACTCAGACTTTTCACATTAAATCTTGGATACAATTTATACACTAACATTCTCCCCCTTTGTATTCAAGATTTAATAAAAATTTGACAATCGTCTTCAGCGCTTGATTCTTCAAACTTTTTCACTTTGACAGCTTTACACGATGAAACTTTAGCACTTTTCAAACTCTGATGCTTTTGAAGAATCTGGAAAAGCCTTTCACATTTAGCATCTTTGGAAAATCAACAAGTCTTGAACATGAATTTGAATTGTTGAAACTTTTGAAACAACTTTGAACTATTGATTGAGGAATCTTTGATCTTGTATCTTCATCTCTCTGATCTCTGGATCGTCTTCAGAAAACCAACTTTCTCGAATCATCTTTACTTGTCTTTGAATCATCTCGGAATGATTTCTTTTCATCAGATTTGAATGAGTTGAACTTTCAGAATTTCTTCACAAATCTTTTTGTAAGATTGACTTTGAAATTGAACTCTGTAAATTTCTCCCCCTTTTTGATGAATTATGAGAATAAAAATCATCAAAACTCATTTCAAACTCATCTCAGTCTTTGAAACTTCTCCCCTAATTAAACAATGTAAAACAGTCTTTGTTAAGACACAGTCTCATTGGATTCAAGATCATCCAATCTGAAGATCACAATCTGAAGCTAAAGCCGGAACGTTGACTCTCGATATTAAAATCTATGTCGTTTGTAATAAATGTCAATGTAATTGTTTGTTATTATATTAGTTAAGTTAATATCTAGTTTGTTAGATATTAGTTAACTTAGTTAGTTATTAGATTTAGTTTAGTTAGTTATATTATTTAGTTAGAAATAATATCTAGATATTAAATCTAGATATTATGATAGTGTGTTAGACACACTTTAGATTAGATAGTGTGTATCTCTCAACAACTCTCTCATAGATCAGATATTATTAAGAACACAAAAACACACACTTAAAGGTGTAAATCAGAGAGAAAACAGAAAACACACAAAATAGCTTGAATCGATCAACCTTGTAACCATTTGTTATAATCAATACGGGTTGGTAATCTTATTGTGTCGTTTCTATAAACTTGATATAAACATTGTGTTGGACCGACAATTGGTATCAGAGCCTGATTAAGATCAAATCAAGTTTTTACAAAAACGACTCTGTGTTCTATTTGAAAAAGTGATTTCGAGTGTTAAGCTGTTTTTGGTGTTAAAATCGATCAGGTTGTGATCGATTAGCATGCTAGATCGAGTTGTTGTTGTTTGATTTCACTATAAAGCTTTAATCGAGTTCCATTTTGTGATTTTTGTGGTCTGAGTTCGTTTTGAAAAAGTCACTGTGCTATCAAATTTATTTTCAAAAAGTGATTTTTATCAAGATCGAGTGATAGCAAACTGTTCTAGAAGTGTTTGTAGTCATATTGGTAGAGATTAGTACTGCTAATCGACGAAGAAACAAGTTTTTAGTTGATTTTCGAAGTACAGGACGAACTTGCGCAAACCAGAAGAAGAACACACGCAAAGCCAACTTTGCGTACCTTACTTTGCGCATCTAACGTGATATGCAAACTTCACTTTGCGCATAACGCCTGATACGCAAACCTTACTTTGCGCATCTCAAGCAATCCGCAAAGTCCACTTCTCGCATCCAACGGCTTACGCGAACCTCACTTTTCACATCACACTTGGAACGTAAACCTCAAAGTACACTTATCGTAACCTACAAGCAACATTAAAGTCAAGTTTGCGCAACACTCTTGATACGCAAAATCAACTTTGCGTAACAAGCGTGATACACAAAGCCTACTTTGCGCACCTCAAGTAATACGCAAAGCTCAGTTTTCGCAACACTCTTGATCCGCAAAGCTCACTTCGCGCAACCTAAGGATACGCAAAGCTCAGTTCTCTCAGTTCAAGTGTTAATATCTTCACGAAAAGATCAAGTCCAGTTTGCGCAACCCTCTCGAAACGCAAAGTTCACTTTGCGCATCTATCGAGATACGCAAACCTCACTTTGTGCATCCCGCTTGATACGCAAACCTCAGTTTGCGCAACATAATTGATACGCAAACCTTGATACGCAAACCTCTCTTTGCTTCAATCCAGACTTAGAATTTTCGTCAAAATGACATCCAGAGAAGCCCTTGCAATCGGAACTGACACCAAGCCACCAGTTCTCTTTAAAGGAGAATAAGAACAGTGGAAGGATCGGTTTCTGAACTTTGTTGATAGACACGAGCTGGGTGATTTCATCAGGAAATCTATAGAAGAAGGGGTTATGAAACCAGTCATGACGACTTGTTTAGTTGGAACTGTGCCGACTCAAGTTGAACTTAAGTTTCATGAGCTAGGAGATGATAACCTCAGAAGAGCCAAAGGCGACAGATTAGCTAAGTCATACATTTTACAAGGAATTCCAAACGAAATATATGTAAAGATTGACAGCTACAAGGCCTCCGGCAAAGAAATGTTGGATCAGCTCGAAAAGATGATGCTGGGTTCGAAGGTTGGGAATCAGCTGAAAATCTCCAACTGCCTAAATAGTTATGAAGAATTTAGAGGCAGGGTGGGAGAAACTTTAGAAGAAACCTATGACAGGTTTGTGACTTTGCTGAACGAACTTAGCAAGAACAAAGTCCATAAATCTCAAATTGAGCTGAACGTCAAATTCCTGAGTGTTCTACAACCGGAATGGAAAAGATTTGCAAGGCAGATGAAGCAGATCAAAGATTTGAATGAGATTCCACTTCATGAGGTGTATGAAACCCTCAGACAAAATGTAGAAGAGGTGGATGAAATTCTAGATGAGAAGAGGCAGAGAGGAAAGACTGGGGGGCATTCCGAGAAGAAGAACAAGACGATTGTGTATTAATCAGAAGAAGATGAAGGTTATGCAAACTCTGACATGGATGAAAATGAACAACTGAAGCAAGCAATGATTCTGCTGTCAAATGCTTTTCAGAAAAAGTTCTACACAAAGCCAAGTTTAAACAGTCAGAGGTATTCTTCTGGTCCTAACAACTACATCCACAAAGAAAGGGTTGAAGGAAGTAAGTCTGAAGGAAAGAGATTAGAGGAGAGGAAACCAGAAGAGAGAAAGTTCAAAGCTGAAGGATCCAGTCAGACAAAACCACCAACGTGCTACAACTGTGGCAAAACAGGTCACTATGTCAGAGACTGCCGAAGGCCAAAAGTCAGAAACTCCGATTATTACAAGAACAAGATGCTTCTTGCAAAGCAACAGGAGGCTGGTAAGGCACTGATGGCTGAGGATGAATACTGGCTTGATCACTCAGACGAGGAAGAAGAGAATGAAGAGAAAGATGAAGCCGTCAACATGTGCTTGATGGGACAGATAGAATCAGATGCTGAAGCTGATTCAGATAATGAAGAAGAGGAGGTATATAATTTATCAGATACAGATTTCATGAATAAAATGCATGCCATGAGTTTAAAACAAAAAGAGTTAGAATCTAATCTTGAGCAAGAAAATGGTGTCATAACTGACAAAAACCAATTGATACAGAAACTTAGAAATGAAATTGCTGAGAAGAAAGTATTGGTTGAGATTTTACATAAAGATAATGACACCAATGCAAAGGAAAAGACAATAATTCTTAAAGAGAATTCTGAACTCAAGTCTCAACAGCTAAAAAGTGGGATTGATTTATATGAGCTTACAAATTTGCATTCTTTTTGTACCAAAGAAAACTTTTCTTTACTGGGTAAATTAAAAAGTTTGGAAGAGAAGTTATACAAAATAGGTCAAACTGAACAGACTATTCATCTGAACAAACCCAAAGAGGAAATAGAGAGATGGGGAATCGGTTATAAGAATCCTCACTGTCTACAAAAAGGGATGTCTGAAGTGCCAGGACTTTATGATCATCTTTCTATGCAACTAGCTCGCAGAATTCCTGAGTTTAAAACTTTCTGGACTAAACTATCTGAAAAGGATGAAGCCAACGAAACTGAAAAACGTTTGAAATCATCTAAAGTTCATTTTCCATTTTATTATGCGAAATTGAATAATAGTTATGATGAAAATCCAATATATCAAAAGAAGAAAACTCTTTCAAGTGATTTCTTTCAAAGTTATACTGAAAAGGAAATGGAGGCGAAGCCTATACTAGGTAAACTATATGTCCCTCCTCTCGTTTTAGAAAGTAAAATTTCTGAACTCGAGAATTCTTTATCAGATGAAAGACTTTTGATGAATATTGAGCAAAAAGTTTTTTCAACTGTGTTTTCAAATTCTGTTATTTCTAAAGCTTCAAACTCTGAGGACATGTCTGGTCTAGCTAATAAAGAGCTTGATTTTCTGAACTCTAACGATGGTAGATGATTGTTCTGAACAATTTGATTTTAATGAAAAACTTCCTAACCATTCATCTTTTGTTAAGAAATCTTTGAGAAAAACCAGTATGCCTGTTAATAGTGCAAAATCAACGAAAGTTGATAACTCAATCTCTGTGAAAGCTAAAAATGCTAAAGGTAAGAATATATCTTAGCATTCACAGAAACCGAACACTACTGGTAATCCGAAGAAGAAGCAATCGCTTGTTGCTCAAAGGTCTAACTCACCAGTTTCACATGTTTCAGATCTGAGCAAGCGAAGGCCAGAAGTAAATTCTCAATGGCAACCCAAATGGAAGCTTGACAAGACTGTTAAATCGTTTAGTAGTGTTAATTATAGTAAGACTTCGCCTAGTAAAGATGTCTTAATTGATGATGTTGCTCTTTTGAACTCAAAACTTGTTGTTTCTCGTAAACAATATACAATGAAGCAATTATTTCAGTTATCTTTATCTGCTAGAAAGTCTTCTATTTATGATAAACATGTTTCTATCTTTTGTCAAGATTCTGGAGATTGGTTTGGCAATTTTCATGTGCATTCATCTCATACAAATTCTTCCAATGCATTTCAAAAGAAAACATGACCCAATTTGAAATGGGTACCAAAATCTTATGCTAACACAGCAGGACCCAAATTCCAGTGGGTACCTGAGGCTAAATCTGTGTTGCAGGCACACAAAGCTTAAAGAGAAGTCGACTTCTGGTTATGTACAGATCAGGACTCGTTCTTCAATGTCAAAATAGGTTTTTGGATAATGTAGTTCAAAACCCGAACATCAAAGTCAAAATAGGCTTTTGAACAAATCAGTTCAAGACCCGCACTTCGATAATGAAAGTGAATATTCCAATGTTGTCGTATAAATATCTAAATTTGTAATTTCTCTTATGCAGACTAGTCATACATGGTTCTTGGACAACGGATGTTCCAAGCACATGACAGGGCAAAAAGAGTTACTGTCTAATTTTAAAGACAAATATTGCGGAACAGTCAGATTCGGCAACGACCAGTTTTCTCCAATCATGGGATATGGTGATGTACAACATGACAATGTCACGATCAAGAAGGTGAGCTATGTAGAAGGCTTACGACACAACTTGTTTAGCATAGGCCAGTTCTGTGACAAAGACTTAGAGGTCAACTTCAAAGCCAAGAGATGTTCAGTTCGCAATGAAGAAGGCGAAAAACTCTTGGTCGGTACTCAAGAATCAAACCTCTACACAATCAATTTATCAAATGTCCAGACTGACAAGCAAGTTTGTCTACTGACGAAAGCCTCGATGCAACAAAGTTGGTTATGGCATCGAAGGCTCTCTCACCTCAACTTCAGGTACATCAACAATTTGGTCAGTGGAAAGCTCGTCAAAGGACTTCCAGAGCTTAAATATGAAAGAGAACATCTTTGTGCAGCTTGTGAAAAGGGAAGATGAAGAGGGCACCTCATAAACCAAAGCCTGAACCAAGTACAAGCGCTCCGTTAGAGTTATTTCATATGGATCTATGCGGTCCGATGAGAACTCAAAGTTTAGGCAAAAAGAAGTACATACTCGTGATCGTGGACGATTACTCGCGATACACATGGGTCAAGTTTCTACGTTCAAAGGATGAGACACCAGATGTTCTCATCACATTCCTAAAGACGACCCAGGTGAATCTGCAGAAACCGGTCAAGTTTCTAAGAACAGACAACGGCACAGAGTTCAAGAACCAAAAGGTTGAAGAATATCTCGAATCTGTCGGGATTTCACATCAATACTCTGCTGCTCGTATGCCTCAACAAAATGGAGTGGTCGAAAGAAGAAATCGAACGCTAGTCGAGGCTGCTCGTACTATGCTAAGTCAATCAGACCTACCTCTATTTTTGTGGGCAGAAGCTGTATCGACCGCGTGCTACACACAGAATCGCTCCATGATACATCGCAAATTCAAGAAGACTCCTTATGCTTTAATCAACAACCGAACACCAACAATCAAATATTTTCATATATTTGGGTGTAAGTGTTTCGTGCTAAACGATAGGGAAAGTCTCAACAAGTTCAGTGCCAAGGCGGACGAAGGCATCTTCATTGGTTATTCCTCGACATCAACTGCATTCCGTGTTTATCTAAAGAAGTCAAAGACGGTGATTAAAAGCATCAACGTCTCATTTGATGAAGAAATGGATTCCGAACAACAACGTTCAGAACCCGTTATAACAGGAATACTAGCTTCTGGGCAACTCAGTCCAGAACCTACGTCTCAACAGAATAAATCAGATGAAGCATCAACTTCTACTAACCATTTATCTGATTTAGATTTATTATTTGAATTGTTTTATGATGAATTTCTTGGATCTAATGTAAAGAAATCTGTTATGGTTGACAGGATGGAAGACTTAACGACTACTCATCCAACCAGTTCAGATGTTCCTATTGAATCCAACACCCCTATTCAATAAGAGATTCCAATTCAAATACCGACTCCAACAGTTGAAGAAGTGACAAATGATAAAGAGACAGAAGTAGCTGAAACAGTAGGAGATACTATTCAGATCAATCTACAGCCAGATCAAACTATACCTGTTGAGCCTTCTGGACCTACCACTTCAACTGGAATCATAATTCCTCCTGAACAAACAGAAGAAGGTACAAGTGGATTTGTAGATGATACGACAAACATACATTCATCTAATCCACTGCCTCATGAATATAAATGGACCAAAGAGCACCCGATAAGCCAGATCATTGGCGATCCATCAAAACTGGTGCAAACTAGGTCAGCATCAATGAACATGTGCATGCATGACTCCTTTCTGAGAAAGTTCGAGCCAACACGTGTATCAGAGGCACTTGCTGATCCAGAATGGGTGATCTCAATGCAAGAAGAGCTGAATTAGTTCGACGCACTTCAAGTCTGGAGACTCGTACCAAAGCCTAAAGGTAAAACTATTATAGGTACGAAGTGGATTTTCAAGATAAAGAAAGACGAAGATGGTACCATTATCCGAAACAAGGCAAGACTAGTAGCCAAAGGATACAGACAAGAGGAAGGAATCAACTACGACGAGAGATATGCTCCTGTGGCGCGATTAGAGGCAATTAGAATGTTTCTAGCCTACGCAGCCCACAAGAACTTCACGGTCTATCAAATGGACGTGAAGACAGCATTCCTGAATGGAATTCTGAAGGAGGAAGTCTACGTCTCTCAGCCAGAAGGTTTTGTCAATCAAGAGAATCCGAATCACGTTTACATTCTCAACAAAGCACTCTACGGTCTGAAACAAGCACCTCGAGCCTGGTATGATGTCCTTTCCAATTTTCTAGTCAAGTCTGGTTTTTCAAAAGGAACGGTGGATACCACTTTGTTTATCAAAAAGGAAAAAGGCGATATCATATTAATTCAAATCTATGTAGATGATATTATCTGTGGCTCTACAAATCCTAAGTACTGTAAGAATTTTGCAAACCTTATGGTGTCTAGATTTCAGATGAACTTGATGGGAGAGATGAATTTCTTTCTCGGTTTACAAGTAAAACAATTTTCATCGGGTATTTTTATCAATCAATCAAAATACATTAGGGATATTCTTCGGAAGTTCCAAATGGAAAATTCAAAACCGATTGGTACCCCAATGGCACCAGGTACTAAGATTGGCACCGATCCTTCGGGAAAGGCTGTTGATGTTAGGACTTATCGAGGGATGATAGGTTCTTTAATGTATCTTACTTCTAGTAGGCCAGATATAATGTTTTCAACATGCTTATGTGCAGGATATCAGGCCAATCCTAAAGAAATCTATATGTCTGCTGTGAATCGCATATTTAGGTATCTGAAGGGCACTGCAGATCTTGGTCTGTGGTATCCTAAAGATACTAGTTTTGAACTAACAACCTACACAGATGCAAGTCATGCAGGTTGTATGTTAGACAGGAAGAGCACGTCGGAACATGTACAGTTCCTCGGTGACAAACTAGTAAGTTGGGCATCGAAGAAGCAACTTTGTGTTTCAACCTCCACGGCCGAAGTAGAATATGTAGCTGCTGCTAACTGCTGTTCTCAGGTCTTATGGATGAGAACTCAATTGCGCGACTACAATTTCCACTTCAACAAGATCCCGATATACTGTGACTCCAAGAGCGCCATCGCAATATCAGCGAATCCTATTCAACACACCAAGACTAAGCACATAGACGTCAGGTATCATTTTATTAAAGATCATGTTGAAAAAGGAACAATTGAATTTTTCTTTGTAAAAACTGATTATCAGCTTGCCGATTTGTTTACCAAACCTTTAGACGAAAAGAGGTTTACCTTTATTGTCTCTAAGCTTGGTATGCTAAATCTAAAGATTTAATCTGTAGTTACCTATTAAAGTTTTTTAAATTGTATACTTTTTCATCATTTCTTCATTCTTAACTTTGATTGATATCTGCACTTCTCTATTCTGTTCATGAACCAAGGGGGAGTATGAGAAGAAATTGACAAGTGGTCAATATTACCTCGAGGGGGAGCTCATAAAATTTTGCATGTACCTTTTTAATGCCAAATTTTTTTGTAATGCAAGAATTTAGGGGGAGCTCTTCAAGACAAAGGGGAGTTCGGATATGACTTCTGATTATTTCTGATCAGAACTCGTACTTTAAAAGTTTTACTGCTTTTTGTCTTTTCAATTTAAATAAATAAATTTTACTTTGACTTGACATAAGACTTTTGCAGAATTTTTGAGAGAAGCTTACAAGTTCTTATCTTTATGACTTAAAGTTTAGCTTCATGAGATATAAGATCGCACGAAAAGGTATAATCCTTTATCTTCATCTCATATATGGTTGAAAGAAGGACAACTTTCAATCATTGGAAAACATTGTTTTTAATGTTCAAACCACTTCCCGATTTTTCAACAGATTTTATATTTTGGGAGTGTATTTTAAATGTTTTCATAATCTAAATTGTGCTTTAACTGAAATACTTAAACCAATCTGAGCATCACGTGCATCATAGGAAAACAAGACTTTAATTGTGCTAGGACTTAACACAACTTCTATGGAATCACCTTAACCAGTGATTTCTACCCAAGAGGTTAATCCTTAGTGATTGAGTGTGAGAAGCGAAAAGAAATGAGTGTGTCAAACAAAGAAAGAAAGTTTGATTAGAGTGTGCTAAATGTTTAAAAAAAAGAGCGTCTGAGAACAGAGTTAAAAGGATATCACAACTCTGCACCAACTTTTTCTGAGCCGGGTAGCCACATTACTAGTGTTTCACAAATCTTCGTGAATATTATTGAAACAGGCAACTAGCCCATGCCAACTCTTGATCAAACCTCACCATCTACTCATTTTCTACTCAAATAGAAAGTGTTTCACATTTTAAAAGGGGATGCAACACATTTGCTATCTGATTTTCATTTGGAAAATCTGGATATTGAAAAGAAGGAAGTCTGCCCCACCTTCGCACTTCAATCATGCACATTGAGTCTGTGTTTAACTTACTGTTGTCTCAATGGTTTACACAAATTTTGAGCCAAATAAGCAATCATCAAGTGCTTAATTCTTTCTAACACAAGCACGAACACACAAGGAATTAGTTTATTTGTCATAACGTTTATAGAAATTACCTTTGTGGTGTTTCGATGATTTTAATGGAAGCCCTGGGGGAGTTAACATCAAACAGATCCTTTCCAATGTGTATTCGTTACACACAGTGACTTATTGTTACTGACAGGCATGTTAACTGATTCATTAGTTGATTCAGGTGTTACACGACTATTTTGTCTGGATTTGCAAAGATCTGGGTGAATATCTATTGAATTGACGGATCAGTGGCTCCAAGTGGTTGACATTTCTTACAAAAAGTTTTGATGAAGTCGTTACACTTATCATCAAAAAGGGGGAGAATGACTACACAAGAAATGGCAAAGATCACATGTTTCAAGAATCACGTCCAAGATTAAAATATTCAAAAGCAAGTATTCTGAAGACATGCTGATTTAAGAGCTAGAGAAAGAGATTGCATCTTCTGAGCTGAACAAGAAGACTGAATTGCTAAAATCATTTTCGTAATGATCTTGGTCCAAAGGGGGAGATTGTTAAGACTGTCAGGATCGAATTCTCCACAAGAATAAATTCTCAGAAACTAATATCAAAGGAGTTTGCGGAATAACACTTTGATATTCAATGTAACAGTAAACAAACAGTAAGTATGATTAACAACTTGTAAACTTGTATTGAATGATTAAAATCACAAGATTACACACTCAACCTCAATCTTGAAGAACAGACTCTTTCAAGACGAATTCTACTTCTCTAGAATTAGGAACTATGCCTTGAGGTTGATTCTCTCTAGAACAAAAACTCAGCATTAATTATTCTAACTATTCTAAACAATTCTATATATATACTGAAAATAAAGATAATTACAATTTATAAAATATCTCCAAAATATCTTCCATCATTAACTCTAAGCTTCCATGAATATCTTCAGTTTATCCAGCTGTCATCCTTTCCATACAGATCTCCATCTCATAAGCAGTACTAATCATAAGCAGCATTAATACTCTGAGCAGTACTAAGTTCAGCAGTACTAACCATGCTCAGCAGTATTAATCTCTTAGCAGTAGTAACTCCAGCAGTACTAATCTTGTAGAGCAGCATTAACTTTGTTCCAGCAGCATTAACTTCAACTAGCAGCATTAACCATACTTGATGAATTCTTCAGTTCCCAACAATCTCCCCCTAACTTGACTTTTAGGAAGAGAAGTCAAGTTCTTCAGATTTGATCTTCAAGATGCTTTCAACACCTCAGGTTCAGTTGCCCAAATTTGGATCTAGGCCCAGACTTTGATTGATAGTTCTTCTCACCACAATTCTGGCCATTTCTGAATCCTTAGTACATACTAGCTTAGCTTTCAGCATCCCTTCAAGTTTCTGCTTGCTATGATCATATATTTTGTCAACTAGGTAGTATTCATGATAACATTTATCAATTGTAATCATGTACACACCACAGTTTTCAAAGAGTATCCAATGATCAATCTTTTTGAACACATACTCATGATGAAGATCTTTAATCCTATGCACCACCTTCTCTGGATCAAACATCATACATAAGTATTCCATTGCTACTTTAAGAAGATTCTCTTCAATGCCTTTCAACACAGGCTCATAGAGTTTTATTCCCACTTTGTACATTTCCTCTATGTCTGCTCTTGAACAACTTCTGATTACTCTCCCCCATGTTGAATATGCTTCAAATGCACCACCTTCTCTTTTGAGTCTAAAGAAATCCTTTCCATTGTCTCTTAGGATATCCCAAAAGATGATCTCTGGAGCCTTCATGGAGATTGGAACAGCCTGTACAAGTTTTACTATAGTCATATACAGCCCCATATGCTCATCTGATTGCTCTTTGGACTGTTCTGGGTTCTGCACAGGTTCTGCTGAAGGTGTAACTGAAGGTTCTGCTTCCTTTTCAGCTTCTTCCACCCTTGTCCTTTTAGACTGCCTTTTGGAAGCCATTGTCTTCACCCTTTTAGCTGATTTTGCCTCTACACTTACAAACTCAGGCTCTTCCTTCTTTTCTTTTGTAGGTGTAACTTCCTCAAGAAATGGTTGCTGAATGTTTAGATCAAGTCTTTCCTTCATTCTTCTTTCAGCCTCTTCCCTTTGTGAGGAGTCCCCTTGAAGCTTAGCCATCTCTTTCTTGTACAGATCCTCAACCTGACTGTATGCCATATTGGTAAACATTTCCCCTTTGACACCAATTGCACCTCTCAGGAAGTTAATCATTCTTCTTCTTTCCTGATTGGCCAAAAAGGTCTTAGAAGGTTGTCTTTTCTGCTTCATTACTGGCATTCTCTGCTTAGACACTTTCACAGAGCTTTTCTTGGCTTCAGTTGCTGCTTTTAAACTTTCTTGATACTCAGCATTTAGTTCTCTGGCAATTATCTTTGCAAGCTCTCTATCTGTTTCTGTTTGAATCTGTTCCTCTTTTTCCATTTGCTCTTGAAGCTGCTTTGCCATCTCCTCATCCATTTCAATCTGACTCCTCTTCTTTGAAGGCAATTCAGTTTCAATAAGTTTTTCCTTTCCCTTTCCCTTCAAAGTTGCTTGACTTGTTTCTTTTCTCTTCTTTGAGCCTCCTCCTTCATTAATGATCACTCCCTTGACCTTTTGACTAGCCTTAAGAGTGTCATTCTTGGCTTTAACCAAAGTCTCTGCAATCTCCAGTTCCTCTACAGAGAGCCCTGTTACTGCTTCTTCTGTTTCTGCTGTTTCAGCAGCATTAATAGTTTCTGCTGCTTGAGCAACTTCTGTTTCTGCCTCTATTGCATCCTCTTTCTCCCCCTCAACTTCAGTCTCCCCCTCAACTTCAACTCTCTTTTCAACTGAACTTTCCTTTTCTGTTTCCCTTTCTTGCTTCTCCCCCTTGTTGGAAGCATCTTGAGCATTTTTCCTCTTCTTTAGAACAAATTGCTTTCTCCTCTTCTTGTGCAATAACCTTGTCACCATTTTCTTTAGCTTGGCAATCTGAACTTGTTGGGACAGAACTACAAGTTTAAGTTCTTCTATATCTTTGCCCTGTTTGAGTACATCCATGTTGATGTTTCCCATGGTTTCCATCAATTCATAATAGTTATATCTGTTCTCACCTTCTCCAGAAGTGTTACCCTTTTTTGATGGATCATTGGATCTTTTTGTAGTGGAAGTCTTCTGCCTAGCAGAAGCACTATCCACCCCCTTGGTTTCTTGGCACCTGGGACCTTTGGATGATTGCTCACCCAAAGTTGCCATGGGGAAGGTCTTATGTATGTTACCACTGACCTCCTCTGTGCTAGCAGGAGTAGTGGCAGCCTTAACACCCATATGCTCAACCTCCACCTCAGTGAGCACCTCCTTGGGGTTGGGAGACACCCCTTTGGTTTCCCTATTGATATTCTCTAAGGGAGAATTCTCCCTTAGAGGGCTAGAAGGCTTAGTGGGTGATGGTACAAGAAGGGAAGGAGCCTTCTTTACCTGTTTCCTTGTATAAGTTTGGGTAATTGGAGAAGTGGGCTTATGAAGTAGGGACTGTGGGATAGATATAGAGTGGGAAGGTTGGGATTGGCTAGCAGTGGGATGGTCTAATGAGGTCCTTGACCCTGCTGCCATACCTTCTTCAGTGTGGGACACCACCATCATTGTAGAGAACAATGGGGTGTCAACTCCTTCCGAGTCCAGAGGGGATCTTTTCATGTTTGAAAAGACCTTACCTTTGGGAATTTTTGGTACATATACCCCATCAAAATGAGGTATATCCGTCAATTCATGGGTTATTACTTCTTGTACAAACCTTGGGTACATATAAAAACTCTTTTTACTTTCCAGGTTTGAGACAAGATCATTAAAAAGCATTTGAGAAAAATTGTACTTTCTGGCAGTGGCCAAGCACACCAAAGCATAAGCAATGGTGCTACTGAACTCACTCCATCCAGTAGTCTTTTTAGAGATACAATGCATAAGGGTATGGACAAAGAAACGCCATTGGGGTGAAAATTTAGCTTTTGAGAACTTGAACACACCCAATGGGCCTCCATACCCCATTCTAGTAAGAGTTGAGAATAATTCCTCATTAGGAATAGAGGTTATACCTGCAGCATCATCTAGACGTAGACATATGCGTATCACCTCTTCAGTAACTGTTAGGGGTTTTTCACATACCCTTGTCTTGATCATTTGGACACCATCTTCAGTAACAATGGTGGCATTGGCCCAAAATTGCCTTTGATGCTCTATGTAGATAGTTGGTGATACAGTGAGAGCATGGGCAATGTGGCTTGACCTGAGAAAGTCCACAATTTGGTGGAATCAATTGGCTTGTTTCGTCTTCTTTAACATTGCAATCTCGTTGTGCTCGTCAATAAACACCATTGAAGCCATCTGTACGCAAGGATTCTTGACTAGCAAGCACTGGATACTTGAGAGAAAATAGTAAGAGAGAAGATGAACAGTAGACAAAGAGTCGTTATGATCTTTTAGGCGGGGAAAGGGTATTTATAGCTTGTGGATTATAAGCAGTATTAACCCTAAAAATTTAGTGAAAGCGGTATTAACAGTGAGCAATATTAACCACTAGCAGTATTAACTAACTAGCAGTATTAACTGAGAGCAGTATTAACCACTAGCAGTATTAACTAACTAGCAGTATTAACTGAGAGCAGTATTAACCACTAGCAGTATTAACTAACTAGCAGTATTAACTGAGAGCAGTATTAACCACTAGCAGTATTAACTAACTAGCAGTATTAACCACTAGCAGTATTAACTAACTAGCAGCATTAACTACACTTACACTTTTTGACACCATCCTTTTACTCATACTTTTTACTACTTTGTTCATCCCCTGATCCTTTTCTTCTTGATCCTTCATGATCATCACTCTCTCTGGAGTATTACTAATTTCAACCTGAAACACTTAAACACACAGGTTAGTAGCATCATGCTCAATGAGATCTTCCAAAGTCAACTTACCTTTTAACTCATGCCTTGAGCATTTATTATACCTCCTTCTGAATCAAATGCAACATGTCCTCCATCAAATCTTTTGAAGAATTTGAAGGCAGTCCATGTTACCTGTTGTGTGCCAAGAGCAACCACTATCTGCATTCCAAATGCTCTCCCTCTTGAGCTTTTGGTTGCCCTGCACACTTGATAAATCAATTAGTCTTGGAGGGAACCCAAGCCAAAGTGGTATTGGGTTGTCCTTTCTCATCAATATAATCTGTAAGTTTAGTCTGGATGAGTTGTTTAGGAATCTCATGGCTGGAATACTTTGTCAAGATTATAGGCTTGGCAGCATTACTACTAGAAGCAGCACTAGCCTTGTTAGCAGTACTAACTTGGTTAGCAGTACTAACTGAGTTAGCAACACTCTTTCTGTTAGCAGTACTATCTGGGATAGCAGTACTAACAGGTTTCTTTACAATTGGAACCCAAACCTGAACAAAGTTGTTTGCTTTCTTTGTCTTTAAATTACTCCTTGGCTTATTTGGAGTATTTTTCTTTACATTAGCAAACTTGTTCTGAGCATGAAACTTTTTAGGTGCTCTTTTCTCAGCCATTTGATTCCTTCTTTGATTCCTATAACCAGAAGAGTTTTGTGATTGTCTTTGAAAAGTGACTCTTTGGTTAATAGGATTGAAATAACAGTATTTGGCAAGATGATTCAATTTGCCACAGATAAAACAAGGTTTTGGTCTGTTGATTTTACACAGATCAATCCCTTGTTTTTGTGCCCACTGATTATTCGAGTTTCTCTGATTTCCCCTTGGTTTATCATGTTTTTGGGGTTCAGATTTATTGCATGTACACTGTTTGCAAGGGACAGGATTCACAATTGTGGTCTGTTTGTAATGGACCTTACCAGACTTTCCCTATGTCTTCTCTATGTCCTTAGATTTGACCCAAGTTTTTCCACATCCCTCATTGGTGATAATGTGATTTTCTAGGGAAATCTCACCACTCACAGTGTTCTCCTTACTCTAATCATTAGAGTACTCTTCTTCAGAGTCTGTTTCAACCACCACTTTGTCCAATGGATCTACCTTAGTGGCTTCATCAGACAATTCCTTCCTATTCTTGGTCTCTAGCAAGTCTGATATAGGAGGGATGTAATTGTTGTTGTAAGGTGGTGGAGTGGTGTTATAGCCTATTCCTCTTCTAAGTTTGTCATGGATTTGAGTTTGGAGCAAAGAGTCCATTGCTTTAGAAGCATTGGAAAATTTTTCAATATCCAACTTGGCTTTCTCAAACTCACTCTTTATCTTCTCATTCTCCTCTTCTTTCTGTTTCAGCTTCAACTCATACTGATCTTTCTCCCACTTCCAGTAGTTGGTGTCATATGAGTGTTGGAGTT
The DNA here is from genome assembly GCA_954870635.1 of Arctium minus. Lineage (NCBI taxonomy): Eukaryota > Viridiplantae > Streptophyta > Magnoliopsida > Asterales > Asteraceae > Arctium > Arctium minus. Next base: position 82,991,507 of record OX941080.1, on the reverse strand, counting down.
AATTGGCTTGGAAACTCTTAATCTGTTCCTCAAAACTCTTAACAATTCTTGCATAGTCTTTTATATCTCTCTCTAATCTTTTAAGGTCATCACTCATTGTCTGGTTGTGATCCCTGTACCTTTTAACAGTTTCAATACAGGATTTAGAACAAAGATTAGATGTTACCTCTATAGGAATTTCTGAGCTTGAAGACTCTGAACCTTTAGCCATGATGATGTGATTTTGAATGAATGTTTCTGAGAATACTTGCTCTGATACCACTTGTCAGGATCGAATTCTCCACAAGAATAAATTCTCAGAAACTAATATCAAAGGATTTTGCGGAATAACACTTTGATATTCAATGTAATAGTAAACAAACAGTAAGTATGATTAACAGCTTGTAAACTTGTATTGAATGATTAAAATCACAAGATTACACACTCAACCTCAATCTTGAAGAACAGACTCTTTCAAGACGAATTCTACTTCTCTAGAATTAGGAACTATGCCTTGAGGTTGATTCTCTCTAGAACAAAAACTCAGCATTACTTATTCTAACTATTCTAAACAATTCTATATATATACTGAAAATAAAGATAATTACAATTTATACAATATCTCCAAAATATCTTCCATCATTATCTCTAAGCTTCCATGAATATCTTCAGTTTATCCAGCTGTCATCCTTTCCATACAGATCTCCATCTCATAAGCAGTACTAATCATAAGCAGCATTAATACTCTGAGCAGTACTAAGTTCAGCAGTACTAACCATGCTCAGCAGTATTAATCTCTTAGCAGTAGTAACTCCAGCAGTACTAATCTTGAAGAGCAGCATTAACTTTGTTCCAGCAGCATTAACTTCAACTAGCAGCATTAACCATACTTGATGAATTCTTCAGTTCCCAACAAAGACACAGTCTCATTGGATTCAAGATCATCCAATCTGAAGATCGCAATCTGAAGCTAAAGCCGGAACGTCGACTCTCGATATTAAAATCTATGTCGTTTGTAATAAATGTCAATGTAATTGTTTGTTATTATATTAGTTAAGTTAATATCTAGTTTATTAGATATTAGTTAACTTAGTTAGTTATTAGATTTAGTTTAGTTAGTTATATTATTTAGTTAGAAATAATATCTAGATATTAAATCTAGATATTATGATAGTGTGTTAGACACACTTTAGATTAGATAGTGTGTATCTCTCAACAACTCTCTCATAGATAAGATATTATTAAGAACACAAAAACACACACTTAAAGGTGTAAATCAGAGAGAAAACAGAAAACACACAAAATAACTTCAATCGATCAACCTTGTAACCATTTGTTATAATCAATACAGGTTGGTAATCTTATTGTGTCGTTTCTATAAACTTGATATAAACATTGTGTTGTATCGACAGTCTTCATGATCTCTTTTGGTAAAGTTTGAACATTCTCCCTCATCTGATCTGATAAAGAGCCGTCAATTCATGAATGTATTTATCCGAATCTTTTCAAATTCAGACAAATTATGAGTTGTAACCCTGAATCAACACATGAAACAATTAAGAATGCCCGTCAGTAACACAAAGTTACTTGTACAACGAATGTAAAATTTAAGGAGTTGGTTTGATGTTGACTCCCCAGGACTTCCATTCAATCATTGAAAAACACAAGGTATTTTCTATGAATGTTCTGACAGAAAAATGAATTTTCTGTGTGCTCGTGCTTGTGTTATGAAAGAATGAAGCATAATGATTGTGTTTCATAAGACTCAAAGTATGTAAACCATTGAGACAACAATGGTATACACAGTCTCAATGTGCATGATAAAGGGTCGAAGGTGGGGCAACTTTCCTTCTTGTTCAATATCAGTATCTTTGTTAGCCCCAAATCTGAACCAATGAAAGTATTGAAAATAACTAAGTCTTCATTTAAAGACTTTCAAGGGACATCAACAAGTCTGTCTCTGAAGTCAGTTCAGAGTCAGTCTGAAGAAAGCAAGTCTGTCTCTGAAGTCAGTTCAGAGTCAGTCTCAGAGAAAGTTGTCTATCTCTGAAGTCAGTTCAGAGACAGTCTCACGGAAAGACATCAGAGAGCTCCTCATCAGAGATCCTAGTTTAGAGCTCTGAAGATGATCACTCTGAATCTCTTGACAAAGAAGAACAGATGACACGTCACCTTGTGATAAGATTTACTTTCTAGAATAGGTCACTGTTAAAGCATGTCTTGATCTTACCTCTTAGGTAAGACATTGTTCAATATCTTGATCTTACCTCTTATGTAAGATACTGTTCAAGCCATGCTTCTATTTGTCAGATAAGTACACTGTTTACTTTATGGTCCTATAAATAGGACCATCACCTTATTGTTCAAAGTGTGCTTAAGAAGTCTTATAACTGATAATATAAGTTGAATATTTTATTCCAAGAATATCTTGTTTATCTATTATCTGCTTTATGAACTGTGATATTTGAATCTCCTTTGATATTAAACTATACTGCTTCCGCTGTCATTACTCTTATTGTTTATATCATTGTTGTGAGATTAAATCTGGGATCCAACAATTGGTATCAGAGCCTTCTTTGTTTCCTAAACAAAGTAAGATCACATCTGCATACTCGGATAGATTTACATCTCATTGATTCTAACTTTCAATATCTTTGCATGTTCAAATAAACCTGGTTTATTAAAGAACACCATATGCTCAAGATTTGATAGTAAATCACTGTTCAATACAAAAATCATCTATTCTTCAAATCTTCATCTTTTTCTTCAAAAATGGCAAACTCAAGCATAAGTGCCATTTATACAGCTGGGTCTTTAACAAAAGCTCCTACACTTTTAGGGGATGAATATCCCCAATGGAAGATAAGGATGGTAAATTTTTTAGAAGGAATGGACAAGGATCTCTTTAGATCAGTAAACGTTGGACCTCACATTCCAATGGTGTTGGTTCCAAGAGTTCCTGCAACAGCAGATACTGCTGAAATCCCTGCATATTATGAAAAGAAAACCACAAACTTCACTGATGAAGAAACTAATATGATGGATAATGACTCAAAAGCTGTTAGATTACTGATAATGGACATTCCCAATGATATCTTTCAAGAACTTGATTCTTGTAAAACTGCAAAAGAGATATGGGATCAGTTGTTAAATCAACTTGAAGGAGGCCTACAAACCTAGAAAAATAGAAGAAATCTATGCATCAATGAATATCATGATTTTCATGCTCTACCAGAAGAAATATTACACCAAACTTACTCAATATTCAATATTCTTATCAACAAATGCAGAAAGTTTGGAGTGACAAGAACAAAAGAGGAAAACAACGTTCTTTTCTTGAAAAGCTTAAATGAAGAATGGTCACAACTATCCATGTCCATACAAGCCAATCAAGATCTTGAGTCATGGTCATCAACTGGCATTTATGGCACTCTTGTTGCACATGAAAAGGAAGTTATGAAGCAAAAATCAAAATTGTCTTTAGGTGGACCCCTTGCACTTGTTTCAAAACAAATTTCGAAAGAAAACAACTATGAAAAGTCACAAAAAGGTTTGGAAACAAAAAGAAGATCCAAAAAGGTCCTAATGGCAGAAGAAAATCATTCAGATTCAGTCTCAGAAGATGATATTAATGCCTTCGCCAAATCTCTTGCATTAATCACTCATCAATTTAACAAGAAATTTGGCAAGAAAGTATTTGAAGGAAGGAGAGAGAATGAAGAAAGAAGAAATCCTGAAAGAAGATTTCAACAAGATAGTGTCAGATTTCAACAAGAACCCAGATTCACTCCATATAGTGATCAAAAGGGTACAAACTTCAACAACAATGATACAACTCAACAATCAAGACCTCAACAATCATTTCAACCAAGGTATCCACAGCCCCAGAGATACTTCAAACCTCAAGAACAGAAGCCAGAGACAAGTACTGTCACTCTTCCAACAAATCAAAATGATGGAAGATGTTTCAGATGCGGAAAACTAGGCCATTTCTCAGCAAACTGCAGAGGAAAACTTGTCAAAGATCAAGATTACTATAAGAACAAATACAAGTACAACGTAAAAGAAAGAGTTCTTGTAGCATAAATGGAAGACTGGCTATCTGACTCAACAAGCGACAGCGAGGAAGAGCCTACCAATATCTGTGGTATGGCTTTTTCAGATGGAAATCAAACTGATGGAGCATCAGAAGACAACTCTGAAAAGGTAAACTCTCTTTACACCTCTGATAGTGATCCTGAAATAGATGCTTTTAAACTAATTAATGAACTTCAAGATCTAGAGCAAAGGTTTCTTGAAGAGAAAAAGAAAAGAGAGCAAATGTCAAAAGAGCTCATCTTTTTCAAAAGAGAAAAGAATCTTCTGGAATCAGAAAAGAAAGAAATTTTTCTTGAAAAGACCAAACTTGAAGAATCTCACAAACAAAAAGAAAAATCATTTTCAGAAGAAATAAGAAAAATTGAGAAAGTTTTAAAAGGAAAAGAAGAAGAAGTAAAGAAATCTGAGTATGAAAGGCTCAATTCTATTGCCTTAACCAAATTTTTTCAAAAGGAAAGAGAAATCCTATATCAATCTCTAGATAGAAAAAATCTTCGAATCAAAAGCTATGTTAATGCACAAGGTGTTTTCGACAAAATAAAAACTCAAATGGACTCTTAAGGGCTGGGATTCAATGAGTTGAATTCATTCACTTGATTGGAGAAAACATCACTTTCTTCCACTTTCCGTATGGGAAAGGTCAAAAGCTTTGAAGGTCCATCTCTGAATAATTTCAAAAGAATGAAAACATCAGAGGGATCAAAAGCAAGAGCTCTGAATTTCAAAAATACTACATACTCTGAAGTAAAAAACTTTCAAGAATCTGTGTTACAGATAAAAGAAGAAACTTCAGAGGTACACTTCACAAAACCTCAGAGCTATGATCCCAAAGAAATTTTTAGATTTGATGCTTTCATCTCAAATGAATCAGAGACATCCGAATCAAGTACCTCTGATACAAGTACTTCTGAAAATGAATCTCAGAGTTCAGTAAATCCGAATGCCCCTCTGTATTCACCAAAGTCAGATGAAAACATCAGAACTACATTTGAAGATGATGTTAAAAAGATATGAAAAGAAAATGTCTTGGAAGATTTAAAAAGAAAAGAAAGCATGAAACGGATCATTAAAGTCTCTAGAGGTAGCTATCTCTATTAAAACTAAGAGAGACTTTCTTGATTCTGATTCAGAATCTGATCAAGAGATTGATGAAAAGATTTTTTGTAAACCATAGAATGTAATTCACAAAAAGATAGAAACTGTTGGGTCTGGTATTTTGAATGTTCCAATTTCATTTTTGAAAACCAAAACCAGAATTCCAATAAGTCCTGATTTTGCAAATATGTGTTTACAAGCAAAAACATCTCTGGAACTTGAAAAAGAATTACAAGAAAAGGTCAAGAATAAAACAAACACTTCTAATTCTTATACCTATAAAACAATAAAATTCTCTCCTGAACAAAAAGGCAAATGGACATAAATTAACCATATTGATCCTGTCTGTGCAGTAAGCAGCAAAGAAAAGAAGATGTTTTTGATCAAGAAAAAGCAACTTGAAAAGAAGACTGTCTTTCAAGCAAAAAGGAAAGAAGTAGTTAGGGATACATGTAATATTCCTAATGCTAATTTAAAAAGAAGTCAAAATGTAACAACTGCTTTTAATAAAAAGAAAAACTTTGCTCCTACTTCTTCTTGTTCTATTAATTGCAACTGCATTCATCTCTTGATCAAACTGAAAAATCATTTCAAAGGATCACATTGTCTTCTGAATCAATCTCTGAAAAATATCTCAGAGACAAAATTTCAACAGAAGACAAATAACGGCAAGACATCAAAAGATGAGATGCCAAAAAGTCATACAAAACCACCAAAGTCTAACAAAAAAGGACCCATAATGAGATGGGTACCTAAGAAACAATAATCTGTCTTGCAGAATCAGTCAATGCCAATCTGGTACCTAGATTCTGGATGTTCAAGGCATATGACTGGAAATAAGGAACTGCTATCCTCATTCAAAGCAAAATCTGGAGGAGCAGTTACTTTTGGAGACAATGTGCAAGGACAAATTAAAGAATATGGTGAATTATCAAGAGGAAATGTTTTAGTTTCAAAGGTTGCTTATGTGGATGGATTAAAACATAATCTGATCAGCATAAGTTAACTTTGTGATCATGGTTTTGATGTGAAATTTCAAAGAAGATATTGTTCACTTCTCCACTCAGAATTAGGTCAAGAATTACTCAGAACAGACAGAAAAGGTAACCTCTACCATTAATTTTACCAAAATCAACGACACTGATTCAGAGAAACTTTGTCTTATATCTCTGAGTAGTGAAGAAGTCTGGCTCTGGCATAAAAAGTTTTCACATCTAAACTTTTCCTCACTTGATAAATTAGTTAAACTTAATTTGGTTAAGGGATTACCATCTCTGAAGTTTAACAAGGATCATCTTTGTTCTGCTTGTGAGATGGGAAAAATGAAAAGATCTTCACATAAAACCAAAAGTGAAAACAACTGTCCTAGACCTCTGCACATGCTTCATGTGGACCTCTGTGGTCCTATCTCTGTACAGAGTCTAGCAGGTAAGAAATACATTTTGGTTCTGATTGATGAATTTTCCAGATTCACATGGATAGAATTCATCAGAGCCAAATCTGAAGTACCTGATATTTTGATAAGATTGGTGAAAAGATTACAGGTTCTATTCAGCAGCAAAGTTCAGAAACTAAGAAGTGATAGTGGAATAGACTTCAAAAATGCCAAAATCAATTCATATCTATCAGAAGAAGGTATTACTCCTAACTTTTCGGTAGCAAGAACCCCTCAGCAAAATGGAGTAGTTGAAAGGAAGAACAGAACACTTGTTGAAGTTGCAAGAACAATGCTTGCTGGATTTGATCTTTCAACAAATTTTTGGGCAGAAGCAGTGGCAACAACCTGTTTTACTCAGAACAGAGCTACAATTGTCAAAAGATTTCAGAAAACATCCTATGAACTCATTAACAATAGGAAACCTAATGTTAAATATTTTCATGTTTTTGGATGCAGGTGTTACATTCTGAACGATAGAGTATCTCTTGGAAAGTTTGACAAGAAAGCTGATGAGGGCAAATTCATTGGATATTCTTTAGCCTCAAAAGCTTTCAGAGTGTTCAATCTTAGAACAAGGACCATCCAAGAGAGTATCAATATCACTTTTGATGACAATAAAAGCTCTAAACAACAAGAAAGTCTCTCAACACCTATCTCTGAATCATCAAGAGAATCTGAATTCAACAGAATACTTGAAGATTTCTTTGATGAAGATAACCCAGAAGTAGTCTTCAGAGATAGACCAAGAGAGAATTCAGAAGGACCCCAAGAAACATGTACAACTCTTTCTGGTCCCTCTGAATTAACACCTTATGTTTCACCAAATTCAGATCAACAAAGTGAATCAGAAGAAGCTGAAGATCAAAAAGAGGATGATCAAGAAGTGTCTGAAGTAAATCTAGAAACAAATAGTGAAGAAATTCAAGAATCTGCTTCACCATCTCGGGAAACAACTTCAGAGACTCTGAACAGCACATCAGAGATGTCACCAACAGTCATCTCTGAAGCTCAAACTCCACCCCAAATCTTTGCTCCAATCTCTAGATGGACAAAAGATCATCCAATTGATCAAATCATTGGATCCTCATCAGAAGGAGTTAAAACAAGATCTGCCACAATCAATGAATGCTTCTACGTAAACTTTTTGAGCATTATTGAACCAAAGAAGGTAAAAGAAGCTCTTGAAGATCCTCATTGGATTTTTGCAATGCAGGATGAACTTCAAGAGTTTGTAAGAAACAAAGTCTGGACCCTTGTTCCCCTTCCCAAAGGAAAATTTGCAATTGGAACAAAATGGGTTTTCAGAAACAAAAAGGATGAGGATGGAGTAATAATCAGAAACAAAGCCAGGTTGGTTGCTAAAGGATATTGCCAAGAAGAAGGTATTGATTATGATGAAACCTTTGCACCTGTAGCTAGGCTAGAAGCAATCAGAATCTTCTTAGCCTATGTTGCACACAAAGGATTCAAAGTTTATCAAATGGATGTCAAATCTGCCTTTCTACATGGTAAATTAAATAAAGAAGTTTATGTCCAGCAACCACCTGGATTTCAAAGTACAGAGTTTCCTAATCATGTTTATTATTTGGATAAGGCTCTGTATGAACTTAAACAAGCTCCAAGAGCTTGGTATGCAACACTGTCCACTTTTCTGATTAAAAATGGATTTGACAAAGGCACAATTGATACAACATTATTCATTAAAAGGTACAAAAATGAGATGCTATTAGTACAAATTTATGTTGATGACATTATATTTGGCTCTACAAATCAAAAGTATTGTGACAAATTTTCAGAGTTGATGAAGAGTGAATTTGAGATGAGCCTCATGGGAGAATTAACCTTCTTTCTGGGCTTACAAGTAAAACAAACTTCATAAGTCACTTTCATAAGTCAAACTAAATATGTCTCTGAAATTTTACAAAAATACAAACTCAATGATTCAACTTCTATGAAAACGCCTCTTGCCACCGGAGTCAAACTTGACTCTGATCTTTTAGGACAATCTGTGGATAGAAAAACCTACAGAGGCATGATAGGTTCACTATTATACTTAACTGCAAGTAGGCCTGACATAATGTTTGCAACATGTCTTTGTGCTAGATATCAAGCAAATCCAAAAGAATCTCATTTATCTGCTGTCAAAAGAATTTTCAGATACCTAAGAGGGTCACCATCATTAGGCCTCTGGTATCCAAAACTTTCAAGTTTTGATCTAACAGCCTACACTGATGCAGATCATGCAAGATGTAAGCTTGACAGAAAAAGTACCTCTGGGTGCTGTCAGTTACTGGGCAATAAGCTGGTAAGTTGGTCATCCAAGAAACAAAACTGTGTTTCAACTTCAACTGCAGAGGCAGAATATGTTGCTGCTGCTAGTTGTTGCTCTCAAGTAATATGGATGAAAACTCAGCTCAGAGATTATGGCCAACAATATGAAAGAATACCCATTCTGTGTGATTCAAAAACTGCCATAGCCATCTCTGCCAACCCAGTACAACATTCAAAGACAAAGCACATTGATGTAAGGTATCATTTCTTAAAAGATCATGTTGAAAGGGGAACAATAGAAATGTATTTTGTACCAACTGATCTCCAACTTGCTGATATTTTCACAAAAGCTTTAGATGAACGAAGGTTCAATTTTTTAATTAGCAAGTTAGGAATGTTGAATATGTCTACCTAACAAGGGAGAAACTCAGAGTCTCTGATCAAAATATCAGAGCCTCTGAACCAAGTAGCATATGTCAATATCAGTTTGTGAATGTTCTCCAAATACATGACAAGGGGAGAAAAATAAAAAGTTGTTCTTTTGTCACGGAGGAGAAAAAGAACTTTTCTGAATTTCATCTCAAAGTCTCTGAAATTGAGAAAAAGAATTTTTCAAATGTTACAACAGAGTCTCTGAATTTCATCAAAGGGTCTCTGAAATTTAATCTCGGAGTCTCTGAAATGTTGGATTTTTTTTTCAAATCATCTATGAAGGGGGAGTCAACAACTTTCAGACCAGTCATTCCTTAACTAAGAACATTTTAATTAAAAAGCAATTTTTGATATCATTTGAAATTAAAATTTCAATTTAACTGAACCTTTTTATTACAAGTGATATCTTAAATTACTTCTTAAGGCGAAAGGTTTGTCTAGACAGCTAAAAGAAGTTATTTAATTTTTTATTGAAAAATGGCACCCCTTTCCTATTTTCTTGGAACCTACATTCGTAGGTACAACAATTTTCAAGGCCACGTGTCACAAAAAGGGATGAGTGAAAGGCCAAACAACTTTATCCAAAGGGTCAAATCACTGCCGTTTCACCTTATGTACTCGAGTGTATCTTTTTCTAAATTTGGATACAAAACCAATTTAACATCCGGATATTCATTTTTACAAATTACTCTCGAGCAATCTCTCTCTCTCCAAAAGAATTTGAACTTCATCTTCTTCACTTCAACCTCAACAATGGCGTCTTCAAATGAATGGTGCAAACTTTTTCCCAAATCTGGCGAACCTTCAAGACTGTATCGTTTTCCAATCAAAGATAACAATCACATGATTCAGCTTGATTCTCCCAAATTTGAGGAACAATACGGAGTAATCTGCGAGTTCTTCTCCATCTGTGAACTGACTCAAGCCCTAACTGCTTTTACAAATGAATGTCCACTTTCGTTTGTTCAAGAATGGTATTCATCAAGTCACTACAGCGATGCACATAACGGAATAATCGGCGAGTTCGACATATCTCAAGTTATAAAATGTAGGATACTCATCAATCCTACTGTTCTAAGAGAAGTTCTCCCACTCCTAACAGCTGAGGAACTTCAAATCACGCGTTTGAAAAACGCCTAACTTCTGAAACCCTACTCCAGTTCATTCGAATGCTAGGTTACAACACTGAAATCACCAGATTGAGCAACTTCCTACGACAACACCTACCACCAATCTGGAATTTCATGTTCTCTGTCCTAAATCGCACTCTAACCTGCAAACTGGGGAGCATGGATCAAGCAACACCAGAAATACTGTCAATCATGTATGCCCTATTCTTCAATCGCAACTTGGACATGGCCGGCATAATCTTTGATATGATTCTGACATCAATAGAGAAGAAGAACAAATGCTTGGCAAAGGATCCTGAACAAACGACCCAATCATCCAAAGTTCCTTCAATAACTTTCCCAAGATTTCTGTCTCTAATCATCCATGCTGCGATCGAGAAGCTTCATATTTTGATTGCCCCTGAACAACCCAAAACTCCATTCTACATAATGAACAGCTTCAAACCGACGATTCTATCTGAAGGCTATCCAAAAGCAAGGAGGATCCCTCACCACATGTTGGATCAGGTAAATCCTCAATCTGTAGCCTTAGCTTCTTATCTTAGTGTTGCCAAGGACTAGAACCAGTTCTGGGAACCCCAACACACTTAGGTCCTGAACCTGGAATGGAGAGTAAGAGCATCTCGACTTCAGAGGGATCTGAGGACCCTGAAGTACATAGCTCTCACAAGAGTGAACCAGAGGGTACTCTTGGTAGAGAAACCGAAGTTGAGAGAGATGACAGAGCACCGGAAGGGGCTGTCAATGAGGAAGTAATGGAAGAAACCTCATTTGCTAGTGTAGAGGATAGCTCGACTAGCTCTGAGGAAAGTGAGGATGAATCTTCAGAGACTAGGTCTGAAGATTCTCAGAGGGAAGAGAGCAAGTCTTCTGACTTAGAGAAACCTGAGAGTTCTTCCCCTTCCAAACAAAAAGATGCCTCAAGGCACATATATTTTAGGACACCAACTCCATCTCCCAATGCAACCACACAATCTAACCTACCTGATCCAGAGGTAATGGTTATTGAATCAGAGGTGCACACCTCGAACCCAAACCAGCAAGCCACTTCAGAGGTACCTTTTTCCACCTCTGAAGTTCACATAACTGAGGAAACTCAATTTTTGGACAAGCCCTCTTCACAGGACTTAGCCAATACTTTAAGTACTCAGTTGCCTCAGAGTACATCAAAAAATCCAACACATGATGCTGCCTCTGTGGCTCATCTCTCACCCTTTAAGATATCCAGAAGTAGCTGTCCAACTCAGGGACAATGACTTGACCTACAAAACCAAGGATTAACTTGCCTAGATCGCAAGATCAACTCCCATATTCACTTCCAGTCCTCTGAATCTGAGGAGGAGGACTTGGATGAGAACAGAACACTCAGAGATGATTCTCCGGAACATCAAGGATTGAGTGGAAGTCCTTCCAGAGACAACATCAAAACAGCTCTGAACGAAGGCTCCTCTAAACTCGAGGAAAAATTGGCTACATGTTTTGTAACCAATGTACCCCTCTCTGAACTTCTCACTAAATCTGAGTTCCAGAGATTCTGTGAGGAAGTCAGAGGCTCCATGAATGAGCATAAATTTCAGAGAATTGACGGTTCAGAGACCTCTGCTCTTCGCTCTGAAAATACAAACCTCAGAGCAGAGGTTTCCACTCTGAAGACCCAACTTTTGGACTCCTCAAACAGAATCCAAGAGTTGGAACAAGAACTTTTCAGACAGAAGGCTGAATCATCCCTGGAGGTAGCCGCTCTTAAAGTTCAGAATGATGCTCTTCAAAATCAAGAATCTACAACCATCGATGTTCAGAAAGCTCTACAAGAACTAAGGGAAGAGGTAGTAGCCACCAGATCATCATCACTCTCAACAAATCAAATGGCCTCTATCTCTCACCTCATCAAAGCAACAATTCAAGCTTCTGTACCAACTGTCAACGCACCATTAGCAACACCACAACCACCACCTCGAACTTCTAAAGACCTCATCACTAAAAGTGATCTGGCCTCTTTCAAATCAGCAATATTGAGCAGAATCCTGACTTGTTCTTCCAAAATCTCTACTATTGCTCAGAAGCATGTCAAAGCAACTCTGGAACTTCATAACTATAAATCAGAGGACCAGATTGCTGAAATCAGAACTGCTGCTTCAGAGGCAATCGAAACCATTCAGAAGACACTTCAGGATCCCAAAGGAAAAGGAATCGCTGAACCAAGCTCTCCCAAATACAAACGCAAGTTTTCTGGTGGGATTTGTAGCGATGCAGTGAAGAAAGCTAGATTTGATGATTCAGAGGATTCAGATGATGATGAGCACTCTGACTCACAAAATAGGGAGATCAGAGATAAAACCGCACACACCTTTAAAGCTGCTCCCTCTGCACAAGTTCAAGAGAAGGAAGCAGAGAGGAACACCACCTCTTCTGATGAAAACCGTACTTTACAATCATTCACAGCACCAGTCATACTTTACGCCTCATCAACACCATGTGTTCCAATCACTCCAGTTACCGATGCGACCCTAGAGAAAATTGGAGCTCTAGAAGAGGAAGAAGAACAACTTGTAGACTTCTCTACGTCCTCTGAAGATGCATTCTCATCACCGGAAAGACAACCAATGGTGATGAGAGATGCCTTTGAGTCAGAGTCTGAGAAAGAACAGAAAGATTCTGAAAGAGAGGAAGAAGTTGCTGGAGATCAGATCGAAGTAATTGATGTCGAAGAGTATGTTTTCAAAAACGCTCAACCTCATCATACCTCAACAGCTTCAGAATTAAGAGAATCTCCAGAGATAGATGGATATATCTCTGAACAACCTTCAGAGATAACTCAGTCACAACCCAAGGACACAAAAAACCATGGTTGTTGATCAACAGGATCCTCAAGAGAATCTTGTTCAGAAGACAAGCATCGGTTTACCAGCCAACGTATTCACTCATACTCCCACATTCTTAGAATCCACTCCTGAAGCATCAATAGAAGATCACTTTCGGCATATCTACTGTGAATTCAATATGGAAGACACTCAAATAATCCCTCTGAATCCAAGAATCAGAAAGGACATGCTAGACTACGAACGAAGATTCATACAGGCAAAGACATCACCAAGAAAGGCGGTTCTCAAAGATGCTCCAATAGTAAAAGTTGAGAAAATCTCTGAAAAGACATTCGCCTTCAACAAAATCATATATAGGCATTATGTGGAGACTCGATCTGATCAGAAGATTTACGAGTTCAATGATAATGATCTCATAAATTTAAATCCGTATGATCACACTCATCTATATGCCTATTGCTCTGCGAGATACGATTCAGGAAGAAGGGAAATCAGAATGAGCATGGTTGAAGTCAGACGGGCAATGGAAGCTTACATCAAACACAGAGCCAAACGTGACTTTCAGATTGCTCTGAACTTGGGTGAAGAAAATCTAGGAGTGACTGAACCAGTGGAAACCATCAAAAACCTGGACAAACAAAAGACTAGATCAATCATTGAAGAACCTCTGGGTTTCATCTACAGAGTGAACCAAGAGAAGAAAATCTTTCTAGCTTCACAAGTAGAAAAGTATTTTGATGAAACCTTGAAAGGAATACATAAGATGATTCATGTAAAGCAAGAATGGCACAGATCAGACCTATTGGCGAAACTAGACCTGGAAATTGCCTCAATGATTAACTTCAGAGAGCTAATCATGAAGCTTCATAGGATATGTTCAAGTGATAGGTTCTGATTATTTTTTGAATATTATTCTCTTTTGTAATTCCAAATACTTATGAGAAGTAATATTTACAAAGGATGACTTTCTCCTCTTTGCTTTCTAGTTTAAATCTTCTATGTCTTATTTGTTTATTTTCAGTACTTAAGGGGAGATTGTTAGCCCCAAATCTGAACCAATGAAAGTATTGAAAATAACTAAGTCTTCATTTAAAGACTTTCAAGGGACATCAACAAGTCTGTCTCTGAAGTCAGTTCAGAGTCAGTCTGAAGAAAGCAAGTCTGTCTCTGAAGTCAGTTTAGAGTCAGTCTCAGAGAAAGTTGTCTGTCTCTGAAGTCAGTTCAGAGACAGTATCATGGAAAGACATCAGAGAGCTCCTCATCAGAGATACTAGTTCAGAGCTCTGAAGATGATCACTCTGAATCTCTTGACAAAGAAGAACAGATGACACATCACCTTGTGATAAGATTTACTTTCTAGAATAGGTCACTGTTAAAGCATGTCTTGATCTTACGTCTTAGGTAAGACACTGTTCAATATCTTGATCATACCTCTTATGTAAGATACTGTTCAAGCCATGCTTCTATTTGTCAGATAAGTACACTGTTTACTTTATGGTCCTATAAATAGGACCATCACCTTATTGTTCAAAGTGTGCTTAAGAAGTCTTATAACTGATAATATAAGTTGAATATTTTATTCCAAGAATATCTTGTTTATCTATTATCTGCTTTATGAACTGTGATATTTGAATCTCCTTTGATATTAAACTATACTGCTTCCGCTGTTATTACTCTTATTGTTTATATCATTGTTGTGAGATTAAATCTGTGATCCAGCAATCTTCCAAATGTAGAACTAATAGATTATGTGCTGCATCCCCAGAAAATGTGAAACATTCTCTTTTTGAGAAAAGAATGAGTAGCTGGTGGGGTGTTTGCAAGAGATGGCATTGCTAGGTGCCTTTTTCAATGTCGTTCACGAAGAATTGTGAAACAACAGTTTATGCGACTGTCCGACTCAGAAAGAAGTTTGGTGCATAGTCTGATATTCTTTTACTCTGATCTCTCACCATCTTTCTTTTAAACATTAAAGCTCACTTCTAACCAATCTCTCATTTCCATTTTACCTCTTCACACACCACTCTCAATCTTTTAACCCCTCTCCCCTCAATCACTCAAAGGATTACTTCCTGGGTAGGAAACATTGGTTATCGTGAATCCATGGAAGTTCGTTTAAATTCTCACACTGAATCCCATGTATTTGTCCTAAAAACATGCGTATCTCAATGATTTTCTTGACATGTAAGCGCAAGAAATCATTTGTCAGTATGCGTATGCTCATTAAGAATCAGAATGAATTTTGAGCATGTTAAGCATTTAAGATTTCTCAAAACTTTATATGAATGAATAATCATGAAAGAATAGAAATGTTTTGAGAATCTGACAATGATTAAAATCAGATCAAATTATCATGAAGAAAAATAATATTTTGGGAAATCAAAGACGTAAGATGTTTATATGAACAATATATAAACATTTTTAACAATGAAAACACATATAATAATGAAATGATGTTTGATTCAAACAACAGTGAATAGCAAACGGGAGTATTACCATAGAAAGATTTATCTTTTGATACATGGTAATAACAAAATCAAATATGAAGTACTAAACCGGTGTGTGTGAATGCTTGACAGTATATAGACAAGATAATAAACAAGTATTAATCTTTGGAAACACACGGTCAGTTAAACATTAAAGCTCCATAATGAAAAACATTTAAAAATCACACTTCTAAATTCATGAAATCTTTTGAGAATAGAGAAGTGGTTTGAACATTTAAGAAAACGTTTTTCATGTTTGAAAGTTGTTCTTCTTTCAAACAATCAGAGATTAAGATCAGAAGATACTTACCTTTAAGCTCCCACTCAAATCATGATAGAATAATTTTATTAATTTATGCTCCCCCTGTTGTAATCAGAAGCCACAATTCTTGACATTGAAGTACAGGTTTTGAATTGTTTTGTTCAAAATCCTAAATCTTGACATTTAAGTCCGAGTTTTGAACTATTATGTTCAAAAGCCTTAGGGTGTGTTTGGTAGAGAGAGTTGAGGACAGAGAAATGGAAATGAATTCTATTTCTCTTGTTTGGTTACTCTGAGAAAAGAAAATTGAGAAAAAAACCAACTCCATTTCCCTACTTTTATTTCTCCACAAAGTGAAGAGAAATGGTGAGAATTGAAATCAGGGAATTGAGGGTCTTCCACAAAGTAAAAAACACATTGTCTTCTTCCCTCACCTCGTCGCTCTCTCTTTCACTCTCGGCGCTCTCCCTCTCCGGCGAGCTCTCCATCTCGGCTTCCCTCACCTCTCCGGCGCTCTCCTTCCCGGCGCTCTCTCTCTCCACCGAACAGCAGCCGTCGAGACCCTCTCTCACGCCGCTCTCTCTCACCGACGCTCTCTCTCTCTCTCTCTCTCCCTCTCGGCGCTCTCCCTCTCCACCCTCAAAATCACTGCCACCACCAAACCCCCAAACAACCGCCGCCATAGCCGAACCAACACCAACCACCCAAGAAGAAACCCTGTTACCTGAATTTCTCCAATCGAATTCCGAAGCCACTTCCGCCATGAAAACCCTACTCCAAGAAAAACTAGAAGCAGGTGAAGATGAAGAGAGCTTAAAAATCCTTCAAAAACTCGTTTCCGCACAACCCGATAACCTAGAATGGAAGTTCCTAATGGCGAGAGTACTGAACGAAATGGGCCAAATCGAACCCACTTTCTTTCAAAGCATTATTCGAAAACGCACTGTTAATGGACAGATGTGGAGAAGGTGAAGCAGTAATCAAGAGATTACAGAAAGCTTTAGAGATTGCAGAACAAGAAAACAAAGAAAAAGAAGCAAAAGATGTAAAATTGATCATAGCACAAGTTCAATTTCTACAGAAAAACATTGAAGATGCATTGAGGAGCTATGATGGTCTTTTTAATGAAGACCCAAATGATTTTTGACCGTATTTTTGTAAAGGAATGATTTATAGTTTGATTGATAAGAACGATGAAGCTAAAGATCAGTTTGCTAAGTATCGTGAGTTGGGTATTGTTAGACTTTGCAAAATTTTTTAAGAGAAAGAAAGGGTATTGTTGAAGTTTTTTGTTTTAATGTATGAATTGTTGAATTCTCTGTTACAGTTTTGTGTGCTCCCAAACAAGAGAAACGATTTCCTGTTACATTTATCTGCTGAATTCTCTGTGCTACCAAACAGGAGAGTCAATTCCTATTTTCCAGACCAATTCTCTTTCTCTGCAATTCCATTCTCTGCAATCATTTCTCTGCAATTCCATTCTCTGTACCAAACGCACCCTTAGTTCTTGCTTCCCCTTAAACTTTGGGTGCCTGCAACACAGATTTAACTTTTGGTACCCACTGGTATTTGGGTCCTGATATGTTAGTTGCAGTTCTTGTGGGGGTAACATAATATGAACCATACCAGTAATTAACAAAATTATTACTTACAAAGTCATGTGCTCCACAGTAAGAACAACTGATTTTCTTCTGAGCAATCGTGATCAAATGATTAGTAGAATAAAACATATCAGAATTACCAAAAGATTTACCTTTGTGTGCACTGTTCTTTTTGGCATTTGATGTGGATGCATATGTTTTGTCTTTCTTCTACTCATCCGAAGAACCTTTAATTCTCCAGACCATATGTTCTTTCTTAGAATGCTTTCCAAGAAATTTTACATAGAAGCTCGTTGGACTATCAACAGACTTGTCATAAAATAGATTAGATGGTCGAACCTGATTTGATTTGACAATGTTCGGTTTAACACTTTTCTTTTTGAAAACATTTTCATGAATAGAACTTGAAGCTGTTTTGAAAGAACAGACTCATTCTGTTGAGTTATCAACAGGTGATTGATCAATCACATCAGTTGAAACTTTATCTGACAAATCAACGTTTGCAGCTTCCAAGTTCTTTATCTTTTCGGATAAAATGTTTCTTTCAGCAATGAGTGTATCAAACTTCTGTTTCAAATCAGATTTAGCCATCTGTTCTTTTTGGACATCTGATGACAGAACAAATATTTTGGATATGAGCTTAGATATTTCATATTCAAAATTTAAACGTTCTAGTTCAAAATCCTTTTCCAAGTTCTTGGTCTTTTCAGATATTTCCTTGAAAATCCCAATATTTCTCTTTTCAGCAATTTTCTTTTCAACATCATAAGACCTTTTATTTTCTTGAAAATATTTTCTTTCTTTCTCAAGTAGGTCTTGTATGTAGTAATCTGTTTAGGAAATTCAAGTACTTTATCTTCTAGAACTCTTCTCTCCTTTGCAAAAGTATCCCTTTCAGTTATAATAATCTTTTCAAACTCGGATACTTGCTTTGAGAGTTTAATGCATCTAAGCTCAAGATCCTTTTTCTCTTGTAAAGTTTTCTTTGAAAGATCAGACAACTGTTGAGTAGAAGATTTCTCTGAATCAGCTTTAACTTTATCTGCTTGGAGGCTTTTCTTCAGTTCAACATTCTTTAACTCCAATGCAGATATCTTGTCTTCAAAAGCCTTAAACTTGTGTTGAAGCTCAACTGATTCAGCTTGCAATTCTGAAGATTTTTGTTCAGTTGTCTTCAGTTGGCTTTGAAGATTTACAATTCTTCTCTCTTTCAGCTTTAACTCTTTCTCACATGTCACAATAGTATTTTCTTTTAAAGCAATCATTTTCTCTTTCTCTTTAATCTCTTTCTCTTTTGCACTGATGATACCTGCAAAATCAGATTTAACTGTATTAGTACATTTAATACAATAAGGAGTTTTATCAAAATTTGACAATTTAGATTTCAACTCCTGAATCTATTTTAGAAGAACTGAATTTTGATTTTTAAGTTTATCACGTTCAGCTTCTAATGCTGGTATCTCAGGCATGTACATGACAACAACATCTCTGGCTGACAGTACAATATTTCCTCTCTCATCTGTAGTTGGAATTTTGAATGATTGATGAGCTTGAAATAAATGATCGTTCCCAAATCAATTCATAAAAATTTGACTGAAAGTCAAACACAGATCACCACTTGAAAATAATTCTCAGAAAAATTACAAGTCCTGAACTCGCAGACACTAGAACTCGCAAAGCACTGTTCAGAAGACTTCTCGCTAGAAGCTTTGTGCGCGAATATGAAACTCGCAGGATACTACTTGCGCGAATTAAGAAACTCGTAAATAGCGTTGTGCGCGAAGTTGCTTCTCGCAGGATGCTTCGTGCGCGGATTAGACTTAGAATAATCTCAAACTTTGAACTTCTCGCAAACAAATGCAAACTCGCACGTCAATAGATCCTTGCGCGTTCCATACTTAGCAAATTTTGACAAAGTTAGAACTCGCTAAATGGAAACTCGCATGTCAAGAAAACTCGCAAGTCACTGTTCATTCTACTTCTCGTAAACAGCTTTGTGCGTGAACTAGCTTCTCACATGCAACACTTTGCGCGTTTTGTCACTTCTCGCAATGACTTTATGCGCGAACCACACTTAAACTCTCAAAGATCATCGTGCGTGTTCTTCAATTGGTGCGTGTTCTTGATTTACGCGAAGAACAGATCTAGCGCGTTTTGTACTCTGAGTGACAAATTCGATCCAAAATCAATATACACCTGCAAATCGATTAACAAACTGAACTACTATGATCGAAATGATGACTAGAACACATTTCAAATATCAATTTCAGATTAAAAACAACAAATCACAAAGAATTGATTCAAAACAGTGTCGAACATTTCAAAAACAAAAACTCACAAAAATTCGAAATTGAATGCGATTCAGTTCGAATTTTATAATACGATCAATACAAGAAACATTTTAAAACCTGATTTAAACACAATGAATCCATTTTCTTGCATCAAAAACGTTTTAACATTGAAAATTTTAATTGAACAGTGTTCTTGAGAACCGTTCTGCATGTTCTTGATTTTAAAAAAAATTGATTCAAATTTGATGATCCAATCTTTCTGAATATGATTTGGTCTTGTTCTGATACCAATTGAAATTTTAAAAATCCCAATTCAATCAAGCACAATCAATTTAAGATTTGACATTCAAGGTCTAGAGAGAGAGTAGAGAGAGAAACAGTCACAGTCGTATTATTAATGAATTGTAACAAATACAAAGCTTTTTTTTTCAAACACTCATGACACTATGCTATTTATACTCACAACTTCTCTCAAAACATTACAAACATCACAAACTAAACTCTCAAACCACTAAGATTAACTTTGACTTTACAGACTTTGACTTGCATTAACTCAGACTTTTCACATTAAATATATCTTGGATACAATTTATACACTAACAATTCCAAACTTGCTTGCTTACAAAACTTTGGTCAAAGATGAAAATCCACATACAAATATGCATGAACTCACATACATACAATATAATCACGTATACACATAAAGCATCATACTTGGTGCATAAACGCATACGGTGCAAAGTCCAATCCATAACCAAAGAGCTAGGTGAAAAGGAGACTCAATAATATATATATATATATATATACATATAAACAAAGTGAACGTCATAAAGGACTAAGGAGTTTACTCGAGAAATTTCGGGGTCTTACAATCCTCCCCTCCTTAGAAAAGATTTCGTCCCCGAAATCGATATCATTCAAATAAATGGGGTTAGCGTCGTTTCATGTCCTCTTTCGCCTCCTAAGTCACATTCGTGCCCCTATGATGTTTCCATTGCACTTTCACCATCACCACCTCTTTATGACGGAGCTTCTTCATTTCCCTTTCCAAAGTGGATTTCAGTTCCTCGACACATCGAGTGTTGTCTACTCGAATCTCGGACAATGGGATGACGTTCTCTTCCTCCGCTAGATACTTCCATAGGTAGAAAATGTGGAATGTAGGGTGAATTCCACTCATCTCGGGCGGTAGATCAAGTTTGTAGGCTTGGAGCCCCACACGCTCAATGATAGGGAAAGGCCTGAGAAAATAAGGGCCAAGCTTTCCCTGCTTTCCAAACCTTATGATTACTTTTCAAGGCGACGCCTTTAACATAACTTGATCGCCTACTTGAAATTCCATCGACCGTCTCTTCTTGTCCGCATAATTCTTTTGGCGATCTTGGGCAACCTTCAGTCGTTTTCGAATACTCTTCACCTTATCCGCCATTTCTTGTACTACTTACAGTCTGGCGAATTGCTTCTCGCCTGCTTCAAACCAACAAGTAGGCGTTCTACATTTGCGCCCATACAACGCCTCGAATGGTGCCATACCCAAACTCAAGTGGTAACTATTATTATAAGCGAATTCCACCAATGGGAGGTGAGAGTCCCAATTTCCCCCAAAATCAATAACGCATGATCGTAACAAGTCTTCTAGCATCTGAATAGTCCGCTCGCTTTGCCCATCCGTTTGAGGATGATACGTCGTGCTCAACTTCACTTTTGTCCCCAATTCTCTTTGAAAGGCATTCTAGAAATGGAAAGTGAAACGACTGTCCCGATCGGACACAATAGATAACGGCACCCCATGCTTCGAGACCACTTCATTGATGTAGAGTATTACTATCTTGTCCAACGGTAATGTCTCCCTCATGGTCAAAAAGTGCACGCTTTTCGTCAAATGATCCACTACCACCCAAATGGTGTTGTGGCCCTTCAACGTCTTTAGTAGTTTCGTCACGAAGTCCATCGTGATGTGATCCCACTTCCACTCCGGTATTTCCAAGGATTGCAAACTTACATACGGTCGTTGGTGTTTGGCCTTTACTAACGAACAAGTAAGGCATTTCTCCATGTAGTTCACCACATCGAGTTTCATAACCGGCCACCAATAGTTCAATTTCAGGTCTCTATACATTTTTGTGCTCCCGGGGTGGATGGAATATCTAGACTTGTGCGCTTCTTCCAAGAGTAACTTCTAGCATCCTCCCAACTTAGGTACCAAAACTCGTCCTTAGAAGAGTTTCAATCCTCTACCATCTTCCGTCAAGCTAAGGTGTTGCTTCATCATCGCTTCATCTTTAAGGTTCGCTTATAGAATCGCTTCGGCTTGGGCGGTCTTTATCATGTCCATAAGGTTTGAGATGATCTCAATCCTTGCTAAGGAGTTTTTCACCGATCCACTATACTCTTTCCGACTTAACGCGTCCACCACCACATTTGCTTTGCCCGGGTGATATTGAAGCTCATAATCATAATCTTTCAACAACTCTAACCACCTCCTTTGATGCATATTCAACTCCTTTTGATCAAAAACATATTTCAAGCTTTTGTGGTCGGTGTAAAGTGTTCACTTAGTACCGTACAAATAGTGTCGCCACAGCTTTAAGGCAAACACAACTGCCGCCAATTCAAGGTCGTGTGTTGGGTAATTCTTCTCGTGCTCCTTCAACTGTCTTGATGCACACGCAATCACTTTACCTCTTTTCATAAGGACGCAACCCAATCCCATCTTGGATGCATCGCTATAGACGACAAAATCTTCCGTTCCCTCGGGTAGGGATAAGATTGGAGCTTCACACAACTTCCGTTGCAAGGTACAGAATGCCTTCTCTTGAGCCTCAGTCCAAGAAAACTTCACGTTCTTCTGAGTCAATGCAGCCAACGATGAGGCGATCTTGGAGAATTCTTGGATGAACCTTCGGTAATAACCGACGAGTCCTAAGAAGCTACGGATTTCATTCGGACTCCTTGGAGGTTCCCAGTTCATCATCGCTTCAATCTTCGCTGAATCTACATTTACTCCCTCATGGGTCACTACATGGCTGAGAAATTGGACTTCCTGCAACCAAAATTCATACTTGGAGAATTTAGCGTAAAGCTTCTCTCTCCTTAACACCTCGATCACCTCTCTCAAATGTTGCTCGTGCTCCTCTTCATCTTTAGAGTACACCAAGATGTCGTCGATGAACCCTATAACCGATTGATCCAAAAATGGTTGACACACCCGATTCATCAAATCCATAAATATTGTCGGTGCGTTCGTCAATCCAAAAGGCATGACTAGAAACTCGTAATGCCCATACCGAGTCCTAAATGCCATCTTCGGAATGTCCTCCCCTCGAACCTTCACTTGACGATACCTCGTTCAAAGATCAATCTTGGAAAAGCATCCGACCCCTTGTAGTTGATCAAAGAGATCTCCTATTCGGGGTAGTGGATATTTGTTCTTGATGGTCACCTTGTTCAACTCTCTGTAATCGATGCACATAAGCATCGATCCCTTCTTCTTCTTTACAAAGAGTACCGAAGTGCCCCACGGAGACGAGCTCGACCTCACGAACCCATCTCTAGCAACTCTTGAAGTTGGGACATCATTTCCTGGATTTTGGTTGGCACGAGGTGGTACGGTGCACGGGCTATTGGTGCCTCCCCTGGAACTAAATCAATTCGAAACTCCACTTGTCGGTCGGGTGGCAAGCCTGGTAGATCGTCGGGAAGCATGTCCGGAAATTCGTTGACAACCTTCACCTCTTCTACCTTCTTCTTCTCTTCCTTGGCATCTACCACGAAGGCTAGATACGAAGGGTACTTCTTCGTCAGATATTTCCTTGCTTTGATGGATGAGATGATGGCCACTTTGCCTTTCCGCTTCTCGCCATACACAAAGACGAAGTCGCCATCCCGAATGGGAATCCTTATGACCTTCTTGGAACATAAGATATCTGCTTGATGCTTTGCCAACCAATCCATCCCGATCACTACGTCAAAACTCCCGATGGTCATGGGAAGCAAGTCCACTACGAAATATTCACCACTGATCTCTAGAAGACAACCTCTTAAGATATCTCTTAGGACTACTTGCTCCCCAGTAGCTACCTCTATGACTAACGCATCACCAAGAGTACTAACAGACACGTCGAAAGACTTGCAAAATAAGATAGATACAAAAGATAAGTTTGCACCGGAATCAAACAATACTCTAGCGGGTGTGGAGTTGAGTAAGAACGTACCCGACAACACATCGGTAGTTTCCTTCGCTTCTTCTTTGGTTATTTGCAAGACCCTACCTTGAGCCCTTGGAATGACTTCTTTCTTCGGTTGACTCCCCGCGCTTCCTCCTCTCGTAGGTCCTCCCAGTTTTGGGCACTCTCTCTGCACGTGCCCCATCTCTTTACATTCATAACAAATGGTCCCCCGGATGGGACACTTGGGACTGATGTGACCCAGTTTACCACACTTGAAACATGAGACCGGGTTGGGGTTAGAGTTGGAGTTGGTTTTGCAAAACCCAAAATGCTTGCTTTTGCATTTGGG
Organism: Arctium minus; assembly: GCA_954870635.1. Taxonomy (NCBI): domain Eukaryota; kingdom Viridiplantae; phylum Streptophyta; class Magnoliopsida; order Asterales; family Asteraceae; genus Arctium; species Arctium minus. The sequence goes on along the minus strand of OX941080.1, from coordinate 82,967,084 downwards.
ACAGCACTTCACCTCCCAGAGATTTTCAAAGATTTTACCTCCCGCTTGAAATCTTGGTTTCTTGAACGAACTTGGTGGGATCTCCCACCTCCTCTTCTCTCCCACTTTCATCTTCTCTTCCTTATCCCGTGCATAGAGTCTCTCCATAACCTTGGCCTCCTCGATGGTCTCGTGGAGGTTAGAAGCTTTGGAGTTGCGGACCATTGACATCATGTCCGCGGGTAGGCCCTTCAAGTAGGCCTTTACTTTCTCCTTCTCGGTCGGGACCACATGTCCCACCAAGTTTAGATTTTCCATAAACAGTCGGGTATACTCTTTTACCGACAAATCTCCCTTCTTGATTGATCGAAACTCCTCTTCTATCAAATCCATCTCTTCTTCATTGCAGTATTCTTCCAACAACTTTCTCTTAAACTCGGTCCAAGTCATCTCGGCCAACACATATTTATCTACAGTCGCGGTAAAAACATTCCACCATGTCAATGCCGAACCCCAGGGCATCTGAGAACCATATTTCACTTTCTTCCCTTCATTACAATCACAGTCTTGGAAGGCCTGCTCAATCTCTTTGAGCAAGTTCATACACTTTACGGGCTCGTCGGTATCGGCAATTTCCGACAGTTTGCAACAAAGAAAGGATTTGTATGAGCACCCCTTTACTGGTTGTCTTGTCTCTAATGTCACCAAACCTTCAGTGCGGTTCTCATCTCCGGTACCCTCGGATCCTGCGATGATCACATTTTCCTCGATCGTCTCATGACGACGATGATTCACCTCTCGGTCTTCAATTAGCTTCATGAACAGTTTTTGTTGTTTCGACATGGTCTCATTCATGGCTCTCATAATATCCATCATCTGTGTCTGAGGGGTTACCTCAGTCATGATCGGATCAACAGTGGCAATGTTGATTCTCGGGATTTGTTCCACCCTTCCGACAAGCATAGGTGGAACTGGAGGATCAACTGTTATAGCTGCATTCGGCCTCTCGGTTGTGGATTCGGTCATAACTTGACCCTCTGGTGATGTTTGAAGATGACTCCGAGTGTTTACCATTCTCGTCTGTCATACAATCAAGAGATGTAAGAGATGGGCTACACGAGATTACACATAAGAAACGTACTAATACAGTTCATCGATCATCATAACAGTAATTCAAGTATACCCACATAGAAATACATTCATAATAACAGTAGCTACGTGTGATTATGAACATATTTTATATAATAATTCTCGCTACCATTTCTTACAATTCTCAAAGGTGTATTTTCCGTTGACTCTAAGACTGTCCCATCTTAGAAGTTCTACCCGATTCTCACAATGTATTGCCTAACAGTCTCAACTTAAGTCTAGGCATCGAGTTTACATACCTAGTTCTCTTAAACTAGAGCTCTGATACCAACTAAAAATTTACGCATTAAATTTTCGAAATTTCGGCAATATAACGTTTAAAATACGGAGATCCAAAATACCCTGTAAATATAAATATTCAATAAGGACAATTCCCAAATTTCAAAACAACTAAAACCCATATCAAGTGGGTTAGTTTGCACCAAAGCTAAGTGGCAAGAGTAAGAAGACACATAATTACAACAACCTACTTAATCTAGAATTAATTCAACTAGATTAACTTGGGTGTTGTTATTCTACCAAAAATCTCTCTTCACATGAAACCTCAAAACACCAGCACGTCAAGCTCTCCTACATGCCCGGTTGACAAGCCCGACAACCTAGATTCCACCACAAGTGGGATCTGTGAGAAAAAAACAACTACAACAAGTGTTAGGGCTAATCCTAGTGTGATTTCATAAAATATATAATTCACAAACAAGGGTAACATAAAATAAGACTTGTGTTACCAAACTCCATTGCCATCACCATATTAATCCCACTTGCAACGATGTTCTCAACCTGAGCATAAACACACAAGAGATAACCCTTGAATCACGGGGGAGACCCGTTCCCATCGGGGTGACATGTACACGGGAGTGGAGTCACCCATGATGTTATTGGATTACAACTCATGTCCCGGTCCTAGTTCCCATTCCATCAAGATATCACAACCTCAAACCATAACATTGCCTTTATTAACTACTCCGTCGAGTTTCACCTCAAGGTCTTACGGGACATTATTATCTATCCATATCTAGACGAGTTACTGATAATGTCCCTTATTCAAGTTCTTACTTATTCAAGTTCTTACTGATTCAATAACAAACAAACAAGATGAATCAATCAGATTAAAACTCAACCTGTTATCTTGGTTTCAATTCAATGAATTCGTACAGAAAGCTTTCTCTCTCTACAATCTATGAATGCTCTCTTACAAATGAAGTTCTACTTACTACTTTCTAACCACATATCTATTAAAACAAAGACTAAATTTACAAGCGCTTACAAACAAAACTAAACAAACAAAACTTTGACTTTTGACATTTGACTTTGACTTTACAATAAGAGTTGACTTTCAACTTTGACTTTCTTGAACTTTGACCTCCAGTCTTCTATGATCTTGCATCCAATATATTTATGCTCTAACATTCTCCCCCTTTGGATTCAAGATCATCTTCAAAAAGATTTTGCAATTCAATCTTCTCTCTTTAAGCTTAAATTGTACAATGTCCTCTTTCTTTGATAAAAACTATCTTCAAAACTTTCAACAATCTTTCCAAAGTCTGTTTTTCAAAAATAGTAGCATTCTCCCCCAAGGTTGATATAAACCTCTTTCAGACACTGGAAATAAAATATCTTCAGTTTCAGCTCGATTTGCTTCAGTAAACTTATCTTCAAAGAAAGTTTCAGGAAAATCAACTCATCTTCAGAAATCTTTGAACCTTCTTTTTCATCTTCCAATAATATTTCTCAAATCAACAAATCTTGAACACTTTCCAAATAACTTTCTTAATCTTCTCCCCATAATTGATACAAACTTTTCTTTCTAGACATTTCGTAAACTTTATCTTCTCCTTCTTTTTGATGATTGCGGCATCGAGATCATCAAAACTTGCAACAAGAAATGTCTTTGACAATCTAAGCTGACCACCGATCTTTCATACTGAGCCTCTGACCATCTATTGATCCAAAAAGATATTCATTCGAATCTTTTCAAATTCAGACAAATTATGAGTGTAACACCTGAATCAACAAATGAATCAGTTAAGATGTCTGTCAGTAACATGAAGTCACTGTGTGTAATGAATACACATTGGAAAGGAGCTTTTGTGATGTTGACATCCCCAGGTCTTCCATTCAATCATTGAAACACCACAAAGGAATTTCTATGAACGTTATGACAAGAAAAACAAATTTCCTTGTGTGTTTGTGCAAGTGTTTGAAAGAATTAAGCACATGATGATTGCTTTTAGAAGGCTCAAAATTGTGTAAACCATCGAGACAACAACAGTTAAACATATACTCGATTGTGCATGATCGAAGTGCAAAGGTGGGGCAGACTTCCTTCTTTTTCAATATCCAGATTTTCCAAATGAAAATCAGATAGCATATGTGTTGCGTCCCCTTGAAATATTGAAACATTTTCTTGTTGAGAAGAAAATGAGTAGCTGGTGGGGTTTTTATCAAGAGTTGGCATGGGCTAGTTGCCTGTTTCAATAATGTCCACAAAGAATTGTGAAACACTAGTAATGTGGTTGCCCGACTAAATAAAAAGTTGGTGCAGAGTTTGATATTCTTTTACTCTGTTCTCTCACCCTCTTTCTTTTTAAACATTGAGATCACATCTAACCAAACTCTCTTTTCCATTTTACCTCATCACTCAACCCACACTCAATATTTGATTCCTTACACATTCAATCACTCAAGGATTAACTTCTTGGGTATGAAACACTGGTTAACGTGAATCCATAGAAGTTTCATTTAAGTACTCACAAAAGAAACCCATGTTGTCCTAAAATAACATGTTGCTCAATTGGTTTAACTATGTAGTTAAAGCACAAAAGATACAAGTCAGATATATGTATGCGTATAGATATAATCATGAAGATTTGAGCATTTTAAACATTGAAAATATTTCAAACAAGTATATTGAAAGAATTAAATGAATACAAGAGACTTGTTTGAAAATCTGACATTGTATGAAAAAGATCATATAGAAATGATTTATCGATTAAGGCTTAGGTCAGCAAAAATTGGATATTGTCTATACGATTCAAAATGTAAACATTCTTGAAAGAAATGTTTCGAAATGAAGACATTCAGAACATCAATTTGAGCTTTCAGCTTTGAATTTTGACTTTTAAGTTTCTCATTCTCAGCTTCTATCTTTGGAATCTCTGGCATATATGACAATGCACATTCCCTGTTAGTAAGACATAAATTTCCCTTCTCATCAGTATAAGGCATGATTAGTATCTATGAACAATGATGCTTGAAATCATCTTTTATCAGAAAAAACAGAAAAACTTGAAGTAAAAGTTCAGAAAAATTACTCAAAATGAAAAAACAAGGCAAGAATTCATAAGGTACATTCAAAGAACAATTCATAAGTAAGAATTCGTAACCAACAATTCGTAAGACACACACAGAAGAATTTTACAAGTATAGAATTCGTATGAAACAATTCACAAAAAGGATATAGTGAAGGATACGAATTGTGTGCTTTTCGCAAGAAGGCTCATGCGAGTTTTAAGCTTTTTGCAAGAACACTTATGCGAATTCTAAGAATTCGTATAAGACACAGGTACGAATTCTTCAGAATTCGTGTATCTCACACTTGCGAATCCTTGGATTTTCGTATGACCACTTGTGCGAATTCCTTCCTTAACAATTTTTCTTCTCTGTGATTTGCGAATTATTTCCTTAAGAAATGCTAAGATCAATGAATCTACGAATTCTTTTGCTCTTCGAGTTCTTCTTGCGAGTTCTTCATGGATTCTGCGAATTCTGTAGATCTCATCAATATTTTCAACCTTTTCACTTGAAATCCACCCAAATGTTGATGTTTGACTCTGAAACTTTGTAGGATCACTCTCTATAGCATCGTAAACAACCCTACGAAGTGAATTTTCATAAGATCAAATGTAGACATCGAAATCAATCTTTGACGGTCCGCGAGTGACAACTTTCAAAAACAAGAAAGATTGATCAAATTCTTACAATCTGTTGATCAATTGAACATTCAACCAAAACAAGAATCACTCTCCCATATCGGACGAATATTGTGTTAGTAAATTCACGTCAAAATCACCATGAAATCAAAATTTTTATTTCAATGTAACAGTAACTTTCTGAAAATGGAATATGTCGATCTTTCTGCCTCAAATCCAAGTAGCAAATCCTTCTGAAATTTCTGATTAAGCTCTGATACCAATTGTGATCCCAGAAATCAAGCAATCATGTTTAATCACACACAAAAGAATTAACAATCAAGAGAATAAGATGATAGAATTTTAGTCACAGGATTTCGTATTCATATGTCTCCCAAAAGTCTTACACAAAAGTTTTTACGCATACGTCTTACACAAAACAAGACATAATTCTCTTTGTCCCGCTTGTGAAATGGGAAATATGAAGCGAACATCTCATAAAGTAAAGACATAATTCTCATCTTCAACACCTCTTGAATTGATACATATGGACCTTCAATGGTAAGAAATATATTTTGGTCATGATAGATGAGTACTCCAGATATACTTGGATGGAATTTTTAAGGAACAAATCAGATGCAGCAGAGCTCATCATTGAGTTTTTAAAGAAGATCCAGGTTCGACTACAATTGTCGGTTATATCTTTGAGAATTGACAATGGCACGAAATTCAAGAATGAAAAGCTTCAGAGTTATCTCATATCTGTTGGGATCTCTCACAACTTTTCTGCTGCCTACACTCCTCAACAAAATGAAGTAGTTGAAAGGAAGAATCGAACACTGGTGGAAGCTGCAAGGACAATGTTAGCCTATTCCGAATTGCCAATGTTTCTGTGGGCTGAAGCCGTAGCTACTGCGTGTTTCACACAAAACCGCACGATTGTCATCAAAAGACATAAAAAGACAGCGTATGAACTTATTAATAGTCGAAAACCGAATATTAAATTTTTTCGTACTTTTGGTTGCAGGTGTTATATTCTCAATGATCGAGACAATCTTGGTAAATTTGACAAGAAGGCTGACGAAGGCTATTTCATTGGTTATTCGTTAACGTCTAAAGCCTATCGGATCTACAATAGACGAACCAAGACGATCATGGAGAGCATTAATGTGTCATTCGACGAATCATCAACGTTGACTTCTGAACACAACAGTTCAGAACTTAAGCTTAAACAAAAAGTTTCTATTCAAGATGGAATAGAACCTGAAGTCAAACAGAATAAGTCTTCTAATTCAAATAAAATTATAGCTGAATTAGACTTATTATTTTTTGATACTTTTCTGGATATATGTGCAGATTTTGAAAAATCAAACATATCCACATCAACTTCAGAGGTTCCAATTATAGTCGCAGATATTTCAGGACCTTCTGAAAATGTCACAATATCAACCGCATCAGGTACATCTACAAATATACATTCTGAAGAAACTAATGTTGATTCTGTGCATGCAGATCCAAATTCTGCAACAGAAGTTCCGAGTGATTCTTCTATTGCTCCGGAAATATTTACTTCAGAAGAGGTTGTACAAGATGTCCCGAGCACATCTGGGGTTGATAAAGACTTACCTGCAGTATATGATGAATATGAGGAAGATAATACTCAAGCTGAAATTCATCCGATTCCAAGTACAATGAAATGGACAAGAAATCACCTACTTCATAATATCATTGGTGATGCACAGTCTGGTGTACAAACCCGTGCAACATCGGCTAATTTTTGTCTATATTCAAGTTTTTTAAGTTCTCTCGAGCCGAAGAAAGCTTCAGAAGCCTTGAGCGATCCAGATTGGATACTGGCGATGCAAGATGAACTTCTACAATTTGAGAGGAACAAAGTTTGGCGACTTATACCACTTCCAAAAGGAAAATCTGTTACCGGAGCAAAGTGGGTTTTCATAAATAAGAGAGATGAATCTGGAGTTGTAGTTCGAAACAAAGCTCGCCTTGTTTCAAAGGGTTATTGTCAACTGGAGGGGATTGATTATGAAGAAACATTTGCTCCTGTGGCACGACTGGAAGCGATACGAATCCATCCTATGCAGCGCATAAAAATATTACTCTCTTCCAAATGGACGTAAAATCAGCATTCTTAAATGGGATATTGCATGAAGAAGTATATGTTGCTCAACCAGAAGGATTCGTTGATCCAAATAACCCTGATCATGTCTATGTCTTAGACAAAGCCTTGTATGGACTCAAACAGGCACCAAGAGCTTGGTACGAAACTTTAACTCAATTTTTACTCGCTTCAGGATTCAAGAAAGGTACAATTGATACTACTCTCTTTCTGAAAAAGCAAGGTGATGATATGATTCTGATTCAGATTTATGTAGATGACATAATTTTCGGTTCTACAAATCCAAAGTTTTGTAAAAAAATTTCAAGAATCATGGAATCTCGTTTTGAAATGTCAATGATGGGTGAAATGAATTTTTTCCTTGGTCTTCAAGTAAAACAGTTACCCGAAGGCATTTTCATTAATCAGTCAAAATATATTCGAGATATTTTAAAGAAATTTAACATGACTGACAGTTCAGTGATGAAAACACCGATGGCAACGGGCACACTTTTAGATGCAGATCTTTCTGGAAAATCAGTAGATCAAAAAGTGTACCGTAGCATGATTGGGTCACTGCTGTACTTAACTGCCATTAGACCGGATATTATGTTTGCTACATATTTCTGTGCGAGATATCAAGCTAATCCGAAGGAATCACACCTGGTCGCTGTAAAACGGATTTTTAGGTATCTTAAAGGTTCTACTGAGTTAGGCCTTTGGTATCCTAAGGGTTCGTCTTTTGATTTAACTGCCTATACTGATGTTGATCATGCAGGATGCAAACTGGATAGAAAGAGCACCTCTGGTTCTTGTCAGTTCTTAGGTGATAATTTGGTTAGTTGGACATCTAAGAAACAAAATTGTGTTTCTACATCCACCGCTGAGGCTGAATACGTAGCTGCCGCAAGCTGCTGTTCACAAGTCCTCTGGATGCGAACACAGTTAAAAGATTTCGGATATACTTACCAACGAGTCCCTATCTACTGTGATTCTAAAAGTGCGATTGCGATAACAGCTAATCCAGTACAGCATTCCAAGACGAAACACATCGACGTGCGTTATCATTTTATAAAGGATCATGTTGAGAAGGGCGATATCGAGATGCACTTCGTGACTACAGACTACCAGTTGGCTGACCTTTTCACCAAGCCGTTGGTTGAAAAGAGGTTTACCTTTTTAGTTAGCAAACTTGGTATGTTAAACGCCAATTCATGATTCTAGGGGGAGTTTTCTAATCTTGTACTTTATTTGCATATATTTTAGATATTTCATCTTATGCTATTTGACTAAAGCAGAATCATTTTTATAATGATTACCAAAATCTTTTTCTTGCAGGATATTTTATGTGACAATGGCTTTTGGACAATTTAGTTCAAAACCCGTATTCAAATGTTTTCTTCTGAAGGATGCTTTCAAGATTACATCTTATCAGGAAGTTTTTCGTTTGAAAGAGATTTTAGATATTATATTGCTATATATTTTATAATAATATTTCTAAAAAGATTGACGTTTTATAGATATCAAGGGGGAGGATATCTAGTCAAGGATACTTTAATTGATATATTCATTTCAGGGGGAGTTAAGGATTCTAATCCACAGGTATAACATTCAAAACCTTATATTCTAACACTTGTGAAAGAAGAACAACTTTTACTTGTGAAAAATGTTTTAAAATGTTCAAACCACTTCACGATCTTAAAATGTTTTTCTGATTTGAGAAGTGTGAATTTTAAATGATTTTTGGTTACTTGTGAATTTTATTGTTTATCTGACCGTGTGTTCTTTAAAGAATAATACTTGTGTATTTTCTTTTCTATATACTTTGTCAAGTATTCATACACACACTGCTTCAGTATTTTCAATTTGATTATGTTATTACCATGTATCAAATGATATATCTTTCTATGGTAATACTCCCGTTTGGTATTCACAGTTGTTTGAATCAAACGTTATTTCATTTTAATGTGCTTTCATTGATAATATGTTTATATATTGTTCATATGAACAACTTACGTCTTTGAATTCCCAAATATTTTTCTTCATGATAATTTGATCTGATCTTAATCATTGTCAGATTCTCAAAACATTTATATTCTTTTCATTCATATAAAGTTTTGAGATATCTTAAATGTTTAAAATGCTCAATTTTCATTTCTGATTTTTGAATGAGCATACAAACACTGATATATGATTTCTTGTGCTTTATATGTCAAGAAAATCATTGAACAACATCTACTTTTAGGAACATGGGATTCAGTGTGAGTGTTTATTAGATCTTCCATGGATTCACAATAACCAGTGTTTCCTACCCCGGAAGAAATCCTTTGAGTGATTGAGGGGAGATGGGTCTAAAAGAATTGAGTGTGGGAGTGAGCTGAGGTAAAATGGAAATGAGAGATTGGTTAGATGTGAGCTTATATGATTAAAAGAAAGAGGGTGAGAGAACAGAGTTAAAAGAATATCAGAACTCTGTACCAAACATATTTCTGAGCCGGGTAGCCACATTACTGATTGGTTCACATTTCTTTCGTGACCATCATTGAAATAGGCAAATAACCCATGCCATTTCTTGCATACAACCTCACTAGCTACTCATTCTTTTCTTAAAAAGATAATATTTCATATTTTCTGGGGAAGCAGCACATAATCTATCGGATCTTCACTTGGAAGATACTGATATTGAAAAAGAAGGAAATTTGCCTCACCTTCGACCCTTTCTCATGCACGTTGAGTCCATGTATAATCATTGTTGTCTGTAACATCCCGCCTGCCTCGACAACAATATTGTCCGCTTTGCCCCTGGATTTAACCAACGTGTAGCGCACGGATTTGTTTCTGGCGACCTGGTGAGAAACTTCCCAGGGGGTCACCCATCCTGGGACTACTCCCACCCAAGCACGCTTAACCTCAGAATTCCCAGAACCTGACGTGCTTGTGGCCCCAAAACGCGTTGTTGTTAGGAAGGCCAAGATATTACTTATAACACCCAACATCACTCCTGTCCACGGCCGATATGGGATATGCCTAAGGTGTTACATTGTCTCAGTGATTTACATACTTTGAGCCTTATGAAACACAATCATTGTGCTAATTCTTTCATACACAAGCACGAGCACACAGAGAATATGTTTTTCTATCAGAACATTCATAGAATTACCTTGTGTTTTTCAATGATTGAATGGAAGTCCTAGGGAGTCAATATCAAACAAGCTCCTTATATTGTACATTCATTGTACACAGTAACTTCATGCTACTGGCAGGCATTTCTAACTGATTCATATGTTGATTCAGGGTTACAACTCTTATTTTGTTTGAATTTGAAAAGATTCAGATAAATACATTCATGGTTCAACGGTTCTTTCAGACCAGCTGACAGATTTTATCACATCATGTATTGGGGAGATTCATAATTTTCCTATATGGGGGAGATTGTCTATTATTAAAAAGAGGAGATGAAAGTTCATGAAGAATGTGCTTATCAGATGGTGGGAAGTTCATTCAATGACGAATCTGACCTTGAAGTGTTTTAATGATGTTGATTCTTACAAATCATTAAAAAGGGGGAGAATAATCAAAGTTCAAGATCAGATTGAAGTTTTAAAGATTTCAGAGGTGATAAAGTTTTCAGATGTTTAAAGTCAAAGGTTAAAGAAAGCTTATCAAAGAGAAAGTCAGAGTTTATGCAAAAGTTAATTCAAAGGGAGAGACAAGTTTGAAGAATTGTTAAAGTTTTCAAGATGTCAAAGCCAGAAAAGATTTGAAGTTGAAGTTAATTCTGAAGATATGAAGACCTGAAGATTATTGCCAAAAAAATTTTAATCTTGAATCCAAAGGGGGAGATTGTTAGACTGTAATTGTATTCAAGATTAAATGAGGGTCATTGTTGTAATTAGTGTTTGGATGTGTGTTGTAATGAGCTTAGAAGGTTTGACCTTGCTTGGTCATGTTGACCTATATATAAGCAAGTCCTTGTATTGTTTGTAAGATGTGATAGTAAGTGTGTGAAAGTAAAGGTGTAATATTGGTGGTAGTTGAGAGAGAGTAAGAACACACACAAAGAACACACACATACGTGAGATCTGTGACTAGATGTTAGATCTGTGATTAATTGTAATTCATGTGATTGATCTAATAAAAGTGTTTGTGTCAATCTAAATGTGTTAATGCTAGTAATCACTGGGTCACACCATATATCATGGATAATAATCTATATATACAAAATACACCGCAAACATGGCTACTAAAACTCAATACCCAAAAGAACACCTTTCGGTGACCGGGGAGACCCGAATTCCACCGAATGTGGCGGGCACACAAAGTTAAGTCACTTATCAATGTTCTCGAGATTCACATAGAGTCATGGATCCCCGTATACGGCTCCTTACTGTGCTACCACCGTAAGATACCCAAATGACCCTAGTGTCTACTCGACCTCTAGATGAGTTTCACCACAAAATCCATAAGTCCCCGTATCCGGCTCACCATGGGCACCACCGTAAGACTTAGCTCCGTATACGAATCTGTATAAAAACATGACTTGGGGGCCACTCACTAGACTCAAACATGGACATCAAAACTCCATGATGAATAAACAGACTGGATTACACAGGCATCGAGTTCAACCACCCACGATCTATACCTCGACCCATTCGTTAGATATAAATATTTCCAGTCCCAAAACAGTGATAAAGTTCCCACTTAAACCAACTGACTGACTCATATGCCTATGGATCCAATGCATTACAGTCTAAATTACATTAATCCGAATGAATGACCACATACTCAAAACATGTAACTTAAAAATAAATATGACAAAACTGCATATAACTCCAAAAGCCCGATATGGAGCAAAATTAAATCGTACAAATGTCCCCCAAGACTCATACCAAGTTAAAGTCGAGCCAATAGCTCAATAACACCATTGACTATAAAATAAAAGTTGTCATAAATAATAAAATGTATTTAACGAACGTTTATGAAATTAAATGCTACAAAATATGATTAACTCAAAGACCCATCATGATTTGGGACAAATCATTTTTCAAATGAATTATATCATTTATAATTCCAAAATGTTTTATAATTCAATAATATAATTTTTTCATACGATTTATAAAACCAATTACATTAAAAGTGCATTTATGTCAAATGACCTCCATTTATACAATAAATCATCAAAAGAACATATTAATATGATTTCGTTATCACAAATTCACAATATCCAGAAACGTTAAAGGTGGTCATTTTTCAATATTTAGATAGTTGAATGTATCCAAAATATAAATTTACCGAATAAGCGACACATTTGATAAACACCGAGCAAGACATTTTAATACTTTAAAACGGATATTTTTTTGCATGTACAACGTTTTCACAAAGCAACTTGAACTCACATTGCTAGGTTATGTTAAACCTAGTTTTCATCCAACTTGCGAAATCGTCTTGCTACCTAGATAAATCATGTGTAATCACCAAATCAATGAAATAACTCTAAACAAAATATTTAAACAACCCTATGAACTTTTCAACTCATCAAGAATTAACCTAAACGAATTTAAAACCAATTTTATACGAATATTTGAAGACGATTTACTTAATCCCGTCATGAAAAAGTGCTTTCCTAAAAAACCTGATTTTTGGCATACTTATACTCCGAATCAACTCTTCCTTAAAACATACTATTGTTAAGGACATCTCAACGGTTCCAAAGACATATCACATGCCTCAAACCGATATACGAGCGATTTATTACGATTTTTACAGATTTGAACATCACCCAAAATCAACCATATCAACTACAAATTATTTAAATCCATTTAATCCATACTTCCTATAGATTAATTCCTCAAACCCATTTAAAAGCTATAAAATTTAAACTTTCAAATTTGTAATCCTTAAACCCCAAATGAACTTATCACCAAAAGTAAATACCTCAATTTAAATCAATTACAAAATACTAACAAACCCACTATTTACCATATGAGATATTTCTTCCAACAAATAACTTTAATAACATCAAAATCATAATCTTTCAATAACTCTAAATTCTACACGATAACTAGAGAAACCTTAAATTAAAGGTTTGGGCGGGGGGGGGGGGGGGGGGGGGTTATACCTTTCATAAAAAATCCTAATGTTCTTTAATCTTCCTTTGCAAAAGCTAGCATTTCATCTTCATTAAAAACTTCAACTTAGATCTTCAATCATCCTTACCAACTAACCAAATCAAACACACACATATATACATATATATATATATATGCGAGATATATATCTATATATATAATTTATTTATTTTTTTCTAAACAAAACAACAGCCGAAGGCTATTGCACGGCTTCACCACCACTATAAAGTCTCTCTCTCTCTCTCTCTCTCTCTCTCTCTCTCTCTATATATATATATATATATATATATATATATATATATATATATATATATATATATATATATATATATCAACGATCCTTTCTTTTTCTAAATCTAAAATGCTACCTAATAATACCCAACGAATTGGGCCAAAAGTGAAGAACTCATTGGACTTCAAACTCGTCCATGGTTTTTTTTATATGGGCCAGGTACATTAATTGGGTATAAAAATCCTTTTATATTATATTAAAAATTAAACTAACAAAAATGCAACCTACAAGAATAGATCTAATGACCTAAACATATGGTTACCTCACTTTTACCAAGCTGCCACCAGTTCCCTTTTGTTTATAATTTCCCATTTAATTCTTTTATTCTCTTTCCAGCCGATTCATTATTTAACCCAACTTCAGTATCAGTTTCAGATCTTATGCGACTCGAATTAATAAAAACTCAAAACACGAAGATTGTAGTTTTGAGTGTTAATTTTCCAAAGGAACTTAAATCACTTAAATCAAGGCTAAGACGAGTGAGATATGATTCTTCTTTTTGTTAGAACATAAATATGTTATATTTAAAAGTTTAGTAAAGTAATCAACATAATTGTATTGGGCCTTGTACTGGGTTAGGGCTTAAATGTGTACAAGGGATTTGGGGTATATATAGGACTCTTGTAGTGTTAGTTTAGGTGAAGCTTTTCAATTCCAATATAGACATACGACTGATATTCTCTCAGTAGTGTAGTTTAATTTCCCGTATGAATAAATCTACAGATTTCTACCCTATGATTTCTTGTTATTGTTTATCATTCAATCCAATCATGATCTCAATGGACCTAACAAGTGGTATCAGAGCTTAACAGAGATATTATTCTTTGCACGATCGAGATCTGATTGGTATTGATAGAATAGTCGATGAAATTTTTAATTTTTGCGATTTGATGAAATTTGTTTGTTCTTTGTTGTTAAATTGATTCAGTGATTAAAGTTGATCAGTATAGAATCAATTAATTTGTAAAATTTCATCAATCCAATCTAATGGATCGATTTTATTGAGTGTTTTTGTTCGAAAACTTTCAGTCACTGTGGAATGATCGAATTGTGGTTTAGAGTTATATTTGGACGAGATCATCAACATAAAATGTGCTCAAAAGTTGTTTTCGAACCTACTGTCAAAAGCTCAACTCAAATTTCGATGTATTGAAGATTTTATTGGAAGATATGTGAAAAATCATTCGAGATCTATGGAATTCACTTGATTAAAAGGAAGAACTCCCAGATGTTAGAAAGAATTCGTAGAAAGAAGAATTTTTTGAAGAATGCACAAGTTTCAGAATTCGCATGGAACATTTCTTGGACACAACAAAATTTTACAAGTGAGGAATTCACATGAAGTCATGTGCGAATTGTGAGGAATTCGGAGGCTACTTTGCATAAGTTGTGTGCGAGTTCTTAGGAATTTGCAGGCCACCTGATACGAAATGTCAAAGATTTCGCATGATGTGTCTTTGCGAAAAGTGGCTTCCAATATGAAAAATGTTATAAGTCATGGATTCGCATGCTAGAGTGTTGCGAAAAGTTAGGGATTCGCAAGCATGTGTGATGAGAATTATGAGGTTTCGTAGATAATATGTATGTGAAAGGCGAGGAATTCGCAGATAGGCACTTGCGAAAAGTAAGGATTCGCAATGCAAGCCTATGTGAATTCTGGGGTTTAAGCTTAGTCTATCATGCGAATTGTGCTCAAACATGAATAGTGATATGCGAATTGATGGTGTTTTGTGAAAATTTTGATGTTTTTGAGAATTCTGACTGTTCTGAACCCTGTTTGATACAAGTTTTCCCTGTTCCTGAGCTTTTTACGTGGAATGCATATGTGACATCACTCTTATCATATGTTGGTCACATATCTTTAGCAACTGATCTAATCTTTCACGAGTGATCATGTTTTTCAAGATTTCCAGTTACTGGATTTGATGATTTGGTCTCTGCTTGGATTGAGTTAGCTGCCTGAGCATTTGCAATCATCAGTCTGGAAAGCTTCTTTTGTTGTTAGACCGTTGAGAGCACTTTATCATTCTTCTGAACTGATCACTCAGTAGTGTGATCGACTGCAATCATTGTTCTGATGCTTGAGTTGTAATTCAGAATCTTGAGTGCTTATAATCATCCAGCTGATTCGTGAAGAAAGGAGTTCTGAATTTGATTGTTCAGTATTCTGGAAAGCAGTCAGAAAATGAGCGTCTTTCATTAGTTGTTGAACAATGCTTGCCGTCTAACCTTGCCTTCTAGTGTTGCTACCGGATGCTACCGCACGTAAGTTGATTAGATGAAGTTCTTAAGATGAATTCCTATTTCAACTCATGGTTCAAAGACAGATCAGATGTTATACACTGAAGATGCACTTGGTTGTCATTCCAATATTCAACACATATCATTCTTGTGGGCATACGGAATGTGTTGGGTTTACAAGAGTCAAAAGTTGTCTTTATGTGCACTCAGTCGAGGTTATGGTCTACATCAGATCTGGTTTTTCAGTTGATACTTCAAGGATAAGAGCTACTTTCTAGGGGGAACTAGAGGAGCTTTGAAGTTTATGCAACACTAAGTTTTATAAAGAAATCAAGGGGGAGAGGAGCTGAAGCTGGAGCTGATCAGAGAATGATTACTTTACAAAACTTAGGGGGAGAATGTTAGAACATAAATATGTTCTATTTAGAAGTTTAGTAAAGTAATCAACATAATTGTATTGGGCCTTGTATTGGGTTAGGGCTTAAATGTATACAAGGGATTTGGGGTATATATAGGAATCTTTTAGTGTTAGTTTAGGTGAAGCTTTTCAATTCCAATATAGACATACGACTGATATTCTCTCAGTAGTGTAGTTTAATTTCCCGTATGAATAAATCTACAGATTTCTACCCTATGATTCCTTGTTATTGTTTATCATTCAATCTAATCATGATCTCAATGGACCAAACACTTTTTGATATATATATATATATATATATATATATATATATTTCACTCCAAGCTGCTCCGAACCAAAAATATGGGTGTTAAATGGAGAAGTTAAATTTAGAAAGTCTTTTCCAAGCTCCAATGCAATTTGAAAATCATTAAGGTTGCCCATCTAATAGCTCCTAACATTCCTTTTTTAACAGTAGCAAGCCTTTTCTGTACTTCATACGCTTATCTTCTAAAGGAGCCAAAATATAATACAATTTCAGAAAGTCATGTAAATTTAGATTTTCGAAATGAACCTCTGAAAACCCATAAACATTTCCATCCTCTCTAATTACTTCAAAGACTAGATAATCCATGGCTTTTGCTTTCTTGATAACAATGTCTTTAAGTCTCTCAATCTACAAATTAGAGTGAACTACATTCCTCATCTTCTCAACTTTATTAACAAAGCTTGAATACATGAGCAAATACTCAGTTGACTTGTCATGCATTGTGTCCAAATAAGAAATTTCTTTAAAGTTCTCCACAGTTTTGAACATATGTGCAAATTTGAACTCCAAAAACCATTCATTACATTCACTTCTACAAAATTTTGATCTTGAGGCACTGATCTACCAACACAGTATTCTTTTGAGGCTCACTTATTGTACTTGAAACAACAAATTCTGCAGAAACTTTGTACTCCAATGGAAAAACCATATCCTGTTCATACATTTTATTTGAATTCACTTCCTGCAAGCAAATCTTTTGACACTTTCTTACCAAGAGTCTAAGTTTCAGCCTCTCATTAATAGCCTTTACAAGTGCATCCTTAATGATTTTATGATCTTCTTTGAGATTCACCAGTTTCATATCTTTGAGCAGGAATTCCAAAGTTGCAGTGGAAAACTTTTGGAATATCTGAAAATCTTAGAACCTTGATGTAGACATGATCTTTTAGTATGAACAAATAATCAGGTTCTAAAACATCTCCGAATCCCCTTTTGGCTAACCTTGTCTCAAGAATATCAACAAATGGAAGTCTCATATTTGTCAGTTCTAATGTTAGCTCCAAGGATTTTAGAAGTAAAAGTCTTGTAAAAGAAACCAAGTCAAAAGACTAGAACCTTTCTGCACTAGAAGCACCATTGAACCAGAGCCCGGACTTGAAGTTCTCATCAAGTAGAGCGCGCCTAACTAGAAGATGATACCGGATAGGTAGAGCCTCTGGCCACCTCTACTTCTTTGCCCTAAGTTCAACATGATCAATATCTCCAAGTGTTATCTGCCTATCAAAGCCTGACACGTCAGGTAGAAGCGGTTACTTCACCTATACACGTGGAGCTTCTACATTGGATAGTGCCTTGACTTTCCTTATGATAGGCTATATATAGGAGATTTCTTTGTTATTTAGATATGTTTGTTCTTGGTGTGTTCTTTAAGTTATATTCTCATAATTCTTATTCAATACAATGATGATGGATTTTTAATCTATTTGTACTTTTACTTTCATCTATTTACTGTTTTAGTCTACTTGTGATCAATCACTTACTGCTTACGCTCATAAACATTAAATTATTGATCATAAACAAAAGAGAATATGGGATCAACAATTTATCAGAGCGGGTTGATTAGTTTTAATCAAATGATCGATTCTATAATGATTTATTCTCTTTTGGTAGACTATTTCTTCTATAAATCTGTCATTAAAGTATGAGTCCCTGTTTTACATTTTTCATGACCTTGTTCATAATCCTGTGAAATTAGGTGATTATCCTCGATTTTAGAAAAAATAGTGTATTGATTTCTCTATTTCAATTTGATTCTCTCAGTTTGAGCAAATTTCCAAATCTAAATCATCAATTTCATCTTCATCTTTCACTTCCTGTTTTTATGAGAAAATGATGAACTGGAATGTTGCCTATACTGCCAGATCTCAAACCAAACCTCCTACTTTTATTCGGGATGAATATCCCCAATGGAAGATAAGAATGGTAAATTTCTTCGAGGGGATAGACAAGGAACTTTACATATCCATTGTAAAGGGACCTTATGTTCCAATGGTCACAATTTCTTGTGTTCCTACAACTTCAACAACAACTGAAATTCCTGCACGAACAGTTCCTAAAGATACCGAATCACGGTCCGATAAAGATCTAGCAAGGATTGAAAAAGACCACAAATCTAAAAGTCTATTGATTATGGTTATCCCTAATGACATCTTCCAATCCATGGATGCATGTGAAACTGCTAAAAGAAATATAGGACCAATTAGCCAATCATTTTGAAGGTGGGATTAACACTAAGAAGAACAGAAGGGCTCAGTGCATATATGTAACACCCTTAATTTTGAGTAAGTAACTCTCTTTACTCTTTCTTGGTATCATGGGACTCATTCATAATTATGATATCTAGTTGTAACACCTAGATTTTTGGGTAACTATAATTTCAAGTTAGTACAAAAATCCATCTTTTAAGAAAAATAAAAGAAATAATATTTTGGGTTTAAATTCTGGATTTTATAGTCTTGTTGGATAAATAAATCAAAAATGAGTCCAACGGTTCTTTCCGAAGCAAAATCAGAGCTAAAACAAAGAAGTTATGGTCAAAACAGCGATCGGAGCGAGCAGTGTTTGGGGTAACTTCGGGGAGACTTTGGGGAGACTTTAAGGCGACTTTGGAGGTCCGGGAGACTTTGTTCGCATGGAAGTCGCATTGGATACTGATGTCTGCATAAAGTCTGATTTTTCTTGAATCATCTTCATTTCCTCATAACTTCTTCATCCCAACTCCGATTTTGGTGATTCTTTTTGCTATCTTCTAGATTTTGAGAGATTTTTAAGAGTATATTAAGAGAGTGGAGGTCTATTGGAGGATTAAATAGGATTTTGTTTTGGTAAGCTCCTCATCTCCATCAATTTTAAGCTACGTTTCCATGTGTTCTTCATTTTCTCTCATCTTCTTTCCGTTTTGTCTTAGGTTTTGGATCTTTGTAGGTGAATGAAACACTTTGAAAGTTTTGGATCTAAAAGTTAGTAGGTGTTTCTTGTGGATTCAAGTTTTCTCCAAGAAATCTCAAAGTTTGGGGTAAAAACCTAGATTTAGCATAAATCTAGCAAGGTGAGTTCTAGTTGCTTTGCAAAACTATATACATGTCAAATATATCTATTTTGGTATTTGAAAACATTTTTATGAGTGTGATTCGTATTTGATGATTTTTACGCTTTTGAGCATTTTGAGCATATTTGGGTTTTGAAATCTTTAAAGATAATTTAAGATGTTTTATTAGGTATTTTGAGGCACCCAAGTTTTTGGGTTTCTTCAAATGTTATTTCTTGGATATTTGTATGGTTTAGGCAAAACATTGTTTAACTCTTAAAATAAGTATCTCGGATTAATGATCATTTTCATTTGGGTTTTATGAACAAGTTGAATGAGTTTTGTTAACCTTGTTTTGGGTTAAATGTTGTCTTGGGATTTCACCCAACGTATGACTTTTGATGTTGGCACACTAGCCATTTTGATCATAAACATATAAATATGTGATAATTGTCTTTCTACGGCTTATAAGGATTTTGAGAATGAAAACCATACAGTTTGGGCCTTTAGCCATCGTGATTCAATAAAATGTTGGTTCATGGACCTAATCATGTTGTAAGTGTCATATGCTTATTAAAATATGGAAAATAAGACTTTTCGGGTCATGTGGCTTATATTGACTTTAATTAATTAGTCAAATGCATTATGGACATATCGGTTTAATTTTTTTTAACTCGGATAAGTTTTGTGGACAATTGTATTTTTAACAGTCAAATGGATCTTTAAACATATAATTGCATTTATTGCATAATTGTTGGAAATTACTTGTCTTTGGTGCATTGGACATTCATTGTAGAGTCACAAAATCTGAACTATAAATGCATTGGATCCAAAGGCATGAGAGTCAGTCATACTGAATATTTGAGGAGTCGTGATGTCCTCGTCTTGAGACAAATGTTTTGTGGGAATTCTTGTGATCGATATTTCGGACAGGAACCTAGGCGGGTTGGACTGCGGGACTGTGGGTATTACGGTGGTGAGTTCTTAAGGAGTCGGACACTGGGACCCGTTTGCTAAGGTCATGGCCTTGCAAAGTGGATACCGAGCCATCAAGGTTATTTTGGGGAGGAACTCATGTGGAGTTGGGCCCCAGGACCCTTAGCTAATGGGCATTATCCAATATTGTATAAGTAGGCATGAGGTCGGGGTGTTACGGAGATGAATTTGTATGGGTCGGGCTCTAGGACCTTAGGTATTACGGTGGAAACTCGAGATGGGATAGACACCGTGACCGTGACCTTAGGTCACTACTCGATAACATTGACACATAGCTTACTTTGTGCTCCGCTATAGTCGACGAAAAAGGGTCTCCCTCGTCACCGAAAGGTGTTATTTGGGTATCGTGTCTATCTGTACTTTTGGTGATTTTCAGGTGTAGTATAATATTGTATTCCATACGTTATGTGAGTTGGATCTTATCCATTCTTCTCTTGACGATGAGTTTTAAATGATGACCTTGACTCTAAGGCATATTTAGTTAATGTATCACCTATGTAACACCCGTAATTTTTGGTAAGTAAAGACCACTCGGACGTTTTTGTAATGTATAAATGGTGGGAATTTTGTTGGGAAATCTTTATTTTAAGTCCCTTGGATTATCGGGGGTTTTGGCGTTGAAAAAGTCGAGTTTCGGAGCTTGGTACGGGCATAACTACAATGTCCGGCGACTATGACAGTGTCGTAGTCGCACCTGGCAAAGTAGCAACAAAAAACAGAATGGGGGGTGGGGGGGGGGGGGGAGGTCTGGCGACAATGACCAACGACAATGCCCAAGGCATTGTCGCACCAGGGGAAAAGTGGGCTGTCAAATACGGGATTTTGCTCATTCTTCATTTCTCACTTCTCCTTTTCACTCTCAACCCTCTCTAAACTCTCCCAAGAACACTTACTTTCATCTATGGTGTTTTTGGAGCATCTTTGGCTCAAATCCCTTGGTATTGTGTGGGTAAACCATCATCAAGTGGTAGATTGGAAGCTATGACCAAGAGTTCACCATCTCCATCTTCATCTTCAACCTCAAGCTCCATTTTAGGGTTTTCTAGGTTTTCATCAACACCTAAGTGGTAAGTGTATCCCTTCCATTTCTAAACCTTAATATATGTTATAAATGCCTTCTTGATGGTTCCCTAGTATTTGGTTTCTCTATTTTCGGTTTGGAAGATTTTGGAAGATTTGGGTCAAAATTAGGGTTTTGACCAAAATGGAGATTTTAATGAAATGTGTTTGGGGATCGATTCTAAATGGTTGAATGTGATTATTTATGGGTGGAATTTGTGCATCTAGGTTTATGGAGGTTTTGACCTTGAAGATTCAAAGGAGCTCAAGTTGGGGTAAAATCTAGATTTAGTTTAAATCTAGCGAGGTGAGTTCAAGTTAATTTGTGAAAACGTTGTACATGCCAAAATATTTATTTTAAAGTGTTTTGTGTTTTGCATAAAATTGTTAACTGATGGTCAATTGATAATTTTTGGTTATTTGGAAGTGTTTAACTTTATAAACTTATAAAACACCAACATTTGGGACTTTTGAGCATTTTGATAAATAAGTCATAAACTAAAGCGTGATATTAACTTATTTCATGCATGAAGATTATTTGGCAAAATGCATTTTTGTGTTGGTTGGGAATAGGCATAATTTGTGTTATGAGAGGTTTGAAAACAACAACGGATGAGTCCTTGGGTTTTGGTCATTTCCGACCTTGTGAACATTTTGGAAACTTCAAATCTTTGTTTTAGGAAAAGATGCATTTCAAGTATTTCAAAGAGTAAATTCCGAGCAATTGAGAACGTGTCTATGGTATAACCTTGTTTGGGAAATGATTTATCTTATTCTAAGTTGTGTTGGAGTTGGTCGTGTACTTTGGAGTACGTGTTTTCATAAACGTTGGTCGAGTGTGTTCTATTGCATTATATTGCTTTTGACAATGTGTCATTTGGTCGCTTGAGCTTGTGGATCGGTATTTGATTATGATTGGGTTTTGGGGACACTTGTCCATTTTGATAGCTCAACGTAGAGCTTTGGTCATTGTGAAAGATTGTTGATGATTTCATATTTTGAGTACGTGTGTCATTCAAGTGGAGTCATGTTATGTTTCAGCCCTGTCTGCTATGGATCCATGAGCACTTTTGTTATTTTGTCCGATGTTGGAACGACTAGTTTTCCACATCGCGGCACGTTAGGCATCAGATTGGGTTGTAAGTCCTTCATGCAAGTATCTATGGTGTACGCTGAAAGATGCTGAGCTCGATACTTTTATTACTTTGTCCGATGGTGGAACGCTTAGTTTTCCCCATTATGGCGCGGTTAGGCATATTCGGTATGGTGTAAGTCCTTCATGCAAGTATCTATGGGTGTATACTGAAAGATGTAGAGCTCGATACTTAATACCAATTTAACATAATGTGTGGCTTACTTCGTGTCCGTCGCATTATATGGAATCAGGTATCCCCCGTCACCCAAAGGTGTTGTTTATGGGCTGGGTCTTTTATATTTATGTTTTCGGTAATGTCCTTTATGGGTGGATTATTGTCCATAATTTGGTGTATGTAGTGTTGAGTCCCATTCACGTTTGGGTGTTTTGTAATACGAAATATTATTCATGTTTTCACAAAATTGGGAATCGATGTTGCATCCGTTTGAGTGAGTTTTAAGATGCATTATTTTATAAAGAATGTTTGTGTTGAGGTATCCGTCTTTGTAAAATACAACATGTTGGAGAACGAGTCATGTTATACCTAAAGTGACCATTTTGAAAGATTATGATTTGAATTGCATTACTTCTTTTCAACGATATCTTTATCCATGTTGAAAACTCTTGAACTCACTAGGCGTTAGCCTAACCTTTTTATTTTTCGGCATGTGCAACAGATTACGGTTGGGAATAGTCCTAGTGACACTGTGAAGCGAAGAGTGCTAGTGGTGTGCTCGAGAGTGGATATCTTAGTGATGTCTTCCGCATTTAGAGCAACTTGCGTTTAGGAGTTAAGTAGCACCCGACTTTGGTTTAGTCTTTGTGTATTATTGGAGTTTGTATTTATTGAGGTTATTTATCGAATCTTATATTTGAGGTATATTGGGTTGATTTATGGGAAGAGATGTTGTCTTTTATTGGATGTTTTATCGAAAAAATTATTAGTTGCTCTTGCCAAATTTGAGGGTGTTACAAGTTGGTATCAGAGCTTAAGTTCGAGAGAATTAGGTGTTGATTTTGGATTCCTAGACTCGAATTAGCATTATTTAAGTGATTGAAAGTGAAGTTGCACCAATTGGCACTTTAAGATTGGATGATTCGAGGTGGTTGGAGTCACTAGGAACGGGAAACACACCCAGGGGAACAAGGATGATCATGTACAATACATTCATAATTGCACCTGGCCAGTGTTATGGTGAACCTACGAGTTACATGTGTATACTTGGACTACTAGGATGTGACAACCGTTGAGGTAGTGAAGAAGTTTCTAAGTGGGTAGCCGTTAGACGTGACTGATGATTTTAGCGTTCATCACTTGGAGTGACAATAAGCATGGTGATCGCATTAAGTGGACCATTTCTGGTCGGAATGATTGGTTGGATTAGAACCATAGACTTTTAAAACCAATGTTATTCGAGGAGAGTTGTAGGGTGAATCTATAAAATCCTCGATTATTGCCTTAATATGTTTGAGCATCCGGATGACGATAGTGTGACTAAGAAATTGAGGAGCGTGGTTTCGAGTTGTTGAGTTCCGACCAAACTCATGCACGAAATTTATTTCTAAAATGAATTGCATCAATTATTTCTCATGTTTCCAAAAGCATCATGTGGATTATATTACAAAGTCTTGGAAAAATGTTTAACACACACAAGATTTTAAACTACGATTTTAAACATGCATAAAATCGTCTAATTGCATATGGTTGCAAACTTGACTGGGACTTTCTTTATTCTTGTTGTTGTCCAACACTATCTTCGAATATTGTGTTGTCCGTATTTTGATGTTGTTTAGGGTCTTGGACAAGTGACTGTAACCTATGACTCTAACATTGGATCTCCTCCACATATGTTAAGGTTTTGGACAGAAAGTTATTTCCATGTTTTGGTGTTTGAGTTTTGTTGGGAATTTTATTCCGTATGAGTTTCGTCGAGTATTTATAGAGTCCTATTTTTGCGAAGTTTTGCGTCGCGTGAGTGAACCTTGAACTACGTAGACTAAGTTCTTTGTGTGTGTTAGGTTATGGGTTATTGAGAAATTTATTTCATAAAAGTTTTGTTGGTAGATGTCATCCCATATGTTATTTTGGGAAGATCAATGTCGTGTGGGTTCACTTTTGAGTTTTATACAAGCATATTTCGCTGCACACCACTTAGTACTACAAATGATTTATGCTTTTGGTGTGAGTAAGCATATGGATGATTTATGATGGTTTGTGTTAAACTTTTGCTTTTAACATCCTTGGGTTATTGATTTCACTGTTGTAGTGTCACACAATGCATTATATTGATTTACTCGTATGCATGGCATTATAGCCACCATTTTGGATCAAAGAACGTTTTAACCGTACGACTAAAAGTTTGAAGTAGATTAAAATTGTTTCATGTTTGACCAAATCGCAAACTCTTATCGATTTACTAGGTTTGGGAAATAAAATGATGTATGTGGGTCTCGAGGGAAATTTTATTTCATGTCATTATTTGGTTAAATGAGAGATTTTCGGAACTTGATTATGTGAATTTTCCCTTCGGGAGTCTTGTACAAACGCCTTGTTATGCCCTGTTTTTGTACATAAAATTATTTCTCATCTATGGCGTAAATTGATACATGTTAGGACCATAGTGGTCCATTCCAAAAAGTTTGTCGTGTATCTTTGTTTATTGTCATTATTAGTTTGAATAATGACCAAACGATTTTCAAAATGGTATTATGTGTGTGGCGTTTGAGACCACTTTGTACACCTACCGAGTAAACGGTAGTGGATTTTTATTCGTATGACTAATGGTTATAAAACTTTTGCGTTTAGAAGTTTTATAAAATTTCAATTTGGCATAGTAGTTTGAAAAACCTTGAACTCAATGGAGCTATAGATGCAAACCCTCTGGTGATAGAGGTCGTGATCAAGGACTAAAGGAGTCCTCGGAGATTGAAATGTCAGAAGACCTGAATTCTAGTTAGTTTTGAATTTTGGGTTTCGGTTTTATGGATCGGTGTACGCATGAATAATTGAGGTATTAGATTTATGTACTCTCCCAGTTATTTAAGTGGTGATCTTTCTGTTTCGGTAAATATTCGGGTTGAAGACTTATGTGGTTGTTTTTATATGGTTGGATTTGAATCGATGGGTTGTAGTTGGACATCATGTTATGTGTTGGTGGTGTACCATCTTAAAGAACCTTCATGAATAAAGGAAATATTGTGGTTCATTTGTTAGAGATGTAAGATTGGAATCTTAGAGCCATGTTAGGTGTCAATTTTAATTTGACAATGCAATCTGAAATGAAATACTTGACGGTACAACCACGTTGCTGTATAGTCATTTTGAGGATAAGCGTCGACACTATATTTTGAGGCCAATAACCGTTGTTGTGCTTTAGTGCACTCCCGATGGATCCTGTGCGTTTGCAGTTTAAGCGGTAATTTTAAGGATATCTGACGATAGTAGTTAAGTATTGGTGATTAAGAATTTTTATATGGTAAATGTGTATATCGACTAGATGATTGACGTCTATGTCCAGGCTGGGAGTTGCGAAATCGCCAAATTTGAATAAACTGACCCCGTGGAGAGTGTATTGGTACGTCCTTGGGAGGAATACCTTACCAATATCAAGGATAAATTATTAAGGAATTTTGGGAATTCCTTGGGTCGGGTGTTGATCATCGGAATACGGATCCAGAATCGTTTTGAACTGGTTCTGACATAACTATATACATAACTACCAAAAGAACATTATGACATATATACCAAAAGATCGAGTTGTCACTTCTAATCAACTTCGCGTTCTACTTTTCCACGGACTTGCTCTTATCTAATACTCCTTTGCCTGAAAAGTATTAGCTAAGTCGAGTTAAGCACTAAAGCTTAGTGAGATAAATGAACTAATCAATATATATATATATATATATATATATATATATATATATATATATATATATATGCATTATAAATATATGTATATGGTACGGAAATATAACCAAGACGTACACAACACACGGAACAAACTGACTATACCAACTCATATCGGATGGAGTATACGATTACCATACTCAAGAGGCCTAATGTTGTGAATCGACCATTTTTGGCAACAACAAATCCATAATCCGAGTTATTCAAGAAGACATGCCAACTAAATTAAACAAGATATATCACAATTTATCACACATAATCATACGACATAACTATCAGGAATTATTAGACTTTGCACCAACCCGCCCTTCCCCTTCCGGGTGTGCCAAAGTCCTATACTCATGCCCCTCCTAACCATTGGGCAATGAGTACGGCTTACCGAATGTCTCACCGGCCTCCCCCTTCATCCGGGCTGTTGACATCCACCATTGCTTCCGGTATACTACACAAAGTAGTAGCCGTACTCCCGGCATAACAAAGAAACCGAAGAAATAAAACCAACCGAATCCGGGTCCAAAACCGACCGTTATCGTAGAAAGAATAAAGTAATGGAAATGACGCAACCGGAATCAAAGAACATCCATCAAGATGAGAAAACACATGAACAAATACACATGAAGGAAATGCACATATAATTATAAATACAATATATATCAATTAGTCATTTAACTCACAGTGCTACCGGTATTCAACCGAAAGTCAATTCGGAAGCGATGTCCCAACTTCGATATCCCACATTGTGGTATCCTCCAAATACAACCAACATGTTTCAAATGATCCCTGGAGTGAGTTCAACAAGTATCATGAGCTTTGGGCAACAAAAACTCAAGATAGTACCTTAACTTGTTAACTTTCTTACTTGCATTTCCTATTACAACCCTCTGTTTATCCCCTGATTTGCCCTACATAGACTCAAAATCACTTAATGACTTATAAATATGAAATAGTTTAGACTCTCATATGGTTCTGATTCAACTTACCTCATATCAATAGTATTTTTCTTTGATTTTATACAGATTTTACAACACAGCAGCAACAAGCTGTCAAAATTCAACTTGACAGCCCTGTACAAAGTGCACTTTTAGCACATCTTGAATCTATAATTAGGTTATTATGTCTTCATATAAAATAAACTAGACATTCATACCTTTCTAATTCCACTTGAATCACCCTTATATGATTTTTCTACAATTTTCTACAATTTTTCTAAAACCAGGTAAAAACATTGACTTTCAGGTCCCAAAATAGCCATATCATGTTCAATTCTATGCCATATTGTACCAAATCCAAATATTTATCATAAACTTTATAAAAACTATAGAAATCTAAGCTATTTCCATCAAAATCATCATTTTAATTACTTTGACCTTGAAAAGTCAAACCTTCATACTTTCATCCAAAAATTTCAACTCATTCTTGAAATTTTATTCATCCTTTTTACCAAATAACCAAATATATAACACAATCTACTCAAAATACTAAGATATTAACAATTTAACATCAAACCCTAACCCTAATCTCCATCAAATGATACAATACATGAACTAGGTCAAAGTTTGGAGCTTTATACCTTCAACCTCTTGTTTGAATCACCAAAAATGATGTTAGATCACCTCCAATTTTGTGAGAAATCATACCTCCATCATCCCAGAAGTTGTAGAAGTGAAATGCGGTTGAAAATGGGGCAAAAATTGTGTTTTAACCTCTTAAAAATCGTACATATCCAGTTGGGTCGGGTTTGACCCGGATGGGTTGACCCAACACCCATTTTTAACCACTAAACACTAAATATGGCATAACTTTTCGCTCGGAACTCCGTTTTCGATGAGGTTTTCGCCTACGCGTTCGTAACGATATAAAGAACAATTTCCAACAAAAATATTTCAGAAAAGACTTGCCAATAAAAGCTGTTTTACATATTTGTGGACGTTATACTTTCCTTTGCAATTTTGTCGTTTTTGATTTTAAGCTCGAAACCCCGTAAAATTTTTCCGACACTACCAACAACTTCCAATAGGTCCAAAACTTAGTTCCAAAGCTTAACATCTCATAAAACACCCCCCGTTAGAGTGTTGTGCATGTAGTTTACCGAAATAGCATCGTATTTTGTAAAACTTGCATAAAATGCAATCTACGCGAATTTTTTGACATCCGTCACTTCTAGCACTTCATATTAACTTATTCAAAGGTGTTCGAACCTTTACATCATCATTTAGACCATCCGTTCAAGTTTTGGGTAGATTTTTCCCATTCAGGCACTCTAGTGACCTACCCGATTTCTATTTAAGCAATGCACTTTGTATTTTGAACCCTCTCATTATCTAATTATGTCATCTGTGAGGTGTTAGCACCAATCTTACCTCCTACATCTCAATACAACTATGGGATCTACTTATAGCTCACTAGTACATTTTACATTTTAGCAAATTCTCATTTTACATAATTAACATAATAAGCATGTTTTAACAAATAATACATATCTAAAATCACTAGTTAAGCATATTTAGGAGGGTGGATGTTACAAATACCTCCTCCTTTTGAAGATTCCGTCCTCGAAATCATCATTGCTCAAACAGGGTCGGGTACTTTGCCATCATTTCTGCTTTATTCTCCCAAGACCAATTTGGCCCATGGTGATGCTTCCACTTAACCAACACCAGTTCCACAACCTTGTTGCGCAGATTCACCGTTCGTTCATTTAAGATAGCCTCGGGTTCTTCAACATATCTCAGTTTTTCATCTACTTTGACTTCTGTTAATGGCACCTGTGTGTCCCAGTGATTAATCATTCAAACAAGCAAACATATAATCAACACAATTATGCAAACCTAGTATTGATTAATCAAACGATTCATCAGGTTACAAGTGTTCTTGATGAAATCAATATCTCTCTCTGTACCTCTTGTTCATGGCGCACCAACACCACACACAGCCTCTCAATAATAATTTCTCAATTAAGCTCTCCTAACCTAATTATTCACTAAACAAAACTAATTTATACTAGGCCATATTAGCCAAATGGGCTTGGCAAGGCTTGAGCCCAACAACTAAAAACAACTAATAACAAAACAATAAAGACTAATAAAGAAAATACTTAAACACACTTTGACTATTTATTACAAAAGAACCCCAGACTATTTGTTGAGACGACTTTATCAGCTTTGACTTCAGTTTTTCCATCTTCAGATAATGATGATCTTGAATCCAATAAAACTGTGCTTTAACAATCTCCCCCTTTGGATCAAGATCATTACTAAAAAGATTTAGCAATTCAATTATTCTCTTTAAGCTCAGAAAATGCAGTCTTCCTCTTTGTCTTCAGAATGTAGCAATCTCCCTAATCGATTAAAATATCTCTTGGAAAGAAGTTATCTCCAGTTTCAGCTTGGAATGCTTCAGCAAATCATCTTCAAAGAAAAATTTATTCAATGCAGCATATCTTCAGAATATCTTTAGAAATTCTTTCAAATACTTTTGATCTCCCCATTTCTTGATTGACGTTTCTCCCCCTTTTTGATGAAAAGAGCAAGGAGGTCATCAAAACTTTTCTTCAAGAAATGTCTTCCACTATTGATCTTGCAAACAGAACCACTGATTAACAGTCAATTCATAAACATGTGCATCCAGATCTTTGCAAATCCATACAAACTAGAAAATGAGGTGTAACACCTGAATCAACAAATGAATCAGTTAAAATTGTTTGTCAGTAACACAAAGTCACTGTGCGTAACAAATACACAATATAAAGGAGCTTTTATGATGTTCACTCCCCCAGGGCTTCCATTCAATCATCGAAAAACCACAAAGGCAATTTCTATGAACGTTATGACAAAGAAACAAATTTTTTGTGTGTTCGTGCAAGTGATGGAATAAATGAAGCATATGATGATTGCTTATAAGGCTCAAAAAGTGTAAACCACTGAGACAAGTAATTAAACACATACTCAATGTGCATGAATGAAGTGTGAAGGTGGGGCAAACTTCCTTCTTTTCAATATCCAGATTTTCCAAATGAAAATCGGATAGCATATGTGCTGCGTCCCCATTGAAAATGAAACATTTCCATGTTGAGAAGAAAATGAGTGGTAAGTGGGGTAATGTCAAGAGTTGGCATGGGCTAGGTGCCTGTTTCAATAATGTTCACCAAAGAAATGTGAAACATTAGAAATGTGGCTGCCCGGCTCAGAAAGTAGTTGGTGCAGAGTTTACAAATTCTTTTACTCTGATCTCACACCCTCTTTCTTTTATCATTAAGCTCACAGCTAACCAAACTCTCTTTTACAATCTCTCTCATCACACATCCTACACTCATTTCATGGAACTCCTCACACTCAATCACTAAGGATTTACTTCTTGGGTAGGAAACACTGGTTAACGTGAATCCATAGAAGTTCAGTTAAGTCCTAGCACACTGATCCCATGTTTTCCATTGAAGCATATGATGCCCAGGTTATTTAACTTGATCAGTTAAAACTCAATGATGAATCAGAAAAAATTTAAAAGCACACTTCCAATTCAAGAAATCTGATTGAGAATCGGGAAGTGGTTTGAACATTTAAGAACATGTTTTTTCTTATGATTGAAAGTTGTCCTTTTTTCAACCATAGATGAGATGAAGATAAGGAATTATACCTTTTAAGTGCAGTCTTACATCTCACGAAGTCAAGCTTAGTCATAAAGATATGATCTTTGAAGCATCTCTCAACCTGCAACAGTCTAAAAGGCTAGTCAAATTAACTTTATTCACTGAAATTGAAATGACAGAAAGCAGTAAAACAATTAAATTACGAGTTCTGATCAGAAATAATCAGAAGTCATCACCTTTACTCCCCCTGAAATTAGGCATCAGAAAAATTATCAGTGTAAAGATATGCATTAACTCCCCCTCAAACGTTGATCATCATATCAGACAGATACATAAAATTTCAGAAAAGTATGTACTCCCCCTTGACGGTTGATTTCCTCATTGAAGTATTGGAGTACAATCTCTCATCAGCACAGGAGTAAGGTCTTTTGATCACTGAAGTACGAGTCCTAAACTGTTGTGTTTAGAAGTCAAACTTCGTTGAAGTACGGGTTCTAAGCTGATGTACTTAGAAGCCTTCGTTCTCTTACTCCCCCTTGACAGTAGGTGCCTGCAACACAGATTCATCCTTTTTCTTTGGTACCCACTGGCATTTGGGTCCATGTTTGTTAGTTGCAGTTCTTATGGGAGTAACTGAGTAAGAACCATACCAGAAATGATCACTTGTTTTATGAACAAGATCATGTGTACGACAGTAAGAACAATAAAATTGATTACTTGACAACCTGATTAATTGATCTCTTGTGTAGATATGTTCAGGTTTACCTTTATGCGCATTGTTCTTCTCGGCATTATGGTTATGTACACATGACTTCTTTCCTTTCTCGTCTTTCTTCTCATTTTCAACTGGTTTCTTCTTCCAGACCAGTTCTTCTTCTTCTTATCTTCTCCTTCTTCTTCTTCTGCTGTATGTATCTGAACAATCTACATTGTCATCAAAGAAAATGTTAGTAGTACGAATCTGATCAAATGAATTGACTAACCTTTTTGAAGATCAAATGTGAACTTGAGGCTGTCTTTTTGAAGTTAGCTGAATTATTTCTAGGTGTGTGGATTTGTGACTTTGGAGTCGTTTGCTCAGTCACCACCACCTTTGAAACAATCTTTTCAAGCTCTTTAATCTTTGAAGCAAAGTTGTCTCTTTTTTTAACAAGTTGGTCAATCTCTTTCTTGAATTCAAACTTCGCTTTTTGATCTTTCAAGGCACTTTCAGATAAGTCAGATAGCTTCACAGTCAGCTTTCTAATATCAGTTTCAAAGAAATTTCTCTCTTCTTCAAATCCCTTCATTGTTTATATGTTTATTATGTGTCCCAGTGATTATCAATTCAATCAAGCAAACATATAAACAATACGATAATGCAAACTTGGTATTGATTAATCAAACGATTACAAGTGTTCTTGATGAGTAAATCGAAATATCTCTCTGCTTCTATCTCTCTCTCTATAAACGTCTAAAAGATCTAGACAAAGTAACTTTATTCACTGAAATTGAAATGACAGAAAGCAGTAAAACAATTAAATTACGAGTTCTGATCAGAAATAATCAGAAGTCATCACCTTTACTCCCCCTGAAATTAGGCATCAGAAAAATTATCAGTGTAAAGATATGCATTAACTCCCCCTCAAACGTTGATCATCATATCTGACAGATACATAAAATTTTATAAAAGTATGTACTCCCCCTTGACGGTTGATTTCCTCATTGAAGTATTGGAGTACAATCTCTCATCAGCACAGGAGTAAGGTCTTTTGATCACTGAAGTACGAGTCCTAAACTGTTTTGTTTAGAAGTCAAACTTCGTTGAAGTACGGGTTCTAAGTTGATGTACTTAGAAGCCTTCGTTCTCTTACTCCCCTTTGACAGTAGGTGTCTGCAACACAGATTCATCCTTTTTCTTTGGTACCCACTGGCATTTCGGTCCATGTTTGTTAGTTGCAGTTCTTATGGGAGTAACTGAGTAAGAACCATACCAGAAATGATCACTTGTTTTATGAACAAGATCATGTGTACGACAGTAAGAACAATAGAATTGCTTACCTGACAACCTGATTAATTGATATCTTGTGTAGATATGTTCAGGTTTACCTTTATGCGCATTGTTCTTCTCGGCATTATGGTTATGTACACATGACTTCTTTCCTTTCTCGTCTTTCTTCTCATTTTCAACTGGTTTCTTCTTCCAGACCAGTTCTTCTTCTTCGTATCTTCTCCTTCTTCTTCGTATCTTCTCCTTCTTCTTCGTATCTTCTCCTTCTTCTTCTTCTTCTGCTGTATGTATCTGAACAATCTACATTGTCATCAATGAAAATGTTAGTAGTACGATTATGATCAAATGAATTGACTAACCTTTTTGAAGAAACATATTTCAAATGTGAACTTGAGGCTGTCTTTTTGAAGTCAGCTGAATTATTTCTAGGTGTGTGGATTTGTGACTCTGGAGTCGTTTGCTCAGTCACCACCACCTTTGAAACAATATTTTCAAGCTCTTTAATCTTTGAAGCAAAGCTGTCTCTTTCTTTAACAAGTTGGTCAATCTCTTTCTTGAATTCAGACTTTGCTTTTTGATCTTTCAAGGCACTTTCAGATAAGTCAGATAGCTTCACAGTCAGCTTTCTAATCTCAGTTTCAAAGAAATTTCTCTCTTCTTCAAATCCCTTCTCAGCATCATTTCTCTGGCCGGATATTTCTTTAAAGAATCCAGCGTTCTTCTGTTCAATGGCCTTCTTGTCTTTGGCAAACTTTTCCCTTTCCAGAATAATTACTTTCTCAAATTCCGAAGTCTATTGAGAAAGCTTTAAAAATTTCAGGTCAACTGCCTTCTTTTCGAACTCAAACTCAGATCTTTCTTTGGCAGTCTTTTTCTCCAGATCAGATATCTTCTTTTGAAGATCAACATTTGCACTCTCCAAATCATTAACTTTCTCATTATTCTCAACAAAATCTAGTTTCTGGATTTGAGCTTCCTAGGCAGAAATCTTTTCTTTTAGTTCAGAGTTCTCAAATTCCAGAAACTTTACTCTTGAAGACAACTTTGGTCCTGTCTCAATCTTCTCAATATGTTCCCATAATAGCTTTCCTGTAGCCTTTTTACTGTCTAATGTAAAAAAAAAATCTCTTTTGAAATATCTTCTGATATTCCTTTCATTAGGAAAGATCGAGCTAAACTGTCAGCTTCAAATCTTTTTCTTTGCTTGTATGAGTACATATCAAGTGGTAATGGAAGCTCTTTTTCTTCACTTTCTCCATTATCCTTTATAAGATTAAAAACTTTCTTTGGAGCTGTCATGCTACCTTCCCTCAGAGATATTCTAATAAGATCCCTTAATGCATGTTTATCAATGAAATCTATGAACTGATTTTTCCATGCATCATACTCTACTTTGAAAAGTACTGGTGGATTCTCATCCATACTGATATGATTAGTAATCAAACTTATCTGGTATTGAAACAATCAACTGGATGAGATCGTTAGAATCAAAAGTTGGATAAAAGCTACACTCAAAATTTTCAGAAAATAAATTTTCTAAAAATAATTAAATGCATTCCTCTCACACAGTATAAAGCACAAATAAATTAAACACAGATAAAACAGGTACAAAAATCAGATATATGCCAAGGACAGTGGTGCAAAGGACGGTTTGCGCGAGAAATAGGTCGCGTAAAGAGAGGTTTGCGCTAGACCACAGATGGCGCAAAGTAGAAGTTCTCGCAAGACTTTGGTCACGTAAAGGAAAAGTTTGCGTTACAAGGCAGTGGCGCAAAGTACAGTTTGCGTGAGAAGTAGGTGGCGCAAAGTTTCAGTTTGCGTGAGAAGAGGGTCGCACAAAGTAGGATTTGCGTGAGCCGTGTGTGACGCAAAGTGAGATGGACCGGGGTCTAGCTTGACCGATACCTTGCTCGACCGGGATGTTGCTTCGACCGGTAGAGGTCTGTAATCAGAGATTATATTATTTACTTTATGTATTAACAATGAAAAGGTACACAGATATATATAGACAAGAAACATAGAAGAAAAGGAAACCCTAGAGGAGAGAAACCCTAAGGGCCTACGGGCTAATGGGCCTAAATACATAATTTTACATTCTAACACTCCCCCTCAAGCTGGAGCATAGATGTTAATCATGCCCAGCTTGTTACAAATAGAAGAGATTCGCGAACCAGGTAAAGCATTGGTAAAGACATCTGCAAGTTGACTTCCTGTTCGAACAAAGGGAGTTGAGATGGTTCCATCTTCTAGCTTTTCACGAGTGAAATGACAGTCCACTTCGATATGTTTTGTTCTCTCATGAAACACGGGATTGTTTGCAATGTGGATAGCCGCCTCATTATCACAATATAGATTCATCGGTTTACTTTGAGCAAACCCAAGTTCACCTAGCAGATTACGCAACCATATCAACTCACAAGTGGTTTGATCCATAGCCCTGTATTCAAATTTAGCACTTGACCGGGAAACGACATTCTGTTTCTTGCTCTTCCACGAGACCAGATTCCCTCCAACCAACACACAATAGCCTGTCGTAGACCGCCTGTTCGTAGGATCCCCATTATAATCGACATCTGTAAACCCTTCTATGACATGATGGCCGTGATTTTGATAAAGAATTCCAAGGCCAGGGGCATGCTTTAGGTACTTCAGTATATGCCTAACAGCCTCCCAATGTGGAGTTCTTGGGGATGACATAAACTGACTTACAACACTTACTGGAAAAGCGATGTCAGGACGTGTAATCGTCAGGTAGTTTAGCTTTCCCACAATTCTTCTGTACTTTTCTGGATCCTCAAGTAGATCTCCATCGTCTGCTTTCAATTTCATGTTCGGAATCATTGGGGCCTCACACGGTTTTGTTTCAATCATCCCAGAGTCATTCAATACATCCAAACAATATTTCCGTTGAGACAAGCAGATCCCTTTTCAATTACGAGATACTTCAATTCCCAAGAAGTATTTTAAAGGACCTAGGTCCTTTGCTTGAAACCGAGACGCAAGAAAATCTTTCAGCTTCTTGATCCCAATCTCATCACTCCCGGTAATCACAATGTCATCAACATACACCACTAATAGAATACATCCAGAAGAGGACGAAGTAAAGAATACAAAATGGTCATAAGAGCTCCTCCGTAAGCCAAACTCGGTTACTACAACATTAAACCATCCAAACCAAGCACGAGGGGATTGCTTTAAACCATATAATGATTTACGCAGCTTACAGACTTTGCCAGACTCCCCCTGAGCAACAAATCCAGGAGGTTGCTCCATATAAACTTCCTCATGTAAATCACCATGCAGGAAGGCATTTTTCACATCCAGTTGGTGTAGTACCCAGTCGTAAGTGGCGGCTAATGAAATAAACAGGCGGATAGAGGGTACCTTGGCCACAGGAGAAAAAGTCTCATAGTAGTCGACCCCATAAGTTTGAGCATATCCTTTGGCTACCAACCGAGCTTTCAAACGAGCCACGGATCCATCTGGATTAACTTTCACAGTGAATACCCATTTGCAACCAATTGCCT
The DNA here is from genome assembly GCA_954870635.1 of Arctium minus. Taxonomy (NCBI): domain Eukaryota; kingdom Viridiplantae; phylum Streptophyta; class Magnoliopsida; order Asterales; family Asteraceae; genus Arctium; species Arctium minus. Next base: position 82,930,316 of record OX941080.1, on the reverse strand, counting down.
TTTTGCCTGCAGGTAACTCTACCAAGTCCCATGTATCATTATGATCGAGAGCATTTATCTCATCAATCATAGCATCCCGCCATCCAGAATGGGTCAAAGCTTCACCAACCGTCTTAGGAACAGAAAAAGAATTAAGTGTAGAGATCAAAGAGCGAGAATGTGAAAAGAGTTTATCATAGGAAATAACAGAAGAAATAGGGTAAGTACATGAGCGCTTACCTTTCCGAAGGGCAATGGGGACATCAAGATCAGGATCCTGTGTATCGAAAGGTGGTGGATCACTCGAGGCAAGAGGATCATCAATAGGCGGATCTGCAGACGAAGACGAAGATGGTATAGGGTCAGGATCTGACGTAGGTCGTTGCCGCCTATTATACACATGAACGCTTGGTGGTTTAGCAGGATCTTGAGCCTGTGTGGAGTCGGATAGGATAGGAGACTCGAGAACCGGTATGGTATATATCAACAAATCATCACTATCTCTTGGGTTGCAAAGAGTGGACACCGGAAAGAAAGGTATATTCTCATGGAATGTAACATCTCGAGATACAATGTAACGATTAAGCGTGGGAGAAAAACACTTATACCCTTTTTGAAGTCGAGAGTAGCCAAGAAAGACACATTTCAGAGACTTTGGATCTAACTTAGTTATGTGTGGTCGGGTATCACGGACAAAACACGTACTACCAAAGATCTTTGGGTCGACAGGAAACAATGACTTTGTAGGAAACAGAACCGAGAAAGAACTTATTCCATTCAAAACAACAGAGGGCATTCGGTTGATGAGAAAACAAGCGGTAGCAATAACATCAGCCCAGAAGAGTTTTGGAACAGTCATCTAAAATAATAGAGCACGGGACACCTCTAACAGATGACGATTCTTTCGTTCTGCAACCCCATTTTGAGCTGGTGTGTCAACACAAGAAGACTCATGAAGAATACCATTTTGATGCATATATGACTGAAATGTTTGAGACAGATATTCTTTTGCATTATCACTACGAAGAGTTTGAATGGAGACTTTAAATTGTGTTTTAATCTCAGCATAGAGTGAACAAAAATGTGTAAACACCTCAGATCGATTTTTCATAAAGTAAAGCCATGTAGTGCGAGAGTAATCATTAACAAAAGTAACAAAATACTTAAATCCAAGTTTTGAAGTAACAGGACAAGGTCCCCAAACATCAGAATGGACTAACTCAAATGGGGACGAGGCCCGCTTATTACAGACTCTAGGACTTAAATGAATACGTTGATGTTTGGCATACTGACACGACTCACACTGTAGAGAAGATAAAGAAGAAAACTCAGGACACAACTTCTTCAAATTCTGTAAAGAAGGATGACCTAATCGACAATGAACTTCAAGCGGAGACGATGAGTTGGAACAGGACAAAGAGTAGGGTATTTGATGTTCAAATATGTATAGGCCGTCAGTTTCCCGCCCTTTACCAATAATCCTCTTCGTCGACAGATCCTGAAAGACACAGAAATCAGGAAAGAATGAGACACAACAATTTAAAGCACGGGTAATTTTGCTGACTAATAACAAATTGAACGAGAAATTGGGTAGGCTCAGTACAGAAGATAACAAAACAGATGGGGTAAGATCAATGGTGCCAGAACCAAGGACAGGTGGGGTAGACCCATCAGCAATTGTGACATGTGATGGAGACGTGTGTTTATTGAAATTGGAGAAGAGAGTGAGATTACCTGTCATGTGATCTGAAGCACCTGAATCAATGATCCATTTGGAGGCAGAAGATAATAGGCATGTACTAGAGTTACCTGTCTCAGCAAATGCAGCAGTCGGAGCAGTGGAATTCTCAAGCTGGGCATATTCTTCCGCGGGTATAGTTACCATACTATCCGAGGCAGAGGCAACAAGTGCTGATGAGCTCCTCGGGTGCCTGGCCAAAAGCTTCTTACAAGTACGTTTGGTGTGACCGAACTCATGACAGTAGTAACACTCAACATTATCAGAATCTGGAATAGTAGTCCGTGAGTCAGTTGGTCGGTCACTGTGGCCACCTCTAGAGCCCCCTCTATGACCCCCACGAAATCCTCCTCGAGAGCTCCCACGGAATCCCCCTCGACTAACCAACGCACTGTTGTGATCCAAAGTTTGTGAAGACTGAATATTCTCATTCCGAAGAACACGGTCAAATGTTTCTTGAAGAGAAGGGATAGCAGATTCATTCAAGAACTGAGATCTGATAGAGTCGAATTCTGGTCGTAAGCCAGTCAAGAAACTGATAACAGCCACTTGTTCTCTCTGAGTCTGCATGGCTTTGACATCAGCACTTAATGGAAGAAGAGAGTTAAGCTCCTCATATACTTTCTTGAACTCCATGACATAAGTAGTGAGTGAGCGGTCCTGTTGTTCTCCACGATGAAAAGACTTACACACACTATAGATTCGAGAGATGTTACTTTGTCCAGAATATAAAAAATCAAGATAATCCATAAGTTCCTTCACGTATTCACAGTGACTGACTAGAGACGAAACAGAAGGCTCAATGGTGTTGATAATTTGCAAGTACAAACGAGCATCACTTTGTAAGCATGAGTCGGAATCGGAATCATTACCTTTAGGAGGATCAGATGTGAGATGAGAACCCATTCCCATACTTCGGAGATAGATACGAATGGTCTCGCTCCACTCAAAGAAGTTGGAGCCATTAAGCTTGTTGTCAGTGAGTCTAACGTTTACTGGAAGTATCTCGGGTACCCGTGGACCACTGTTACTACCAGAGGGTTTGTTTTCTCCAGTCATCTTCCAATGAATCACGAACCAGAAAGTCAAAGTTGGACAGAGAATGCACTCACAGGGTGCCAGAAAACCGACGAACATAAACGAAAACGAACAGCGCACTCACAGGGTGCCACAAGAATGAAATAAAACGAGAAAAATCTTCGATCCAAAAAAAACGTACCAAAAAAAATTCGGGAGTACTTTTCACGCCGGAGCACTATTCATGCGAAACACTGTTCACGCCGGAGCACTATTCACACGAAACACTGTTCACGTCGGAGTACTATTCACACGAAACACTGTTCACGTCGGAGCACTATTCACACAAAACACTGTTCATGCCGAAACACTATTCACACGAAACACTGTTCATGCCGGAGCACTATTCACACGAAACACTATTCACGCCGGAGCACTATTCACATGAAACACTATTCACGCCGGAGGATGGTAGAAAGTGGGACGACTGCTATTAGGGTTTTGGGAGCGGCGGCTATTAAGGTTTCAGAAGCGGCGGCTCTGATACCATGTAATCAGAGATTATATTATTTACTTCTTGTATTAACAATGAAAAGGTACACAAATATATATAGACAAGAAACATAGAAGAAAAGGAAACCCTAGAGGAGAGAAACCCTAAGGGCCTACGGGCTAATGGGCTTAAATACATAATTTTACATTCTAACATTTGACCGAAATAAGCTTGGACCGATAGAGGTCTTCGACAGATATTAGCTTAGGACCGATAGAGGTCTTAGACCGGTAAGATATGATGACCGATATAAGAGTGATATTCGACCGATATAGTTCGACCGATATAGTTCAACCGATATAGTTCGACCGATAAAGGTCTTCGACCGGAAAGAGCCTGTGAGTTATCTGGGCGACCGGTAAATAGAATTGACCGATATTTTATCGGTAGACCGATATGGACAGAGCTAATGCCGGGCGACCGGTATGTTCTTGAAGTTCTTCGACCCAGAAACCAAAATTCAGACCAGAAAGCAATCAAAAACTCAAAAAAATACCTCCAAAACTTTGCCAATCCGATAGATTAAGCTACCAGAATAGATTGCAATAATTAATTTCAATAATAAACACTCTATGAAGGATTCGATTGAAGGGTCAGTGCATTTTGACAACGAACCCAGAATTGCCAAAAACACCAAATTGATAATCGAAAACAATGTAATATTCAAATCAATCAATACCCAATCACGATAATAGACAAAACAAACACAATCCAACCAATAACAACTTGAATGAACAATCACACAATAAAAATTATGAATCTTTGATAGAAAAACATAACCGAACAAAAAATATTCAATTCAATCTGTAACTTGCTCTGATACCAATTTTGTGTCCCAGTGATTAATCATTCAAACAAGCAAACATATAATCAACACAATTATGCAAACCTGGTATTGATTAATCAAACGATTCAACAGGTTACAAGTGTTCTTGATGAAATCGATATCTCTCTCTGTACCTCTTGTTCACGGCGCACTAACACCACACACAGCCTCTCAATAATAATTTCTCAATTAAGCTCTCCTAACCTAATTATTCACTAAACAAAACTAATTTATACTAGGCCATATTAGCCAAATGGGCTTGGCAAGGCTTGAGCCCAACAACTAAAAACAACTAATAACAAAACAATAAAGACTAATAAAAAAAATACTTAAACACACTTTGACTATTTATTACAAAAGGACCGTAAATTAATTGTTGAGACGACTTTATCAGCTTTGGCTTCAGTTTTTCCATCTTCAGATAATGATGATCTTGAATCTAATAAAATTGTGCTTTAACAGCACCACCTCCTCTTGTTTACCGAGACATTTCCTTAGATAACCAACATGAAAAACATCATGGATACCTATGAGTTCTTCTAGCAGCTCAAGCCGATACGCTTGCTTTCCAACACGCTCCAATATCTTGAACGGTCCGATGAAACGAGGACTGAGTTTACCGTGCTTTCTAAATCGTAAAACACCTTTCCATGGGGAGACTTTTAGCATAACGACGTCTCCGACTGAGAACTCGATCGGTCTTCGGCGACAATCTGCATAAGATATCTGTCGATCCTAAGCATCTTTCATTCTTTCCCGTATAACTTGAATCTTTTCGTGGGTGATCTGGACTAATTCTGGACCGGCTAGAGTCTTCTCTCCCGTTTCCCGCCAACAAAGAGGTGTACGACACTTACGTCCATATAGAGCCTCGAAAGGAGCCATTCCGATCGTCGAATGATAGCTGTTATTGTATGAGAATTCAACCAAGGGCAAGTGAGTATCCCAGCTTCCGGAAAAATCAAGTACACAAGCTCGTAACATATCTTCCAGTGTTTGGATCGTACACTCTGATTGTCCGTCTGTCTGTGGATGATACGCGGTACTGAATGTAACTCGCGTTGTAGACCGGACCAAAAGTTAGAGGTGAAACGTGAATCATGATCTGAGATTATCTTCAAGGGTATGCCATGTCGAGCAATAATATCGTTAATATAAAGTTGTGTCCATCGATCCATTGTATATGACTCTCAAACAGGAAGGAAATGAGCGCTCTTTGTCAATCGGTCCACAATAACCCAAATACTATCATGTTGTCGAGGGGTCTTTGGCAGTTTTGTTACCAAATCCATAGTCAATTCCTCCCATTTCCATACTGGTATATCGAGTGGCTGTAAACTTCCGTATGGCTTCTGATGTTCGGCCTTTACCTGCAAACTTGTGACACACTTTTCAACATAACGATATATATCAACTTTCATTCCTGGCTACCAGTAATCGATACGCAAGTCATGGTACATCTTTGTACTTCCCGGATGAACGGATAATCTCGACTTATGTGCCTCCAAAAATATAGTCTCCCGTAAGCCTCCGAGTCTCGGTACCCAGATTCGCATCTTGAAGACTTTAAGTCTGTGGTTATCGTCAGTTAGAGAATCTAAATAACCCACCATGCGTTCAGACTTGACATGTTCTGGCTTCAAAGGCTCAATCTTCCATCTCTGTAAGTCATTTATAAGAGTAGACTCCACCGATGTATCAGTGATAGCGTAACACATAGATCCGATATACGCCTTCCTACTTAACGCATCTGCCACTACGTTGGCTTTACCAGGATGGTAGAGTATCTCACAGTCGTAATCTTTAATCAACTCCATGGCCCGTTGCTGATGCATATTCAAGGTTTCCTGGTCAAAAAGATATTTCAAACTCTTGTGATCAGTATACAATTGGCACTTCGTTCCATACAGATAATGATGCCAGAGTTTCAAAGCAAAGACAATCGCTACTAGATCAAGATCATGGGTTGGATAATTTTTCTCATATTCTTTTAGCTGTCGCGAGGCATATGCGATTACCTTGTCCCGTTGCATCAATACGCAACCCAATCCTAGTTTTGATGCGTCACTGTATACTATGAAATCATCACTACCTTCAGGTAAGGCAAGTACCGGTGCGTGCGTCAAACAGTCCTTCAAAGTCTGGAATGCGTTTTCCTGGGCCTCGGTCCGAACAAATTTCACATCCTTGCGGGTGAGAGAAGTGAGGGGTACGGCGATTTTTGAGAAATCCCGTATGAATCGTCGATAGTAACCCGCCAAGTCGAGAAAACTACGTACTTCAGAGACATTCTTAGGTTGTTCCCATTTCTATATTGCCTCGATCTTGGATGGATCCACGGAAATACCATCGCAAGATATCGTATGCCCCAAGAATTGTACCTGACGGAGCCAGAATTCACATTTCGAGAACTTGGCATATAATCGTTCCTTTCTCAGCAACTCCAACATTTCTCTAAGGTGCACGACATGATCGGCCTCGGTCTTAGAATATACCAAGATATCATCAATAAATACAATAACAGACTTATCAAGCATTGGGCGACACACTCGATTCATTAAATCCATAAATGTTGCAGGAACATTCGTAAGTCCAAACGGCATGACAAGGAATTCAAAATGTCCATATCGTGTGCGAAAAGCTGTCTTAGGCACATCCTCCTCACGTACCTTAAGCTGATGATATCCTGATCTCAAATCGATCTTGGAAAAATTTCTTGCACCATGTAGTTGATCAAATAGATCATCAATTTTTGGCAGAGAGTATTTATTCTTGATGGTTACTTTATTCAGTTCCTGGTAATCTATACACATTCGAAAAGAACCATCTTTTTTCTTTACGAACAATACTGGAGCACCCCAGGGTGAAATGCTCGGTCGAATGAATCCCTTGTCCAATAACTCTTGTAACTGGCTCATCATTTCTTTCATTTCCGTCGGTGCGAGACGATAGGGTGTCTTACCGATAGGAGCGGCACCAGGTACTAAATCGATCCAAAACTCTACTTGTCGGTCTGGTGGCAACCCTGGCAAGTCATCAGGAAATACATTCGGATACTCACATACGATTGGCACATCCTTCACCGTCTTCTTCGCCTCTTTGGATAAATCTAAAACATAGGCCATAAAAGAGGAATATCCTTTCGTTAGATATCGTTGGGCCTTGAGCATAGAGATTACCTTTACATCGCCTACACGTCGTTCACCGTATACATATAGGTAATCTCCGTCGTCCTTCGGTATTCGAATCATTCGGTGAGAGTATATGTTGTCATCGCGGTTTCTGGCTAACCAATCCATCCCAATAACGATATCAAAGCCATTAATATCCATCGGGATCAGATCTATTGAGAACTCATAGTCATAAAGAATTAACACACAATATCTATATACTTTATCGGCAACAAGAACATCCCCGTTAGCCGTATCAACAGTGAACGTTTTATCAAGCATAGAAGGCACATAATCCAGAAATCGAGTATAATAATGCGATACGAAGGAGTTAGTTGCTCCAGAATCAAATAAAATACGGGCAGGTCGGGAATTCACAAGAAAAATACCAATAACAACGTCTGGTTCATTACGAGCTTCCTTTGCGGTGATATGGAAGGCACGAGCACGCGCTTTGGGTACCTCCTCCTTTTGAACGGAATACCCAGTTGTCATCGGTCGCTGAACTAATGCTTTACTTTCTTCTCGTTTGACTCGAGGGCAATTTCTCTGTTTTTTCCCCAATAATCCACACGAATAACATGTGTCCTCCCGTCGTGGGCAGCTAGTACTGATATGGACCACATCGCCATAACAAAAGCATCTAAGAGTCGTCGGTTCAACGTTACATCATCCCGAATGAAGCTTACCACACTTCTAACAATTTCGTGACGCATTTGACTGCAATAAAGTTGTGTTAAGTTCAACAGTTCATATTATTTAACTATAATATTTATGATTTATACCTGGAGTGTATAAGCCTGTGGAGGAGCACGGGGAGTAGTTTGAGTCTTTGCTCGTTTCGGGGTGAAGAATCGAAGCAGTTTGTGGGTCGGTAATGAGAACGTTCTATCATTTTATTGTCGTTTTAGTGCTGAAACAGTCTCATCTTGAATCGTGAAATCATGCTCACGTCGTCGAGCATACTCTACCGCCTTGCCAAAGTTGGGGATATCACGATTTGCAACGAAGTCTCGAATGTCCCTTCGTAGTCCATCAACAAAATGATTAATCTTGTCGTGCTCCGATGTCATAAACCGTTTGGCAAAACGTGCCTTTCGATTGAATTCGGCTTCATATTTGATCACAGTCATTGACCCTTGCTTTAGCTTCAGAAACTCTTTTTCCAAACGCCGCTGTAAATCTGTCGGGCAGTATTGTTCGTAAAATTGAGTCAAAAAGGACTCCCAAGTCATACTAGTACGGGTATTCGGGTCGAGAGATACAAATGTTGTATCCCACCACGTGAGAGCTCTATCTGTGAACATTATTGTTGCATAGTTAACTTTGTCGTCATCCAACACCCAAGTGATACGGAATACTTTCTCGGTATTTTGTACCCACTTCATCGCCAAAATTGGAACGGAGTTTCCAGCAAATTCTGTTGCTCCACTACCCCGGAATGCTTTGAACAAGACCCACTCAGACTTGGGTCGTGAGGTTTCACCGTCGACTTTCTCTTTACCTTTGTCAGTGGGTTTTGGAGCATTCATATGTTCACGCTCCTCAGTTAACCGTCGTTCTATATCATTATGTTGTTGATCTAACGCAGTTTGAACATAATCTGTTAAATATTTCATCATTATTTCTGTCCGAGGAGATAATGAGTCTTCCTCATTATTTCCGGCATTACCCGAAGCATTCTCTCTGATATTTGGATTTGTCGGTGTATGGCTGGCAGCGTCTTGATCCGACATCACACTGAAAGTTGTAAATATAACAAAGAATTAATAATAAATTATCCTAAACCCAGGTCCCCCACCCAAACTTAGGCCTCTCCTAACAGTTCATATCCTGTATAATCATCGCCTAGTTACTATACAACATCAACGCCTAGTTTAAGTCTAAGTACCACTTAATGATACCTAGTTCATTTAAACCACTGCTCTGATACCATATTTGTAACATCACGGTTTTCAAAACATCCAATCTCTATTTTAGATCTCCAAAATTTAACATTTTAAAACCACCAAAATATGGGATATTAATTTTAATCAAAACTTCGAAATGTACCCTTTAAAATATAGTTTTATAACCACTACCAACCACATCGGTAAAATATACAAACAACCACAAGATCAAAGTTTACAACCCAAAAAAAACAGATTTACAATACTTCGGGGACACTTCTAGCCGACATAACTATATACATAACTACCAAAAGAACATTATGACATATATACCAAAAGATCGAGTTGTCACTTCTAATCAACTTCGCGTTCTACTTTTCCACGGACTTGCTCTTATCTAATACTCCTTTGCCTGAAAATTATTAGATAAGTCGGGTTAAGCACTAAAGCTTAGTGAGATAAATGAACTAATCAATATATATATATATATATATATATGTGCATTATAAATATATGTATATGGTACGGAAATATAACCAAGACGTACACAACACATGGACAAACTGACTATACCAACTCATATCGGATGGAGTATACGATTACCATAATCAAGAGGCCTAATGTTGTGAATCGACCATTTTTGGCAACAACAAATCCATAATCCGAGTTATTCAAGAAGACATGCCAACTAAATTAAACAAGATATATCACAATTTATCACACATAATCATACGACATAACTATCAGGAATTATTAGACTTTGCACCAACCCGCCCTTCCCCTTCCGGGTGTGCCAAAGTCCTATACTCATGCCCCTCCTAACCATTGGGCAATGAGTACGGCTAACCGAATGTCTCACCGGCCTCCCCCTTCATTCGAGATGTTGACATCCACCGTTGCTTCCGGCATACTACACAAAGTAGTACCCGTACTCCCGGCATAACAAAAAAACCGAAGAAATAAAACCAACGGAATCCGGGTCCAAAACCGACCGTTATCGTAGAAAGAATAAAGTAACGGAAATGATGCAACCGGAATCAAAGACCATCCATCAAGATGAGAAAACACATGAACAAATACACATGAAGGAAATGCATATATAATTATAAATACAATATATATCAATTAGTCATTTAACTCACAATGCTACCGGTATTCAACCGAAAGTCAATTCGGAAGCGATGTCCCAACTTCGTTATCCCACGTTGAGGTATCCTCCAAATACAACCAACATGTTTCAAATGATCCCTGGGGTGAGTTCAACAAGTATCATGAGCTTTGGGCAACAAAAACTCAAGATAGTACCTTAACTTGTTAACTTTCTTACTTGCATTTCCTATTACAACCCTCTGTTTATCCCCTGATTTACCCTACTTACACTCAAAATAACTTAATGACTTATAAAGATGAAATAATTTAGACTCTCATATGGTTCTGATGCAACTGAACTCATATCAATAGGATTTTTCTTTGATTTTATACAGATTTTACAACACAGCAGCAGCAAGCTGTCAAAATTCAGCTTGACAGCCCTGTACAAAGTGCACTTTTAGCACATCTTGAATCTATAATTAGGTTATTATGTCTTCATATAAAATAAACTAGACATTCATACATTTCTAATGCCACTTGAATCACCCTTATACGATTTTTCTACGATTTTATACAATTTTTCTAAAACCGGGTAAAAACATTGACTTTCAGGTCCCAAAATAGCCATTTCATGTTCAATTCTATGCCATATTGTACCAAATCCAAATATTTATCATAAAATAACATAAAATTTATAAAAACTACAGAAATATAAGCTATTTCCATCAAAATCACCATTTTAATTACTTTGACCTTGAAAAGTCAAACCTTCGTACTTTCATCCAAAAATTTCAACTCATTCTTGAAATTTTATTCATCCTTTTTACCAAATAACCAAATATATAACACAATCTACTCAAAATACTAAGATATTAACAATTTAACATCAAATGATAATCCTAATCTCCATCAAATGATACAATACATGAACTAGGTCAAAGTTTGGAGCTTTATACCTTCAATCTCTTGTTTGAATCACCAAAAATGATGTTAGATCACCTCCAATTTTGTGAGAAATCATACCTCCATCATCCCAGAAGTTGTAGAAGTGAAATGAGGTTGAAAATGGGGCAAAAATTGTGTTTTAACCTCTTAAAAATCGTACATATCCAGTTGGGTCGGGTTTGACCCGACTGGGTTGACCCAACACCCATTTTTAACCACTAAACACTAAAAATGGCATAACTTTTCGCTCGAAACTCCGTTTTCGATGAGTTTTTCGCCTACGCATTCGTAACGAGATAAAGAACAATTTCCAACAAAAATATTTCAGAAAAGACTTGCCAATAAAAGCTGTTTTACATATTTGTGGACGTTATACTTTCCTTTGCAATTTTGTCGTTTTTGATTTTAAGCTCGAAACCCCGTAAAATTTTTCCGACACTACCAACAACTTCCAATAGGTCCAAAACTTAGTTCCAAAGCTTAACATCTCATAAAACACCCCCCGTTAGAGTGTTGTGCATGTAGTTTACCGAAATAGCATCGTATTTTGTAAAACTTGCATAAAATGCAATCTACGCGAATTTTTCGACATCCGTCACTTCTAGCACTTCATATTAACTTATTCAAAGGTGTTCGAACCTTTACATCATCATTTAGACCATTCTTTCAAGTTTTGGGTAGATTTTTCCCATTTAGGCACGCTAGTGACCTACCTGATTTCTATTTAAGCAATGCACTTTGTATTTTGAACCCTCTCATTATCTAATTATGTCATCTGTGAGGTGTTAGCACCAATCTTACCTCCTACATCTCAATACAACTATGGGCTCTACTTATAGCTCACTAGTACACTTTACATTTTAGCAAATTATCGTTTTACATAATTAACATAATAAGCATGTTTTAACATATAATACATATTTAAAATCACTAGTTAAGCATATTTAGGAGGGTGGATGTTACACAAATGATACACAATAAGCACAATCATACTCAGATTTCCACAAGAAGGGGATATTAAATCAGGACAAATGTCTCCAAGACTCATTTTACTCAAACCGAGCCACAACTCGGCAAAATTGCTTTATCGCACAATGAAAGATAGTGTAAACACCGAAACACTTTTCAACCAACGGTTATGCAAACACAATGACCAAAAGTATTATTATTTCCAAAACTCATCATCGGTTGAGACAACCCATTTTCTAAATAATTCATACCCTTATATTTCCAAAATGTCTCATAACACAATAATATGTATTTTTCCAAATGGTTTATAAAATCAAAAACACTAAAAGGACATTTACGTCAAATGACTTCCATTTATATATTAAATCATCCATGAAACGTATCAACATAACTTATTTATCAAAATATTCAGAAATCCCCAAATGTGGGTGTTTCATAAGGTTTATAAACCAAATAACCCAAATGAGTAAAACTCTTCAAATATTCCAATTTTAAACGAAAATCATGTAAAACACATAAGTACTTTAAAATAGACATTTTTGGCATGTACAACGTTTTCACAAATCAACTTGAACTCACCTTGCTAGATTTAGACTAAATCTAGATTTTTCCCCAACTTGAGCTCCTTTGAATAAACTTGGATCCTCAAACCAAAAACTTCCAAAAACCTAGATCCATAAATTTCCAATCATAAATACCCATATTCAACCATATAGAATCATTCCTCAAACATTATACATGAAGTTCTCAACTTATACCAAAACCCTAATGATATACATTTTAATACACTATTTAGGCCAAAACAAGGGTTTAGAAAGAGTATCAAAAGATCAAATTACCTTATTGAAATTTCCGGGTGTTACATACACCTATATCCAATCTTCAATTATAAAGTACATTTCATATTTTCTAGCATTATTTCACCACCAAAAATATATTTTTTCTCACAACCAAAACTTGTGCAAGAAGTTCATGAAAGTCTGTAATTCTCAGTAGTTCAGTCCCTGTGGAAACGATACTCGATACTTTTACCATTATATTACTTGTAGCGATCTCAGTGTTGGTTTATACTTGTGCCCACATTTCTGGATACACGATAATTAGCTACCAACCGTCCCAAAGGAACCCGACCCTATAACCCGATACTCCTATAGGTTAGAAATCCAGTTTCAGTTGTTCACCTTTCTTCCCTAACAAACATTAATCGAAAACAATGAAAAGTCCTGTATGCATAGGTGGAATTAGAGATGCATAAAGGGTCGCTTAACTGATTTTGGACCGGTAAAGACCGATGATGTAACGCCCCCTTCCCAGCTTCCCGAGATGGAAAAGAAGGTTACGTATGGACCTAACACAAACTGCTAACAAGAGCATACAGATCATTATTAAACCTTAATTAAAACAAGCACCATTAAAAAAAAGCAATTGGCTCAAACGATACATTTTCTTTCTTCCAATACTTGCATCAAAACATTAATAAAACCTAAAACTTCTTATCAACAAACCTCTTATATAGGATGAAGCTCTGAATCCCTTAAACTCTTTAGATTCCCTTCGAATACCTGTTGTGATGAAAGAAATGCGGCTGAGCCAAATGCTCGATGCACAGATGCAATGGCTTACAAAATAATAATGGAACCCAATACCGAATATAATAAAAATCTGAATTTTTGGACACGACACTCGATTTTTTGAGTGTTCATGAAAGTTAGATTGAGTATGTAACACCCGGAAATTCAGGTAAGTATTGGACTTCGTTAATCCTATGCTTTGTGCTAATTGTTGTAGTATTTATATGTTTAATTGCTTTGGGTTGTTAAGTTTGTTGTGGGTGATGCCTTATAAGCTTTAGTTTGGCTTTTGGCGAAAACACTTACGCCGCGGGTTCCTGGTCGCGGCACAAGCAACGTAAGCCACTGGAGTCTACCATTTCGGGCAAGCGGGCGACTTACGTCGCGGGTTGAAAGCCGCAACATAAGCCGCGGGAGCACCTGCAGGTCTCTAAGACCTATTTCAGCCGATTTCAAAACACAAAAACACCCACATACTCGTTTTTCAAATGGATTTTCTAGGGTTTGGCCTCCAAGTTCATCATCTACTTATCCCATAGCATTTATTGCAAACCTTGGTAGGTGGACATCAATTCTTGAGCATTTATTCTACCTTGGGGTTCATTGATTGGAGAAGATTCTCAAGATCCAAGTTCTACCATTTCATTCCATTTTTCAAGGGTTTCCATTTTTTCTAGGTTTTAATCAAAACCCTAGATTGTGAGTTTACTAACCCTTTGTCAAAACTAGATACACATCATTATCTCTTACTTGTTGATATTATTATTATTGCTCAAATGTTCATATTTGTTGTCCAAGTATTTGGGGTTTTCTATGAATATGGGAATATGGGTAACTTACCATGGTTTATTATATGCATATCTTGGGTTGTGATGATTCCTACTCGGAATCCCTTTTTGGCGACCTTATATTCTTATGAAGTATTTGGATGGTATTTGGGTGATATGTTGGACTTACATGTGTAGGATGGTAATACTGTACCCTTGGTTGGTATTAAAATATGTCTTGGTTGAAATGTACCTCAAGACCCCCTATATGCATTATGTTAGATGAGCCAATTCAGTAGACACTATAAGGATGTAATCTTGGGTGACATTTGGGGAATTTCCTTAGTTGTAGTACCCTATGTGCCTAGACCTCCGCCATTTCGGGAATTTCCTTAGTTGTAGTCCCCTGTGTGCCGGGCCTTTTGGGTTGCCTTTTTGTTAATCGACTTCAAGGTGCATTGTCTCTTCGGGTGGAACTGATTGGTGTTATGGGTCTCCCCTGTTGACTCCACATCTATGTGATTATGTGGTTAACTGCTGATAATAACTGTTATTGACTCTTGCATGTTATTTCCTTGTTCAACTCGCTAGGCTTTTTGGCCTAACACTTGTTTGGTGTCGATGTGTATCTCAGGTGTTAGCGGCGCTGCTCCTAGGCCAGTTTAGTAGCTTGGGTGAGAGCTTGGGGAATGTGGCACATGGAACGCTATTTTTTGGAAGAACTTGGATTTATAGATAACACCCCTTTTGTAATCTCTTTTCTAGATGTAGAAATTAGATTATTTGGTTGTTGTTTATTATCCGTTAAATTACAAATTGTGATTAAACAGGTTATTTGTATATTCCCCATTTTTGGGAGGCTCTTGCCTTGGCAAATCTTTATACCTCATGTCCGTTCTTCGGATTTTTGTTATCCCTATTTTTAGGGTGTTACAGAGTATAATTTATTCCACACCTAACCTCAACAACAAAACAAAATAACCCATAACAAAGAAAACGAAACCAAAAGAAGTTAGACCAAATAACTCAATTTAATTACTTAATCAAAAGCCATAACAATATTACATCCAAATTCATTATATCATAATATTAACTTTTGTCAAAAATCAAAATCGTCAAATTAGAACAAAAATTGATCACTAGTACCAAATGAATCAGTGAAACTCAAATCAAAATCAAAATCATAAACTGACATTGTATACCAACCTCGAACAAATGATCGCATACACTTGCGTTTCATGTCACACATAGACTGTTATCCCAGATAACAATGCAAATCAATCAATGACAACCAGATTCATTCAATTCAATCTTGTATTAATCTCAAGAAATCGATTACAATATTTTCTCTCACTAAGTCAAGTAAGCGCACAATACATAATGACAAGAAGTAAATCTTGCGCGTTTCATTTTAAGCAATGTCAGATTTTCATACCAAAAATTGTGATTAGAACGTCATACCAGGCCCGAGGCGCTTGTTTTAGTCCATAGAGTGCTTTGTTGAGAATATAGACATGATCAGGTTTCCCTTGATTGACAAAGCCTTCTGGCTGTGAGACATAGACTTCCTCCTTAAGAATGCCATTTAGAAAGGCAGTCTTCACGTACATCTGGTAGACGATGAAGTTCTTGTGAGCAGAGTAGGCTAGAAACATGCAGATTGCTTCTATACATGCCACTGGAGCGTAAGTCTCGTCATAATCGATGCCTTCCTCTTGTCTATAGCCTTTGGCAACAAGTCGTGCTTTGTTTCTTATGACAATACCATCTTCGTCCTTTTTATTCTTGAAAACCCATTTAGTGTCGATGATGGTCTTTCCTTCCGGTTTTGGCACAAGTCTCTAGACCTTTAAGGCTTCGAACTGGTTTAACTCTTCTTACATAGCTGACACCCAATTTGAGTCGGCTAGAGCTTCTGAAACTCGAGTGGGCTCTACCTTACTCAAGAATGAGTCATGCAGACATTGATTTAAAGTTGCTGACCTAGTTTGCACCGGTTTTGTTAGATCTCCAATGATTTTGTGAATAGGGTGCTCTTTGGTACAACGATGTTCATGAGGGAGTGGATTAGATGTTGATTGATCATGGTGTTTATCTAAGAATCCACTGTCAGTTTCACCAGCTTGAATAGGGAGGGGTTCTTGTTCAATTTGTTGAAGTATTGGTGCAGAAGTTTCAGTGGGTTCATCTTGTTCAGTCTGTGGATCAGTCCTTACAGTACACCCCACTGATTCAGCAACTTCTGACTCTTCGTTAATGTTTACACTTTCAATTCTCGGAGTAGGCATTTGAACTGGAATTTCTTGCTGAATCGGGGAATTGGATTCAGTGGATAACTCTGAAGCGGTTGAATGATTATTCGTTGAATCGTCCATCCTGTCAACCACAACAGGTTAAGTCACTTTAGATCCAATAAATTCATCATAAAATAGTTCAAATAAAAGATCTAAATCAGATAAATGAGAATGCGATGATGACGCTTCATCTGATTTGTTTTCTTTAGGTACAGGTTCTGGACTGATCTGCCCAGAAGCTAGAACTCCGGTAAGTACGAGTTCTGAACCGTGTTGTTCAGAAGCCATCTCCTCATCGAATGTAACATTAATGCTCTCAGTTACTGTCTTTGACTTCTTTAGATACACCGGTATGCAGCAGATGTTTGAGATTAACTAGTGAAAATTCCTTCATCTGCCTTAGGACTAAATTTGTTCAGGTTCTCTCTGTCGTTGAGAACAAAACACTTACAACCAAAAATATGAAAATATTTAATGGTTGGTGTCCGGTTGTTGATCAAAGCATAAGGTGTCTTTCCAAAACGACGATGTATCATGGAACGGTTCTGTGTGTAGCACGCAGTCGAAACAACTTCTGCCCACAGAAACAGAGGTAGATCAGATTGGCAGAAGTCCGAGCGGCCTCGACTAGCGTTTGGTTTCGCCTTTCTACTACTCCGTTCTGTTCTGGCATATGAGCAACAGAGAATTGATGTGTTATTCCGACCGATTCGAGATAATCTTCAACAGTTTTGTTCTTGAACTCTGTGCCATTATCTGTTCTGAGAAGCTTGACTGGCTTTTGCAAGTTCACTTGGGTAGTCTTCAGAAAAGTGATGAGTACTTCGGGCGTGTCATCTTTTGATCTCATAAATTTTACCCATGTGTACCGCGAATAGTCGTCCACGATAACTAAAACATACTTTTTGCCGCTTATGCTTTGCGTACGCATAGGACCACAGAGATCCATATGCAACAACTCAAGTGGAGAACTGGTACTAAGTTCAGGTTTCGGCTTATATGGAGCTCTCTTCATCTTTCCCTTTTCACATGATGCGCATAGGTGTTCTTTCACATATTTCAGCTCAGAAAGTCCTTTGACTAACTTTCCAGTGACCAGCTTGTTGATGTAACAAAAACTCAGGTGAGACAACCGTCGGCGCCATAGCCAGCTTTGTTGCAGCGAGGCTTTTGAGAGTAGACAAACCTCATTGTCAGTCTGGACTTTTGACAGATTTATCGTGTAGAGGTTAGACTTTCTGGTTCCGACCAAGAGTTCCTTACCATCTTTAGTACGTACAGAACACCGTTTCGCCTTGAAATTTACCTCCAAATCTTTGTCGTAGAACTGTCCAATGCTAAACAGGTTGTGTCCTAGACCTTCCACATAACTCACCTTCGTAATTGTCACGTTGTCATGAATCACGTCACCATAACCCAGAATTGGTGAGAACTGATCATTGCCAAAACGCATTGTTCCGCAATATTTCTCTGTATAATTAGACAAGATACTTTTCTGCCCAGTCATATGCTCGGAGCAACCAGAATCCAAGTACCACATATGATGGGTCTGCACATGAGAAAATCAAGGAACAATAGGTTTAGGTACCCATTTATATATGGGCCCTATAGTGTTAGCACAAGATTTTGGCACCCATCTAAATTTGGGTTCGCTTTTCTTTTGAAAATCATTTGAAGCATAAGAACGATAAGAATATACATGATATGTGCCAAACCAAACATCAGAATTTTGTCGAGAAGCAAAATCATTCCGACGATAATTAGAAAACTTTCTAGTATACGGAGATAATTGGAATAATTGCTTTATTGAATACTTCTTGTAAGGAGTTACAAGTTTTTGTTTATTGAAAGCAACATTCTCAATTACATCAGAATTACTATCAGTACTTCTATTACTAGAAGAATCAGAAAATGATTTCGCCGTCTCGTGAACCTTCTTCTTTGGTAGCCATGCTGATTTAACTCCAGACTTTCTTTTGCTCACATCTGAAATATTTGAAACTTTAGAGTTAGAACTGTGAGATTTGAAATATTGCTTTTTCTTTGGCTTACCAATGGTAGTCGTTTTCTGTGAATGCCTAGATTTCTTCTTCTTATCTTTGGACAGAACTGATTCATCAACATTCGTTGATGTTTCACCCTTTTCGTACACACTGGGTAATCCAAAGGAATTTATAACCAAAGATGAATGATCAGGAAGTTTAGCATTAAAATCAAATTGAGCAACACTGTCATCTAATTCACCCTCAGAGTTTAAAAAATCAAACTCTTCATCAAATAGATCAGAAATATCGTCAGATTTTGAAGCTTTAGAAGACTTAGAAAATTTTGAATTTAAAAAAACAGTGGAAAACACATTTTGTTCTAAGTACATCAAAATTCTTTCTTCTGCTAGAGTAGTCTCGAGTTTAGAAATTTTACTTTCTAACATGAGAGGAGGTACGTAAAGCTTACCTTCGATAGGCTTAGCCTCCAATTCTTTTGAAGAATAACTCTCAAAATAGTCATTAGAAAGAAATTTTGATTTATCAGAATCATAACTATTATTCAACTTCTCATAACGGAATGGAAGTTGCATTTTACTTGTGTTCTTTCGTTTTTCCTTTTCCTTAGCTTCATCCTCGTCGAACAGTTTGGTCCACTTAACTTTGAGTTCAGGGTATTGAGGGGCCAATTTTAAAAATCCAAAGTCATAAAGCGCAGGCACTTTTGAAATACCCTTTTTGAGGTAATGTGAGTTCTCGTAACCAAGTCCCCAACACTCACTACTCTCTTTAGGTTTGTTTAGATGAATAGTGTGTTCAGTTTGACCTAAACTGTAAAGCTTTTCCTGCAAAACATTCAACTTGTCAATTATAGATTTATTTTCTTTTGAAAGAAAAGAATACTTTTTAGCAATTTATTTTGACTCAAATTGACACAGTTTATACTTTGAAGTAGTTTCAGACAATTCATTGTGAATTATAGTCTTCTCTTTCGCGCTATTGTCAATGTTTTTATGTAACGCTTCTGTTGGAACAGTTATTGTATTCAAGATTAAAATGTAAAAGGGGTCTTATTTGTAATAGTTTTTATTTCCTTAGGGGTGTTTAGTAGTTGTCTAGATTTGCCTAGGTCATGTTGACCTACCTATAAAAGGCAAAGCTTCTTTTGGAATCAGTAGGCCACTCATTTGAATTACACGCACACAAAGGTATTGGTTTTACACCAAGAACACACACACACACACACACTCATACGGCGGCTAAGAGATATATGACATATTGAATCAATTTTTATCTATCTCATATTATTATTGTGTTGTGTTGTTGATTATCAACTAATATCTGGGCATAACAAGTGGTATTAGAGCCAAAGAATCAAGTTTTTGGATTGAAGAGTGGGATTTCGAAAACCTTCACTGTGTAAAAATCGATTTTATAATTTATTGTGTTTTTGTGCGTAAAAATGATTTGATTAGGTGTGTTTTATGGTATAGAACATCTTCAGATTGCCTATTCTATTTCAAAAACATCAATAGATTGCTATTTTGATGATTATCGAAGGTTTTTGTTTACATGGAAGTCGAACACTGTTCCATTAG
This sequence comes from Arctium minus, assembly GCA_954870635.1. NCBI lineage: Eukaryota > Viridiplantae > Streptophyta > Magnoliopsida > Asterales > Asteraceae > Arctium > Arctium minus. The sequence goes on along the minus strand of OX941080.1, from coordinate 82,909,923 downwards.
ATCCAAAGCACATGATTTGTTTTTTGATGGTTTATATTGATTTGGGTATGTTCAAAATACATTGGTGAATGTATTGTGTGAGTTTTACATTGTATCTTAATCGTTTTCTATGTTTTTGGATCTCAAGTTGAAGTACAGGGACGCACTAGTGATGAACTCGCAAGTTCTTTGAAGAACTCGCAAAACCTCTAATTCTCGCAGTGTGTTGTTTTTGCTTAAGTATATATTTCGCATGTGCTTGTATTACGAAAACCTCGAGACTCGCAAGAACCTTATTCACGAAAGTTTAGGATTCGCAGAATATTTGTAATTTGAATATTTGATTAAGTACAGATTTCGCAGATACCTTGTCTGTGAATACTGAAAAACTCGCAGGTTAATAGTCTACGAATTTCCTGAGATTCGCTAGTAGTGGTTACGAATCCTTGATCCTTATCTTCCAAAATTTTCACCAAGTATAGAATTCGCAGGTTCTTAAAATCATAAACTCTATTCAGGTTGCGAAAGTCATTTTGAGAAAGTTAGGAGAAGAATTCAAAAATTTCTAAGTCCAGGATTCGTGAGTCTTTAGGTTGCGAATTCTTGTTTACGAAATCTGTATTGTGCAAAAGTTAAATGCTCTTGAATTCTTTCAAGACCAAAACTCACAAAGACCTTTAAAGTGATATCTTTGTTGTTTGCGAAAACTTCAAACCTGAAGTTTTTTCTTAAGTATAGAACTCGCTATTCTATACTCTGCGAATTCCACTTGTGAAAGTCTGTTTTCTAAATTTATTCTAAGGGAAGGATTCGCTAGGTACTATTTTGCGAATTGTCAAGGTTTCGCAGGTCTCTTGATTGCAAATTCTAAGTTTCTCAGACAAATTGCTTGCGAATTCTACCCGTCTGCGAATTCCATTTATCTCATTTGCGAATCTTGAAGTCTTTATCTGTGTTTGCGTATCTTTCTGTGTTCCTTGTTACTTGCGAATTCTACACTTTAGTATTTTTAGAAATTTATTTTTCTGGAAATTTTTTGGTGTAGATTGTATCCAATTCTTGATTCAAAGATCTCATTAGTTGATTTTATTTGTACAGATTAGTTTGCATTCTAATCATACAGCTAGACATGTCGAACCAACTCCTTTCCATGGGCTCTCAGTCCAAACCACCAGTCTTGTTGGCAGACGAATACCAACAATGGAAGAAAAGAATGACCCAGTTCCTGAATCACAAGAACAAAGACTACATGGACTCTATTGCCTCTGGGCCTGTAAATCCCATGATCAGAGTGCCTGGTCAAGCAACTACTCCTACCTCTCCTGAAATTCCTGACAGATATGTTCCAAAACCATATGAATATTTTACTGAACGGGAGAAGGAATTGTACAAAATAGATGAAGAGGTGCTCATCTTGTTGATAATGGCCATTCCCAACGACATCTACAATCGTGTGGATAGCAGAGATTCTGCAAAGGAGATATGGGATGAACTGGCTAGACAATTTGAAGGTAGTGAAGCTTCCATCCAAGCCAAGCAAAATTTGTGCATCAATGCTTATGAAGGATTTCATGCACGATAAGGGGAGACACTGCTGAGCACGTACAACAGACACAATATCATCTTAAATGATCTGAGGAGGAACAACATCTCCAAATCTGCTTCTGAAATAAACTATAAGTTTATTAAGAACCTGAACCCAGAGTGGAAGAACTTTGCCATCAATATTCAGATGTCAAAGAATATGGCCCTAGAAAATGTAACTGATATATTCTCCACTCTGTCCCAACATGAAGATGAAGTGAGATCAATCAACAATGAGCCGAAGAATTTGACGGACTCAGTGGCTCTCATTGCTGGGAAAGGAAAGAGTTATGGTTATGGTGTTGTGTCTGCCTCAAAATCAAAGAAGAAAGTATCAAAAGCATTTGTCTCTGAGTTTACTGATTCAGACTCTTATTCTAGTGAGGAGGAACTGGATGTCAATTCTGATGACGATATTCTGAAATTTTCTGAAAACTTGGCCCTGATCACTCGCCAATTCAAAAGAAACTTTGGCAAAAAGAAGTCCTACTCAAAGCCAAAGTACGAAAGGTACAAGAAAGACAAGTCTGAGCAGAGGTACAATCCCAAATATGGAAGGAGAGATGAGAAGCAAGAAGACAGAAGAGAAGAGAAGAGACGGGAGAGAAGAAAAGAGAGAAGGCAAGAAGGAAGAGACAAAGGAACAAGAAGCAGGAAGATGCTTCAATTGTGGAAAGTTTGGACACTTCGCCAAGGATTGCAAGTTCAAGAAGTTCAAGAACTATGAATACTATGCTAGGAAGTCTCTGATAGCCAAGAAAGTGGAAGAAGGGAAGGTGCTCATGGCCGAAGAAGAGAACTGGCTATATCAAAGCTCGGATGAGGAGGAGCAAGCACACTTCACTCAAGTCTCCTACATGGCCAAGCTCAATGATGATGATAAGACTTCTGAGGCTCAGTCTGAGGACGAAAATTCTGAGGTAAGCCAAAACTCTAAACTTATTGAATCTCTTATGGTCCAAGTCCACAACATGAAAGATGAATTTGAATTGATAAAAGTAAACTTAGCTCAGAACGACAAACAGCCTTCAGTTTTCATGATGAAAACGCTAGCTAAAGTTGTCGTGGAAGAAAAGGAAAAGGAGAAAAATAATTTAAAAGATGAAAAAGAAACCTTAAAAGGAAAAATATCTGTTTTGGAAAAAAATCTTGTTAATCTTAATGCTGAAAAAGGTGAGTTCAAAATTAAGTTTGAAGTCTATTTTCATGAGCGAAATGAAGCTTACACTAAGATTAAGCAACTGGAGGACATAAACATGAAACGTGGTCAGACTGAGCAAACATTAAATTTGTTGACAAATAAACTCCAGGATGAAAGATTTTAAAAAGTTAAACCGGGTTTGGGTTTGCCAGTAAATGATGTTTTGAAAAAGGCCCCGGAGCACTTGTATAACTTTGATAGACTTGGTTCCACGTTTAAACCCATTCCTAACATTCGTGCGACATTTGTCAAAGCCAATGACTCTAAATCTCTTACAGAGACCAAAGGTATAGAAGTAATAGGAGAGAATAAGTCTAGTGGTACTAATTCACAAAAATCTTTTAAATCGGTTGGTTTTAAATATAGTGATTTAAACAAGAGTTATGAGACTCGAAAAATTGAATTCGTTGAGTTTGAATCACTATTTACCACACCTTCAAACGAATCAGTCAACAATGACAAAATTCCGACTGAAACTGAATGCAAGTATGATGAATATGAATTGGATGCAGATCCATCAATTATACCATTGGTTTCAAATCCTATTACTCCTGAACCTTTACTTGTTGAAAAGGTTGAAGAAGAGGCTAAATTCACGAATAAATCTTGTTTCAAAAATGATCAAATGGAGTTTGTTGAGAATATGACAGAAGTAATATTTTCTGAGATGATGAATGCTTCAGACCCTGATCCCGTTTCTACTTCAAGAGAGTCAAATTCTTTGAATGATCATACATCTGATTTGATGAAACAAATTGATACACTGCAAAAGTCTCTTGAGGAGATTGAAGATGAAAACTTTGATCTCAAATTTAAACTTGAAAAGTCTTTGAAAGAAAATCAAGAGCTTTGCAAAGAGATCAATGATTTGAAAGTCACTTTGTTTAAAAATGTTTCAAATGATAAACAGATGTTTAATGATCAAAGCTGGAAAGTAAGATCTAATCCGGAATTTGATGAGTCTATAAAACCTCCAGTCATTTATTCTGAATGCCCTGAGTATCAACCTAGTATTTTTGAAAAGGGTGAAACTTCAGGTATTTCAAAAAAGAAATTGCCTTCTAAGAAAAAGACTGACAAGGTTTCTGTTTCAGATCTGAATGGTAATGGAGTTGGGAGGAGTACGAAGAATAAAACTGATTGTTTGAATTTTTGTGAGACTGATATTGAAAACAATTGTACCCAAAATAGTGATGATTTGAGATGTACTTCTTTTGATGGGTTTGAATGTCAGATTTGTTCCGATAAATCTAATTTTATAACATTTGCTCGAAAGAACTTATATTGCAAACACTGTAGGGACAATTCTTTTAAATACAACTCCACTCCTAAGTCCAAGAAAAGTAAAAGAAAAGCTAAACTGAACTCAAATTCAAATTCTTTCACGCAACCTAAAGTTTTTCGTGTTAAGGTTACTAATCTGAGATCTAAGAAGCAACGTTAGGAATTAAATGTTAAAATGGTTTGAAAATGGGTTCCAAAACCCCGATATGAATGGAGAGTAAAAGTCAAACCTAGTGATATTCCTGAATTGCTTGCAGCTAACAGCACAGGACCCATTTGGATATGGGTACCGAAGCAAAAACTAATTGTTTCTTTTGCAGTCCTGTCGATTGTGGGTAATAGATTTCGGATGTTCACGCCACATGACAGGATTCAAGCACCTTCGACATAACTATGTGGAGGCGCCTGCCGGAACAGTTCGTTTTGCTAATTCTGAAGTAGAAGGACATGTGAGAGGATACGGAATGCTTGATAACGGAGTTGTGAAGATATAGAGGGTGTTATATGTCGATGGCCTTGACCATAATCTGTTCAGCACCAGTCACTTCTATGACATGAAATACCAAGTTCGCTTCACAACTTCTCATTACTATCTTGAGGATCCAGATGGTTACGAGTTTTTTAGAGTTGAGCGCCATGGAAATCTATATTATGTAGATTTTCCAACTCTATCCGCCACACGTCCTGTATGCTTACTAGCTAAAGCTTCTAAAGCACAATCATAAATGTGGCATCGTCGCTTGTCTCACCAGAATTTCATATCAATAGCTAAGCTTCAAAGACAAGGGCTAGTAAAAGGTCTACCTGAAATGAGGTTTGAAAAGGACTCACTATCCTCAGCATGTGAGATGGGTAAAATGAAGCGAAGCTCATTTAAATCCAAGATTGAATCCTCAACCTCATCTGCACTAGAACTTATTCACATAGATCTTTGTGGCCCAATGCGAACAACATCTATCAACGGAAAGAAGTATGCTTTAGTGATGATAGATGACTATTCAAGATACACATGGCTCGAGTTTCTTCGAAACAAGCTGGATGCGACAGAACTGATTATCGCCTTTATTAAGCGTATCCAAGTACGTCTATAATTGCCAGTTCGTACACTTCACAGTGATAACGGCACGGAGTTCAAAAATGACACCTTACAGAGCTATCTCATCTCTATGGGAATTTCACACAATTTCTCTGCGGCCTACAATCCACAACAGAACGGCATTGTTGAACGCAAGAATCGCACACTTGTTGAAGCTTCTCGTACCATGCTTGCCTATGTTGAACTACCGATGTATATTTGGGCTGAGGCAGTCGCAACAACTTACTTTACTTAGAACCGTACCACAGTGAACAAACGATTCAATAAAACAACATATAAGTTGATCAACAATCGTAAACCTAATATCAAATTCCTTCGTGTTTTTGGTTGCAGGTGCTACATTATAATAGAGCGTCAAGGACTTTCAAAATTCGATAAGAAAGCAGATGAAGGATATCTTGTGGGATACTCGTTAACATCCAAAGCTTATAGGATTTACATTACCAGAACCAAGACGGTCGTTGAAAGCATGAATGTATCCTTTGATGAGAATTCTACTCGGACTTCTGAACACAACCGTTCAGAACTCGGATCTAAGAACAAAGCTTCTATTCACCACAGAATAGAACCAGAATCCAAACTGTCTACTTCTTCTAGCTCAAACTCTACTTCATCTGAGTTAGATCTGTTGTTTATTGATGCCTTTGATGAAATATGTGCAGATTTTGATAAAGGCATAATAACATCAACATCAAATTCGGAGGTTCCTACTCTTGTTGGAAACATTTCTGGACCTTCTGACCAAGTCATTGAAACTGCAACTCTATCAGGTACGACTACACTAATAGTTTCTGATTCAACTAATACTGCATCTGCTTCTGCAGATAATTCTTCCGGGAATGAAGTCCATAGCACTTCAGCTGCAACTCCCGAAGCATCAGTATCAGAAACTCCTGTACAAGATGTCCAGAGCACACCTGAAGTACAACCTGCAGTTTATGATGAATACAATGAGATGAATACGCAAAAAAAACGTTGAATCTTTGCCAAGCACACACCGATGGACAAAGGATCATCCCCTATATAATGTGATAGGTGACGTACAATCTGATGTCAAAACACGTTCTGCGTCAGCAAATTTCTGCATGTTCTCAAGCTTCCTTAGTTCCCTAGAACCAAAGAAAGCATTAGAAGCTCTACGCGATCCCTTGTGGATTTCTGCTATGCAAGACGAGCTTCTATAATCTGAACGGAACAAGGTTTGGCACTTGATCCCACTACCTCAAGGTAAAACTGTTATTGGAACTAAGTGGGTATTTAGAAACAAGAAAGACGTGGCTGGAGTAGTTGTAAGAAACAAGGCTCGAGTAGTAGCAAAAGGGTATTATGAACAGAAGGGCATTGACTACGATGAAACATTCGCCCCTATTGTGAGGCTCGAAGCAATCAGAATCTTCTTAGCTTATAAAACACACAAAAACTTTATTGTCTATCAAATGGACGTGAAGTCGGCTTTTCTAAATGGCGTTTTGCATGAGGAGGTTTATGTTGCACAACCTGAAGGTTTCGTTAATCCTCATTACCCTGATCATGTCTACGTGTTAGACAAAGCGCTATACGGTCTCAAACAAGCACCACGAGCATGGTATGAAACTCTTACTAAATTTCTCCTAGCTTCTGGTTTCAAGAAAGGTACAGTTGATACTACCTTATTTCTAAAAGGGCAAGGTGAGGACTTGATTCTGATACAAATTTATGTTGGCGACATTATATTTGGGTCGACAAATCCAAAATTTTGCAAGAACTTCTCAAAGATTATGGAAACAAAATTTAAAATGTCGATGATGGGGGAATTGAATTTCTTTCTTGGTTTACAAGTAAAGCAATTACCTGAAGGCATTTTCATAAATCAAGCTAAATATATTAAAGATATTTTGAGAAAGTTCAACATGTCAGACAGTTCTGTCATGAAAACACCAATGTTTACTGGTACACTCATAGATGCAGACCCATCCGGTAAACCTGCTGATCAAAAGGTGTATCGTAGTATGATTGGTTCGTTACTTTATCTGACTGCAAGTCGTCTAGATATCATGTTTGCAACCTGCTTTTGTGCGATATATCAAGCTAATCCCAAAGAGTCGCACTTTAATGTTGTTAAGCGAATCATTAGATATCTCAAAGGCACTCTTGAATTAGGCCTTTGGTATCCAAAGGATTCTCGCTTTGATCTGACTACCTTTACAGATGCTGACCATGCAGGATGTAAGCTAGATCGAAAGAGTACTTCTGGATCATGTCAATTCATAGGAGACAATGGACATCAAAGAAACAAAATTGTGTTTCTACATCCACCGTTGAGGCAGAATACGTAGTTGCTGCCAGTTGCTGTTCGCAAGTTCTCTGGATGAAGACGTAGTTGAAGAACTTTGGTTACAACTACAAGCGAGTGTCCATTTATTGCGATTCCAAGAGCGCAATTTCCATAAATTCTAATTTGGTCCAGCATTCGAATACCAAACACATAGATGTACGCTACCATTTCATCAAGGATCACGTGGAAAAAGGTGATATTGAAATGCACTTTGTTCAGACCGACTTCCAATTAGTTGACCTTTTCACCAAGCCGTTGGATGAAAAGAGGTTCAAGTTTTTAATCAGCAAACTTGGAATGTTGAACATATCTTCATAAACCTTTGCTCACAACTCGAGGGGGAGTTTTCTGTGTCTTAATCTTTTTGCTTGTGTACTGATTCTCAAACCGTTGTTATTCATATCCTTTACTGACGAAAGTGGAATCATTTTTTTGAAATGATTACCAATACTCTTTTTATTTGCAGGATATTTCAAGTGACTTTGGCTTCTGATCATATCAGATCAGGACCCGCACTTACTTGTCAAAAGAGTTAGCTTCTAATTACATCTGATTAGAACCCGTCCTTCAATTATTTTCTTATGAAACGAATGCTTTCACACTCACATCATTCTAACAGTTTTTTGCATTGAGGGGGAGCTTACCTGTCCCACTTTTCAAATGAGTTGACCTTTTACAGGTTATAGGGGGAGAACCTGAACCTTTTTGTCTCACAACTCAAGAGATAATCTCTTTAGAAGGAGGTAATATCATACTCAAGATGTTTGTTGAACAGCATGATCTTTTAGGATAATACAGGATTCAGTGTGAGTTTATCAGAACTTCCATGGACTCACACTAACCAGTGTTTCCTACCCCGGAAGTAATCCTGAGTGATTGAGGGGAGAGGGGTTCATTACACATAGAGATGGGGAGAGTGCTGAGTTAAAATGCAAATGTGAGTTTGGTTAGAAGTGAGCTCAAATTGTTTAAAAGAAAAGAGGGTGAGAGATCAGAGTAAAAGAAAGATAAACTCTGCACCACACTTTTTTTGAGTCGGGCGGCCACAAAATCTATTGTTTCACAGTCTGGTGAACAATATTGAAACATGCACCTAGCCCCTGCCACTTCTTGCATATCACCCCACCAGCCACTCATCTTCTTCTCAACAAGACGATGTTTCATATTTAAACGGGGAAGCAACAAATAATCTATCTGATCGTCACTTAGATGATTTGGATATTGAAGAAGAAGGAATGTTGCCCCACCTTCGACCCTTTTCTCATGCACATTGAGTCCTTGTATAATTTGTTGTTGTCTCAACAAGTTCACATACTTTGAGCCTAAATTCAAAAGCAATCATCAATGCTTAATTCTTTCATACACATGCATGAGCACACAAAAATTTGTTTTATGTCAGAATGTTCATAGATAACCATGTGTTATTCGATGATTGAATGGAAGTTTTGGGGAGTCTACGTCCCAACTAACTCCTTCCATAGTAGCTTCGTGTTAATCAGTAACTTTGTGTTACTGACAGACACTTCTAAGTGTTTCATTCGTTAATTCAGGGTTACAACTCCTCAATTGTTTGAATTTGAAAAGATTCAAATAATTATTTTTTTTTTACGAATTGACGGTCGAATCAATTTCATATCGTAATTGGGGGAGATTGTTATTTCCAAAGAGGGAGATATTCATGAAGAATGTGTTTAATTGTTGATTTGGGGGAGCTAATTCCGCAACTAATCGGGTTTGAAGTGTTTTGATGATGATGATTCTCATCATTCATCAAAAAGGGGGAGAATACTCAAAGACTTCAAAGCCAAATCTGAGTTATTTTGTTCAAGAAAGAAAGTTTGTGAAGATTGCTGAAGAATTCAAGTTTTCAAAGTGTCTGAACCCATCTGAATTATCAAAAGTCTGACTGAAGATGATCGTCAGAAGGACACTTCATTTCAATTTCAGCAAGATTACAGTTTCCTCAAAGTTGTGAAGACTTTGAAGATCTACAAGATTCTATAACCCATTACAAGGCCTAATACAATATGTATTGGTTACAAGTTTTTGAAGCTGGTAATGTCATATCTGCTAGAGTTTTCAAGAGAAGTGAAGACCCGAAAGGAACTACCAATTTTTTTAATCTTGAATTCAAAGGGGGAGATTGTTAGAACAGTTATTGTATTCAAGATTAAATGTAAAAGGGGTCTTATTTGTAATAGTTTTTATTTCCTTAGGGGTGTTTAGTAGTTGTCTAGATTTGCCTAGGTCATGTTGACCTACCTATAAAAGGCAAAGTTTCTTTTGGAATCAGTAGGCCACTCATTTGAATTACACGTACACAAAGGTATTGGTTTTACACCAATAACACACACAAACACACTCATACGGCGGCTAAGAGATATATGACATATTGAATCAATTTCTATCTATCTCTTATTATTATTGTGTTGTGTTGTTGATTATCAACAAATATCTGGGCATAACAGCTTCAATCAATACATTATTCTCAGCAATATCATTGCTAAGTTTTTGTATTGATTGGTTTTTCTCTTTAATGACACCTTTTTCGCGCTTAAGTTTAGACTCTAATTCTTGGAGTTTGATCATCCTGACATGCATTTCATTTAAAAAGTCTGATTCAGTCATATCACATACTTCTTCATTGTCTTCTCCATCAGAATCGGCTTCATCTTCAGTCACTTCCTTTCCCATGAAGCATAGATGAGCTTTCTCTTCTTTCTCTACTTCTTCATCTGAATGATCAAGCCATAACTCATCCTCCGCCATCAGTGCCTTGCCAGCCTCTTGCTGCTTGGCCAAGAGCATTTTGTTCTTGTAATACTCGGAGTTTTGGACTTTGGGCTTTCGACAATCTTTTGCAAAATGTCCGACTTTGGGTATTTTGTTCTTGTAAGGACCGATGACCTGTTTAAAAAAGAAACGATTAAAAGAGGCCTAACCCAAGGATTGGTTGTAAACAAAATTCCATTATGGTTCTTAATTTTGAACCTAAGACTGGTTCTTAACAAGTTAAAAGAAGTCCGGATAAAGTCTAATCAAAGCCAAAAAATTGGTCAATGCCTAAAAAATCCTGGTCAAAACCCAAAAAGAAGGGGGTCAACCCCAAATGCTTTTACCCCAATTATTTATCATGACTAAAATTTTTAAAAAATATCAAAACAATAATTTGTGGGCATCAATAGTGAAATTAATGCAATAAAAATGTATAAAATATTTTGAAGATATGTATCCTTTTTTTCTTTGAGAGGTGCTAAGGCAAGAAAAGCTTTACGCAAAGTTTTCAAAGTGTGACTTTTGGCTTCAAGAGGTGCAGTTTTTGGGCCATGTGGTCACGAAGGAAGGAGTGAAGGTGGATCCCGCGAAGATCGAAGCGATGATGAATTGGGAACCTCCAAAGAGTCTGTCAGAAATCCGAAGCTTTCTAGGATTGGCGGGATACTATCGAAGATTCATCCAAGACTTTTCCAAGATAGCTTCATCATTGGCGGCCCTAAACCGAAAGAATGTTAAGTTTGTATGGATCGAGAGTCAAGAGAAGGCGTTCCGAACTTTACAAAGGAAACTTTGCGAAGCTCCAATTCTATCCTTACCCGAAGGAACGGAAGACTTTGTGGTGTATAGCGATGCCTCAAAGATGGGTTTAGGTTGTGTTCTAATGCAAAGGGGCAAGGTGATCGCCTACGCGTCAAGGCAACTCAAGGTGCATGAAGTCAACTACCCTATGCATGACTTAGAATTGGCGGCGGTGGTGTTTGCTTTGAAATTGTGGCAACATTACCTCTACGGCACAAAGTGCACTCTCTATACGGATCACAAGAGTTTGAAGCATATTTTTTTATCAAAAGGAATTGAATATGAGACAACGGCAGTGGTTAGAGTTATTAAAGGATTACGATTGCGATTTGTTTTACCATCGAGGTAAGGCAAACGTAGTTGCCGATGCTCTCAGTTGAAAGGACTAAGGGGGAAGTAAAAAGCTACTTTTGCACGAATCGAGTTGTCGTCAACACTCATTGATCGAATCAAAGCGTCGCAAACATAAGCCTTACTAGAAGAGAACCTCAAGGACGAGATCATGACGAAGCAACATTTACTTTTGATGGAAGATAGTTCGGGGAGTAAATCTTTTCAACGGTCGAGTGTGGGTGCCTAAGATCGGAGGCAATCGAGAACTTCTTCTCAAGGATGCCCACAAATCAAAGTATTCTACCCATCCGAGAAGCACGAAGATGTATCAAGATTTGAAATTGCACTATTGGTGGCCGGTCATGAAGCTTGATGTGGCACGCTATGTGGAAAGGTGTGTGACTTTCTTATAAGTGAAGGTCGAGCACCAACGACCTTATGGAAGTTTACAACCTTTGGAGTTTCCGGAATGAAAATGGGAACACATCACGATGGATTTCGTGACAAAATTTCCAAATACCTTGAGAGGTAACGACACCATTTGGGTGATATTGGACCGCTTGACCAAGAGCGCGTATTTCTTGGCCATGCGGGAGACTCTACCTATGGAAAAGCTAGCAAAATTGTATATCGATGAAGTGATATCTCATCATTGTGTGTCGCTATCGATTGTTTCGGATCGGGATAGTCAGTTCACATCACATTTTTTGGATGGATTGCAGAAGGAATTGGGTACACGGGTGAAGTTGAGCACGACCTACCATCCCCAAACCGATGGCCAAAGCGAGAGGACAATCCAGACACTTGAAGACATGTTGCGGTCTTGTGTGATGATTTTGGGGGTAGTTGGGACTCGCACCTACCTTTGGTGGAGTTCGCGTACAACAATAGCTACAACTCAAGTATTAGAATGACATTGTTTGAGGTGTTGTATGGTTGAAAATTCCGAACTCCCATATGTTGGCTTGAAGCAATGGAAAAGTAGTTTACCGGACCCGATATTGTACAAGAGAAGGCAGACAAAGTGAAAGGCATTCGCGAGCGTTTGAAGGTGGTGCAAGACTGGCAGAAAAGCTATGCCGACAAGAAGAGGCGGCCGATAGAGTTCCAGGTGGGAGACCGTGTTATGTTTAAGGTGTCCCCTTGTAAAGGAATTATTTGGTTCTGAAAGTGTGGGAAGTTAAGTCCCCGTTTCCTTGGACCATTCACCGTGATTAAGCGGGTAGGACTTCAAGCCTACCAGTTGGAACTTCCCCCGGAAATGAGTGGAATCTATAACAAGTTTCACGTGTGTTACCTTCGTAAATGTTTAGCAGAGGAGGAGAGTGTTATCCCACTCTCCGATATTAGAATTGATGAAAGAAACCGTTTTATTGAGGAACCTAGGCGATTTTGGAAAGGAAGATGAAAAGGCTTCGTCACAAGGAAGTCACAATGGTAAATGTTCAATGGAAGCGCCATCCCAGTGCAAATGTGACTTGGGAGGCCGATGAGGATTTGAAGCGGAGATATCCACACCTCTTCACCTAGCAAAGATTTCGAGGACGAAATCTCTTCCAAGTTGGGGAGGATTGTAACACCCGAGATTTTGGTACGTTTCTGATTTGACCTCTTACTTTATTATTAATTTAAGTATTGAGATCGGGAGCTTTCGGGTTGAAAACAAAATAAAATCGGACTTCGGGACACCTCGGGAGATTGTGCCCGTGATTGTGACAGAGGTCACTCTCGCGGGGCACAACCGCGGAGTATTTACCGAATGGTGAGGGTGGTGTGCGACATTGCCAAGCGATAATGACATGTGTCAATATCGCAAGGCATACTCTCTGAGTTTGTACTGTAATGTACTTGGCTCAGGCGACATTGCCCAGCGAGAATGACCATGTCAATCTCGCAGGACATAGTCGCGGTCGGGGGGTTAGGCCCTTAAATACCCTAAAACCAATCTTTTCTTCATTTTACTGATTTGTGGAGCTACTAGGTGCTATTTTGGAAGATCCAAGAGGTAGGTTTTCCTCCCTCTTCATTCATTGCTACCCAATGTACGATTCTTATGCATTTATTGGGTTGATTTAAGTTGGTGGTGGTGATTAAGAACCTTGTTATTGAAGTGTCAAAGTCTCCTTTTAATTTCTACTCTCAAGTATCATTTCCTAGGGTTTCTTATAAACTTTCAAGGTGAGTTTTTCTACCATTGTTCTTACATATTTGCTAGAACCTACATGATTATAACTCTTATTTATGTTTTCTAACCATATGATGGGTTTTGTTGTATATTGACCTAAAAATGAGTTTTGGGAATGTGAGGGTTTCAAACCCAAAAAAGGATGTTGAGAAATGTAATTTTCAACTAAGACTTATGTTCTTCCTATGTCTTCTACTTATGTGAATACCAACCCTCTCCTCATGGGCGTTTGATGAACCCAAAGTGAGAATTAGGGTTTTGGGAAAAATACAAGTATTGAATTTATTATTTACAACCATGATTTGAGAAAGGGAATATGTGGTATTATTATTGATGGGTTATGTTAATAAAGTCCCCTCCACGATGGGAGTCAATATTTAATGTTAATAACCTTGTATACATGAATTGCTTACATACATGGTTAATGATGAATGTGTTAGCAAATTTTGATGCTTAGTCTTAGTTCAATGGATCCATAGGCACGGTGTTCTTGATACCCCGTTTTGGAGATTGAGTTCACCACTTTGGCACGGAATAGGCATCGGGTCACCATGATAAGTGTAACACCCTCAATCCTGGAAATAGCAACTAATTTAAAATTTTCTAAATACATCAATAATTCATTCATTTGCAAGCACAATTTAAGATTTAACCTCAATACACACATTTCATTCTATACATACAGTCTATATTAAGGACGGGTGCTACTAAAACCCCATGACAATCACTATCTCCAAACTGCGGAAGACTTCACCAACTACTTACAATTGTGTAAAGCTAAGGCTCAACTCTTCATAGTACTGCTAGAACCAAACCCCCAACTGGAACCTGATGCACATGCCGACAAATAAAAAGGTTAGGCTTAACGCCTAGTGAGCTCAAGAGTTTTCAACATTTAAAAATGAATCGTTAAAAAGGAAGAATGCAATTAAAATCATAATCTTTCAAAATGATATGCTTCAATCATGAAAACGACTCGTTTACCAATAATTATGCATTTTAAACGAAAGAGGCACCAATATAATCGTTAACCAAACCTAACTGTTTTAAGGGCTAAGATTCCAATATAAAACGTTCTTTCGTAAATTTAGATTTAACCCAAAACTTGCTCAAAATGAGAATAGGGAGAGGACTCCCAATTTTATAAAACGCGGGTAAAATGTTATATCTCGAAATACGCAAAACACGGGTGGAACATGACACACAACTCATAAACCATAGATGAAAACCCATATAAATAAGTATCGCCGTAAACACGGACATTAAACCCAATACTCACACAACCATAAAATGGAAAGAAACCAAATACCGAAACGTGGAAATGACGTATTTCATTCAAACCTTAATATACACAGGGGAAAGCCAATATTAAGGCCATCATTTACCGTTGGCCACACAAACCAACGATAATAAAATATGACAATTAACATTTAAAATGCTAATGGTCGACGACGGGGGAGACCCGTTTCCATCTTGGGTGACGAGAACACGTGAATGGGGTCATCCGTGATGTTACTGGATTTCACCACATATCCTGGATCTAGTTCTCATGTCATACCAGACATCACAATCCTCGGACCGTTTATGCCTCTAGTCATACTCCGTCGAGTTCCACCCCAAGGACTTATAAACACGGGTGCCTATCCAGTCTAGATGATTTATAACTCGGAGACTCGTGTCACCTATTGCCTACTCGCTAGCGGCCCAAACGGTCAACAGTTGTAACCAAATATCTCAGACCTTCCAAAACGGATAGACTTACGTGCTTATGGATCCAATACAATACTGTATAACATTACATGACTCCAATTGAATGATCAAAGCACCCAAAACATGTAACTCCCAAATGACACGAAATAAACGCCATCATACTCCAAAACTCCACAACGGTTTTTAGACCGGACAAACGTCATCAAGACTCCATTTAGTCAAAATCGAGCCAAAGGCCCAACAGTTTACGTAAATCTCCAAGGAAAACTATTGTAACATTAAAACACGCTTGGCCGACGGTTATGCAAATACGACGACCAAAAGTATGATTAATTCAAACTCATCATTGGTTGAGGCAAAACATTTTTCAAATGAACTCATACCCTTATATTTCCAAAATGCCTCATAACACAATAATATGCATTTTTCAAAAGGTTTATAAGATCAAATACGCAAAAGACGACATTTACATCAAATGAACTCCATTTATATATGTAAAATCGTCAAGGAAACATATCAACATGATTTATTTATCAAATTGTTCAAAAATCCCCAAAATGGGTGTTTCACCCTGTTTATAAAATTAAACCCTTCAATAATCAAGATTCACCAAAAACTCAATAGTTAATAATTTCCTGCAAGACATATAAACACTTTAAAATAATCATTTTTTCATGTACACCGTTTTCACAAATCAATTTGAACTCACCTTGCAAGATTTAGGCTAAATCTAGATTTTACCCCAACTTGAGCTTCCTTGAAAAAATTCCGAATCCACAAGCCAAATCCTTCCGAAACCTAGATACACAAATTTCAACCATAAACAAATACATTCAACCATTTAGAATCGATCCCCAAACATTTTACATCAAAATCTTCATTTTGGACAAAACCCTAATTTTGACCTATATCTTCCAAAATCTTCCAAACCGAAATTAGAGACATCAAATACTAGGGAACCATCAAGAAGGCATTTATAACTTATATTAAGGTTTAGAAATGGAAGGGATACACTTACCACTTAGGTTTTGATGAAAACCTAGAAAACCTAAAAATGAAGTTTGAGGTTGAAGAAGAAGATGGTGGACTCTTGGCCCTAGCTTCCAATCTTCACCACATGATGATGAAACACTTCAAGAACACAAGGATTGAACCCAAAATGAGTTAGGAATTGAGGGGAATGAAGAAGAAACGGTTTGGGAGAGAAAGGGAGAAGTTTGGGTGTGAAAAATGAGAAAAAAGGCTGAAACCCCGCACTTAACAGCACCCCTGCACCCTTGTGAGACTTTGACATGCGACATTGCCATGGGAAATGTCGCTGGTCATTGACGCCAGCCCCCTGCCCCCTTCTGTTTCATGTTGCGACTTTTCCCGGTGCGACTATGATATTGTCATTGTCGTCGAGCATTGTAGCCAAGCCCGTACCAAGCTCCGAAACTCGACTTTTTCAATGCCAATACCCCTGATACTCCAAGGAACTTCAAACAATGATTTCCTAACAAAAGTCCCGCCGTTTATAGGTTCCAAAAACGTCCAGGTAACCTTTACTTATCGAAAATTACGGGTGTTACAATAAGTAAGGTGTGGACCTATATGGTCGGGCATCGTCTCATGGGCAGTAAGGTGTAATTCCTTTGTGCTAGAGTTCCCGTTTTAGAACTCTCAAGAATAGACCTAGAGGGGTTGACTTGATGTTTTCGAGCAAAAGACTTAGAGGAGTTGAGCTCATTATGTGATTGGTGTTATTTGCACCATATTTAATCATTAATTGTTTACTTGATTTATTGATTTAGCTCATGGCTATATCCTCTGCGTGTCTTCAAATGGGTTTAGTACTTCTACTTTAATCGACTTATTCTCACTAGTCCTTAGCCTAACGCTTGTTCTTTGGTTGCCATATTTGGCAGGTAATCTTAGCGGTGGGACTCGTCGGGATTGAGGGGACGACCTTGGGGATCGTGAGTGGTTTTTTTGGGAGATTTAGTGACCGATGTACTTGATTCTTTTGAAGATACACATTTTGGAGGAATAGCGACACCCGACTATAATCTTGTTGATAGATTTAGATTATTAGGTTGTCATTTATTCTTCATTATATTTGGTTGTAAATGTCATACTTTATTCCCCGTCTTGGGATGAAACTCTTGGGTTTAAATTGTTATACCCTTATTATGCAGGTTTGAATTATTCCCTATTTTAGGGTGACGGGTTTCCCTATTTATAGACGTTATATTGCCGGATTTTCGAATTTTATTTCACTCCAATTTTAGGAGGTTACAAAGTGTCAGACATAAGTCATACAGGCACGTACGTTGCACATTCTCATCTGCAACACCCCCAAATTTGGTAAGAACAACTAATTTAAATTTTTAAATATAGCGTCAAATGAGGGACGAAACTTCCTCCTAACGAATCAAAACCCAATATGCCTCAAGTTAAAATTCTATAATTAACCTCAACAAATATAAACTTCAATAAGATACAAGGACTAAACCAAAGTCGGGTGCTACTTAACCCAATATCAGTTGCTCTTCACATAACCAACGCGGAAGACTTCACCAAGCTACTCACTTCTCGAGTTCACAACTAGCACTTCTCTCTTCACAATGTCACTAGAACTATTCCCAAACGAAGTCTGTTGCACATTGCGACAAATAAAAAGGTTAGGTTGACGTCTAGTGAGTTCAAGAGTTTTACATGAATAAATATATATTTAAAAGAAATGAACTTAATTTAAAATCGTAATCTCTCAAATGATTTACTTTAAACTTGGAGACGACTCTTTTCCAAAATCATATATTTCCAAAGATGGACACCTCATTACAAAACATTCTTTATAAAATGATGCAACTCAAACTTACTCGAAACGATAATAAGAATTAACTTCCCATTTTAAGAATCGTGGATAAAGTGTTGTATCCTAAACACTCAAACACGGGTGTGGCAAAACACACAACCCATAAATCATTGTTAAAACCCACATATACAATACGTCCGAAAAACATGGACACTAGGCCTAATACTCACGCGACCATAAAATGGAAAGAAACCAAATATCAAAACATGGGAATCACGTAATTCATTCAAACCTTAATATACATGGAGAAAGATCCAAAATTAAGGTTCTCATTTACTGTCAACCACATAAGACCAATGACAAGAGTAAAAAGTCAATATATTTAAAATGTTGTTAGCCGACAACGGGGGAGACCCTTATCCGTTGAGAGTGAGGGAACACAAAAGTATGCCACTCATGCAACGTTAATCGCATGACACCTCACGATATAAAAGCCCAAGTGTTCCTACGACTTCTTTAACAAGTTTCACCTCAAGTCAGTTGACCTTGATGAACATTCCGAAGAACTCCATCCCGAAGGCTCAGCACACTTAAAGACTACCTCCAAGGCATGACTTCAAGCGGCGGAGGTCCTAGTGCCTACCTCCTCGGTAGTACCACCAGACTCAACCCTCCTAGTGCCTACTTGTAAAGTTTCCAGTCGTAAAACATGGGTACCGATGTTCAACCCCGCAATACCCAATTGACCATCCAAAACAGACTGACTTACGTGCCTATGGATTCAATGCAATACAGTCTAACATTACATGACATCACATGAATGACCAACGCACTCGAGCATGTAATAAACATCAATATGCAACACGATACACAAGTAGATAAACCATAACTTGACTCTACATTGAGCCATTAAAACCGGACAATTGTCCCCAAGACTCTTTTAAGTCGACACCGAGCTAAAGTGCTCAAAACTCATTTTTTACCAACGATTAACAATCCTCAAATAATAAACGCACTTGACCCACGCCATGCAAACACATGCTCCAAAATACTTGAATAGACTCCAACATAGTTTAGATTGGGACAACTGGTTTTTCGAATGGTTTTATACTCTTTATTTCTTCAAAACGTCCCTTAACACAAAATCAAACATTTCTCATAAACAAACTTTTTACCAAATAAGTTCCATTCATGCAATAAATCATCAAAATACTTTTATTTATATCATATTCATCAAGATGCCCAAAATCCCAATTATGGGTGTTTTACAAAGCTTATAAAGTTAAATACTTCAAACAATCAACTCACCAAATAACCCAACAAATGATAATTTCATGCAACATATAAACACTTTAAAATGAACATTTTGGCATGTACAACGTTTTCACAAATCAACTTGAACTCACCTTGTTAGATTTAGGCTAAATCTAGATTTTACCCCAACTTGAGCTTCCTTGAAAAGACTTGAATCCATAAGCAAATCCTTCCAAACATAGATCAACAAGTTTACTATCATAAATATACATGTTCAACCATTTAGAATCGATCCCCAAACATTTTACATCAAAATCCTCAATTTGGCCAAAACCCTAATTTTGACCTAATTTCTTCAAAATCATCAAACCCAAATTTTGAGAAACTAATCACTAGGGAATCATCAATGGAGCATTTATATCTCATAATAAGGTTTATAAATGATAGGATAACTTACCACACAGGTTTTGGTGAAAACCTAGAAAACCCGAAAATCTCTAGTGTTAGAGGTGAGAACTCAACCTTGCATCAAAGGATGAAGCCATTAACAAATATGGAGAGGGAACACCTTGATCTTCATGGAAAAGCCCCAAAAATCGGTTAGGGTTCATGAGGAAGAGAGGGGAACCGATTTGGGAGAGAATGGGAGAGGTTAGAAGTGATAAAATGAAAAGAATGGCTGATAATCGGGTTTTAATCAACATCAGAGCCCTTAGGCGACATTGACACGGCGATTATGCCAAGCATAGTCGCCCGCTTCCACAAGCTTGCGGTACCACTCCCGCTATAATGACACGGCGATAGTGACACTTGTCACTGTCGTGGGCACTGTCGCTCCACCTCCTTCGAGCCTCCAAATTCGACTTCTTCCAACCGCAACGCTCTCGACACTGATAGGGATCAAAGGCAGTATGTTCCAAAGCACAAATTCATCAATTAGAAACCTCAAGAGACCACAGAGTGACTTTTGCTTACCAAAAATTACAGATGTTACAATCCTCCCAACCCTAAAAGAGATTTCGTCTTCGAAATCTAGATTACCATTAAACGTTGCCCGCAAAATAGGTTGTCTCTACTCCACTTGCCAGAACTACCACCATAACCTTATGTTGATACTCACGATAAATGTCCCCTTGGACACATCGCACTTATATCCGAGTGAACTCTTAACTTACTAGGGTAGCCTTTAACCATGAGACTGAGGTTGTCTCCCAACCTTGGGTGACATGTACTACCTTAAGGGTAGTTTGTGAACTCAATATCTCCCTGACAAATCCGTGTCAGTTCAACACGATTCTGGATCTGTATTCCGATGATCACACCAACCCAAAGTATTCCCCAAAATTCCTTAATCATTCCCTCTTGTCATTGGTAGAGCCATCCTTCCAGGGACGTGCCAAAACGTTCTCCACGGGGTCGGTTTATTCAAATTCGGCGATTGCACAACTCCAAACTATACTTAAGCATCAATCATCTAGCCGATATAAACCTTCACCGTAACAAGAAAATCTTAATCATTGATACTTACTAGCATCTAACATTATTAAGGTTACCGCTTAAATTGAAAACACACAGGATTCATCGGGTATGTTCTGAAGTACCCCAGCGAACATTGTCCTCGAATCAAATATTGACACCTATCCTCATAACGACTATATCGCAAACGTGGGTGTATCGCCAAATATTTCATTTCAGATTAGTATTTTTCGAATTTAAAGTTGACACCTAACACGACACTAAATTTCCACTCTTACATCTCTAACAGACGAACCACAATATTCCCTTTATTCACAAGGCTCATTAAGGGGATACCCCACCAACACATAACATGATGACGAGCGAACGAGCAAACCATCAAATTAAATCCAACCATATGCAAATAACCACATAGGGTTTCAACCCGAAATTTACCAAGGGGGAAAAACCACCACTTGCCTAATGAGATAATAATATAGATCTACTACCTCAAACAATCATACCTGATCCGACCTCACGGGGTTGAATTCCCATAACTCATTCCTACCAACCATTCAGATCATTTGCATTTTCGATTCCCAAGGGCGTATCTAGTCCCTTATCACCAGTCCTTTCACGATAGGGGTTTAAATCTATAGCCCTAATGAGTTCAAGGTTTTCAGATTAATATGCCTAGTCGAAATTTTATAAAATGATCAAATGCAAAAGCTTTATAACAATTAAAGGTACGTGTAAAACCCACTACCGTTTACTCGACAGTTTCGCAAAGTGGCAACAAGCGTCACACTTATAAAATCATTTCAAAAAGCATGTAATCGTTACTTACGTTAACAATGATAATGAACAAGGATGCACAATAAAACTTTTCAAATGGACCACTATGGTCCTAACATGCATAAATTTGCAACATGAATGAGAAATAATTTTACGTACAAAAACAGTGTATAACAAGACGTTTGTGCAAAGCTCCAAAAGGGAAGATTTACGTAATCAAGTTTCAAAAATTTATCATTTAACCATATAATGACATGAAATAAAATTTCCAATAAGGCCCACATACATCAGTTTATTTCTCAAACCTAGTAAAACGATAGGTACATACGATTTATCAAACGTGGATAAATTTTAAATCGATTTCAAACTTTAGGCCACGAGAATAAAATGTTCTTGACCAATTAAGATAGTGGCTACAAAGCCATGCATATTAACAAATCAATATATCGAATTTGCATGAACCTTTATGTAACACCCCGAATTTTTAGACCTTGGTGGTTTAATATCAGTATTTTTGGTTATTAAAAGCTCCCAAACTATCATAATGATTTTAGTATTGTTCGGGTTAAGTTTTTAGCGTCGAAACGAAATCGGACAACATCTGGGAGAGCCCAGTGACTATGCCCCGCGATTGTGCCAAGGGCACTGTCGCCAGGGCAATGTCGCGCGAGGTGTACCACCTACGGTACATCCTCCGCAATTGTGACCCGCGATTGTGCCCCTGGCACAATCGCCAGAGCACTATCGCGCGAAGTGAGGTCTAGACGATAAATTATCATTTAATGCCATTTTTGGGGGTTTAGAACATTATTTGGATCAGCAGCTCCTTGAAGACGTTTACACACACCAAAGGTGCAATTTTCACACACACTCTTCCCTTTCTCTCCTCATTAATTGCTAGGTGAGTATATCATTAATGGTTGGTGATTCTTAGGGTTTTAAGTTCATAGAAGTTTACTCCTTCAAGTTCAAAGGGTGGAAGTCTCCATTTCACCTACTTCTCATTCTAGGGTTTGGTTCATCTAATCTCTAGTTAAGCTTTCTTACTTACAAACATTCATCTATGCATCATTACTTGCTTATTTGTGATTTAGGTTGTGTTCAATGTTAACCTAAAATCTAGGGTTTTGTATGTTTTGGGTTGAATACCTTTGAAGTGAGTGTGAGGGTCTAAACATCTTGTGAGGATTCATTTATCTAAATTAATGGATGAAAAGTGGATTAGAATAAATATCTACATTTCCAAGGGGTTAAAACCAAAGGCATAAAATCTTATCAGCAGTTGGAGTCAAATCATTAATTGGGGATTATATGTGGCTAAATGAGTTTCGGTTTATTATAAGGAATATGTAACAAGTACAATTATGTTATTTTTCAAGAATATGCTTGCATGAAAGTTGTTAACCTTACTTGCTCATGGTCTACATGGGAAGTCTTATGTTTATTTCCTTGTGCACGAGGATTTAGATGGTATGCATAGTATATTGCATGTTTATTGCCTTGGGCAATGCGAGTAGCCAATAGGGGACGCGAGTCCCTTAGTTGGAACTCGGCTAGATTGGATAGGCACCCTTGCCTGTAAGACCTTGAGGTGTAACTCGACGGGGTAAGCGCTAGAGGCAGAGACGGTTTGAGGATTGTGATGTCCGGCGTGGCATGGTAACTAGAACCGGGGCTGGACGGTGAAATCCTATCTAGATCGCGGGTTATCCCGTTTTATATGGAAGTTGTCTATACTATATCTGTACACGAAAAATTCAATGTCCCGATTGGGAGGTTACGACATTGATCTCAATGCATGGGAGCCGGTAACATTTAATTACCATTCTATTTACATTATAATTGGTACCTTCATAAAAATCGTTAGACTTCATCCTAACACTTGTGTTCATGTTTAATGGTTCACAGGTTCCGCTAGCGGTGCGAATAGGACGTCTTGATTGTCGGGATCGCACCTAGGATTCCTCCTTGGACCGGGCATTTTTGGGAAATCGAGAAAGAGCGTTTTGAAGTCATAGTGACACCCACCTTAATCTTAGTTGTTAAATGTTCTAGATTAAATAGGTTGTCATGTTTATGTCTTATTGTCACCGCTACTTCTTTGTAGAACTACCCCAACTCTTTTGGGTTATATTCATCATATTTACAGGTTTTGGATTCGCCTTATTTTAGACGTTATATTGCTGAAATTTTAAGTTTTATTTTACCCCAATTTCTAGGGTGTTACAAGTTGGTATCAGAGCTCTAGTTTAAGTGAACTAGGTATATAAACTCGATGCCTAGACTTAAGCTAAGACTATTAAGCTGTGAACTACAAGCTTTGGGTAGAAATTTCTAAGATGGGACGACCTTAGAGTCAACAGAAACTACGTCGTTGAGAATTGTAAAAGTGGTAGCGAGAATTTTTATGTAGTGTATGTTCATAATTTCAATTAGCTACTGTTATTATGAATATATGCTTACGTGAATGTACTTGAATTACTATGATTATGATAATCAAGGGACTGTATGAGTATGTTTCTTGTGTAAATCTAGTGTTGCTTATTTCTATTTCCTTTCCTGAATGGTGTGACAGATCCGGAATGATAAATACTCGGAGTCGACCGCTAATCGAAGGAGAAATGCATGAAGACAGTTCATCCAACCTAAATCCGGTAGTGCGGGTGGCGACTGTCGTTCCTCACAACATGCCGCCGATATTCACCGGAGTAGAAGAGCACTTACCTAGGGTGGAGTTTGCATCCACAAATCCGGTCATTCAAGTTGCCAACCCTCAGACCGATGTGATGGCTAGTGTTATGCAAATGGTAACTTCAGCCATGGAAAAACAACAAGAGGTATTTCTGAAGATGTTAGAGGACAGAGATGCCAGCCTCCAAAGGCCGGAAGTGGTTACGGATAATGCGATAGCCGGTTCGGGTGGTACCGGAGGTGAGAATCGTACTGAGGGGTTGGTTGTCCTAGAAATAAGACAAGTAGGGAAGGGATGTTCGTATAAGTCCTTCATGGGTTGCAAGCCGCCAGAGTTCGTCGGGGCCGATGATCCGGTGGCATGCATGAAGTGGTTGAGGGAAACTGAGCAGGCCTTTAGGGCTTGCAGTTGTGATGAGAGCCAGAAGGTGAACTTTAGTTCACAAATGCTTCGTGGTGCGGCCTTGATCTAGTGGGATGTCCACACCGCAACCATAGGGGAAACCGTCTTGGCCAAGATGTCATGGGCCACATTCAAGAAGAAAGTTATGGAGGAATATTGTAATGAACACGAAATGGACCTGATCGAAGAAGAGTTCCGAGCGCTAAAGAAAGGGGATTTGACGGTGAGGGAGTATACCCATCTCTTCATGGAAAAGCTTAATCTTGTGGGGCACGTGGCCCCGATCGAAAAAGAACAGATAAAGGCCTATCTGAAGGGCCTACCCGCGGACATGGGAAACCGAGTCCAAAACTCGAAAGCCACGACTCTTCGAGATATCATCGAGGAAGCCAAGGTAATGGAAAGGGTCTACGCTAAAGACAAGGAAGAGAAGTCTAAGGCCGCAGAAAAGAGGAAAAGAGGAAAAGTGAGGTATCGCCGAGTTCGTTCAAGAGACCGAGGTTCCAACCGAATGTTTGAAACTTTGATAATCGCCGGGAGGCGAATTTGTGTCTCAAGTGCAAAAGCAAGCACTTTGGTCCTTGCAACTCCAACCCTAGACAAGTCTCGTGCTTCAAGTGTGGTAAGTTGGGTCACTCAAGTCCGTAATGTCCCATGCCAGAAACAATCTGTTACGAATTCCAGGAGCCGGGGCACATGAAGAGGGATTGTCCCAAGCTAAGGGGTGGAGCTAGAGGAGGAAACCCACCGATTCAACCGAAGAGGGAAGCCGTTCCTAAATCTCAAGGGAGGGCCTTACAAATGTCAAGGGAAGAAGCAAAGGAAACCACCGACGTGGTTTCGGGTACGTTCTTACTCAACTCACTTGCCGCTAAGATGCTATTTAATTCCGGTGCAAATTTCTCTTTCGTGTCTCTTGCTTTTTGCAAGGAATTGCATGTGCCTACTAATACTCTTAGTGATGCTTTAGTAGTAGAAATAGCAAATGGGGAGCAAGTGATCTTACGGGAAGTAATGGAGAAATGCCATCTAGATATCAGTGGAGAGATTTTTGAAGTGGACCTACTCCCTATGGCAATCGGGAGTTTCGACGTGGTGATTGGAATGGACTGGTTGTCATGAAACAAAGCGGAGATTCTATGTTCGAAGAAGATGATCAGATTACCGACTTCACGTGGGGGTTTCGTCTTTGTCTACGGAGAGAAGCGTAAAGGTGAAGTGGCTCTCATTTCTTCCATCAAAGCAAGTAAGTGTCTTGCAAAGAATTGTCCATCGTTCCTTGCCTACGTGTTGGATGCTAAGGCGGAGAAGAAAAAGATTGAAGATGTTCGGGTCGTTGGTGAATACCCGGATGTCTTTCCGAACGATCTACCGGGCTTGCCGCCCGACCGCCAAGTGGAGTTCAAAATCGATTTAGTCCCGGGAGCGGCACCGATAGCCCGTGCACCTTATCGCCTCACCCCGACCGAAATGCAGGAAATGATGTCACAACTTCAAGAGTTGTTAGAGAAGGGGTTCGTGAGACCGAGTTCCTCGCCTTGGGGAGCCCCGGTACTCTTCGTCAAGAAGAAGGACGGGTCGATGCGGATGAGCATCGACTACCGAGAATTGAACAAGGTGACCGTAAAGAACAAGTACCCCTACCTAGAATTGATGATCTCTTCGACCAACTGCAAGGAGCCGGATGTTTCTCCAAAATCGATCTTCGATCGGGTTATCATCAAGTGAAGGTTCGTGAAGAGGACGTTTCCAAGACGTCCTTTAGAACTCGTTATGGACACTACGAGTTCTTGGTTATGCCTTTTGGGCTAACTAACGCACCGGCAGTATTCATGGATTTGATGAACCGAGTTTGCCGACCTTTCCTAGATAAGTCGGTCATAGTATTCATCGATGATATCTTGGTGTACTCGAAGAATGATGAAAAGCACGAGAGACATCTCCGAGAAGTGTTAGAGGTTTTAAGGGATGAAAAACTCTATGCCAAATTCTCCAAGTGTGAAGTTTGGCTAAGAGAGGTTCAGTTTTTGGGTCATGTGGTGTCATGTGAAGGAGTGAAGGTGGATCCGTCAAAGATTCAGGCTATGATGAATTGGGAACCGCCAAAAAGTCCCACGGAGATTCAGAGTTTCTTGGGCCTAGCCGGGTACTATAGAAGATTCATCCAAGATTTTTCTAAGGTCGCCTCACCTTTGACGTCTCTGACAAGGAAGAATGTGAAGTTCCTTTGGACCGAGAAGCAAGAGCAAGCCTTTCGGACCTTGCAAAGGAAGTTGTGTGAAGCGCCGATATTATCCCTACCCGAGGGAACCAAAAACTTTGTGGTCTACAGCGATGCGTCCAAAATGGGTTTGGGGTGTGTCTTGATGCAAAGAGGCAAGGTCATAGCTATGCATCGAGGCAATTGAAGGAGCACGAAAAGAATTACCCGACTTACGATCTCGAACTAGCGGCGGTAGTGTTCGCTTTGAAGTTATGGCGTCACTACCTATACGGTACAAAGTGCACCCTTTTCACCGATCATAAAAGCCTAAAATACGTCTTCGATCAAAAAGAGTTAAATATGCGGCAAAGGAGATGGCTCGAGCTACTCAAAGACTATGATTGTGAGCTTCAATATCATCCCGGAAAAGTAAATGTGGTCACGGATGCCTTGAGCCGGAAGGAGTATAGTTGTGGTGTTCAAGCCACCTTTGCAAGGGTGGATGTGGTCTCAAGCTTAATCGATAAAATCAAGGTAGCACAGTCGGAAGCACTTCTTGAAGCCAACCTCAAAAGTGAAATCATGGTGAAGCAACACCTCCAGTTGACCGAGGATAGAAAAGGTTTGAAATTGTATCAAGGTCGAATTTGGGTGCCAAAGATTGGAGGATGTCGGGACTTGTTATTGGAGGACGTGCACAAGTCCAAGTACTCAATTCACCCGGGAAGCACTAAGATGTATCGGGACTTAAAACTCAACTATTGGTGGCCGGTGATGAAATTAGATGTGGCTAGTTATGTGGACCAATGCATAACTTGTCTACAAGTGAAGGCGGAGCACCAACGACCATACGGTAGTCTCCAATCCTTGGAAATACCGGAGTGGAAGTGGGAGCACATCACCATGGACTTTGTGACCAAGCTACCGAAGACCTTGAGGAATCACGATACCATTTGGGTAATTGTGGACCGCTTGACCAAAAGCGCGTATTTCTTGTCCATGCGAGAGACCCTACCGATAGAAAAGTTGGCTAAGTTATACATAGATGAAGTGGTATCGAGGCATGGAGCACCACTTTCCATTGTATCCGACCGGGATAGCCGTTTCACGTCTCATTTCTGGGATAGTTTACAAAAGGAGTTGGGCACAAGGGTTAAGTTAAGTACCGCTTATCACCCACAGACAGACGGATAGAGTGAGAGGACCATCTAGACTCTTGAAGACATGTTGAGGTCGTGTGTTATTGACTTCGGGGGAAGTTGGGATGCGTACCTTCCACTAGTGGAGTTCGCCTACAACAACAGTTACCACTCAAGTATAGGCATGGAGCCATTCGAGGTATTGTACGGAAGAAAGTGTAGGACACCCGTGTGTTGGTTAGAAGTGGGAGAGAAACAGTTTGTCGGACCAAAGATTGTGCAAGAGACAGCCGACAAAGTGAAAATCATTAGGTAGCACTTGAAAGCGTCACAAGATCGGCAAAAGAGCTACGCGGACAAAAAGAGAAGACCGGTCGAGTTCCAAGTGGGAGAGCGGGTAATGCTGAAGGTGTTGCAGTAGAAAGGATTGATAAGGTTTGGAAAGCGTAGGAAGCTCAGTCCCCGTTTCCTTGGACCTTTCACTATCATCGAGCGTATTGGACTTCAAGCCTACAAGCTGGATCTTCCGCCGGACGGAGATGCACGGGATCCATCCCACATTTCACGTTTGCTATTTACGAAAATGTCTCGCCGAAGAAGAAAGCGTCATTCCCCTATCGGAGATTAGAGTGGACAGCAATCGATGCATAGAGGAGCCCGAATCTATCCTCGAGCGAAAGACGAAGAAGCTAAGGCACAAACAAGTGGTTATGGTGAAGGTCCAATGGAAGCACCACCACAGGACTAATGTAACATGGGAGTCCGAAGAAGATATGAGGAGGCGATACCCTCATTTGTTTGGCTAGTTGGGATTTCGGGGACGAAATCCATTCTAAGGGGTGGAGGATTGTAACACCCCGAATTTTTATACCTCGATGGTTGAATATCAGTATTTTTGGTTATTAAATGCTCCCAAGCTGTCATAATGATTTTAGTATTGTTCGGGTCAAGTTTTTAGCCTCGAATCGGAATCAGACAGCGGTTGGGAGAGCCCGGCGACTATGCCCCGCGATTGTGCCAAGGGCACTGTCGCCAAGGCAATGTCGCGCGAGGTGTACCACCTACGGTACATCCTCCGCGATTGTGACCCGCGATTCGCCAGGGCACTATTGCACGAAGTGAGGTCCAGACGAGAAATTCTCATTTAATGCCATTTTTGGGGGTTTAGAACATTATTTGGATCAGCAGCTCCTTGAAGACGTTTACATACACCAAAGGTGCGATTTTCACACACACTCTTCCCTTTCTCTCCTCATTAATTGCTAGGTGAGTATATCATTAATGGTTGGTGATTCTTAGGGTTTTAAGTTCATAGAAGTTTACTCCTTCAAGTTCAAAGGGTGGAAGTCTCCATTTCACCTACTTCTCATTCTAGGGTTTGGTTCATCTAATCTCTAGGTAAGCTTTCTTACATACAAACATTCATCTATGCATCATTACTTGCTTATTTGTGATTTGGGTTGTGTTCAATGTTAACCTAAAATCTAGGGTTTTGTATGTTTTGGGTTGAATACCTTTGAAGTGAGTGTGTAACAAGTACAATTATGTTATTTTTCAAGAATATGCTTGCATGAAAGTTGTTAACCTTACTTGCTCATGGTCTACATGGGAAGTCTTATGTCTATTTTCTTGTGCACGAGGATTTAGATGGTATGCATAGTATATTGTATGTTTATTGCCTTGGGCATTGCGAATAGCCAATAGGTGACGCGAGTCCCTTAGTTGGAACTCGGCTAGATTGGATAGGCACTCTTGCCTGTAAGACCTTGAGGTGTAACTCGACGGGGTAAGCGCTAGAGGCAGAGACGGTTTGAGGATTGTGATGTCCGGCGTGGCATGGGAACTAGAACCGGGGCTGGACAGTGAAATCCAATCTAGATCGCGGGTTATCCCGTTTTATATGGAAGTTGTCTATACTATAACTGTACAGGAAAGATTCAATGTCCCGATTAGGAGGTTACGACATTGATCTCAATGCATGGGAGCCGGTAACATTTAATTACCGTTCTATTTACATTATAATTGGTACCGGCATAAAAACCGTTAGACTTCATCCTAACACTTGTGTTCATGTTTAATGGTTCACAGGTTCCGCTAGCAATGCGAATAGGACGTCTTGATTGTCGAGATCGCACCTAGGATTCCTCCTTGGACCGGGCATTTTTGGGAAATCGAGAAAGAGCGTTTTAAAGTCATAGTGACACCCACCTTAATCTAGTTGTTAAATGTTCTAGATTAAATAGGTTGTCATGTTTATGTCTTATTGTCACCGCTACTTCTTTGTAGAACTACCCCAACTCTTTTGGGTTATAGTCATCATATTTACAGGTTTTGGATTTGCCTTATTTTATACGTTATATTGCCGAAATTTTAAGTTTTATTTTACCCCAATTTCTAGGGTGTTACACTTTAAAAGTGGTATCAACAACCGCTACACACAAAACAACCTTTAGTATGAGCTACCACAGACTCCTCATACGTTTACTCACGCCATGGTGTAAATTCATTCGTACACTAAACAACATACGACAAAATGCTTGCAAAACTCAAAGCAGAATTTTCATGATATCAAACTCCCAAAGTTTTCTTTCTTTAGTCGTACACGATGCGGAATAAGATTCCCCCAAAATTTGCATGAGACAGTTATTTCACAAAACTAGTACGGTGGTATGTGTATGCACTTTGGTAAAAATATTGAATAATTTACGTCGTTCTCAAGTTCCAAGCCAGATCGACAATATGTTTTTCCTCGCTTTAAAATGTTGGCTAAACACCATGACAAAAATTTCCAAATAAAACATGCATGCATATTACGCGCAACCAAACTTCCCGCACAAAACTCACGGGAAAAACAATACAACGGGACGACACTAAAATTACTACTTTAAATTCACAAAATTGTGCGGAATAAAAATTCTAAATAAAACTCAAACACCAAAATAATGGAAGATAACTCTTCGTCCAAAACCTTAACATATGTGGAGGAGATCCAATGTTAAAGTCATAAACCGCAGTTACTTGTCCAAGACCCTAAACAACATCGAATTACGCACTTCGCAATATCCAAAATAGCATTGGATAAAAATGGGAATAAAGAAAGTCTCAACAAAGTTTGCAACCTCATGCAATCAAATAATTTTACGCATGTTTAAAATCATAGTTTAAAACTTTGTGTGTGCTAAAACGTCTCCCCAAGATTTTGTAATATAACTCACATGATGATTTCGAAAACATGAAAAATAATCGATGCAATTTATCTCAGAAATAAATTTTGTGCATGAATTTGGTCGGCACCCGCGTCTTAGAACCACGCTTCTCAATTTCCAATCGTACTATCGTCATCTGGATACTCAACACCTTAAGGCAAAAACTCATGGGTTTCATAGGTTCACCTAACAATTCTCCTCGAATAATGCCGGTTCCAATAGTTTATGGTTCGGATCCAACCCATCATTCCGATCCGAAACGATCCACTTAATGCCATCACAATGCCTACTGTCACTATAAGTGACGAATGCTAAGAGCATCAACTTCTCCTAACGGTTTCCTACTTAGAACTTCCTTCACTACCCCAACGCTCGTCACATCAAAGTAGTCCAAGCATACACACGTAACGTGTAGGTTCACCATAACACTGGCCAGGTGCAATTATGAACGTACTGTACATGATCATTCTTGCTACTCTCGACGTGATTCCCATTCCTAGTAACTCCATTAACCTCAAAACATCAAATCTTACAGTGCTTATGGGTGCAACTCTCTCTCAATCACTTAAAGAACACTAGTTTGAGTCTAGGCATTCAAAATCAACATCTAATTCTCTCAAACTTAAGCTCTGATACCAACTTGTAACACCTTCAAATTTGGTAAGAGCAACTAATTTAAAATTTTAAATATAACGTCAAATGAGGGACAAGACTTCCTCCTAACAAATCAAAACCTAATATACCTCAAGTTAAAATTCTATAATTAATCTCAACAAATATAAACTTCAATAAGATACAAGGACTAAACCAAAGTCGGGTGCTACTTAACCCAATACATGTTGCTCTTCACATAACCAACGCGGAAGACTTCACCATGCTACTCACTTATCGAGTTTACAACCAACACTTCTCTCTTCACAATATCACTAGAACTATTCCCAAACGAAGCCTGTTGCACATGCCGACAAATAAAAAAGTTAGGCTAACGTCTAGTGAGTTCAAGAGTTTTACATGAATAAATATATCTTTAAAAGAAATGAACTTCATTTAAAATCATAATCTCTCAAATGATTTACTTTAAACTTGGAGACGACTCTTTTCCAAAATCATACATTTCCAAAGATAGAAACCCCATTACAAAACATTCTTTATAAAATGATGCATTTCAATGGAGCATTTATATATCATAATAAGGTTTAGAAAAAGAGAGGATAAACTTACCACATAGGTTTTGGTGAAAACCTAGAAAACCCCAAAATCTCTAGTGTTGGAGGTGAGAACTCAACCTTACATCAAGGGATGAAGCCATTAACAAATATGGAGAGGGAACACCTTGATCTTCATGGAAAAGCCTCAAAAATAGGTTAGGGTTCATGAGGAAGAGAGGGGAACCGATTTGGGAGAGAATGGGAGAGGTTAGAAGTGATATAATGAAGAGAATGGCTGAAAATCGGGTTTTAATCAACATCAGAGCCCTTAGACGACATTGACATGGCAACTATGCCCTTGGCATAGTCGCGGGGCATAGTCACACACTTCCACAAGCCTGTGGTACCACTCCCGCGATAATGACACGTCGACAGTGGCACTTGTCACTGTCGCGGCCACTATCGCCCCACCTTCTTCGAGCCTCGAAATTTGACTTCTTCCGACCGCAACGCTCTCGAAACTGATAGGGATCAATAGTTTTGATTTATCACTATGAGTACAAACATTCATACACTTTTGACATTTCAAATCGTTTGAACTTGTACATGTCAAACTAACACTATCACTGACATTACATTTATTAGCAACACCTTTATTTTCACACTTCTTCACCCATTCTCCTTTATCATTTTGCTTTCTCAAATCTGAAACAAGAAATGAAACCTTGTCAGTTTTCTTCTTAAAAGATGATATTTTCTTTGAAGTACCAGAAGCTTCACCTATCTCAAAAATACTTGGAGGATATTCTGAAGTTTCAGTATAAACAACAGATGTTTTGGAAGTGATAGTCTCAAACTATGGGTTTGAATGAACATTCCATTTCTGAGATTCAAACATCCTTTTTCATTCAAATTTTGCTTAAACAAATAAACTTTTAAAGCATTTAACTATGTTGAGAGTCTGATTCTCAACATCAGTGTCTGATTCATACTCATCATACTGACATTGAGTTTCAGGTATATCTGTTTCATTGTTGGCTGATTCTGTCGGTGAAACCGTAGAAAAAAATGATTGAAATTCAACAAATTTCGGTTTTCTGGTTTTATAACTTTTGTTCAATTCATTATAAGAAAAACCAACAGATTTAAAACTTGAAATTGAATCAGCACAACATTATGTATCATCATCAATCACTTCTTTACCTTTAGCAGATATGTCAGACTTAAGAGTTTTAGCTTTAACGAAAGTATCATGAATGCTCGGGATTTTCTTAGGTGTTGACCCCAATTTTTCAAAATTATACAAGTTTTCTGGGGCTCGCTTCAAAACATCGTTTTCCTCAAAACCTAAACCCGTTTTAGCATTATAAAAGCGGACATCTTGGAGATTATTTGTTAATAAATTCAATATTTGATCTGTCTGTCCTCTCTTTAAGTTCAAATCCTCTAGCTGCTTGATTTTGCTATAAGCCTCATTTCGCTCCTGAAAACAAGCTTCAAACTTGATTTGAAAATCACCTTTTTCAGAATTTAAATTAACAAGATTCCTTTCAAGCTCAGTAATTTTAGACTTCAAATCTTCTTTTTTTCTTCTTCAAGACATCTTTATCAGATTCTTTTTCCTCAACGACAACCTTCAATAATGTGTTTTCATCTCAAAAACTCATCATTGATTGTCTTTCGTTGTTAACTTTGACTTTTAAGTTCTCAAACTCTTTTTCCATATTTTGAATCTGAGCCATAAGAGATTGAACAAGTTCAGAATTAGACAGAGTACTAACCTTAGAATCACACTCAGATTCAGAAGATGTTTCAGCTTCATCACTAACCTTGGCCATCATACACACTTGTGTGAAGTGTGCTGATTCTTCATTGGAGCTTTGGAAAAACCAATTCTCTTCCTCAGCCATAAGCTCTTTACCCTCTTCAACCTTCTTTGCAATCATAGATTTCTTTGGGTAGTACTCTGAGTTCTTTAATCGTTTGAACTTCAAGTCCTTTGAGAAATGGCCAGGCTTACCACAGTTGTAACACCTGCCATACTTAGGCTCAACATTCTCTTCTTTCTTTCCTTCTCTTTTCTCAACTCTTTTCTCTTCTTTCTTCTCATCTCTCTTTCCTTCCTTCTTCTCAAACCTTGGCTTGTACTTTTCAGATCTATCTCTCATGTACCCTTCATACTTTGTCTTTGAAAATCTCTTCTTTCCAAAACTTCTTTGAAATTGCTTGGTAATGAGAGCCAGGTTGTCAGCAAACCTTTGAACATCTTTATGAGAATGTTTTTCAGCTTCAGAGGAGGAATCTTCAGAACTGGATTCAGTAAGTTATGTGAGAAGAGCTCTAGATTTCCTTGACTTGTACTTTGATGAAGAACTGGATTCAGAGCTTGATCTTTTCTTTCTTTCAGATAACAAGGCTAGTTAATCTTTGACAATCTTTTTCTCTTCACTAAGCTGCTTTACCTCATCTTCATGTTGAGATAGCGTTGTAAAGATGTCATTCACGTCTTCCTGTGCCATGTCTTTCGTCATCTGAATGTTGATAGCATAGCTTTTCCACTCAGGATTCAAGTTCTTGATGAACTTGTAATTGATCTCAGATGCAGTTTTGTTCATCCCATTTCTTCTTAAGTCATTCAGAATAACATTGAAGCGTGTATAAGTATCCAAAAGAGTTTCTCCTTCCTTTGCATGAAAGACTCGTAAGCATTGATGCTTTAGTTCAGTTTGGCTTGAATGGATTTCTCAGTACCCTAGAATTGTCTTTCCAGCTCGTCCCACATGGCTTTAGCAGATTCTCTACTGTCTACTCTGTTGTAGATGTCATTCGGAATAGCCATGATGAGGTAGATAAGGGCCTCTTCATCAATCTTGTGAAGTTCCTTCTCCCTTTCACTATAGTATTGATATGGTCTTGGCACATGTTGGTCTGGAATTTCTGGAGAAGTTTTCGTGGCCGCTTGTCTAGGTAGTGTTACCACTGGTTGAACTGGACCACCAATTATGGACTTCATATAATCTATGTTCTTGTGATTCAAGAACTGAATCATCCTTCTCTTCCACTGTGAATATTCTTTGATAGACATGACCGGAGGCTTTGATTGAGAACCCATTGAAAGCAATTCTTTAGACATGATGAGAAAATTGATTAATCTGCACACAAAATTTTTCATATGTCGGAAAAGATTATGCTTGGCTCATATGAAAAATTTTGGGTTGTACAAATTCAAGTTTTGAATGAATTTGCTCAGATTCTTAAAAACATGAGAAAACTGGAACAACATCATGATCAGAGATAAATGCAGCGGAATAAAGTAGATGTACTCACAGTTTCTCATTAGTCAGAAGCTAAAATCTTTGAAGAACGAGTCCTAAACTGACATGTTTAGAAGTCAAAAACCATTGAAGTACGGGTTCTAAGCTGATGTACTTAGAAGCCAATTTTTCTCTTACTCCCCCTTGACATTTGATGCCTGCAACTTAGAATCAATCTGAGATTTTGGTACCCACTTGTATTTGGGACCACGAAAGTTAGTTACAGTTCTTGTGGGGAAAAACTTGTTAGATTTTACACTAGAAGCACAAGAAATATAATCAGACAAATGAACATAGGAATTAGCAGAAGAGAAAGCATAATCATCTGAACTAGAATCAGAAGAAGAATATGAGACATTTTTGGAAATTTGAATCATTTGCTTTATTGAATATTTTGAAATTTTGTTACAAGAAGCAAATGAATCACTTTTATATTGTTTGTCTACATATCTATCCTCATCAGTCGTAGAATCATCTGATGACCGCTTCACCCTCCATATGTGTTTTGAAGAAGTGCTCAAAGTCCTATCTGAAAGAATTGAATCAGAAGAATTAGGATTTTCAGAAATAACAATATCTTTCTTCTTTGACTTCTTTGACCTTCTTCTTTTACGCTTTGGTTTATAATAATCATCATTTAGCGTAAAAGATTCATCAAGAATTTTCGATTTAATATTTGAATCAGAAGAAGCAATTTTACCTAAGAAACCCAACTGATCAACTAATAAATCTGAACTTGCCTCGGAGTCAGAAAAAATTTGAGAAAAATTTTCAGATTTTAGAAATTCGTTTTTGTTTTCCTTAGAGTCAGAAGAAAGGCCAGAAATAGAATCTTGTTTTTGAGAAAATAATTTTTCTTCAAGACTAGAAGTCATAAAAGAAAGAATAATATCAGATTCAATTTCATTTTGAATATTGTTATCTTCCATTTTATCTTCAAGGTCAATGATTTTGCCTTCTAATAGTAATGGAGGAGTATATCTCTTAGAATCATAAAAGATTGGAGAGATATTTCCCTTATCAGGTTTAGTGGCATATATATCAACATAATCATCAGACAATGAAAACTTAATGGGAGATGTTTCATTTAAACTTTTTCTGCCTTTCTTTGATTTATCAGGAAAATATTTGGCATTTTCGCTTGTATAAACAAAAGAAATTTCCTTTTTCTTATTATTCATCCTTTTCTCATTTTCGATTTCTAACACTTGCTTTTCATTCAACCAATTAATTTTAAATTGAGGAGCATATTTAGCAAGTGTTAGATACTCGAATTTATATAAGGTAGGGGATTTTTCTATCGCATTGTTTAAACAATGTGGATTTTCAAAACCAAGTCCCCATTTTTCTTTTTATAGACTCATAACTCCGCGGTTTGTTCAAATAAATAGTTTGTTCAGATTGATTCTTCGATATAATTTTTCTTCCAACTCATTTATTTTATCTGAAAAAATATCTTTTAATTTGGTCATTTCAGTCAAAGATTCAAGATAAGTCATATTTGATTTTTCTAAATCATCTAATTTCTTTTGAAATATATCTTTTGTATGATCCAAAATAGATTTTTCATCTTTCAAAGAAATTTGTAATTTATCAATCAAATCTGACTTTTCTGAATTTAAATGCTTTTCAGATAAAAACTTTGAGCGGAAATCATTTAGAGCAGTTATAATGATTTTCATCTGTGAAGAAATGAAAGTGTAATCAAACTCAGAAATTACCTCATCTTCATCAGTGTCATCATCATCATCAGACTGATCATCTCCGATGAAGCACATTTGAGCAATCTCCACATTACCAGCTTCATCATCGGAGTGATCCAACCAAAATTCTTCTTCAGCAAGTAAAGTAGTTCCATTCTCTCTCTTTTCAGCCAGTTCCATTTTCTTCCGATACTATGCCGAATCCCGAACCTTCTTCACTCGACACTCCTTTGAAAAATGACCCGACTTTCCACAGTTGTAGCATGCGGCATCTTTCTTAGCCTCGGGCACTTTGACATTTTGAGATCCAGAAGTGAAGCGAAGAGTGTTGGAACCGGAACATGGTTGGAACTTTTTCTGATAGTGCTGAGAGAGAAGGATCATAGCTTTCTCAAGCGCCTCGCCATTATCATCAGTTGACCCATCATATGCATTTTCTGATAAAGCTTGTTCTGCCATCTGATTTGCTAGAAGAGCAATTGGGTCCACTAACTTCTTGTTCTTCTTGTCCATTTTTGATTTCTTCTCAAGCACTATGCTCTCATCAGTCATCAAGATTTCGTACATCTCTTGGATTTGCATTGAAGAAACCCGAACATCATTTCTCAATCTGTGACAAGACTTGTTCCATTCTGACTGAAGAGCGTTAAGAAATTTCAGATTTATCTCGAGTTCTGTCTTGTTCACATTTATCTTGCGCAGATCATTCAATACTGTACAAAATCTGTAGAAAACACTCTTTAGAGACTCAGTTTCTTTGGATTTAACTCCTCAAAATTGTTCATATAACGAGTATGTCGGAGTTGAGTTGAGACCGATGAGCCAAGCATAATCTTTTCCAATTGTGCCCACAACAGATTTGGATAATCCTTGCAATGATCAACCCGGTTGTAGACAGCGTTTGGTAAAGCTAGCATCAGGTTAGCTTTTAATTCTCGATCAGCTTTCATACGCGAAGCCTCTTCAGTTGTTACGGGAGTCTCTTTGTTAGGCTTTACAAAAGGTCCTTCAGTAAGAGACTTCATCATGTTATCTCCATTAACTTGACGTTCGATGAAATTCAGGAACCGATCTTGCCATTGAGTGAATTCGTTTTCGTCAATCAGAACCGGAGGACGATTTTCTGTGCCCAATTGCATCATAAGATCATTCTTGTAGAACTGAGCTTGAAACGCAAACTTTGCAGAATCCATATCGACAGAAAATGCTAAGTCTGGAACAGATAAGTTGGCGCAAACTGAAGGTTTGCGTGAACAGTAGATGGCACAAACTTGCTTTTGCTTGAGAAGAAGGTGACGCAAACTTAGTTTCGCGTGAGAAGCTAATAGCGCAAACTAGGTTTGCGTGAGACACGGATGGCGCAAACTTGAGTTTACGTGAAGCTATACTGACGCAAACTATACTTGCGTGAGCTGTTGAAGACGCAAATTGAACTTTGCGTGAGATGCAGAAGGCGCAAATGTAACTTTGCGCAAGAGACTGATGAAGAGAACTTGCACTTTGCGCGATGTGCTGAAGAAGTAAACTTCAAGTTTTCGTGAGAATAAATCTGGATGAAAACCTGAGACACTGGCACAAATATTAGATCAACAATTAGAATAACAGAATGAACTAGCGCAAACTAGTATGAACTGGCGCAAACATATATGAACTGGCGCAAACTTAAGATCTGGCGCAAACCGATGATAAAACTCAGAAATCTTCCAAAATTCGATTACAGAACTGAATTTGATGAAATTTTCTTACACAAACAAGTTCAAAAACAACTTTCTAACACTTTTCAATCAAATATTTCGATCAAAAACCCAAAATCAAGAAATCGAGAAATGAACAGTACGTGAAAAACGGTTTTCCAAGAACTCGAAAATCTTCAAAATTGAACATTAAAACTTGATTTTCTTGCAAATCGATGTGAATCAAAAGAGTTTTACTATCAAACACGAATCCAACGAATCAATTTACAAGCAAAAATTTTCAGAAAACAGATCGAATTTGATGAAAAGATCCAAAAACGAGATTTTCTTGAAAAATTCAAGAAAATCGATCAAATTTTCAGATTAATTCACAAATTCAGATATCAAAACATGAAACTCTCAGTTCTCTCAGATTTAGATTGGCTTTGATACCAATTGATAATCCAAGAATCACTAAATCTCTAGAAAGTTAAAGTAGAGAGAGAGAATTAGACGTGAAAGTGTAATTGTATTGAAAGTAAGCGTTAGATTCTCCCAAACACCAAAGACCCAAGGGACTTAAATACCCCGGGCCTAAACTACACAGATATACTATCTAGACACTGTTTAGGCCAGACCAAATAAATACAACGGTTACTATAAAACTAGATCTAACACCTTTCTGCGAATACTTGCCTTAGACTTTTTAAAGAAAAATTCTTATGCGAATTCTCTGTTTTTCGTAAACAAGGTTATACGAAATCTGTACTTAGACAATTTTTCTGAAACACTATGCGAATTCTTCGAGAATTCGTAGAGTACAGTTCTGCGAATTCTTTACTTAAAGAATTTAAGAATTCATTCTGCGAATTCTATCTGCGAAATCCGAATATCTAAGAGATTCTGCGAGTTCTTCATACGAATTGAGTAGATCTTGCAAGTTCTTGAATTCTAAGCCTAAAAACTCGATTTTAATCCAGAAATCTATCCAAATCTTCAAATTAGAAGCTGTAACTTCACAGAATCAATCATGTTAGTACAAAGATCAATCCAATGCAATATCACAATCTAATTCACATTTTATCACATACAAATCAATCAAACAGTACTCGACATCCGTTCAAAAAAAACTTTCAAAAATCTCAAATTCACACTCAAGAATTGTTTTTCTTTAAAATTCAATCTGATACAAATGTTTTAAAACATTAATCGACCACTAATCAATCAACAATTTTATCAAAAACTCACTTTTGCTCACAAATTCACTCAAGAACACTTCGACAGAATACGAACTCGATGAAAACTCAAAAATGTTGAATCCTATGTTCTGATACCAATTGTGACCCAGATTACTAGCATATAATCAAACAACAGATTAAGAATGCAATCTTTATTGATCTAATCACATGAATTACAATCAACCATATACCTATTTGTGATTCTAAAGCACTGTGTGTGTTCGTATGTGTTTTCTGCAGTGTGCAAATCTTACCAATCTGTGTGTCTCTTCTAATCTAATCAAATATACAGAAACTATTTATACTAAGTCAACATTAGTTGACTTTACAACATGATCTCTCAAACTATTAGACAATTACAAACTAGACCCTCTATTTAATCTTGAATACAATTCTAGTCTAACAGATTCACCACCATCACCAACACCTCCAGAACGACAAGCAAGGTCTTCTAAAGGTATGACTGTTGATGAGCTCAAGTCCTTATTATATGTGAAGCTACTTTCTCAATCTTCTGAGCTAGATCCAGCGATTTCGACTTACACGGTGTGTTGAGACGTGGCAAACGTGGTTACCATTGATCGCTTCAATTCATTCAAACAGGAGATTGTGTCCAGTATAAACAACTTATCTAATGTTGTTAGCTCTTCAAATGAGGTAATTGAGAAAACGTTACAAAAGTTAATTGAACGAGTTCAAGTTTTAGAGGAAACGTGTAAAGAACAGGCCACTAATAAAAAACGGAGACATGATGATCAGGATGATCCTGATCATCATGACAGGGATAAAAAAACGAGCGAGGGTAATGGTACAGCTGAACCTACCGGTCAAAGTGAGAATGTTGATGATGTACAAGTTGTTGGTTCTAGTGAAAATATTGGTGAACGATAAATGGTGATATATGGTGAAATTTAACCAAGAATTGAAAAGCCTGAGGGTTTTGATGCTAGAGAATCAGAGTTAAAAGAAACAGATGACATGTTTGTGGATATGATATATATTTATTCCAAACCAGATGAATCAAAAGTTGTTGTACTGAAAATCAAAGAAGTTGGCCATGAGATAATATCATATTTTGATAATGATTCTGATGATTTTGAGCTACTTGATAGAGTTGTTAAGCAAGTACCTGAGATTTCAAAAGTGCAACCACAATATGAGCCTTCAATGGTGAAACCGTAATCTAAGCCTTCAAGGGTAGAAACATCTGGTACTGCAGTAATACAAAGTGAACAAGCTATCAGATAGGAAGGAACGGTTATCAAAGTTTCCTTTCTTGAAGATGTTGAAAGAAAGATTTATGTGAATGAGATTAAAGAGTTTGATGCACTGAAAGTTTTGGGGATATCAAAATATAATCAATATTTCATTTTTTAATATGTTTATATGATGAAATCTCAGATTCAACCAAAGCGTTCAATGAATTTAAAGTTAAAGATTGTGATGATCAAAGAAGTGTATGCGAGAAAGTTTGGCAGGTTGTGGTATCCAATGTTCAAGGTTGTGAGACAAGATGGAAAGGATTGGGTATTTTCTAAAGCAGACTTTACTAATTCGGAATTGGATGATCTTGAATTTGTGTATCATGATTTTAGACAACACCAAGATGTTATATTTGCACTTAATGCTATCAAAAGGTTAATGAGAAGACAAGTATTCTTATATCACTGATTTCCAAATTGACTGTGAGAGTAATCAACGACATATAAAATTGATTCGGCCAAATCAAAGTCTTTAGGATATTGATAATCTCCTGGTCATGATGATACATGAAGAACCCGAATTTGGGATTGTATATCAGAATGCCAAGTCAGAGAAATGCTTTATGAGACTCAATGAAGATCAAAAATATTCTGATGGTACGTTAAAGCTGATCCAGCTAAAGCTAAATAGAAAGTAGATGATGACAACAAAGTGAAAGAGAAAGAGAAGATGGATAAAATAGATTGAAGTTTGATTAAAAGAGTTGTTGATGCAATTCAAGTTAGATTGGACTTTCGAAATTCAATCAGAAGATTTGAATCTTACTTTGGTTTAAGAAAGATGACTAAAATTCGAGCTTGAATACAAATGGGGAGATTGTTGGGGTTAAAAGTTGTATTCAAGTTAAAGGTCTTAATTGTAAATATCTTGAGGAGTCAACTTGTGACTTCCCTTGGTGTAAATAACTTTTGTTAGTTTGTTTTCATATAACTCTTACAACAACTTTAGAGCTTAATTATGTGTTTTCATGGTGTAATATTTCTCTCTCTGATGAAATAGATATCAAGCTTGAAGCCATAGATTTGTCCTTGATCTTTCTACTTTAGATTTCTATTATATTGCTTGAATATGGAACACACAAACTATAACACCAAGGTTGTGGAAGCTTTATCCACCAGTCCGCTTATGTGCATAAAATACTCAAGCGATTTAATATGGATACAACATATTCGGCTAACACTACCATAATTGGTCAAATTTTGGATACAAGGAAAGATCCATTTCATCTAAAGGATGATGGTGAAGAGGTGTTGGGAGTTAAAACTCCTTATCTAAGTGCAATAAGCTCATTATTGTACTTAATACAATGCAGTCGACCTGATATTGCATTCTCAGTGAACCTGTTAACTAGATTTAGCTCGGTCCCAATGCAACATCATTGGAACGATATCAAATTATCTTTTGATACCTAAAATGAACTATCGACATGGGCTTATTTATTCCCTATAGAGAGAAATTTAGGGTCACAATACTTGTTAAAGGTATTAATAGAGAAAGTATTGTCCCCTACTGTGAAACCCAAAATGGTATATTAGTAAGCTTTGCTGATGTTGGGTAACTCTTTGATCAACACAAAGGTCGTTCCGAAACAAGGTACGTTTTTACAATTAAGAACACGACGAATTCTTTGAAATCTACCAAGCAAACCCTTGAAGTTACCTCCTTGAACCATTATGAGATTATTGTTCTACATGAGGAAGTTTGAGAATGTATATGGCTAAGGCCTGTCATTACACATATTAGAGGGGCTAGTGATTTTAGTTGAACTACTAAAAATCCGACATAAAAAAATGAAGATAATGCATCTTGTATCAAACAAATGAAAGTATGATATATAAAGGGTAATAATACAAAACATATTTCGTCAAAGTTTTTCTATACTCTACAACAACAGACTCTCCTTAAGATTCAAGTTAATCAAGTAAGGTCTAAAGAGAATGTGGTTGATTTGTTTATCAAATCACTACCTAAATCCACATTTGAGAAGCATGTCGGAAGCATTGGAATGCAGAGACTTTCCAAACTACCTTGATTAACGTACATATCAAGGGTAGTAGTAGACAAAAAGGGGAGACTACTATATATACATATATATATATATAATATTGGTATGTTGTGTTCTTCCCATCACCCAATGTTTTATTTTTTCCAATTGGTTTTGTTTCTTGTGGTAAGGTTTTAGTGAGGCAACAACTTATATACCACCTTGTTTTCTTAACTCAATCAAAATTGATGTATGAATCAGGGAGAATATTAGATTAAAGGAAGAGTTTGTATATTGCAAAGAAATTGGTGCATTGTACTTTTTCTTTTGTCCTATTTTTGTTTTTTCCCATTGGGTTTTTATATTGACGTAAGGTTTTGATGAGCCAATGGTAGTTCACCATCACTCCCTTGGCTCGGCCAAAGGGGAGTGTTGAAGGATAAATGTGTCATCGTCAAATGTAATAACCATATCCTAAGTTTTAAAGTTTGGAATATAAAGTGCCAACACCTTTTTGCTTGAAGGACCATTTATGTAAATGAGGTATAAAAGGGAGATTTTCTCCTCATTTGTGCAGATCGACATTTACAATAGGTGTGGGTGAGAAGAACTTTCTTGAGGAACAAGACAAGGGATTTCCTTGGATTCTTGAAAATAGCAAGGTGAAAAATCATGGAAGAAAGAAGTAAATGTGTATTCCTTTTCAGGTAAGCTATATGTCTTCTTTTTTCATTTTCAATCCCCTCCATTGTTATGATCTTGGATTAAAGTTACAAATGGTTTTCGGGTTTGAAGATTTCTTGATAAATGAGATTTTCATGATTGGAATCCTTTTGGTAAACTTCTTTTGGATATTGGGTTTAGATTTATTAATGAAATACTCATGAAAATCCTTTAATGTTGGTAAAATCATTTTGGGAAAATGTTTGCGGTTCTATTTGATGATCCATTTTGAGTATTGGATTCTTGTATGATGGAAAAAGGGATATTAGATATTGCTTCTTATTGGCTTATGGAAAATCATCTTGTAGCCTCTTGAATGATAAAGGTTTAAATTTTTGGTATTCAAATCATGATTCAATGGATGGATTTTTATGGGGAAAATGATGTCTTGAAGCTAGTTAATGTTTAAAAGGTTTATGGTATCAAACACATCGAGTTGGAGGCTTGAATATGATTTGAGGGAGTATAGGTGAGAGAAACCCTTGGAATTTTTGCAGGATTTTTGTACAGGGGAGAAACAGTGCCCCACGTTACTTCTGGTGCGGGTA
Organism: Arctium minus; assembly: GCA_954870635.1. Taxonomy (NCBI): domain Eukaryota; kingdom Viridiplantae; phylum Streptophyta; class Magnoliopsida; order Asterales; family Asteraceae; genus Arctium; species Arctium minus. The sequence goes on along the minus strand of OX941080.1, from coordinate 82,865,124 downwards.
AAGTTGCCCCACAAGTCGCATGAGGGACTGTCTCCCTAAATTCAAGTTTTTGCTTTATTTCTCGTTTAGGGCTAGGGTTGAGGCATCGATTTTGGGATTGTGTTAGGGGTTATTAGGGATGGTTTTGGGTTGAAATTAGATGGTTTAACACCATTCTTATGACATCCAGTTCAGGTGTGTGGTTCGAACAAAAGTCAACGTTAGGACGTGTAACGAATTGCCAAAGCTCAAGTGAGTTCCCTTAACACTTTTTATGCATATGAAATGATTTGCCAATGTTTTTAATTACTTAATTGGTTACTTAGAATCATGGCATGATTAACTCTTTTGGAGATTTTGATCACGTATGACATAAACTTTTTACTATTGTATATGTATTGTTTACGTGTTTTTTCAGGATTTGATATATTGATTTGGAGTCGGATTGCACAATGGTATTAGTGTACCTTGGGATTGTGAATATCCTTTGGGAGTACACTTATACATACTGTGTGTATGTAATACGTTTCCTGTACTCATGGGAATTGCACCCATTGGGAGCCACAGAGAGTCTTCTTGGGCCCCGAAGGCGAAAATGGAGTCTGCTTGGGCCCCAATCATGGACATCATTGTAAACTGAGGGAGGGCTATGAACACTGTGCAAATACCTAAATGTGAAGTTGATTTGTTAATTGCTTGTTGATGGGCCTTTATGGTGGTTTGCATATTATTGTTGTGAATTGTTGAACAATTTTCGAGAGGGAATTCACTAGACCTCGTGGTCTAACCCTCTCTTTTCAAAAATTAAAACCAATTTTAGGTAGTAAAGTGGTGGTAGGCTAATCTAAGGGCAAGGAGAAGCCGTGAAAGGCAAGTAGAGTCAAAATTATAATGAACCCCTTTAGTTTGTTTCGAAATTTTGTAATATGTTAGTGCACATTTTGTTATATTCAATATCATCAAGCTTGAATATAAAAGCATCTAGTCAATGTCTCATCGTGAAAGTAAAAGTTAATAAGCTTTATTGGAAAAGTCAAAGTGTTAGTTGTTTGGTCAATGTCTTAATTAGTTTAGTTAGTTTAGTTTGTCCTTGTATTACATGTAGGTATAAATAGCTTGTGTTTTGTAATCTTGTGGTAAGAAGATCTTAACGCATATTCATTCAAGTGAGAGAAAGTGAGAGCTTTAGATAGAGAAACTTGTAATCGTTTTATACATCAATGACAAGTGAGATTTGTGAATTGTGATTGTTCATCTTGTTCATTACTTGCATAATTGGGACTATAAATTGATATCAGAGCAAGCTGAAATCAGCAATCAAGATCAAGATTCGAAAGTTTTGTTGCCTTTTTGAAGAACTCGCAAAAGCCAACCGTCCATAATCGATTTCAGTGATTTTGCGGTGTTCTTTTATTAAAGATTCATTGCATTGTACTCGCTTTTGCTTCTAGAAAAAATCTTGTTTGAAGTGTATAGCCTAATTCATATTAAATTCGTGTGAATTTTGGTTTTTGTTGAGATTTTTGTTGGAAGTTTTGAATAGACTGTATTCAGCTCAAAAGTTGTAATTTTTTGATTTTTAGTCAAAAAGATGTATTAGAGTAAATATGCATTGAGAGTCAAAAAGATGTATTAGAGTAATTTTTTGATTTTTAGTCAGAATCGCATTGAGAGTAAATATGCAAAGTTTCGTGCTTGAATTCGAAGATTTGAAGGATTTGTGATCAAAAAAGTTGTCTCAGAGTTGAAAATGGTGAATGATAGGGCGGGTTTACACCCCCACCTAATCTAACCGCAAGTGTACGGGTCAAATCAAGTAATATGTACTTGGAAGTACGAGTATCGAACCAACGGAACTAGGAATTGAGTATCACAATTACTATAATCACTATTTACTGGACGATCCAATTGATGAATTGTTGATGAATAAATAATAACTAAATTAATGAAAATAAACTCTAGAGTAAAAGCAAGAACAAAGTTGGAAACTTTTCGGGAAGAAAGCATTCGAGGATTGGAATTCCAATGGTTTTCACAAAGAATACTCCACTTATGATTGTTATCAGACTAATCCAATTAAATGAATACACAATCACCAAAATAACTATTATTCTCTCTCGAGCAACAACAGAGTTATCTCTAAAAAGATAATTTTCATCTCTCAATATCAACCTATGAGTTCAGAAATTCATTAAGAACAAGATTGTAAAATAGGTACTAAGGTTTAGTTGGTATATCTCTATCCAGTTTCTCACCTTAGTCATAAAAATCTAATTCAAGTTATAAGCTAGTTCTCTCGAATCTAATCCATAACAAATAAATCAATTTGTAAGTTGATCAGGCTCACAAAAGCATTAAGACCAAATTCATATGCTTCATTAATTAGAAAAACTGATAAAAGTCACAAGATGTCATGTTCATATGATTAAAAACCAAAGTTCATCCAACCCCCAACATCTAAAGATTGATTCATGTTGGGGGTGTTAAAACTCAAAGCAATAGGAAGATAAATCAAACTAAACATGGTCTCTTGAACAAAAGATCTAGATATGAACAAACTCCCTTTTGTTGAATCGCAATACCCACGAAAAAGGATTTGATCTTCGTTAATCTTGTGTTCCCAGATGATTTCCCCGCGTTAATTGGCTTGAAAACCCGTGGAAGATCACTCCTTGTCGTCTCAAAATTGCCCCTTGCCGTCCTCTAACTGTATGGTAGTTGGATCATGAAAACCCTAGTTGAAAAGGGCTTTAAAAACGCATCAGCATGCTACCGGTACTTTCACCGACACTTAACTCTCGGTGAAAGTCTCGGTGGGTACTGTTTCACAAAAATTGAACTGGCGCTAGTTGTACCGAGACTTAACTCTCGGTGAGCAAAATTTCCAAAATTCAGGTTGATGCTAGTTAGACCGAGACTTAACTATCGGTCAAAGTCTCGGTGGGCTCTGATTCTTATAAATTGCACTGGCGCTAGTTGTACCCAGACTTAACTCTAGGTAAAAGACTTAACTCTAGGTAAAAGTCTTGGTGAGCAAATTTTCCAAAATTCAGGTTGATGCTAGGTACACCTAGACTTAACTATCGGTAAAAGTCTTGGTGAACACTTTTTCTCTAAAATTGCACTTTGATGCATTTTTCCGAGCCTTGACCCAAGATTTGACTTGCACGAGCTTTGCTTTTCCATTAAACTTATCGGGTGTGCCATTCTCGTCTGTAATTATCTTCTTTTGGACCCATTTTCTTAATTTATTTCCGAAAGATAGATACATGAAACTCACGAATAAATGTGAAAAGACGCTTCGTTTGTTTGGAGAAACAAACATAATTACTCAAAAAGTGGCTCTAAAATAACGACGAAATTGGTGTTATCAACAACCCCAAACCGAGCGTTGCTTGTCCCCAAGCAAATTAGCGGCAACGATAAAATAAGAAAATATCAAAAGCAAGGTGATTCTACAACATTGGCCTATGAGTATACTTATCATGAAGTTTGAACTATCATTGTGCCAACTAGTCGTGAAAAATAACGAGAAGACAGTAAGAATTCAATCATAGCACAATTAACAACAAAGTAAACATTGCAAATTGAACTGAAAACAACGACACCATACCGAACTACAACTATTCAATTACACTTTCAGAGAGGATTTCGCCTTGACCCTACCTTACAGGATGCACTCGATTAGCTCGAATCCTGGGCTATCACATATATATTTCATGCAGGTGGAGTTTATAGACAAAGAAAATCAATTAATAACTGCATGATGTATAAGTTGAAAAATGCACATATGAAGTCAAGGTGATCTCGGAAGGGAATCAAGAAACAAGACAAGGAATATTAGTAAAAGAGTTAGTCTACCTTTATCACATTTTCCAGAAGATTATTCAAGTCTTTTAATAGGTTGTAATGGGGCTAGGGGTTATGGCTAAGAAACGATGGCTAAAGTGGAACAAAAGCCCAGATGTGTCAATAATTTGTACGGTCATTCGACTTTTCACCTTACTCACCCCTTTTCTTTCTTTTTCACTATCATTCTTCCATCATTACACCCTTTAGTGTATTTCTCTACCCTGCTGCTCTTTTTTTTCATTTTTATTTTTTTTTCATTTTTTTTCTCGGGTAACTACCCATTCTCTCTTTCTCTCTCTTTTTTATTTATTTATGGGGCACCATTGGCCCTCTTTTATTAGCACCTCTATAGTCTGATTGGCTTTTATTTCTTTTTCCCAATCCCCTTCTTTTTTTCATTCATTTCTATCTACCATTACCATGATTACTAACCGTTTGTGATTGACACATCTTAGGACAAGGATAGGGTAGTGTTGGGGTCAAAAGTGGGTTGAGAAACGAATATTTAAACAGTAAAAGGCTGCAAAAGGGGTTGGGTGCACACAATTAAAACAAGGGAACGATAGCTAAAAGAATTAAATCATAGAATTCACACACAATGCCTGAAATCATGTCTTAAGGTCCACACGAATAGGTGACTAAACCTTTACTCCATATCCTGATGGACGTCTTTGCTACTTGATGCAATTTATAGTGAGATCAAGCTATAACTACAACGAAAGAGTAACAGATACGTGTATAGACTATTTTGAATTATATCTCTCATAATCGAATCGGCATTTATTAGGCTCAACATCTCACAGGTGGTCTCCACTAATGTCTCCTAATCATGTAATCTTATAATCGTTTATCCAGACTATATCACCGTTCTCAGATTCGCAAGAAGATATAAATTTTGTGAAAATTATGCTTTTCATAAAATCTTGTGTCCTCATCCTAAATGAAAATTTTAAATTTTGGCCCAAAATAGTTTAATGCAATATTAAGTATGTTAGAGCATAATTCTGTTGGATACAAGATCATAGAAGACTGAAGACTGAAGGTCAAAGTTAAAGTCAACTCTCAGCATCAATGTCAAAGTCATTTGTAATAAAGTCAAAGTTAAAGTTGTATTTTTCTGTTTTGCTAGTGTTGTGCGTGTTTAGCCTTGTGCGTGTACTAGGTTGTACGCGTACAGCTTTTTGAGAGTTTGTCCCTTGTGTTTAAATAGGGATATGGCTCTTTGTTGAGCGAGAAATTTGGAGTATCTCTGTCATAGTATCATAAGTGTTCTTGAGCTAGAGAGAGAAAGTTTGTATGATTAGATTTTAGATTAATAAAAGTGTTTGATTTGGAGATTAATTTTCATCATACTGATCTATACATATTGTGGGACACACAATTGGTATCAGAGTAGATCAAAGTTCAGAAACGTGGATTGAATTTCAAGATTTGGTCGACATTTTTGCAAAACTCGCAAAACGTCTGTGATAATTCGATTTTCACGAATTGGTGTTGTTTTGGACTAGATTTTTGCTTCATTCTATTCGTTTATACATCGATAACAAAGTTTGTTTGGATTGCATTATCAAAACCTATTCAGAATCAAGTGAATTTTTTATTTTAGTTCAAATTATGTTCGAAGTATTAGATATGTACTGTACTAGAATCAAAAGGCATCGTCTGTGTTTGTATATGAAATTCATTGTTTGTAATATGTTCTAATTGTGAAATCGAGGAGTTCTACAAGTTTTCAAAGCAATTGAAGAAGTTTTGATTCGAAATCAGTGCTAAAATAGAGTTTTTGGAACTGCAAGTCAAGAACTCGCTAGATCCATAGAATTCGCAGAGGAAGAACTCGCAAAGACAAAGAACTCACAGAAGGAAGAACTCACTAAAGTCAAGAACTCGTAGAAGACTGTTTTTAGATTTGAAGTGAAGAACTCGCAAACAGAGACGTGCGAGAAGTTGAAACTCGCATGACCCTAGATGCGAGTTGTTACTGTTCATTAGAAGAGTCGTGTGCGAAGTTTGTTCCTGCGAAAAGTGTTTGTTGTACGCGTTGATTTTTTGCGCGAAGTATCCTTGCTCAATATTTTCTAAGTACAAAATTCGCAAGAGTTGAATCATGCGCGTTTACATTTAGCGTGAAGTGGATTTTAGAAAAAAAAATCCAAGTTTTAAACTCGCAAGTCTTTGTGAAGTTCCAAAACTTGCACATAGTTGTGTGCGAGAACTAAGAAGTCACATAAGGCACGTGTACGAACCTTGGTTCACGCAAGCTGAGTTGTGCGCGAAGCACAAACTCGCACATCATTGTGTGCGAGAAGTGACTTCACGCAGCCTTCCTTGTGCGCGTTTCTAAAACTCGCAAGAAGGCATTTGCGCGTTTTGTCTCATTTTCTTAGGTATGCGCGTTTCATACTTAGAATTTTTTCTGATTTTTCTGAAATTTAACTGAGTTTGAATTTTGTAGATCCAACTTTATTTTCTGAATTTTGACGATCATAAAAGTGGTATAGATCAAAGATGACTTCCAGAGAAGCACTTCTATTGGAACCGACGTTAAACCACCGATACTCTTCAAGGGAGGGTATGAACAATGGAAAGACCGGTTCATGGACTTCATAGAAACACACGAATTGGGCAAACTTATCAAGAAATCGTTGGAAGAAGGTGTTATGGAAATTCCAACAAAGATTCGTATTGTTGGAAATGAATAGATAGAGTACCCACTTCCACTTAACGATTACACAGAAGATCAAAGAAAGAGAGCAAAAGTTGATAGACTGGCAAAATCATTCATTCTACAAGGCATCCTAAACGAGATATATGTCAAGATTGATAGCTACAATGCTACCGGAAAGAAAATGTGGGATCAACTGGAGAAAATGATGCTCGGATCAAAGATTGGCAACCAACTCAAGATCTCTAACTGCCTCAACAACTATGAGGAGTTTAAAGCCAAAGAAAGAGAATGTCTTGAGACAACGTATGACAGATTTGTGACATTGTTGAATGAGTTATGCAAAAACAAGGTCAAGAAGTCACAAATTGAGTTGAATGTCAAGTTTCTCAGCATTCTACAGCCTGAGTGGAAAAGATTTACCAGACAGATGAAGCAGATGAAAGATCTGAATGAGATTCCTCTCCATGAGGTTTATGAAATTCTTAGACAGAATGAAGAGGAGGTTGATGAGATTAAGGATGAAAAGAAAAAGACTGAGAAAGCAGTTGCTGATCCGATTGCTTTAGTGGTGAAGAAAAGGTCTGTTAGTTTGAAGAAGAAGAAGAAGAAGAAGAAGGTGATAGTTTCTGAGTCCGAGGAAGCAGAGAGTGAAGATAATTCTGATTCTGATGACTGTGAGAACTTGAAGCAGTCCATGCTTATGTTGACTAAAGCTTTTCAAAAGAAGTTTTACAAAAACCCAAGTTCCAACAGTCAACGATACTCTTCTAGGTCTAGAAACTATGAGCAGAAAGAGAGAGTTGAAGGAAAGAGGATAGAGGAGAAGAATCCTGATGAGAAGCCGTACAGAGCTGAAGAAAAGAAACAGCCAGAATCGACTAAGTGCTACAACTGTGGCAAACTCGGACATTTTGCTAAGGACTGCAGAAAGTCGAAGGTTAAAAATTCCGAGTACTACAAGCATAAGATGCTTTTGGCCAAGCCACAGGAGGATGGCAAAGCACTTATGGCAGAGGACGAATTCTGGCTCGACAATTCAGATGAAGAAGTTGAGAAAGAAGAGACGGCTCATATTTGTCTCATGGGAAAGACAGTGGATGAAGGTGAAGCAGAAGCTGAGTCTGATGATGAAGAAAATGAAGAGCTATGTGATATGTCTAAATCTGATTTTATGAATGCTATGCAAGCTATGATGATTAAACTCCAGGAAGTAACGTCTAAACATGATCGCGAAAAAGATATCATAAATGAAAACAATCAATTAATACAGAAACTTAGCAAGGATCTTGTTGAGAAGAACGTATTAATTGAAGCGTTACATAAAAATATTGATACCAGCGGGAAAGAAAAGACTATACTTCACAATGAATTATCTGAAACTCTTTCAAAATATAAACTGTGTGAGTTTGAATCAAAAGAGATTGCTAAAATGTATTCTTCGCTTTCAGAAGAAAACAAACCTTTACTTGAAAAAGCGAATGTTTTGGAAGAGAAATTATACACTTTGGGTCAAACTGAACAAACCATTCATCTAAACAAACCCAAAGAGAACAAAAAGTGTTGGGGACTCGGTTATGAGAATCCACATTATCTTAAAAAGGGTATATCTGAAGTGCCTGCACTTTATGATTTTGGATTCTTAAAACTAGCACCACAATACCCTGAACTCCATGTTGAGCGGACTAAACTATCTGAAGAGGATGAAGTCAAGGAATACGAGAAAAGAAAGAACACAACTAAAATTCAACTTCCATTTCGTTATGAGAGGTTGAATAACAATTATAGTTCTGATAAATCAAAATTTCTTTTAAATGACTATTTTGAGAGTTATTCTTCAAAAGAATTGGAAGCTAAGCCTATCGAAGGTAAGCTTTATGTCCCTCCTCTCGTGTTGGAAAGTAAAATTTCTGAACTCGAGAAAACTCTCGCAGAAGAAAGGATTTTGATTGATATTGAACAAACTGTATTTTCTACTGTGTTCAAATATTCTGATTTTTCTAAAATCACCAAGGCTTCAAAATCTGATGATATGTCTGGTTTACTTGATGATGAGTTTGATTTCTTAAACTCTGATGGTGACTTAGATGACTGTGTTGCTCAATTTGATTTTAATGCTAAACTTCCTGATCATTCACAGTTTGTCATAAATTTTTTTGGATTACCAAGTGTGTACGAGAAAGGTGAAAAATCAACGAAAGTTGATAAACCAGTTTCTGTGAATTCTAAGAAAGTAAAAGGTAAAAAGAAGAAGTTTAAGCATTCACAGAAACAGAACACCACTGGTAAGCCAAAGAAACAACAATATTTCATATCTCACAGTTCTAGTTCTAAAGTTTCCAATGTTTCAGATGTGAAAAAGAAAAGAAAATGAGTTAAATCAACTTGGCTACTTGTTGGCTCGAACCTGGTGAAAAGCAAATCACGGGACCAGAAATTCTTCAATTTACCGCCAACAAAGTAAATATAGCAAGGGAAAAGTTGAAAATTGCTCGTGACCGCCAAAAGAAATATGCCGACAAAAAGCGTAGACCCGCAAATTTTGAGGTTGGAGACTTTGTCATGTTAAAAGTCTCACCTTGGAAAGGCATAATTCGATTCGGTAAACGCGGGAAACTAAGTCCTCGTTTCATCGGTCCTTTCAAGATCATCAAGAAGATTAATGATCAAGTTGTTGTACTCGATTTGCCACCGGAATTAGATGGCATACATAGCACATTTCATGTTTGTCATTTGAGAAAATGTCAAGTAGAAGAGAGTCAAGTGATTCCATTAGAAGACTTGAAAGTTGACTCGAGAAAGCGTATGGTAGAAGAACCCGTAGCAATATTGGAAAGGAAAACCAAGAAGCTACGTAACCGAATAATTGGGTTAGTAAAGGTACAATGGAAGCATCATCTTGGTTCAAATGAAACTTGGGAGACCGAAAGTGATATGAAAGAGCGTTATCCCCATTTGTTTAGATAAGTGTGATTCCGAGGACGGAATCTTTTTAGAGGGAGAGATTTGTAACACTCTCAATTTGATTTTTAGTATAAATATATGCAAATTGTGGTTTTATGGCTTTATATATAATATGTTTAATTATAAAGGTTTAATTTTAAGAATTATTAAGTTAATTCAAGTTGTTGGGTTATAATAAGTGTTATATTATGCATGCACAAGGTACAAGTCTTTTGAAGCATATTATAGTTAGGATATAAAGGGTAAATAAGATGTGACTTATGGGCATATTGGTAATTGTCTAAATATGTATTTAGACTCAAAATGTAAGTCAAAATCTTATATGGGGGTCAATTATGTACAAATGAAACTTGGCTTAGGACTTGAAATGTTATGAAATGTCCATATAAGGACCAATAGTGAATTAGGCTATAGATGAGGGATCATTGTTGGACAAGATGAAAACTCTTAACCCACTTTGCCAAGTTTTTAAACCCCAATTTCCAGCTCAAATTATCATTTGACATCATAATTCTCTCTCTCTAGAAACCAAAAATCCTTTCTACATCCAAAGTTAGGGTTTGATCAATTTTTCATCATGCAACTATGAAGATGATGATATTATGAAAGATTGAAGTTTATCCATTGAAGAAAAAGTAGAGAATCATGGTATGAATCTATAAATTTCTAGGTTTATGCTCTAAGATGATGATTGATGTCAAATTGGGTATAAATCATGTTATTACTTAGTGGGTTTTTGCTTTGTAAGTAAATTTTTGTTAAATGGTGTTATTTATATGTTATTGTTGGTTAAAGAAGTGTGGAATTAAGTTTCAATCATTTGTTTGTGATATGTGAATGGTTCATAGTTGATTCTTAATGGTTTTAGTAGCAATCTTATAAAAAAAAGATGTGTTTTGAGCTGTCAAGTAGAGTCACAGAATTTGCAGGTTCTTTAAAAAATCATATAAAATCGCTCGTTGGTCCGATTGAAGTGTGTAATATACCGTTGGAAAGGTATTTGTGTCTATTACAACTTTGTAGTTTAGTTCAAGAGCTGATTTTAACTCTATAAGGCTCAAAACAGTGAGTTTCTTGAGTTGGTCCTGTGAAAAACGGGATTTGTACACTGTTATTAGAAAAATCATATAAAATCGGTATTTGCTTCAAATGGTATGAATCCAAAACGATTAGAACCCTAAGAAATAGAGGTACAACTTTAGTTTAGACATTAACACCTGAATGTACCTCTAAGTATGATAAAAAGACTCAAAATAGAGTTGGTACAAAGCTGTCAGGTGCAGGGGATTATGTTGCGTTATATGTTTGTACCTTGTGCTTTAAGGACTTGTAACGTATGTAATAAAATCCCAATCATGTTTAATCTTATTCAGGCCCAAACTTATGATAAGAAATGAGTCTTACCAATGGGATAGGAGCTTCGTTTATATGAAAATCCTTAAGGTAACTTGGAATGACGTGGCTTAAGTCGGAACATCCGGAACGTATAATATCGTATCCCGTTTACCATTGAGACATCTATTGATTGATTAAAGTTTGGTAAACATTGTAATTAGTGGTTGTGGAAATTGAGTTGAGATCTTCCACCAACTTCTAAGGTGAGTGCATTGAATTTTAAAAACTTGGATATTCAACAAAATGCTATTTTATATGAAAATAATAGTCATCAAATGTTTGTTGATTATGTATGAATACTTTGAATTAAGTTATGATTATTGGGTTATTATTTTCATTAGTTGATATTATAAGATATGTAAATGATTGTTTTACATATTGAGAACCATGAACTTGCTATATGTGCATATAGTATTAGTCCGGACTATAGTTGACAGTTGGTTGCTTTAAGTAACCTTCAGGGCTCTTTGGTCCATGAGTATTGCACCATACTCTATAAGTGACCTTAGGGTAACAGGAAATTCGGACGCCATGTGGGAGGTGCAATTCCCATAAGATGGAGGCGTTCCAAGTTGGAATTTCCTAACCTAAAGTGTGTGGCGGTGTTAAGGTAATTCATTAGAATTCTATATGGACCGACTAGCTATCGGGAAATATGAGAATTGGGTGAATTAACTTTACATCTTATTAATCATGGTCCTATGTGTTGTTTGTATAAGTTGATTTTGTATGAATTGGTGACTATGATTTTAAGTAAGCTTTTAAGTATGCTTTGATTAGAACACCTTGCATTCACTTAACCATTTTGGTTAACAAATGTTTTCTATCCGTTGTTTATCCACAGGTGATCAATAGTTGTTGATAATGTTGATGAAAGCTTGTGGGAGACTTAGCAAGATCATGTGTTTTGAAGGACACTATATTTTGTATATGTTGACTTGTTGTATCATGGTCTTGATATATAATTGTAACACCAAACTTATATTAACTAATGTGTTTTGTAAAATTTCTACAAACTCTAGCTTAAAACAAAGACTTCCATTTTGGTGGTTTATTACAAATCATAAGTTTTGAAAATTTTGAAATTGTCCACAATTCTACTAGACAGGGTGTTACATGGGATATGGTGATGTAATTCATGACAATGTGATGATTAATAAGGTGAGTTACGTGGAAGGTCTAGGACACAACCTGTTCAACATTGGACAGTTCTGCGACAAAAATTTGGAGGTAAATTTCAAAGCCAAGCGATGTTCTGTACGCACTGAAGACGGTAAGGAACTCTTGGTCGATACTCGAAAGTCCAACCTCTACACTATTAATCTATCAAAGGTCCAGACTGACAATGAGGTTTGTCTACTCACAAAAAGCCTCGCTGCAACAAAGCTGGCTATGGCACCGACGATTGTCTTACCTAAATTTTTGCTACATAAACAAACTGGTCACCAGAAAGTTAGTCAAAGGACTTCCTAAGCTGAAATATGTGAAAGAACACTTGTGTGCAGCATATGAAATGGGAAAGATGAAGAGAGCTCCACATAAACCGAAGCCTGAACCCAGTACCAATTCTCCACTCGAGTTGTTGCATATGGATCTCTGTAGTCCTATGCGTACGCAAAGCTTAGGCGACAAGAAATATGTTTGAGTTATCGTGGACGACTATTCGCGATACACGTGGGTCAAATTTATGCGATCAAAAGATGAGACGCCCGAAGTACTCATTACTTTTCTGAAGACGACCCAGGTGAATCTGCAAAGACGAGTCAAGCTTCTGAGAACAGACAACGGCACAGAGTTCAAAAACAAAACTGTTGAAGAATATCTCGAATCGGTCGGGATATCACATCAATACTCTGTTTCTCGTACGCCATAACAGAACGGAGTTGTAGAAAGGCGAAACCGAACGCTAGTCGAGGCTGCTCGGACTATGCTCAGCCAATCGGATATACCTCTGTTTCTGTGGGCAGAAGCTGTGTCGATTGCGTGTTACACTCATAACCGTTCCATGATACACCACCGTTTTGGAAAGACTCTATATGCTTTGATCAACAACCGAACACCGACCATCAAATATTTTCATATTTTTGGTTGTAAGTGTTTTGTGCTGAACGACAAAGAGAATCTGAACAAATTCAGTGATAAGGCAGATGAAGGCATCTTCATTGGTTATTCTCTGACATCTGCTGCATACCGGGTGTATCTGAAGAAGTCTAAGACTGTCATTGAGAGCGTTAATGTAACATTCGACGAAGAAATAGCTTCTGAACAACACGGTTCAGAACCCGTGATAACCGGAGTTCTAGCTTCTGGGCAGATCAGTCCAGAACCTGTATCTAAAGAGAACAAATCAGATGGCGCATCATCGTCTAATTCTCATTTATTTGATTTAGATTTATTATTTGCACAGTTTTATGATGAATTTCTTGGAACTAAAGTGACTAAACCTGTTGTGGTTGACAGGATGGACGTTTCAATAAATACTCATCCAACCATTTCAGAGTTAACTACTGAACCTAATTCCCCGATTCAACAAGAAGTTCCAGTTCAAATGCCTACTCTGATAGTTGAAGCTGTGAACAATAATGAAGAGACAGAAGTTGTTGCTTCAGTTGGTTGTACTACAAGCCTTACTCAATAGCCAGAGTCTGTTGTACCAACTGAAACTTCTGTACAGAATACTTCAAATACACCCTTCCCTCCTACTGTACAAAATGATGAAGTTGAAAGTGGATTCTTAGATGACGACCATGATCAATCAACATCTAATCCACTCCCTCATGAACATCGTTGGACCAAAGAGCACCCTATTCACCAAATCATTGGAGATCCAACAATGTTGGTGCAAACTAGGTTAGCGACTTTAAATCAATGTCTGTATGACTCATTCCTGAGTAAGATAGAGCCAACTCGAGTATCAGAAGCTCTAGCTGACTCAGATTGGGTGTCTGCTATGCAAGAAGAATTAAATCAATTTGAAACCCTAAAGGTCTGGAGACTAGTGCCAAAACCGGAAGGAAACACCATTATCGGCACTAAATGGGTATTCAAGAACAAAAAGGACGAAGATGGTATTGTCATAAGAAACAAAGCACAACTTGTTGCCAAGGGATATAGGCAAGAGGAAGGCATAGATTATAACGAGACTTATGCTCCAGTGGCGCGTATAGAGGCAATCCGCATGTTTCTAGCTTACGCAACCCACAAGAACTTCAATGTCTATCAAATGGACATGAAGACTGCCTTTCTGAATGGCATTCTTAAGCAGGAAGTCTACGTATCACAGCCAGAAGGGTTTGTAAATCCAGATAAGCCAAATCACGTCTACATCTTGGATAAAGCTCTTTATGGACTGAAACAAGCGCCTCGTGCCTGGTATGATGTTCTATCTCAATTCTTGGTGAAGTCAGGCTTTACAAAAGGTAAAGTTCATACCACTTTGTTTATTAAAAAGGAAAAAGCCGATATCATTCTTATTCAGATATATGTGGATGATATTATATTTGTCTCAACTAACCCTAAATACTGTAAGAATTTTTCAAATCTCATGGTGTCTCGTTTTCAAATGAGTATGATGGGAGAGATGAATTTCTTTCTCGGATTACAAGTTAAACAATATTCAACGGGGATTTTCGTTAATCAATCTAAGTACATTTTTTACATTATTCGGAAGTTCAAAATGGAAAATTGTAAACCAATTGGAACCCCAATGGCACCAGGAACTAAGATTGGCAATGGTCCTTCGGGAAAAGCTGTTGATGTTAGGACCTATAGAGGTATGATAGGTTATTTAATGTATTTGACTTCTAGTAGGCCAGACATAATGTTTTCTATATGTTTATGTGCAAGATATCAGGCCAATCCAAAAGAATCCTATTTGGTTGCTGTCAAACGGATATTTAGATATCTGAAGGGGATTGCAGATCTTTGTCTGTGGTATCCTAAGGATACAGGATTTGAACTAACTGCTTATTCAGACGCAGATCATGCTGGATGTATGTTAGACAGAAAGAGCACGTCGGGTCATATTCAATTGTTAGGCGATAAACTCGTAAGTTGGGCGTCAAAGCAACAATTATGTGTCTCCACATTGACGGCTGAAGCAGAATATGTAGTTGTTGTAAGCTGCTGTTCTCAAGTCTTGTGGATGCGTACACAACTGCGACATTATGGGTATCAATACAACAAGATCCCGATCTATTGTGACTCAAAGAGCGCTATCGCAATATCAACAAATCTTGTGCAGCATACTAAGACCAAACACATTGATGTCAGGTATCATTTTATCAAAGATAATGTAGATAAGGGTACAATAGAACTTTACTTTGTAAAAACTGATTATCACCTTGCAGATTTGTTTACCAAATCTTTAGATGAAAATAGATTCAATTTTCTTGTATCTAAACTTGATATGCTAAATCTCAAGACCTAATCAGTGATTACCTAATAAAGTTTCTCTTATTGTAATTTTTTTATCATTTCTTTATCATTAATTCTGAAAGGATATATGCACTTTAACATTCTGTTCATGATCTCAGGGGGAGTGTGAGAAGAATTTAAGATGATCAACATTATTTTGAGGGGGAGCTTATATAATTTCTGCAATTTACTTAACTGGTTAATTTTTTTTTGTGATGCATGAATTTAGGGGGAGTCTATGCGTACAACAAAAGGTGTAAGGATATGATTTCTGATTATTTCAGATCAGAACTCGCACACTCAATGTTTTATTGCTTTATATCAATTTTACTTTACAATAAATTTGTGAATAAATTTTGTACTTTGACGACTTTGAGATCTTTTGCAGAAATGAGAGGAAGCTTACAAGATCATATCATGATGACTTTAAGCTTGACTTCATGAGATTTAAGACTGAGCAAAAGGTTTACTTTCTTATCTTAATCTCATATATGGTTGAAAGAGAGAACGACTTTCAATCATAGAAAACGTGTTCTTAAATGTTCAAACCACTTCCCAATTCTTAAAAAGATTTCATAATTTGGATGTGTGATTTTAAATGTTTTCAAGATTTACTTGAGCTTGAACGTTATACAAACCATGTGTTTCCAAAGATAATTACTTTCGTATTGTCTTTTCTATATACTTTTGAGTATTCACACACACCGGTTTGACATTTTGTTGAAAAAGTTCTTACCATGTCTCAAATTGAAACAAATTTTTCGATGGTAAGACACCCCGATTGAACTTCAATGTATTTTGAGCGTGATTTCATTTCTAAACATTTCTTTCAAGGATGTCTATATTTTGATTCGTATAGAAAACATCCAAATTTAGTTGACCTAAGCCTTGATTGCTATATCATTCTATTTGATCTTTCATACAATGTAAGATTTCAAACAAGTCTCTTGTATTCATGTTCATTCATTCCATATACTTGTTTGAAATATCTTCAATGTTTCAAATGCTCAAATATTCATAATTATATCTTTGAGCATATATACATCTGATGTGTATTTGTGCTTTAACTGAACAAGTTAAACCATTCTTGAGCAACATATGTT
This sequence comes from Arctium minus, assembly GCA_954870635.1. Taxonomy (NCBI): domain Eukaryota; kingdom Viridiplantae; phylum Streptophyta; class Magnoliopsida; order Asterales; family Asteraceae; genus Arctium; species Arctium minus. The sequence continues at coordinate 82,848,750 of OX941080.1, read as the reverse complement.
TTATAGGAAAATATGGGCTTGTTGTGCTAGGACTCAACTGAACTTCTATGGATTCACGTTATCTAGTGTTTCCTACCCAAGAAGTTAATCCATAGTGATTGAGTGTGAGGAGTCGAAAAGAAATGAGTGTGGGTTGGGTGATGAGGTAAAATGAAAAATAGAGTTTGGTTAGAAGTGAGCTCAATGATTCAAAAAAAAGAGAGTGTGTGAAAAGAGTAAAAGAATATGAGACTCTGCACCAACTTTTTCGGAGTCGGGCAGCCACAGTTCTAATGTTTCACAACTCTTTGGTGAACGTTATTGAAACAGGCAACTAGCCCATGCCAACTCTTGACAAAACCCCACCAGCCACTCATTTTCTTCCAAACAAGAAAGTGTTTCATATTTCAAGGGGACGCAACACATATGCTATCTGATTTTCATTCGGAAAATCAGGATATTGAAAAGAAGGAAGTCTTCCCCACCTTCACACTTCAATCATGCACATTGAGCATGTGTTTAACTTACTGTTGTCTCAGTGGTTTACACGTTTGAGCCTTATAACAAGCAATCATCATGTGCTTAATTCTTTCAAACACTTGCACGAACACACAAGAAATTTGTTTTCTTGTCATAACGTTTATAGAAATTGCCTTTGTGGTGTTTCGATGATTGAATGGATGCCCTGGGGGAGTGAACATCACAAAAGCTCCTTTCCAATGTGTATTCGTTACACAAAGTGACTTCGTGTTACTAACAGGCATATTAACTGATTCATTTGTTGATTCATGTGTTACACTCTAATTTGTCTGGATTTGAAAAGATCTAGATAAATACTTTGTTCGAATTGGCAACGAATCAGACGCTCATGATGGATGATCAGTGGTCAGAACAGATAATGACATTTCTTGGTGAAGGTTTTGATGATCATTATGCTCTATTCATCAAAAAGGGGGAGAGTTAATCAAGAAATTGGGAAGCCAACATTGTTAAAGAAATGTACAGGATCAAATGTTTATGTTTGTTGTGAAAGAAGAGTTCAAAGTATGAGAGTTGAAAGAGCAAACTCAAAGAATTCTGAAGATGTGCTGATTTTACAGAAATTTTCTTTGAAGATTTTTTGCTAAAGTATTCTGAGATGAATCTGAAGATAATTTATTTCCATCGTCTGATTGAGGATTCTACCGTATTTGGGGAGATTGTTATATCTTTTGAAGACAGACTTGGGAAGAATAGAAACAGACTTTGAAGACAAGATGTTTTAGAGACAAAAGGGAAGATTGCATTTTCTGAATCTTAAAGAGTAAAGATTGTAGTGCTAAATCTTTCAAAGTTGATCTTGAATCCAAAGGGGAGATTGTTAGAGCATAATTCAGTTGGATACAAGATCATAGAAGACTGAAGGTCAAAGTTAAAGTCAACTCTCAGCATCAAAGTCAAAGTCATTTGTAATAAAGTCAAAGTTATAGTTGTATTTTTCTGTTTTTCTAGTGTTGTGCGTGTTTAGCGTTGTGCGTGTACTAGGCTATGCGTGTACAACTTTGTGAGAGTTTATCCCTTGTGTTTAAATAGGGATATGGCTCTTTGTTGAGCGAGAAATCTGGAGTATCTCTGTCATAGTATCATAAGTGTTCTTGAGCTAGAGAGAGAAAGTTTGTACGATTGGATTTGAGATTAATAAAAGTGTTTGATTTGGAGATTAATTGCCATCATACTGATCTATACATATTGTGGGACACACAAAGTATGCATGTGCCTACAACCCCAAACCTTATCAACACATTGTGCTCAATGTGTCATCTTGGTTTTGAGTAAAGACAATAAGATGTGTAGAAATCAACAATAAACAAATAGTGCATACATGATGCCCAGATGCATGACAATTAGTGAATAATGCGATTATGAGTAGTGGCAAGAGTAGTAGTTAAGTACAGTCATCCATACGGCCGATAAGTAGAATGTACGAGGAAATCAAGGAGTCCATAAAGTCAGATCCCACGCTCGTTTAGTACTCTTCTCTTTTTTCTATTAAATCTCTTCTTCTTGTGATATATGTGTTTGGCTCTTGACGTAATCGGTCCTTTTCCACTACTAAGCTTGCCATAAGCAGACCATCTCGACATGGTAGTGGTTGGGTTGCTTCTTCCCATTTCCTGAAACAAAGGTTAATATAATTCGAATGATCAGGAGAATAGATGAAACCCCAAACCTAGACTCTTGTCCAGGTTTGAACCTTGTGCACAAGGGAAGGTGTTGGTGGACCGGCTACCCCAAACCTAGGCCGAGGCCTAGGTTGGGCTCATACTTCGTCATAGAAGGTATCCCAAGAATGTCCACCCCAAACCTAGGTGGAAACCTAGGTTTGAATCGAGTTTGGTGATAATGGGTGGATGGATCAATAGGCGAGTTGTGGTCGATCGAAGAGAGAGAGGTCGGGAGAGGGGGCTGTTGAGCGAGGGTAAGGGAAATAAGCGGAGGATCAATTGGAAAGGGTTTTAGTTGCAAACAGGCTCTGGTGTTACTTGTACCGAGACTTAAGTCTCGGTATAAGTCTCGACAGTCTTTTGAGAGAGATTTAACTTAAACAGCCCCCGACGGTGGTTGTACCGAGAGTTAACTGTCAAGCAAACTCTCGAAGACTAAATTTTCAAAAAATTTCCAGTGGCTACCGGGACTTGTCCCGAGACTTTACTAGCGGAAAAAACTTGTAAAGGCCAAGACTTACTAACTTGAATAAGGCTACCGCGGACTCCTCAAGGCCACAACTTACCATCGAAACTGCGTTAATCGCTGGGAATCGTTCAAAACTCGATTTTTTGACAAAAGGCCTTAACAAAACAACTACAGAAACAAAAACTAACAAAACAAAAACTACCAAATTTAAATGAAAACAAACCTGGTGGGTTGCCTCCCACCTAGCGCCTTATTTATAGTCATGGCACGACAATGTGGCTCTCAACTTGGCTCGATATCGCCTGCGGATTTGTACCGCCCACACATACGGTTTTCCGCAGATTTTCCCACATCTGGTTTTCCGTGATCACCAGTTTCTTGTCCAGTTCGACCCTTTACACTGTCTAACACCTTGAAAGTCACTTTTTCACTTCCAACTCTTATTGTCATCTCACATTCCTCCATGTCAATAAGCGCCTTGCTCGTGGCCCGAAATGGTCTTCCCAATATTAGCGAGACCTCCTTGTCTTCATCCATATCTAGAACCACAAAATCAACCAGAAAATAAAACTTATCGACTCTAATCAGCACATCTTCAACAATTCCATATGGGTTCTTTAATGACTGGTCTTCCAATTCTAATGTTGTGGAAGTCGGCTTTACTTCTCCAATACCCAACTTCCTGAAAATTGATAAAGGCATTAAATTAATACTAGCTCCTAAATCACATAACACTTTATCAAAATAAAAATTTCCAATTTATATAGGTATAGAAAAGCTCCTTGGATCTTGAAGCTTCAGGGGAAGCTTATTCTGAATAATCGTGAATCACTCCTCAGTGAGTTCCACAGTAGCCTTATTCTCGATCTTCCTTTTCTTGGATAAAATATCTTTCATAAATTTGAGATATGTCGGCTTTGGTAGAGGTGTCACATCTTTTTCCTTTGGCTCTTAGGACCAACAATATCATTAGGATTACCATCTTTCATCCCAACATCTTCAGCCTTGATCCTTTTTGTCTCTACATACTCATTCTTGGATTTATCGATATCTGGATCATGAGTTGAATCTTTGATCAATTCCGTGCCACTTCTCAGATGAATGGCATTGCAATGCTGCCTTAGTTTTGGTTCAGTCTAACTAGGGAATTGACCTTGAGTCCGAGATTTTAAGGCTTTAGCTATTTGGCCCACTTGTCTCTCTAGAATCTGGATTGAAACGGTATTCTGCTCAGATGCTACTTTTACGGTGCCCACAGTGGTAGTCAAAGTGCTCACGGAAGAAGTGATCCCTTCAATAGTATTGTCCATCTTCGAGATGAACTTCATCAAAATATCTTCTAATCTAGGCTTCTTCTCTCCAGATTGTCCTTCCTCCTGCCTTCTCTGATTATAACCTGGGGGACGATAAACATTATTAGTATGAGAAGAAGATGAAAAATTAGAGTTGTTACCATAATATTGTTGCTGATGTCCCATGGTCTATCTTGGTTGATTTTGCGATTGATTCCATGAGAGGTTGGGATGACTCTTCCATCCTTCATTGTAGGTATTTGAAAACGGATCATTCTGAGGGTGATTGTTCAAGTTTTGTAATAATTGAACATGTTCGGGCTCATGAGAAGCTAGAAATAAATCATGAATGTCTCCATCATAATGATGTGCATGTTGGATGGAAGTTCTTTTCAGGTGATTAGTGATGGCGGCCAGTTGAGCTTTTATCGCCTTTAACTCTTCAGATTCCTGAACATTAGCTACTCGTTTAGTAGCGGATCGTGGAGTGGAGTAGCTATGTTCGGCCAAGTTCTCGATCAATTCAACCGCTTCTTCGTAAGTTTTGTTCATTAATGCACCACCCGTTGCAGTCGTGATGTCATTCTTGTATTACGGGTGAAGACCACCAAAGAAGGTCTGGATGATCACCCAACCATGTAGACCGTGATGTAGGCATTTTTTCAGCATATCCTTATATCTCTCCTACGCCTCATAGAGTGTCTCCTGGTCCCATTGAGCAAAATGGGTTATTTCAGCCATTTACTTAGTTGTCCTACCCATTTGAAAGAATTTCTGTAGGAACACTGCAGTCATGTCTGTCCATGTATGGATCTGATCAGTTGGTAGGCTCTCTTCCCATATTTGTGCCTTTCCCTTCAGTGAGAAGTTGAACAACCTCAGTTTGACTGCGTCATCTGACACTCCGTTAATCTTAAATATGTTACAGATCTTTTCGAATGTACAGAGATGTGCATGAGGGTCTTCTGTTGGTGCTCTACCAAACTTTTTTTGTTGCAACATCTGGATCGTGCCATACTTTATCTCAAAGTTCTTTGCTCCTACTGCAGGGGCTTGAATGCCTCTGTTGATAGCTTCCATATTCGTATTGGCAAACGACCTCATCGGCACTCTATCCGAAAGCGGGGGTGGCGGTGGTATCTCCACATTACTAGCTCTTTCGTCACCCATCTATATCCGCCTTCTGACTTTTGTTGCTCTTCTTAATTGGCGTTCGGTTAGTTCAATTTCAGGGTCTATCGACCCTAGGCTTATTCCTCGAGTACCTCTTGGCATAAACCAATTAGAACCTACAAAATCAAAATAGAATAGTAAAAATAACTAGAAAAATAAAATAAAATAAAATGTCCAATGCAATAATGCCTATAGCTGGTAGTGCTATCAGTGCAAACTTGTTCCCCGACAATGGCGCCAAAAACTTGATAGGGCGGGTTTACACCCCCTAATCTAACCGCAAGTGTACGGGTCAAATCAAGTAATATGTACTTGGAAGTACGAGTATTGAACCAAGGGAACTAGGAACTGAGTATCACAATTACTATAATCACTATTTACAGGACGATCCAATTGATGAATTGTTGATGATTAAATAATAACTAAATTAATGAAAATAAACTCTAGAGTAAAAGAAAGAACAAAGTTGGAAACTTTTCGTGAAGAAAGCAGTTGAGGGTTGGAATTCCAATGGTTTTCACAAAGAACACTCCATTTATGATTGTTATCAGATTAATCCAATTAAATGAATACACAATCACCAAAATAGTTGTTATTCTCTCTCGAGCAACAACAGAGTTATATCTAAAAAGATTAGTTTCATCTCTCGATCTCAACCAATGAGTTCAAAAATTCATTAAGAACAAGATTGTAAAATAGGTACTAAGGTTTACTTTGTATATCTCTATCCAGTTTCTCACCTTAGGCATACTAATCCAATTAAAGTTATAAGCTAGTTCTCTCGAGTCTAATCCATAACAAATAAATCAATTTGTTAAGTTGATCAGGCTCACAAAAACATTAAGACCAAATTCATATGCTTCATTAATTAGAAAAGCTGATAAAAGTCACAAGATGTCTTGTTCATATGATTAAAAACCAAAGTTCATCCAACCCCCAACATCTAAAGATTAGTTCATGTTGGGGGTGTTAAAACGCAAAGCAATAGGAACAAAAATCAAACTAAACATGGTATCTTGAACAAAAGATCTAGATATGAACAAACTCCCCTTTGTTGAATCGCAATACCCACGAACAAGGATTTGATCTTCGTTAATCTTGTGTTCCCGGATGATTTCCCCGCGTTAATTGGGTTGAAAACCCGTGGAAGATCACTCCTTGTCGTCTCAAAATCGCCCCTTGCCGTCCTCTTACTGTATGGTAGTTGAATCATGAAAACCCTAGGTGAAAAGGGCTTTAACGACGCCTCAGCATGCTACCGGTACTTTCACTGAGACTTAACTCTCGGTGAAAGTCTCGGTGGGTACTGATTCACAAAAATTGAACTGGCGCTAGTTGTACCGAGACTTAAGTCTCGGTAGAAGTCTCGGTGAGCAAAATTTCCAAAATTCAGGTTGATGCTAGTTAGACCGAGACTTAACTATCGGTCAAAGTCTCGGTGGGATCTGATTCTTATAAATTGCACTGGCGCTAGTTGTACCCAGACTTAACTCTAGGTAAAAGTCTCGGTGAGCAAATTTTCCAAAATTAAGGTTGATGCTAGGTACACCGAGACTTAACTATCGGTAAAAGTCTCGGTGAACACTTTTTCTCTAAAATTGCACTTTGATGCATTTTTCCGAGCCTTGACCCAAGATTTTACTTGCACGAGCTTTGCTTTGCCATTAAACTTATCGAATGTGCCATTCTCGTCTGTAATTAGCTTCTTTTGGACCCATTTTCTTAATTTATTCCCGAAAGATAGATACCTGAAAAACTCGCGAATAAATGTGAAAAGACGCTTCGTTTGTTTGGATAAACAAACATAATTACTGGAAAAGTGGCTCTAAAATAACACCGAAATTGGCGTTATCAGTGAAGAACTCGCAAGATCCATAGAACTCGCAAGCTCTTCAAAGAACTCGCAAGCTTTAATGAGTGTTCGAGTATTTTGGTGACAAATTCTAAGTGAGGAATTCGTTGAAAGCTTCATACGACAAGTAGAGAACTCACAAGCAGCTACGTACAAGAAGTTACTTCTCACTATTATTCATCCTACATCAAGTTTAAGAACTTGCTCGCTTAGGTTTACGACAAACTACTTGACGCATGACGTTCTTTTCGATAAGTTTCTTGGTTTCTTTGAAATTTGACCAAGTCTAAAACTCGTATCTTTCACTTTCTAAAAAGTTCAGAAATCGCATCCTTTAGTCTGTGAATTGTTAATTTTCGTGTCCTTTGGTTTGAGAGAAATCTGGTTCTCGGGTGCTTTGTCTTGCGAGTAGTAGAGAACTCGCATCCTTTGTCTTACGAGTTGTTACTTCTCGGTTGCTTTGGTTTGCGACAACCAGCTTCACGGGTGTAGTTCTCTGCAACAAGTTCAGTGAATAGAATTTTGCAACAAGTTTTGCTCAGTGGTCTGCGACTTCTATACTTAGTCAATTTTTGACGAGAAATTTTCTGATTTTTGTGAACGGTTATTGCAAGTGTTTTCAGTAACAATGAGTGATGATGAGTAATCTATTTTCTATGTATCACAACGTGAGAGAGACCTGAAACGTAATATTTCAAAACTTGCACATCAAGTGCAAGAACATCTGGATATGATCAGATATTTGAAAGAAGAAAAAGATCAACTCAATAAAAGTTTAAGTCAGATCAAGAAGAATAAGAAAGAGTTTGATGGGATATTAAACACTGAGATAAGTTCTTTGTAGAAAACCAATCAAGAGCTCTAACAACATATTTTTTTTATTTACAGCAAGATGATAAGAACAAGATGATTGAAGATAAAACAAAAGCTTTAAAGACTGAAAATGTTGATCTAGAGAAGAAGATTTCTGAATTAGAAGATAAAGATTGTCAGAGACAATAAAGATGCTACAAAGAAAAATGAAGAGAAATCAAAGGCTTTGGAAAGTAAAAATGTTGAGCTGAAAAAGAAGATTTCAGATCTGGAACAGCAAATTGCTAGATACAAAGCAAAATTTGAAACCACAAGGGTTGTGGAGTAATGGTTAAGGCCTTGGGGGATGTGGTGGAATATCCCATCTGCCCAAGGTTCGAATCCAGGCGTACGCAACATTGTGGCCACTGAGGTTTAACCAGGGCTGACGTCTTACAGTCATAATTTTCCAGGGATTAGTCTAAGCATATCCTAGGACACCCTTCTAAAAAAAGCAAAATTTGAAAAGTAAAAGATAAGAATTGATAATGAAAAACAAATGTTTTCACATAAGTTTTCTGAGTTTTCAAGAAAAACTTTTGAAGAGAAGAAAGTTGTTGAACTTAAATGTACAAAACTTTCTAAACAAGTGTTAGACTTTGAGAAAGTTATCATTATGGAAAGAGACAAGTTTGAGAAAGAGAAGAAGATAGTTGAACAGAAGCATGTTGAAGTCTTCAAAGAAATATCAGATGAATGAAAGAGTGTGGAAAAAGATTTTGAGGAAGAAAGAAAAGTGTTTGAGACAGAGATTAAGAAGTTGACAAAGAAATTATATGAGTTATCAACAACAGTAATGAAAGAAAAGAATGTGAAGTCTGAATTACAGAGAAAGGTTGATCTCATTTCAAATGAAAGAAACAGTTTGTCTACAAAGATAACTGAACTTGAAGAGATCATTTTCAAGGTCAAATTAACTGAGCGAAAGACTCAAGATTCAATTGTTCAATCACCTAAAGATGATTCAGCTGACTCAGAATGTTCATTCAAGACAGCTTCAAGTTCATATCATACACATGTTTCTTCAAAATGGTCAGTCTATCCCAAAGATCATATTCGTACTACTATCCTTTTGTATGATAAATATGTTGATGGTACAGGTAAATTTAGAAAAGGGAAATGTTAAAGAAAAGATGGTTTGGAGAGTAAAAGGTTCTTCTAATGAGAAGAATGTTCAGAAATCATTTGTGCACACATCAAATGAAAAAAAGAACAATGTTCGTCAAGGTAAATCTTTTGTTAAACTTGATCTTGTTTATTCTATAAATCAATTATTAGGTTAGCACAAAAGAAAATCAGTTGTTCTTACTGTGGTGCAAATGATTTTGTTCACAGAGATTATGCACATAATTGGTATGGATCTTATAATATTACTTCCAAAAGAACTGCAACTAACAGATATAGACCCAAGTTACAATCAGTACCAAAACCAAAAGTTATTCAATCTGTGTTGCAGGCACCTCAAGTGTAGGGGAAGTAAGAATAATGGCTTTTGAATACTACAGTTCAGAACCCGTACCTCAAAGATCAAGTTTGACTTCTAAACACAACAGTTTGGAACTCATACTTCAAAGATCAAAAGAGATTTTGTACTTTGATGCATAAGATGAGATGATCAACTTTCAAGGGGGGTACATATTATTCCTACTGATAAATGTTGTGAATGCATATTTTCAGGGGGAGTTTATAACTTCTAAACACATCAGTTTAGAACTCAATCTTTAGTGAACAATATTGACTTCTGATTAATTTAGATCAGGACTCGTTTTTCAATGTTTGACTTCGACTTTGATATTTTTGACGATTTTTTGACTTTATACAAATTTTAAGGGGGAGCTTACAAGATTTCATTCAGTCAATCATGATTTGAGGCTGAGTTATGAGACTTAAGCTGAATATAAGTATTTTATAATCTCAAACTTTTATTACTTAAAAGAAGGACAACTTTTAAGTATGAAAACTGTTTTCTTAAACGTTCAAACCACTTCTCAATTCTCAAAACGTTTTCATGAATTTAGAAGTGTGATTTTAAATGTTTTCATTTATGAGATCTAATGTTTAACTAACCGTGTGTTTTGAAAGATAAATACTTGTGTGTTATCTTTTCCATATACTGTCACGTATTCATACTCATAAGTTTAGTATTTCTTATTGATTTTGTTATTACCACATCTCAAGTTGAAATAATTTTCGATGGTAATAGACCCCGTTTGCATTTCATTGTTTGTTGAGCGTCATATTCATTCAAACATAAGCGATTCTTTCATGATTGTTTATATTTGTTTACATAGACAAATTTCCAATTCTTTCATGACCTAAGATTTTCATGTCCATGATTCATATTTGATCTTTTCGACACATTGTCAGATTCTCAAACAAGTCTTTTGTATTCATTTCATTCATTCAATATACTTGTTGTGAGAAATCTTCAAAGTTCAAAATGCTCAAACATTCATGATAATTTGCTGAGCATACATTTATCTGACATTGTGATTTATATTTCTGAGCTTTAATTGTTCAAGTTAAACTATAGAACAACATTATTCTTTTAGGACAATATTTTAATATGATCAGTGTGCAAGCTTAAAAGATTTATATGGATTCACGTTAACCAGTGTTTCTTACCCAAGAGGTTATCCTAAGTGATCGAGAGGCATGGGATCATACATCAAAGAGTGGAAGAGGAAGTTCATCTGGTTGAACAACCTCATTATGCGATGAGCAGAAAAATGGTAAAGAGAGTTTGATTTGAAGTGAGCAAAATGATAAAAAGAAAGAGGGTGTGAGAACAGAGTTAAAAGAATATGAGAACTCTGCACCAACCACTTTTCTGAGTCAGGCAGCTAAATTACTATTGTTTCAAAATTCATTCGTGAACATCATTGAAACAGGCAGTGAGCCCATGCCAACTCTTGACTTAACCCACCAGCTACTCATTTCTTTCTTAACAAAGAAATGTTTCATATTTTCATGGGGACGCAGCACATATGCTATCTGATCTTCATTTGGAAGATTTGAATATTGAAACAGAATGAAGTCTACCCCCCCCCCTTCGACCTTCGATCATGCGCATTGAGTCGTAGAAACTTGTTGTGTCTCAATATTTACACAATTTAAGCCTGATAAAGCACAATTTGCTTAAATTCTTTCATAAACAAGCACTTACATACAGGAAATTTGTTTTTCTATTGAAACATTCATAAAATTAACTTATGTTTTTCGATGATTGAATGGAAGCTCTGAGGAGTGAATATCAATAAAACTCCTTGCATAATACATCTGTTGTACTAAGTGGCTTCGTGCTACTTAAAGGCATTATAACTGTTTCATTTGTTGATTCAGGGTTACACTCAATTCTGAATTTGAAAAGATTCGGAATCATTATGAATTGACAGATGTTACTTTATGTGTGTCCTAGATTCAATTTCTAATTGCAAACAAACAATCAAACAAACAATATAATCTGAATTACCTGTTTGATGTCAATTCAATTCAATCGAATACAAACTTTCTCTCTCTAGAAGTTTCTCTCTCTCTACAAATTCTCTCTGAAATTGTAACTCATCTATATATTAAAGAGCAAATGAAAAGCTATTTATACCTACAACTAAAACAACAAGGAAACAAACAAATACAAAGACTTTGACTTTGACATTTTATTACAAAGACTTTGACTTTTAATGAGAGTTGACTTTCTCAGCTTTGACTTCTTGTATTATGACCTTCAATCTTCATGATCTTGTATCCAACAGATTTATGCTCTAACACTTTATATCAGTTGGAAAGATCAGATGTCGAAGTTGGTCAAAATCTAAATGTGTACTTTTTCATGCAAAGTTTTGATGATGTTGATGCTCATATTCATCAAAAAGGTGGAGAACATAAAGAATGACAAAACAATTTCTGAGAAAGATTATAATCAAAAAGTAGCTTTGGAGAAGTTATCAAGAAATGATGGTTTGTGAAGATTCAGTTTCAAGTTAGTGGGGAGAAAATTCAAGAATTAAAGAAATTTCAAGAAAGATGATTTGAAGAAACTAATTTTGATTGAGAAATAAGAGAAAGATAAAGAAGTCTCAAATGATGAAAGAAGTTCATAATGTGCTAATTCAAATATTTCTGACAGTTCATTGAAGATTTCAGAAATTCTCTTTGAAGTTTGTTTGAAAGAAAAAGTAAGCAAAAGTTGAAGATAATTTCTTTTCTGGAGACAATTTCAGTTAAGAAAGTGGGAGATGGTTAAAGTTGTATTTTGATTTTGAAGAATGATCTCATTTATATAAAGAGAAAAGTGTAGAAGACTTTAGGGGGAGATTGTTAAAATTTGAAGTCATTCCAAAGAAGGGGGAGATTGGTTTCAAAGACAATTTTATTTCATGAAAGAAGACCGTCAAAGCTAAAAGAGCTCAAAGGGGAGATTGTTTGTTCATGCTAAACTTTGTTTAAAGTATGATCTTGAATCCAAAGGGGGAGACTGTTAGTGCACATTTTGTTATATTCAAGATCATCAAGCTTGAAGACAAAAGCCTCAAGGGAAAGTCTCATTGTGAAAGTCAAAGTTAACAAGCTTAATTGGAAAAGTCAAAGTGTTAGTTGCTTTGGTCAATGTCTTAGTTAGTTTAGTTAGTTTAGTTTGTCCTTGTATTACATGTAGGTATAAATTTCTTTTGTTTTGTAATCTTGTGGTAAGAAGATCATAACTCATATTCATTCTAGTAAGAGAAAGTGAGTGCTTTAGAGAGAGAAACTGGTATTCGGTTTATACATCAATGACAAGTGAGATTTGTGAATTGTGATTGTTCATCTTGTTCATTACTTGCATAATTGGGACTATCATAATATCTAAGTTGTGGTTGAGTTTTCCGCTGCTAGACATTGAGAACATTGTTATGGATTAAATTTGATATATTAGGACCTTTTGGCTTTATATTTATGGATTTTTCTTGTGTGAATTGTGGGTTGTTACAAATGGTATTAGAGTCGTAGTTTAAGGGATTTAGGTAACCGGTTGGGGCCTAAACTTAATCTGTAAGATGTAGATCACAGATGAGATATAGGAATCCATTGGGGAAGACCTTGATCATAAAGAATCATGACGATGGTAGTGAGGACTCTCATGTAAGGTAAATTCAAAATCGCATATGGCCAATTCCATTATGAATTTACAGATGCATGGGTATGCTCGATTAGTATTTTCGAGACGATCGATGGATGTGGTAGTATGTAGTGAGTTCTAACCTTACAATGATAGCAATGCTTTTGTTGTGTTGAGTGAGATCGCTCATGGTGTAAATGTTAATACCTTCTAGAAGGGATTTTGTCTGAGGTGTAAGTGATCCAACTAGAGGTAGAACTTCTTTGGATCAAAGGGTAAGTATAGTTGGTTAAGAATATACTCCTGATCTGTAGTGAATCTCCATTTATGGAGTTTGATATGTCGATGGATTACGTTTGGATCTTGAAAACTTCAACTCAAGATCGGGTGAAGGGAATAAGTCGTTGACTCTTTAGTCAAGCAGGAGGGTGGCAAGGATAATGGAGGAAATATATCAATGTTGATCGAAGTATGTGGTAGGGAGAGAAGGAAAGGCGAATGATCGTTCATTAAACTATTAACGCCAAGGTTTGAAATGGTATAGTTTGAAAACCCGATGATCAAATTTGGAAACGGTGTAGCGTGGGAAAACGTGTATGTTGAGAATAATCTACAACAAACAATGTTCTGAGGGTGGGAAACCCGACCACTTGGTCAAAAGCGGTATGCTAGTGAGAAATAGCTGTGAATGCAAATGTTTGATCTTGTTAGAGTGAATATCCTTCAAAAGTAAATCGAGTCCATGCATCGTATTATAAATTAATTGCATCAGCGAATGCATATAAAAAGTGTTTATGTACATGTTGGGTTTCTTGTCTTGTAAAATTAAGTTAACGCATGCAAGCTTGAAGTCTATGTTTTGGGGAACTTGCAAGCTTATTTATGTTGCACGATAAAATATTGAACTTGATGATTAGTTAATTATTTCACGTTTTTCATGTTTGAGCTAACTTTCATTGTGAAAATCATGACAACATTTGATTGCATAGTTTTCTAACTGAATCTGGTATGAACATGTTGTTGTCATATCAATGTGTGCGAGAGTCGACTAACCCACTCAGTGTAAGTGAATTCGACCGATATTCTAATAATCACATGAGAAAAAGTTTCAATGCATCGGCATCGTTTTGGTTGGACAAGGTGATTAGGGATTGTGGGGTTGCATGTGAGCGATCCTCGAGATCGTTGTGTGTGGCTATTTAATTATGGCAGTGTTGTGGCATTCATACTCAAGCTTGTTTCATGGTGTTGTACTTATTGAATTTGCAAATACACAAAATGAATTAAATCATTGTGTTGTCATGCAAGAAGGATATGAATTTGCTAGGTCGTGGAGGATATTGCATTTAAGGATAAGGAAAGGTTCTGAGAATTGAAATTTGTCGGTGGAGCCAATTATGGTCGAGTTATGACCTTAGTGTTTTCGTGAGAGAATGACGGTGTATAACTGAAGTCTCATACATAGAATTTAGTAATATTCGTATTAATGTATCTTATACTCTTGTTCGGTAATTTCAGATGTGGTTGTCTGCGAGTGGTTGTGTCCAGGGGTGAAATTCGAAGTTGTCAAGATACTTCTATTAGTAGAATGTCAATAAGTAGTGTTGCGGTACTTTGATGAAATGTTATCGATGTCGAGCCTGAGTATTGAGGTGAACTTGTAATTAGATTACGTATCAAGTAAGTCTCGTGCCTTCAACAAGTTAAGACCATGGGGAACAAAGTTAGTTATGATGCGTTTGAAGAATTGGTTTTTGTTGGGAATCCTTATTTGTCGGTGACATTATTGAAGCTTCACCATGTCCACTATTGGTATTGAAGTCAGTGACCGTTTCAAGTGTCTGGTGTTGAGGTCATTGTTAGGAGATTGAAATTTGAGAAGCAACTTTGGTGAGATTATTTTGTTGAGTTTATACAAGGATGTAAGAGGTCGTTCGAAGAAAGGTGTATACCTGACATGATGTTTGACCACCTTGTGTGGTCACTATGAAAGTGAAAGATTGCTAGTTAGGATAGGCGATTTCCTATGAAGTTTTGATGATTCGTCTAGGAATAAAGTATTTAGCAGAACTGAAGTGGTGCACAATGATTATATTGGTATGCAAGGGAGTGTGCCTTAACTTTTTGGACTACCTGAATTTGTTTCCTGTTGACTGTGATGAACCGACAAGTAATGAGAACTATCTTGAGTAAATTAGATGATCGTGATTTTGTGGTTTATCTAGATTCAAGAAAGACAAAGTTGTAAAATGACTTTGCCTCGAATATATTTGTGTTACAGTTGGTATGAAGAAGGCGGTATCTACTATGTACGCAAAGGGATTGTGAATATTTTGATTGTAGTGAGACACGGTGGTGTGGTAGTTTTGTGAATAAGTTAGTAGTATTTTATGCCAAAATAGGTGTGCAAATCATTGATGTGACAATGGCTTGTCGTTATGTTAAGTGGTGTACTGGTGTTGTTAAGATAGATAAGCGTAGGTGTGAACCTCTGTTTGGAGGTTCCTGATGGTAATCAAAAGTGGCATTTATGCTTGACTGAATTGTTTGGATTCGTAAACGGTGTTATACAGTTGTAATTATGAGAACAAAACGTTTGAGGTGGTCGGAAATTTAGTAAGTAATGATGGGTGATCAGTGCTTCATGTTAGACTGAAAGTAAGAAGTTTGTCAGATGACACAGAAAATGTGGAGCTATATTTAAAAATTGTCATTTGTCTGGTATATGAAGTTCCCGTATGGGTATGAGAAAAAGGTTATTGGGTATGTTATAGATAATTCGTGTAAAGATCAAATCGCATGGTGGGTCTAAATCTAGCATCTATTAGTAAATGTTCCTGGGAAGTGCATGGTAAAAATGGAGAAACGTGGTGCTCGGAGAGAAAGGTCGTTGGATTCAAGTAAGTTATAGAATGATAGACATTGTGAGTAAGTATTGTGTTTAATGTTTTGCACATAACCTAGTTCGTTGGGAGAGAGTGTCTCATCTTTTGTTAAGGCAGGTGAACTCGAAATCAAGTCAAAATTTGTGGATAATTGTGGGATTTAGTGGTGTTCTGACATGTGTTTTGGGATTGGCTTAACTGTTGGTGGAGTACTTGGGTGATGGAATTGTGGGAGGTGTGTGTGTGTATATATATATACGTATTCAAAAGAATAACATGGATGATATTATGGCCATGTGCAAGGTGCATATGAAGTGCTTATCATCGAAGGATTGGTGATCGATGTTGTGTTATATGACAATTTTCTTTTAGTGTTGAGCACAAGTCATATTGGTGAGCGATATTAGGAATTGTATGTTGATTAATAACGAAGTACTTATTAGTGATCCTGTTAGTAGGGTTCAAGGATCTCCTTGTGTTAAGTTAATATGTTGAGTGGTTCTTATGTTTTGTTGGAATTCATGTTATTGTGGTGTTAACCTCAGTAAAAGTTCTTTCCTTTAAGGAAGTGAAGTTGTGTGCGAAACCCTAAATTTAGCATGAGATATTACAGATGGGAAACTGTTGGGCACAGTCGATCTGGGATACTTCAAGTATATGTTATGAATTATCTGACATAAGAAAGTTGTAGTTAATCAAGGGGTGATTTTGAGGAATATCGTGTGTTTTTAATTTTAATCAGATTTTTTTTTGTAGCAAAAGTGTGATAACAGGTGGCATGTGTTCCGTTGGTTGAAAGATTTTTAGAGATAAACGAATAGGTTGGTCAAGTGTTAGTCATCTGGAGATCTTCCAAAGATAGAGATGTACCGCGGGAGATGTGGCCTACAAGTTGGAATTTCCCGAGAAAATTGAGATATCCACCATACTTCCATGTATCTAACTTAAAGCGAGTGTTTTGCAGAAGTTGTTATGGCAATGTCCTTTCAATAGAAGAAGATTGCTGAGAAATTGAATCATGCCAAGAAGCCGTAGGCAATTATGGGTCGTAGGCTCAAAAGTGGGAAATAATTAAATTGGTCTAGTAGAGGTTCAATGGAGATTCCATAAAGCTCAAGAGTCAACTTGGGAACTAGAGCTGAGATGCAAATTTCCGCTTCTGCTCATCAATAGAATTCCAAGACGGAATTCATTTATGGGGGAGGTGATGTAATAACCATATCCTAAATTTTAAAGTTTGGAAGTTTTGGATATAAAGTGCCAACACCTTTTTTCTTGAAGGACCATTTATGTAAATGAGGTATAAAAAGGATATTTTCTCCTCATTTGAGTAGATCGACATTTACAATGGGTGTCGGTGACAAGAACTTTCTTGAGGAACAAGACAAGGGATTTCCTTGGATTCTTGAAAATAGCTAGGTGGAAAATCATGGAAGAAAGAAGTAAATGGATATTCCTTTTCAGGTAAGCTATATGTCTTCTTTTTTTCATTCTCAATCTCCTCCATTGTTATGAGCTTGGATTAAAGTTGCAAATGGTTTTTCGGTTTGAAGATTTCTTGATAAATGAGATTTTCATGATTGGAATCCTTTTGGTAAACATCTTTTGGATATTGGCTTTAGATTTATTAATGAAATACTCATGAAAATCCTTTAATGTTGGTGAAATCATTTTGGGAACATGTTTGGGGTTCTATTTGATGATCCATTTTGAATATTGGATTCTTATATGATGGAAAAAAGGGATATTAGATATTGCTTCTTGTTGGTTTATTGTTCTACATTGAGAAAACTTCACCATTTAAATGGTAGCCTCTTGAATGATAAAGGTTTAAATTTTTGGTATTCAAATCATGATTCAATGGATGGATTTTTATGGGGAAAATGATGTCTTGAAGCTAGTTAATGTTTAAAAGGTTTATGATATCAAATACATCGAGTTGGAGGCTTGCATATGATTTGGGGAAGTTTAGGTGTGAGAAACCCTTGGGATTTCTGCAGAATATTCGTGTAGGGGAGAAATATTGCCCCGTGCGACTTCTGGCGCGGGTAAGGTTGTACCACAAGTCGCATGAGGGGTTGTCTCCCTAAATTCGAATTTTTGCTTCGTTTCTTGTTTAGGGTAGGGTTGAGGCATCAATTTAGGGATTGTGTTAGGGATTTTTAAGGATGGTTTTGGGATGAAATTAAATGGTTTAACACCATTCTTATGACGTCCAATTCAGGTGTGCGGTTCAAACAAAAGTCAGCCTTATGATGTGTAACGAATTGCCAAAGCTCAGGTGAGTTCCCTTAACACTTTTTATGCATATGAAATAATTTTGCCAATGTTTTTAATTACTGAATTTGGTACCGAGCATTATGGCATGATTAACTCTTATAGATGTTTTGATCACTTATGACATAAATTGTTTACTATTGTATATGCATTGTTTATTGCACAATGGGATTAGTATACCTTGGAATTGTGAATATCCCTTGGGAGTTTACTTATACAGAATGGCACCTATTGGGAGCCACAGAGAGTCTGCTTGGGCCCCGTGGCGAAAGGGGAGTTTGCTTGGGCTCCAATCGTGGACATCACTGTAAAGTGAAGGAGCGCTATGAACACTGTGAAAAATACCTAAATGTGAAGTTGATTTGTTAATTGGTTGTTGATGGGTCTTTATGGCGGTTTGCATATTATTGTTGTGAATTGCTGAACATTTTTCGAGAGGGAATTCACTAGACCTCATGGTATAACTCTCACTATTCAAAAATTAAAACCAATTTCAGGTAGTAAAGTGATGGGAGGCTTATCTAAGGGCAAATAGAGTCAAAATTAGAATAAACCCCTTTAGTTTGATTCAAAATTTTGTAATATCTCAGTTGTGGTTGAGTTTCCCGCTGCTAGACATTGAGAACATTGTTATGGATTGAATTTGATATATTGAGACCTTTTGGCTTTATATTTATGGATTTGTCTTGCATGGATTTTGGGTTATTACATCAAAAGGATATGATATAGAGATAAACATATTAGAGTTGGATTATAATTGATGTATCTCATAGTTATCTATCTGTATCTTGTCCCTATATAAAAGGATTTATAATTAAGGATGATTTACAAATTTTTTTGACTCTCTCCATGTTGGTTGTTCTTTTACAAATATTACATTTTATGGTAAAAATAAAAAATAATGTTTTTTTTTATTTTAAAGAATTAAATAAACTACATAATATTATATATAAATATATAATATATGTAGTATTATATAATCTATTAAAACAAAAAAGAAACAAAAAAGACAAAATAAAAAGTAAAACGACAAAAAATGCTGTTAAGTTAACTCACTTTTTTTTACAATAGTTAGTCAGAGGACCAAAAATGAAACAAAATGCCAACTATAATGACCAAAATTATAATTAACTTAAAATAAGGACCAAACTTGATAGTGTGTAACAAACACATGAATCAAAAATGTAATTTACACTTAATATTAATATGCGAGAAATGACAAATGACTATTTTTGGCCTTAGGTTAATTGAAGATATTGGATGGTCGTTTGGTTATGAGACCCCACTTGTAAAGAATTGATAACCACCGGACCAAATCTATAATTAGTCAAATTTAAAGATACTAGTTGTAATTTTCATACCATGAGAACTAAATCCATAATTTACACTATTTTTATTAACTAGAAGCGTATTCGCGCAATGCAACGAGATACATCGTGATTTTAATGTTTTATTTTATTTTTTTGTCGATTTACAGTACGATTTTGGATGGTTTTGAGAAAATGATAATGTTTTTTATAAATTTTTTTAATTTAGGCTTAATAATATAAAGTTTTTTATATAAAAAAATTAAGTATTTTGTTAGAATTCAATGATTATCTTATATATTTTAATGACATCTAGAAAAAATAACCAATTACATATTTAATAATATAATTAAAACAAAATTATATTAATATAATATATTAATTAATAGTGATACATGGAAAGGTCTGCATAAAAGGAAGACCTTGCACATACCAAATTGGTGGGTGTTAGAAGTCTGCAGTAGTAATATACTAATATTTATCGTGTGCTTTGATACTTGTAAATTAAGATATTTTTAAAATCTTGCATAAAATGATGGTAACTTGTGCGTAATAATTTGTATTTAAGAGTTTTTTATCCGTGCTTTATAATATAGTATAGATATACTCATAAATATTCGTTTATATTAAATAATATTTATTATTAAAAATAGTATTAATAATAGTATTAATATAATGTCAACATAATATTTAATAATAATAAAATGATTATTACTATTTCATAACAATAACTATTATAAAAGATTTACGGATTACATGATCATTTTATTCCTATTTATGATCAAAATAAGACAATTACAAAAATATTATAAGAAGTAATTTTGTGAATTATCATTATTTCTTATTATGAAAGTTAATTTTTGCGACTAAATAAACAAATTCCAATTTATTTAATAACTTTATTCCATCAACCAAATTTATGAGAAAATAAAAGAGAAAATTGCATTAAAATGGAATTAACTTTGGCCTAATTCCTATTTTAAAGAACTAATTTTAAAAACTATCATTTAAGTGCTTGAATCAAAATTTATATGTATTTAAGGGTCTCGTTTACCTATTGACCTATTAATGATGACATGAACCATTTAAGATTCCACATCATAATTAAATAAATCTAAAATACTAACATGTTTTAAAATAAAAAAAACAATTAATTATTTCTCTTCGGTTATTCAACCAACTAGAAGCTTACTCGCGCAATGCAGCAAGATACATCACGATTTTAATGTTTAATTTTTTATTTTGTTGATTTACAGTACGATTTTGGATGGTTTTGAGAAAAGTGATAATGTTTTTTTATAAATTTGTTTAATTTAGACTTAGTAATATGATGTTTTTTATATAAAAAAAATTAAGCATTTTCTTAGAATTCAATTATTATCTTATATATTTTAATGACATCTAGAAAAACTAATCCATTACATATTTAATAATATAATTAAATTTTTTTTTAGTAATATAATATATTAATTAATAGTGATACATGGAAAGGTCTGCATAAAAGGAAGACCCTGTACATAACAAATTGGTGGGTGTTAGAAGCTTACAGTAGTAATATGTATCTTGTGCTTTAATATTTGTAAATTAAAATATTTTTAAAATTTTGCATAAAATGATGGTACCATGTATTTAATAATTTGTATTTAAGAGTTTTTTTTATCCGTGCTTTATAATTTAGTATAGATATAGATTATACCTTCATCATCTATAATTAATTTTTTTTAAATTAAAATATCATAATGTCAAGAAAATAAAATTTAAAATGTTATTTTATAAAACTTCATGATAAAAATCAAAATTCTTGTATAAAAATTTAAAAAGGATGAGGTTTTTTTAAAAAAAACTTTTGAAGTAAAAATTGATATGAAATAGCCAAAATAAAATTAAGACAACTTAATGATTATTTGTATCAAATTTCATACTAATCACGACACATTAATTCGTATATATTTATGATATTTAATAATATAATTAAATCAAAAAATATTCAATATTGAACTCATTTCGAAGGTATTGCCGAAACGATTACAATGGTATAATTTGTAAAAAATAAAAATGTTTTTGTTTAATGCATCTTAGTTCATATACATTATTTGTGTTTATATGATAATAGTCTAAAATGAAAAATAAAAAAGAAAATTATTAAAAGTAAACTACATACCTAATTATAAGGGTAGTAAAAGTAAGGTATAAATTAAAAAAATTGAATTAAGGAAAAATTTAAGAATGAATAAACGTGGATGTGCTAAATGAACTTATAATGTAAAATACGTCCAAATACATGTTTAGGCAGGAAAATAGAAAAAATGGACACACCAAAAGGCGACACATGTCCTTCTAGTTACTTATTTATTATATTTATAGATAATCTCATTTATTCATTTTAATAGTTGAATCCCTAAAATAAGAATTAAGTCAAAGTTGGTTCCATTTTATTGAAATTTACCCAAAATAAAATATAGTGTAATCTAAATTTTTTAAAATATCTTATTCCTCTTAAAAATATTTTTGTGAAACAGAAGCAAAATGACTCAAATTTGAGTTTGGTACTAAAAAAAGGCGTTGACTATTTCAATTTCTTTGGATTTATATCATTTTTCTTATTGTTGAGATTTATTGTCACAATAATTCAATTCACAATTAATGGGATGGGAGGATAAAATTTGAATCCAAAAGAAAAATGACTCAAATTCAAAATCGAACTAACATAGTTAATAATTCACATGTGAAGCCATCTGTATCAATAAATAGAAATAATAGTCGATAAAGTTTGAAATGAAATTTAGGTGGTTTTATGAAATGCTGCCAAATGCACATGCACATGTTCATAATATTATTATCGATATCAATTCTCCTTCCCTTCAAAATCAATATCCTCCTCTTTCAGTTCATCATCAAACTTAATTACTACAAGACAAAAGTTATATGCGTGCATATATATATATATAGGACGATAATCAAATGAAAACCAAAAAAAGATTGAAAACCGTAAAAACCGATCTAAACCATTAATTCATTCTAATCTATGGTCATTAATGACAATGGCAAATTTGAAATAAATTAAAACTGAAAGGGCATTTTGGGTATCAAAACCCTTTGACCAGATTAATATCACCATCCAGATTCATATCTCCAATTCCTCGCCGGATTCACCACCGCCATCACCAACACCACCACCATCGCCACCACCTTTTCAATCCATCTCTAAACTTCTATCAGTCGTCAACAGGTACGTGCGACGATATCATGTATGAATACATCAAACCAAGATTCATTTTTTAGGAAAACCCTAGATCTAATTAGTGTGTAAACTCTTGTTTACCGACTTTGATTTTGGATTTTATGATCGTGTAATCGTACCTGTATGTGTAATTTTTGAGTTAATTTGAGAGATTTTTTGTTTGGTGAGGTTATTCGATTATTGACCTAAATCGGTTGTAAAATTTGGGGGAATTGTTGAGAATTGTTTTAGGGGTTTGAGAACACATCGGGAAAGTGTACAAATGGTGCCTATGTCGTCGATGAAGATGAGGAGGACTACTAGGGTTTTCGGGGCTATGGTTTTAAGATCAGGGCGTCGATTGTTTACTACCCAGGAGGAGCTGAAACATATGAGAAGACCACCTCTTGCCGTTGCAGATGACGCCGATGAAGATTGGATTGAGTGGGATTGAATATTGTAGTTGCAGATGACCACCTCTTGCCGTTGCAGATGATGACGATGAAGATTTTTTTTTTTTTTTGTAGTTCTTGAGATGGGATTGAGGATATGCAACTAAGAAGCTATTGAAATCAACTAGTGTCCATCACATTGATTTCATGTGATGAATTTGTGTGTTTCATGTGGTGAATCGGTCTGTTTCATATGGTGAATCTCTATGTTTCATATGGTGATTTTTTGTGTTTCATATGATGAATTAATCTGTATGTTTCATCTGGTGAATCTTATTACCAAAATGACGATTATGCCATTTTCATGTGATGAAACAGTTTTAATCAAAACCTTAGGATCAAAACCAAATTACGGCTTAGATCGGTTCTCACGGTTCTCAACCTTTTTTTGGTTTTCACATGATTTAACCCTTATATATATATATATATATATATATATATATATATATATATATATATATATATATACTAGAAGCATACTCGCGCAATGCAGCAAGATACACGATTTTAATTATTTCTTTTATTTTTTGATTTTTCTTTTCTTTTTATATTATATATTTTAAATTCTTTATACTTAAATTAGGATGTTTATCTTGTTTTGATTATATTTATCGGTTAGTTATGAATTCAAACATTAGCTTTAGAAATTTGTACTAATGCATTATAACTTGTAATCTTGAATTTTAAGTAATATGTATCAATAAACAATACTTAATGCATAAAAGTTTGTTTTTAATAGTTTTTTCGATAGTTTAATAATAATGTAATTTATTTTATGTTTAAAAAAATAATTTTTTATAAAATAAACATTAAATATTCTGTTAGATTTTCTTAATTATATTTTAGATTTTTTGATATTTAAAATTTGATTTTTATCCTGTATTTAATTATGCAGGGAGTGATTTTAGAGAAGTTGAAGTAAGGAGTGATTATAGGGGAATTAAAGTTGTTAAAGATAAGGATTAAATAGGAATAGATTTTAAGTTTTAATTCTTTATTTAAGTTTGAAGTAATTAGCATTAAATAGCGGTACATTAAGCTTTAACAATTGTTTATTAAGAGTTTTTTATAGATGTTTTATAATTTACTAGAAGTGTACTCGCGCAATGCCGCTAGATACATCACGATTTTAATGTTTCATTTTATTTTTTATTTTTTGTCGATTTACATTACGATTTTGGTTGGTTGTGAGAGAGTGATAATGATTTATTTAATTTAGACTTAATAATATAATGTAATTTATTTTGGTTTAATAATATAATTTTTTTATAAAATATTTTGTTAGATTTTTTTAATTATATTTTATAATTTTATATTTAAAATTTGATTTTTATTATATATTTAATTATGCTGAGAGTTATTTTAGGGGAGTTAAATTGGGAAATGATTTTAGGAGAGTTAAAATGGTTAGAGATAATGATTGAAAATTAATAAATAACATTAAATTTAGTACATACAACTTTAATATATTTAATTATGCTGAGAGTTATTTTAGGGGAGTTAAATTGGGAAATGATTTTAGGAGAGTTAAAATGGTTAGAGATAATGATTGAAAATTAATAAATAGCATTAAATGTAGTACATACAGCTTTAATGGTTGTTTTTTAAGTAATTAGCATTAAATAGCAGTACATTAAGCTTTAAGACTTGTTTTTAAGAGTTTTTTATGCCATATTTACAATATAGTATATATATATATAGGTAATTTTATTTGGAAAACACCTTAATTTTTTAAACCACGGAAACCGTCGATTTCATTGTTTAAATTAATGAAATTGTTTCATAAATTGAATAATTTGATAAATTGTTTCATATAATTTCCTTTCTTTAAGAAATTGTTTCATATATTTATGTTTTTTTATGTAAAAACGAAAAAGTTCATTAAAATTAGAGAATGTATGAAACAATTTCATAATAACAAGAAAATACATGAAACAACTTCGTTTTTACATAAAAAACACAAATATATGAAATAATTTCATGAATCAATTTCATTAACAAAATCGATGATTTGCACAGTTTACAAAATTAGAGTAGTTTTCATTTGATCTCTGTCCTATATATGTACATTATATACATATGTGTGTATCAAAATGTACTTGCTCAAATTTTTGGGATAGAAATTGAGTTGTGTACTTTTATCATTAGTAGTATTAAATCTACAACTCAATTAAAATGACGATCCAATTAATTAAATGTTAACCGCCGAAATAAGAAATACCTAAACCCTTGTTATTTTTTCTATTGTACGTCTTCATCATCGATGACACCTGTCTCTTTAATTAGGGGCTGTTTGGTTGGTTTTCCATTAAGTTCTGTAAGGATAAAGTTGTCTGTGTAGATTAATCTGTCTGTATAGATTTAGAAGGTTTTTATTTGAGAGAGTTTTTTCATAGATGGAAGGAACGTGTTTTTTAATGAGAGGGACTGGTTTGGAAAAAAACTTGGCTTTCTGCATAAAGCTCCCCCTTAAAATCTTACTGAATAAGCTACTTTCTATATCATTAAGCTACTACCAAACAGTCATATATAGCTGACTGAATAAGCTGTGAGTCTCATTAAGCTCATTAGTCTCCTTCTCTCTTTATTAATTTCTAATGGAAACAGATCTCAATCCTAATTATAGCTTGATTTATTTTATTAATCCTTCACTCAATTATAGTGTTAATACATGTGTAATTAATAGGGCCTTCAAAAAAATTGGAACATCTCTGCTTATATACTTTGTATTTTTATAAGGCTTTGCTGTATGTCAATGTTATATAAATATATAGGATAATGTTCAGGGGAAAATCTTTAAAAAAATGGAAAACTGAGGAACAGTTAGATAGCCCCTTATCTGGACGGTATTAACAATTTAATTCTCAAGAGTCATTCACCCTGTAAAAACCTATATATCATTGATTTGTTATACCAAATCTATTGATATTCATTGTCATATAAACAAGACGACATGATACAATTATGTATAAACAATTGACTTGTGTCACAACGTTGTATTGAAAAAGTGTAGAGGCAAGCTTCCTTTTGGCGGATTCACCGCAACTTAGAAAAATATAAAAAAAATACGATAAAGTTTGTATCTATATATCTTGTTGGTGATTCTTACCCAAAGAGAAGTAGAAGCAGAATAAAGGCGCTTTGGTGTTTCATGATGGATCAGTGATGGAAGGAATAGCAGAGCAAGCTTGGGCTTGTTTCCAAAGGTTTTCAATGATCATAACCAGTTTTGTATTGAATCGATTCACAAAAAACTTTGGTAACCATCCTGCCGGATCCAACTGCACGATCATTACAAATATATTGATAAGATTTATTGTAATTAATTTATTGAGCAAGATGTAATAAAGACCCGTTTACCAAACCCTTACCCAGTAAGTATTTACCGTGTCACTTACCTAGTCGAATAAATATGGCAAAGGCCGAGAATCTTACCCGGTAAGAGCAATGGCATGGACCGAGAGTCTTACCCGGTACTTGAGGGTAAGTGCTTTTCGGATAAATTGTTGCATACGATGTCGTTTTGTGTGAGTAGAATATTACGCGGTAAGGTAATTGAGAATATTGACTATTACCAATAAGTGTTTACCGGGTAAACATTTAGGTAAACGGCTCCCTAGTTATGTTTTTCTCCATCAATGTAACGAAGTTTCAAAATTTGCTATTTTGAATCCATTTTGAAAGGTTAGTTGCTAATATTTGATGATTTACATGCCAAGTTTACGATCATCTATTTCGTGGTAACCCTTGTACGACCGGTATAATTAAATATCTTGGAATATTTCAAGATCAGTGGGTTACTTAACGTTCAGAATGAGTATAAAATAGAAAATTCTGAAACATTGTTATATTAATCAAGAAAAAGAAGTTCTATTACACTAAATAGAAACTAAAAAGAAATTATGTTGCTATCTCAATGTATTGTGTATGATATACCTGAACAACATAAGTGACCATGCATGAATCATCATCAAGCTTTTCTACAACCCATCCTGACTGCAGAAGAAACCCTCTAATGGAATTATTCTGCTTTGGCTGCAATCCTGCTGCTATCTCTTTTGGCAATGAAGCTACTGCTACCACCTTTATATTCAGAACCAATTATTATAGGAATTAAATGATGAATTATTTACAAGCTATTGATCAATTACCAATGTCCCATCGTCCATTGTTTCTCGTCTCTCGTACACGATGAACTCTCGGTTACGAAAAAGTGGCTTGGAGCTTTCGCCAAATCTTAGTCGTATGATGCTAAGGTTTTCATCAAGATCTTTGATGTACCTTGCTTCAACTAAATCTGAATCCCATTGCTGTTCAAAAAAGTACAATCATCGTTAGCTAGGAAGATATGGGTATCAAGAAGATATATACACAACAACAAAGTCCGCTTTATATAGGATGACAACTACGCGCGTCTAACCTCCTGATACATAATTTTATAATATTTATGTTTATAAGACAAATAATTGTGTGGATGTAAGGTGTTACAATAAGTTGACATGATGCTAACTTTTGAGTGTCATATCAAGTTTTTAATGACATTTTTAAAATAAATTGTTATACTATATGACATCTTTCGAAAATATGTTTTATAAAAGCAAATGTGCTATAGAAACATGTGTTCGTAACATACTTTTTCAAAACCTTGCTATAAGAAAAGCTTATATATATGACACATTAATTTCTTCAAAAAGTATTCTAAGAAACTTACTAGGATGTCCAGAGGTCCAACATCATGTAAATAAGTGATATGAAGTAATTTATTAGGACATTTAAACATGTGTTGAAGAGATCACGGGTGTACCTTGGCAGCATCGATGGCGTTGGCAACTGTGATGAATTGTTGAGTTGAGACAGATTTTAGCAACCAGCGACTGCGAAAAGTGTGAAAAGATCCGGATCCAGACCGACGTTTTGATATCTCAACGCCATCATCAAAAGCTAGCACTTTCCATCCGTCGTTTCCGTTGTCAGGCCTGTTTGAATCTGAGGCTGAGAGCAACTCCTGTATGCAGCTCTCGCTTGCGAAGAACACGTACCTCCTCAATGAATCTTCGCTGACAGACCTTCAGATTTTTAAACAAAAACAAGAAAATAATCAAAAACCCATTTCTGGAACGAAACCTTGGATCCATCAACATGAATTAATTAATGAAACAGTACAGGAGATTGGGTGGTTGCCATAAAAGTACCATGATCTCGTGCTGCAAGGTGCTTGAGTGTTGCAGTTCATCGTGGGCATTTCTATGTGTCAAATTATTATGTAAAAGTCTTGAGTAAATCAATGAATGTAGGATAATAGAAAGATGGGCGATCATATATATGGGTCAGTACTGTGTATATATATATATATCACACACACATATATATATATATATATATAGAGAGAGAGAGAGAGATATGGAGGGACGATGGAAGTACAGAGTTAGATTAATCCTTTATGAGAAGTGGACCTAGTTGCTGGATGCACATGGCATTGCCAGATGAACCTCCATGATTACAGAACTAAACTTTGCACATCTCTTTCTCTCTCTCTCTAGAAGACTAAAAAGCAAGATGCACCCACCACCCCCATGTGCTCATCATCCCCACCTCTTTGCATCTCTTCTTTTTAACAAACTACAGAATCTCTCTCTATCTCTCTCTCTCTCTCTTATCTCTGAAATCTAGGAGGTGGGATAATGAAAGACAATAATAGTAGATGTCAAAACAAATCAATATAAAAGTGGAAGCAACTTTTGCCTGGTTATGGGTGACAACAATACACACAAACAACCTTACTGTGTCCCCATATCATGTGCTATTGTGCTATAACAAAGTCTAGATTTAACATCTACCAAAATGGACACATTTCTGTTACCAAGAAGATGAATATACAAAGCCATTAATTAAAGAATGAAAAATGATTAACTATTGGACAAATTCTGTGCTAATTTTCTGGCTTTTGGCTTGTTTTACCACACAATTTCCTATCTCTGTCTGGAATCTAGATTGAAAAAAGGGATGCATGAACCAATCATTTTGAATAATAAATCATGTTCGAATGGGATAAACCTTTGGGGAACTCCAAAACGTTATTCATAACAAGTTGGAACTACAAAAGCAGATTTTTAAAAAATGGGAAGAAGAATGGTTAATTGAGCCATTCTGCTTCGCGGTCGGTAGAAGCCATTCTATTAGCCAGCAAGGATCTAACATTTGTTATTTCACCAAGTAATATCAAGACCATAAAAAACATCACTTTCATAGCATAAAGTTCAAGTTATTATAGAAGTGAAATTTGAGTTTTTATGTTTAATGTGTCCTCCTAAATAAAATTTATGATCCGTATTAGCGTATTACAAAAATATGCTTAACTATTTTTTAAAACATTGCTCTCTAATTAAAGTACTTGAATGTTACCCCACGGTTTTTCCTCTTCCTCTCTCTCTCTCTCTCTCTCTCTCTCTCTCTCTCTCTCTCTCTCTCTCTCTCTCTCTCTCTCTCTCTCTCTCTCTCTCTCTCTCTCTCACATCCCAATCTTAGGACACTCACCAAAAGCAAGTAGATCGAACATTTATTTTGGAATCACTGTAATGCTTAAGTACATTTTGCTGAATTTTGCAATACAAAACTGTTAGAGCATCTCCAATGCATAAGCTATTAAAGCTTTTTATTATTTATAAAAAGTTTTTATAAAGACTTGGTAGCATTGGAGATGAAGACTTTTTAAAAGGTTTTTGAAGAAAGAGTTATAAATGAATAAGTGGTTATTGAGAAGACTTTTTACTATTCAATTTTAATCTTTTTCCCCTTTTCAATTCTACATCTTCAATTAAAATTTCACATTACCCCCTTCATTTAATATTATTTTCAATTTAAATCTTTTTTAATATTTATTAATTAATCTAATTTATTAAATAGAAGTAAAAAAAATTAACCCCCTATTTCTCTTTCACTTTTATTAACATACAACTTGTTATTTCAAACTTCCAACTAAAACGAGATATGGAATTTAGGTTTAGAGCTACTTTTTAAATATCGTTTAATGTGTTGTTTTAAAATATTTGAATTATGGTTTTAAAAAAATATCACGTGTGTCTTAAAACGACAAATTAAATGAGGGACTTTTATAAAACATTTTAAATAGATGAGGATAGATTATAATGTAATTGATTAAAAAGCTTTAGAAAGGGTTTTTTGCATTGGAGAAGGTGTTTAAGGATAGATTTTTGTTAAAAAAAGGTTAGTGGAAATCTGATGTGGCAAAGTAAAAAGTCATTGAATGACTTATGCATTGTGGATGCTCTTAGAACCAATGTTATCGAACTACGAGAATATAAAAAATGTGTATATTTATTGTGCAAAATATACGAAATTAACCAATAAACAAATAAACAAAATACTTATATAAATATATATATATATATATATATATATATATATATATATATATATAGGGAGAGGTTCATTTGAGAAATGATAAATATATGAGAAATAGAGAAGTAATCTTAGCCATTCATCTGGTCAACATTTGCGGCTTTGAAGTTTGACCGCGAAACACAGGATAATTCCTTGTGTGGTCTATAGAAGGTAGAGGGGTAATTTCGTAAAATACACGGGATGAGTTCATATATGAATCACAGAGATTCATATATGAATCTGTTAATTAGTTCAACTGATTCATATATGAATCTTTGTGATTCATACAGATTCATATATGAATCTTTTTGTGATTCACAAAGGTTCATATATGAATCTTTGTGATTCATACAGATTCATATATGAATCATAAAGGTTCATATATGAATCTGTTAGTTAGTTCAACTGATTCATATATGAATCACAAAAGTTCATATATGAATCAGTTAAAAGAGTTCACTTGTGAATTGCACTGGTTCATATATGAACATATAGTTCATATGTGAATTATACATGTTCATATATGAACACAGCCCGTGTGTTTTGTAAAATTTACGAAATTGTCCTTCTATTTTTGGGATAGCCGCAATTTTTGACCAGTCAAAGACGCAACTTTTGACCGGTCGCAACTTTTGACCGGTCAAAGCCGCAATATTTGACTAGTCAAATCCGATATTAACCATATGAATGGCTAGGATTACTTATCTATTGCTCATATATTTACCGTTTCTCAAATGAACCAAACACTATATATATAGGGTCAGGTTCACGTGAGACCAAGTTGTTTCCGTGAGACCGCGTGAGACCAAGCCTTAAAACATGAAACTTCACACCGAAACACTGTGAAGGTAAAAAAACATTCGAACCTTCATAATGTAATCACACTATGATGGTAAAAAAACCTAAACCAAGTTAAAAAAAATCAAACCTTCACAGATAAAAGACTGTGAAGGTATATCCGAACCTTCACAGTGAAGACGCTGTGAAGGTAAAAAAAAAAGAACATTCACAGCGAAAAATACCGTGAACGTAACATTTACAGTGTTTTCCCTATGAAAAGTTCGATTTTTTTTACAATCACAGTTTTTTGGTGTGAAATTTCACACTTTAAAGCTTGGTCTCACCGGTCTCACGGAAACTGTTTGGTCTCACGCGAACTTAAGTGTATATATATATATATATGTCGAAATTCTAATCAAGATAAAGAGAAATAGTAACTTGAAATCGACAAATTGATTGAAGATCGATAGAGGCCTGCAACACAGTGTCCTTAAACAGAATTTCGCCCCTACTCGTGCGTAGTCCGAGCGTCCGTTTAGAGGATATAACTATCAATTCACGTTCTTGCACGAGAACGAGAATCTATAGAGTTTCTTATGTGTTGATGATTTTTTTTGAGAGAAACCAGAGGAAAAACGTAGGTAAAAAATGATGGTGTCGTTTTTGGAGGGAGCCCGCAAGACATCTGACGATGTCCAAAAACTTGATTTGAAATCAAGAGACCTAAGGCCCAAGGCCCAATCTTTGACCATGTAAATATATATATGTGCCAAGCTACAAATCCAACCCACAGCCTTTAGATGGGCTTTGATCTATTTTGATAAGTCATATGAAACAAGTCATATAAACTTATCAAAGTTTATCTTTCCTTCCTATGTGGGATCACTCTCAAGGCAAAAAATCCCAACAATACCCCACATTTTCTATTCAAACACCAACAATATCCCATGTGTCTGCAGTTAAGCGTATTTTTAGATATCTGAAGGGCACTGCAGATCTTGGTCTGTGGTATCCTAAAGATACTAGTTTTGAACTAACAGCATATGCAGACGCAAATCATGATGGTTGCATGCAAGACAGGAAGAGCACGTCAGGTCATATACAGTTCCTCGGTGATAAACTAGTCAGTTGGGCATCGAAGAAGCAATTATGTGTCTCAACTTCAACGGCCGAAGCAGAATATGTGGTTGCTGCTAGCTGCTGTTCTCAGGTCTTGTGGATGAGAACTCAACTGCGAGACTATGGTTTTCACTTCAACCATATCCCGATATACTGTGACTCGAAGAGCGTTATCGCGATAACAGCTAATCCTGTTCAACATACAAAGACCAAACACATCGATGTCAGGTATCATTTTATAAAAGATAATGTCGAAAAAGGAACAATTGAACTTTACTTTGTAAAAACTGATTATCAGCTTGCAGATTTGTTTACCAAACCCTTGGACGAAAAGAGATTCAATTTTCTTGTCTCTAGGCTTGGTATGCTAAATCTTAAGACCTAATCGGTGTTTACCTATTAAAGTTTCTTATTATAAATTTTTCATCATTTCTTTTCTATTATTTCCGCAAAATATTTGCACGTTGACAGTCTGTTCATGATCTTAGGGGGAGTGTGAGAAAAAATACATCATGATCAATCTTATTTTGAGGAGGAGCTTATATAATTTCTGCATGTACTTTTATGTCAAATTTTTGTAATGCATGATTTTAGGGGAAGCTCTTCAAGTCAAATGAGTATGGAAATGACTTCTGATTACTTTAGATCAGAACTCATACTTTAATTGTTTTACTGCTTTTTGTCATTTTATTTTCTGTGAATAAATTAGCTTTGACTATGACTTTAGACTTTTACAGTTTTTGAGAGATGCTTACAAGATCATATCTTTATGACTTTAAGCTTGACTTCATGAGATGTAAGATTGCACTCAAAAGGTATACTTCCTTATCTTCATCTCATATATGGTTGAAAAGAGGACAACTTTCAATCATAGAAAACATTGTTTTTAAATGATCAAACCACTTCCCGATTCTCAAAACGAATTCAAGAACTGGAAGTGTGAATTTAAATGTTTTCAAGATCTACTTTGTGCTTTAACTGATATAGTTAAACCATTTTGAGCATCATATGCTTTCTAGGAAAACTGGATTTCATTGTGCTAGGACTTAATTGAACTTCTATGGAATCACGTTAACTAGTGATTTCTACCCAAGAAGTTAATCCATAGTGATTGAGTGTGAGAAGTCAAAAGAAATGAGTGTGGGATGTGTGACGAGGTATAATGAAAAAAAAAGAGTTTGGTTAGCTGTGAGCTAAATGATTAAAAGAAAGAGCGTGTGAGATCAGAGTTAAAAGAATATCAGAACTCTGCACCAACTTTTTCTGAGCCGGGCAGCCACATTTCTAATGTTTCACAATTCTTTGGTGAACGTTATTGAAACAAGCAACTAGCCCATGCCAACTCTTGATTAACCTCACCAGCTACACATTTTCTTCTCAACAAGAAAGTGTTTCCCATTTTCAAAAGGGACGCATCACATTTACTATCTGATTTTCATTTGGAAAATCTGGATATTGAAAAGAAGGAAGTCTGCCCCACCTTCGCATTTCAATCATGCACATTGAGTCTGTGTTTAACTTACTGTTGTCTCAGTGGTTTACACAATGTTGAGCCTTTATAAGCAATCATCCGTGCTTAATTCTTTCTATCACATGCACGAACACACAAGTAATTTGTTTCTTTGTCATAACGTTCATAGAAATTGCCTTTGTGGTGTTTCGATGATTGAATGGAAGCCCTGGGGGAGTGAACATCAAAAAACTCCTTTCCAATGTGTATTTGTTACACACAGTGACTTAGTGTTACTGACAGACATTCTAACTGATTCATTTGTTGATTCAGGTGTTACATGATTATTTTGTCTGGATTTGCAAAGATCTGGATGAATATCTTTTGGATTGACGAATCAAAGGCTCCGTATGAAAGACATTTCTTCCTAAAGTTTTGATGAAATCGTTGCTCTTTTCATCAAAAATGGGGAGAAGAGCAAACCAAGAAATGGGAAAGATCAAAAGTTTAGAGAATTCTTCAAAGTATTCTGAAGAAATGGGAGAAGAGCTAACGAAGAAATTTTCTTCAAAGACAAAGTATTCTGAAGACATGCTGATTTGAAAGAAATTTTCTTTGAAGATACTTTGCTAAAGTATTCTGAGCTAAAACAGGAGATTATTACATATTGAAGACAAAGAAGAAGATTGCATCTTCTGAGCTGAAAGAGAAGACTGAATTGCTAAATCATTTAAATAATGATCTTGATCCAAAGAGGGAGATTGTTAGATCACAGATTTATTGGATTCAAGATCATCTAATCTGAAGATTGGAAACTGAAGCTAAAGCTGAAAATCCACTCTCAAGATTAGTCTAATGTTAGTTTGTAATAATTGTCAAAGTTAATTAATGTATTTTGTATTAATCCTAAATATCTATTTATTAGATATTATAGGATTTTAGGATATTATTAGTATTAGATATTATTATTAGATATTATGTTGGTTGGTTGATATTAGGTAGAAATGAGATATTATCTCACAACTTGATATCTAACAACACACATCAACATCCAGCCAACTATTCAAGAGAGAGAGAGAGAGCTTCAAAGAGATAAATCTATTCAAACATTGTAATCCATTGTTTGTTAATCAAAGAGGTTGGTAAATCTTATTTATTTGTGATTGTTTGTTATTGTCTGGTAAGATGCTGATCAAAATAAGGGACCGACAATTGGTATCAGAGCTTAAAACCAGATTTAAATCAAAAATCTAGAACTCAACACTGTGTTCTTCAAAATTCAAAATCAATTTTGAGTTTTAGTGTGTTATAGGAGTTGAAATCGATCAGGTTGTGTTCGAAATATGTTTTAGATCGAGTTGGTATAGTTTAATTTCAGTATAGCACTTCAATCGATTCCCATTTTGTGATTTTGGTGTCAAAAAGTTCTCGGTTCAAAACTCACTGTACCATCGATCATTTATTCAAAAAGTGATTGTTTTTATGATCAAAAGCTTGAAATCTGTTCTAGAAGTGTTAGTGGTCAATTTGTCAAATTTTGGGACTGCTAATCGAAGTCTAGATAGGTTAATTTGTGGATCAAATTCGATTTTTGAAGCTGCAGGGACGAACTCTCGAGAGTGCAATTATTTGCGCAAGTTCATAGTCAGTTTTGCGCCATCAACGTCTAGCGCAAACTTGACTTTTGCGTCATCAGTTCATCGCGCAAACCTCCAATTCGCGCGACCTGCTTCTCGTGCAAAACTCTAAAACTCGCTAGCTTCAGTTCGCGCAAATCTCAGAACGCAAATTCCTACTTAGCGCGAAGCCCACTTCTCTTAGCGCAAGTTAACTTTTGCGCCAGCCCCTCATAGCG
This sequence comes from Arctium minus, assembly GCA_954870635.1. Taxonomy (NCBI): domain Eukaryota; kingdom Viridiplantae; phylum Streptophyta; class Magnoliopsida; order Asterales; family Asteraceae; genus Arctium; species Arctium minus. The sequence goes on along the minus strand of OX941080.1, from coordinate 82,813,088 downwards.
CAAAGTTATCTTTTGCGCCAACTCCTTTTAACGCAACTTGACTTTTGCGCCAGCGTCTTCTAGCGCAAAGTATTACTTCGCGCCACCTTCACCTCGCGCAAACCTATTTTGCGCCAGACTCCTTTAACGCAAATTGTGCTTTTGCGCCAGAACCAGACTTGGTCTTTTTCAAAGGATGACTTCAAGAGAAGCTCTAGCTATCGGAACTGGCACAAAGCCACCAGTTAATCAGGAAATCTTTAGAAGAAGGAGTTATATATGGCACCAGTTATGCAAACTCGTACGGTTGGGACTGATGAGATAGAATATCAACTTAAGTTTCATGAACTCGAAGGTGATGAACTAAAGAGAGCAAGAGCAGATAGATTAGCAAAGTCTTTCATTCTTCAAGGCATTACTAATGAAATATATGTGAAGATTGACAACTACAAAGCTACAGGCAAATAGATGTGGGATCAACTAGAGAAAATGATGCTTGGTTCAAAATTTGGAAACCAACTCAAGATATCCAACTGCCTCAACAATTATGGAGAATTCAAAGGCAGAGTTGGAGAATCTCTAGCAGAAACATATGACAGATTTGTGACCTTGCTGAATGAGTTAAGAAAGAACAAGGTCAATAAATCACAGATAGAGCTGAATGTGAAATTCCTCAGCATCCTCCAGCCTGAATGGAAAAGATTTACAAGACAAATGAAGCAAATAAAAGATCTGAACGACATTCCACTTCACAAGGTCTTTGAAACCCTCAAGCAGAATGAGGAAGAGGTGGATGAGATCATGGATGAAAAGAGACAGTCTGTGAAGACAGTTGATGATTCAGTTGCTCTTGTTGTGAAGAAGAAAAAGAAGAAGATGATTGTGTCTGAATCAGATGATGTTGAAAATGAAGCAAACTCTGACTCTGACGACTGTGGACAACTAAAGCAGGCTATGCTTATGTTGACTAAGGCTTTTCAAAAGTAGTTCTACAAAAAGCCTAGCTCGAACAGTCATAGGTATACATCTGGTCCAAGCAACTATGTTCACAAGGAGAGATTTGAAGGAAAGAGGTTAGAGGAAAGGAAGCCAGAAGAGAAAAGGTATAAAGCTAAAGAGATCAAACATCTAGAACCTCCAACATGCTACAACTGTGGCAGACTTAGACATTTTGCCAAAGACTGCCGAAGACCCAAAGTCCGGAACTCCGACTACTACAAGAACAAAATGCTTCTAGCCAAGCAACAGGAAGCTAGAAAATCATTGATGGCAGAAGATGAGTTCTGGCTGGATCATTCAGACCAAGAAGATGAAAATGAAGAGAAGGATGAAACAGCACACCTATGCTTCATGGGCAAGCTAGAAATAGAAGCTGAAGCAGATTCCGATAAAGAGGATAACGAAGAGGTATGTGATTTAACTCAATCAGATTTCTTAAATCAAATGCATGCTATGATGACAAAACTCCAAGAATTAGAGTCGAAACTTAAGCGTGAAAAGGGTGTTATTCATGAACAAAACCAATCAATACAGAAACTTAGCGAGGATATTGCTGAGAAGAAAGTACTGGTTGAGACTTTACATAAAAACAATGACACAAGCGCTAAAGAAAAGACCATAATTCTTAAAGAGATTGCTGCAACAAATTCTAAATTGAGAAAAAGTGAGTTTGATTTCAAAGAGCTTACGAAAATGTATTCTTCGTGTTCCAAAGAAAACAAATCTTTACTTGCAAAATTAAAAGCTTTAGAAGAGAAGTTATACACAATGGGTCAAACTGAACAAACCATTCATCTAGACAAACCCAAAGAGGACATAGAGAGTTGGGGACTCGGATACGAGAATCCACACTACCTTAAAAATGGTATATCTGAAGTGCCTGCAATTTATGATTTTACATTTTTGAAACTAGCTCGAAGATACCCTAACCTTAAAGTTTTCTGGACTGGACTATCTGAAGAGGATGAAGCCAAGGAAACCGAAAAACGAAAGAACACATCTAAAGTTCAACTTCCATTTCATTATGCGAAGTTGAATAATAGTTATAATGATGTTCAATCAAAATCTCTTTCAAATGAATTCTTTGAGAGTTATTCTGTAAAAGAAATGGAGGCTAAGCCTATTGAAGGTAAACTTTACGTCCCTCCTCTCGTGTTGGAAAGTAAAATTTATGAACGTGAGAAATCTTTAGCAGATGAAAGACTTTTGATTGATATTGAACAAAAAGTGTTTTCAACTGTGCTTAAGAATACTGTTCTTTCTAAATCAAAAAGGGCTTCAAAATCTGATGATATGTTTGGTCTAACTGATGGAGGGTTTGATTTTCTAAACTCTGATGGTGTTTTAGATGATTGTTTTGATCAATTTGATTTTAGTGCCAAACTTCCTAATCATTCGTCTTTTGTTGTGAATTCCTTTGGATTATCCAGTATGTTTGAGAAAGATGCAACATCAACGAAAGTTGATAAATCAGTTTATGTGAAATCTAAGAATGCTAAAGGTATGAAGAAATCTCAGCATTCACAGAAACCGATCACCACTGGTAACCCAAAGAAAAAATATACATTTGTTTCTAAAAAATCTAACTCAAAAGTCTCAAATATTTCAGATCTGAGCAAGCTAGGAGTTAAATCTGAATGGCAACCAAAACAGAAGATTGACGAGACTGCTAAATCTTTTTCAAGTGTTGATTGTAATTGTTGATCCAAGCTCTCTCAGTGATTTGATAACGACCCTCTTTTATACTTAGTGAAAATTACGTTTAATATGTATTAGTGTTTCACTATCAGCGATCAGACTGAGTCTGTTCAGTTATCGCTGATAGTATCTCTTATAAATATTTCTATGTATTAGTGTTTCACTATCAGCGATCAGACTAAGTCTGTTCAAATTATCGCTGATAGTTTCTGTTGTAAACAGTAACGTAATCCCTAAAGACAAGCCTCGTGTCAACAGATGTTCATAGCTGAATCAAAGACGAAGCTGCTGAACAAAGACAAGTCTACTAGTGACCTGATGCGGATATCAGTGAAGCAAAGACAAATCTACTTATACGCGAAGGAACAAAGAAAATCTTCAACGATAACTGAAACTCTATATCTCTGAAGAATAGAGATATTCAGCTGTCAAATGATCACGAAGCTTATGCCTCAAGTCTCCTTTTGTCTTACCTTGCACAACCAGTACGATGTGTCAGAACGGACATCCCTCTGCCACAAATCGTACAACAAATATGTCTACTACAGTGTTCATGATACGGCCGAAAGCATGTCTCCCAAAAGTCAGACTACCAAAGCCAATCACTGAATGACACGTGTAAAGTACCCTGCCATGCATTTAATGCATAAGGTATAAATAGAAAGATCACCTCTCCATCTGAGAGTGTGCTCTATTCTAGAACCAACATAGAAACCTTTGTTTTCTATATTCCCTAAATCTCCCATTCTCTATATTCTTGTGCAATCATCTTAGTGTTTCTTAAGTTTGTTTAGATTGAGTCCTACTTAATCTTATTCCGCAACAGACTTGTAAATTGTGTTTGATTTATCAATAAACAATTTATTAAACTTTAATTTATGTGTTTGTATTCAACCCCCCCTTCTACAAACTTGTTAAGCACCATCAGGACCAACAAGTGGTATCAGAGCAGACTGTTTAATCTGATAAACAAAATCTTGCTTTATTCTCTTCTTTGCTATTCTCAAATGGCAATTAACACAAACACTAACTACTATGATAATGGTTCACTTTCTAAACCTCCTCGATTTAGCAGAGATAACCTTTCTCTATGGAAAAATCGAATGATGCTATTTCTTGAAGGTGCAGATCCTACTATACCTGAGTATATAGAAAATGGACCCTATGAACCTGTCAGAATTATAGCTGCAGTTCCAGCTACTGCCATCACTCATGCTGTCCCTGAACGCTATATAGTTAAGGAGATAAGACAGTGGAGTGATGAAGACAAAAAGAAGGTTGGTATAGATGCAAGGGCAAAAACCATTATCTCAATGGCTCTGCCTGATGAAGTTTTCCATTCCATCATGCATCTTAAAACTTCTAAAGAAATGTGGGAAACCATTTGTGTTCAATACGAAGGCACCACTGAAATCCAAGAGACTCGAAAGATAAACTTGGTAAGACAGTATGAAAGTTTCATCGCTGGTAAGAATGAATCTCTCTCTGATGTTCATCAGCGATTTAACTGCTTAATCATAGATCTAAGAACTGTTGGTAGGACCTATTCTAATTATGAGGTCTTGACCAAATTCCTAGAATGTCTTCCTGAAAGCTGGGACAGTTATTCAATATGTCTTAATCTGACAAAAGACTTAAATTCTCTTTCACTCAGCACCTTATATGGAATATTGCTTAACTATGAGCAATCAAATCTCTTAAAGAAGAATCTTGTAAAAGATTCTAAAGAAGCCAAAAGCACTTCTGTTGCTTTAATATCTTCAGAGATAATTCCATCTCAGCGATCTACTCTTACCATCACTGAGTTAGATTCTGAATCTGAGGATCTATCAGACCCTGATCTTTCAGAGTTTGATGACTCCTTAGCACTCTTGACAAACTCTTTTAAGAGATTTGCAAGAAAGAGCAATTTCCAAAGAAATAAGCCTCTCTCTCTTACTGAAAAGCCAAAATCAACCCCAATTGATAAGGCTACTGCTACTTGCTATAACTGCGAAAAGATTGGACATTTTTCCAGTGAGTGCAGGTCGAAAAAGGTCTTCAAACCTTCTACCTCAAGAAGATCGAGCGATGACAAGTACCTAAAGCTGAAAGAAAAATATCAAAAGTTGAAAAACTACAAGCGAAAAGGTAAAGGTCTCATCGCTGAAGAACATGACTGGGCTGAATCAGAAAAGTCAAGTTCTGATGAAGAAGAAGTCGCTAATCTCTGCCTTATGGCTGAGATTAAAGAAGAAGTGGAAGAACCAGCTGAAACTTCTATGAGCTATATATCATCTCAGGTATCTATCTCTACTAATCCCTCTCTACCTGAAGCTGAGAGAAGTCGCGCTGTTGATGTGCTGACGATTGATCTTTATAATGCTCTAAATGGCAAAACTCTAGCTGAGAACAAAAATGTTGACTTAGCTGAACAGCTAGAGAAATGTCATGAAAAGATCAAAGAACTGAATCTTTTAGAAGAAAAGTTGAAAGATCAAGTCATTATAAATGAAATCATCAGCATTGAACGCGAACAAGCCATCGCTGCTCTAAAAGCATAAAAGGCTCATGTTGAAAAATGGTGCAAATCATCAACAAAGATCTCTGAGATAATAAATGCTCAAACTCCTGAAAGTGATAAAACTGGTCTTGGTTTTTGGAAACCACAAGATGAGCCTAAAGAAGAAAGTTCCATGCTTAAGTTTGGAACGTTTGTCACTTCTATCTCTGACACTTCTTATAATCAATTTTATCCTTCTTCTTCTAAAACCATCCATGAGGAAATGTCTAAAGACTCTAAGACTGAAGATAAAGGAAAATCTATTCTTTATCCCCAGAAGGCTTCAAAGAAAACAAAACTGAAGGTTTCTTCTAAACCTTCAATAAGATAATCTTCTAGCTCTGTGATAGAAATCTTTGATCTCTATCCTCCAAAGCTGAAGATTGATCTTAAGCCTAAGAGATATGAAGAAATGAAAATTCCTCCCAGATCTAATGCTAAAAGCATTCTTGGACCTGGCCCTGCTCATCTTAAATTCTCAAAACCTCTCACCTCTGGTCCTAAAACGACTTTCAAATATAGAAAATGATATAACTGTGGATTTACTGACCATATTGCAAGAAAATGTCCAACTGCTACTAAAGCTGATAAATCAGCCAAAGTGAAGATGAATGCATCCAAGGCTGAGAAGGTCATCAAAGTTGAAAAATCGACCAAAGTGAAGAATACCACTAAGGTTAAGAAATTAACCAAAGTGAAGATTACCACTGAAGTTGAATCTTCATCTGCTGTGAAGATTGCTGAACCTTCCATCTCCACTAATCCTAAAGGACCCATTGAAAAGTGGGTACCAAACAAAGCTTAATCTTCCTTATGTGTGTAGAGATCAAAGGGCATCTGGTATCTCGATAGTGGATGTTCTCGTCATATGACGGGACAAAAAGACCTGCTCACTGATTACAAGGAAGAGAAAGGTCCCTCTGTGACCTTTGGAGGAAATGGAAAAGGATATACCCGAGGGTTTGGTGTCCTCAGCAATAGGACAACTACCTTCAGAAGAGTCGCTTATGTAGATGGACTGAAGCACAATCTTCTGAGCATTAGTCAGCTATGTGACAAAGACTATGAAGTTCACTTTTCTAAGAAAGCATGTTCAGTGGTGAATGAGAAAGGAAAACTTGCACTCAGAGGGTATCGTAAAGAAAATGTCTATGTAATAGATATGGACTCTACTACCACTGAGAACGTGTGTTTTCTCTCTAAAGCCTCTTCTGATGTCAACTGGCTATGGCACAAAAGGCTCTCTCATCTAAACTTCAAAACCCTGAATTCTCTCTCTTCTAAGGATCTGGTTTCTGGTCTTCCTCAACACTCATATGCTAAAGAATCTCTCTGTTCAGCATGTGAAAAAGGAAAACAGACAAAAGCTAGTTTCAAGTCTAAACAAGTTTCCTCAGTGACAAGTCCTCTTCAGCTCTTGCATATGGATTTGTTTGGCCCTGTCAACATCCATTCAATAGCTGGAAAGAAATATACACTTGTCATTGTAGATGAATACTCTCGCTACACCTGGGTTATCTTTCTTCGCTGCAAGAGTGATACTCCAGAAGAACTAATAGCTTTTGTTAAAAAGATGGAAGTGCTATTATCTTACTGTTCTTTCAATAAGAAGTGATCATGGAACTGAATTCAAAAACAGCTCTCTGAACAACTTCTTTGATAACAAGGGAATCTATCATAACTTCTCTTCAGTAAGAACACCTCAACAAAACGGATTCGCCGAAAGAAGAAACAAAACTATCATTGAAGCTGCTAGGTCAATGCTCAGCGATTCACATCTCCCTACTCAATTTTGGGTTGAAGCTGTTAACACTGCTTGTTTTACTCAAAACAGATCACTGATCTTAAAGCGATTTGGAAAGACAACTTATGAACTTTTTCATGGAAGAAAACCATCTACCAGTTTTCTTCATATCTTTGGTTGTCAGTGCTTTATCTTAAACAACAAAGATCAGCTTGGAAAGTTCGACCGAAAAGCAGATGATGGAATATTTCTTGAATATTCCTCCATCTCCAAAGCCTACAGAGTTTTCAACAAGAGAAGACAATCTGTGGAAGAAATAATTCATGTCACCTTTGATGAAACTCGCTCAGCGAACTCTAAACCAATCGCTGACAATGAAGAGTTAAATGCTTGGATGTTCTCTCACTACAGAGAAACAGAACCTTTCTTCTCAAACCATCAGCATTCAAATCCTCCGGTTGCTGATGATGATCCAAACATCATACCTCCTAACGCTGAATCCAACTCATGGATCTCAACAGAGCCTCTAAACACACTTCTTCGCTCAGAACCATCTTCATCTGAACACCACTCAGAAAACAATATTATGTCTAACACTTAACACTTGATAGATGATGAGCCTCAAGCTTCATCATCAGTGAACATTCCAATTGTTGATCCAATCTCTGAAGTAAGCGATTATGCTCCTGCTCAGCGATGGACCAGAGATCACCCCATTGATCAAATCTTTGGTGATCCCGATGCTGGTATTCAGACACGACGAAGTTCAGGTAATATCTGTCTCTTTGTCAACTTTATTTCTTTAATAGAACCAAAGAAAGTTGATGATGCCCTCAGAGATCCAAACTGGGTCAGCGCTATGCAAGAAGAGCTGACTGAGTTTACTCGTAACAAAGTTTGGAATCTTGTTCCTAGACCATCTGACAAAACTGTTATAGGCACCAAATGGGTGTTTAGAAACAAGTTAGATGAACATGGAACTGTAACCCGCAACAAGGCTCGACTTGTTGCTCAGGGATACAGACAAGAGGAAGGTATAGACTATGATGAAACCTTTGCCCCTGTGGCTAGGCTCAAAGCAATTCGACTATTCTTAGCCTATGCAGTCTATAAAGACTTCATTGTTTATCAAATGGATGTAAAATCAGCATTCCTAAATGGAAAGCTGAATGAAGAAGTCTATGTAGAACAACCTCCAGGGTTCTATGACCCTAAGTATCCAAATTATGTTTATAAATTGGATAAGGCTCTCTATGGTCTCAAACAAGCCCCTCGTGCTTGGTATGGCACTCTCTCATCTTTTATTATCTCTGAAAAATTTGAACGTGGCAAAATTGATAATACATTGTTTTTCAGAAAGATAAAAGGTCATATTTTTCTTGTACAAATATATGTCGATGACATCATATTTGGTTCTACTAACCCATCGCTGTGTACTCGCTTCGCTGAAAGAATTAAGAAAGAATACAAAATGAGTATGATGGGTGAGCTGACATATTTTCTTGGTCTTCAGATCAAACAATCTGACAAAGGTACTTTTATCAGCCAAGGTAAGTATGTTAAAGATATGCTGAAGAAGTTTGATCTTACACGAACTTGAGCGATGAAAACCCATATGGCACCTCCTCTGACACTTAACAAAGATCCATCTGGAAAATCTGTTAATGTCACTGCCTATAGAGGAATGATAGGCTCCCTACTGTATCTTACAGCGAGCCGACCTGACATTATGTACTCTACTTGTTTATGTGCACGCTATCAATCTGAACCCAAGGAATCCCATCTGATCGTTGTAAAGCGAATTTTCAGATATCTAAAAAGAACTCCTAACCTCGGTCTTTGGTATCCCAAAGACTCAGGGTTCGATTTTACAGGATATTCTGATAGTGATTTTGCAGGTTGTAAACTTGATAGAAAGAGTACCACTGGTGGATGTCAACTCCTAGGAGGAAAGCTGGTAAGCTGGACAAGCAAAAAGCAAAATTCAGTGTCCACTTCCACAGCTGAAGCTGAATACGTAGCCGCTGGAAGTTCTTGTGCTCAGGTCTTATGGATGAGAAATCAGCTATTGGACTATGACCTTCATCTATCAAAGATTCCCGTCTATTGCGACAGCACTAGTGCTATCGCTATAGTAAATAATCCAGTGCTACATTCAAAGACAAAACACATAGAGATCAGATATCCTTTTATCAAAGATCATGTGATGAATGGTGATATTGAACTTCATTTTATTCCCACTGATTATCAGCTTGCTGATTTATTCACCAAACCTCTTGATGAGACAAGGTTCAACTTTCTCATCAGTGAGCTTGGAATGCTGAATCTCGAAGAGTAAATCTTCAGCGTTCATGCATTATGTCAGTGATTCTAAGTTCCCTTTATCATTCCATCTCTGATCAATATTCTGAGTCTCAGGTATGTTCTCTCAATCTCTACAACTGAATCTTCATTCAATTAAGACGTTTTTCAAAATATAAACTTTAATCAATGAATAATCTTCAAATGATTAAAAGCTTTTTGATAAAGAAAATCTATCGCTGACTTTTCTCATCAGTGATCTTTCTTAAAAGAAAAATAAATCCCTAATTTCTATCAGGGATACTTTTAAAAGAAAATCTATCGCTGACTTTACTTCAACGATACATTCAAAAAGGACAAATGAAACGTTTTTTTCTCTCTCTTATGAGGTCATTTGAACCGACAGTCCATGGCATGCTTTTCTCTGACACGTTCGCCCGTTGCCATTCCATCCAATCAACTCCTTCAAACGTGTCCATGTCATGATGATTATTTGTTTTCCCGCCTCATTCTCTCCTACTCTCAAACGTATAAAAAGAATGTTTTTCCATTCTTATCGTTTTTACGCTTTCTGGAATTCTTATTGAGTAAGAAATTCTCTCTCAAGCAATCTCAAGCATCTGCATCATCTTCATTCAAGATCCCCAGGTTATTTTAATCTTTAATCTTGTTTCCAATTCAATCTTGTTATTAAAATCAATTTATGTTCTTTCATTATGGATTTTTATAAGATTTCTACTCACTAAAATCATTCTTTTTGATGTTTTTCTTTCAAAACCTTTGTTTTTCTCATTGTTCTTCCTTCTTAAACTAAGAACAATGTCTTAATCTTCAAATATTTTTGTTTTTATCTTTATCTGGTAAAAACTTCTTTATTTTTAGACTTTAATCCTTCCCTTCTATTCTTTATTTCTTTCCTTGCCCAGAAATGGCACAGTCAGCACTTATTCCCTCCAAGAACGTCAAGTTCACCATCACTGATTCCGAAATTCCCAAAAATAACCATCTTGGATGCCTGGATTTCGATGAAATAAAATACCCACACCTTGTGGATGCTGAAAATTTCCTGAAGCAATGTTGCATTGCTTACGCCCTAACTGTGGATCCCAAACCCTCCAAAACTCTCCTTCAACAGTTCTGGTACACCGCTGAAGAATCCACCATCATCAACAAGAAAGGTGAACAGGTTCCTGCTATTTCTTTCAGCACTAACCTAGGACCGGACAAGATGAGTGCCTTCAACTTAAGGAAGGCTCTTCGATTTCTTGACAAACCCAGGAGTGGGTTCGATGCACTGCCTACTGATGCTGAACTCATCCAATTTCTGGATGATATGGAGTACTGCTGGGAAAACAAACCCCGCTCCACAATCCCCAACAAGAAGCTGACTCTCATAAAGAAGGCACTCATGCCTTCCCAACTAAACTTCATCTTTTCTCACTTCATTCAGTGCATGAGGGGGAAAAGTGGTTCTCTTGATCAAGCAAGCAAAGTTCAACTCCAGATGGCTTACTCAGTCATCGCTGGAAAGAATTTCGACTTTCCCACCGCTATATGTGGCGATCTTAGGTCAAAAATAGAGAAGACGGAGAGGGATCCCAAGATCCCATATGTACGGTTCATCTGTACATATCTGAAATTCCTCCATAAAGACTCCTACCCCACTACTACTGATGGTTACTTCGCCAAAGTGGGTCAGCGATCACTGGAGGTCAAACCGCTGGATAACGAGGTAAGTATCTCTACCCTTCGCTCTCGACTCTCTCTCCACACTTCTTCTACTTCAGCGGCCACGCAGGAGGTTCCTTCTTCTGCTACCCCTGCCGATACCAACTCTTCTAAACGACCATCTGCTAGTTCCTTTGGTCCTTTGAAGAAGACCAAAGTGACTAAGAAGACAAGCGCCACTAGTTCAAGGCCTGAGGATGTTTCTCGACAAACTTCCTAGGATGATTTCGTGGTTCTCTCCTCCACATCCTCAGCTCTCACATCATAACCCATGCCAGCGATCTCGGTCGTTGTCACAACATCAGTGACCCCACCCACTATTCCAGTTCAACAAGCAACTGAGGTAACTACTCAAATCCCAACTTCTTCTATCCCCATCTCTAATCCTCCTATTTCATTGGTCTCTAACCCTTCTTCTCATATGCAGCAACCTCATGTTGCATTTATAGGACCTGATGCTCAAACTTTTGAAAGATACATGCAATTTTACAACTTGTTTGAACACTCAGGTATACCTAAAACCGCCAATACACCTTCCCTCTCCCCAACTAAGCCTGTTACTCAGTCACTAAATTTTCTTTCAGGTCCTAGTTTGGCAACTGTTGACTTGAATGTCAACAGTTTGAGTGAAAAAGTGGCTTCTCTCACCAACGCACTCAACGAAACCACCAGCGTAGTCAATACCGCTAGTGAAGAGCTGAAAAAAATGACAGCTAGCTGCTCCTCCAAAGCTGAAGCTACTCAAATCTCTGCTCTTCGAGAAGAGATTGTCAAAGCCAGGGAAGACTCTCAGCGTCAGCTTGACGCTTTATCCACAAAAGTTGATGCTTTCACCACTCTTCTTCAGCAAGTACTCAACAAGCTGAATGCACCAACTCCGACTCCATCCCTTTCCTTCACATCGGATAACCGCACCTCTCTAACCATAGCTGTTGAATTCATTCATCAAACTACTTCAGATATCCCGGTGATTGAAGGACGGCTGGATAGTCTGGAGGCTGAAGTCCAAAAGTTGGCCACTGCACAACCTTCCTCTCCTCCTAAAGTTCTCTCTGCCCCTGATAATGACAAAGAGGGGGAGAAAGCTGCTGAAGAAAATAAGGATGAAGAAGTTGCTGAAGTTGAGGTTCAACAGGAAGAACCTCCCTTTCATGTTGAGGGGGAGAAGGTTGCTGACAGAGCCCCTCCTTCTTTCGAAGCCTTAATCGAAGAAGAAGTGGATGAAGAAGAAGAAGAAGAAAATCTTGATCTTCAAGATCAAGAGGAAGAGCAACCTCATCAAGAAGATGATGATGACGATGAAGAAGATCCATCCCTATGGTGTTCTGCAGCCGTCTCATCTTCAGTGATAACCTCGAAAGAGGGTGTCACAGCAGGGGGGAGTCATGGAACATCATCAGGAACCCCTTCCCAAAGAAAATCTAAGGATGCAGTTGCTGAGGGAAGCCTGAAGACAGTTTCACTATCTGAGGAGAATTCTTCTCAGGTATGCCTTTCACTTGTTCCCATTTCCTACTATAAATTCCCTACCCCTGTTTCCTTCTAGCCTTTATATTCCTTCTTCCCAAAATAAACTAACTTTGTTTCTCTCTTTTTTCTAACCAGGCAGTTCTCTCCCCTGCTTAAGGGTAAAGAACTACAAATAATCCCAGCCGCTGAAGCTGATGAACAAATAATCCCAATCTCTGTAAGAGAAATTGATGAAGAAGATAAGGAAGAAGAGTCCCTGCAACATCCAGGAAGGCCCTCTAGACCATCTCACTGGTCAGAGGAAGAGATGAAGAGAAGAACAGAGATGATCTCTCATCTAGAGAAACAACGACTGAAGATCCCCTCTCAATCAAAAGATCTAGAGTTCCTGACTGAAGCTGAAATCGAAGAATCTGTCAGGGCTGAGAAGCTGATAGCTGATTGTCAAAGAGATGCCACTCTTGCTCTCAAGATTCAGTCCTCTCAAGTCAAAGACAAGAAGCTGAAGAATAAACCAGTTGAAGTCCAGGCTGCTCTTTTGAAAGAGATTGAAGAGGAGCGCTCAAAAGAACAAAGGGTCAACGATAACACAGTCGAATGGTGCAAACACAAATTCGACTATCGCTCTGACCCAATGAAGATCACAGCCGTTGTCATCTCAAGGAGAAAGAAGAAGGACCGAGTTTCTGTAACTATGGAGATTACCAGAGAGGATGGAAGCTGCAAGGCCATATTCGTGTCAAAGCTGGAAACCTTCGGTTACATGGAATGGCTAGAGTTCAAAGATGCGCTGAAGAAATCCAAATCAACCAACAGAGGCTATGTCGAAGGCATCTTAGACGCCCTCATCAACAGAGTCACTACTGTGTTAAAAGTACCATATGCTCTTCCTTCCAAGCTAAGGCAACTCAAAAGAAAGCCTGTCTCCTCCTCTTCTGAAAATGTCAAAGTGATAAGAAACGAAACCTCCATCAAATTCTCAAGAGAAGCTCTGTTCGGTCCTCCTCCTGATCTTTCATTTCTCGATCTATCTCTGCCCCCTGGTGGACCATATCTTGCAGGACAAGTACTTAAAGAACCTTTTGGAATCTTCTTCAGAGATGATGAGGAACAACTCAGATTCCAGAGAGTGTCTGAAATTCCTATCTATCCCCTCAGTCTTCTGAAGGATCTCTTATACTTATGGTGTGACTTCTCTCCTTCAGCTGAGCAAATAAAAACAATCATCTACCAAGAATCTTTAGAAAGAAGGCAGAAAGGAGAAGAAATACCTGAGTATATGATCAATCCTCCAAAATCTTCTTTAGATAGACTGATAGATTAGTTTCTTTTTCTTGTAATCTATTAGTAAAACTTACAGTAGTTAGTATCTCACTTGTACTTGTAATTTTTATACCTTGTATTACTTTCCTTGGATTAATGAAAATTTCAGTGAAGTACTTAACTCTATCAGTACTGTAAAAGATCCCTCAAAATAATAATTGGGACATGTATGTTATGAGTCCTGATTATTCCTTATTTTGAACTTTAAAGTAATTTTATTCAGTTACTTTGTCATTATCAAATAGGGGGAGATTGTTGATCCAAGCTCTCTCAGTGATTTGATAACGACCCTCTTTTATACTTAGTGAAAATTACGTTTAATATGTATTAGTGTTTCACTATCAGCGATCAGACTGAGTCTGTTCAGTTATCGCTGATAGTATCTCTTATAAACATTTCTATGTATTAGTGTTTCACTATCAGCGATCAGACTAAGTCTGTTCAAATTATCGCTGATAGTTTCTGTTGTAAACAGTAACGTAATCCCTAAAGACAAGCCTCGCATCGGCAGATGTTCATAGCTAAATCAAAGACGAAGCTTCTGAACAAAGACAAGTCTACTTGTGACCTGATGCGGATATCAATGAAGCTAAGACAAATCTACTTATTCGCGAAGGAACAAAGAAAAGCTTCAGCGAAAGCTGAAACTCTATATCTCTGAAGAACAGAGATATTCAGCTGTCTAATGATCACGAAGCTTATGCCTCAAGTCTCCTTTTGTCTTACCTTGCACAACCAGTACGGTGTGTTAGAACGGACATCCCTCTGCCATAAATCGTACAACAAATTTGTCTACTACACTGTTCATGATACGGCCGAAAGCATGTCTCCCAAAAGTCAGACTACCAAAGCCAATCACTGAATGACACGTGTAAAGTATCCTGCCATGCATTTAATGCATAGGGTATAAATAGAAAGATAACCTCTCCATCTGAGAGTGTGCTCTATTCTTGAACCAACATAGAAACCTTTGTTTTCTATACTCCCTAAATCTCCCATTCTCTATATTCTTGTGCAATCATCTTAGTGTTTCTTAAATTTGTTTAGATTGAGTCCTACTTAATCTTATTCCGCAACAGACTTGTAAATTGTGTTTGATTTATCAATAAACAATTTATTAAACTTTAATTTATGTGTTTGTATTCAACCCCCCCTTCTACAAACTTGTTAAGCACCTTCGGGACCAACAGTAATAAGACTACGACTAGTAAAGATGTTTTGAATGCGAATGTTGCTACTATTTTGAAACCAAAACTTGTCATTTCTCGCAAGAAATATTCTATGCAACAATTATTCAAGTTACGTCTGTATGCTAGAATGTCTTCATATTATGATAAACATGATTTTGCGTCTCGTAAAGATTCTGATGCTTGGTTTGGAACATATCATGTACACTCTTATCATTCTAATTCTTCATTTGATTCTCAAAAGCAAAGAGGACCCAAATTTCAATGGGTACCAAAATCATGTGCTAACACTGTAGGTCCCATTTATAAGTGGGTACCTAAATCTCTTGTTTCGTAATTTCTCATGTGCAGACCCGTCATATGTGGTACTTGGATAGTGGGTGTTCCAAGCATATGACGTGGCAGAAAGGTATGTTGACCAAATTTGCAGAGAAGTACTGCGGAACAGTTCGATTTGGTAATGATCAGTTTTCACCAATTCTGGGGTATGGTGATATGGTACACGACAAAGTCACGATTAAGAAGGTGGGCTATGTTGAAGGCTTAGGACACAACCTTTTCAGTATAGGCCAGTTCTGTGACAAAGGCTTAGAGGTAAATTTCAAGGCCAAGAGGTGTTCTGTTCGCACTGAAGAAGGCAAGGAACTCTTGGTCGACACTCGAAAGTCCGACCTCTACACAATCAATTTGTCAAATGTCTAGACTGACAAGCAGGTATGTGTACTCTCAAAAGCCTGGATGCAACAAAGCTGGTTATGGCATCGACGGCTCTCTCACCTCAAATTTCGGTACATCAATAAACTGGTCAGTGTAAAGCTAGAGAACGGACTTCCTGAACTCAAGTACGAAAAAGAACATCTGTGTGCAGCATGTGAAAAAGGAAAGATGAATAGGGCTCCGCACAAACCAAAGCCTGAACCGAGTACCAACTCTCCATTAGAGTTGTTGCATATGGATCTCTGTGGTCCGATGCGAACGCAAAGCTTAGGCGGAAAGAAATATGTTCTAGTTATCCTGGACGATTATTCGCGATACACATGGGTCAAGTTTCTACGTTCAAAATATGAGACGCCCAAAGTACTCATCACATTTCTGAAGACGACCCAGGTGAATCTTCAGAAACCAGTCAAGCTTCTCAGAACTAACAACGACACAGAGTTTAATAACAAAAATGTTGAAGAATATCTTTAATCGGTCGGGATATCACATCAATACTCTGATGCACGTACGCCTCAACAGAATGGAGTGATCGAAAGGCGAAATCGTACGCTAGTCGAGGCTGCTCGAACTATGCTAAGCCAATCTGACTTACCTCTATTTCTATGGGCCGAAGCTGTATCGACTGTGTGCTACACTCAGAATCGATCCATGATACACCGCAAATTTAAGAAGACTCCGTATTCGTTAATCAACAACCGAACACCGACAATGAAATATTTTCATATATTTGGGTGTTAGTGTTATGTTCTAAACGAAAGAGAGAGTCTGAACAAGTTCAGCGCTAAGGCGGACGAAGGCATCTTTATAGGCCATTCCTCTACATCTCCTGCATACCGTGTATATTTGAAGAAGTCAAAGACTGTTGTCGAAAGCGTCAACGTTACATTTGATGAACAAATGGCTTATGAACACGTCAGTTCAGAACCCGTGATAACAGGAGTACTAGTTTCTGGGCAAATCAGTCCAGAATTTGTGTCTCAAGCGAACAAATCAGATGGGGCATCAACGTCTACTAATCATTTATCTGATTTAGACTTATTATTTGAACTGTTTTATGATGAATTTCTTCAAACTAAAGTAACCAAATCTGTTGTGGTTGACAGGATGGAAGACTCAATGGCTACTCATCCAACCATTTCAGATATTTCTACTGAATCCGGCTCCCCGATTCAACAAGAAGTTCAAGTTAAAATACCTACTCCGACAGTTGAAGCTGTAACCAATAATGAAGAGACAGAAGTTACTGAATCAGTAGGATGTTCTGTAAGGACTGATCTACAGGCTGACCAAGCTGTACCTAATGAGACTTCTGCACCTACTACTTTAACTGTACCCCCCATTCCTACTGAACAAGCTGTAGAAGATAACAGTGGCTTCATATATGATGATATTGATCTATCTACATATAATCCACTCCCTCATGAACACAAATGGACCAAAGAGCACCCGATAAGCCAAATCATTGGAGATCCAACAAAAACGGTGCAAACTAGGTCTGCTTCTATGAATATGTGTATGCATGAATCCTTTCTGAGCAAGATTGAGACTACTCACGTATCTGAGGCCCTTGCTGATTCCGATTCGTTGACTGCAATGTAAGAAGAGCTGAATTAGTTTGAAGCACTTGAAGTCTGGAGACTCGTACCCAAACCTCAAGGTAAAACTATTATAGGTACGAAATGGGTTTTCAAAATCACGAAAGATGAAGATGGTACTGTTATCAGAAATAAAGCAAGACTTGTTGCCAAGGGATATAGGCAAGAGGAAGGAATAGATTACGACGAGACTTATGCTCCAATGACGCATTTAGAGGCAATTCGGATGTTTCTAGCCTACGCAACACACAAGAACTTCACTGTCTTTCAAATGGACGTGAAGACAACTTTCTGAATGGCATACTCAAGGAGGAAGTCTACATCTCGCAGCCAGAAGGCTTTGTTAATCAAGAGAAACCAAATCATGTATACGTTCTCGGCAAAGCACTTTATGGACTGAAACAAGCTCCTCGTGCCTGGTATGATGTCTTATCTCAGTTTTTGGTCAAGTCAGGTTTTACAAAAGGTATGGTCGATACCACTTTATTCATCAAAAAGGACAAAGCCGATATCATTCTTATTCAAGTATATGTTGATGATATTATTTTTGGCTCTACTAATCCTAAATACTGTAAGAATTTTTCAAACCTCATGGTGTCACGTTTTCAGATGAATATGATGGGAGAGATGAATTTATTTCTCGGATTACAAGTCAAACAATTTTCAACGGGGATTTTTATCAATCAATCTAAATACATTCTTGAAATTCTTCGGAAGGTCAAAATGGAAAACTGTAAACCGATTGGTACCCCAATGGCACCTGGTACTAAGATTGGCACTGATCCTTCGGGAAAAGCTGTTGATGCTAGGACTTATAGAGGGATGATAGGTTCTTTGATGTATCTCACTTCCAGTAGGCCAGATATAATGTTTTTAACATGTTTATGTGCTATATATCAGGCCAATCCTAAAGAATCCCATGTGTCTGCAGTTAAGCGTATTTTTAGATATCTGAAGGCACTACAGATCTTGGTCTGTAGTATCCTAAAGATACTAGTTTTGAACTAATAGCATGTACAGATGCAAATCATGATGGTTGCATTTTAGACAGGAAGAGCACGTCAGGTCATATATAGTTCCTCGGTGATAAACTCGTCAGTTGGGCATCGAAGAAGCAATTATGTGGCTCAACTTCAACGGCCGAAGCAGAATATGTGGCTGCTGCTAGCTGCTGTTCTCAGGTCTTGTGGATGAGAACTCAACTGCGAGACTATGGTTTTCACTTCAACCATATCCCTATATACTGTGACTCGAAGAGCTCTATCGCGATAACAGCTAATCCTGTTCAGCATACAAAGACCAAACACATCGTTGTCAGGTATCATTTTATAAAATATAATGTCGAAAAAGGAACAATTGAACTTTACTTTGTAAAAACTGATTATCAGCTTGCAGATTTGTTTACCAAACCCTTGGACGAAAAGAGATTCAATTTTCTTGTCTCTAGGCTTGGTATGCTAAATCTTAAGACCTAATCGATGTTTACCTATTAAAGTTTCTTATTGTAAAATTTTCATCATTTCTTTTCCATTATTTCCGCAAGATATCTGCACGTTGACAGTCTGTTCATGATCTTAGGGGGAGTGTGAGAAGAAATACATCGATGATCAATCTTATTTTGAGGAGGAGCTTATATAATTTATGCATGTACTTTTATGTCAAATTTTTGTAATGCATGATTTTAGGGGGAGCTCTTCAAGTCAAATGAGTATGGAAATGACTTCTGATTACTTCAGATCAGAACTCATACTTTAATTGTTTTACTGCTTTTTGTCATTTTATTTTCTGTGAATAAATTAGCTTTGACTATGACTTTAGACTTTTGCAGTTTTTGAGAGATGCTTGACTTCATGAGATGTAAGATTGCACTCAAAAGGTATAATTCCTTATCTTCATCTCATATGGTTGAAAAGAGGACAACTTTCAATCATAGAAAACATTGTTCTTAAATGATCAAACCACTTCCCGATTCTCAAACCGAATTCATGAACTGGAAGTGTGAATTTAAATGTTTTCAAGATCTACTTTGTGCTTTAACTGATATAGTTAAACCATTTTGAGCATCATATGCTTTCAAGGAAAACTGGATTTCATTGTGCTAGGACTTAATTGAACTTCTATGGAATCACGTTAACCAGTGATTTCTACCCAATAAGTTAATCCATAGTGATTGAGTGTGAGAAGTCAAAAGAAATGAGTGTGGGATGTGTGACGCGGTATAATGAAAAAAAAAGAGTTTGGTTAGCTGTGAGCTAAATGATTAAAAGAAAGAGCGTGTGAGATCAGAGTTAAAAGAATATCAGAACTCCGCACCAACTTTTTCTGAGCTGGACAACCACATTTCTAATGTTTCACAATTCTTTGGTGAGCGTTTTTGAAACAAGCAACTAGCCCATGCCAACTCTTGATTAACCTCACCAGCTACTCATTTTCTTCTCAACAAGAAAGTGTTTCACATTTTCAAAAGGGACACAACACATTTACTAACTGATTTTCATTTGGAAAATCTGGATATTGAAAAGAAGGAAGTCTGCCCCACCTTCGCACTTTAATCATGCACATTGAGTCTGTGTTTAACTTATTGTTGTCTCAGTGGTTTACACAATGTTGAGCCTTTATAAGCAATCATCCGTGCTTAATTCTTTCTATCATATGCACGAACACACAAGGAATTTTTTTCTTTGTCATAACGTTCATAGAAATTGCCTTTGTGGTGTTTCGATGATTGAATGGAAGCCCTGGGGGAGTGAACATCAAAAAACTTCTTTCCAATGTGTATTTGTTACACACAGTGACTTAGTGTTACTGGCAGGCATTCTAACTGATTCATTTGTTGATTCAGGTGTTACATGATTATTTTGTCTGGATTTGCAAAGATCTGGATGAATATCTTTTGGATTGACGAATCAGAGGCTCCGTATGAAAGACATTTCTTCCTAAAGTTTTGATGAAATCGTTACTCTTTTCATCAAAAAGGGGGAGAAGAGCAAACCAAGAAATAGGAAAGATCAAAAGTTTAGAGAATTCTTCAAAGTATTCTGAAGAAATGGGAGAAGAGCTAACAAAGAAATTTTCTTCAAAGACAAAGTATTCTGAAGACGTGATGATTTGAAAGAAATTTTCTTTGAAGATACTTTGCTAAAGCATTCTGAGCTAAAACTGGAGATTATTACATATTGAAGACAAAGAAGAAAATTGCATCTTCGGAGCTGAAAGAGAAGACTGAATTGCTAAATCATTTTAGTAATGATCTTGATCCAAAGGGGAAGATTGTTAGATCACATATTTATTGGATTCAAGATCATCCAATCTGAAGATTGGAAACTGAAGCTAAAGCTGAAAAGCCACTCTCAAGATTAGTCTAATGTTAGTTTGTAATAACTGTCAAAGTTAATTATTGTGTTAATTAATGTATTTTGTATTAATCCTAAATATCTATTTATTAGATATTATATGTTGGTCCCGGAGGTGCTTAACAAGTTTGTAGAAGGGGGGGTTGAATACAAACACAGAAATTAAAGTTTAATAAATTGTTTATTTATAAATCAAACACAATTTACAAGTTTGTTGCGGAATAACATTAAGACAGACTCAATCTAAACAAACTTAAGAAACACTAAGATGGTTGCACAAGAATTTAAGAGAATGGGGGATTAAGGAATGTAAAAAACAAAGGTTTCTATTTGGGGTTCAAGGATTGAGTACACCCTCAGATGGAGGGGTGATCTTCCTATTTATACCCTATGCATTAAATGCATGGCAGGGCACTTTACACGTGGCGTTCACTGATTGGCTTTGGAAGTCTGACTTTGGGAGACATGCTTTCGTCCGGATCATGAACAGTGTAGTTGACAGAGTTGTTGTACGAATTGTGGCAGAGACATGTCCGTTCTGACACATCATACAGAGTTGTGCAAGGTAAGACAAAAGGAAACTTGATGTATAAGATTTGTGATCATTTGATCGCTGAATATCTCTTTCTTCAGAGACATCAAGAGTTCAGCGATCGCTGAAGCTTTCCTCATGTTCCTTCGCGTATAAGTAGAGTTGTCTTTGCTTCACTGATATCCGCATCAGGTCACTAGTAGACTTCACTTAGTTCAGTGGCTTCGTCTTCGATTCAGCTATGAACATATGTTGATGCGAGACTTGTCTTCAGGGATTACGTTACTGTTTACATCAGAACTATCAGCGATAACTGAACAGGCTCAGTTTGATCACTGATGGTGAAACACTAATACATATTAAATGTTTATAAGAAAGATTATCAGCGATAACTGAACAGACTCAGTCTGATCGCTGATGGTGAAACACTAATACATATTAAACGTAATTTTCACCAAGTATAGAAAAGGGTCGTTATCAAATCACTGAGAGAGTTTGGATCAACAATCTCCCCCTATTTGATAATGACAAAGTAACTGAAGAAAATTACTTTATAATTCAAAATGATGGAATAATCAGGACTCATAACATACATGTCCCGATTACTATTTTGAGGGATCTTTTACAGTACTGATAGAGTTAAGTAGTTCACTGAAACTTTCATTAATCCAAGAAAAGAATTACAAGGTATGAAAATTACAAGTACAAGTGATGTACTAACTACTGTAAGTTTAAACTAATAGATTACAAGAAGAAAACTAATCTATCAGCTATCTTAGGAGGGTTTAGGAGGATTGATCAAATACTCAGGTATTTCTTCTCCTTTTTGCCTTCGCTCTAAAGATTCTTGGCTAATGATCGCTTTAATTTTCTCAGCAGCAGGAGAGAAATCACACCATAAGCACATGAGATCCTTGAGAAGACTGAGGGGACAGATAGGGATTTCAGAGACTCTTTGAAATCTGAGCTGTTCCTCGTCATCTCTGAAGAAGATTCCAAAAGGTTTTCAAGTACTTGTCCCGCAACATATGCTCCACCAGGAGGCAGAGATAGATCCAGAACTGAAAGATCAGGAGGAGGACCGAATAAAGATTCTCTTGAGAATTTGATGGAGGTTTCATTCCTGATCACCGCGATATTTTCAGAGGAGGAGGAGACAGGCTTTCTTCTGATCTTCCTTAGAAGGAAGAGCAGACGACACTTTTAGGATTTCAGCGACTCTGTTGATGAGAGCATCATTTATCCCTTCAACATAGCCTCTGTAGATTGATTTTGATTTCTTCAGTGCGTCTTTGAACTCAAGCCATTCCATATAGCCGAGGCTTTCCATCTTTGAAACAAACATTGCCTTGCAGATTCCATCCTATCTGGTAATCTTCATAGTGACAGAAACTTTGTCCTTCTTCTTTCTTCCAGAGATAGTAATATCTATGATCTTCATTGGGTCAGAGCGATAGTCAATTTTATGCTTGCACCAATCGACTGAGTTATCGCTGACGCTTTTTCTTTTGAGCGTTCCTCTTCAATCTCTTTCAAAAGAGCAGCCTGGACTTCAACTGGTTTCTTCTTCAGCTTCTTGTCTTTGACTTGAGAAGATTGAATTTTGAGAGCTAGAGAGGCATCTCTTTGACAATCAGCAATCAACTTCTCAGCCCTGACGGATTCTTCAATTTCAGCTTCTGTCAGGAACTCTAGATCTGATGATTGAGAGGGGATCTTTTGCCGTTGATTCTCTAGATGAGAGATCATCTCTGTTCTTTTCTTCATCTCTTCCTCTGACCAATGAAGTGGTCTAGAGGGCCTCCGTGGATGTTGCAAGGACTCTTCTTCTTCTTCTTCATCCTCTTCATCAATATCTCTTACAGAGATTGGGATTATCTGGTCATCAGCTTCAACAGCTGGGATTATTTGGAGCTCTTTACCCTTAAGCAGGGGAGAGAACTGTCTGGTCAGAAAATGAAAAAAGTTAGTTTATTTTTAGGGAAGAAGAGAGATAAAGGCTAGAAAGAAACAGGGGTGGTATTTTTATAGAAGGATAAGGGAACGAGAGTAAGGCATACCTGAGAAGGATTCTCCTCAGGTAGTGAGGTCATCTTCAGGTTTTCCTCAGCAGTTGCACCTTTGCTTTGGGAAGGGGTTCCTGAAGATGTCTCATGACTCCCCCCCTGCTTTGATAACTTCTTTCGAAGCTATCACTGATGAAGTGACGACTGAAGAACACCATAGAGATTGATCTTCTTCATCGTCATTATCATCATCTTGATGAGGTTCTTCCTCTTGATCTTCAAGATCAAGGGCTTCATCTTCATCGTCCTCCTCTTCCTCTTCATCGATTAACTCATCGATGGTAGGAGGGGCTTTTTCAGCAGCTATCTCCCCCTCAACATGAGAGGGAGTTTCCTTCAGTTGTTCATTAGCATCAACTTCTTTCTCCCTATTTTGTTCAGCTTCTTTCTCCCCCTCTTTGTCATTATCACGGAGGGAGAGATGTTTGGAAGGAGTAGAAGTGGTTGCAGAGGCCAACTTCTGGACTTCATCCTCCAGTCCTGTGAGACGACCTTCAAGTACAGGGATATCTGACGTAGCTTGATGAATAAACTCCACAGATACGTCCAGAGAGGTACGATCGTTCTCTGTAAATGAAGGAGCAGGAATTGAAGCTGGTGCCTTCAGGTGAGTCAGGATTTGCTGAAGAAGAACTTCGCAGGAATCAACCTTTGTAGACAGGGCATCAAACTGTTGCTTTGAGTCTTCCCTGACTTTGACGATCGCTTCTTGGAGAGTAGCGATTTGAGAGACGTCAGTTTTGGAGGCGCATTGAGCTGTCAGCGTCTTCAGTGCTTCACCAGCGGTATGAACAGCATTGGTGTTGTTGTTGCGGAATAAGATTAAGACAGACTTAATATAAACAAACTTAAGAAACACTAAGATGGTTGCACAAGAATTTCAGAGAATGAGGGATTAAGGAATGTAGAAAACAAAGGTTTCTATTTGGGGTTCAAGGATTGAGCACAACCTCAGATGGAGGGGTGACCTTCCTATTTATACCCTATGCATTAAATGCATGGCAGGGCACTTTACACATGGCGTTCACTGATTGGCTTTGGAAGTCCGACTTTGGAAGACATGCTTTCGGCCGGATCATGAACAGTGTAGTTGACAGAGTTGTTGTACGAATTGTGGCAGAGACATGTCCGTTTTGACACATCGTACTGTGTTGTGCAAGGTAAGACAAAAGGAAACTTGGTGTATAAGATTTGTGATCATTTGATCGCTGAATATCTCTTTCTTCAGAGACATCAAGAGTTCAGCGATCGCTGAAGCTTTCCTCATGTTCCTTCGCGTATAAGTAGAGCTGTCTTTGCTTCACTGATATCCGCATCAGGTCACTAGTAGACTTCTCTTAGTTCAGTGGCTTCGTCTTCGATTCAGCTATGAACATATGTTGACGCGAGACTTGTATTCAGGGATTACGTTACTGTTTACATCAGAACTATCAGCGATAACTGAACAGGCTCAGTTTGATCACTGATGGTGAAACTCTAATACATATTAAATGTTTATAAGAAAGACTATCAACGATAACTGAACAGACTCAGTCTGATCGCTGATGGTGAAACACTAATATATATTAAACGTAATTTTCACTAAGTATAGAAAAGGGTCGTTATCAAATCACTGAGAGAGTTTGGATCAACATTATAGGATTTTAGGATATTATTAGTATTAGATATTATTATTAGATATTATTTTGGTTGGTTGATATTAGGTATAAATGAGATATTATCTCACAACTTGATATCCAACAACACACATCATCATCCATCCAACTATTCAAGAGAGAGGGATAGGATATGAAGACGAGGAGCACTGAGATGAAGAAGTGTCAGGGATAGAAGAGACAAACATTCCAAATTTAAGCATGGAACAGTCTCTGCTAGATTTATTCTTATCAGATTTATAACCAAGACTGGTTTTATCATGAGCACGGATCTGAGCACTCAAGATCTCAGTGACCTTAGTTGAGTATTTGCACCATCCTTCAACCGTGGCTTTTTCAGCTTTGAGAGCAGCGATAGCTTGTTCGCGTTCAATGCTGATGATTTCATTAATGATAACTTGATCTTTTAAACTTTCCTTTAAAAGAGTTAGTTCCTTGATCCTCAAATGGCATTGTTCAAGTTGTACAATTAGATCAATATTTTTGTTTTCAGCTAATGTTTTTCCATTTAGTTCATTCTATAAGTTAATCATCAGTACGTCAACAACACGACATCTCTCAGCTTCAGAAAGAGAGGGGTTTGTAGAGATTGATACCTGAGAGGAGATAAAAACTTGTGGTTGATCCTAAATGTTCTTCCACTTCTTTTTTAATCTCAGCCATGAGACAGAGATTAGCATCATCAGAACTTGATTCTTCTGATTCATCCCAGTCATGCTCTTCAGCGATAAGACTTTACCTTTTCTCTTGAAGCTTTTCAGCTTATCATATTTTTCTTTCAGCTTAAGGTATTTGTTATCGCTGGATTTCTTAGATGATGAAGGTTTGAAAACTTTCTTTGACCTGCATTCACTGGAAAAATGGCCAATTTTCTCGCAGTTGAAGCAAGTAGCAGTTGCCTTATCAACAGGGGCTGATTTAGGCTTGTCAAAGAGAGAGAGAGAGAGAGAGAGAGAGAGAATTATATCTTCTGAAATTGCTCTTTCTTGCAAGTCTCTTAAAAGAGTTTGTCAAGAGTGATAGAGATTCATCAAACTCTAAAAGATCAGTGTCTGATAGATCCTATGAGTCAGAATCTAACTCAGTGATAGTGAGAGTAGATCCCTGAGATGGGATAATATCTGAAGAGACTAAAGCAACAGGAGTGATTTTGTAGTCTTTAGAATCTTTAAGAAGATTCTTCTTTAGTTGATTGGATTGCTCATAGTTGAGCAAAATCCCATAAAGGGTACTGAGAGAAAGGTGATTTAAGTATTTTGTCATCTTGAGACACATTGAATAACTGTCCCAGCTTTCGGGAAGACATTCTAGGAATTTGGTGAGGACCTCAGAATTAGAATAGGTCCTACCAACTGTCTTTAGATCAATGATTAAACAGTTAAATCTCTAGCGAACATTAGATAGGGATTCATTCTTACCACATATGAAACTATCATACTGTCTTACCAGGTTGATCTTTCGGGTTTCCTGGATTTCATTGGTTCCTTCGTACTGAGCACATATAGTCTCCCATATTTGTTTAGAAGTTTTAAGATGCATGATGGAATGGAAAGCTTCATCAGGCAAAGCCATAGAGATAATGGTTTTTGTTTTTGCATCTAGGCCAACTTTCTTTTTGTCCTCATCACTCAACTATCTTATTTCTTTGGGAGCATATCATTCAGGGACAATGGGTGTGGTTGCAATAGCAAGGACTACAACTATGATAAGAAATGGTTCCTAGGTTCCATTTGCTATATACTCAGGTATAGTAGGATCTAAACCTTCTAGAAAGAGCGTCATTCGATATTTCCATAGAGCAAAGTTGTCTCTGCTAAATCGAGGAAGTTTAGATAGTAAACCATTATCATAATAGTTTGAACTTGTGTTTAGTGCCATTTGAAGAATAGCAAGAAAGAAAATAAAGCAAGATCTTGTTTATTGTTTAAACAATCTGCTCTGATACCACTTGTTGGTACCGAAGGTGCTTAACAAGTTTGTATAAGGGGGGGGGGGGGTTGAATACAAACAAAAAATTTAATGGTTTAATAAATTGTTTATTGATAACTCAAATCACAATTTACAGTTTGTTGCGGAACAAGATTAAGTAAAACCTAATCTAAACAAACTTAAGAATCACAAAGGTGTTTGCACTTAGAATTAGAGAAAGAATGTTGAGAGAGATATAGAAAGCAAAGGTTTCTATATGGTTCACTAAGAGAGAAGGAGTAGAAGGCAACCCTTCGTAGTGAGGCGTAACCTTTCTATTTATACCCTATGCATTAAATGCATGGCAGGGGTACTTTACACGTGTCACTATTTTGTTGGTTGCATGCCTCTGACTTTTAGAGACATGCTTTTGGTCGAATGGTGAACAGTGTAGTCTTCAGAGTTGTTGTACGATTTGCAGCAGAGGTATGTCTCTTATGACGGTTGTACCTTTTGTGCAAGGATAGGACAAAAGAAACTTGGAGCATAAGCTTTGTGACCATCGATCGCTGTGGGTTTCTTACTTCAGAGAATCTGAATTGAGAGTATGCGATCGTGAATAGACTTGTCTTGGTTTCACTGATGTCCACATAAGATCATGAGTAGACTTGTCACTTGATCAACATCTTTGTGTTCGATGTCAGTGGTGAACATCTTTGTCGCGAAACTTGTCTTTAGGGATTACATTTAACAAAGTACATTAGAAATCATCAGCGATACTGAACAAACTCAGTATATGATCGCTGATGGTGAAACACTAATCATACATATGTTAAATATAATTTTCACTAAGTATTTTGAAGGGTAATCATCAAATCTTTGAGAGAGCTTGGATTAACAGGAGGTGGTGTAGGCATCTGCTCAACAACTACTTTGCCTTTGACTAACTGCTTTAGCTCATTAGTTTGCTTTGCCACGGAAGTCTGAACTGCTCGTATAGTTGTGGCTACCAACTCCTTAGTAACAAAAGGGTAAGTAACACCCGGTCCACTTAGGATAGCAGTTTACACAATGGTTAAATCAACCATGTGACCTACTCGCAGCGCTGGCGTGATGTTAACACTCGTAGGATTTCCATATGATCCTCGTGAAGTATCAACAGATCATACCACTACAAATGTTTTGGTTGTGTCACTAAGACATACAATGATGGAATCAATATGTGGCCTAAGTTGTGGAAGCTCTAGACTCAATGTGCTCTGCAAAGAAGTCGGACACCGCAACTAGTGTCTTCCTGATTCAATATCAACACTCTATGAGTGAGAGGTGAATAGATTGTGTGCTAAATCTACTTGTATATATGAAACAACTATATGTTGGGAGATAGTTGAGTGGCTGGGGGGGGGGGGTCTGTGCCTGCGTCATTGTGTAAATGACGACTTGTTCAATATCGGATCTGAACACTTCAGACCTAATAGAGGATGTGGCTATCCGACTTGAAGTGGTGTGGGGAAGGTCTTAATTTTCTTCTGTTCTTATCACACGCTCACCATATTCTTTTCCTCTCCCTTCACTCCGCCTCTCTTCATATTTTCTTTCAACTAGAACTCCCTCAAAACTCCTTATAACTCCTGATGTCTGAGTGTCTGTCTCTGTAGTCTCATCATCAAATAATCCGATATGTGTACAGATGTGTGGAGGAATAAGATTGTCATCATTTTCATCATCATATCCATCATCATCAGAATCTCCATCAGAAGGGGCATCAAGATCTTTGTCTTTTGAGTCTGTAGTCTCAGCATCAGATTGAGTATCAACTTCAGAAGAAGATGCTGAGAATACTGGTGTGATCGTACTATTATCCACAACTTCCTCTTCTTGAACAACTTCAGTTACAACCTTAGGAATATTCATGTAAATATCAGCAACTTCATTAACTTGTATATCAGCAAGATCAAGAGCACCGCCCTCTCTAATTCTCCTCTCATTTAAATTTTCCATCTGATCTCCACATTAAGGAACCCTAGGTGCCTGAACATTCTCAACTATACATAGACCCTCACTCCTATCGTCTGAGGCATGGGCGACTCCGTGGGTAGGTCCCTCCATCTCTGGATGGACCATGGGAGAATTTACGCGTCTGTAAGCTAAAACACTCGGTGCTCGATGATTTTCATAGACCAATAAGTATTAAGGTAGAACCTTTGGCACCACATTTGGATCATCTGCCTTCAGGTAGTTCATGGCATATTCTGGACATACTTCAGCATTAATCCTCTTTGGTATCTCCCAGTTTGATCTCATAGTGTTGTGGATGAGTAACTGAAGAAACCTCTAGAAAGGCACAAAGTTCCTTGTCTTTGTTGGCTAGCCCTTGTCATCAAACACCTCAACTAGCTCAGTGCAAATGATAGTGGATAATCATAATGCTTGTTAAAAGCTACCCCATGAAATAATCTCAGTATCCAAATGTTGCATCTATCAATGCAGTTGTCTTTGGGTTCAAGCAATGGTTGAGGATGGAAAATAATGTGTGCAGATAAGAGATAACTGCATTCTTTTGAATTGTGTTTCCGAACAAGATCTACTGAATAAATTAAAGAGTAGATGTATGTGTTTTTCCCAATTAATAATGCGATCACACGATGACAATTGATTCCATCAAATTTCACTTTTATTTCACAAATGAATTCAATTACAATACTCTCACAACACACTTTCTCCCTACTCTGAAACTCTTACAATGCTCTGATGTTATGAAAATTCTCTACTTTTGAGACTAACACGTACAACAAGCTATTTATACACATACTTACAAACGTGCAAAACACTGTTCACACACAACACGGAAACACGCAAACACTATTAAAATAGAAAAATACAATGTTTGACTTTGACTTTATTCCACTAAACTTTGACTTTGATGCTGAGGGTTGACTTTAGCTTTAACCTTCAGTCTTCTATGATCTTGTATCCAACAGATTTATGCTCTAACAATCTCCCTCTTTGGATTCAAGATCATCTCGAAAAGATTTAGCAATTCAATCTTCTCTCTTTAAGTACACAAATTACAATCTCCTCCTTTGTTAACTTTTGTTATCTCTGATCATCTTCAAATCAATTTCATTCTTCCCAAAATCCGTTCTTCAACAAATAATAACAATCTCCCCCAAAGATGATAGAAAAGCTCTTTCAAACTTCAGAAAGAAATTATCTTCATAATTTGTTCAGATTGCTTCAGCAAATAATCTTCAAAAAAAATTTCTGTAATTTCAGCACATCTTCAGAAAACTTTGAACTTTTCTCTTTTAGTCTTTCAATCTTTGTCAAACTTCAAACAAATAACACTTGAACAAAAATATCTCTTGAAATCTTCTCACACATTTCTTGAACCTCTCTCCCCCTTTTTGATGATTAGGGCATTGAGATCATCAAAACTTTCTTCACGAAATGTCATTATCTGACCACTGATCTGTCAAAAATTGAGCCTCTGATTATCCGTCGATCCAAAATAAGATACTCATCTAGATCTTTTCAAATCCAGACAAATTAGAGTGTAGCACCTGAATCAACAAATAAATCAGTTATAATGTCTGTCAGTAACACAAAGTCACTGTGTAGGAATACACATTGGAAATGAGCTTTTCTTATGTTCACTCCCCCAGGGCTTCCATTCAATCATCGAAACACCACAAAGATATTTCTATGAACGTTATGACAAGAAAAACAAATTTCCTTGTGTGTTCATGCAAGTGTTAGAAAGAATTAAGCACTTGATGATTGATTTTATATATGCTCAAAATTGTGTAAACCACTGAGACAACATTAATTAAACACAGACTCAATTGTGCATGATCGATGTGTGAATGTGGGGCAGACTTCCTTCTTTTTCAATATCCAGATTTTCCAAATGAAAATCAGATAGCATATGTGTTGCTTCCCCTTAAAATATGAAACATTTTCTTTTTGAGAAGAAAATGAGTCTCTGGTGGAGTTATTATCACGAGTTGGCATGGGCTATTTGCATGTTTCAATAATGTTCACAAAGAAATGTGAAACACTAGTAACGTGGCTGCCCGGCTCATAAAGTAGTTGGTGCAGAGTTTGATATTCTTTTACTCTGATCTCTCACCCTGTTTCTTTTAATCATTGAGCTCGCATCTAACCAAACTCTCTTTTTCATTTTCCCTCGTCACTCAACCCACACTCAGTATTTGACTCCTCACACAAATGATCACTGAAGGATAAACTTCTTGGGTAGGAAACACTGGTTAACGTGAATCCATAGAAGTTGCAGTTAAGCTCACACAAAGAACCCACGTAATCCTATAAAGCATAATGTTGCTCAAAATGGTTTAACTTTATTAGTTAAAGCACAAATATACAAATGTCAGATGTTTGTTTGCTCGAGAATATAATCATGAAGATTTGAGCATTTTGAACATGGAAGATTTTGCAAACAAGATAATTGAATGAGTAAAATGAATACAAGAGACTTGTTTGAAAATCTGACATTGTATGAAATGATCAGAATCAAATGATTTATCAATTAAGGCTTAGGTCAAGAAAAATTGATATTGTCTAAACAAAACAAAAATATAGAGATTCTTGAAAGAACGTTTCGAAAAGAAATCACGCTCAAAAAATTGAAGTTCAATCGCAGTATCTTACCATCGAAAAATTGTTTCAATTTAGAGACATGGTAAGAACATGTTCAATCAAGAATTAAACCGGTGTATGTGAATACTTGAAAGTATATAGAAAAGATAATACGCAAGTATTAATATTTGGAAACACACAGTTTATGAACATTTCAGCACAAGTAAATTGAAAACATTTAAAATCACACTTCCAATTCATGAAATCTGTTAAAGAATCGGGAAGTGGTTTGAACATTTAAGAACATGTTTTCTATGATCGAAAGTCGTCCTTTTTCAAACATATATGAGATTAAGATCAGAAATAAACCTTTTCGATCTGTCTTAAATCTCATAAAGTCAGCGTAAAGTCATATAAGATATGATCTTGTAAGCATCCTCTCAATCTGCATCAGTCAAAAAATTCGTCAAAGCAATTTTATTCACAACATTTATTGAAAATTAAAAGACATAAAGCAGTAAAACATTGAATGTACGAGCTTTGATCTGAAATAATCAGAAGTCATAATTCTTACTCCTTTTCTTTACTCTTACTCCCCCTGTATTTATGTATCAGAAAAATATGTCAGTTAAACATATGCAAAAATATATGAACTCCCCCTCAAATGAATATTGATCATATTATCATCTTCTCTCACTCCCCCTGAAAACATGAACACACGTTAAAGTGCATATATCTTTTCAGAATAAAGATAAAGAAATGAAGAAAAAAATAACAATAAGGATCTTTCCTCTATAGGTTCTAACATCAACATGTTTTCTCGAAGGATACATGCCGATCTTAGTTCCCGGTGCCATCGGGGTTCCAATTGGTTTACAAGTTTCCATTTTGAATTTCCGAAGAATATAAAAAATGTACTTAGTTTGGTTTTTAAAAATCCCCGTTGAAAATTGCTTAACTTGTAATCCGAGAAAGAAGTTCATCTCTACCATCATACTCATTTGAAATCTTGACACCATTAGATTAGAAAAGTTCTTACAGTATTAAGGATTTGTAGAACCAAATATTATATCATCCACATATATTTGAATAAGAATGATATCGGATTTTTCTTTCTTAATGAATAAAGTTGTATCGATTTTACCTTTAGTGAAGCCCGAATTGACCAAAAACTTTGATAAGACATCGTACCAGGCTTGAGGCGTTTGTTTTAACCCATAAAGTGCTTTATCCAGTATATATACGTGATCTGGTTTATCTGGATTCACAAAACCTTCTGGTTGTGTAACGTAGACTTCCTCCTTAAATATGTCATTTAGAAAGGCAGTCTTCACGTCCATCTGGTAGACTGTGAAGTTTTTATGAGCAGCGTATGCTAGAAACATGCGAATTGCTTCTATACGTGCTACTGGAGCATAAGTCTCGTCGTAATCTATGCCTTCCTCTTGCCGGTAGCCTTTGGCAACAAGTATTTCTTTGTTTCGAACTACGATACCATCTTCATCCTTTTTATTTTTGAATACCCATTTAGTGACGATGATAGATTTTCCTTCCGGTTTTGGCACAAGTCTCCAGACCTTTAGAGCTTCGAACTGGTTTAACTCTTCTTGTATAGCAGACACCCAATCCGAATCAGCTAGAGCTTCTGATACTCGAGTAGGATCTATGTTGCTGAGGAATGAGTCATGCAAACATTGATTTAAAGTTGCTG
This sequence comes from Arctium minus, assembly GCA_954870635.1. NCBI lineage: Eukaryota > Viridiplantae > Streptophyta > Magnoliopsida > Asterales > Asteraceae > Arctium > Arctium minus. The sequence goes on along the minus strand of OX941080.1, from coordinate 82,779,978 downwards.
ACCTATTTTGCACCGGCTTGGTTAGATCTCCAATGATTTGGTGAATAGGGTGCTCTTTGGTCCAGCGATGTTCTCATAAGGGAGTAGATTATATGTTGATTGATCACGATTATCATCTAAAAATCCACTATCAACTTCATCAGGTTGTACAGTAGGAGGGAGTGGTTCAGTTGAATTAACTTGTACAGAAGCTTTAGTTGATACAACTTGTTCAGACTGTTGATTTGTCTCTATTATAAACCCAACTGATTCAGCCACTTAGGTCTCTTCGTTATTGTTCACATCTTCAACTATTGGAGCAGATATTTAAACTAGAATTCCTTGCTGAACTGGGGAGTCAAATTCAGTAGATAACTCTGAAGCGGTTGGATTATTATTCGTTGAGTCGTCCATCCTGTCAACCACAACAACTTTAGTCACTTTAGATCCAAGAAATTCATCATAAAACAATTCAAATAATAAATCTAAATCAGATAAATGAGCTGTGGAAGTTGATGCTTCATCTGATTTCTTCTTTTTCGATACAGGTTTGGACTGATCTGCCCAAAAGCTAGCACTTCGGTAAGAACGGGTTCTGAACCGTGCTATTCATAAGCCATCTTCTTGTCGAATGTGACGTTAACGCTCTCGATTACTGTCTTTGACTTCTTCAAATATACTCGGTATGCAGCCAATGATTGAGAATAACCAATGAAGATTCCTTCATCTGCCTTAGCACTGAACTTGTTCAGACTCTCTCTGTCGTTAAGCACAAAACACTTACAACCAAAAATATGAAAGTATTTGATTGTTGGTGTCCGATTGTTGATCAAAGCATAAGGAGTCTTTCCAAAACGACGTTGTATCATGGAACGATTATGAGTATAGCACGCAGTCCAAACAACTTCTGCCCACAAAAACAGAGGTAGATCGGATTGGCTTAGCATAGTACAAGCGGCCTCTACTAGCGTTCAGTTTCGCCTTTCTTCTACTCCCTTTTGTGCTGGCGTACGAGCAACAGAGAATTGATGTGTTATCCCGACCGATTCAAGAAAATCTTCAACGATTTTATTCTTAAACTCTGTGCCATTATCTGTTCTTAGAAGCTTGACTGGTTTTTGCAGGTTCACTTGGGTAGTCTTCAGAAAAGTGATGAGTACTTCGGGCGTCTCATCTTTTGATCTTAGAAATTTTACCCATGTGTACCGCGAATAGTCGTCCACGATAACTAAAACATACTTCTTGCCGCTTATGCTTTGTGTGCGCATAGGACCACAGAGAATCATATGCAACAACTCGAGTGGAGAACTGGTACTGTGTTCAGGTTTCGGCTTATGTGGAACTCTCTTCATCTTTCCCTTTTCACAAGCTGCATACAAGTGTTCTTTCACATATTTGAGCTCAGGAAGTTCTTTTACTAGCTTTCCAATGACCAATTTGTTGATGTAACAAAAATTTAGGTGTGACAACCTTCGGTGCCAAAGCAAACTTTGCTGCATCGAGGCTTTTGTCAGTAAGCAAAACTCACTATCAGTCTGGACCTTTGAAAGATTGATTGTGTAGAGGTTGGATTTTCTATTTCCGACCAAAAGTTCATTGCCATCTTCAGTACGCACAAAACAACTTTTGGATTTAAAGTTCACCTCTAATCCTTTGTCGCATAACTAGCCAATGCTAAACAGGTTGTGCCCTAAACCTTCAACATAGCTCACCTTCGTTATCGTTACCTTGTCTTGAATGATGTCACCATATCCCAAAATTGGTGAGAACGGGTCATTTCCAAATCTAACTGTCCCACAATATTTCTCTATATAATTAGAAAATAAAGCTTTCTGCCAGTCATATGCTTGGAACACCCGCTATCCAAGTACCACATATGACGGGTCTGCATAAGAGAAATCAGGGAACAATAACTTTAGGTACCCATTTAAAAACGGGTCCTACAATGTTAGCACAAGAAGATTTTGGCACCCATTTAAAGTTGGATCCACTTTTCTTTTGAAAAACATTTGAACCATATGAATGATAAGAATATAAATGATACGTGCCAAACCAATCATTAGAATGTTGTCGAGAAGCAAAATCATTACGACGAATATTAGAAAACTTTCTATCATACGGAGATAACTGGAATAATTGATTTATTGAATACTTCTTGTAATGAGTTACAAGTTTTTGTTTATTAGAAGCAACATTCTCAATTATATCAGAAGTACTATCAGTATTTCTATTACAAGAAGAATCAGACAATGATTTCGCCTTCTCGTCAACCTTCTTCTTTGGTAACCAAGTTGATTTAACTCCATTCTTTTCCTTCCTCACATCTGAAACATTTGACACAGTAGAATTAGAACTGTGAGAATCAATAGAATGCTTCTTCTTTAACTTACCAGTGGTGGTCGGTTTTCGTGCCCAGATTTCTTCTTCTTACCTTTGGCAACTTTGGTTTTCACAGGAACTGATTTATCAACTTTCGTTGATGTTTCACCTTTTTCATACACACTTGGTAATCCAAAAGAGTTTATTACAAATTTTGAATGATCTGGAAGTTTAGCATTAAAATCAAATTGAGCAACACATTCATCTAAATCACCATCAGAGTTTAAAAAATCAAACTCATCATCAAATAGACCAGACATATCATCATATTTTGAAGCCTTGGATGATTGGAAAAATCAGTATATTTAAACACAGTAGAAAATACAGTTTGTTCAAGATCAATCAAAATCCTTTCTTCAGCTAGAGTTTTCTCGAGTTCAGAAATTTTACTTTCCAAAACGAGAGGAGGAACGTAAAGCTTACCTTCAATAGGCTTAGCCTCCATTTCTTTTAAAGAATAACTCTCAAAATAGTCATTTGAAAGAAATTTTGATTTATCAGAACTATAACTATTATTCAACCTCTCATATCGAAATGGAAGTTGAACTTTAGTTGTGTTCTTTCTTTTCTCGTTTTCCTTTGCTTCATTCTTTTCAGATAGTTTAGTCCACTCAACTTGGAGTTCGGGGTATTGTGGTGCCAGTTTTAAAAATCCAAAATCATATAGAGCACGCACTTCTGATATACCCTTTTTGAGATAGTGTGGATTCTCATAACCGAGTCCCCAACACTCTTTGTTCTCTTTGGGTTTGTTTAGATGAATGGTTTGTTCAGTTTGACCCAATGTGTATAATTTCCCTTCCAAAACATTCACTTTTTCATGTAAAGATTTGTTTTCTTCTAAAAGAGAAGAAATACATTTTAGCAATCTCTTTTGGTTCAAACTCACACAGTTTATATTTTGAAACAGTTTCAGATAACTCATTATGAAGTATAGTCTTCTCTTTTGCACTAGTATCAATGTTTTTGTGTAAAGCTTCAATCAATACGTTTTCTCTGCAAGATCCTTGCTAAGTTTCAGTATTCATTATTTTTTTTCTTTCATGATACCTTTCTCGCGTTCATGTTTAGACTTTACTTCTTGAAGTTCAACCATCATGACTTGCATGGCATTAAGAAAATCAGATTGAGACATATCACATACCTCTTCATTGTCTTCAGCATCTGACTCAGCTTCATCTTCACCTTCATCCACTATCTTTCCCATGAGACAAATATGAGCTGTCTCTTCTTTCTCAACTTCTTCATCTGAATGGTCGAGCAAGAACTCGTCCTCCGCCATTAATGCCTTGTCAGCCTCTTGTTGCTTTGCCAAGAGCATTTTGTTCTTGTAATACTCGGAGTTTTTAACTTTGGGTTTTCGGCAATCTTTTGAAAAATGTCCAATTTGGCCACAGTTGTAGCATTTTGTTGGTTTTGGCTACTTCTTTTCTTCAGCTCTGTACTTCCTTTCCTCAGACTTCTTTTCTTCTATTCTTTTTCCTTCTACCCTCTCTTTGTGCTCATAGTTCTTAGACCCCGAAGAATATCTTTGACTATTTGAGCCAGGATTTTTGTAAAATTTCTTCTGAAATGCTTTAGTCAACATAAGCATAGCCTGCTTCAGATTCTCACAGTCATCAGAATCTGAATTCTCATCACTTTCTGCCTCTTCCGACTCAGAAACTATCACTTTCTTTTTCTTTTTGAGGCTCACACTCTTCTTCTTCATAACAAGAGCAATCGGATCAGCAACTTCTTTATCAGCCCTTTTCATCTCCTCTTTGATCTCATCTACCTTCTCTTCATTTTGTCTAAGAGTTTCATACACCTCGTGGAGAGAAATCTCGTTCAAATCTTTCAACTGCTTCATCTGTCTGGTAAATCTCTTCCACTGAAGCTGTAAAATACTGAGAAACTTGACATTCAACTCAATTTGTGACTTCTTCACTTTGTTCTTGCTTAACTCATTCAGCAAGGTCACAAATTTGCCATAAGTGGTTTCCAGACATTCTCCTTCTTTGGCTTTGAACTCCTCATAGTTGTTGAGGCAGTTAAAGATCTTGAGCTGGTTGCCAATTTTCAATCCAAGCATCATTTTCTCCAGTTGATCCCACATTTTGCTTTCCGGTAGCATTGTATCTATCAATCTTGATATATATCTCATTTGGGATGCCTTGAAGAATGAATGATTTTGCCAATCTATCAACATTTACTCTCTCTTTTTGCTCTTGAGTGTATTCATTAGTTTGAAATGGATACTCTCTATGTTCATTTCCAACAGTACGAGTCTTTATTGGAATTGGCATGATTCCTTCTTCCAAAGATTTCTTGATAAGATCACCCAATGCATGTCTTTCTATGAAGTCCATGAACCTATCTTTCCATTGTTCATACTCTCCCTTAAAGAGTATTGGTGGTTTAACATCGGTTCCAATAGCAAGTGCTTCTCTGGAAGTCATCTTTGATCTACACTGCTTTTATGATCGTCAAAATTCAGAATCACAAACTAGATCTACAAAAATCAAACTTAGTTAAATTTTAGAAAAATCAGAAACATTGACTAAGGACAGAACACGCATAATACTGAAATGATACACTTCGCGCAAGAGACTATGTACGAGTTTCAGAAACACGCACAACAAAGCTAGCGTGAATTGTACTTCACGCTCAAAGAAGATTACATGAACTCACTTCTCGCACACAAAGATGTGCGAGTTTAAGCTTTGCGCACGACAAAGCTTGCATGAACCAAGGTTCGCGCACAAGCTTTATGCGAGTTATTTAGTTCTCGCACACAACAATATGCGAGTTTTGGAACTTCTCGCAAAAGCTTGCGAGTTCGAGACTTAGACAAATTTCGAAAAATGAAACTCGATATATATAAACGCGCAAGAACCGGGACTTGCGAGTTTTATACTTAGAAAAATAAAACCAAGGATACTTCGCGCACAACAAACACTTCTCGCAAGAACTACTTCGCGCACGACACTGATGATGAATAGTAACTACTCGCACCTGGTGAAGTGCGAGTTTATACTTCACGCACAAGGTTATTAGCGAGTTCTTCACTTCACAGATCAAATCAACAGTACTTTGCGAGTTCTTGAGCCTGTGAGTTCTTCACTAGCGAGAACTCCAGATCTAGCGAGTTCTTGCCTTGTACAGTTCAAAACTCGATTTTCTTCACAGATTTTGATCTAATCCTTCTTCAATTTGCATGAAACTTTGTAGAAATCACTTAGAACAAATTTCGAGTAGATTACAATCAAATGATTACAAACAAAAACACTAAAAATACAACTTCGATCTTAGAACAGTGTTCGACTAAACTTCAAACAAAACTTCACAAAAATCGAAATTCAGATCGATCTATTGTAAATTTGACAATACTATTCAAACTAAACTTGTTCTAGATATAAAATCGAATCTAACAATACAAAATTCGAACCAAGAACATCACTCAAATCCAAAAATCGAATCTCTACAGTCCGTTTTGCGAGTTCTTCTAAAATACGACCACAAATTCAGATTAGATCCATGTTTTCTGAACTTTGTTGTTAAAGCACAGTTTTATTGGATTCAAAATCATCATTATCTGAAGATGGAAATATGAAGTCAAAGCTGATAAAGTCGACTCTCAACAAAATAGTCTAGGGTCTTTTGTAATAAATAGTCAAAGTGTGTTTTTCGTATTTACATTATTAGTCTTTATATTTTAAATTAGTTAATAGTTACTTTTAGATGTTAGGCCCAAGCCAAGCACATTTGTCTAATAAGCCTTAGTATAAATTAGTTATTTTTTGTTAATTAGGTTGAGTTGGAAAATTAAGAGATTAGAGGAGGCTGCTTGTTTGCGCCGTACACAGAGAGAAAAAGAGAGAGAGAGAGCAGAGGCGATACAGAGAGAAAGAGATTGATCAAGAACAATTGTAATCGTTCAATTTGTTGGTATAATCATATCAGGTTTGCATATTGTTACTACTTATTACTTTTCTTGATTCGTTATTTATTGGGACACACATTTGTATGCTCTGATACCAATTGTTATTCCCAATTAACAATGCAATCACACGATGACAATTGATTCCATCAAATTTCACTTTTATTTCACAAAAGAATTCAATTACAATACTCTCACAACACACTTTCTCTCTACTCTGAAACTCTTACAATGCTCTGATGTTATGAAAATTCTCTACTTTTAAGACTAACACGCACAACAAGATATTTATACACATACTTACAAACGCGCAAAACACTGTTCACGCACAACACAGAAACACACAAACAATATTAAAACAGAAAAATAAAATGTTTGACTTTGACTTTATTACACTAAACTTTGACTTTGATGCTGAGAGTTGACTTTAGCTTTGACCTTCAGTCTTCTATGATCTTATATCCAACAGATTTATGCTCTAACAGTATGTACAAAGCTCAACCTCTGACACAATCACATCATATGTAACCTTCCCTGGGAAAGCAGTCTCCTCTGATAACTGTAGTACTCTCCTCAACCAATTCTTTGTAATCCTAGTGTTGAAATGGTCAATGAATCCTTCAAATCTGTATGCATTGGCTTCTAGTATATACTCCAAGGTGTTCTAAAACTGTTGTAAGTAGATCACTGGCACATTAACAGTAGTAGATAGGGCAAACTTCAGAGGGTAACCCTTCAATATTTCCAGTATAATTGGGTGTTAGGACTTCATCACATCAAAATCCAAATGGTGGGTATTTGGCATCAACTCCAAATATTCAGAAGGAAGGATATGTTGCTCATCAGGATTCTAAGCATTAAATGAATGTGATCCGGATGGTAAGGCTGATCTCATAGAGGGCATGGGGTTATCATCAGAGAGATGATGATATTCATTTTTTTCTGCAACTGCCATTTTATATCCTGAAAATTGAAATGTTAGCAAAGAAACCCTTTTAAAATCATTTTGACACAAGATAGAACACTTTTGAATTTTTGTTGAAAAACTGAAAACAATTCTAAGTCCTAAACTATCGTACACCAAAGAACTATCACACACAACATGACCACCTATCGCACAAGAAGTGTGTGATAGATGCAACTATCGCAGAAAGAAAGAGACATATCGCATAAGTATTGTGCGATAGTATGAGATATCGCACAAGAGTCGTGATATATCCTCAACTATCGCAGGAAACAAGGAATAAAGACATGTGATATATTTGAACAATAGACATGTGTGATACTGATATGAAGAACGTGCGATATTCAAACACTTATTCGAAAAACCTAGATTTTTAAATCAAATACTGAAAAACTAGCACAATCCAGATAAAAATATTATATCACAGTGCTCGAAATCCAATTCTAAGATAAACCCTAATCTCAATTTCAAACAAAAACACAGATTCACCGTAACACCCTCAAATTTGGAAAGAGCGACTAATTTAAATTTTTCAACAATACCTTAAAGGATAATAAAATCCCTTACTACAAGTCTATAATTGAAATACATTTCTAGGTTGAAACATCAACAAATAATTAAAGTCTTACATAAAGACTAACTAAAGTCGGGTGTTACTATAACCCAATAATAGTCGTTATCTAAAATATAAGTGCGGAAGACTTCATCAAGCTAATCACCTCATCGAGCACACAACTAGCACTCATCTCTTCACAACGTTGCTAGAACTAATCCCGAAATGAAACCTGATGCACATGCCGACAAATAAAAAGGTTAGGCTAACACCTAGTGAGTTCAAGAGTTTCATACCATGATCATAAAGGAAATCGTAAAACGGAAATATTGTAACTTATAATCATGATCCTTTAAAATGAATTACTTTAAAAATGAGAACGACCCGTTTTCCAATGACAAACATTTTTAAAGACGAATATCCCAACATAAAACATTCCTTTGTGAAGTAAATTCAACACAAAATGTACTCAAACGCAAATAGAAATTGAACTCCCAATTTTATAAAACGCGTATAAGCCTTTATTTCTCGAAACACCAAAACACGGGTGGAACACTAATACTCCTCATAACTCATGGATAAAACCCATACATATAAAACGTCACTGAAACAGGGATACTAAAAATACAATACCCAAAACAACACCTTTCGGTGATGGGGGAGGCCCGTTTCCATTAAATGTGGCGGGAACACAAAAGTATGCCACGTATCTATGTTATCGAACTGCACCTCAGATCATTGACTTTAGTGCACACTAACTTAAGTGTCACCTCAAGTCCCTAAGACCTTTAGTGCACACCACTAAACGGGCGTCACCTCAAGGACATGGTACCTTTAGTGCACACCACTTAGCGGGCGTCACCTCAACGATACTCGATCTTAGTGCCCATTCACTCTCTAGTAGAGTTCCAACCTCAAGGTTCCCGTTCGACCTTTTGTGTCTACTCACAAGCATTCAAGGTAGGAGTCTCAACTCCTTACTTGATAACCCATGATGACTAACACTCGTGCACAAGAATTAGACATCCAAACACAAGACCCATGGTCCCGAAGTACAACCCATAAACGTTCCTCTTCGCCAAACAACCGGGACGACACCAATGTCAACACGACATTATTTCCCAAAGTGAGAATCCATAGAGTCCTCACCATTAAACACGACTGACTTTAATGCCTATGGATCCAATGCATTACAGTCTAAAACACATGACTCCTATTGGATGACAACGCTCTCAAAACATGTATTATCCCAAATAAAGTACAGTAAATGCAACTCACACCCAAGGCTCCACTTTAGGTTATTAAAACCGGACAAATGTCCTCAAGACTCAATTTAGTCAAAACCGAGCCAAAGGCCCAACAATTTACGTAAACCCCCAAGTGAAAGCCGATATAAACATTGAAACACGATTGAGCAACTATCATGCAAACACAACGACCAAAAGTATGATTAACTCAAATCTCCTCATTGGTTGAGGCAAATCATTTTCTAAATGAACTCGTACCCCTATATTTCCAAAATGTCTCATAACACAATAATATGCATTTTCCGAAAGGGTTTATAAGGTAAAATACACAAAATGACACATACGTCAATTGAACTCCAATTATATATGTAAAATCATCGATGAAACATTTCAACATGATTTATTTGCCAAAATTCCCAAAATTCCCAAAATGGGTGTTTCACCATGTTTATAAAACTAAACATTTCAAAATAAACAAAACTTATCAGCAGTTAACAATTTAATGTAAAACACAAACACTTTAAATGTAACATTTTGGCATGTACACCGTTTTCACAAATCAACTTGAACTCACCTTGCTAGATTTAGGCTAAATCTAGATTTTACCCAACTTGAGCTTCCTTGAAAAAATTTGAATCCGCAAGCAAAGCCTTCCAAAACCTATATTAACAAGTTTCCAACCATGAATATACTTATTCAACCATCTAGAGTAGTCCCCCAAACATTTTACATCAAAATCCCCAAATTTGGCCAAAACCCTAATTTTGACCTAACTTCTCCAAAATCATGAAACCCAAAATTTGAGGAATACAAACATTAGAGATTCATCAAAGGAACATTTATAGCTTATAGAAAAGATCTAGAAGACAGGGGAATAACCCACCACTTATATTTTGAGCAAAACCCCAAAACCTGGAACTCTCAAGAGATAAGGAAAAATACTTGATTTAGCCCTTGAGGTTGAAGTCACAAGTTTGGTGATGAAGAAACACTTTGGACTCCAAGGAAATGACCATAAAGTAAGTTAGGGTATGAAATGGGGAGTGAGGAAATGATTTGGGAGAGAAAGGGTGAAGGGTTATGAGAATGGTAGCAAAATCGGCTCATTTAAACATCCAGCCCCCGACCGCGATTGTGACAAGCGATAGTGACAGTCTCACTTTCGCGAGTCACTCTCGCCGAAGATGTACCGTGGCCATAAGGCCCTCCGCGAGAGTGACACGTGATTGTGACACATGTCACTTTCGCTGTCACTTTCGCCCAAACTCCCCGAAGCCCGAAAATCCGATCTTTTTCGACACTAAGGCCCTCGACACTCTTTGGAACTTTTAGTAGTGTTTTACCAACATGAATCCCACCAAACACAAGGTATAAAAATGCCTGGGTAGCTCTATACTTATCGAAAATTACGGATGTTACAATCCTCCTAACCTTAAAAGAGATTTCGTCCTCGAACTCTAGATTTCAACAAAACGTTCCCCGCAAGATAGATTGTCCTTAATCCATATTCCAGAACCACTACCATAATCCTTATGCCGATACCACGATAGCCTTCCCCTTTGGCACGTTACACTTATGTCCGAGTGAACACTTAACTCACTAAAGTAGTCTTTACTCACAAGACTACGGTTGTCTCCCAACCTTGGGTGACACTTACTACTTCAAGAGTAGTTTGTGACCTCGACTTCACACCGACCAATTCACCTCAACTCAACATACTTCTGGACCCTAAACCAAAGTTCGACGTCAACCTCCAAGGAATCCTCTAAATTTTTAATGCTCCAAGGCCGTATTTCTGAGGCGTACCAATACGCCTTCCAGGTAACTCATTAAAGTAGATCCGGCTATCACTCAACCCCGATCTACTCCCAACCTCAAACATTCCATCAATAGGATATTTACCATATCAGGGAAGCTTATACGCATCGATACTTAATTACCAACATCTAATATCCCTTTAAATTCCACCATCATGAGGCTAACATTCCTCATAATCCAACGGGATATTCCCAAACATCTAAAGATCACTGGCCTCAAAAGGACAAGTCGGCTTGCATTAAGCCAATTATAAAAAGATTTAATGTGGACACCTAGTATGGACATGAACTCCAAACATATAGCTTTACGAACACACTAAAACATTCTCAATATTCCTGGGTGCCCATAAAGATGGTACACCACTAACACTTAGCTTGATGTCAACTTCAACCTATCCATTCAAAACCAACCGCACAAGGTTTTAACCCACAATTTTACCGAAAGGAAAGATTATCGCTTACATAACTGGAAGAATGCGTAATTTTAATATCGCCGCTTCATTTCCGAAGGACTCCCTAGTCCCAAAATACAACTCCTTTCACGGTAGGGTTTTAAATCTATAGCCACAATGAGTTCAAGGTTTTTCAAACTAATATGCCAAGTTGAAATTTTGTAAAACTTTTAAACGCAAAAGTTTTATAACAATTTATCGTACGTGTAAAAATCTACTACCGTTTACTCGGTAGGTGTGCATAGTGGTCACCACCGCCACACATATGAAATCACTTTTAAAGCATTTGATCATAACTCACGTTATTAGTAGCGGTAATAGAAGAAGTGCAACAAATTTCAAATGGATCGCTAAGGTCCTAGTATGCAACGATGTTCATACAATCCCAAAAGAGTAATTTTATAGTTTCGACTAAAAATTCTTTTCATTAGACCGCAAAATGACATGAAGTAAAATTTTCAACAAGCCCATATACATCGGTTTATGCCGAGTACGTAAGAGAAAAAATAATTTTATGTACTAAAAGAGTGGGGAACAAATATGTGTTCAATTCCCAAGAGTACGACTTCTCAAGCTCAAGATCAAGTTCCAAAATCTTCTTTTAACCTTAAAATAACGTGGAATGAAATTTCTCAATAAAACTTGCGTACATGAACTTATTTCTCAAATTTCATAAAACTGTAGGTATATGCGACTCGACCAAACGTAAATAAATTTTTAATCAGTTTCCAAACCTTAGACAACACGAATAAAGTGCACTTGCCCCAAAATGGTGGCTACAAAACCATGTATGTCCGAAAATCGCTATAATGCATTGCGTGAGACAATAACAAAAGAATCAACAACTGAAGGAGTTATAAAGCAAAAGTTCAACTCGAACCTTTAAAGATTCTTTCACATGCTTACCCGTACAAAAGTGTAAGTCATTTCAAATGTTAAATAGCATACGACGTAGCACGCTTGCCTAAAGCCCCAAAGAGACACCCCATGACATTGAAACTTCCCAAGATAATATGTGAGTCAACATTCATTAATAAAACTCATAAACGTCTTTATGGTTACTAAAGCACAGGAGCAAATTTGTATGAGACAAAAGTATTAAACAAAACCCATAAGTTAACGCACACAATAATGCAAGTCTACGCGACTCAAAATGTCATAAAATAAGACACCATAAGACCCAACTGGATTTTCATAAGACTCACTAACGCTAAAATCAAACGACGTCGAAATTTTCATTTCCCGACATAAAAATTGTGGCCCAAGATTTACTAGCATAAACACATACAAATCTATACAAAACACTTTTGTTTTATTAATCACAAAGATTACATCAAGCCATATACCTATTTGTGATAGACTTTTCAATACAGAGTGTTTGTGTGTGTTCTCAATGTGTGCAACTATGTGTTCTTATTCTCTCTCAATCACCACCACGATTACACTTTCACTTTCACACACTTACTTAGAAAATAACACTATGACTTGCTTATATATATAGGTCAACATGACCAAGCAAGGTCAAACCTTCTAAGCTTATTACAACACATACACAAACAACAAATACAATAAAGACCCTCATTTAATCTTGAATACAATTTCCGTCTAACAATCTCCCCCTTTGGATTCAAGATTAAAAAAAAAATTGACAATAATCTTCAGGTCTTCTTTTATTCAGAATTGTCTTCAACTTTCAGCTCTTGCTCTTTCATAACTTTGATATCTTTAAGTCTTTTTACACTTTGTATGATCTTTGACAATTCTTCAATCTTGTCTCTCTCTTTGAATTAGCTTTTGAATATTCTTAATAGAAAACTTTACTTTCAAAATCTGACTTTCTTTCACTTTCTCTTTGACAAGCTTTCTTTAACCGTTGACTTTGATCATCTGAAAATAGTTATCTCCCCTGAAATCTTTAAAACTTCAATCTGATCTTGAACTTTGATTATTCTCCCCCTTTTTAAAGATTTGTAAGAATCAAAATCATTAAAACACTTCAAGGTCAGATTTGTCGTTGAATATTCTTCCCACCATCTGATAAGCACATTCTTCATTAACGTTCATCTCCCTTATGATAATATGAGAGAATATGTCATCTGATCTGAAAGAGACGTTGAACCATGGATGTAGTCATCTGAATCTTTTCAAATTCAAACGAAGTAAAAGTTGTAACCCTTAATCAACAGATGAAATATTTAGGAATGCCTGTCAGTAACACGAAGTTATTATGTACAACGAATGTACAATTTAAGGAGCTGGTTTGAGGTTGAATCCCCAGGTCTTCCATTCAATCATTGAAAAACACAAGGTAATTCTATGAATGTTCTGACAGAAAAACAAATTCTCTGTGTGCTCGTGCTTGTGTTTTGAAAGAATTAGCACAATGATTGTGTTTCATAAGGCTCAAAGTATGTAAATCACTGAGACAGCAATGATTGTACATGGACTCAACGTGCATGAGAAAGGGTCGAAGGTGGGGCAACTTTCCTTCTTTTTCAATATCAGTATCTTCCAAGAAAAGATCCGATAGATTATGTGCTGCTTCCCCAGAAAATGTGAAACATTCTCTTTTTGAGAAAAGAATGAGTAGCTAGTGAGGTTGTATGTAAGAGATGGCATGGGCTATTTGCCTATTTCAATGATGGTCACCAAAGAAATGTGAACCAATCAGTAATGTGGCTTCCCGACTCAGAAAGATGTTTGGTGCAGAGTTCTGATATTCTTTTAACTCTGTTCTCTCACCCTCTCTCTTTTAAACACATAAGCTCACATCTAACCAATCTCTCATTTCCATTTTACCTCAGCTCACTCCCACACTCAATTCTTTTAGACCCCTCTCCCCTCAATCACTCAAAGGATTTCTTCCGGGGTAGGAAACACTCGTTATCGTGAATCCATGGAAGATCTATTAAGCACTCACACTGAATCCCATGTTCCTAAAAGTACATGCTGTTCAATGATTTTCTTGACATGTAAAGCACAAGAAATCATATGTCAGTGTATGTATGCTCATCAAGAATCAAAAATGAAATTTGAGCATTTTAAATATTTAAGATATCTCAAAACTTTATATGAATGAATAATCATGAAAGAATAGAAATATTTTGAGAATCTGACAATGATTAAGATCATATCAAATTATCATGAAGAAAAATATTTGGGAATTCAAAGATGTATGTTGTTTATATGAACAATATATAAACATATTATCAATGAAAGCACATTAAAAATGTAATGACGTTTGATTCAAACAACTGTGAATACCAAACGGGAGTATTACCATAGAAAGATATATTATTTGATACATGGTAATAACAAAATCAAATTGAAAATACTGAACCAATGTGTGTATGAATACTTGACAAAGTATATAGAAAAAAAAATACACAAGTATTATTCTTTAAAGAACACACGGTCAGATAAACAGATAAGTATCCAAAAATCAGTTAAAAAAATCACACTTCTAAATCCATGAAAACATTTTAAGATCGTGGAGTGGTTTGAACATTTTAAAACCATTTTTCACAAGTAAACGTTGTTCTTCTTTCACAAGTGTTAGAGTATAAGGAATAGAATGATATACTTGTAGATCATAATCCTTAACTCCCCCTGGAATGAATATAGCAGTTAAAGCATCCTTAACAAACAATAGATATCCTTCCCCTTGATATCTGAAACAGTCAACTTATAAGAAAAAATATAACAATATAATTTCTAAACACTCTTTCAAACAAAAAACTCCCTGAAAATATGTAATCATGAAAGCATCCTTCAGAAGAAAACATTTGAATACGGGTTTTTAACTGAATTGTCCAAAAGCCATTGTCACATAAAATATCCTGCAAGAAAAAGATTTTGGTAATCATTATAAAAATGATTCCGCTTTAGTCAGTCAACATATGATGAAATATCCAAGATATATTCAAATAAAACACAAGATTAGAAAACTCCCCCTAGAATCATGAAGTGGCATTTAACATACCAAGTTTTCTAAATAAAAAGTTAAACCTCTTCTCATCCAACGGCTTGGTGAAAAGGTCAGCCAACTGGTAGTCTGTAGTCACAAAGTGCATCTCAATATCGCCCTTCTCTACATGATCCTTTATAAAATGATAACGCAATTCGATGTGTTTCGTCTTGGAATGTTGCACTGGATTAGCGGTTATCGCAATCGCACTCTTTGAGTCGCAGTAGATAATGACTCGTTGGTAAGTATATCCGAAATCTTTTAACTATGTTTTCATCCAGAGGACTTGTGAACAGCAGCTTGCGGCAGCTACATATTCAGCCTCGGCGGTGCATGTAGAAACACAATTTTGTTTCTTAGACGGTTAGCTAACCAACTTATCACCTAAGAACTGACATGAACCAGAGGTGCTCTTTCTATCCAGCTTGCATCCTGCATGATCAGCATCTGTATAGGCAGTTAGATCAAAAGACGAACCCTTAGGATACCAAAGGCCTAACTCAGTAGTACCTTTAAGATACCTAAGAATCCGTTTAACAGCGACCAAGTGTGATTCCTTCGGGTTGGCCTGATATCTAGCACAGAAACATGTAGCAAACATAATATCCGGTCTACTCGCAGTTAAGTACAACAGTGAACCAATCATGCTACAGTACACTTTTTGATCTACTGATTTACCAGAAAGATCTGCATCTAAAAGTGTGCCCGTTGCCATCGGTGTTTTCATCACTGAACTGTCATTCATGTTAAATTTCTTTAAAATATCTCGAATATATTTTGATTGATTAATGAAAATGCCTTCGGGTAACTGTTTCACTTGAAGACCAAGGAAAAAATTCAGTTCGCCCATCATTGACATTTCAAAACGACATTCCATGATTCTTGAAAAGTTTTTACAAAACTTTGGATTTGTAGAACCGAAAATTATGTCATCTACATAAATCTGGATTAGAATCATATCATCACCTTGCTTCTTCAGAAAGAGAGTAGTATCAATTGTACCTTTATTGAATCCTGAAGCAAGTAAGAATTGAGTTAGAGTTTCATACCAAGCTCTTGGTGCCTGTTTGAGTCCATACAAAGCTTTGTCTAAGACATAGACATGATCAGGGTTCTTTGGATCAATGAATCCTTCTGGTTGAGCAACATATACTTCTTCATGTAATATCCCATTTAAAAATGCAGATTTTACATCCATTTGAAATACAGTAAAACTTTTATGCGCTGCATAAGATAAAAAGATTCGAATTGTTTCCAGTCGTGCCACAGGAGCAAATGTTTCGTCATAATCAATACCTTCCTGTTGACGATAACCCTTTGCAACAAGGCGAGCTTTGTTTCGAACTACAACTCCAGATTCATCTCTCTTATTTCTGAAAACCCACTTTGTTCCAATAACAGATTTTCCTTCTGGAAGTGGTATAAGTCGCCAAACTTTGTTCCTCTCAAATTGCAGAAGTTCATCTTGCATCGCCAGTATCCAATCTGGATCACGCAAGGCTTCTGAAGCTTTATTCGGCTCGAGAGAACTTAAAAAACTTGAATATAGACAAAAATTAGCTGATGCTGCACGCGTTTGTACACCAGACTGTGCATCACCAATAATATTATGAAGTGGGTGTGCTCGTGTCCATTTCATGGTACTTGGAATCGGATGAATGTCAGCTTGAGTATTATCTTCCTCATATTCATCATATACTGCAGGTAAGTCTTGATCAACCCCAGATGTGCTCGGGACATCTTGTACAACCTCTTATGAAGTAAAAATTTCCGGAGCAATAGAATAATTACTCGGAACTTCTGTTGCAGAATTTGGATCTGCATTTACAGAATCAACATTAGTACCTTCAGAATGTTTATGTGTAGATGTACCTGATGTGGTTGATATTGTGACATTTTCAGAAGGTCCTGAAATGTCTGCTATTATGATTGGAACCTCTGAAGTTGATGCGGATATGCTTGATTTTTCAAAATCTGCACAGATATCCAGAAAAGCATCAAAAAATAATAAGTCTAATTCAGTTGTAATTTTATTTGAATTAGAAGACTTAGTCTATTTGACTTCGGGTTCTATTCCGTCTTGAATAGAAACTTTCTATTTAAGCTTGAGTTCTGAACTGTTGTGATCAGAAGTCAAACTCCGTTGAAGTATGGGTTCTAAGCTGATGTACTTAGAAGCCTTTGTTCTCTTACTCCCCTTTGACCATATCATCACCTTGCTTTTTCAGAAAGAGAGTAGTATCAATTGTACCTTTCTTGAATCCTGAAGCAAGTAAGAATTGTGTTAGAGTTTCGTACCAAGCTCTTGGTGCCTGTTTGAGTCCATACAAGGCTTTGTCTAAGACATAGACATGATCATGGTTCTTTAGATCAATGAATCCTTCTGGTTGAGCAACGTATACTTCGTCATGGAATATCCCATTTAAAAATGCAGATTTTACGTCCATTTGAAAGACAGTAAAACTTTTGTGAGCTGCATAAGATAAGAAGATTCGTATAGCTTCCAGTCGTGCCACAGGAGCAAAAGTTCCTTCATAATCAATCCCCTCCTGTTGACAATAACCCTTTGCAACAAGGCGAGCTTTGTTTCGAACTACAACTCCAGATTTGTCTCTCTTATTTCTGAAAACCCACTTTGTTCCAATAACATATTTTCCTTCTGGAAGTGGTATGAGTCACCAAACTTTGTTCCTCTCAAATCGTAGAAGTTCATCTTGCATCGCCAATATCCAATCTGGATCACGCAAGGCTTCTGAAGCTTTCTTCGGCTCGAGAGAACTTAAAAAAACTTGAATAGAGACAAAAATTAGCAGATGTTGCACGCGTTTGTACACCAGACTGTGCATCACCAATTATATTATGAAGTGGGTGAGCTCGTGTCCATCTTATAGTACTTCGAATTGGATGAATGTCAGCTTGAGTATTATCTTCATCATATTCATCTTAGACTGCAGGTAAATCTTGATCAACCCCAGATGTGCTCGGGACATCTTGTACAGCCTCTTCTGAAGTATAGATTTCCAGAGCAATAGAGGAATTACTCGGAACTTCTGTTTCAGAATTTGGATCTGCATACACAGAATCAACATTAGTACCTTCAGAATGTTGATATTGTGTAGATTGTCAGAAGGTCCTGAAATATCTGCTATTATAATTGGAACCTCTGAAGTTGATGCGGATATGCTTGATTTTTCAAAATCTGCACAAATATCCATAAAAGCATCAAAAAATAATAAGTCTAATTCAGCTGTAACTTTATTTGAATTAGAAGACTTAGTCTGTTTGACTTCGGGTTCTATTCTGTCTTGAATAGAAACCTTCTGCTTAAGCTTGAGTTCTGAACTGTTGTGTTCAGAAATCAACGTTGATGTTTCATCGAAAGACACATTAATGCTCTCCATGATCGTCTTGGTTCGTCTATTGTATACCCGATAGGCTTTAGACGTTAACGAATAACCAATGAAGTATCCTTCGTCAGCCTTTTTGTCAAATTTACCAAGATTGTCACGATCATTGAGAATATAACACCTGCAAGCAAAGGTGCGAAAAAAAATTTAATATTCGGTTTTCGACGATTAATAAGTTCATACGCTGACTTTCTATGTCTTTTGATGACAATCGTGCGGTTTTGTGTGAAACACGCAGTGGCTACGGCTTCAGCCCACAGAAACATTGGCAACTCAAAATAGGCTAACATTGTCCTCGCATCTTCCACCAGTGTTCGATTCTTCCTTTCAACTACGCCGTTTTGCTGAGGAGTGTAGGCAGCAGAAAAGTTATGAGAAATCCCAATAGATATAAGATAACTCTGAAGCTTTTCATTCTTGAATTCCGTGCCATTGTCACTTCTCAAAGATTTAACCGGCAATTGTAATCGAACCTGGATTTTTTTTATAAATGCAATGATCAGCTTTGTTGCATCTGATTTGTTCCTTAGAAATTCCAACCAAGTATATCTGGAGTACTCATCTATCATGACCAAAATATATCGCTTGCCGTTGATAGACTGAGTCCTCATCGAGCCGCAAAGGTCCATATGTATCAATTCAAGAGGTGTTGAGGATGAGAATTCTGTCTTTGCTTTATGAGAGGTTCGCTTCATCTATCCCATTTCACAAGCTGGACTAAGAGAATTCTTCTCAAACCTTAGTTCAGGTAGACCTTTGACAATACCTTGTCTCGCCAATTGATTCATCGCATCAAAGTTTTGATGAGACAGACGCCGATGCCATATCCAACTTTCAGCTCGTGAAGCTTTTGCGATCAGACAAACAGATCTTGATGCAGAAAGAGTTGGAAAATTCACAGAATAAAGATTTGCATTCCGCTTAGCTTTAAAAACTGCACGACCATCTTTATCTTCAATATAACAGCATTTATCAGTAAACCGAACTTGGAATTGACTATCGCAGAACTGACTAGTGCTAAAGAGATTATGATCAAGTCCTTCTACGTATAGTACTCTCTTGATCGTCACGATGCTATTTGTTAAAGATCTGTGTCCTCGAATATGTCCAGTAAGCTCTGAATTTGCATAACGTACAGTACCGGCAGGTTCCTCAACATAATTGTGAAGTAGATGCTTAAATCCTGTCATATGGCGCGAGCATCCTGAATCTATATACCATGTATGTGAGGCCTGCAAAAAGAGCAAATTATTTCTGCTTAGGTACCCATATCCAGATGGGTCCTTCCTTGTTAGCGTTTTGCAATACATCAACATCATTTACCTTAGCCTTAATTCGCCACTCATAGTGAGGCTTAGGTACCCATTTCCATATCATTTTCACATTAAGCTTATGAAATCTTTTCTTTTTAGAAAAATGATCAATCTTAGCATGAAAAACTTTAGCCTGATGTGTTACGGATTTGGAAACTGATTTGACAAGAGATGTTTTTCTGGCAACTTTAAATTTAGAATAAATGGAAGGAGTGAGAAATGCATTATCATGACAGTGTTTGCAAATAAAATTCTTACGTGCAAATGTCAAAAGTTTAGATTTATCCAATGAAGTACAAGCATTCAAACAACTTTGACATTTGGAAACGTTTGAATTTGTACAAATCAAACTATCACTATCACTGATACTACATTTATTTTTAGCAACATTATTTTCCTTCACATTCTTCTTCCATTCTCCTTTAACATTTTGCCTTTTTATATCTGAAACAGGAAACAAAATCTTGTTAGCTTTCTTTGTAGAAGATGATTTTGAATTTGTTGTACAAGAAGCTTCTCCCTTTTGAAAAATACTCGGAGGATATTCAGGAGTAGTAGTGTAAACAACGGAAGTTTTAGAATTAATAGTCTTAAACTCTGGATTATAATGAATATTCCATTTTGGAGACTCAAACATCTTTTTCTCTTTTAGATTTTGTTTAAACAAATCATCTTTTAAAACTGTTAACTCTCTAGAGAGTTCTTTGTTTTCTTCAGAAGACTTGTCAAGTTTGAATCTGAGATCAACATTCTCATCTTCTAACTCTTCAATCGTCTTTTGAAGATCTGTGATTTGTTTCTCAAAGATAGATGCTTGATTTACCTCAGAGTTTGATTCCATCATTTCTAATATAGGTACAGGATCTGAAGCATTCATCATTTCTGTAAAGATCTCCTCAGTCATAATTTTTGAAAAATCAGAATTATGGTTTTGATTCATGATATTTTCATCTTTTGATTCTTTTGAGGAATTAGAAATGAATGACTCAGATAAAGAAATTTGATTCTCAACATCAGTTTCAGAATCAGATTCATCATACTGACACTGAGATTCAGTACTATTTGCTTCAACCTTGGTTCACTCTGTTGGTAAACAAGGAGAAAATAGTAAAGAAAATTCACTAAATTCTGGCTTTCTTGTTTTATAACTTTCGTTCAAATCTTTATAAGTAAAACCAACAGATTTAAAACTTGAAATTGACTCAGCACAAGATGAAGTGTCATCATCATTCACAACTTTACCTTTAACAAAAGTATCATGAATATTAGGTTTTGTAGGAGTAGAACCCATCTTATCAAAATTATACAAATTTTCTGGTGCTCTTTTCAAAACATTATTTGCTTCAAAACCTAAACCTTTTTTAACATCATAAAATCTGATATCTTGGAGTTTGTTTGTTAAAAGATTTAATGTTTGCTCAGTCTGTCCTCGTTTCAGATTTAAATCCTCCAGTTGCTTGATTTTACAATATGCCTCGTTTCTTTCTTGAAAACATGCTTCAAATTTGATTTTAAAATCACATTTTTCAGCATTTAAATTTACAAGATCACTTTCAAGCTCAGATATTTTTGATTTTAAAACATCTTTGTCCTTTTTCAAAATCTCTTTCTCAGATTCTTTATCCTTAACAACATCTTTCAACATTGCATTTTCATCGCGAAAATTCAACATTGTTTGTCTTTCATGACTAAGTTTGACTTTCAAAGTTTCAAACTCTTCTTTCATGAATTGAACCTGAGCTTTTAACGATTGAATAAGTTCATTGTTAGACAGAGTACTTACCTCAAAACCACAGTCGGAATGATCAGAAGATGATTTAGTGTCCTCATTCACTTTGGCCATCATACACACCTGAGTAAAGTGTTCCGTTTCATCATCAGAACTCTTGTAGAACCAATTTTCCTATTCCGCCATTAAGTTCTGACCATCTTTCACTTTCTTTGCAATAAGTGATTTTCTAGCATAGTACTCTGAATTCTTTGTTCGCTTGAACTTACGGTCTTTGGAAAAATGACCTGGTTTTCCACAGTTATAGCATCGTCCATATTTCGGCTCAGTCTCTTCTTTCTTTCTTTCTTTCCTTCTCTCTTCTCTTCTATTTTCTCTTCTCGCTTTTCTTCGCTTTTCTCTCCTCTTTTCTAATACTTCTTTTCAGACCTTGGTTTGTTCTTATCTTTCTTGTAACTCTCAAATTTCGGTTTTGAGAATCTGTTCTTACCAAAGGTTTTCTGAAACTGCTTTGTTAGAAGAGCCAGATTTTCATCAAATCGTTGAATATCCTCATCTGAATTTTCTTCAACTTCAGTAGAAGATTCATCAGTGCTTGAATCGGTGATTTCAGTGAGGAGAGCTTTGGATTTCCTTGACTTTTTCTTGTAAGAAGAACTGGACTTGAAACTTGACCCTTTCTTACGTTCAGACATTAAGGCTAGAGAATCTTTGACCATCTTCTTTTCAGCACTCAGCTGCTTTACTTCATCCTCATGCTGAGACAAAGTTATGAAGATATCATTGACTTCTTCTTGAGCCATGTCTTTAGTCATCTGAATGTTGATAGCATAGCTTTTCCATTCTGGGTTCAAGTTCTTAATGAACTTATAATTGATCTCTGATACTGACTTTTTCATTCCATTTCTCCTTAGATCATTCAGAATCACATTGAAACATGTATATGTCTCCAACAAAGTCTCTCCTTCTTTTGCATGGAAGCCTTCATATGCATTTATACTTTGATTCAGTTTTGTCTGAATTGACTTTTTTGTTCCCTGAAACTGTGTCTCCAGTTCATCCCATAAAGCTTTTGCATATTCCCTACTGTCTACGCGATTGTAGATGTCATTAGGAATTGCCATGGTGAGATAGATAAGTGCTTCTTCATCTATCTTATGTCTTGCCTTTTCTGTTTCACTGAAGAATTCATATGGTTTTGGCACATATCTATCTGGAATTGCTGGAGATGTAGCTGTGGCTGCCTGTCCAGGTACATGCGTTTCTGGCACAATTGGACCATTTATGATAGACTCCATATAATCTTTGTTCTTTAGATTCAAGAACTGAGTCATCCTTTTCTCCCATTGTGAGTATTCTCCGATAGACAAGACCGGAGGCTTCAGATGAGATCCCATAGAGAGTAATTCATTCGCCATGATTGAAAGATGTATAAACCTACACAAGATGAAAAATATTAGCTAGTAAAGATCTTTAAATCCAACAAATCAAGAAAACTAAAAAAAATTCAAGTATAACACTGTAGCTTGAAATATGAAAAAAAAATCAGAAATTTCGAAAAATTTGACTAAGTGACAAAACTCGCAAGTCACTGTTGAAACTCGCAAGTCACTATTTCTGAAAAACCTGCAGACCAAGGTTTGCGCGTTTGTGAAACTCGCACGCAAAGACTTGCGTGTTCTGATAAACTCGCAGATGATTAAAACTCACTAAACAATGAAACTCGCAAGCAACAATACTTGAAGAAACTCGCTAACGCCTGAACTCGCAGATTACTATTCACTCATAAACACGCAGGCTGAGACGTGCGTGTTTGAGAAACTCGCTAGGCACTACTAGCGCGTTTTGAACAAACTCGCTAGACAAGATTAGCGCGTTCTGACACTTAGAAAATTTTCTAAGAATTTCAAACTCGCAGATAACTGAACTCGCAAAACCCTGTTCCTGATGAAACTCGCACACTTCGATTAGCGCGTTTGTAGAACTCGCTAATCGCTACGTGCGTGTTTTGGTCCTTAGAAAAAATTTCCAATTCTCCAAACTCGCAGACTTCAACCAGTGAGTTTCTAGAACTCGCTAACAACGCCTTGCGCGATTTGACCAAAAAAATTTCTTCAGCTAGCGCGTTCTAACGAAGAACTTGTGCGTTCTTTAGATCTAGCGCGTTCTTCAGATTTCTTGCGTGTTCTTCATCTGATTCACCAAAAACCAATCTAAACTTTGAAATTCAGCTCCAAACTTTGAGAATTTACTCCCTTGATCATCGAGAACCCATTACTAACAACTAAATTCGATCCACAACACAAAAAGATAGAAATTGATTCAAATACAGTGTGTGAACTCGTGAACTTCGAAAAACAACAAAACTTCAAAAACAATGATCAATTCACATGCAATTCAAAAATTAAAAGATACAGACTCTATCGATTTCACTATATGATCATAACCTGATCAATTTCAACTCAAAATTTTCATTAAAACTCAAAATTGATTCGAACTTCGTGAACAGTAACAATGAACAGTGTCGACTCAAAAACATTCTTGATTTTGAAATGGATTTGGCTCTGATACCAATTGTGGCCCAAGATTTACTAGCATAAACACATACAAATCTATACAAAACACTTTTGTTTTATTAATCACAAAGATTACATCAAGCCATATACCTATTTGTGATAGACTTTTCAATACAGAGTGTTTGTGTGTGTGTTCTCAATGTGTGCACCTATGTGTTCTTATTCTCTCTCAATCACCACCACGATTACACTTTCACTTTCACACACTTACTTAGAAAATAACACTATGACTTGCTTATATATATAGGTCAACATGACCAAGCAAGGTCAAGCCTTCTAAGCTCATTACAACACATACACAAACAACAAATACAATAAAGATCCTCATTTAATCTTGAATACAATTTCAGTCTAACAAAAGCATAAGACGACAGATAGTCTAAAAATGTTACAATCTTTAGACCACCACGTAAGATAAAGTGACCCTTTTTAACAAAACTTACATGGGACTCGACCCCCGATAAGCTCTAAATTTACACGAAATAAAATTTAAACTTACGCATTCGAAATTCACTCATGCATAGCAAAACATCATAAAATAATATTTCGTAAAATCGACACAACTCACATGGAATAAAATTTTCAAGAAAACTCCGACGCAGAAAACACGGAAATAACTTTTCCTTTAAAACCTTAACATACGTGGAGGAGATCCAATGTCAAGGTCAAAATTTCGCAGTTATTTGCCCAATACTCCAAATAACATTAAAACACAAATGTCACAATATCCGAAAATAGCGTTAGACACGAAACGAAGATAAAATATTTTCAATGAAAATATTTGCAACCACGTGCCACAAAACAATTTCATGCATGCTTAAACTCACAGTTTAAAATCTAATGAGTGTTGTATGCTTTACCAAGGCTTCGTAACAAACTCACTTTACACTTTGAAAACATGAGAAGCAACTGATGTCAACTCATTTTAGAAATAAATGTCGTGCATGGACCTGGTCGTCACTCAACACCCCGAATCACGTTCCTAAATTTTTCGCCATACTATTGTCATCCGGGCGTTCAAACATCTTAAAACAAAAATCACTCATATTTGATCAACTTACGATTTCTCCTTGAAATAGAGTCAATTCAATAAGCTTATGTTTCTAAGTCAACCAACGACTTCGACCGAAAATGGTCAACTAATTGCATCGGGCATGCTTAACCATCACTTCAATATGACAATGCTATAAACATCAGCTCTTCTTTCGACTAATCGCCACGAAACTTCCTCACTACCCTAACGATAACCATGCCAAGGCAGTTCAAGTATACAAACGTAACACGTAGGTTCATCATAACACTGGTGCCATTATGAACGTACCGAACATAATCATCCTTGCGATCCTCGACAAGTTTCCCGTTTCTAGCGACTCGGTCAATTCCAAATATCGTATCTTAAGGTACCTAATGTACAATTTCATTTTCAATCACCTAAAAGAACGCTAGTTTGAGTCTAGGCATCCAAAAATCAATACATAATCCTCTCAAACTTAAGCTCTGATACCAACTTGTAACACCCTCAAATTCGGAAAGAGCGACTAATTTAAATATTTCAACAATACCTTAAAGGATAATAAAATCCCTTACTACAAGTCCATAATTGAAATACATTTCTAGGATGAACCATCAACAAAAATTAAAGTCTTACATAAAGACTAACTAAAGTCGGGTGTTAATATAACCCAATAACAGTCGCTATCTCCAATATAAGTGTGGAAGATTTCATCAAGCTAATCAACTCATCGAGCACACAACTAGCACTCATCTCTTCACAGCATCGCTAGAACTAATCCCGAAATGAAACCTGATGCACATGCCAACAAATAAAAAGGTTAGGCTAACGCCTAGTGAGTTCAAGAGTTTCATACCATGATCATAAAGGAAATCGTAAAACGGAAATATTGTAACTTATAATCATGATCCTTTAAAATGAATTACTTTAAAAATGAGAATGACCCGTTTTCCAACGACACACATTTTTAAAGATGAATATCCAAACATAAAACATTCCTTTGTGAAGTAAATTCAACCCAAAACGTACTCAAACGCAAATAGAAATTGAACTCCCAATTTTATAAAACGCGTATAAGCCTTTACTTCCCGAAACACCAAAACACGGGTGGAACACTAATACTCCACATAACTCATGGATAAAACCTGTACATATAAAACATCACCGAAACATGGATACTAAAAATACAATACCCAAAACAATACCTTTCGGTGACAGGGGAGGCCAATTTCCATTGAACGTGGCGGGAACACAGAAGTATGCCACATATATATGTTATCGAACTGCACCTCAGATCATTGACTTTAGTGCACACTAACTTAAGTGTCACCTCAAGTCCCCAAGACCTTTAGTGCACACCACTTAGTGGGCGTTACCTCTAGGACACGGTACCTTTAGTGCACACCACTTAACGGGCGTCACCTCAAGGATACCCGATCTTATTGCCCATTCGCTCTCTAGTAGAGTTCCAACCTCAAGGTTCCCTTTCAACCTTTAGTGTCTAATCACTAGCATTCAAGGTAGGAGTCTCAACTCCTTACTTGATAACCCATGATGACTAACACTCGTGCACAAGAATTTGACATCCAAACACAAGACTTATGGTCCCGAAGTACAACCCATAAAGGTTCCTCTTCGCCAAACAACTGGGACGACACCAATGCCAACACGACATTATTTCCTAAAGTGAGAATCCCAAGAGTCCTCACCATTAAACACGACTGACTTACATGCCTATGGATCCAATGCATTACAGTCTAAAACACATGACTCCTATTGGATGACAACGCACTCAAAACATGTATTATCCAAAATAAAGTACAGTAAATGCAACTCACACCCAAGGCTGCACTTTAAGTTATTAAAACCGGACAAATGTTCTCAAGACTCAATTTAGTCAAAACCGAGCCAGAGGCCCAACAATTTATGTAAACCCCCAAGTGAAAGCCGGTATAAACATTGAAACACGATTGAGCAACTATCATGCAAACACAACGACCAAAAGTATGATTAACTCAAATCTCCTCATTGGTAGAGGCAAACCATTTTCTAAATGAACTCGTACCCCTATATTTCCAAAATGCCTCATAACACAATAATATGCATTTTTCGAAAAGGTTTATAAGGTCAAATACACAAAATGACACATACGTCAATTGAACTCCAATTATATATGTAAAATCATCAATGAAACATTTCATCATGATTTATTTACCAAAATTCCCAAAAATCCCAAAATGGGTGTTTCACCATGTTTATAAAACTAAACATTTCAAAACAACCAAAACATATCAGCAATTAACAATTTAATGTAAAACACAAATACTTTAAATGTAACATTTTGGCATGTACACCGTTTTCACAAATCAACTTGAACTCACCTTGCTAGATTTAGGCTAAATCTAGATTTTACCCAACTTGAGCTTTCTTGAAGAAATTTAAATCTGCAAGCAAAACCTTCCAAAACCTATATTCACAAGTTTCCAACCATGAATATACTTATTCAACCATCGAGAATAGTCCCCCAAACATTTTACATCAAAATCCCCAAATTTGGCCAAAACCCTAATTTTGACCTAACTTCTCCAAAATCATCAAACCCAAAATTTGAGGAATACAAACATTAGAGAGTCATCAAAGGAACATTTATAACTTATAGAAAAGATCTAATAGAGAGGGGAATACCTCACCACTTGGATTTTGAGCAAAACCCCAAAACCTAGAAATCTCAAGATATAAGGAAGAACACTTGATTTATACCTAGAGGTTGAAGTCACAAGTTTGGTGATGAAGAAAAACTTTGGACTCCAGGGAAATGACCACAAAGTAAGTTAGGGTTTGAAATGGGGAGTGAGGAAACGATTTGGGAGAGAAAGGGTGAAGGGTTATGAGAAATGGTAGCAAAATCGGCTCATTTAAACATCCAGCCCCCGACCGCGATTGTGACAAGCGATAGTGACAGTTTCACTTTCGTGAGTCACTCTCGCCAAAGATGTACCGCGGCCATAAGCCCCTCCGCGAGAGTGACACGCGATTGTGACACATGTCACTTTTGCTGTCACTTTCGCCCAAACTCCCCGAAGCCCGAAAATCCGATCTTTTTCGACACTAAGGCCCTCGACACTCTTTGGAAATTTTAGTAGTGTTTTCACAACATAAATCCCACTAAACACAAGGTACAGAAACGCCTGGGTGGCTCTATACTTACCGAAAATTACGGGTGTTACATTCAAGCCCTAATCAAAGTGAAGAATATGAACAGTTATCAAGAACCTTCTATGATTAAATACGAACAATGAAGACGAAATCAAACAGATACATATCAAGGAATCGATTAATAATAGACAATCGACATACTTGATAAAGGAATACACAATCAAATAAGAAAGAATTAAGGAATCGACTGATGAGAACATGAAGATGAAGATGAACAGTTGCTTTTTGAGAGAATATCGGAAGCTATATATGAAATAGTAAGCAAGTAGTTCTAAAGAGGGAACTATTTAAACTCACGAGGACACGTGTCAACACGTTATAGAAGCCACAATTTTGAACAGTTTGACCTAGAAAAGTCAACTATCGCACACAACATTGTGCGATACAAGTCATACCAACTATCACATTAGCTTTGTGTGAAAGTTTACTGTTCACCTCCTTTACAGCACAAGGCATGTGTGATAGATGAAAATATTGCAGAACACTATGCGATAAACATCAACTATCGCACAACCCATGTGTGATAGATCAAACTATCGCACATCTCTTGTACGTTCAAACTATCTCACAACAAAGGTGTGATATTTTGATCTATTTTTCATAAGTTTACGATAAAACACCCATTTTTGAAAAATATTTTGACATTTTAAGATTTTACAAATAAGCCAAAATATCTTATCAAGTTAAAAGATGTCTAACTTTAACTGTTTATCAGCACAAGATTTTCATAAAATCTTTACTCCCCCTTAAACGATGCATCTTGATATCCACAAACATTTTCATCATTAAGGTTTACTATATTAAAATTTGAAAATTGTTTTTAACCTCTTCTCCCCCTCAAAATGTGCATAAAACCATTTTTGATTTAAAACTTGCACACTTAAGAAAATCTCTCATAAGAAAAAAAAAATATATCAATTAAAAACTGTGAGACCCCCCCCCCCCCCAGCGGAAAATGATTCAATCAACACAGATACTCCCCCTAATAGTATGAGCAAACATTAACAAGCAAATATCATAAAGATAGAATCATGAAGAAATAAATACAATGAATTAAACTTTGAGAATACAAGATATTGGGAAACATGAATTGTATATAAAAAAATTCAAATTGTTAGAGCACATATTTGTTGGATTCAAGATCATAAAGACTGAAGGTCAAAGTAAAATAAGTCAAATGCTGAAAAGTCAACTCCCATGGAAAGTCAAAGTCATTTGTTAATAAAGTCAAAGTATTGTGTTGTATTAGTTGTAGGTATAAATAGTGTTTGTCCTTTGTAATATGTAAGTCTATCAACATATTGTACGTGGAGCAGATTAGAGAAGAGCGTCATTATATATCATTCTAGAGAGAGAATGTGAGAGATTGTAATCTGTGATTTAGTCAATGACATATGATAAAACGAAAATTGAAATTTGTCAATCAAAAAATGAAATCTTTGAGTGAAAAACTAAAATTTTCAACTTATTGAATGAACTTTATATAAAATTCATAAGCTTTGAAAAAAATTTGTTTTCAAATTCAACATGCCTAACTTGAATACAAGAAAATTGAACCGTTTTTCATCTAAGGCTTTGGTACATAGGTCAACAAGTTGAAATTTTGTACTCACAAAATATAACTCAATTGTACCTCTTTCAACATGGTCTTTGATAAAATGATACTGGACATCAATGTGCTTAGTCTTGGTATATTGGACCGGATTGCTTGATATCGCGATAACACTCTTTGAATCACAATAAATAGGGATCTTGGAATAGTTGAAACTATAGTCTTTGAGTTGGTTCCGCATCCAAATGACTCGTGAGCAGCAACTGGCAGTAGCAACGTACTCAACTTCAACAGTGGATGTAGATACGCAATTTTTCTTCTTTGAAGCCCAGCTGACCAGTTTGACAACCAAGAATTGTACATGTCCCGAACTGCTCTTTCTTTCCAACATATAGCCAGCATGGTATGCATATGAGTAAGCAGTTAACTTGTACCATGTGTCCTTAGGATACCATAGACCAAGATCATAGTACCTTTTAGATATCACAAGATTCTTTTGACAACACTAAGGTGTGATTACTTAGGTTTAGCCTGATATCTTGCTTATAGACATGTTGAGAACATAGTATCCACTTGCCTTCAGATACATTAAAGAACCTATCATCCCTCGATATGTTTTAAGATCAACAACCTTTCCGTTAGGATCATCATCAAGCTTAGAACCAGGTGCCATTGGTGTTTTTATAGGAGTACAATTTTCCATTTTAAATTTCTTCAAACTATTATAAATATACTTTGATTCATTTATGAAAATTCCTGTTGAAAGTTGTTTAACATGTAAATCCAGGAAAAAATTCATTTCTCCCATCATACTCATTTCAAATCTGGACACCATGAGGGTTGAAACGTTTTTACAGTACTAAGGGTTTGTTGATCCGACAATTATATCATCAACATATATCTGTATAAGAATAATATCACCTTTTCCCTTGATGATGAAGTGAGTTGTCTCAATTTTACCTTTCAAGAAGCCAGCTCTAACAAGGAATTTAAACAATAATCGTACTAGACTCTAGGAGATTGTTCTAGACCATATAAGGCTTTGTCGAGGATATAGACATGCTTTGGTTTTGACTCATCAAAAAAGCCTTCAGGTTGTGAAACACACACCTCTTCTTTTAGTATTCAATTCAGAAAAGCATTAATCACATTCATTTGGAATACTGTGAAGTTCTTATGTGTTGTGTGTGCCAAAAACATTCTGATTTCTTTAATTCTGGAAACTGGTGCAAACATTTCATCCTAGTCTACTCATTCCTATTGATGGTATCCCTTAGCTACGAGTTGAGCTTTATTGAGAACCACAACACCATTTTCGTCTTTTTTGTTCTTGAATAACCATTTGGTACCAATTACTGTCTTATCTTTTGGTCGTGATACTAGTCTTCAAACTTTCAGACATTCAAATTGATTAAGTTCCTATTGCATGGTTGCTATCCAATATGGATCTTCAAGAGCTTCATATACTTTGGTCGATTCAATCTCGCTCAAGAATGTTGTAAATAAGCATTCATTAGAAGATGCAGATCTCGTACATACAGACGAAGAAGGATCTCTTATGATCTGATGTAACGGATGATCTTTTGTCCACTTATGTTTATAAGTAAGTGGTCTATATGAACATTGATCATCATTAGGATTTACATAACCACTTGGAGGATTATCTTGTAACGACTCAAATGAATGCGCAAGTTCTGAGTTCTGAGTTGACTGATTCACCACCGAAGAAACTACATCTTGTACAACCGAAGACTGAACTGGTGAAGTTTCAATGCGTGAATCCTCATTTGGAACCTATGATTGATTTAGAATTGGAGTTCCTTCACTTGACATAAAAATCATTTGTGTTTCTTCTTGAGGGGTTACAGTGACATGAGTCGTAGTTGAATCTTCAGTAACTTGTGTTGTTGAAGGACAAATAATGATATTAGTTCATCAGCTCTTGCAACTTCATCATTGTTTGAAACAAAATATTTAGAATTATAAGTTCCAAAGTATTCATCATAAAAGTTTTCAAACAATAAATCGAAACATGAAAGATGAGCTTTTGACATAGAAGCTTGATTTGAAATAACTGGATTCTGTATAGGTCCTCAACTAATTTGTTCAGAAGCTAATCCTCCAGATAAATCGGGTTCTGAACTAACATGTTCAGAAACCAAGTATACTAGCTCATCAAAAGTAACGTTTACACTCTCGTTAATAGATTTTTTCCGTTTTTATACACTCTTTATGCGGTAGATTCAGATGAACATCCGAGGAAGACCGCTTAGTCCTCTTTGGAATTGAACTTGCCAAGATCTTCTTTATCATTCAGAATAAAACACCTGCAACCAAATATATGAAAGAATTTGATATTAGGTATTCTCTGATTTATAATTTCGTATGGAGTTTTATCGAACCGTTTGTTGATGATTGACCGGTTTTGTGTAAAACATGTAGTGGCGACAACTTCAGCTTACATAAACAATGGAAGCTTTGACTGAGATAACGTAGTACGTGCTGCTTCTACAATAGTACGATTACGTCTTTCTACTACTCCGTTCTACTGAGGAGTCCGAGCTGTTGACTAGGTATGTGCAATTCCATCTGATTCCAAATAAGCACCCAATACCTTGTTCTTAAATTCAGTGCCATTATCAGTTTTGATTGATTGAACTGATTTTTGCAAGTTTACTTGTACACTATTGATAAAAGAAATTATCAACTCCCGGGCTTCATCCTTTGTTATGAGAAACTTGACCCAAGTGTATCGTGAATACTCATCAACCATCACAAGAGCATACTTCTTACTATTAACACTTTGTACTGTGATTGGTCCGTATAAATCCATATGTACCTGTTGAAGAGGTCTCTTTGTGCTATGTTCAACTTTTGATTTATGTGAAGCTCTATTCATCTTTCCCATTTTACAAGCCACACACATATGCTCTTTTTCAAATTTCAGCTCAGGTAAGCCTTTTACCAACCCTCTAGTCACAAGCTTATTCATATTTTTGAAGGTTAAGTGAGAGAGTCATCTATTCTACAACTAGTTTTGTTCCATAGAGTCCTTGGAAAAAATACACCCGACATTTTTTGTCTTCAGATTGGACAAGTCAAAGTATAAAGATTTAAACTTCGATTCTCGGCTAAAAGTTCCTTTCCTTCTTCAGTTTTGACACTACATCTTTTAGCCTTGAAGTATACCTGTAGATTCTTGTCACGGAACTGTCCAATAATGAATAAATTTTCTCCTAGTCTTTCAACATATGACACCTTTTTGATTATTATGTTGTCTTGCACAACATCACCATAACCCAAAATAGGAGAAAAATGATCATTTCCAAATCTTACAGTACCACCATATTTATCAATGTATTTGGTGAGTATATCTTTTCTTCCAGTCATGTGTTTTGAACAACCTGAATCTAGATACCACACATGGCTAGTCTCCAAAACAAAGATTAAAATTTTTTTTGACAATTATCTTCAGGTCTTCGTTTCTTCATAAATGATCTTCAACAAAAATCTTTTTCAGCTTTGAATCTTGAAAAACTTTAACATCTTCAGCAAACTTTGAAACTTTGACATTCTTCAACTTTGAAATAAATCTCCCTCTTTAGCTTTTTCAACAACTTATAACACATTCTACACAATCATTGAAGTCTTCAAACTTTCTCTTTAAATCTTCAAAACTCTGTCATTCTTTTTCTTTTGGCGTTTCTTGCTTTGACTTTCACTTTGACTTTCAAAACTTGAACTATCTTTCACTTTCTCAATCAACTATCTATCTGAATTAAATATCTCTCCCTTTCATTACATCTTCTTTGAAACAACTTTGAATAAACACCATTAACTTTAATCTCCCCCTTTGTTTCTAAAAGAATTAAATTTTAAACCTCGAACTTTGCTCTTTCTTTCTTTTCAGCTTTGTCAAACAACTTGTAACTGACTTTGAAACCTTTATATATCTCCCACTTTTTGATGAATTATGAGAATCAGAATCATCAAAACTTTTTCAATGTCAGCACAGTCTTTGAATAGTCTCCCCCGAATCATCTGATGAATAGTCTTCATGATGAACAAGCTCCCCTGTTGGTAGAATATGAACATTCTCCCACAACTGATCTGATAATGAGCCTGCCGTCAATTCATGAATGTATTTATCCGAGTCTTTTCAAATTCAGACAAATTATGAATGGTAACCCTGAATCAACATATGAAACAATTAGGAATGCCTGTCAGTAACACAAAGTTACTATGTACAATGAATGTACAATGTATGGAGCTTGAGATGACGTTCACACCCCAGGACTTCCATTAAATCATTGAAAAACACAAGGTATTTTCTATGAATGTTCTGACAGAAAAAACAATTTTTGTGTGCTCGTGCTTGTGTATGAAAGAATTAGAACAATGATTGCTGTTAAGGCTCAAAATTATGCAAACCATTGAGACAATAATGATTATACATAGACTTAATGTGCATGAGAAAGGGTCAAAAGTGGGGCAACTTTCCTTCTTTTTCAATATCTGTATCTTCCGAATGAAGAACCAATAGAGTATGTGTTGCATCCCCAGAAAATGTGAAACATTCTCTTTTTGAGAAAAGAATGAGTAACTGGTGGGGTTATATGCAAGAGTTAGCATGGGCTCACTGCCTATTTCAATGATGGTCACCAAAGAATGTGAACCAATCAGTAGATGTGGTTGCCTGACTCAGAAAGATTTTGGTGCAGAGTCTGATATTCTTTTACTCTGTTCTCTCACCCTCTTTCTTTTAATCTTTTAAGCTCACTTCTAACCAACCTCTCTTTTCCATTTTACCTCATCACACACCACTGTCAATCTTTTGACCCCTCTCCCCTCAATCACTTGTAAGATTACTTCCGGGGTAGGAAACACTGGTTAACATGAATCCATGGAAGTTATGTTAAGCTCTCACATCGAATCCCATGTATTTGTCCTAAAAGCACGCGTTGCTCAATGATTTTCTTGACATTAAAACACAAGAAATCATTCGCAGTATATGTATGCTTATCAAAAATCAAAATGAAATTTGAGCAGTTTAATCATTTAAGATTTCTCAAATGTTTATATGAATGAATAATAATAATGAAAGAATAGAAATGTTTTGAAAATCTAACAATGATTAAAATTAGATCAAATATTTCATGAAGAATTATAATAAGGGATATCAAAGACGAATGTATGTTTATATGAAAGATATATAAACATTTTAAAAAATGAAAGCACAATTAAAGTAAGAAATGACGTCTGATTCAAACAACAATGAATAACAAACGGAAGTATTACCATAAAAAGATTTATCATTTGATACATGGTAATAACAATTTCAAGAAATGTACTGAACCGATGTGTATAAGAATACTTGACAGTATATAGACATGACAATTACACAAGTATTTGTCATTCGAAACACACGGTCAGATAAGCATGAAAGTATCCAAAACAAATCATTTAAAATCACACTTCAAATACATAAAACATTTTGAGAACGCGAAGTGGTTTGAACATTTAGGAAAATGATTTTTCACAAGTGAAAGTTGTCTATCTTTCAACAAGTGTTAGATTTTAAGGTTCAGAAAAATATACCTTCAGTATAAAACCTTAACTCCCCCAAAAATGAATATCATCGTTTAAGCTTCCTTGACAAAACTTCAGATATTCTTCCCTTCAATATCTGTAAAAATTCAAGTAATCAGAAAAATATTACAATGAAAATCTAAATGTTTATCTTCTCCCCCTAAAAGATATAACAGTGTGAATCTCAATATCTCCCCCTCAAATTAAAAACTCCTTTAAAGATGTTATCTAATAAGCATCCTTCAGAAGAAAAAAAAAACATTTGAGAACGGGTTCTGAACTATAATATTCAGAAGCCATTATTACATATTCTCCAGTGAGAATAGTAATGTTCAATTTTACCAATGAAGAACGGGTCCTGATCTGATGTAACCAGAAACCATAGTCACTTGAAAAATATCCTGCAAAATAAAAGATATTGGTAATCATTTTAAAAATGATTCCGCCTTCGTCTGTAAATGATGAATAAAAATAACTGTTCAAAATATGCAAAGCACAAATAGTATAAGCAAAAAAATAAGATTCACTCCCCCTTGAATCATGGAATGGCATTTAACATACCAAATTTGCTGACTAGAAAGGTAAACCTCTTTTCATCCAACGGTTTGGTGAAAAGGTCAGATAATTGGTAGTATGTTTGCACAAAATGCATATCTATATTGCCCTTTTCGACATGATCCTTAATGAAGTGGTACCGTACATCAATGTGTTTAGTCTTTGAGTGTTGCACTGGATTAGCTGTTATGGCTATCGCGCTCTTGGAGTCACAGTAGATAGGGACTCGCTGGTATGAATAACCGAAATCTTTTAATTGTGTTCTCATCCAAAGGACTTGCGAACATCATCTTGCGGCAAGTACATATTCAGCCTCGACGGTTGAAGTAGATACATAATTATGTTTCTTTGACGTCCAACTTACCAACTTGTCAACTAAAAACTGACATGATCCAGACGTGCTCTTCCGATCCAGTTTGCACCCTACGTGATCAACATCTGTGTAGGCAGTTAGATCAAAACTCAAACCCTTAGGATACCAAAGGCCTAACTCGGGAGTGCCTTTGAGGTACCTAAGAATTCTCTTTACAGGGACTAGGTGAGATTCCTTCGGGTTCGCTTGATACCTAGCACAGAAACATGTGGCAAACATAATATCTGGTCTACTTGCTGTTAAGTACAATAATGAACCAATCATGCTACGATACACTTTTTGATCGACGGATTTACCAGAAAGATCAACATTTAAAAGTGTACCTGTTGCCATTGGTGTTTTCATCACTGAACTGTCAGACATGTTAAACTTTTTCAGGATATCTCTAATATATTTTGACTGATTGATGAAAATGCCTTCGGGTAACTGTTTTACTTCAAGACCAAGAAAAAATGTCAGTTCACCCATCATTGACATTTCAAATCGAGATTTCATGATTTTTGAAAAGCTTTTACAAAATTTTGGATTTGTAGAACCAAAAATAATGTCATCCACATAGATCTGAATTAGGATCATATCTTCACCTTGCTTTTTCAGAAAGAGAGTTGTGTCGATTGTACCTTTCTTAAGTCCTGAAGCGAGTAGAAATTGAGTTAACGTTTCATACCATGCTCCTGGTGCCTGTTCTAATCCATATTGTGCCTTGTCTAGAACGTAGACATGATTTGGGTGTTTCAGATCAACAAAGCCTTCGGGTTGAGCAACATAAACTTCTTCATGCAAAATCCCATTCAAGAATGCAGATTTTACATCCATTTGAAAAACTGTAAAATTCTTGTGGGCTGTGTATGATAAGAAGATCCGAATAGCTTCAATCCGTGCAACAGGAGAAAATGTCTCATCATAATCAATTCCCTCTTGTTGACAATAACCCTTTGCAATGAGGTGAGCTTTATATCTAACTACAACTCCAGATTCATCTCTCTTATTTCTGAAAACCCACTTTGTACCAATTACGGATTTTCCTTCAGGTAGTGGTATAAGTCGCCAGACCTTGTTCCGCTCGAATGGTAGAAGCTCATTTTGCATAGCTAAAATCCAGTCAGGATCGCGCAAGGCTTCTGAAGCTTTCTTTGGCACAAGAGAACTAAGGAAGCTCGAGCAAAGACAAAAATTCGCAGATGCCGCCCGCGTTTTAACTCCACTATGTACGTCACCTATGATGCTATGTAAGGGGTAATCTTTTGTCCATCTTGTAGTGCTTGGAAGCGGTTGAACAGAAATTTGATTTATCAAATTGAGTACAAATATTCATACACTTTTGACACTTTGATTCGTTAGAACTTGTACATTTCAAACTATCACTATCAATGACACTACTTTTATTATCAACAACTTTCTTTTTACACTTCTTCTTCACCCATTCTCCTTTATCGTTTTGCATTCTTAAATCTGAAACAGGAAATGAAATCTTGTCAGTCTTCTTCTTAAAAGATGAATTTTTCTTTGAATTACCAGAAGACTCCTTTCTCAAAAATGCTTGGTGGATATTCAGGAGTATCAGTATAAAAAACAGAGGTTTTAGAAGTGATAGTCTCAAACTCTGGGTTTGAATGAACATTCCATTTCTGAGATTCAAACATCTTTTTCTCATCCAAATTTTGTTTAAACAAATCAGTTTTCAAATTATGTAGCTCTTTTCAGAGTTCTTTGTTTCCTTCAAAAGATTTCTCAAGTTTGAATTTGAGATCACAATTCTCATCTTCCAACTCTTCAATAGTCTTTTGAAGTTCATTGAATTGTTTCTCAAAAGTAGATGTTTGATTCAGCTCAGAGTTTGATTCTAACTTCTCAATGATAGGAACGAAATCTGAAGCATTCATCATGTTTGCAAAAATCTCCTTAGTCATTTTCTTTGAAAAATCAGTTTTAATGCTATGATTCATGACATTTACACACTCATCAGTCTTGACATCTTTTGGAGATTCAGAAACGACTCATTCAGATATTGGAATCTGATTCTCATCATCAGTGTCTGATTCATACTCATCATATCGACATTGAGTTTCAGATATATTTGTCTCAATATTGGCTGATTCTATTGGTGATGGTATAGAAAATAATGATTGAAACTCAACAAACTCAGGTTTTCTGGTTTTAGAGCTTTTGTTCAATTCATTATAAAAAAAACCAACAGATTTTAAACTTGAGATTGAATCAGCGCAACTTGATGTATCATCATCAATCACTTCTTTACCTTTATGAGAAATATCAGACTTAAGAGTTTCAACTTTAATAAATGTGTCATGAATATCCGGGATTTTCTTAGGTTTTGACCCCAATTTGTGAAAATTATACAAGTTTTCTAGGGCTCGCTTTAAAACATCATTTTCTTTAAAACCTAAACCCGTTTTAGCATTATAAAAATGGACATCTTGGAGTTTATTTGTTAATAAATTCAATGTTTGCTCAGTCTGTCCTCTCTTTAAGTTTAAATCCTCTAGCTGCTTGATTTTGCAATAAACCTCATTTTGCTCCTGAAAACAAGCTTCAAACTTAATTTTAAATTCCCCTTTTTCAGAATTTAAATTAACAAGATTCCTTTCAAGCTCAGTAATTTTAGATTTCAAAGCTTCTTTCTCTTCCTTTAAGGCATCTTTCTCTGATTCTTTATCCTGAACAACAACCTTCAATAATGCGTTTTCATCACGAAAACTCATCATTGATTGTCTTTCGTTGCTAAGTTTGCCTTTTAAATTCTCAAACTCTTTTTTCATATTTTGAATCTAAGCCATAAGAGATTCTACAAGTTCAGAATTATAAAGAGTACTTACCTCGGATTCACAATCAGAACGGTCAGAAGAAGTTTCAGCTTCATCATCAACTTTTGCCATCATACACACTTATGTAAAGTGTGCTGATTCTTCATCGGAGCTTTGGAAGAACCAATTCTCTTCCTCAGCCATCATTTATTTACCCTGTTAAGTCTGATTTTATAATAATCATTGTATTTATTGGCTTGGTCTTATACTGTGTTTAGTGTCACATACTGTGTTGTATAAGCCAAGGGTATTTAAGTCCCTTTGGTCCTTGTGTATTGTAAGAAATTCAAGTTGATCTAATAGAATTGTTACTTTGCGCTTCATCTCTCTCTCTCTCTCTCTCTCTACTTTCTCTCTCTAAGATTTAGAGGATTCTTGGATTATCAATTGGTATCAGAGCCAATCTAAATCTGAGAGATTTGAGAGAATTGATTTTCGTTTCTGAGTTTGTGATTTAATCTGAAAATTTGATCGATTTTCTTGAATTTTTCATCAAATTTGGACTTGTTTTTAATGAATTTTTCTGAAATTTGATTTGTTGTATTCGTTTTTTTATTGTAAAACATATTTGATTCACATCATTTTTCAAGAAAATCAAGTTTGATTGTTTGATTTTGAGAATCTTCGAATTCTGGAAAAACGTATTTTACGTACTGTTGGTTTCTTGAATCTTTGAAATTGTGGTTTGTGATCGAAATTGTTTGTTACAAAAGTATTAGAAACTGTTTTTCGAACATATCTGTGGATGACATGGTCTTTAATTTCTAATCTGTAATCGAATTTGTTGATTTTTCGTGTTTTTCAGCGGTTTGCGCCAGATCTGTACTTTACGCGAGTTCATTCTGATTTGCGCGAGTTCATCGACCTTTTCGCCAGTTCATCTTGATAAGTTCAGTTCTTCACGCAAATCATAGTTTGCGTTATCCTTTCATCGAGAAAAGTAAAGTTTTCGCTAGAAGTTCTTCGTTCAAGTCAAGTTTGCGCTAGTTATTGATCAAGCAAAGAAAGGATTTCTTCATCAACATATCACGCAAAGTTTGCTTTGTGCCACAACTATATTACGCAAAGTGAGTTTTGTGTTTCACGCAAAGCTAAGTTTGCGTCAACTCAGTATCGCAAAAAGTAAAGTTTTCGTCATCCAAGCTTCACACAAATTCTTGTTTGCGCCTTCAACAAGTCACGCAAATCTTAATTTGCGTCATCAATTGCTCGCGAGAATCTTCGTTAACGTCTTCTGCTTCTCACGCAAACATAACTTTGCGCCATCAACGAGTTACGCAAACCTCAGTTTGCGCTACATACTTCTCACGCAAACCTCTAGTTTGTGCCAGTTCTTTCAAGAATTAGAATTTTTCTGGTTTTCTGAAGATATGGATTCTGCAAAGTTTGCTTATCAAGCTCAGTTCTACAAAAAAGATCTCATGATGTCATTGGGTACAGAAAATCATCGTCCGGTTCTGATTGATGAAAACGAGTTTACTCAGTGGCAAGATAGGTTTCTGAATTTTATTGAGAGTCAAAAGAACGGAAATGACATGATGAATATTCTATCTGAAGGACCTTTTGAAAAACCCATTCTGGCTTCTGGATTATATAAGCCTACCAAAGAATATACACCCGATGAGCTATCGCAATATCAAGCCGATCGTGATATAAAGGCAAATCTGATGCTAGCCTTGCCAAACTCTATCTACAACAGGAATGATTGTTTCAAAAATCATCCTAATCTTATGTGGCAACAGCTTGAGAAGATTATGCTTGGGTCTTCAGTTGCAACTCAACTTCGGCATACTCGGTATTTGAATAACTTTGAAGAATTCAAAGCCAAGGATGGGGAGTCACTGAAAATTGTTTATGACAGATTTTGTGCTGTGATAAATGATTTGAGGAAGATTAAAGTGGAAAAGACTGAGCTAGAGATGAATCTGAAATTCCTCAATGCACTTCAACCAGAATGGAATAAATCTTCCCATCGCTCGAGGAATGATATCAGAATTTCTTCCATGCAAATCCAAGAAATGTTTGAGATCTTGCTGACAGATGAGTCTTCTGCCTTCTTTGCAAGTAAAGACTTCTTGGCATAGTACTCTGAGTTCTTTACTCGTTTAAACTTGCAGTCTTTTGAAAAATGACCAGGTTTACCACAATTGTAACACCTGTCGTACTTAGGCTCAACTTTCTCTTCTTTCTTCTCTTCTTTTTTCTCATTTCTTTTCTCTTTTTATTTCCATCCTTCTTCTCATACCTCGGCTTGTACTTATCTGATCTGACTTTCCTGTACCCATCATACTTAGGCTTTGAGAACCGTTTCTTTCCAAAGCTTTTCTGAAATTGCTTGGTGATAAGGGCCAGGTTGTCAGCAAACTTTTGTATATCTTCATCAGAATGTACAACAGTGTCATCAGAGGATTCTTCAGAACTCGATTGACTAAGCTCTGTGAGCAAAGCTTTTGATCTCTTGGACTTGTACTTTGATGAGGAAACGGTCTTTAAGCTTGAACCCTTTGATCTTTCAGCTAGCAGAGATAACGAGTCCTTGACAATCTTCTTTTCATCATTTAAAAGTTTCACCTCATCCTCATGTTGAGAAATGGTAGTGAAGATGTCATTAACGTCCTCTTGTGCCATATCTTTAGTCATCTGTATGTTAATGGCATAGCTCTTCCATTCAGGATTCAATTTCTTGATGAACTTGTAGCTAATCTCAGACACAGATTTGTTCATCCCGTTTCGCCTCAAGTCATTTAAAATCACATTGAACCTCGTATAGGTGTCCAAAAGAGCTTCTCCTTCCTTGGCATTAAATCCTTCGTATGCATTAATACTCTGGTTCAACTTTGCCTGAATAGATTTCTCTGTACCCAGAAGCTGTCGTTCCAGTTCAACCCACATGGCTATTTCTGATTCCCGACTATCTACTCTGTTGTAGATATCGTTTGGTATAGCCATAGTGAGATAGATAAGAGCCTCTTCATCTATCATTTAAAGTTCCTTCTCCCTCTCGTTATAATACTGATATGGTTTTGGCACATATCGAACAGGAATTTTGGGAGATGTGTCTGTAGCAGCTTGGCCCGGTACAGTGACAACTGGTTGAACTGGTCCGTCAATGATGGATTTCATGTAGTCACAATTCATATGATTCAAGAACTGAATCATCCTCCTTTTCCATT
This sequence comes from Arctium minus, assembly GCA_954870635.1. Classification (NCBI taxonomy): domain Eukaryota; kingdom Viridiplantae; phylum Streptophyta; class Magnoliopsida; order Asterales; family Asteraceae; genus Arctium; species Arctium minus. Next base: position 82,737,381 of record OX941080.1, on the reverse strand, counting down.
GTGAGTACTCTCCGATAGACAAGACCGGAGGCTTTGATTGGGAACCCATGGAAAGTAATTCTTTAGACATGATGAATTATATCTGCACACAAAGAAATAAAGAAATAAGCTAGTAATGATCATTTGATTCAACAATTTGAGCAAGACTTGAAAATTTTTCAGAAACTGAAATTTCTAAAACCTTAAGTTTAGAATTCGCATACACTAGAAACAAGTATCAATTCGCATGAAAATTTGTATTAGAATTCGCACAACACTTGAAATTCGTAAAACAAGATTCACAATTCGCAAAGTATAGAATTCGCAGACAAGAAAGACAAAAATTTAAGAAATTCGCATGAACTTATATGCGAATTCTTTAGAATTCGTATAAAGCCTTTTGCGAATCCTTGACAATTCGTAAGTCTCTATGATGCGAATTTTATCCTTGAAAAACTTTTTCTTTAAAAATCTTTTCGCATACAAGCTTTTCTCAAATAGAATTCGTATAACAAGAAGGTACAAATTCTTTACTTTGAAAACACTATACGAAAACTTATAAGAATTCGTAGAAACACTTGTACGAAAACCAACAATTCGCACCACTCTACCTTGCGAAAACTACACAATTCGCATTACACAAGTATGCGAATTTTGTGCAATTCGTATAAAGATCCCTGCGAATTCTCGCCTTGATTATTTAAAAACCAACTTTTCGTAAAACACACTTATGCGAATCCTTGTATTTCGGATAATGATGTGTACGCATTCCAACACTTAGAAATTTTAAGAAACAAACTATGCGAATTCTACAACTTTTCATATATAACAGATATGTGAATTCTCAACTTAATGAATTCAGATTAACTATTATACGAATCCTTTCTTCTTAAACTGAGTTTTGCGAGTTCTTCTTACGAAATACGTAGATCTTGCGAGTTCTTCAGTTCTAAGTCTAAAATATTCAATTTCAATCCAGAAATCGATCCAAAACTTCAAATCTGATGTTGTAACTTCACAAAATCAATCAAGTTAGTACAATGATCAATCCAATGCAATATCACTATCAAATTTACATATTATCACATCTATTTTGATCAAACAGTGTTTGACAACTTTTTCGAACAAAATTTTTTTAGAAATCACAAATCAACTATCAATAAATGTTTTTCCTGTGAAATTCAATTGCACACAAATTTTCTATAACATTTTTCGACCATTAAACAACAAACAAATTTACCAAAAACTCATATTTTCTCAAAAATTCACTCAAGAAACTCGAACTCAGAAAACGAACTCGAAAACTTTCAAATTGATGAATTTCAAGCTCTGATACCAATTGTGACCCAAATTACTAGCATTTAATTCACACAAACAGATTAAGAACACATTTATATTGATAAAATCATATTATTACAACTAATCACAGATCTCACATTAGTCATAAGTCTCACATGTATGTGTTCTCAGTGTGTGCGAGTTCTTACCAACTCTGTGAATTAGATTCTATGCGCGTACTTACAAGATTACAAAGAACCAAACCTATTTATATTAAGTCAAACTAAGTTGACTTTACAACCGAACCCTTGAACTATCAAACTATTACAACTTTAGACCATCTATTTAATCTTGAATACAATTCTAGTCTAACCAGGCTTCTTGTAAAACCTTTTCTAAAAAGCCTTAGTTAACAATATCATTGCTTGCTTAAGATCTTGCAGATCTAAATCAGATTCACTATCAATTTCCTCTGTTTCCTCAGACTCACTATGTTCCTTTTCTCTTCTTGAACTCCTCGCTGAATGCCTTTGCCTTTTGTCAGCTACTAAGGCCAAAGGATCTGCTTGTGGCTTCTCAGCTTTCTTTTTCGCTTCCATCAAAGTTTCATAAACCTCATGAAGATCTATTTTAGATAGAGGTTTGTTCTGAATGATGTAAGAGGATAACCTTTTCTCTTCTTGATGTTATTCTTACTCAATTCACTCAGCAAATAACAAAACATCTCATATGTGGCTTCAAGAGTCTATCCATATTTTGCCTTAAAACCTCCATAACTGGTTATACAGTTTGTCACCTTGATATCAGTACCTATCTTAGTTCCCATCATCATATTTTTTTTTCTGATCCCACATGGCTTTTGCACTAAGTTTGCCAACCTATCAGCTTTTTGACGTTTCTTTTCTGACTTAGTAAGTCTTGCTTGCTCTTTAAGTACTCTTTGTGCTGGTACTGGTGGATCTACATTACGTCTTGCAACAACTTCTTGCCAAAATTCAGTTGGTCCGTTTTCCAAAGATTCTTTAATCTCATCACCAAGATCTTGTATTTCAATAAAGTTAAGGTATATATACTTCCATTTAGAGTAATCTCCGCGGAACAGAACTGGTGGTCTAACATTAGAACCAATAGTGATAGCTTCTCAAGAAGACATTGTCTTAAAACTTGAAAGATCGTAAAACGATTAACTGAATTGATCCAAAAAGTCAAATTCTGAAAAGTCAACCCTTAAAAAATCAACTAATACAGACCACTGAAGTCAACTATGTCAAAAAAAAAAACTATTGCAGACACACTCCAACTATCGCAGAACAAGCCAAATATCAGGAAACCCAAATTATCGCAGACAACTGTGCGATAAGCCTCAACTATCTCATATTATCGCAGATAGAGTTGTGCAATAGTTACAAGTGTCGCAACAATGTTGTGCGATATACTCAAGTATCGCATCCTTCTTTGTGCGATAAACTCAACTATTGCTTCCTTTTTCGTCCCATATCCTTCCAATCCTCAAATCATGCAATAAAAACAAGAACATATGATATACTTAGATCTTCAACAGAATGAAAATCAAAGTCTCAAAACACAACCAAACTTGATGAAATTCAATATGGAGTGTTGATTTTTGTATACAAACATAAGTATCAAAGATGGGCTAATTTTGTAAATATTATCCTGAGACTTCAAGAACAATCCACGATCAAATTTCTTCAAAAACTTCAAAATAATGATCAAAGCTACAAATATGTGGAAGAAATTGATTCAGATATACTCCATGAATGAAATCTAATCAATTCGAATGAGAAGTAATCACTAAATTTTAAAAATCAAAAAATTTTGATCAAGAAAACACACTCGACAACTTAGAGTCTGTGAAAATCTACAAAAATCTTCGAGAATTTGATTGAATTAGATCAAAAGACTTGTCTTTCTACTCTGATACTAACTGTGAATCCCACAATCAAGTTTATATGAACAAAAGCTTCAAGAGTTCAACAATGGAGTCACAAGTATCTTTGTATTAGAGAGAGAAACATTACAAGATGTTGAAATACAAACGAGCTCAATGTTATGAAACAACAAAACAAGAAAATTATTTATACCCCAAGGTATTTACAAAACAAAACGTTCAACTTCAATACAATTACATTTAAGTCCTAACAAAGAGAGTAAACTTTGTTTAACAAACGAGGATACGAAAGGGTTATTAAATAGAATCACTATGGGTCTAACAAATGAGTTCAAAGTTATTAAACAACAAAACAAGGAAAGTATTTATACCCCCCAAGTATTTACAAAACAAACCCTTCAACTTGAATACAATTACATTTAAGTCCTAACAAAGATAGTAAACTTTGTTTAACAAAAGTGGATACAAAAGGGTTATAAAATTGAATCACGATGTGTCTAACTAAAATCCTTGCAAATGTTTCACTCAAGTAAACTTTCTCAAATCGAATGCTACATTAGTTCTCACTTCTCTTAAAAAACTAAAGGTGGAAGCCTCTATTTATTTGAGGCACAAATTAAATCTTAACAAAACTTAAGAATCATCGAAATCTGTTAGAACCCCAAATCTCAGGGTCTTATGTAAAAGTATTGAATAAAAATACCTCAAAGTTTTACTAAGTGTTGAACTATGGACTGCCTTTCCAAAAGTCATCGGAGGCTATGATCAATAGAGCCAGAGACAAGTCAAATCTCTATTCAAGCCAACCAAAGCACATGTCATCCTCTGATCTTACTTCCAGAGTCTCTCAACTCTTATGCCATTCCAATGACTTGAAGATATGATGTTCAACCGTTCCTGCACAAAGTTTGTTATGCACCTTACACGTGGAAGATATCTATTGTATAGTGCTTTAACTTCAACTTTGATGGCCTATAAATACCAATCTCTTGTCTTTAGATTTACAATTTTTAGACAGAAACTTATGTAACTTCTCAATAGAACTCATTTTAATTTTCTCAAGTATTCCTTGATCAATAAACCACTTGTAATCCTCCTTGATCTGAATCAATACACAGATGACTACATTTACATGGTGAGATTATTCCTGTTCAGGTGTATTGATTATTGACTGTGATCTACTTGCTTCAATTGTTCAAATTATATCTAGATCAATTGATTTAGAAATCTAGGATCCAATAAAATCTTGTCAATCAACATGTTTATCTTTAATCCATTGAGAAAAAGCATCCAAATTGATATATCAGGCTCTAGATAATGGAACATTCATCACCAAAAAGAATCAAAATAGGAGTTTCTTATAATAATTGTAACCCTCCACTTTCAGGCTAAACTGCTCGATGATATTAAAGGAAAACTCCACATTGATGCTAAAACTCCTTGATGATTCAGAGAACAAAGATAATCCAATTCCACCTTGATCAAATATGCAAAAGCAATTAATCCGAAATCATACTCATCTAAAGCAAAGATATGAAAGGGCGTCAAAACTTCAAGTGGTACAAATGAGAACCGTTATATCCAAACGAGTGTCAAAACTCTTCCAATTCATTCCAAAATAGCAAGTAAAATCTTCAAATGCTCCAAACAAGTTATTACCTCTAGTATGAATGGGCAATAGAAAACAATGGGTAGAAGAATTGATAGATTCACATTGTTCGAATGAAGAAAAAGCCAGTAATATACAAATTGTGTTTAGCTAACACCAATACAAATAGGCCTCACACCTTCCAATAACCAAACATCACAATAGTTGTTTTCGTAGGCTAAACATGCTACACCTAATCCTGATTTGGAAATTGTGACCAAACGGGTTTTGCTTGTAACTATTTAGCCAAAATAGAGATAGTGCTCCCAAATCCATCTATTTGCTGCATAAAAATCATCCCTAATATAAAATTCCAAAACACCCTAAAGGACCATTCTCCTTCTGATTGTTATTTTCAACAAACAACAGAATGAAAAAAAGGAAGATATGGGCGTCTTCTAGATAGAAAACTTATTGGGCGCTAAGGTGAATGATATTAAGAAAAACATCACTACTAACAATACCAAACTCCACACGAATTCTCATTCTCGACTAGTGAGAAAATGCCGAAAAACAAACAAATTTGTGCATCATATAGGCCGATACATACTGAATGACCATGTATTGGTGAACCATAGAATGATAATCAAATGTATTTCCACTGATTACTCATCTAAAAATAAAATCTTGGCGTATTTTCAACAAATGGACAAAAAGTTCCAACTTTTATGCGACAAACAAGATGTGGTGTTAAAAAAAAACTCTTAAAGAACCAAAATCCAAGGTAATAGCACTTTCTGGTATTAGATAATAAAACAACACTATGTTAGGACCTAGATACTGATCAAGAACAATTGGAACAAGAATACAATCACAGTCAAAAGAATATTAAAAGCCAAATTTCGTATTGTATTATATCTCCAAATATTACATATTGATGTAGAGAAAGAAAATGTAACAGTACTGATTACAATTCTTATGGCAATAGTTCTACAAAAGTTCTAAACGAAGATCTAACAAACAAGATTTCATACTAAAGAGGAAATGCCAAAGAGACATGATATTAAGATACAATAAAATAAACACAAGCCCGGTGTTCTAATATGCTCTTCATCTCCTCTAAACTAATTCTGAAGAAGTCTTCTGTCAATACATACTCTGAGTTGTATCCATATTTCCAAGCCTTCTATATCAGAACTCTAAGTCTTCATATTCTGAACTCTGAGTCTTCACACTCAGATTTCTGAGACGACTTATTCAGATTTCTGAGTCTTCCAACTCATAATAGAACCTAAAACTTTGAATCAATCAATGTTCTACAATTTCCCCCTTGTATTCAAATGCATATATTTACAAAAGGAAGGAACTTTGATAAAAATAAGCTCCTGTTAGAGCATAAATTTGTTAGATACAAGATCAAGAACACTGAAGGTCAAAGGTCAAGAAAGTCAAAGCTGGAAAAGTCAAATCTCATTAAAGTCAAAGTCTTTTGTTAATAAATGTCAAAGTCAATGTATTTGTATTTTACTTTCCTTTTAATTGTTGTGGGTATAAATACCTTCTTGTCTTTGTATATCAGTTGTAAGAAGTCTGATATAGTGAGAGAAAAAGAGAATACGTTTGAGAGAGAATTCTGTAGAGAGAGAGAGTTTTAGAGAGAGAAAGTGTAAACGTTGAATTTGAAAGAAATCAAACAGGTAATTGATTTGTTAAATCTTGTTTGTTTGATTATCTTGTTTTAGAAACTAGAATCTGGGAACAAACAATTGGTATCAGAGCAGATCCAAATCGAAATCGAATCAAGAAATCAAGAAAAGTTCGTTGTTATTGTTCATTGTCACTGTTCTTGAGCCGAGAATCGAATTTTAAGTTTTAGTGTGTTTTTGGAGCAATTTTTTGATTAGGAATTGTTCGAAAAGTATAATAGATCGAGTCTTTGTACTTTAATTTCTGAATTGCACTGTAATTTTCTCCAATTTTTGATTTTTTGTTGAGTTTTTGTTCACGAGTCGATTTTCACTGTTTCATCATTCATTTTGTATTGTGAGTGTTTGTTTATGAAATTCTTGTGTTGTAATACGTTCCAGTATTGTAATCGAGCAACAATTCAAAGTTTCAGATTAATTCACAAAAGTTTAGATCGAAAACAGATGGAAAAATCAAGGTTTGGTTCGACTTTCTGAAGAACGCGCTAGATCTCCAAAACGCGCAAGTTCTTCGGACAAACGCGCAAGATTCAACCGCAAGAACGCGCAAGTCGAAGAAAAGTTTTTGGTCAAAACGCGCAAGCAACGACTAGCGAGTTCTAGAAACACGCTAGTTGAAGTCTGCGAGTTTGGAAAAGTTGGAAAATATTCTAAGGACCAGAACGCGCACGTAGTGGTTAGCGAGTTACCCAAACGCGCTAATCGAAGGGTGCGAGTTTGAAGAGGAACAGTGTTCTGCGAGTTCTTTCGACGTGTGAGTTTACAAGTAAAGCTAGCGAGTTTTGTTCAAATGCGCAAGATTTGACAAGCGAGTTTTGGAAACACGCACGCCTTTGTTAGCGAGTTTTATCGTGAATAGTGATCAGCGTGTTTAGGCGTTAGCGAGTTTCAGAAGAAATAGTCACTTGCGAGTTTTTGTGTCAAGTGAGTTTGGTCGATCTGCGAGTTTAAGCTCTGCGAGTTTCAACAATTTGCGAGTTTGAGCTTTGCGAGTTTCATCGATATGCGAGTTTGAGCTCTGCGAGTTTCAACAAATCTGCGAGTTTGAGTTCTGCGAGTTTATCACAACACGCAAGTCTGTGTTTGCGATTTTCTCAAACGTGCATGTTTTGATCTGCGTGTTTTTCAGTGTCTGCGAGTTTAAGGGCTTGCGAGTTATATAGTGACTTGCGAGTTTTGATACTTAGTCAATTTTTTTCGAAATTTCTGATTTTTTTTCAAATTTCAAGATTTTTCTTGTGATTTCATATTTTGGACTAACGATCAGTTCTAGTTTCTTATTGGTTATATTTTTCAAACAGGTTTTATCAAGATGACTTCTAAAGATGCACTTTCCATTGGCACTGATGTCAAGCCTCCTGTACTGTTCAAAGGAGAGTATGAACAATGGAAAGATAGATTCCTTGATTTCGTGGACCGGCACACAAATGGAGAGAATATTCTTATGTCCATTACAGAAGGTCCAATGGAACCAATCATAGTTCAAGTACCTGCTGATGATGATTCATCTGATAGTGGACATGGTGATGAAGAAAGAGAACAAAAGACAAAACCAGTTCCAGTTGAATATGCTCAGTATTCTGAAGAGCAAAAGAGTCGTTTCAAAGCAGACAAGCAAGCAAGATCTCTTCTTCTTGAAAGTATCCCGAATGAAATCTATGTCAAAATAGACAGCTACAAGGGAAATGCTAAGAAGATGTCGGATCAGTTGCAGAAAATGATGATGGGATCCAAAGTAGGGAATCAGATGAAAGTGGCTAACTGCATTAACAGTTATGAGGAATTCAAAGCCAAAGAGAATGAGAGCCTAGAAGATACCTATGAACGGTTTATCTTGCTGTTAAATGAATTGTCAAAGAACAAAGTCAAAAAGAAGCAGCTTGAGAACAATGTCAAATTTCTGAGTATCCTACAACCTGAATGAAAGAAGCATACACGTAGGATGAAGCAGATGAAGGATATGAATGACATCCCGTTACATGAGGTTTATGAGACTCTGAGGAAAAATGAAGAAGAAGTGGAAGAGAAAAAGGCTGAGAAAAAGAAGGCAGAAAAAGTTCCCGATCCTATTGCATTGGTAGTCGGAGAGAAAAAGAAAGAAAAGAAAGAGAAAAAGAAAAAGAAAAAGAAGAAAGTACTGACAAGTTTTGAGTTGGATTCTGAGACAGATGGTGATGATGGAGAAAGTCTGAAGCAAGCAATGCTACTACTGACCCGTGCCTTTCAAAAGAAATTCTACAAAAAGCCGGGATCAAATTCTCAATGATATTCTTCATCAAGTTCTAAGAATCACGAACACCGAGAGAGGGTGGAAGGAAAGAGGTATGAAGAAAATAGATATGTTCAGAAGAAACCCGATGAAAGGAAGAAGTTCGTGAATGACTACACTGTTGCCGAAACGCCAGCAAGTGATTCAGTCAAATGTTACAACTGTGGCAAGAATGGTCATTTTGCAAAAGATTGTAGAAAGCCAAAAGTTCGCAACCCTCAGTATTATCAGAACAAGTTGTTATTGGCCAAACAACAAGAAGCGGGCATCGCTTTAATGGTTGAGAACGAATTTTGGCCGGATCATTCAGAAGGAGAAGAGGAAGAGAAGGAAGAAACAGCTCATCTTTGTCTCATGGGAAAAGAAGTCAAGTATGATGAATCCGATGATGAGACATTTGATGAGGTATTAAACTTAACTCAGAAAGATTTCATTACCAAAATGGAATCCATGGTGGTTGAGCTTCAAGATTTACAAAATAATCTGAAAAAGGAAAAAGAAAGAGTTGCTAAAAGGAACAAGAAGATCTTTGAGCTTAATTCGTCTGTTATTGGAAACAAAGATCTGATTGATTCTTTACGCAAATCTGCTTCTGATTCTAAATCTCAAGTAGATTGTTTTAAAAAGAATATTTCTGAGTTTGAAATTAAAATTTCTATGTATGAGTTTGAGAAAAGAGAATCTGAACTAACTATTCATAAACTGCAGGTTGAGAACAAGCTTTTGAATAAGAAGGTAAATGGTCTGGAAGCCAAACTTTATGCAAGAGGCCAAACAGATCAAACCATTTTTCTTAATGCACATGATGAAGAGGCTGATGTTAAGGAAAAATGGGGACTTGGTTTTAAAAACCCCCATTACTTAAAGAAAGCCATCAGAAAACAACCAACACTTTATAATTTTGATTTTCTTGCATGTGCTGGTAAACATACTCATTTAAAACCCAAATTTGTTACCAAACTACCGGAAGAAGTTAAGGCCAAAGAAACTGAAAATAGAAATAATGTAAAGAAAATGCAACTACCATTTAACTATGCAAAGTTAAATGATAGTTATCTTTCAGAAACACCAAAAGTTCTTTCAAACGACTATTTTGTGAGCTATTTTGTTTCTGAGATGAAGGCAAAACCTGCAGTTGAAAAGGTTTATGTTCCTCCACTCATTCTTGAAAGCAAAATAGTTGAGTTGGAAAATGTTTTATCTGATGAAAAACTTTTGGTTGATATTCAACAAAGTGTATTTTCTACTGTATTAAAGAACACGGTTTTTCAATCTACATCTAAAAAGTGTTCTAAAGTTTCCAAGGCACCTCAAACTTCGTCTGATAATTTTGATGACTTATTTGAGTCTGCAAATGATTTTCTTAATTCTGATGATGGGTGCATAGACGAAATTGATATGTTTGACTTTAATGCTATTTTTCCTGATCATTCTACTTGTCTTTTAAATGAAAAGGTGTTACCAAGTGTTCTTAAAACTGTTAAATCATCAACTAAGGTTGGTGAATCAGTTTTTGTAACTGCTGATTATTATTCTCAAGGTAAGAAACATAAGAAACAGCGATTACAGAAACAGAAATACACTGGTACACAAAAGAAAACTCAGTCTCAGAAATCTGCTTTTCCTAATAAATCTAAATCTTTTGTTTCAGATATAATCAAGAAAAGGTCGAAAGCTCGAACTGAATGGCTACCAAAACGGAGGGATGATGAGATAGCTGGATCAGTTTCTGATAATTCTTGTACTAAATATGTTAGTAGTGATTCAGATGTAGTTGGTCAATGTGCTTCTCATAAATAAAACCTTGTAACTTCTTACAAGCGTTATTCAATAAAGCAATTGATTCAATTATCTCCTATTACTACTAAATTTCATCATAAATATCGGCGAACTGATTTTGCTTATTCTCATAATTCTCCTGATTGGTATGGATCTTATCATGTTTACTCTTCAAGATCAAATTTTCTTAAAGATTTTCAAAAGAACAGAGGGTCCATTTTCAAATGGATACCAAAAACTTGTGCTAATCTGTTAGGGCCCGTTTTTCAATGGGTACCTAAATCTATTGTTTCCTGATTTCTCTTGCAGACCCGGCATATGTGGTACTTGGACAGTGGATGTTCCAAGCATATGACTGGGCAAAAAGCTTTATTGTCTAATTATACAGAGAAATTCAGTGGAAATGTCAGATTTGGAAACGATCAGCTTTCACCAATCTTAGGATATGGTGATATTATTAAAGACAACATAACAATAAGTAAGGTGAGTTATGTCGAAGGCTTGGGGCATAACTTATTTAGCATCGGTCAATTCTGTGATAAGGGGTTAGAGGTCAACTTCAAGTCTAAGAGTTGCCCGGTTCGTACTGAAGACGACACAGAACTCTTAGGTGGACATCGAAAGAAAACCTCTATACCATCAGCTTGTCCAAAATTCAGATTGACAATCAAGTTTGCTTAATGACAAAAGCTTCAATGCAACAAAGTTGGCTCTGGCATAGACGTTTATCACATTTGAACTTTCGTTATATCAACAAGCTGGTTAGTGGGAAATTGGTAAAAGGACTTCCTGAGCTGAAATATGAGAAAAAACACTTATGTGCTGCATGTGAGAAGGGTAAGATAAAGAGAGCTCCGCATAAACCGAAGCCTGAACCAAGCACTAGTTCTCTGTTAGAATTATTGCATATGGATCTGTGTGGTCCAATGAGAACTCAGAGTTTGGGTGGAAATAAATACGTGTTGGTTATTGTGGACAATTACTCAATGTACACGTGGGTCAAATTTCTTTGTTCAAAAGATGAGACGCCCGAAGTTCTCATTACTTTCTTAAAGACGACCTAGGTGAAAATGCAGCGACAAGTCAAGTTTCTTCAAACTGACAACGGCACAGAATTCAAGAACAAGATTGTTGATGTCTATCTCGAATCAGTCGGGATTTCACATCAGTATTCTGCTGCTGGAACGCCTGAACAAAATGGAGTAGTCGAAAGGCGAATTCGGACGCTAGTCGAAGCCGCTCGGACTATGCTTAGCCAATAAGACTTACCTCTATTCTTGTGGGAAGAAGCTGTGTCGACTGCATGCCATACTCAAAACCTGTCCATAATACACCGCCGTTTTCAAAAGACTCCATATAAGCTGATCAACAATAGAACACCAACAATCAAGTATTTTCACATATTTGGGTGTAAATGTTTTGTGCTTAACGACAGAGAGAATCTGAATAAATTCAGTGCTAAGGCGGACGAGGGTATCTTCATTAGTTATTCTTCAACATCAACAGCATATCGTGTTTATCTATAGAAGTCAAAGACAATTGTCGAGAGCGTCAATGTAACATTTGATGAAGAAATGGTTTCTGATCAACTCAGTTCAGAACCCGTGATCACTGGAGTATTAGCTTCTGGGCAGATCAGTCCAGAACCTGTTTCTACAGAGAACAATTCGAATAACGCTTCTACTTCTACTTCACATTTAACTAATTTATATTTGTTATTTGAATTCTTTTATGATGAGTTTCTAGGTTCTAATGTATCTAAATCTGTTGTGACTGACAGGTATGAAGACACAAGTTGCAATCATCCAGTCACTTCAGATGTCATAATTGAACCTGTATCCCCTATTCAGTCAGAAACTCACATTCCAACATCTACTCCTACAGTTGAAGATGTACAAGTAAACGCTGAGCCAGAAGTAACTGTTTCAGTTGGGTGTAATACAATGTCTACTCAACAGCCAGATTCTACGGTTCCAAATGATACTTCTGAGCATGAAACTTCAACTGCGAACCCCCCCTTCTGTTATTCAAACTGAAGAGCCTGATAGTGGATTTTTAGATGATGATCATGTTCAAACTTCATCTACTCCACTCCCTCATGAGCATCGCTGGACCAAAGAGCATCCTTTACATCAAGTAATTGGAGATCTTAACAAGCCTGTACAAACTAGGTCAGCGACTTTGAATCAATGTATGCATGACTCATTCCTCAGTATGATTGAGCCAACGCGAGTATCTGAGGCTCTTGCTGATTCGAACTGGGTATCTGCCATGCAAGAAGAGATCAATCAGTTTGAAGCCCTAAAGGTTTGGAGATTAGTTCCAAAACCAGAAGGTAAAACTGTGATAGGTACTAAATGGGTATTCAAGAATAAAAAGGATGAAGATGGTATTGTCATAAGGAACAAAGCTAGACTTGTTGCCAAAGCTTATCGGTAAGAAGGCATAGACTATGATGAGACGTAGGCTCCAGTAGCGCGTATAGAAGCAATCTGCATGTTTCTAGCCTACGCAGCTCATAAGAATTTCACAATCTTTCAGATGGATGTGAAGACAACCTTTTTGAATGGCATTCTTAAAGAGGAAGTGTACGTGTCTCAACCAGAAGGGTTCGTCAATCCAGAGAAGCCTGATCATGTCTGCATCTTGGACAAAGCCCTGTATGGTTTAAAACAAGCCCCTCGAGCATGGTATGATGTTTTATCTAAATTCTTGGTCAAGTCCGAATTTTCTAAAGGTAAGGTTGATACCACTTTATTCATCAAAAAGGAAAAACTGATATTATCCTTATTCAAATATATGTTGATGATATAATATTTGGTTCTCAAAATACAAAATTTTGCAAAAACTTTTCTAACCTCATGGTGTCACGTTTTCAAATGAGTATGATGGGAGAGATGAATTTCTTTCTCGGATTACAAGTTAAACATTTTTCTACGGGGATTTTCTTTAACCAATCTAAGTACATTTTGGATATTCTTCGGAAGTACAAAATGGAAAATTGTAAACCAATTGGAACCCCGATGGTACCAGGTACTAAGATTAGCACTGATCCTTCGGGTAAAAGTGTTGATGTTAGGACTTATAGAGGTGTGATAGGATCGTTAATGTATCTTACTTCAAGTAGGCCAGATATTATGTTTTCAACATGCTTATGTTCTAGATATCAGGCTGCTCCTAAAGAATCCCATTTGGCTGCTGTCAAAAGGATTTTTAGATATCTAAAGGGCACTGCAGATCTTGGTCTGTGGTATCCTAAAGATACTGGGTTTCAACTGACTGCATATTCAGATGCAGATCATGCAGGTTGCATGTTGGACAGAAAGAGTACTTCTGGTCACGTTCAATTTCTTGGACACAAGCTCGTTAGCTGGGCTTCAAAGAAACAATTATGTGTCTCCACATCGACTGCTGAAGCAGAGTTCAAGTTTTGTGGATGCGAACACAGCTGCGAGACTACCGATTCAAGTTTGATAAAATTCCAATCTACTGTGACTCGAAGAGTGCAATCGCAATATCTGCTAATCCTATCCAACATACGAAAACCAAACACATTGATGTAAGGTATCATTTTATTAAAGATAATGTAGAAAAAGGAACAATTGAACTTTATTTTGTAAAAACAGATTATCAACTTGCAGATTTATTTACCAAACCCTTAGATGAAAAGAGATTTAATTTTCTTGTTTCTATGCTTGGTATGTTAAATCTTAAGACGTAATCGGTTGTTACCTACTAAAGTTACGAATTGTTATTTTTCATCATTTTCTTTATCTTTATGTCTGAAGGATATCTGCACTTTAATTGTTTGCTCATGATCTTGGGGGGAGTAAGAGAAGGTTTAAGATGGTCTACATTATTTTGAGGGGGAGTTTAACTAAATTTCTGCAGTTTATTTCACTGACAAATTTTTGTGATGCATGATTTTAGGGGGAGCATATAAGTCAAGTCAAAAGGATGGTTTTAGGGGGAGCATATAAGTCAAGTCAAAAGGAGTAAGACTATGATTTCTGATTACTTCTGATCAGAACTCGTACTTTAATCGTTTGACTGCTTTACGTCTTTTATTTTCAAATAAATCTTGTGAATAATTTTTTTGACTAGACTTTTAGACTTATGCAGAATGAGAGAAGATGACACGATCATATCTTAATGACTTCAGTTGACTTTATGAGTATTAAGATTGAGCGAAAAGGTAAATTTCTTATCTTCATCTCAAATATATCTGAATGAAGGACAACTTTCAGATATAGAAAACATGTTCTGAAATGTTCAAACCACTTCCTGATTCTTAAACAGTTTTTCATGAATTGGAAGTGTGATTTTAAATGTTTTCATTTTATTTATGATTAAATGTTTACAAATCGTGTGTTTCCAAAGATATATACTTGTGTATTGTCTTTTCTTTATACTTTCAAGTATTCACACACACCGGTTTGATTTTTTGTTCAGATTGTTCTTACCATGTCTCATATTGAAACATATTTTTCGATGGTATGACACCCCGCTTGTACTTCAAAGAATTTTGAGCGATATTTCATTTCGAAACGTCATTTCAAGAATGTCTATATTTTTTGTTTCGTATAGACACATATCCGTTATTCTTGACCATAAGCCTTAGTTGCTATATCATTCATTTCTGATCATTTTCATACAATGTCAGATTTTCAAACAAGTATTTTGCATTCATTTTCATTCATTTCAATATACTTGTTTGAAAATACTTCCATGTTTCAAAATGCTCATATATTTATGATTATATCATCTGAGCATACATTTTATCTGACATTTGTATATGAGCTTTAATTGATTAAGTTAAATCATCTGAGCAACATTATGCTTTTATAGGACATATGGGTTCTTTGTGCTAGGACTTAAATGAACTTCTATGGAATCACGTTAACCAGTGTTTCCTACCCAAGAAGTTAATCCTTTAGTGATTGAGTGTGAGGAGTCTAAAAGTAATGAGTGTGGGATGTGTGATAAGGTAAAATGGAAATGAGAGTTTGGTTAGATGTGAGCTTATTGAATTATAAGAAAGAGGGTGTGAGATCAGTGTAAAAGACTATCAAACTCTGCACCAACTACTTTCTGAGCCGGGCAGCCACATTACTAATGTTTCACAATTCTTGGTGAACATTATTGAAACAGGCAAATAGCCCATGCCAACTCTTGATAAAACCCCACCATCTACTCATTTTCTTCTCAAAAAGAAAATGTTTCATATTTTCTGGGGACGCAACACATAATCTATCTGATTTTCATTTGGAAAATCTGGATATTGAAAAAGAAGGAAGTCTGCCCCACCTTCGCACTTCAATCATGCACATTGAGTCTATGTTTATCTACTGTTGTCTCAGTGGTTTACACAACTTTGAGCCTTATTGAAAAGCAATCATCGTGCTTAATTCTTTCTACACATGCACGAACACACAAAGAATTTGTTTCTTTGTTATAACATTCATAGAAATTGCCTTTGTGGTCTTTCGATGATTGGATGGGATGGAAGCCCTGGGGGAGTAAACATCAAAAAGCTCCTTTATATTGTGTATTCGTTACACACATTGACTTAGTGTTACTGACAGGCATTTTAACTGATTCATCTGTTGATTCAGGAGTTACCTGTTCTTATTTTGTCTGGATTTGAAAAGATCTGGATGAATACTTGGTTATGGATCACAGAATCAGAGGCTCAGCTTGACAGATCAGAATGGTTAAAGATATTATTTGGAAGAAAAGTTTTGATGATATATATGCTCAAATCATCAAAAAGGGGGAGATGATATCAAGAAATGTTAAATTTTGAAGTTTGGGGGAGATGGTATCAAGAAATTTTTCTTTGAAGATTGTTTGCTAAAACATTCCGATCTGATTCTGAAGATAATTTTTTTCCAAAGGCTAAAAGTATTGTGAAAGTTTTGGGGAGATTGTTAATTGTTTGAAGACAGTTTTGGAAAGAATATCGTCAAAGGAAAAGGGGAGATTGTACTGACAGAGCTTACAAGTGGAGACTGAATTGATAGATCTTTCAACAATGATCTTGAATCCAAAGGGGGAGATTGTTAGAGCATAAATTTGTTGGATACGAGATCAAGAAGACTGAAGGTCAAAGGTCAAGAAATTCAAAGCTGGAAAAGTCAAATTTCATTAAAGTCAAAGTCTTTTGTTAATAAATGTCAAAGTCAATGTATTTGTATTTTACTTTCCTTTTAATTGTTGTAGGTATAAATACCTTCTTGTCTTTGTATATCAGTTGTAATAAGTCTGATATAGTGAGAGAAAAAGAGAATACGTTTGAGAGAGAATTCTGTAGAGAGAGAGGGTTTTAGAGAGAGAAAGTGTAAACGTTGAATTTGAAAGAAATCAAATAGGTAATTGATTTGTTAAATCTTGTTTGTTTGATTATCTTGTTTTAGAAACTAGAATCTGGGAACAAACAGCTCCCTTTTGTGAAATGAATCTAGATAATCCTGATGATTCTCATTCTTACTTCCACATCTCTTTGACTCAGTTCTACACTATCTTTCATTAGCTTCAAGGAACCAGAGCTATACTTTGCACACTCACTTGCTCTGAAGAGAAGTTTCTTTCCATCAATATTGAATATAATTCCATCTTTTGTTCTAGTCACAACATTCCCAGATCTGAATTTTTAATCCCTTCAAAAAATTGATTTTAAGCAGTAAAGTTTACTTTAGTCTTACCCAATTGAAAATATATTTGAAAATATTTGTCAGATTTATATCTGACTAATCTTCCCATAACTTTGTTCATACTGGTCAAAGCTTGTCTGAACTTGTGTTATTTATCTTCCAAAGTGTTGATCCCAGATCCTCTTTTGTTAGTGATCAATACATCAAAGATTATGAGCGGAAACAGTAACTAAATGATCACAAATAGACTATAAACAGTAAAAGATGAAGATATAAATGCAAACAGAATTAGAAGCCATCATCATCGTATTGATTTGAATTCTTAAATTTACAATGTGAAGAACACACTAAGAACGCTCACTAGTGTGTAAAAAAATATATCTCAAGAAAAGTGCGTGTTGTACATATTGAGTAACAAACAAATCTTATATTTATAGCCTTAGATCAGGAAAGTCAAAACATCCACGAATGAGAATGTTCCACGTGTAAAGGTGCTCTAAGCGCTTGGTGATGAGCTATCAGACTATGATAGGCAGATCACACTTGAGAGATTATACAGGTTGAACTTAGAGCAATAGATCAGAGGTTGCTAGAGGCTCTGCCTCTTCGATATCATCTTCTGGTTGAGTGCATTCTGCTTACTGTGGTTTCTGGTCTAGGGATTGGTTCAACAATGCTTCTAGTGCAGAAGGGTTGTAGTCTCAAGACATAGTTTCATTTACAATACTTTTACACTAGAAATACTTGGGGCTAATCTTCCCGAAAGTATTGAAAAGGAAATTTATACAATAACAAATTATAGTATAAAGCAAGAGGTGAAAGTCAACCTCTGTTAAAATTTCTTTCATTAAAAAAGGAATTTACAATGAAAACCAAACATCATTCGTATAAATTCTATGATAATTCATGATTAGCTTTCTATAGTCAATGTTAGCCCAATTCTGAATTGTAAAAGTACTGAAAATAATCTAAGTCATGTTTCAGAGGACTTCCAGAGATAGCCTTCAGAGAGCAAGCCTGCCTCTGAAGAACTTTCGAGAGTTGGAGAAATTCAGCAGAAGACATCATAGATGGCTTCATCAGAGGTACCTATGTCAGAGCTCTGAAGACATTGTCTCTAAAGTTCAAGCTGAAGAATTCTACAAGTGTTGACACAAGAACAGAAGACACGTCACATAATGATAAGATTTACCTTTTAGATAAGTTATTGTTCAAGCATGTCTTAAGCTTACCTTTTAGGTAAGACACTGTTCAAGCATTCTTTATGTGTCACGAAAGTACATTGTTCACTTTATGGTCCTATAAATAGGACATGCATCCCATTGCACAAAGTGTGCTTTTCTTTACAAACTTGTATAAGAATTGTTTCTTTATGTATTGAAAAGTGTACAAGAATATCTTGTAAGATTAACCCACCTTTTTTGGTGTTCTTGATAATCTACTTGCATTATCCAGTGAATATTAGTTTGTTCTTATATTTGCTTTATTGGATATATCTTCTTATTTCTGTGAGTACGAATCTTGCTTTGATTTAAACATTATTTGCTTCCGCAGTTCTTATTATTATTATATGTTTATATCATTGTTAAAAAGACTGAATCTGGAATCAACAATGGGTATCAGAGCCACTTTGTTTTTCTTAAAACAAACAAGATCAATTCTATTTACTAGGATTGATTAATGTCTTTTTTATTCAAGTTTTCATATTTGTGCATGTTCATATAAACTTTGGTTTATTCAAGAACCTCATATGCTCCAGGTTTGAAAATCTACTCACAATACTTTGTTTAGATAAAATATCTTCTTTCAAGCACCATCTTTTCAAACTTCATCTTCTTTGCAAAAATGGTAAATTCCAGTATATGTGTCATATATACAGTTGGATCTTTGATAAACCCCCCTACTCTTCTATGGGATGAATATCCTAGTGGAAGATTAGGATGGTCAATTTTTTGGAAGGAATGGACAAAGATCTAATGAGACCGGTCACTGATGGACCACACCAACCCATGGTTTTGGTACCTAGAGTTCCTGCTACAGCAAATACAGCAGAAATACCTGCATTTTCTGAAAAGAAATATAAAATTCACTGAAGAAGAAAAGAGTATGATGGAAAATGATTCCAAAGCTGTTAGGTTGTTGATTATGGCCATTCCTAATGATATCTTTCAAGACTATATTCTTGTGAAACAACAAAAGAGAGATCAGTTGTTAAACCAACTTGATGGTGGTATTCAAACTCAGAAAAACAGAAGAACTCAATGCATAAATGAATATCATGATTTTAAAGCACAAACTGAAGAGACACTTCAACAAACTTATTCCTGTTTCAACATCTTGATAAATAAATGCAAAAAGTATGGAGTCATGAAAACTAAAGAGGGGAATAATTTATTTTTTCTTAAATGTTTAAATGAAGAATAGTCATAACTGTCCATGTCAATTCAAGCTAATCAAAACCTTGAATCATGGTCATTAACTGACATTTATGGCACCCTTGTTGCCCAAGAAAAAAAGGTTGTCAATCAAAAGACCAAAACCTCTTTAGGTGGACCTCTTGCCCTGATGTGAAAGGGAAAAGGTGTTTTAGAAGAAATTCATGATGAAAACAGATTCAAAAGGTCGAAAGCCTTAAAAGAGAAGTCTTCTGAGAAGGAATCTAAAAGAAAAAACAAAAAGGCCATGATAGCTGAAGATGACAAGATTTCAGACTCAGAATCAGATGAAGAAGAAGAAGAAGACATGAATGCTTTTGCTAAATCTCTTGCTTTGATAACTCATCAATTCAACAAGAAATTTGGCAAGAAAGTGTTTGAAGGATGGAGAGATGATGAAGAAAGAAGAGGAAATCAATAAAGGAGATTTCAGAAGGAAGAATATCATCAAGAACCCAGATTCACTCTGCATAGTGATCAAAAGGGTATCCGGTATAACCATCATGAAGTTGCTCAACAATCAAGACCACATCAACAATTTCAACAGAATTATCCTTAACCTCAGAGATTCTACCAGCCACAACCCTAAAAGACAGAAGGAAGTATTGCTCTTCCAGCAAATCAAAATGATGGAAGATGCTTTAGATGTGGCAAACCTGACCACTTTTCTACAAACTGCAGAGGTAGACTGATCAAGGATCAGGATTACTATAAGAACAAGTACAAGTATAATGTCCGAGAAAGAGTATTTGCAGCAGAAATGGAAGATTGGATTACTTGCCCATTTATTGTTACAAACCAGAGTCTCTGATTGTATAGTCCAGAGCCTCTGATGGTTCTTAAATTTTGTCTTGTACGTATCTTATCTCTACTTGATACAATCATAGTTCAAGGGGGTGCAGAAGAGTTGTAAATCTAAGGGGAGTTAAAGCTTTCATGGATAGAGCTTCTGCTTGTATAGTATAGAGACTCTACTCTATCGAGTTACTAAGAATCGATAGTCATATCTTCTGTCTCTACTTTCGAGAACCTCTACTCACTCATTCAAGGTATGATTTCTATCCTTAAGGGATTACCCCCGATTCTTAAAATGAGTAAACCTTCTCAAGTTCAAAATGACTTGAAATAGTCCCTTAACTTTGAAGTTTTGTACTCAAAGCCTCTGGTTCTATAGTCCAGAGCCTCTGATCCAAGAATGAAAAGTTCTGGAATCATTTCCCTTAGCCTATCCAAGGATTTTCAAATGTTTAGGTAAAAGGTGTAATTTTGGAGACCAGATGAACCTATATCTATATCCAGAGGTTCCGTTTGTACATAACCTCTTCTTGTCGAATTACATTTGTATGTTTTATGCATTGAATTGAGGTGCGGGTTACTTTCTGAATGAAAGTCATGTCACTTTCATTTTCCCTATGTGCGTGGTCCGTGACGTATACACATGTCCCCCATTTCTAAACTATCATGTCCATGTGTCAATTTCTAACAGGATTTGTATACCCAAACGACGATTTTAGAATGTTTGCACTCTTGTAATTTTATCCTCTCTCATACAAATCCCCAATTTAACCCTGAAATTCATTTCACGCTGTCATATTTTACATCTCACGCTTTTTGAATACTCCAAGCAATCTCATTCGTGTTCTTCGTGACCTGCAACAATGGCATCTCCAATTAACCCTCAACAACGAGCAGAATCTGATTCTGATGCTTCCAAAAATCGAACTAGCCAACTTTAGTCGAGCCAAGGTATCAATATCACGTATGTTCCCCTACCCTTGAAACCAAACAACAATAAGGTGATTATGACAGCCCAAAATTTTACCCTACTTATGCCCCCATCATCAATGTCCTCCAAAACCACTTTCTTTACCTAGCTCTCTTACCTTGACTGACCTTGAGTGCCCTGTAAAGTATGTCCAACAGTACTAGCAGACTTGTAAGTTTGATACCGATGTTGTGGCGATTTTTGGATTGATGAGTGCCCCTTAAAGATAATAAGTAGAATAGGCATCAATCGAGCCCTAGTTCTAAAGTACTATTATTCCTAATAAGGGGTGAGTTATTAATTAGGAAGTATGCAGATGAACCCATCTTCGATGAACTTGTAAAATTTCTAAAGTTCATAAGCTATGCTTAGGAGATACACTGCCCATCAAAGTTCAGACGCCAATTCCTTCCCCTGGTCTTGAATGAGCTACTCAGCATATCGAGCATCAATGTCTGGACAATCATGTACGGTATCTACTTTGATCTCCCACTGAACTACTCACACCTTCTATATACAGAGCTTCTAGCTGCTGTACACAAGAAGAATCAAGACCAAGAAAAGAGAAAGCCTCCGCCTGCCATGCTTTCCTAACATTCTTGGCCCATCTCCTCAGACCTGGACTCAACAAGAAAGAAATGCCTCTCACTGGTGAGAAGGTGACTGTATTTGAAATGAAGACACATCACCCAATGTTAGCCCTATTTAAGAATGTAAAAGTATTGAAAATATTCTAAGTCCTTTCCAGAGGAATGCTAGAGATAGCAAGCCTACCTCTGAAGACATTTCCGAGATAGACACTTCAGCAAAGAAGACATCATAGATAGCTTAATCAGAGACACTACATCAAAGCTCTGAAGACATCCTCTCTAAAGTTCCAACTAAAGAATTCTACAAGTCTGGATAGAAGCTCAGAAGACATGTCATCAACTGTTAAGTTTTACCTTTTAAGTAGAACATTGTACACGCATGTCTTTTGTGTCAGGAAAGTACATTGTTCATTTTATAGTCCTATAAATAGGACGTGCACCCCATTATTTTAAAGTGTGCTTTCCCTTACCTACTTGTACAAAGAAATTCTCTTTTGTACGGTGAATTGTACAGGAAGATTGTGTATAATTTAAACCACCTATTATGGTGTTCTTGATAATCTACATTATTATCCAGTGAATATATCACTTGTCCATTATTTATACTTTGGATATATCTTCTTTACTGTTAGTACGAATCAAAAAATATGGTTTAAACAATATTTGCTTCCGCTATAATTTCATATGTTTGTTTGTTTGTTTAAATCATTAAGCAAGAATCTGGGATCCAACAATTTGTATCAGAGCTTGTTTGGTTTTCTTAAATCAAATAAGATCAAATATGGTTTACTCAGATTGATTCTTGTCTTGTGATTCAGTTTTCATTTATGAGCATGTTCATTTAAATTGTTGTTTACTCAAGAACATTATATGTTTCAGGTTTGAAAACTACTCATAGTATATTCTATCCTGTTGAAGGCTAAACAACTTTAGCTTCAGTTTAAAGGTCTCATTCTTCATTTTCTCTAAACCATCGTCATCTTCTTCTTTTCAAAATGGCAAGTCAAAGCATTAGTGCCATATATACTGCTGGATCTTTAACAAACCTCCTACTCTTCTGAGAGATGAATATCCTCAATGGAAGATTAGGATGGTTAATTTTCTTGAAGGAATGGACAAAGATCTTATGAGATATGTCAATCATGGACCTTTCCAACCAATGATTTTGGTTCCAAGAGTTCCTGCAATAGCAACAACTGCAGAAATTCCTGCATACGTTGAGAAAAAGACAACTGAGTTTACTGATGAAGAACTGACAAAAATGGAGAATGACTCAAAAGTTGTTAGACTTTTAATCATGGCCATACCAAATGACATCTTTCAAGAATTTGACTCATGTGTCACTACAAAAGAAATTCAAGACCAATTGATAAATCAACTTAAAAGAGGCATTAAAACCCAAATGAATAGAAGGACACAGTGAATTAATGAGTATCATGACTTTAAATCTCTATATGAAGAAACTTTACAACAAACATATACCAAGTTTAATGTCTTGACCAATAAATGCAGAAAATGTGGGGTCATAAAATTCAAAGAGGAAAACAATGTACTTTTCTTGAAAAGCTTAAATGATGAATGGTTGCAGCTGTCTATGTCACTTCAAGCAAATCAAAATCTTGAATCATAGACACTTACAGACATTTATGGCACACTTGTGGCTCAAGAAAAAGAGGTTGTTAAGCAAAAGAGCAAAACTTCCTTGGGTGGACCTCTTACACTAATTTCTAAAGACAAAAGTGTTTCAGAAGAAAATCCCTATGATAGGAAAACCTAAAAAAATCAAAAGGATCAAAAGAAAAAAGTTTTTTGAAAAAGATTCAAAGAGGAAGTCAAAAGGAGCCATGATTGCAGATGAAGTCAAAGAATCAGACTCAGATGATGATAAAGATGAGGACATAAATGCCTTTGCTTAATCTCTTGCTTTAATCACTCACCAGTTTAAAAAGAGATTTGGTAAAAAGGTATTTGAGAAGAGGAGAGATGAAGGAGATAGCATAGGAGACAGGAGAGGATTTCAAAAAGAAGGACACCATGCAGAACCAAAATCAACACAGTTCAGTGATCAGAAGGCCATTCAGTACTCATACCAAGAGCATGTTCAATATCAGAGACAACCACAACAATATCATCAACCCTAGAGATACTTTCAACAACCATCTCAGAAACCAGAAGGTACTTCTATTCCTACTAACCAAAATGATGGAAGATGTTTTAGGTTTGGAAAGCCAGGTCATTTCTCTATCAACTGTAAAGGTAGATTGATCAAAGATCAAGACTACTACAAAAACAAGTACAAGTACAATGTGAAAGAAATGGTACTTGTAGCAGAGATAGAAGATTGCCTCTCTGACTCAACCTCTGATGGAGAATCAGGTCGATCCAATCTCTGTGGAATAGCAGTAGCAGATGATGATCAATCTGATGGATCGTCTCAAGACAATTCTGAAAAGGTACACTCTCCATCTACATCAGAATATGAAATTGAAATGGATGTTCTCAAACTAAATGATGAATTTCAGATCCTGAAATAAAAGCTTTCTAAAGAAAAAGAAAAGAGAAAACAAGCCCTAAAAGACCTGAATATTTACAAAAGAGAGAAAGATCTTTTGGAAGCTGAAAAGAAAGAAATTTTTGGTGAAATATCTGAGCTTGAAAAATCTCAGAGGACAATAGAGAATCTTTTTCAGAAAAATATAAAGAACTTGAAAAGACACGAAAGGCAAAAGAAGAAGAAGAAGAAGTAAAAATATCTGAGTATGAAAGGCTCAACTCTGTTGTTTTAACTAACTTTTTTCAAAAGGAAAGATAAGTTTTACACCAATCTCTGGAAAGAAAAGAATTGCAAATCAAGAGTTATCAAGATGCACAAGATGTGCATATAAAGATAAAATCTCAGATGGACACTCAAGGCTTAGGATTCAATGAAATGGATCCAATCACTGGAAAGAAGAAAACAACTCTATCTTCCACTGTCTGCATAGGAAAAATCTAGAAGCCTGATTTCCCATCTCTAGAGAATCTCAATGTCTTCAAAAGAATCAAAACTTCTGAAGGATCAAAACTCGAAATCTAAAATTCAGAAACATTTCTTACTCAAAATCAAAAACTGATTTCAAAATTGTTCTGGATAAAAATAAAGATGTTACTGAAGTTTCTTTAAAAGAAAATAAAACTCAGAGCAATTATCCTAAAGAAATTTTCAGATTTGATTCCTTCATTGATCAAAAACCAGAGATCTCTGAAGTAAGTACCTCTAAAGTCAAAACTCAGAGGATACTTAATCTAGAGGCACCTCTGTTCTCTCCAAACATAGAAGAAAAGGTAAGAACAACCTTTGAAGAAGACATTAGAATAGTGTTCGAGGAAAATATCATATCTGATTTTAAAAGAAATCTTTCATTAAAAGGATCATCAAAATTTCTAAAACTAGATACACTGGCAAAACTTCATAAGTAGTCACCTGTGATAGAATAAAAAAAAGGATTTTCTTGACTCTGATTCTGATTCTGATTCAGAGGTAGATGAACAAATCTTTTTCACTCCAGGTAAGGTCATTCATAACGACAAACAAACTGTTGGCTCCAGAATTTTAAACAAACCAGTTCAAATTTCCAAAACAAAACCCAGAGTACCAATATGTCTTGACTTTCTGGACAAGTGTCTGAAAGCCAAAACTTCTCTGGAATTTGAAAAAAAGATGAAAGAAAAAGCAAAGGATAAAACTAACACTTCAAAATCTCATGCCTATTAACCTATCAAGTTCACTCCTGAACAAAAAGGAAAATGGAAAGCAATTAACCATTCTGTTCCTAATTGTGTAGTGAGCAGAAAGGAAAAAGAGACTTTTTGGGCCTATGGAAAGAACAATCATCAAAAGAAGGCAAATTTCAATTCCAAGAAATCTGAACTAGATAGGAATGCTTGTAAAATTCCTAGAGCTAGAACAGATAGTTTTCAAAAGAAACATGTACCCAAAGTTCTTAATGAAAGAAGAAGCTTTGCACAAACTTCATCATGTTCTGTTAATTGCAATTGCATCAAACTAAGAAATCACTTCTCTGGTCCTTGTTGCTTCACGCATGGGACTCAAAAGAAGAAAACTTCTGAGACTTAGCCTCTGAAGCATCAGAAAGATAAATCTGGCAAATCATCAAAGGATGGAATGCCTAGAATTGAAAACAAAACCCCAACACCTAAACAGAAATGAGCCCATTATGAGATGGGTACCTAAAAACCTTTAATCTGTATTGCAGAAACAACATATGCCCATCTGGTATATTGATTTTGGATATTCATGGCATATGACTTGGGATAAAAGGTTACTATCTTCATTCAAAGAAAAACTTGGAGGAGCAGTAACTTTTGGGGATGACAAACAAGGACATATCAGAGGATATGGGAGCTAGCAAGAGGAAATGTTTCAGTTTCGAAGGTTGAATATGTTGATGGGCTAAAGAACAACTTACTCAACATATGTCAACTATGTGATCATGGTTTTGATGTAAAATTTCAAAAGAAGTATTGTTCTCTGTTGCATTCAAACACAATTCAGGAAATGCTAAGAGCTAACAGAAAAGGTAATCTATATCGCATGAACTTTACAAGGCACACATACTCTGTTTAGTATCTTTAAACAATGATGATGTCCGACTCTAGCATAAGAAGTTCTCACATCTGAACTTTTCATCACTTGATAAATTGGTAAAACTAAATTTATTTAAAGGGCTACCATCTCTGAAATTTGACAAAGACCATCTTTGTTCTGCTTGTGAGATTGGAAAACTGAAAAGAGCATCTCATAGAACCAAAAGTGATAATAATTGTCCCAGACCTCTGCACATGTTACATGTTCACCTATGTGGTCCAATCTCTGTGCAAAGTCTATGTAGAAAGAAGTATATTCTTGTACTCATTTATGAATACTCAAGATATACATGGATTGAGTTTATTAGATCAAAATCTGATGTTCCATAAATTATGATAAATTTGTTGAAAAGATTACAGGTTCTGTTTAACTGCAAAGTTCAAAAGTTGAGAAGTGATAATGGAACAGAATTCAGAAATGCAAAGATCAATTCTTACCTTTCAGAAGAAGGCATTTCACCAAACTTCTCTGCAGCCAGGACACCCCCACAAAATGGTTTTGTTGAGAGAAAGAACAGAACATTGGTTGCAGATTCAAGAACAATGATTGGAGGATCTGATCTACCAAAAACATTTTGGGCTGAAGCAGTATCAACAACTTGCTTTACTCAAAACAGAGCTACTATTGTCAAAAGATTAAAAAAGACTGCATATGAACTCATTAACAATTGAAGGCCAAATGTCAAATACTTTCATGTTTTTGGATGCAGGTGGTTTATCTTGAATGACATAGATCAACTTGGAAAGTTTGACAAGAAGGCTGATGAAGGAAAATTCATTGGTTATTTCCTAACCTCCAAGGCTTTTAGAGTGTTTAATCTTACAACAAGAACCATTAAAGAAAGCATCAATGTCTCTTTTGATGACAAAGAATCCAGAAGCTCTGACTTTCAAAAATCTCAATCCAAAACCAAAGAAGCCTCTGACTCCTCAAACCTTAGAGAGTCAGAACTAAACATAATATTTGAAAAATTCTTTGATGATGAAGACAATTCTAAATTTATATTCAGAGATAATCAAAGAGCACAATCAAAAGAACTTCAGACCTCAGGTACAACTTTTTTTGGTCCTTCTGATAACACACCCTCTACTTCAGTCACTGTAGGTCCAAGTGATGCTACAAGACCAAATTGTTAGGATCAAGCGCTTACCACTACGCCAAAAGCAAATGCTGATGGAGAAGGCGCAACTTTATTTCCTTATAGCATAGCAGCCAACGCCACGTTTCGATTTAGGAAGATGTTGGTCAATGACCCAACAATCCCCCCCCCCCCAACATCTTCCAGCACTAACAAGATCTACGCTAGAAGTCATTGGTTGTACAACATGCCTTTGGCATTTAAATGAACTCCATGGGATTCGAACCCGTGACCTGCTCTAATACCACATGTTAGTCCTGTTCTAGTTTCTAATCACACAAAACAATTCAATTCAACAAACAGAATTTAGATTCAAACCTGTTTTGATTTATTCACAAAGAACGATTACAAAACTCTCTCTCTTTTGCTCTCTTTCTCTTTCTAGCTTTCTCTCTCTAACTTGATACAATACGTTCAACTTCTGATTCTTACCAAACAAACTAACCCTCTAGCCATATAACTACTAACAAGAAAATAAAATACAATGGATTTAACTTTGACTTTATTACAAAATAACTTTGACTTTCACTAAGAGTTGACTATCTCAGCTTTAACATTCTTGAACTTCGACTTCAGTCTTCATGATCTTGTATCCAACATATTTCTGCTCTAACAATCTCCCCCTTTGGATTCAAGATCATCACAAAAAGATTTAGCAAATCAATCTCCCTCTTTAGTTGAATCTAAGCATTTTAATCTCCCCTTTCTTTGACGGTATTATTTCCAAATATATCTTCAGAAAAATAACAATGTCAGGATCGAATTCTCAACAAGAATTAATTCTCAGAAACAATATCAAAGAAGTTTGCGGAATAACACTTTGATATTCAATGAAACAGTAAATCAACACAGAAAATATGAATAACAAACTGTAAGCTTTTATTGAATGCTTTGAAGTTACAAGATTACTCACTCAACCTCAATATTGATGAACAGGCTCACCAATACGAATTCTACTTCTCTAGAATTAGGATCTATGCCTTGAGGTTGTTTTTCTCTAAAAGAATGAAAAACAAAAGTTATCTAACTATTCTAAACAATACAATATATATACTGAATACAAAGATAATTACAATAAATAAAATATCTTCAGTATATCTTCTATGTATATCTCTAAGCTTCCATGTATATCCTTTCATACGAATTTTCATCATATAAGCAGTATTAATCTTCAGCAGCATTAACTTCCTTCTAGCAGCATTAACTACTAAGCAGTACTAACCACTAGCAGTACTAACTAGCTAAGCAGTACTAACTTTGTTCAAGCAGCACTAACTTTGACTAGCAGTATTAACTACTAGCAGTAGTAACACTCAGCAGTATTAACCTTTAAGTCTTCTAGCAGTATTAACTCTGAACTAGCAGCATTAACCATACTTGAGTTTTTCTTCAGTTCCCAACAATCTCCCCCTAACTTGACTTTTAGGAAGAGAAGTCAAGGTCTTCAAATTTTCTTCAAGATGCTTTCAACACCTCAATTCATACTCCTAGATTAGGATCCAAACCCAAACTTTGATTAATGATTCTGCTAACCACAATCTTTGCCATTTCTGAATCTTTTGAACATGTAAGCTTTGCATTCAACATTGCTTGTAATTTGGCCTTGCTGTGATCATAGATTTTATCAACTAAGTAGTACTCATGATAAGCTCTGTCCACAGTGATGACATAGACTCCACACCTTTCAAATATCATCCAGTTTTCTATTCTTTGGAATTTATTCTGTAGATGCAAATCTCTGATCACATGTTGAACTTTTTTAGGGTCAAACATCATGCATAAGTACTCCATAGCTAATCTGATTAAGCTCATTCCTTCTCCTTTCAGTTCCTTTTCATATAACTCCAACCCAACTTTAAACATCTCTTCTAAATCTGATCTTGAACAACTTCTTATGAGTCTACCCCAAGTAGAGTACACTTCATATAGATCTCCCATTCTCTTAAGCCTGAAGTATTTCTTCCTTTGATCTTCCAAAATATCCCAAAAGATAACTTCTGGAGCTTTCATAGAGATGGGATCAACTGAAACTGGTTCATCAGCTGTTGTAGTCATATAAAAATCAAGATTATATTGCTTATTGGATTGTTCTGGGTTCTTTACAGATTCAGTTGTAGAAGTAACTGAAGGTTCTGCTGTTTCTGCTGTTTCTTCAACTCTTGGCCTTTTGTTCTGCTTCTTGGAGGCAATTGACTTCACCCTCTTCACAGATGTAGCTTATATACCAATACCTTCATGTTCTTCCTTCATCTCTTCAGTTTTATCTTTTGAAGGTGTGGTGTCCTCAGGGAATGGCTTTTGAATATTCAGGTCATGCCTTTCCTTCATTCTTCTCTCAGCCTCTTCCCTTTGGACTGAATCACCTTGAAGCTTAAGCATCTCTTTCTGATACAACTCCTTAACCTGAGTGTATGCCATGTTGGTGAATATCTCCCCCTTAACACCAATTGCACCTTTCAGGAAATTTATCATCTTTCTTCTTTCCTGATTGGCCAAAAATGTTTTGGAGGGTTGTCTCTTTTGCTTTTTGAATGGAATTCTTTGCTTAAAAACTTTCACAGAGCTTTTCTTGGCTTGAGCTGCTTCTTTGATGCTTTTCTGATATTCTGCATTCAACTTTCTAGCCATGATCTTTGCAAGCTCTCTATCCTTCTCTGATTGAAGTTGTTCTTCTTTTTCCATTTCAGCCTGAAGTAGCTTTGCCATTTCTTCATCCAACTCAATCTGACTCTTTTTCTTGGCAGGCATTTCAGCTTCAACCATTTTCTCCTTTCCTTTTCCTTTTGTCTCCTTTGCCTTTTCTGTTGCCTTTTGTTGAACTTTTCCTTCATTGATGACTACTCCCTTGGCCTTTTGAGTAGCCTCAGGAGTGTCATTCTTTGCTTTGACTAGTGTTTCTACAATCTCCATTTCTTCAACAGAAAGCCCTGTTACTGCTGCTTCAGCAGTATTAACAGTTTATGCTGTTTCTTTTTCTGCCTCTTTCTCCCCCTCAACCTCAAATGCCCTCTCAGCTGGATTTGCTTTCTCTTTTTCAGCCTCTTTCTCCCCCTTGTTGGAAGCATCTTTATTAGTTGACCTCTTCTTTAAAACAAACTGTTTTCTTCTCTTCTTCTGTACAAGCTTTGTCACCATCTTCTTTAATTTGGCAATCTGAACTTGTTGTGACAGGATTACCAGCTTCATCTCCTCTATTTCTTTTCCTTGTTTCAGAACATCTAGGTTGATGTTACCCATTGCCTCCATCAATTCATCATAGTTATATCTGTCCTCACCTTCTCCAGAAGTGTTACCCTCCTTTGAAGGATCATTGGATCTTTTATTTGTGGAAGTCTTCTGCCTTGCAGAGGCACTATCCACCCCTGTGGTTTCTTGGCACCAGGGACCTTCAAATGATTGCTCATTCAAAGTTGCCATGGGGGAGGTCTTATTGATGTTACCACTTTCCTCCTCTGTACTAGCAGGAGTAGTGGCAGCCTCATCACCCATATGCTCTACCTCCTCCTCAGATAGCACCTCCTTTGGGTTGGGAGACACCCTTGTGGTTTCCCTTTGGATATTCTCTAGGGGAGAATTTTCCCTTAGAGGGCTTATAGGCTTAGTGGGTAATGGTACAAGAAGGGAAGGAGCCTTCTTTACCTGTTTTCTCTTGTAAGTTTGGGTGATGGGAGAGGTTGGTTTTTCAAGAAGGGACTGGGGAATTGATTTTGAGAGGGAAGGTTGGGCTTGGCTAGCAGTGGGTTGGTCTAATGGGGGCCTTGACCCTGCTGCCATACCTTCATTGGTTTGGGACACCACCATCATTGTAGAGAACAATGGGGTGTCAACTCCTTCAGAGTCCCCAGCAGATCTTCTCATATTTGAGAAAACCTTGCCTTTGGGGGGTTTAGGTACATATACCCCAACAGGTTGAGGTATATCCGTTAATTCATGAGTAATAACTTCTTGTACAAACCTGGGATACATAAAAAAGCTCTTTTTGTTTCCCATGTTTGAGACAAGATCATTGAAAATCATTTTAGAAAAATTGTACTTTCTGGCAGTGGCCAAGCACACCAAAGCATAAGCAATAGTGCTGCTGAACTCACTCCATCCAGTAGTCTTTTTAGATATACAATGCATAAGAGTATGGACAAAGAAACGCCATTGGGGTGAGAATTTTGCTTTAGAAAATTTGAAAACACCCAATGGGCCTCCATACCCCATTCTTGTAAGAGTTGTAAACAGTTCATCATTTGGGATAGAAGTTATACCAGAGGCATCGTCTAGACGTAGACTGATGCGAATAACCTCTTCAGTAACTGTTAGTGATTGATCACAGATTCTTGTCTTGATCATTTGCACACCATTTTCCACAACAATGGTTGCATTAGCCCAGAACTACCTTTGATGCTCAATGTAGATTGTAGGTGATACAATAAGAGCATGAGCAATGTGGCTTGTCTTGAGGAAATCCACAATCTGATGAAATCCTGAAGCTTGCTTTGGCTTTTGTAGCATCGCAATCTCGTTGTGCTCGTCGATGAACGTCATGGATGCCATTGATCTTAGTGAAAACTTGCCTGAAAACTTCGAACTTGAGAGAGAAAAGGTTTTGAGCGCAAGAGAACAGTATGCAAAGAGTCGTTATGAACTTTTAGGCGGGCAAAGAGTATTTATAGTATTCGGAATATAAGCAGTATTAACCTAGAGCAGTATTAACTACTAGCAGTAGTAACTGCTAGCAGTATTAACTAACTAGCAGTATTAACTGAAAGCAGTATTAACCACTAGCAGTATTAACTGAAAGCAGTATTAACCACTAGCAGTATTAACTGAAAGCAGTATTAACCACTAGCAGTATTAACTGAAAGCAGTATTAACCACTAGCAGTATTAACTGAAAGCAGTATTAACTACTAGCAGTATTAACTACTAGCAGTATTAACCACTAGCAGTATTAACTGAAAGCAGTATTAACCACTAGCAGTATTAACTATACTTACTCCTTTTAAACTTGCTAAACACTGAGTACTGCTATGCATATCCTGAAAAAGAAGATTAGTAACACCAAGAATAAAAATATACAGGTATAAAGCCACTTTTTGAGAAGAAGATTATTCAGAGTTTATCATTCCCACACTTGTTACCAAGAAAGTGAATCTACCCACATCAAAAGCTTTAGTGAATAGATCAGCAAACTGATTATCAGTGTGAACTTTGACAACTTGAATAAGTTTCTTTTCATTACAATCTCTTATAAAGTGATACCTGATTTCAATGTGCTTTGTCTTTGAGTGCTTGACTGGATTATTTACAATGCTAATAGCACTGCTGTTGTCAATAAAGATTGGAGTGTGTAGAAAGGTTACCCCATAATCCAACATTTGATTCTGAATCCATAAGACTTGAGAACAGCAACTTGCAGCTGCTATGTACTCTGCCTCTGTTGTAGATGTGGATACTGTGGTTTGTTTCTTGCACTGCCATGAGACTAGTCTAGCACCCAAAAACTGACATCCTCCAGAAGTAGATTTTCTGTCCAAGTTTGCCCCACCTAGATCACTGTCTGAGTATGCTATTAGGTCAAAAGGTGAGTTATGAGGATACCAAAGTCCCAATCTGGGTTGCCCTTTGAGATATCTGAATATCCTCTTAACAGCTTGAAAGTGAGATTGCTTTGGCCTAACTTGAAATCTTGCACATACACAGACTGGAAACATTATATCTGGCCTTGATGCTGTGAGATACATGAGAGAGCCAATCATGGATCTATAATAATGCACATCCATATCCTCCCCCTCAAGATCTGCTGTGATCTGCTTGTGTGTTTCCATAGGTGTGCTGGCAGGTTTTGATTCTGAGAAACCAAACTTGGTTAGAATATCCTGCACATACTTGGATTGACATATGAAAATGCCATCTGACTTCTGTTGAACTTGGAGTCCAAGGAAGAAAGTAAGTTCCCCCATGGAACTCATTTTGAACCTTTGATGCATTAAATCCTCAAACTCCTTGCACATGTTGTTTCTTGTAGATCCAAAGATAATGTCATCAACATAGATTTGGACCAGCAAGATATCCTTCTTCTTTCTTTTGATAAATAGAGTCTTATCAATGACTCCTCTTTCAAAGTCATTTTCCAAGAGATAGGATGACAGAGTGTCATACCATGCTCTTGGAGCTTGATGTAGTCCATAAAGTGCTTTCTTTAATTTGTATACCCTGTCTGGATAGCTTGGGTTTTCAAACCCTGGTGGTTGACAGACATATACTTCTTCTTCAATTGATCCATAGAGAAAAGCACTTTTTACATCCATTTGATAGACTTTGAAGTTCATGTAAGAAGCATAGGCTAGGAATAGTCTGATTGCTTCTATCCTAGCCACAGGTGCAAAAACTTCTTCATAATCTATACCCTCTTCTTGAGTATAGCCTTGAGCCACCAGCCTTGCTTTGTTCCTTATGACAATACCTCTTTCATCTCTCTTGTTTCTGAAAATCCACTTTGTGCCAATTGCTCTGTGACCTTTAGGAAGGTCTACTAGATCCCATACATCTTGTAGCTTGAACTGTAACAGTTCTTCTTGCATTGCTTCTATCCAGCTAGATTCTTTCATAGCATCATGTGCCTTTTTAGGCTCAAGCTGGGATAGAAAACAAGAAAGGACTGTATGCTGTTGATCTTGCATTTCTTGAAGCCTGCTTTGATGTCTAGTCATCATAGGAGAAGAGATATCTCCTATTACCAGCTGTGGAGGATGATTCTTTTGAACTCTGGTGTTATGACTAGGTTCTTCATTCAGTCCAGCCTCTAGATTAGAGTCATGCAACTCAACTGAAGTGTTTTCAGAAGCCACTTCTGATTCTTTATTTTCTTGAGTCTCCTCATCTCTAGTTTCTTCTTCACTCTGATTTGGTCCAGTAAATGATTCCTTTTCACAGTCTTCACCAGAATTCACTGTGGGTATGGGAAATATCACAGATTTAGATATACTTTCTGAGACTTGTGTGGTCCCTGATCCTCCACATCCTGTTCCTGTAGAATCATCACTACTGAAACCAAAAGAATTAGTTAGTGAATCAATGTCAAATAGCCACTGAGGTCCAGATCCAACAGGATTTGGTGTGTTCTCATTGCATTTGACATTGTCACTTTCTTCAATTATTCTAGAAAAAGAGTTAAATATTCTGTAAGCCTTACTCTGAGATGAATATCCCACAAGAAATCCATCATCTGCTTTGCTATCAAACTTACCTAAGTGAGATTTGGTATTTAGAATTGTACAAGGACACCCAAAAGGTTTGAAGAAACCAATAAAAGGTTTTCTTTTATTTAAAAGCTCATATGGGGTCTTGTTCTTTTGCTTGACCACTAGAACTCTGTTTTGGACATAACAAGCAGTATTAACTGCTTCAGCCCAGAAGGTAATTGGCAATTTTGAATCAGCCAACAGAGATCTAGCAGCCTCTATTAGTGTTCTATTCCTCCTTTCAGCAATACCATTCTGTTGAGGAGTCCTAGGAGCACTATATTGCCTCTCAATACCTTTTTCTTCACAAAAGGTGTTTAGATCATGATTTTTAAACTCAGTTCCATTATCTGATCTAATGACTTTTACTCTTTGATTAGTTTGGTTTTCAATTCTTAGAATAAAGGATTTGATAAGACCACTTGTTTCATCCTTAGTCCTTAGAAAATATACCCAAGTAAATCTGGAGTAATCATCAACAATAACTAAGCAGTAAGATTTCTTGCCTATACTCATAACATTTGTAGGACCAAACAGATCCATATGCAATAACTGGAGACAAGTAGAAACATAATTTAACTCTTTGGTCTTATGAGAAGTTTTGTGTTGTTTGCCTTTAAGACAAGCAACACAGTGATCATCACATGAAAAGACTTTTGAAGGTAACCCTCTTACAAGGTTATTTTTAACAAGATTGTTCATAGTCTTGAAATTCATGTGACACATCCTTCTGTGCCAGAGAGAGGATTCATCTACAGAAGCTTTTGAAACAAGACAATTTAGAGATGAATCACTCTCAACATTGTCCATATCAAGACAGTAAACATTGTCCTTCCTTGGAGTTCTAAGTAGTATCATGCTTTCATCAACTACCTTGAACCCTGGAGCAAGGATCATACACTCAGTATTTGTAAATAATATACTATGTTGTTTGTCACAAACCTGTGATACACTTAACAGGTTGTACTTTAATTGATCAACATAGTAGACATCCTCAAATGTCATCTTACCTTTGGTGACATTACCTTTTCCATTTATCTTACCACCAGTAAGATTATCTCCAAATGCAACATGTCCTCCATTGATATACTTGAAATCCTGAAGGCATGACATGTTGCCTGTCATGTGCCTAGAGCAACCACTATCAACATGCCAAATGCTCTTTCCCTTGAGCTGTTGGTTGCCCTGCACATTAGATAAATCAATTAGTATGATTTAGGAACCCAAGCCAAAGTGGTCTTGGGTACCCCTTTCTCATCAAAATATTTGCATTCTTTCTTGACAAGATTTTTGAACTTTAACTCCTCATTCTTGGAGTACTTTGTTACAATAATAGGCTTGGAACTATGTTTGCTAGAATCAGTACTAGTTTTAGAAGTACTAACTACCTTGGCAGCACTTGCATGCTTAGCAGCACTAACTTTGTTAGAAGTAGTAACTGTGTTAGCAGCAGTAACTGTGTTGGCAGTATTAACTTTTGAAGAGGTATTAACAGTATTAGCAGTATTAATATTTTCAGCAGTACTAACACTGTTAGCAGTAGTAACTGTGTTAGCAGTACTAATACTGTTAGTACTTCTAGGCACCCACATTTTGATTCTTTCTTTTAAAATCTTTTTCTTTAAAGTGCCTTTACTTTCAACATATTTCTTTATTACATGTTTCTTTCCATCCTTCCTATAACCCACAGATTTGAAGTAACAAATCTTGCACAAATCTTTGAAAGTTCATCTGTTGGTTAATAGGGTTAAAGTAACAATACTTAGCCAAATGATTCAACTTGCCACATATAAAACAAGGTTTTGGTCTATTGATTTTATTCAGATCAACTCCTTGTTTCTGAGCCCATTGATTATTCCAGTTTCTTTGATTTCCTCTTTTTAAACCAGAATTTAGGCTCTTGGCTTTATTGCAATCACACTGTTTGCAAGGAATAGGGTTCACAACAGTGGTCTGTTTATAGTGAACCTTCTTGTTCTTTCCCTCAGTCTTTTCTATCTCTTTAGACTTGATCCAGTGCTTTCCACATCCCTCATTGGTGATAATGTGATTTTCTTTAGGAATCTCACCACTCACAGTATTGTCCTTATCCTTGACAACTTCTTTCTCAGTTTTATCCTTTACAACCACTTCATCTAAGGGATCTATTTCAGTGGCTCCCTTAGGTAGATCCTTCCTATCCTTTGTTTCTAACAACTCTGAACTAGGAGGGATGTAGTTGTTGTTATAGGGTGGTGGTGTGGTATTGTACCCTATACCTCTTCTCAGTTTATCATGAATCTGAGTTTGTAACAAAGAATCCATTGCTTTGGAAGCATTAGAAAACTTTTCTACATCAAGTTTGACTTTAGCTAGCTCTCCTCTTAGCTTTTCACTTTCTTCTTTAGATCTGGTCAGTTGAAGCTCTAAGTCATTCTTCTCCCACTTCCAGTAATTTGTGTCATAAGAGTGTTGAAGCTCATTAGCTTGAAAACCCTTAATCTGTTCTTCAAATCTCTCAACAATCCTCACATAATCTTTTATGTCTTTTTCCAATCTCTTAAGGTCATCACTCATGTTTTGGTTGTGATCCCTATATCTTTTAACAGTGTTAATGCAATTTTGAGAGCAAAGATTTGAAGTTACCTCTGTAGGAATACCAGACACCTCTTCCATTAGAGCTTGATTCTGAATAGCCTCTTCAGCTTGATCACTCCAATCAAACCCCATACCTTGTTGAGAGACAAGGGCTTGTGCAGAGTTTCTGTTGAAGCTTCCAGATTGAGCTTGTTGGTGGTTGTTATTCTGAGACATTCCACTTCTGCATTCTCTAGCAAAGTGTCCCTTTTGATGGCATTTGTAACATTCCACCTTGGACTTGTCAAATCCTGCTCCATCTTCTCTTCTTTGGGAGAAGTTGTTCCTCCCAGTTCTTTTGATGAACTTTTTAACTCTCATGGAGAGCATGGCCATCTGCCATTTAATATCCATCTCTTCAAGATCATCTGGATTGAGTTGTTCCAAGTCATCATTAATGAGAGAAGAGTTTCCATGACTTGCCAGAAAGGCCTCAAACACAGTTTCAGTGCCTTTCTCTTGGTTTGTTCCATTGGCAGGACTAACTGATTCAAGGTTGGAAGTAGAATCAGTTGATGCTGAAAGGAGTGCAGCATTGTGAACATACCCAGAAGGCCTCTTTTTAGCCTCTATCTCATATTCAAAAACTCTTAGATCATTATAAAGATCATCA
Source organism: Arctium minus (assembly GCA_954870635.1). NCBI lineage: Eukaryota > Viridiplantae > Streptophyta > Magnoliopsida > Asterales > Asteraceae > Arctium > Arctium minus. The sequence continues at coordinate 82,699,184 of OX941080.1, read as the reverse complement.
AGTTCCTTTTCTTCCAGTTGATCATTCTGTCTGAAAGACACAGTATACATGGTCCATTCATCACTCAAGGACCTTAGAAACTTTCTGTTCAGATCATCTTGATCAATTTGTACTCCCACTGTATCTAGTTCACCAATAAGTTTGTTGAACCTGTCAAAAGTTTGAGTCATGGACTCATTCTTGGTTGACATAAAGTTCTCATATTGTTGTTTCAGAATGGCTTTCTGATTTCTCTTGGTACTTTTGGTACCAGAGAATCTCTTCTCCAGAGCATTCCAGAGCATCTCTGCATCAGTGCAGTTACAGAACTGATGTTGATATTCATTGGGAATAGCCAAGAGCAAGGTGCTCAAGGCTTTCATCTCTGTCTGTCTGATCTTTCTTTCTGCATCAGTTTTTGGTGGAGTTCTCTTTCCATCTGCACCAATCTTTCCTGCTTCAGAAGGACCATTCTCTATGATGTCCCACATAGAATAGTCAGTAAGGAGTATGTACTGCTTGATTCTGATCTTCCACATATCAAATTCATTGGGTCTAAGCATTGGAACCTTTGAGACCAAAGTACTTCTTGATTCTGCAAGATTTTCCATGATGAATAGTTGTTTCTTAGAAATCAGGCTCTGATACCACTTGTCAGGATCGAATTCTCAACAAGAATTAATTCTCAGAAACAATATCAAAGAAGTTTGCGGAATAACACTTTGATATTCAATGAAACAGTAAATCAACACAGAAAATATGAATAACAAACTGTAAGCTTTTATTGAATGCTTTGAAGTTACAAGATTACTCACTCAACCTCAATATTGATGAACAGGCTCACCAATACGAATGTACTTCTCTAGAATTAGGATCTATGCCTTGAGGTTGTTTTTCTCTAAAAGAATGAAAAACAAAAGTTATCTAACTATTCTAAACAATACAATATATATACTGAATACAAAGATAATTACAATAAATAAAATATCTTCAGTATATCTTCTATGTATATCTCTAAGCTTCCATGTATATCCTTTCATACGAATTTTCATCATATAAGCAGTATTAATCTTCAGCAGCATTAACTTCCTTCTAGCAGCATTAACTACTAAGCAGTACTAACCACTAGCAGTACTAACTAGCTAAGCAGTACTAACTTTGTTCAAGCAGCACTAACTTTGACTAGCAGTAGTAACACTCAGCAGTATTAACCTTTAAGTCTTCTAGCAGTATTAACTCTGAACTAGCAGCATTAACCATACTTGAGTTTTTCTTCAGTTCCCAACAAACAATCTCCCCAAAACTTTCACAAAAACTCTTTCAGACTTTGGAAAGAAATTATCTTCAGAATTAGCTCAACTTGCTTCAGCAAATAATCTTCAAAGAAAATTTCAGTGAAATCAGCACATCTTTAAACATCTTTGTCTTTGCTTGAATAATCTTTCAAACTCTCAAACTTTGAACTTTATCGTCTTCAATTCTTTAATCTTTGAAATTTCTGACACTGACATTTTTTTAAATCATCTCCCCCTTTTTGATGAATAGAGCATTAGTATCATCAAAAATTGCATCAAGAAATGTCTTTGACCATTCTGATTTGTCCAAGAGCCTCTGATTCTTTACGGATTCGAACACTGTATTCATCCAGATCTTTTCAAATCTAGATAAAATAGGAATGTAACACCTGAATCAACAAATGAATCAGTTAAAATGCCTGTCAGTAACACAAAGTCACTGTGTGTAACAAATACACAATATAAAGGAGCTTTTTGATGTTCACTCCCCCAGGGCTTCCATCCAATCATCGAAACACCACAAAGGCAATTTCTATGAATGTTATGACAAGAAAAACAAATTTTCTTGTGTGTTCGTGCATGTCTAAAAAGAATTAAGCACAGATGATTGCTTTTAAGGCTCAAAATTGTGTAAAACACCGAGACAACAGTAGTATAACACAAACTCAATTTGCATGATTGAAGTGCGAAGGTGAGGCAGACTTCCTTCTTTTTTCATTATCCAGATTTTCCAAATGAAAATCAAATAGATTATATGCTGCGTCCTCAGAAAAATATGAAACATTTTCTTTTGAAGAAGAAAATGAGTAGCTGGTGGGGTATTGTCAAGAATTGGCATGGGCTAATTGCCTGTTTCAATAATGTTCACCAAGAAGTGTGAAACAATAGTAATGTGACTGCCCGTCTCAGAAAGTAGTTGGTGCAGAGCTTGATATTCTTTTACTCTAATCTCACACCCTCTTTCTTTTTAATCAATGAGCTCACTTCTAACCAAACTCTCCTTTACATTTTACCTCTTCACACAACCCACACTCATTTCTTTTTGACACCTCACACTCAATCACTATGGATTAACTTCTCGGGTAGGAAACACTAGTTAACGTGAATCCATAGAAGTTCATTTAAGTCCTAGCACAAAGAACCCATGTTTTCCTTAAATAGCATGATGTTGCTCAATATGATTTAACTTGAACAGTTAAAGCTCAAATACAAATGTCAGATGTATGTATATTGAATTAATGAACATGAATGCAAGAGACTTGTTTGAAAATCTGACATTGTATGAAAATGATCAGAAATGAAATGAGATAACAAATAAGGCTTATGGTCAAAAATAATAGATATTGTCTATATGAACAAAATACAGACATTCTTGAAATGAACGCTTTGAAATGAAATTACGCTGGAAATTCTTTGAAGTATAAGTGGGGTGTCTTACCATCGAAAAAATATGTTTCAATATGAGACATGGTAAGAACAATTTGAACAAGAAATCAAACCAATGTATGTGAATACTTGAAAGTATATAGAAAAGACAATACGCAAGTAATTATTTGGAAACACACGGTTTGTATCACAATTAAGCACAAAAATAACGAAAACATTTAAAATCACACTTCCAATTCATGAAATCTGTTTAAGAATCAGGAAGTGGTTTGAACATTTAAGAAAATGTTTTCTATGATTGAAAGTCGTCCTTGTTTCAACCATATATGAGATTAAGATAAGAAATTTAACCTTTTCGTTCAGTATTAAATTTCCTGAAGTCAGCTGAAGTCATAAAAAAAATATGATCTTGATATCTTCTCCCATTCTGCACAAGTCTCAAAGTCTAGTCAAAACAACTTTATTCACAGAATTTATTCAAAAATTAAAAGACATAAAGCAGTAAAACGTTAAGTGTACGAGTTCTGATCTAAAATAATCAGAAATCATAGTCTTACTCTTTTGATTTTTAAACTCCCCCTAAATTCATGCATCACAAAAAATATTTGTCAGTTAAGTAAAATGCAGAAATTAGATATGCTCCCCCTCAGAAAAATAATGATCAACTTTAATCTTCTCTTACTCCCCCTGAGATCATGAACAACATGTTAAAGTGCATATATCTTTTCAGAATTAATGATAAAGAAATGATGAAAATTACAATAAAAGAAACTTTAATAGGTAATGACTTATTAGACTTTAAGATTTAGCGTACCAAGCTTAGATACAAGAAAAATGAATCTCTTTTCATCTAATGCTTTGGTAAACAAATCTGCAAGTTGATAATCAGTACCTGGTGCCTAACATCAACACTTTTACCCGAAGGATCAATGCTAATCTTAGTACCTGGTGCCATTGGGGTTCCAATCGGTTTACAATTTTCCATTTTAAACATCCGAAGAATATCTAAAATGTACTTAGATTGATTGATGAAAATCCCCGTTTTAAACTGTTTTACTTGTAATCCGAGAAAGAAATTCATCTCTCCCATCATACTCATTTGAAAACGTGACACCATGAGGTTTGAAAAATTCTTACAGAATTTAGGATTAGTAGAGCCAAAAATAATATCATCAACATATATTTGAATTAAAATGATATTGGATTTTTCCTTTTTAATGAATAAAGTAGTATCAACCGAACCTTTCGTAAAATCGGACTTGACCAAGAAGTTAGATAAGACATCATACCAGGCGCAAGGGGCTTGTTTAAGTCCATAAAGTGCTTTGTCGAGTATATATACATGATTCGGTTTCTCTTTACTGTCAAAGCCCTCTGGCTGCGAGACGTAGACCTCCTCTTTGAGAATGTCATTTAGAAACGCTGTCTTCATGTCCATTTGATAGACAGTGAAGTTCTTATGGGCTGCGTAAGCGAGGAACATCCGAATTGCCTCGATACGTGCCACTGGAGCATAGGTCTCGTCGTAGTCGATGCCTTCCTCTTGCCTATATCCCTTGGAAACAAGTCTAGCTTTATTCCGGATTACGATACCATCTTCATCCTTCTTGTTTTTGAATACCCATTTAGTTCCTATCACGGTCTGTCCTTCTGGTTTTGGAACTAATCTCCACACCTTCAGGGCTTCAAACTGGTTTAATTCTTCTTGCATGGCAGACACCCAATCCGAATCAGCAAAAGCTTCTGATACTCGAGTAGGCTCTATCTTGCTAAGGAATGAGTCATGCATACATTGATTCAAAGTTGCTGACCTAGTTTGCACCAGCTTGTTTAGATCTCCAATAATTTGGTGTAGAGGGTGCTCTTTGGATTGATCATGAGAATCATCTAAATATCCACTTTCAGGAAGAGGAGTAGATAAAGATTGATCATGAGAATCATCTAAATATCCACTTTCAGGTTTTTCTTGTACATCTCTTGTTGGGGGGTACGGTTGAAGTATTAGATATAGAAGTCACAGTTGGAACAACAGATTCTAGCTGTTGAATACACTGTTTTACAACCAACTGATTTAGATACTTCTGGTTCAGCAATGTTTTCTACAACATTAGCCGTAGGATTATTTATCTGAATTTGAGTTTCTGACTGAACTGGGGAATCACGTTCAGTTATGACTTCTGAAGTGACTGGATGTTGACAGCTTGTATCTTCAGACATGTCAGTCACAACAGATGTAGGCAATTTAGACCCTAGAAACTCATCATAAAAGAATTCACATAGTAAATCTAAATCAGATACAGGTTCTGAACTGATGTGCCCAGAAGCTAACACGCCTGTTATCACGGGTTCTGGACTGAGTTGTTCAGAAGCCATTTCTTCATCGAATGTAACATTGACGCTTTCAATTACAATCTTTGAATTCTTCAGATAAACACGATATGCTGCAGATGTTGAAGAATAACCAATGAAGATGCCATCGTCCGCCTTAGCACTGAACTTGTTCAGACTCTCTCTGTCATTCAATACAAAACACTTACAACCAAAAACATGAAAATATTTAATGGTTGTTGTTTGGTTGTTGATCAAAGCATTCGGAGTCTTTTGAAATCTGCGGTGTATCATGGACCGATTCTGAGTGTAGCATGCAGTTGACACAGCTTCTGCCCACAGAAATAGAGGTAAGTCTAATTGGCTAAGCATAGTGCGAGCAGCCTCGACTAGCGTCCGATTTCGCCCTTCGACTACTCCATTCTATTCAGGTGTACGTGCAGCAGAGTATTGAAGTGATATCCCGACCGAAACGAGATATTCTTAAACTGTTTTGTTCTTGAACTCTGTGCCGTTTTCAGTTCTAAGAAGCTTGACTTGTTTCTGCATATTCACTTGGGTTGTCTTCAAAAATGTAATGAGAACTTCGGGCGTCTCATCTTTTTAACGTAGAAATTTGACCCACGTGTATCTTGAATAATCGTCCTCAATAACCAACACGTGTTTCTTTCCGCCTAAGCTTTGTGTTCGCATCGGACCACAGAGATCCATATGCAACAACTCTAGTGGAGAACTGGTGCTTGGTTCAGGCTTCGGTTTATGTGCGGCTCTCTTCATCTTACCCTTTTCACATGTTGCACATAAGTGTTCTTTCTCATACTTCAGCTCAGGAAGTCCTTTTACTAACTTGTCTTTGACCAGCTTGTTGATATAACGAAAATTCAGATGTGATAGACGTCGGTGCCAAAGCCAACTTTGCTGCATTGAGGCTTTTGTCAGTAAGCAAACCTGATTGTCATTCTGAACCTTTGCAAGATTGATGGTGTAGAGATTTGTCTTTCGATTGCCGACTAAGAGTTCATTGTCATCTTCAGTACGAACCGAACATCTCTTAGCTTTGAAATTTACCTCTAACCCTTTGTCGCAGAATTGACCAATACTAAACAGGTTGTGCCCTAAGCCTTCGACATACTCACCTTCTTAATCGTTATGTTGTCTTAAATAATGTCACCATATCCTAAGATTGGTGAAAACCGGTCGTTCCCAAATCGCACATTTCCACTGAATTTTTCTGTGTAATTAGACAATAAAGCTTTCTGCCCGGTCATATGCTTGGAACAGCCGCTATCCAAGTACCACATATGTCGGGTCTACAAGAGAAATCAGGAAACAATAGGTTTAGGTACCCATTTAAAAACGGGTCCTAACAGATTAGCACATGATTTTGGCATCCATTTGAATATGGATCCTCTTTTCTTTTGAAAACTTTTGATGTAGAAGAATAAACATGATATGCACCAAACCAATCATTAGAAGTATGATGATAAGCAGAATCATTCCATCTATAAGTATAAGATTTTAGTAGTAGTAGGAGATAATTGGAATAATTGCTTTATTGAATATCGCTTGTAAGAAGTTACAAGGTTTTTATTATTTGAAGCAACTTGACCAACTACGTCATGAACACTACTATCAAATCTATTACAAAAGTTATCAGGAACAGATTCAGCCTTCTCATCACTTTTTCTTTTAGGTTGCCATTCAGTTCGAACTTTCGACCTTTTCTTTCTTATATCTGAAACAAAAGATTTAGATTTATTAGGAAAATCAGATTTCTGAAATTGATTTTTCTTGTGTTTACCAATGTATTTCTGTTTCTGTAATCGATGTTTCTTATGTTTCTTTCCTTGAGCATAGTAATCAGCAGTTACAGAAACTGATTCACCAACCTTTGTTGATGATTCACCTTTGTCATGAACACTCGGTAAAGCTTGTCCATTTATCACAAAAGTAGAATGATTTGGAAGTGGAGCATTAAAGTCAAACATATCAATTTCCTTCATACACCCTTCATCAGAATTTAGGAAATCTGTTAAAGCACATATTTATTGGATTCAAGATCATAATTATCTGAATATAGAAATCTGAAGTTAAAGCTGATAAAGTCGTCTCAACAAATAGTCTAGGGTCCTTTTGTAATAAATAGTCAAAGTCTGTTTACGTATTTTATTTATTAGTTAGTTTTAATTTTAGTTAACTTAGTTTGTTTTTGGGCCAAGCATTGTAAAGCCCATTACCAAGTCTTCAAAGCCCATTAGGCTATTTAAGCCTAAGTATAAATTAAGTTAATTTAGTTGTAATTAGGGTTAGAGAAAAGTTAAGGAAGCTTATTAGAGAAAATCATTATTGAGATAATTGTTGGTGGTGGTGCGCCGTGAAGAACAAGAGGCAGAGAGAAAAAGAGGTTGTTCAAGAAAGCTTGTAATCGATTGAATCGTTTGTTAATCAATATCAGGTTTGCATTATTTGTGTTGATTATATGTTTGCTTGATTGAATGATTACGTACTGGGACACACAATTGGTATCAGAGCAGGTTACAGATTGAATTGAATGAGTTTTTGTTCGGTTCTGTTTTCTGTAAAAGATTCATATTTTTTATTGTGTGATTGTTCATTCAAGTTATTATTGATTGGATTGTGTTTGTTTTATCTAGTATAGTGTTTGGGTATTGGTTGATTTGAATATTGCATCGTTTTTGTTTATAAAAGTGATGATTTTTGTTTTCTGGGTTCGGTTCTGAGTCGACTCTGTGTCTTAAATCAAATCCTTCATAAAGGGGTTTTTATTGAAATTAACTGATTGCAATCTGTTCTAGTTGGTTATTTGATTGTTTTGGCAAAGTTTGGTTGTTCAATTTTGAGTTTTGATTTGTTTTCTGGGCTGATTTAAGTTTCTGGGTCGATACTGTATCAAGAACATTCCGGTCGAACATATCGGTCTTTGTTTCTATCGGTCTAAGTCCACTTCCGGTCGAATACCTTTTTATCGGTCTATAGCATTCGACCGGTACACTCATAGTTCACTCCGGTCAAAGCCAATCCCGGTCTTACATATTATCGGTCGAAGCATAGTGTCGGTCGAGTAACACCGGTCTAAGCACTATCGGTCAAATCATTCGACCGGACTTTACAAGTCCTCGGTCGAACACTATCGGTCAAATCACTCGACCGGACTTTACAAGTCCCCGGTCGAACACTATCGGTCAAATCACTCGACCGGACTTTACAAGTCCCCGGTCGAACACTATTTTGGTCAAATCACTCGACCGGACTTTACAAGTTCCCGGTCTTCTCAATACCGGTCGGGATATCACATCAATACTCTGCTGCTCGCACGCCTCAACAGAACGGAGTCGTCGAAAGGCGAAATCGTACACTTGTCGAGGCCGCTCGGACAATGCTCAGCCAATCTGACTTACCTTTATTTTTGTGGGCTGAAGCTGTATCGATTGCATGTCACACTCAGAATCGCTCCATGATACACCGCCGATTTAAGAAGACTCCGTATTTGATGATCAACAACCGCACACCAACCATTAAATATTTTCATGTTTTTGGTTGTACGTGTTATGTTCTAAACGACCGAGAGAATCGGAACAAGTTCAGTGCTAAGGCTGATGAAGGCATCTTTGTTGGTTATTCATCTACATCGTCTGCATATCGTGTTTATTTGAAGAAGTCGAAGACTGTGATCGAGAGCGTTAATGTTACATTTGATGAGAAAATGGCTTCTGAGCACATCAGTTCAGAACCCGTCATTACCGGAGTATTAGCTTCTGGACCAACCAGTCCAGGACCTGCACCTCAAGAGATCAAATCAGATGGCGCTTCGTCGTCTACTTCTAATTTATCTGATTTGGATTTATTATTTGAACTGTTTTATGATGAATTTCTTGGTTCTAAATTGCCTAACTCTGTTGTGGTTGACAGGATAGAAGACTCGATGACTTCTCATCCAACCACTTCCGATATCTCTACTGAATTTCGTTCCCGTATTCAGCAAGAAGTTCCAGTTCAAAAGCCTACTCCGACAGTTGAAGTTGTGACAAACAATGCCGAGACAGAAGTAGCTGATTCCGTAGGATGTACTATAAGGACTGATCAACAGATTGACCAAGTTGTACCTACTGCTATTTCTGCAACAACTACTTCAACTGAAGCCCCCGTTAATTCTGAACCATCTGAAGGAGATACCAGTAGATTCCTAGATGCTGACAATGATCAACATGCATCTAATCCACTCCCTCATGAACATAAGTGGACCAAAGAGCACCCGATACATCAAATAATTGGAGATATTTCTGCACCGGTGCAAACTAGGTCTGCAACATCAAATCTATGTATGTATGAATCCTTTCTGAGCAAGATCAAGCCTACACGCGTATCTGAGGCCCTTGCAGATTCAGATTGGGTAACTGCGATGCAAGATGAGCTGAATCAGTTTGAAGCACTGAAAGTCTGGAGACTCGTACCCAAACCGCAAGGTAAAACCATTATTGGTACGAAATGGGTGTTCAAAAACAAGAAAGATGAAGATGGCACCGTTATCCGAAACAAAGCACGACTTTTCGCCAAGGGATATAGGCAAGAGGAAGGGATAGACTACGATGAGACTTATGCTCCAGTGGCACGTATAGAGGCAATTCGGATGTTCTTAGCCTACGCAACCCACAAGAACTTCACCGTCTATCAAATGGACGTGAAGACAGCTTTTCTGAATGGAGTACTCAAGGAAGAAGTCTACGTCTCACAGCCAGAAGGGTTTGTAAATCCAGATAAGCCGAACCATGTCTACATCTTGGATAAAGCTCTTTATGGACTGAAACAAGCTCCTCGCGCCTGGTATGATATTCTATCTCAATTCTTGGTTAAGTTGAGTTTCTCAAAAGGTACGGTTGATACCACTCTTTTCATTAAAAAGGATAAAGGCGATATCATTCTTATTCAAATATATATGGATGATATTATTTTTGGTTCTACAAATCCTAAGTACTGTAGGAACTTTGCAAACCTTATGGTGTCTCGTTTTCAAATGAGCATGATGGGAGAGATGAATTTCTTTCTCGGATTGCAAGTCAAACAATTTTCAACGGGGATCTTTATCAATCAATCTAAATACATTATGGATATTCTTCGGAAGTTCAAAATGGAAAATTGTAAACCGATTGGTACCCCGATGGCACCTGGTACTAAGATTGGCACCGATCTTTCGGGAAAGGCTGTTGATGTTAGGACTTATAGAGAGATGATAGGTTCCTTAATGTATCTCATTTCAAGTAGGCCGGATATAATGTTTTCTACATGCTTATGTGCTAGATATCAGGCCAATCCTAAAGAATCCCATTTGTCTGCCGTAAAGCGGATTTTCAGGTATCTGAAGGGGACTGCAGATCTTGGTCTGTGGTATCCTAAGGATACAAGCTTTGAACTAACATCTTATTCAGACGCAGATCATGCTGGTTGCATGTTAGACAGGAAAAGCACCTCGGGTCATATCCAATTTCTCGAAGATAAACTCGTTAGTTGGGCTTCAAAGAAGCAATTATGTGTCTCCGCATCAACGGCCGAAGCAGAATATGTAGCTGCTGCTAGCTGCTGTTCTCAGGTTCTGTGGATGAGAACACAACTGTGAGACTATGGATTTAATTTCAATAGAATCCCGATCTATTGTGATTCGAAGAGCGCTATTGCGATTACCGCTAACCCTATTCAGCATACTAAGACCAAACACATAGATGTCCGGTATCATTTTATAAAAGATAATGTAGAAAAGGGGACAATTGAACTTTACTTTGTAAAAACCGATTATCAGCTTGCAGATTTGTTTACCAAACCTATAGACGAAAAGAGATTTAATTTTCTTGTCTCAAGACTTGGTATGCTAAATCTTAAGACCTAATCGGTAGTTACCTATTAAAGTTTCTTATTATATCTCTTTATCATTTCTTTATTATTATTTCCGCATGATACCTGCTCTTTAACAGTTTGTTCATGATCTTAGAGGGAGTGTGAGAAGTGTCTTATAGATGATCAATGTTAGTTTGAGGGGGAGCATATTTAAATGCATTGTGCTTACTGATAATGGTTAGTGATGCATGATTCTAGGGGGAGCATACAAGTAAAGAGTATGGCTATGACTTCTGATTATTTATGATCAGAACTCGTACATTAATTGTTTTACTGCTTTATGTCATTTCAATTTCAGTGAATAAAGTTACTTTGACTAGACTTTTAGACTTTTGTAGGTTGAGAGATGCTTCAAAGATCATATCTTTATGACTTTAAGCTTGACTTCGTGAGATGTAAGACTGCACTCAAAAGGTATAATTCCTTATCTTCATCTCATTTATGGTTGAAAGAAGGACAACTTTCCATCATAAGAAAACATGTTCTTAAATGTTCAAACCACTTCCCGATTCTCAAACAGATTTCTTGAATTGGAAGTGTGATTTTAAATGTTTTCTGATTCATCATTGAGTTTTAACTGTTCAAGTTAAATCATCCGAGCATCATATGCTTCATAGGAAAACATGGGATCAATGTGCTAGGACTTATCTGAACTTCTATGGATTCACGTTAACCAGTGTTTCCTACCCAAGAAGTTAATCCTTTAGTGATTAAATGTGAGGAGTCAACAGAAATGTGTGTGGGATGTGTGATGAGAGAATATGTCAAAAGAGAGTTCGGTTAGCTGTGAGCTTAAAGATTAAAAGAAAGAGGGTGAGAGATCAGAGTAAAAGAATATCAAACTCTGCACCAACTACTTTCTGAGCCGGGCAGCCACATTTCTAATGCTTCACAATTCTTGGTGAACATTACTGAAACAGGCAACTAGCCCATGCCAACTCTTGACTTTACCCCACCAGCCACTAATTTTCTTCTCAACAAGAAAATGTTTCATTTTCAAAGGGGACGCAGCACATATGCTATCTGATTTTCATTTGGAAAATCTGGATATTGAAAAGAAGGAAGTCTGCCCCACCTTCACACTTCGTTTATGCACATTGAGTCTGTGTTTCACTACTTGTCTCGGTGGTTTACACTTTTTTAGCCTTATAAGCAAACATCATATGCTTTATTTCTTTCTATCACTTGCACGAACACACAAAGAATTTGTTTATTTGTCATAAACGTTCATAGAAATTGCCTTTGTGGTGTTTCGATGATTGAATGGAAGCCCTGGGGGAGTGAACATCACAAAAGCTCTTTTATATCGTGTATTCGTTACACACAGTGACTTTGTGTTACTGACAGGCATTTTTAACTGTTTCATTTCTTTCCAAAAGATAGTCTCATCGATTGGGGAGATTGCTACGTTCTGAAGACAAAGAGGAAGATTACATTTTCTGAGCTTAAAGAATGATCTTGATCCAAAGGGGGAGATTGTTAAAGCACATATTTATTGGATTCAAGATCATAATTATCTGAAGATGGAAATCTGAAGTTAAAGCTGATAAAGTCGTCTCAACAAATAGTCTAGGGTCCTTTGGTAATAAATAGTCAAAGTCTGTTTACGTATTTTATTTATTAGTTAGTTTTAATTTTAGTTAACTTAGTTTGTTTTTGGGCCAAGCATTGTAAAGCCCATTACCAAGTCTTCAAAGCCCATTAGGCTATTTAAGCCTAAGTATAAATTAAGTTAATTTAGTTGTAATTAGGGTTAGAGAAAAGTTAAGGAATCTTATTAGAGAAAATCATTATTGAGATAATTGTTGGTGGTGGTGCGCCGTGAAGAACAAGAGGCAAAGAGAAAAAGAGGTTGTTCAAGAAAGCTTGTAATCGATTGAATCGTTTGTTAATCAATATCAGGTTTGCATTATTTGTGTTGATTATATGTTTGCTGGATTGAATGATTACGTATTGGGACACACAAAATCATTTGCAGACTCAAATAAATCATCAAAATCAGTCTCAAAAGTTTGAAGTACTTTAGAAGATGGAGGACACTTTTTAGATTTATAATGAAAATATGTGTTCTTCAACACTGTAAAAAATACATCTTGTGTTAAATCATTCAAAATTCTTTCATCAGAGAAAATATTTTCTAACTCAATTATTTTGCTTTCTAAGACGAGTGGAGGTACATAAGTTTTAGCTTGAACAGGCTTTGCCTCCATCTCAGTAGAAGAATAACTAGCAAAATAATCATTTGAAAGAAATTTTGATGTTTTAGAAATATAACTATCATTCAGTCTTTCATAACAGAATGGTAGTTGCATTTTCTTTAAGTTCATTCTTTTCTCATCTTCTTTGTCCTCAAATTCTTTTGATGATTTGGTGATAAATTTGGGTTTTAAATGAGGATGTTTATCAGCAGCATACATAAAATTTGCATTATATAATGCTGGCTGTTTTCTGATAGCTTTTTCTAGGTAATGAAGATTATCATAACCTAGTCCCCATTTTTCTTTAACATCAACTTCTTCATCAGGTGTATTCAGGAAAATAGTTTGATCTGTTTGGCCTCTAAGATATAATTTTGCTTCCAAACCATTTACCTTGTTCTCTAAAATCTTGTTCTCAACCTGCAGTTTAAATGCTTTTAGTACACAATGTTGTTTTTCAGAATTAGACTTAGACAATTGTTTTTCAATATCAGATATCTTACTTTCAAAACAAACTTTTTCATTTTTAAAATCAAGAGCAGATTTGCGTAGAGAATCAATTAAATCTTTGTTCCCAATAACTGATTTATTAAGTTCAAAGATCTATTGATTTCTCCTAGCAACTATGTATTTTTCCTTTTTCAGTTTGGTTTGAAGGTCATTAAGTTCGACCATCATGGCTTCCATTTTGGTCATGAAATCATTTTCAGTTAAGTTCATTACCTCATCAACAGTCTCATCATCAGAATCAATATCTTTCTCCTCTTTTCGCATCAAGCATAAATGAGTAGTCTCTTCTTGTTCTTCTTCCTCATCAGAATGATCCAACCAGTATTCGTCTTCTGCCATTAATGCCTTGCCTGCCTCCTGTTGCTTGGCCAATAGCAATTTGTTCTGATAGTATTCCGAGTTGTGAATTTTTGGCTTCCGACATTCTTTTGCATAATGTCCGATATTGCCACAGTTGTAGCACTTGATCAGATCATTAGTTTTCCTTTCAGTACTAGTGTAGTCATTCACAAACCTTTTCTTTTCTTCCGGCTTCTTCTCAACATTTCTATTTCCTTCAATTCTTTCTCTATGCTCGTGGTTCTTTGAGCTTAATGAAGAGTACCTCTGAGAATTTGATCCCGGATTTTTGTAGAACTTTTCCTGGAATGCTCGGGTCTGTAACAACATTGCTTGTTTAAGACTCTCTCCATCATCTCCATCAGATTCAGATTCTGATTCAGAACTAATAATGACTTTCTTCTTCTTCTTCTTTTCTTTCTTTTCTTTCTCTTTTTCTCCAGCCACAAGTGCAATGGGATCAGTAACCTTTTCAAATTTCTTCTTCTCACTTCTTTTCTCTTCCACCTCTTCTTCGTTCTGTCGTATCGTCTCATACACCTCATGCAACGGAATGTCATTTAGATCCTTCATTTGTTTCATTCAGCGAGTGTGCTTTTTCCATTCCGGTTGCAAGATGCTAAGAAACTTGACGTTGTTCTCTATTTGATCCTTCTTGACCTTGTTCTTTGAGAGTTCATTCAGGAGTAGAACCAATCTTTCATAAGTCTCTTCCAAGCTTTCATTGTCTTTCGCTGTGAACTCTTCGTAGCTGTTGATACAGTTAGTTACTTTCACTTGGTTCCCAGCCTTTGAACCCATCATCATCTTCTGAAGTTGGTCCCACATAGATTTGGCACTTTCCTTGTAGCTGTCTATTTTCACATATATCTCTTTAGTCATGCTTTGTAAAAGCAAAGATCTGGCTTGTTTATCAGCATCAAACCGTTTCTTCTGATCTTCAGTAAATTGGGCATACTCTTTATTCACTCTCCTTGTGTTCTGAACTCCATCTGAGTCATAACCTTCAGCAGGAATCTCCTCACTAGGAACTTTCGTTGGTCCTTTTGTAATAGACAAAAGAATGTTTTCTCCGTTGACATGACGGTCCACAAAGTCAAGGAATTTGTCTTTCCACTACTCGTATTCCCCTTTAAACAACACTGGGGGCTTGACATCAGTTCCAATCGAGAGAGCGTCTTTGGAAGTCATCTTGTTTGAAAAATATATGCAATAAGAAACTTGAAATTGACCGTTAGTCCAAATGAAATCACAAACAAAAAAAATTTGACTAAGTAATAAAACTCGCAAAACACTATAGAAACTTGAAACTCGTAGAAACTTGAAACTCGCAAGTCACTATTTACTGAAAAACTCACAGGCTTAAGCTTGCGTGTTTGTAAAACTCGCACGCAAAGGTTTCCGTGTTTTGGCAAACTCGCAGACCAAAAGAAATAATCGTTGAAACTCGCAGATAGAGACGTGCGTGTTCCCTGAACTCGCAAAGAACTACTTGCGCTTTTGAACAAACTCGCAGATCACTATTCCTCAGAAACTCGCAAACTTAGACTTGCGCGTTTTGAGAACTCGCTAAGTTCCACTTGCGCGTTTCAACACTTAGAAACTTTTTCTCAAATTTCAAACTCGCAAACTTTGATCTGCGCGTTTCTAGAACTCGCAGATAACCCTCTGCGCGTTTCTGGCCAATATCAATATCCTTCAAATTGAGCGTTCTTCCAGATGAAGTTTGCGCGTTTCACATATCTTGCGCGTTCTTGAAGAACTTGCGCGTTTGATGAATCTTGCGTGTTCTTGAAGTTTTTCAAACAAAAACTAAGTCTCTTTCACTGATTTCGATCCAATACTTGTCCAATTGACTTGAAACTTTGTAGGGATGGTCGATTTCAATACTCTAACAGGTTACAATACAAGAATTACAAAAACAAACTCCAATTGCAAAAATTTTGATGCGATTTATAGGGCTCAAGAACTCGTGACTCAAAACTCAACAAAAATCAGAAATTCGTGAAAATTACAGTGCAATTCGTGAAATTACCTATACAAACTCGATAGATCAAACTCAGCAAACAAAACCTAATCGATTACAACTAGAAATTCGCACTAGAACTCAGAATTTGATTTTACTTCGTCGAACACATAGTCGAACACTTTTCTTGATTTGATTTCGATTGGAGTAGGCTTTGATACCAATTGTTAGTCCTGTTCTAGTTTCTAATCACACAAAACAATTCAATTCAACAAACATAATTTAGATTCAAACCTGTTTTGATTTATTCACAAAGAACGATTACAAAACTCTCTCTCTTTTGCTCTCTTTCTCTCTCTAACTTGATACAATACGTTCAACTTCTGATTCTTACCAAACAAACTAACCCTCTAGCCATATAACTACTAACAAGAAAGTAATATACAAGGGATTTGAGTTTGACTTTATTACAAAATAACTTTGACTTTCACTTAGAGTTGACTATCTCAGTTTTGACATTCTTGAACTTTGACTTCAGTCTTCATGATCATGTATCCAACATATTTCTGCTCTAACACAAATGTTGATGAAGAACAACAAATGTCTTCTAAAGAAGAAGGAGAACCAGAGACACATATGGAAGAGACTTCAGAGCCATTATCACCATCTCTGGAAAATTCCACAGAGCATGTGCACAGCACAACAGAGATACCTCACCCTGACATATCTAAAACTCAAACACCTCCACATGTTCATGCTCCTATCACAAGATGAACAAAGGATCATCCTCATGATCAAATCATAGGTTCTCCCTCTGATGGTGTAAAGACAAGATCTACAACAATCAATGAATGTTTTTTTGCAAATCTCTTAAGCTTCATTGAACCAAAGAAGGTAAATGAAGCTCTTGAAGATCCAAATTGGATTAATGTTATGCAAGATAAACTTCAAGAATTTGAAATAAACAAAGTCTGGACCCTGGTTCCTCTTCCCAAAGAAAATTTGCAATTGGAACCAAATGGGTATTCAGAAAAAATAAAAAGGATGAAGATGGAATCATAATCAGAAACAAAGCCAGATTGGTTGCTAAAGGATATTGTCAGGAAGAAGGAATTGATTATGATGAAACCTTTGCACCTGTAGCTAGGTTAGAAGCAATCAAAATCTTCTTAGCCTATGATGCACACAAAGGATTCAAAGTATATCAAATTGATGTTAAATCTGTCTTTCTTAATGGAAAACTTCATGAAGAAGTATATGTCCAGCAACCACCAGCCTTTGAAAGTTCAGAGTTTCTAGACCGTGTCTATTACCTTGATAAAGCTCTGTATGGCCTTAAACAAGCACCCAGATCCTAGTATGCAACTCTGTCCAATTTTCTGATTGAAAATGATTTTTGAAAAAGGAACTCTATGTTGATGATATTATTTTGGGTCTACTAACCAAAAGTATTGTGACAAGTTTTCAAAGCTGATGAAAAGTGAATTTGAAATGAATCTTATGGGAGAACAAACCTTCTTCTTAGGACTACAAGTAAAACAAATTTTAGAGGGCACATTCATAAATCAAGCTAAATATATCTCTGACATTCTGAAAAAGTACAAGCTAAATGATTCAACTCCAATGAAAACTCCTATTGCCACTGGAATTAGACTTGACTCTGATCCCTCTGGTAAACCAGTGGATGTCAAGAACTACAGAGGCATGATAGGGTCACTCTTATACTTAACTGCTAGCAGACCTGATATAATGTTTGCAACCAGTCTCTGTGCTAGATATCAAGCTAATTCTAAGGAATCACACTTATTTGCTGTCAAATGGGTGTTTAGATATCTCAGAGGCACACCATCTTTTAGCCTCTAGTATCCAAAGTACTCTGGTTTTGAATTAACTGCTAGCAAACCTGATATAATGTTTGCAACCAGTCTCTGTGCTAGATATCAAGCTAATTCAAAGGAATCACACTTATTTGTTGTCAAATGGGTGTTTAGATATATTAGAGGCACACCATCTTTTGGCCTCTAGTATCCAAAGTACTATGGTTTTGAATTAACTGCCTACACTATTGCAGATCATGCAGGATGCAAATTAGATATGAAAAGTACCTCTGGATGTTGTCAACTTCTGGGAAATAAGTTAGTGAGTTGGCCATCGAAGAAGCAAAATTGTTTGTCAACCTCTACAACATAAGCAGAATATGTTGCTGCTGCTAGTTGTTGTTCGCAAGTCATATCGATGAAAACTCAACTCAAAGACTATGGTCTTGAGTTTGACAAAATTCCCATTCTATGTGACTCCAGAACTACCATTGCCATCTCTGCTAATCCAGTACAACATTCCAAGACCAAAACATATTGATGTTAGGTATCATTTCCTTAAGGATCATGTTGAAAAAGACACCATTGAGATGTACTTTGTTCCAACTAATTACCAACTTCTTGATATTTTCACAAAGGCTTTAGATGAATGACGATTGAACTTCTTAATCAGCAAGTTGGGTATGTTAAATATGTCTACCTTATCTAAAGACCAGAGTCTCTGATATCTGACTTCAGAGCCTCTGATATCTTACAGTAGCATATACTGAATATTTGTCAGAACCTCTAATACATCCTTCAGAGTCTCTGCATTTTTATCAAACCATGTTTTCATTACACAAGCACATCTCACATTTGAAAACTCTAAGAACAATTTGAGGGGGAGAAACAAAAGATTGATTTATTTGCTGAGGGGGAGCTAAAAGGAAAGGAAAGGCACTACAGACTAAGATCTGAGCCTCTAAGATATACTTTAGAGCCTCTGTTATCTCATCAGAGGGGCTTCTGCCTAATCACAGGGGAAGATAAGTACTTCACTCCTATTCCAAACTTATCTTTTCAAAATAAAACCAAATTTGTTTACAAACTTTTGAATACACTCCAGAGTATTATTTAGTCTCTGATACTACTCTCCAGAGCCTCTGTTTTGTTATGCTCTGAAGATCTATCAAAGCACTTGATATTTAGTGTTCTTGAGTTTTATTTCTTCAAAATCAAATTTAGGATTTCTCAAAAGTTTTTGAGCTATCAAAAGAAGATTGAATGTTTGAAGCACAATTGTCAAAAATTTCAGAAGCTATGACTATTCATTTCTTTCTCTAAAAAGGTTTTTACACTTGTAAATATTTCTAAAACTGACTTGTGCGGGTTATTTACTTAGGGTGGTTGTCATGTTTAAATATCAACCCCAAAATGACAGTTGTCTGACGTGTGCATCCTTTCACCCTCCCTCTCCACGTGTCCATACATGAGTTGATGGACGATGGAACATTTCTGACATGGGTACTCACAAATGTACCTTCCATAACCTCCTACACACGCCTCACATCCATAAAAACCCCTTTCAAACCCTCTTTTTCTCTTTACGCTCTCAGACTTTCCCTTCCAACTTCATCTTCTTCCTCTAAGCATTCAAATGCTCAAGAACTTCAAACCTGCAACAATGGCTCAGAATCAAAATGGTTCGGATGATTCAAGTAGGATAGTACCAAACCAAGCCCCTGCTTAGTTCGATATCCCTGTTAAAGGAAATAATTTTCATTTGGACCTAACTCCCACCAAGTTTGATGAACAATATCGACCCATACTAGAATTTTTTCGAAACTGTGAACTAAAAGACGCCATTACCAACTTTGATGCTAAAATACCCCTCAACTTTGTTCTAAAATGGTGGTACACTAGTTAGTACAATGAAGAGGCCAATGGGATCGTAGGTTATATGAAGAAGGTGTTTCCATCAGAATTTCACCAACAACCCTTCGCCGTCGTCTCTTTCTTCTAAAAACAAAATGTATGCTCTGTCTCTTGCAAAATTGGCAGTCAATATCAAGCAAACCCTACCCTGCTAGACATAATGTATGTTCTGTTTTTTAACAGAAACATTGACATGGTCGACCTCCTCTACTCTGAACTCTTCACTTCTTTGGATAGGAAAAACAAAGCTTTGGCCAAGAGGAAACCACAGTCTCTGTACTTTTTCCCAAGTTTATTTCATTGGTCATGAGGGGAGCCATGACCAAATTGAGCTCTCAGAGGAAGGACCTAAAACACCACTCTTTGTGATGAACATCTTCAAACCCACAAATGTTCCTCCTTACCTATACGAAAGGAGATTTCCTTAGAGCATGCATAAGTTCATCCCAGAGAACCACCCCACCCTTCTCATTCTTAGTCGTATTGCCCAATCATCAGAACCGATGGTGGGATCCCCAACACATTTAGGATATGAACCAGAGCCTGAGTCAGACAGTGAGGACTCAGAGGCCACTTTGGATGAGCGTAGATGGCAACTAGAGGGTGCCTCTGAAAAGGGAGAATCAGATAGTCCCTCTGCATCTAGTGAAGAGTGTATCTCTACCAGATCAAAGGAGAGTGAGTCAGAGAGTTCCTCTAACAGAGTGAATTCTAAAGCCGAGGGATGTAAGGTAGCAAAAGATGCCCAAAGAGGCACACATGTGCGTTTCAAAACCCCAACCCTCAGTGCAAGCATACAATCTGTCATAGGTGATCCAACACCAAGGTACATTGAAACAAAGGTGCATACCTCGAACCCAACCCCAGCTAACCGCACAGAGGCACTCTTTCCTGCCTTTGATGCTCACAACCAAGGGGACGCCACACTTCTAGATCTGTCCTCTCAAAAGGACTTATCTATTGAAAAGAAAAGTACCCAATCACCTCGGGGAACTCCACCAAAATCCACAAAAAATGATGCCTCTATGGCTCATTCTATAGAGGGCCATTCCCTAGTACTAGAGATCTTCAAAATCTCACGTAGGGATTGCCTAACTCAGAGGCAGTGGAAAGACCTAGTAGCACAAGGGTTGACTTGTCTGGATAACAAGTCTTCCCATCACATCATATTTTCTTCCTTTGAATCTGAGTCAGAGGAAGCTGAACTGATCAGAACACCGGTAGAGAAATACTTTCAAAAAAACTCTCAAGGATCTGGTGAAAGTCTCTTCAGAGGTAACATCCATTCCCCTCTGAAGAAAGGCACCTCTGAACTCGAGGGTGACTTGGACTCATGTGTTGGGTCTAAGGTTCCCTCTCTGAGTTTGTCACCAAAGAAGAGTTAATAATCTTTGGTGATGAAATTAGAGGATCCTTGCATGATCTAAAACTGACTATTGAGAAGACCTCAGAGGCCTCTTCCTCGAACTCTGAAATGGCCAAACTTACTTTAGAGGTCTCTGAGCTAAGGACACAGCTGGATTCCAACAACACCAAATTGGCAGCTTTGGAAACTCTTATCAATGGTCGCTCTGATGAACTATCAAAGGCTCTTTGCTCTGCCAAAGCTGACATCATTAAAGCCATTCTAGAGTTACCTTCTGCCGCACCTTCAACAATTACCCCTGCTGATCTGTGGAATTTCAAGACAGAGATGAAGCAGATGATCTCTGAAGCCATTGTTGACATACCAGTCTCTGCAACTCCTCAAGCTCAAGTCCAACCTCCAAGGACTGCAGAGGACTTAGTCACGAAATCTGACCTTCAAGACTTCTCGAGATAGGTCACTAACGAAATGCTCACTGTCTCTAGTAAAGTTGCGGCCAAATCTGGAGAGACCACAAAGGTTGTCAAGGCATTGCTAGAAGTCCACAATTATAGTGTGTATGACCAAATCAATGAGATACGGCTGGCAGGTAATGATGCCAAGGAGGTAATAGAGACTGCTGTTGTAAAGCTCTACCCTACAAACATGCCACCTCCAGCGGGCAAGGGAAAAAAGGAAGGTTGGTGAAACTTCCTTTGCAGAGGAGGCCTCTAAGAAGGCTATGTTTGAGGACTCTGATGACAAAAATGATGATATGCTCGATGGGTCATCAGGTTCTCAAAAGGGGGAGAATAGATATCAGAACATCAGAACATAGGAAACCAATACCTCTGCTCCCTCCTCCTCTTCTGAACCAAAACAAACCAAGGACAAACTAACTGATGATATCCAGAAGACGATTGTCTAAGAGACTCAAGAGTTTGGCAGAACTGAACCAGAGAGGAATCCCACCTCTGTTGAAGACCATCCTTCAAGCACTCTGCAGATTATAGACCCAGTCATCTTCTTGGCTGCAGCTACTCCTGAGCTACTAGTAGTACCAATCATTATTGCTCTTCCAGAAACTGTTATATCTGCCTCAAACTCAGAGGACCAAATTAAAGAAACTCCTATTGCTGAAGATGATGACACTCAGTTGGTGTACTACTCCAGCACTTCCTTAGAGGATGCATTCTCCTCCCTAAAAGACCTACAGTTGTAATGAGGGATGCATTTGAAGATGATTCAGAAGTAAGTCCATCAGGATTACAAGATAAAGTGCAAGAGTTAACCCAACAAATGGAAACATCAGAGGTTGTCCCTTTTGAAGTAAATGAAGAGAGGGTTAAGAAGATCACTCAGCATATGCAAACCTTGATCAGACCTCCCCAAGCTGAACCTTCAAAACCCAAGTAGTGTGTGATGAATGAATATGTCTTCAAGTACATATACTCAGACATGGAGGACATTACAAGCATTAACAGGCCTCTGAATCCATGGTTAAATGCTCTAACACTCAATCTAGTCAGAAAAATATTCATCAGAGACATGACCCAAGACAGAAGCAAGGTCTACTCTGATGAAGGGATCAGAAGAGTGATGGATGTGAAGATCATACAGTTCTGCTATAATCAGATTCACTACATTGAATATATTGTAGAAATGGCCAACAATGCCATCTACGTGTTCAATGATAATGACTTAGTGAATCTGAATCCATATGATTTGACTCACTTGTATGGGCACTTCTACAATCAAACAGACAAGGAAAAAAAAGTTCAATGTGGATCTAGGAGAAGTAAAGATAGTGATGGAAAAGCATGTTGAGCTGAGATCCATGACAGACTTTGCTATGGAGGTTGGAGTAGATCAACTTTCTGTGACTGCACCAAATGAAGAACTGGAAGGCCTGGAGAACCTTCAGAGTGGAACTAATCTTGTAAAACCACTTGGGCTGGTCTACAGAAATTAAGAGAAAAAGAAAAGATTCTTCAGAGCTAGAAATTCCTTCAAGTACTCTTCTCTAACTCTCAAATACTTCAGAGAGAAGATACTCGAAGCTAGAGGACAACCCAGGTATTCAGAAGAAGCAACACAGAAGCTCATAATGGAGATCAACTTAATGCTTGAATACAGAGATCTCATTATGAAGTTTCATAGAATTTGTAGAGGAGAATACCCTTAGATTAGCTTAATTTTTCAAGATTATGCAATGTATTTGTCCTTTAACGTTAGTGAATTTTGATTTAAAGAGGATGACTTTCTCCTCTATGTCTCAAGTATGCTAGATTAAAATCTTCTCAATTTTTATTTTCAATACTTAGGGGGAGATTTTTAGCCCCATTTCAAAATGTAAAAGTGTTGAAAATATTCTAAGTCCTTTCTACAGGACTTCAAGAGATAGCTACCAGAGACAGCAAGCCTACCTCTGAAGACATTTCAGAGGTAGACACTTCAGCAAAGAAGACATCATAGATAGCTTCATCAAAGGCATTAGATCAGAGCTCTGAAGACATTCTCTCTGAAGTTCCAGCTAAAGAGTTCTACAAGTCTGGATAGAAGCTTAGAAGACACGTCATCAACTATTAAGTTTTACCTTTTAGGTAAAACACTATACACGCATGTCTTTTGTGTCGGGAAAGTACATTGTTCATCTTATAGTCCTATAAATAGTACGTGCACCCCATTGTTCTAAAGTATGCTTTCCCTTAGCTACTTGTATAAAGAAGTACTCTTTTGTACGGTGAATTGTACAAGAAGATTGTGTATGTTTAAACCACTGTAAGAACTAGTATTCACAATTAATCTACGTAATTGAGATTAATATAAGATATATTGGGAGGAAGAATGATTGTATTATCCATAACCTAGAGAGAGAAAGAGTTTCTCTCTCTAGAAAACACTTTACATCTTCAAGGCAATATTGTGAAAGTAAAAGTTACAAACACAATACATACAACCTCCTATTTATACCCCAATCATCCCATGTACAATATTTAGCCCAAACCCATATACTAATGACAAGGCCTTTTAAAAACTAAAATCCCTTTACATCCCTTCTATAAATGGACATAAAATGTCCTAACAACCACCTTTTATGGTGTTCTTGATAATCTACATTATTATCTAGTGAATATTTGACTTGTTCATTATTTATACTTTCGATATATCTTCTTTACTGTGAGTAGGAATCAAACAATATGGTTTAAACAATCTTTGCTTCCGCTATAATTTCATATGTTTGTTTGTTTAAATCATTAAGCAAGAATCTAGGATCCAACACCCAACAACCGTTCCAAAGGGTATCCCAATGCCAGACCACTATCCTCCAAGATGAGATCGTACATCAAGGATAAAAGTATAAGGAGAGCATACAGAACCGAGTTCCAACATGGAAGGTATGGGAAATACAATGTTAGAAGGACTATGTAAATATTTGTGCTTGGGGAACACCGATAGTGATAAGATGTGCAATAAATTTGAAAAGATGTTTCAGAATGTGAAAAAGAAAAACATGTTAAGACGTATAACTAGTGATAATAAGTTGGGAAAAACTCTAAGTTTCAATAAGGACTAGTATATGCCTGATGGCATATGTACAAAGTCAAATTAGTTAGGCAAGCATTGATCCAAGATGCCTTTAAGCGAAGGTAAGTGATACAATATATGTTCCCCACCATATAGAGAAATGGGAAAGCAAGGTAGAATATGTATTATAAGTTATGTCACATTACCTCTGCAATTGTTAATGTGAATTTTATTTAAGAATTTATGTTTCTAACAGCTATCAGTATATACATTAAGTATGCATCATGATATCGATAGCCATTAGCATTATCTATATACATGTTCGATAAAGTATTCCTAGTGGAGCTAATCCATGTTAGGTTTGATGAGTGTTCTCAACAATGTTCAGTTAACACACGGTATTTTTAAACCATGTGTTTTCAACCATAGGAGGTGTGTTTGCATGGCTTAGGTGGTAGCATATTATGTACACGAAGTTGTCCAACATATGCATAAAGGTGAACTAGCCATATGTGTTGTAAGTATGAGTACAATAATGATATGAGTATAACAGAAGTACATAGAACATGGAGAATTATGCTAATAAGCAGTGTATACAGCTAGAGTTTCGAGCAATGAACAGAACTATGTTAAAGACATGACTTGGAAAAATCATAGTCATATATGACGAGTAAAGTAAGTAAAGTTCAAAGCATGTTAGACCAAAGAGTTAGTTGCAAAAAAATTGATAAAGTAGTCTATCAACCAAGTTGGCCACAGAGTTATAACTTAAAATCTCGACACTTTTCACGTATTGAATTCAAGGAAACGTGTAGATGATGAGTCAACTATCGTAAATTTGGAAGGTGTCAAGGTTAACGACACGCTCACTTATATAGAGGAACAGTCGAACTGTAAATAAAGAAGACGGAATTGATTAAGGAGCAAGAGTATATATTTGGTATCAGTGTTGGTGTTAATGAAATTAGAATACTAAGGTTCAGAATGATTTGGTAGCCAAATATTATAAGGACTAAGAGTCATCAAGAGCCTTACCAGTATAATTCCGAGGATGGAATTCCTTTAAGAAGGGTGTTATTCCCTGATTCTAGTTTCTAATCACAATCAAACAATCAAACAAACAATTCAACTCAATTACCTGTTTTGATTTCAATTTCAAATACAACTTTCTCTCTCTAGAACTCTCTCTCTCTCTGTCTACAGATCTCTCTCTGGAAACGTATATCAAACTTCTCAATTAGTCAACTACTCTAAAAACAGAAAAATATAAAACTATTTATACCTACAACAAAAATACAAGGAAACTAAAATACAAATACAATACATTGACTTTTATTACAAATAGACTTTGACTTTGATGAAAGTTGACTTTCTCAGCTTTGACTTTCTTGAACTTTGACCTTCAGTCTTCTTGATCTTGTATCCAACAAATTTATGCTCTAACAATTCAGTCTTCTCTTTTTGACAATTTATCCCCTTTGGATTCAAGATCATTGTTGAAAGATCTAGCAATTCAGTCTTCTCTTTTAAGCTCTATCAGTACAATCTCCCTTTTTTCTTTTATAGTATTCTTTCCAAAACTGTCTTCAAACGATTAACAAACTCCCCAAAACTTTCACAAAATACTTTCTAACTTTGGAATGAAATTATCTTCAGAATCAGCTCGGATTGCTTTAGCAAATAATCTTCAAAGAAAATTTCCTCAAATCTTCAGAAATTCTTTGATCTTCTTCAAATCTTTACTTTGAATCTTCTGACTTGGACATTTCTTTAAAAATCATCTCTCAAAAGTTTATCATTTCTTGATACCAACTCCCCCTTTTTGATGATTTGAGCATCTATATCATCAAAACTTTTCTTCCAAGAAATGTCTTTGACCATTCTGATATGTCAAACTGAGCCTCTTATTCTGTGATCCATAACCAAGTATTCATCTAGATCTTTGCAAATCCAGACAAAATAAGAACATGTAACTCCTGAATCAACAAATGAATCAGTTAAAATGCATGTCAGTAACACGAAGTCACTGTGTGTAACGAATACACAATATAAAGGAGCTTTTTGATGTTCACTCCCCCAGGGCTTCCATCCAATCATCAAAATACCACAAAGGAAATTTCTATGAATGTTATGACAAGAAAACAAATTCCTTGTGTGTTCGTGCAAGTGTATAAATAATTAAGCACGAATAATTGCTTTTTAAGGCTCAACATAGTGTAAACCACTGAGACAACAGTAGATAAACACATACTCAATGTGCATGATTAAAGTGCGAAGGTGGGGTCTTTTTCAATATCCAGATTTTCCAAATGAAAACCAGATAGATAATGTGTTGCATCCCCAAAACAATATGAAACATTTTCTTTTTGAGAAGAAAATGAGTATCTGGTGGGGTTTTTAACAAGAATTGGCATAGGCTAGTTGCCTGTTTCAATAATGTTCACCAAAAAATCGTGAAACATTAGTAATGTGGCTACCCGGCTCAGAAAGTATTTGGTGCAAAGTTTAATATTCTTTTACTATGTTCTCACTCCCTCTTTCTTTTAATCATTATGCTCACTTCTAACCAATCTCTCTTTTCCATTTTACCTCATCACACATCCCACACTCATTTCTTTTCGACTCCTCACACTCAATCACTAAAGTATTAACTGTTTGGATAGAAATCACTGGTTAACGTGATTCCATAGAAGTTCATTTAAGTCCTAGCACAAAGAACCCATGTATGATCCTAAAAGAACGTGTTGCTCAGATGATTTAACTTTATCAGTTAAAGCTCAAATACAAATGTCAGATATGAATATGCTCAAAGATATAATCATGAAAATATGAGCATTTTTAAACATTAAAGTATTTTGAAACAAGTATATTGAAAGAATAGATATGAATGCAAAAGACTTGTTTAAAAATCTGACATTGTATGAAAATGATCAGAAATGAAAGATATAACAATCAAAGCTTATGGTCAACAAAAATTGATATTGTCTATATGAACCAAAAATATAGACATTCTTGAAATGATCGTTTCGAAATGAAATAACGCTCAAAATACATTGAAGTACAAGCGGGGTGTCTTACCATCGAAAATATGTTTCAAATATGAGACATGGTAAGAACAATTTGAACAAGAAATCAAACCGGTGTGTGTGAATACTTGAAAGTATATGAAAAGAGAATACGCAAGTATTTATCTTTAGAAACACACAGTTTATTAATCATTGAAGCTCAAAATGAAAAATGAAAACATTTAAAATCACACTTCCAATTCATGAAATCTGTTTAAGAATCGGGAAGTAGTTTGAACATTTAAGAACATGTTTTTTATATCTGAAAGTTGTCCTTCTTTCAAATACATTTGAGATTAAGATAAAAAATTTACCTTGTCGCTCAATCTTAATTCTCATGAACTCAGCTTTAGTCATAAAGATATGATCGTGTCAACTTCTCTCATCTTACATAAGTCTCAAAGTCTAGTCAAAGCAACTTTTATTCACAAAGATTTATTCAAATATAAAAGACATAAAGCAGTAAAACGATTAAAGTACGAGTTCTGATCTGAAATAATCAGAAATCATTGTCTTACTCCTTTTGACTTGTACACTCCCCGTAAATTCATGCATCACAAAAATTTATCAATTAAGTAAAAATGCATAAATTAATTATGCTCCCCCTCAAAACAATGTAGATCATCTTTAATCTTCTCTTACTCCCCCTGAGATCATGAACAGTAATGTTAAAGTGCAGATATCCTTCAGAAATAATTATAAAGAAAATGATGAAAAATAACAATACTTAACTTTATTAGGTAACAACTGATTATGTCTTCAGATTTAACATACCAAGCTTAGAGATAAGAAAATTAAATCTCTTTTCATCTAATGGTTTGGTAAATAAATCTGCAAGCTGATAATCTGTTTTTACAAAATAAAGTTCAATTGTTCCTTTTTCTACATTATCTTTTATAAAATGATACCTGACGTCAATGTGTTTGGTTTTCGTATGCTGAACAGGATTAGCAGATATCACGATAGCACTTTTCGAGTCACAATAGATTGGAATTTTATCAAACTTGAATCCATAGTCTCGTAGCTGTTTTCGCATCCACATAACTTGAGAGCAGCAACTAGCAGCAGCTACATACTCTGCTTCAGCAGTCGATGTGGAAACGCATAATTGTTTCTTTGACGCCCAGCTAACGAGCTTGTCTCCAAGAAATTGTATGTGACCTGAAGTACTCTTTCTGTCCAACATGTAACCTGCATGATCTGCATCTGAATAAGCAGTCAGTTGAAACCCAGTATCCTTAGGATACCAAAGACCAAGATCTGCAGTCCCCTTCAGATACCTAAAAATCCTTTTGACAGCAGCCAAATGGGATTATTTAGGAGCAGCCTGATATCTAGAGCATAAGCATGTTGAAAACATAATATCTGGCCTACTTGATGTAAGATATATTAACAATCCTATCATACCTCTATAAGTCCTAACATCAACACTTTTACCCGAAGGATCAGTGCTAATTTTAGTACCTGGTACCATCGGGGTTCCAATTGGTTTGCAATTTTCCATTTTAAACTTTCGAAGAATATCCAAAATGTACTTAGATTGGTTAATGAAAATCCCCGTTGAAAACTGTTTTACTTGTAATCCGAGAAAGAAATTCATCTCTCCCATCATACTCATTTGAAAACGTGACACCATGAGGTTAGAAAAGTTTTTGCAATATTTAGGATTAGTAGAGCCAAATATTATATCATCAACATATATTTGAATAAGGATGATCTCGGCTTTTTCCTTTTTGATGAACAAAGTGGTATCAACTTTACCTTTGGAAAAACCTGACTTGTCCAAGAATTTAGATAGAACATCATACCATGCTCGAGGGGCTTGTTTCAAACCATATAGGGATTTATCTAAGATGTAGACATGATCTGGCTTATCTGGATTGACGAACCCTTCTGGTTGAGACATGTAGACTTCCTCCTTAAGAATGCCATTCAAAAAGGCCGTTTTCACGTCCATCTGGTAGACTGTGAAATTCTTATGAGCTGCGTAGGCTAGAAACATGTGGATTGCCTCTATACGCGCTACTGGAGCATATGTCTCATCATAGTCTATGCCTTCCTCTTGCCGGTAACCTTTGGCAACAAGTCTAGCTTTGTTTCTTATGACGATACCATCTTCGGCCTTCTTGTTTTTGAATACCCATTTAGTTCCTATCACAGTCTTTCCTACTGGCTTTGGAACTAATCTCCAGACCTTTAGGGCTTCAAACTGATTTAACTCCTCTTGCATGGCAAATACCCAATCCGAATCAGCTAAAGCCTCTGATACTCGCGTGGGCTCTATCTTGCTGAGGAATGAAGCATGCATACATTGATTAAGAGTCGCTGACCTAGTTTATACAAGCTTGTTAAGATCTCAAATTACTTGATGTAAAGGATGCTCTTTGGTCCAGCGATGCTCATGAGGGAGTGGAGTAGATGAAGTTTGAACATGATCATCATCTAAAAATCCACTATCAGACTCTTCAGTTTGAATAATTGGAGGGGTGTTTGCAGTTGAAGTTTCAGGTGCAGAAGCATCAGTTGGAACAGCAGACTCTGGTTGTTGAGTAAAAAATATATCATACCCAACTGAAACAGTTACTTCTGGCTCAGCAGTTACTTGTACATCTTCAAATGTAGGAGTAATTGTTGGAATATTAGTTTCTGACTGAACGGGGGATACAAGTTCAGTTAAAACTTCTAAAGTGACTGGATGTTTGCAACTTGTGTCTTCAGACCTGTCAGTCACAGCAGATTTAGATACATTAGATCCTAGAAACTCATCATAAAAGAATTTAAAAAACAAATCTAAATCAGATAAATGTGAAATTGAAGTAGAAACGTTATTCGAATTATTCGCTGTAGAAGCAGGTTCTGGATTGATCTGCCCAGAAGCTAATACTCCAGTGATAACGGGTTCTGAACTGAGTTGTTCAGAAGCCATTTCTTCATCGAATGTTACATTGACACTCTCGACAATTGTCTTGGACTTTTTCAGATAAACACGGTATGCTGCACATGTTGAAGAGTATCCAATAAAGATGCCTTCGTTCGCCTTAGCACTGAATTTATTCACACTCTCTCTGTCGTTAAGCACGAAACACTTACACCCAAATATGTGAAAATATTTGACTGTCGGTGTTCTGTTGTTGATCAACTCATATGGAGTCTTTTGAAAACGGCGGTGTACCATGGATCGATTTTGAGTATGACATGCAGTTGACACAGCTTTTGCCCACAAGAATAGAGTTAAGTCAGACTGGCTCAGCATAGTCCGAGCGGCCTCGACTAGCGTCCGATTTCGCCTTTCGACTACTCCATTCTGTTCAGGCGTACAAGCAGCAGAGTATTGGTGAAAGCTGATCGTTTCCAAATCTGACATTTCCACTGGATTTCTCTGTATAATTAGACAATAAAGCTTTTTGCCCAGTCATATGTTTGGAACATCCACTGTCCAAGTACCACATATGCCGGGTCTGCAAGAGAAATCAGGAAACAATAGATTTAGGTACCCATTTAAAAACGGGTCCTAACAGATTAGCACAAGATTTTGGTATCCATTTGAAAATGGACCCTCTGTTCTTTTGAAAACCTCTAAAAACATTTAATCTTGATGAATAAACATGATAAGATCCAAACCAATCAGTAGAATTATGATGATCAGTAAAATCATTTTTCCGATAATGATAAGATTTAGTAGTAATAGGAGATAATTGAATCAATTGCTTTATTGAATACCGCTTGTAAGAAGTTACAAGGTTTTGTTTAGATGAAGCAAGTTGATCAACTACATCATTATCACTACTAACTGATCTATTACAAGTGATATCAGAAACTGATTCAGCTATCTCATCATCCTTTCTTTTTGGTCGCCATTTAGTTCGAGCTTTCGACCTTTTCTTGCTTATATCTGAAATAAAAGATTTAGATTTATTATAAAAAATCAGATTTCTGAGATTGATTTTTCTTTTGTGTACCAGTGTATTTCTGTTTTTGTAATCGCTGTTTCTTATGTTTCTTACCTTGAGCGTAGTAATCAGCAGTTACAGAAACTGATTCACCAACCGTAGCTGATGATTTACCAAAATTAAAACCACTTGGTAACACTCTTTCATTTATAAGACAAGTAGAATGATCAGGAAGAGAAGCATTGAAGTCAAACATATCAATTTCTTCTATGCACCCATCATCAGAATTAAGAAAGTCATTTGCAGACTCAAATAAGTCATCAAAATTATCAGATGAAGTTTGAGGTGCCTTTGAAACTTTAGAACACTTTGTAGATTTAGTTTGAAAAACCGTGTTCTTTAAAACTGTAGAAAACACACTTTGTTGAATATCAACCAAAAGTTTTTTATTATTCCCAAAATCTAGTTTCTAATCACACACAAACAATCAAACAAACAACATATCACAATTACCTGTTTGATTCGATTCAATAAACCACAAGATTACACTTTCTCTCTCTAGAACTTTCTCTCTCTCTCTCTCTACAATCTCTTTCTCTAACGAACTCTCTCTTTCTCAATGAACTTTCAATATTCGTATTCCTACTTCCAGAAAATACAAGAACAAGGTATTTATACCTCCAAGAATTACAAGGAAAACAAACAACTACAAATACATTGACTTTTACTTTTAATACAAAAGACTTTGACTTTAATGAAAGTTGACTTTCTCAGCATTGACTTCTTGAACTTTGATCTTCAGTATTCTTGATCTTGTATCCAACAGATTTATGCTCTAACATTTTTCATCAGATAAAACATTTTCCAGCTCAACTATTTTGCTTTCCAGAACGAGTGGAGAAACATAAACTTTTGCAATAGATGGTTTTGCCTCCATCTCAGAAACAGAATAACTAGCAAAATAATCATTTGAAAGAAATCTTGGTGTTTCTGAAAGATAACTATCATTTAACTTTGCATAGTTAAATGGTAGTTGCATTTTCTTTACATTCTTTCTATTTTCAATTTCTTTGGCCTCAACTTCTTCTAGTAATTTTGTAACAAATTTGGGTTTTAAATGAGTATGTTTACCAGCACAAGCAAGAAAATCAAAATTATATAATGCTGGTTGTTTTCTGATGGCTTTCTTTAAGTAATGGGGGTTTTCAAAACCAAGTCCCCATTTTTCTTTAACATCAACCTCTTCATTAGGTGCATTAAGAAAAATTGTTTGATCTATTTAGCCTCTCGCATAAAGTTTGGCTTCCAGACCATTTACCTTCTTATTCAAAAGCTTGTTCTCAACCTACAATTTATGAATGGTTAGTGCAGATTCTTTCTTCTCAAACTCATACTTAGAAATTTTAACACAAAATCAGAAATCTTCTTTTCAAAACAATCTACTTGAAGTTTAGAATCAGAAGCAGACTTGCGTAAAGAATCAATTAGATCTTTGTTCCCAATAACAGACTTATTAAGATCAAAGATCTTGTTGTTTCTTTTAGCAACTCTGTCTTTTTCTTTCTTCAGTTTTACTTGAAGATCATTAAGCTCAACCATCATACTACCATTTTGGTTATGAAATCTTTTCCAGTTAAGTTTAATACCTCATCAGCAGTCTCATCGTCTGAATCATCATACTTGACCTCTTTACCCATAAGGCAGAGATGAGTAGTTTCTTCTTTCTCTTTTTCATCCTCTTGATCAGAATGATCCAACCAAAATTCGTCTTCAGCCATTAATGTTATGCCCGCTTCTTGCTGTTTGGCCAATAGTAGTTTGTTCTGATAGTACTGGGAGTTGCGAACCTTTGGCTTTCGACATTCTTTAGCAAAATGTCCAATCTTGCCACAGTTGTAGCATTTGATTGGATCATTCGCTGATTTTTCAGCAACGGTGTAATCATTCACAAACTTCTTCTTTTCTTCTGGCTTCCTTTCCATATACCGGTTCTCTTCATGTCGCTTTCCTTCAACTCTTTCTCGGTGCTCATGGTTCTTAGAGTTGGATGAAGAATATCTTTGAGAATTTGATCCCGACTTTTTGTAGAATTTCTTTTGAAATGCTCGGGTTAGTAAAAGCATAGCTTGTTTGATTCAGAACTGGTAATCACTTTCTTCTTTTTCTTCTTCTCTTTCTTTTCTTTCTTCTTCTCTTCGGCTATCAATGCAATAGGATCGGGAACTTTTTCTGCCTTCTTTTTCTCAGCTCTTTTCTCTTCCACTTCTTCATTTTGCCTCAGAGTCTCGTAAACTTCATGTAACGAAATGTCATTCAAATCCTTCATCTATTTCATCCTACATGTTTGCTTCTTCCATTCAGGTTGTAGGATACTCAGGAATTTGACATTATTCTCAAGCTGCTTCTTTTTCACTTTGTTCTTTGACAATTCATTTAACAGCAAAACAAACCATTCATAGGTATCTTCTAAGCTCTCATTCTCTTTGGCTTTGAATTCCTCGTAGCTATTAATGCAATTGGCTACTTTCATTTGATTGCCGACCTTGGAACCCATCATCATCTTTTGCAACTGATCCCACATCTTTTTAGCATTTGCCTTGTAGCTGTTTATTTTGACGTAGATGTCATTCGGGATAC
Source organism: Arctium minus (assembly GCA_954870635.1). Taxonomy (NCBI): domain Eukaryota; kingdom Viridiplantae; phylum Streptophyta; class Magnoliopsida; order Asterales; family Asteraceae; genus Arctium; species Arctium minus. Next base: position 82,665,080 of record OX941080.1, on the reverse strand, counting down.
TTTGAAGAAGAAGAAGAGATCTTGCTTGCTTATCAGCTTTAAATCGAATTTTCTGTTCCTCTGAATATTGACCATACTCTACTTGAATTGTTTTCATCTTCTGTTCTCTTTCCTCAATACCATCTTCACTATCAGATGAATCATCATCAGGTATTTGAAATGTGATTGGTACCATTGGACCTTCTGTAATTGACAGCAGAATGTTTTCCCCATTTGCATGTCTGTCTACAAAATCCAGAAATCTGTCTTTCCACTGTTCGTATTCTCCTTTGAACAGTACTAGAGGCTTGACATCAGTGCCAATCGAAAGAGCATCTTTGGAAGTCATCTTGTCTGTACATGTTTTGAGAAATATATGAAATAAGAAACTAGAACTGATCGTTAGTCCAAATATGAAATCACAAAAAAAAAAAATCAGAAATTTCGAAAAAAATTGACTAAGTGACAAAACTCGCAAGTCACTGTAGAACTCGCAAGTCACTATTGCTGAAAAACCCGCAGACTAAGGCTTGCGCGTTTGTGAAACTCGCACGCAAAGACTTGTGTGTTCTGATAAACTCGCAGATGGCTAAAACTCGCTAAACGTTGAAACTCGCAAGAGACTGTTCTCGATGAAACTCGCTAATGCCTGAACACGCAGATCACTATTCACTGATAAACATGCAGGCTGAGGCGTGCATGTTTGAGAAACTCGCTAGGCACTACTAGCGCGTTTTGATAAAACTCGCTAACCACTGTTTACTTATAAATTCGCAAGCTGAGGCGTGCGCGTTTGAGAAACTCGCAAGATACTACTAGCGCGTTTGAGCAAACTCGCTAACCAAGACTTGTGCGTTCCAACACTTAGACACTTTTCTGAGTTTTTCAAACTCGCACGATGTATGAACTCGCAAAACCCTGTTCCTGATGAAACTTGCACACTTAGACTAGCGCGTTTCTAGAACTCGCTAATCGCTACGTGCGTGTTTTGGTCCTTAAAAAAAATTTCCAACTTTCAAAACTCTCAGACTTCAACCAGCGAGTTTCTAGAACTCGCTAATAACGCCTTGCGCGTTTTGTCCAAAAATGAGATTCTTCAGCTTGCGCGTTCTATCGAAGAACTTGCGCGTTTCTCAGATCTAGCGCGTTCTTCAGATTTATTGCGTGTTCTTCATCTGTTTCACCAAAAATTCAATCTAAACTTTGAATTTCAGCACCAAACTTTGAGAATTTACTCACCTAATCATCGAAAACTCATTACTAACAACTAAATTCGATCTACAACACAAAAATATACAAATTGATTCAAATACAGTGCTTAGAACTCGTGAAACAAAAACTCAACAAAATCCACAAATTTAAGAAAATTACAGTGCAATTCTGAAATTAAACCATACAGACTCGATCTAATTCACTCAACTATCATACCCTGATCAATTACAACTCCTAATTCGCACAAAAACTCAGAATCTGATTCTTCGGCTCAAGAACACAGTGTCGAACATTTTCTTGATTTGATTTCGATTTGTATCAGCTCTGATACCAATTGTTATTCCCTTATTCTAGTTTCTAATCACAATCAAACAATCAAACAAACAATTCAACTCAATTACCTGTTTTGATTTCAATTTTCAATTTCATATACAACTTTCTCTCTCTAGAACTAACTCTCTCTCTCTCTCTCTACAGATCTCTCTCTGGAAACGTATATCAAACTTCTCAATTAGTCAACTACTCTAAAAATAGAAAAATATAAAGCTATTTATACCTACAACAAAAATACAAGGAAACTAAAATACAAATACAATACATTGACTTTTATTACAAATAGACTTTGACTTTGATGAAAGTTGACTTTCTCAGCTTTGACTTTCTTGAACTTTGACTTTCAGTCTTCTTGATCTTGTATCCAACAAATTTATGCTCTAACAAAGGGGAGATTTGTGACACCCCAAAATGAGGGAAATAAATAAAGGGAAAAAGAAAGGAAAATAAAAAGAAAGGGAAAATAAAATAAAATGGGTTTTATTTTATTATATAAAAAATGTGAAGAAAAACGTGGAAAAGAGCCAATCATGTCACTTAACGAAAGTGAGAAGTGAAAAAAATGAGTTTATGATCAATTAGACTAAGAGTGAAGAAAAAGTCAAGAAAGGGTGAAAAATGTAAGTTTTGGCCAAACTTCTGAAGCCAGGGGGCCGAATGTAGTTTCTGAAAGTTGAAGGGTGATGTCAGACGTCAACAGGTCTAAACTAGAGGGACCTGTTTTGTAAATATATGAAATCTGAAAATTTTCAGATTTTAAAATGATGGGACGATTTCTAGCTTCCTATTAGATCCAATTTTAAACTAGTAAGACAAAAAAAATCATATAAACAAAGGTAACCGGTTAGAAAGCAGATGGGTTAAAGAAAATCGAGATTTGGCCGAGTTTAGAAGGAGAAATCGAAGGTTGAAGTTCGATGTCGAAAAGCTCCATTTATCGACGATTGGAGGTTTTTCATTCAAGAGCTATAAGTAGCTGATCTATACGCAATCAGGTGGGTCTTCATGAGACTTATAATGGGATGCATACCTAGTACAAATTTATTTTCAACATTATATGATTTGTATGATGATGTGTACATATGCAAGAGGTTTCAGTTTTCATACAGGTTATGTTATATTTTACATGTATGTTATTTATGACCACTCGCATGCTTTATGTTTATTGTTTTCAAACAATTCTAGCATGCCATGTTATATGACAGTTTTATGATCAGTTTTAAGAGGTGGTCATTTGACTAGTAAGTCACGGACAAGTGGCACGACCCACTCAAGTGGTTGATCGAACAGAACAGAAAGTTCAACCCAGGGCGTGATTGTGACTAAATGTCCCATACTCGACGAGACATGTTATGAGATCTCTTTTCTTTCAGCGTTGCATGTTTTCAGAAATTACATATTTACAAATTGATATGTATGAAGTGAAATGATTTTGTTAGAGCACAGATTTATTGGATTCAAGATCATCAATTATGAAGACTAAAATATGAAGTCAAAGCTGGAAAAGTCAACTCTCATTAGATAGTCTAGGTTATTTTGTAGTAAATGTCAAAGTTTAACTTTCCTTGTATTTTGGGGCATTTATGTCCTTTTCCCTAAAATAGGTATATGACCTATTAGGTTCTAGGGTTGTTTTGTGTAAGGGTGTTCCCAAATATAGAAATCAGTTGTCTCATTTAGAGAGAGAGAGGCGATTCTAGAGAGAGAGAGCTTTTAGAGAGAAAACCTTCAAGAGAAAGATTTGTAATCTTTGATTATGAAATCGAAAATCAGGTTTGATTATTCTCTTGTTGTGTTTATTGATTTATTGTGATAAGCAACTGAATTTCAGGGACAATCAATTGGTATCAGAGCTTAACCAGATTGAAATCAAAAGAACTTTTCTTGTTCGACCTATTCTTCGACTTCCAGAAATGATTTTGCATTTTTGTGCAAATCAGTGAGTTTATTTGATTAGAGTGAGGTCGTTTTGGGTTTTAGATTGAGTATGTATTGGTTTATTTGAGTATAGCACTGTAATCAATCTTTAATCTGTGATTTTGTCAAGTATTGGTACACGAGTTCATGTGCACTGGTTCATTGATTGAATCTCACATAGAGTGTTTGTTTTTCAAACTATTTGATCATAGTTTGTTCTAGATGATTAGGCGATCAAATTGTCAAATTTTGGGATTGCTAATCGATATCTAGATAGGTTTTCGATTGGTTTAGAGTCGTTTTTTTTCAAAGTTAAAGTGAAGAACTCGCAGGTATGTTGAAGAACTCGCAGAGGACGAAGGTTTCGCAAGGTTGACCAAAGGATTCTCAGATCCTTTGAATTAGTTTTCGCATTGTTCTTGGTTTCTAATTTTGCCTAAGTGTAGAATTCGCAGGCTTATTGTCTGCGAAAGGTATATGTTTCGCAGGGTTCTTAAAGATTTCGCAGGCTTCCCTTTTACGAATTCTTTAAGTTTTGCGGGTTTGTTGTTCGCGAATTCTTAAAGATTCGCAGAACCTTGTGTTGCGAAAACTTGAGGTTTCGCATTATTATATGTTGCGAATTTCTTGAAATTCGCAGATTTTTTTGTTTCGAAAATTTGCTAAGTAAAGGTTTCGCAGGTGTAAGGTTTGTGAAATCCTAAGAATTCGTAGTGTGTTGGCTGCGAATTCTGAAAGAGTTTTTGCGAATTTTGGGTGCTCTCTATAGTTTGCGAATTCTGAGTGATCCTCAGTGTTGCTTGCGAATTCTATGGTTGTTTTTCTTATATCTTGCGAATTTTTGTGCTAATTTTGTATAGCTTGCGAAATCTATACTTAGAATATAGACAAAGTTCTGTTCGTGATCAAAAACCTTCTGAATTTCATTCTAAGATTTTCAGTATTGTTTGATTTTATCTGGACTAACGATCATTTTAAGTTTCTTATTGCATATCTTTCTAAAATCAGGATGACGTCAAGAGAAGCTCTCGCTATTGGCACCGATGTGAAGCCACCAGTACTTTTCAAGGGGGAGTACGAGCAATGGAAGGACAGATTCTTGGATTTCATCGATCGAAATGATTTGGGAGATTACATCAGAAAATCCCTAAATGAAGGAATCATGACACCTCCAACCAAGGTACTCACTGTAGCTGGAGAGAATGGTCAAGAAACAGAGAGAGATAGTATCCACTACCACTTGATGAATATTCGGATGAGCAGAAAAGGAGATATAAGGGTGACAAACTGGAGAAATCATTCATTCTCCAAGGCATACCAAATGAAATATATGTCAAAATTGATAGCTACAATGCTACCGGAAAGCAAATGTGGGATCAATTGGAGAAGATGATGCTCGGATCTAAAGTCGGCAACCAACTCAAAATATCCAATTGCCTCAATAACTATGAAGAGTTCAAGGCTAAGAAGGGTGAATCACTGGAGGCTACTTATGACGGATTTGTGACTTTGTTGAACGAACTCAGCAAGAACAAAGTGAATAAGTCACAAGTTGAGCTTAATGTCAAGTTCCTTAGTATCTTGCAGCCTGAGTGGAAGAGATTTGCTAGGCAAATGAAGCAAAAGAAGGACTTGAATGACATACCACTCCATTAAGTCTATGAAACTCTTAGACAGAATGAAGAAGAGGTTGATGAGATTTTGGATGAAAAGAAAAGGGCTGAGAAGGCAGTCGTTGATCTAGTTGCTTTGGTTGTGAAACAACAAAGTGGAAGCCTTAAGAAGAAGAAGATGATAGTTTCTGAGTCAGATGAGGATGAAAGAGAGATTAAATCTGATTCTGACGACTGTGATGACCTGAAGAAGGCTATGCTTTTGCTAAAAAGGCTTTTCAAAAGAAATTCTACAAAAAGCCTAGCTCTAAGAGTCAAAGGTACTCATCTGGTTCAAGCAACTACGATCACAAGGAGAGAGATGAAGGAAAGAGAATAAAGGAAAGGAGACCACAAGAAAAGAAGTACAGAGCTGAAGAGACCAAACCGGTAGAACCTACAAAGTGCTACAATTGTGGCAAATTTGGTCATTTTGCTAAGAACTGCAGCAAGCCCAAAGTCAGAAACTCTAAGTATTACAAGAATAAACTGCTTCTAGCCAAGCAACAGGAGGCTGGAAAAGCACCGATGGCAGAGGATGAATTTTGGCTTGATCATTCTGAAAGTGAGGAAGAAGAGAAGGATGAGACAGCACACATGTGCTTGATGGGACATATGAAGACAGAAACAGAAGTTGATTCAGATGGATAAGATAACGAAGAGGCATGTGATTTAACCGAATCAGATTTCTTGAATCAAATGCATGCCATGATGACTAAACTCCAAGAATTAAAGTCTAAACTTAAGCGTGAAAGAGGTGTTATTAATGATAAAAATCAATCTATACAGAAACTTAGCAATGATATTGCCGAGAAAAATATATTGATTGAAACTTTGCACAAAAACATTGACACCAGCGCAAAAGAGAAGACTATAAATCATAAAGAGTTATCTGAAACTGTTTCAAAATATAGAGAGTGTGAGTTTAAATCTAAAGAGCTTTCTAAAATGTATTCTTCGACTTCAAAAGAAAACAAATCTTTAACTGAAAAGGTGAATGCTTTGGAAGAGAAATTATATACTATGGGTCAATCTGAACAAACCATTCATCTAATCAAACCCAAAGAGGATAAAGAGAATTGGGGACTCGGTTACGAGAACCCACAATGTCTCAAAAAGGGCATATCTAAAGTGCCTGCTCTTTATGATTTTGGATTTATGAAACTGGCACCTCAATACCCCGAACTTCAAGTTTTTTGGACTAGACTGTCTGAAGAAGATAAAGCCAAGGAATATGCTAAAAGAAAGAACACAAATAAAGTTCAACTTCCATTTCGTTATGAGAGGTTGAACATTAGTTATAGTTCTGATAAATCAAAATCTCTTTCAAATGACTATTTTGATAGTTATTTTGTAAAAGAAATGGAGGCTAAGCCTATCAAAGGTAAGATTTACGTTCCTCCTCTCGTTTTGGAAATTAAAATTTCTGAACCCGAAAATACTCTCACAAAAGAAAGGATTTTGATAAACTTAGAACAAAATATTTTTTCAACTGTGTTCAAATGTAATGAGTTTTCTAAATTATCCAAGGCTTTAAAATCTGTTGATAGGTCTGGTTTACTTGATAGTGAGCTTGGTTTCTTAAACTCTGAAGGTGTCTTGGATGATAGTGTTGCTCAATTTCACTTTAATACCAAACTTCATGTTCATTCATCTTATGTTGTTAATTCTCTTGGGTTACCCAGTGTGTATGAAAAAGGTGAAACATCAACGAAAGTTGATAAATCAGTTTTTGTGAAATCTAAGAATGCAAAAGGTAAGAAAAGGAAATCTCAGCATTCATAGAAACCGATCACCACTGGAAAACCAAAGAAGAAGCATTCTTTTGATACTCACCTTTCTAACTCTAAAGTTTCAAATGTTTCAGATTTGAGAAAGAAAATACTTGGAGTTAAGTCGGAATGGCTACCAAAACAGAAGATCGACGAGAATGCTAAATCATTTTCTAGTTCTGATTGTAATAAAAAGACTACTAGTAAAGAAGATTTGATTGCGGATGTTGCTATTTCTAAACCAAAACTTGTCGATTCTCGCAAGAAATATTCCATACAGCAATTATTCCAGTTAGCTCCATCTACTAGAAAGTCTTCAAATTATAATAGTTATGATTATGCTTCTCGAAAATATTCTGATGTTTGGTTCGGCACATATCATGTTTACTCTTATCGTTCTAATTCCTCATATGGTTTTCAAAAGAAAAGCGGACCCAAATTTAAATGGGCGCCAAAATCATGTGCTAACACAGTTGGATCCAAATACAAATGGGTACCAGAGAAAAAGGTTGAATCTGTGTTACAGGAATGTCAAGTCAAGGTTGAGTGAAAGAAATGATGGCTCTTGAATACAACAGTTCAAGACCCGTACTTCAATGTTCAAAAGTTTTTATTCCAATTTTATAAATGGGTATCTAAATTACTTGTTTCCTGATTTCTCTTGTGCAGACCCGTCATATGTGGTACTTGGATAGCGGATGTTCCAAGCATATGACCGGGCAGAAAAGTTTGTTGTCTAACTATATAGAGAAATATTGCGGAACAGTTCGATTTGGCAACGATCAGTTTTCACCAATTCTGGGATATGGTGATGTGGTACACGATAACATAACGATCAAGAAGGTGAGGTACGTAGAAGGATTAGGACACAACCTATTCAGTATTAGGTAGTTCTGTGACAAAGATTTAGAGGTAAACTTCAATGCCAAGAGGTGTTCTGTACGCACTAAAGAAGGTAAAGAACTCTTGGTCGGCACTCGCAAGTCAAACCTCTACACCATTAACTTCTCAAAGGTCCAGACTGACAATCAGGTGTGTCTACTCTCAAAATCATCGATGCAACAACGCTGGCTATGGCATCGACGACTTTCACACCTGAATTTTTGGTACATCAATAAACTGGTCAGCAAAAAGCTAGTGAAAGGACTTCCTGAACTCAAGTACGAAAAAGAACAATTATGTGCAGTGTGTGAAAAAGGGAAGATGAAGAGAGCTCCACACAAACCGAAGCCTGAACCAAGTACCAGCGCTCCTTTAGAGTTGTTGCATATGGATCTCTGTGGTCCTATGAGAACGCAAAGCTTAGGCGGAAAGAAATACGTGTTAGTTATTGTGGACGATTATTCGCGATACACTTAGGTCAAGTTTCTACGGTCTAAAGATGAGACGCCCGAAGTTCTCATTACATTTCCGAAGACGATCCAGGTGAATCTGCAGAAACAAGTCAAGATTCTTAGAACTGATAACGGCACAGAGTTTAAGAATATAACAGTTGAAGAATATCTCGAATCGATCGGGATATCACATCAATACTCTACTGCACGTATGCCTGAACAGAATGGAGTAGTCGAAAGGCGAAACCGTACGCTAGTCGAGGCCGCTCGTACTATGCTCAGTAATTCCGACTTACCTCTATTTCTGTGGGTAGAAGCTGTGTCGACTGCGTGTTACACTCAAAATCGGTCCATGATACACCGTAGATTTCAAAAGACTCCGTATGCGTTGATCAACAACCGAATACCAACCATTAAATATTTTCATGGTTTTGTTTGTAAGTGTTTTGTGCTAAATGATAGAGAGAGTCTGAACAAGTTCAGTGCTAAGGCAGATGAAGGCATCTTTATCGGCTATTCTTCTACATCTACTGCATATCGAGTGTACTTGAAGAAGTCAAAAACGGTGGTTGAAAGCATCAATGTTACTTTTGATGAAGAGATGGCTTCTGAACACTTTAGTTCAGAACCCGTGATAACAGGAGTACTAGCTTCTGGGCAAATCAGTCCAGAACCTGTGTCTCAAGCAGACAAATCAGATGGCGCATCAACGTCCACTAATCATTTATCTGATTTAGATTTATTATTTGAACTATTTTATGATGAATTTCTAGGATCTAAAGTGACAAAATCTACTGTGGTTGACAGGATAGAAGACTCTTTGACTACTCATCCAACCAATTCAGATATCTCTACTGAATCTAACTCCCCGATTTAGGAAGAAGTTCAAGTTCAAATACCTACTCTGACAGTTGAAGTTGTGACCAACAATGTAGAGACAGAAGTAGCTGAATCAGTTGGGTGTACTGTAAGGACTGATCAACAGGCTGATCAAGCTGAACCCACTGAAACTTTTGCACCTTCTACTTCAACTGAACCCTCCATTCCTACTACACAATCTGAAGAAGATTCCAGTGGATTCTTAGATGATAATCATGATCAATCTGCATCTAATCCACTCCCTCATGAACACAAGTGGACCAAAGAGCACCCAGCATCTCAAGTCATTGGAGATCCATCAAAACCAGTGCAAACTAGGTCTGCAACATTGAATCAATGTATGCATGACTCCTTTCTGAGCAAGATTGAACCTACTCGCGTATCTAAGGCTCTTGCTGATTCGGATTGGGTGACTGCAATGCAAGAAGAGCTGAATCAATTCGAAGCACTTAAAGTCTGGAGACTCGTACCCAAACCTGAAGGTAAAACCATCATTGGTACGAAATGGGTGTTCAAAAACAAGAAAGATGAAGATGATACCGTTATCCGAAATAAAGCAAGACTTGTCGCCAAGGGATATAGGCAAGAGGAAGGAATAGATTACGACGAGACTTATGCTCCAGTGGCACGTATTGAAGCAATCCGCATGTTTCTTGCGTACGCTGCCCACAAGAACTTCACCGTCTATCAAATGGACGTGAAGACAGCCTTTCTAAATGGTATACTCAAGGAGGAAGTCTATGTCTTGTAGTCAGAAGGTTTTGTCAATCAAGAGAAATCGAATCATGTGTACATTCTCGACAAAGCACTTGATGGTCTGAAAAAAGCTCCTCACGCCTGGTATGATGTCTTATCTCAGTTCTTGGTCAAGTCAGGTTTTACAAAAGGTACGGTCAATACCACTTTATTCATTAAAAAGGAAAAAGGCGATATCATACTTATTCAAATATATGTGGACGATATTATTTTTGGCTCTACAAATCCTAAATACTGTAAGAATTTTTCAAACCTCATGGTGTCACGTTTTCAGTTGAGTATGATAAGAGAGTTGACTTTCTTTCTCGGATTACAAGTCAAACAATTTTCAACGGGGATTTTTATCAATCAATCTAAATACATTCTTGAAATTCTTCGGAAGTTCAACATGGAAAATTGTAAACCGATTGGTACCCCGATGGCACCTAGTACTAAAATTGGCACTGATCCTTCGGGAAAAGTTGTTGATGCTAGGACCTATAGAGGGATGATAGGTTCTTTGATGTGTATCTTACTTCAAGTAGGCCGGATATAATGTTTTATACATGCTTATGTGCTAGATATCAAGCCAATCCAAAAGAATCCCATTTGTCTGCAGTTAAACGTATTTTTAGGTATCTGAAGGGGACTGCAGATCTTGGTCTGTGGTATCCTAAAGATACTAGCTTTGAACTAATATCATATTCAGACGCATATCATGCTGGTTGTATGCTAGACAGGAAGATCACATCGGGTTATATACATTTCCTAGGTGATAAACTCGTTAGTTGGGCATCGAAGAAGCAATTATGTGTTTCCACTTCAACGGCCGAAGCAGAATATGTCGCTGCTGCTAAATGTTGTTCTTAGGTCTTGAGGATGAGAACACAACTGCGAGACTATGGTTATCACTACAATAAGATCCCGATCTATTTTGACTCGAAAAGCGCTATCGCGATATCAGCTAATCTTGTTCAGCATACGAAGACCAAACACATTGATGTCAAGTATCACTTTATAAAAGATAATGTAGAAAAAGGAACAATTGAACTTTACTTTGTAAAAACTGATTATCAGCTTGCAGATTTGTTTACCAAACCCTTGGAGAAAAAGAGATTAAGTTTTCTTGTCTCTAGGCTTGGTACGTTGAATCTTAAGACATAATCAGTGGTTACCTATTAAAGTTTTCTTATTGTAAATTTTTCATCATTTCTTTATCATTATTTCCGTAAGATATCTATTCTTTAATAGTTTGTTCATGATCTCAGGGGGAGTGTGAAAAGAACTTCATAGATGATCATTGTTATTTTGAGGGGGAGCATATCTAATTTCTGCATATACTTACTTGTTAAATTTGTTTGCTATGCATGAATTTAGGGGGAGCTTAAGAGTTGTTCAAGTCAAAGGAGTATGGCAATGATTTCTGATTACTTCAGATCAGAACTCGCACTTTAATTGTTTTACTGCTTTATGTCATTTAAATTTCTGTGAATAAAGTTGCTTTGACTATGACCTTAAGACTTTTGCAGTTTGAGAGACGCTTACAAGATCATATCTTTATGACTTTAAGCTTGACTTCATGAGATGAAAGACTGCACGCAAAGGGTATAATTCCTTATCTTCATCTCACCTATGGTTGAAAGAAGGACAACTTTCAATCATAAGAAAACATGTTCTTAAATGTTCAAACCACTTTCCGATTTTCAAACAGATTTCATAATTTGGAAGTGTGATTTTAAATATTTTCATTTATCTTATGCTTCAATGCTTAATAAACCGTGTGTTTCTAAAGATATATGCTTGCATATTATCTTGTCTATATACTTTCAGGTATTCACACACACTGGTTTAATTCTTTTCTTGAATAAGTTATCACCATGTCTCATATTGACCAAGTTTTCGATGGTGATACACCCCACTTGTACTTCAATGAATTTTGAGCGTCATTTCAATTCGAAACGTCATTTCAAGAGTGTCTATATTTTTGTTTCGTATAGACAATATCCATTATTTTTTACCATAAGCCTTGATTGATATATCATTTGATTCTGATCATTTCATACAATGTCATATTTTCAAACAAGTCTCTTGCTTTCATGTTCATTCATTAATTTACTTGTTTGAAAATACTTCAATGTTTCAAATGCTCTAATCTTCATGATTATATACTGAGCATACAAACATCTGACTTGTATTTGAACCTTAACTGTTAAAGTTAAACCATTCTGAGCAACACATGCTTTCTAGGTAAACATGGGATCTTTGTGCTAGGACTTAATTGAACTTCTATGAATTCACGTTAACCAGTGTTTCCTACCCAAGAAGTTAATCCTTAGTAATTGAGTGTGAGGAGTCAAAAGAAATGAGTGTGGGATGTGTGATGAGGGAAAATGGAAAAGAGAGTTTGGTTAGATGTGAGCTTAATGAAAAAAAGAAAGAGGGTGAGAGATCAAAGTAAAAGAATATCAAACTCTGCACCAACTACTTTCTGAACCGGGCAACCACATTTCTAATGTTTCACAATTCTTTGGTGAACGTTATTGAAACAGGCAACTAGCCCATGCCAACTCTTGACATTACCCCACCAGCCACTCATTTTCTTCTCAACAAGAAAATGTTTCATTTTCAAAGGGGAAGCAGCACATTTGCTATCTGATTTTCATTTGGAAAATCTAGATATTGAAAAGAAGGAAGTTTGCCCCACCTTCGCACTTCAATCATGCACATTGAGTCTGTGTTTATCTACTGTTGTCTCAGTGGTTTACACAATGTTGAGCCTTTATAAAAGCAATCATTCATGCTTAATTCTTTCTATCACTTGCACGAACACACAAGGAATTTGTTTTCTTGTCATAACGTTCATAGAAATTGCCTTTGTGGTGTTTCGATGATTGAATGGAAGCCCTGGGGGAGTGAACATCATAAAAGCTCCTTTACAATGTGTATTTGTTACACACAGTGACTTTGTGTCACTGACAGGCATTTTTTAATTGGTTCATTTGTTGATTCAGTGATTACATTCCTAATTTGTCTGGATTTGAAAAGATCTAGATGAATATCTTGACAGGTTGACGGTGAATCAGAGGCTCTTGAAATATCAGAATGGCGAAGACATTTCTTGTGACAAAATTTTGATGATATCGATGCTCAATTCATCAAAAAGGGGAAGAGCTAATCAAGAAATAGGTAAGAACACAAACTTAAAGAAATGTCCAAGTCCGAAAGTTCAAAGTTTTTGATTATTTTTCTTTGAAGATACTTTGCTAAAGCATTCTGAGCTAAATCGGGAGATAATTTCTTTCCATAATATGAAAGAGATTTTATCTACATCTTTTGGGGAGATTGCTATAATTTTGAAGACAAAGAGGGAGATTGCGTCTTCTAAGCTTAAAGAGAAGATTGAATTGCTAAATATTTTTAGTAACGATCTTGATCCAAAGGGGGAGATTGTTAGAGCATAGATTTATTGGATTCAAGATCATCAACTATGAAGACTAAAATATGAAGTCAAAGCTGGAAAAGTCAACTCTCATTAGATAGTCTAGGTTATTTTGTAATAAATGTCACAGTTTAACTTTCCTTGTATTTTGGGGCATTTATGTCCTTTTCCCTAAAATAGGTATATGACCTATTAGGCTCTATGGTTGTTTTGTGTAAGGGTGTGCCCAAATATAGAAATCAACCGTCTCATTTAGAGAGAGTGGCGATTTTAGAGAGAGAGAGCTTTTAAAGAGAAAACCTTCAAGAGAAAGATTTGTAATCTTTGATTGTGAAATTGAAAATCAGGTTTGATTATTCTCTTGTTGTGTTTATTGATTTATTGTGATAAGAAACTGAATTTCAGGGACAATCAGATTTTTATTCACGCAAACCATGAACTCACTAAGCTTTATAAGCTGACTATAGTATGCATCTCAGGGACAGAAGGTTTCAGGTTGGACAAAGGAAAATGGTACACTTAGAGACTTGCCTAGCCTATCTAAGTTCAATATTTATGTTTAGGCATCCATACCAGATAAATATTGTAACGCAACTCGGTATGGGACTAGTTAGCATTTATGTTACATATTTATTATTTTAAAGTCTTCCGTTGTAAACGGTTTAATTTAGCCGTTATTTTGGAGAATTGTTTTAGATTATGTAACACTTATCATGGCGCAAATATGGGTGTTACAACGAAACCCTAGTGCGATAGGACGAGAAACCGATGATCAAGAGGGTGATGAGCAAGTGAGAACAGAGGTTGAGGAAGAGAGAGAAAAACCTATAAACACTGAGGGAGTTGAAGGAGAAGCAGAGAGAGGGAGAAGCATAGAAAGAGGGAGAAGCAGAGAAATAGGGAGAACGAGAAGGTGAGAAAGCAAAAAAAAATAAGAGGAAGAAGAGGAAGTTGAGAAAAAGTTTCCTCAAGGACCAAGAGGGTGGTGAGGAAACCATAAGTGAAGAAATGAGGGAAGAAGTAGAAATAGTGAGACAAGATGCCCTAAAAGGCACACACCTAAGCCCACCTCCTCGTGTAACCACATTTGCTACTCTAGCTGATCAAGCAGTAGGTAGTATTGAAATAGAGTTGCACACTTCGAACCCAACCCAAACCACCCAACCAGAGACAATTACTTCTGTCTCTAGTTTATTAGAAGACCAAGGGGAAGCCATACTTCTAGGTGCATCCTCTCAAAAGGATGCAACCATTGAAATGATAAGTGTCAATTCACCCTGTGAAACGACACCACCCCGCACAGAGGCATGTGTTGCATCTCCACACACTTCTATTCCCAAAACAGAGTGATCTCTACTTCTTACACATGACCAGAGGGATCTTGATCATCCCACTAGTTCACTTTCCCCGGCTCATGTGTCGGACTCTGAATCTACACATGATGTGGAGGGAAACAAGACCTTTGGAGCTTCTTCATCTGAGGATGAGTTACGAAAGGGAAGTATATATAACCCCAACATCAAACAAGGGTTATTAGATGGCATCATTGGAACAAAGTTGCAATTTGGATCATGTGTTGATCCAGAGGTTACCCCTTCTATATATATATATATCACAAGGGACGAGTTCTAGTCCTTTGTTGATTCCATACAGAGATCCTTGGATGATCTTAAAACCACAATCTATGCCTAAGTACCATCAGATCTTGATGTGCTTCGAACCGCCATGGATGCACAGAAAGTCGAGTCCTCCAACAATGCCACCAAATTGCAGATGATCAGTCGCATGATGGTTCAGCACCTGAATTCATCCCAAGATCTCTTTGTTTCCAAGTTCAATGAACTCGCAAAGGAAGTCAAATCCTTTACAGCAGCATTACAGGACCTTGCTGAAACCATACAAAAGACACCACAATTAGAACCCCAACCTTCCCAATTTTCAGCTAAGCAGTTCCCGAGATTCACATCTGATATCAAGGCGTTAGTTACCTCTTCTATGACGTCGACTTCCATTCCAACTGATTACATAAGCCACACAGAGGTCAATAAGTTAGGCAATACTCTACTCCAGAAGGTGCATGACATAGGTAGTCGTTTTGGCTCTACAGCAAACTCATCTGCTGTAGATGTCAATAAGTAAGTTGCCTTGATGAAATTTAGGACTGATTTTGAGGTGAATAAAGCCACTCTTGTAGCCAGAGATATCTGCGAGATGATAGAAGATAGCGTAAAGAAAAATTTGAAGGTCTCAAAGAAAAAGAGAAAAACTTCTAATTCTTGCCAAGAACAGGCAAACAAGAAGAAATATGATGATCAAGAGGGTTCAGATGCCTCTGGACCTCAAGATCACCATAAGGGGGAGAAGTCCAAGACCGATACTCTAGAGGAGCCTATCGCTGTAACCCCGACTACTTCTGTTCCACAACAACAATCTTCCTAGAAATCCTCTGCTCAAACCCAAGATACACCAAGAAGGACAGAACCAAAGAGGTCTCTAGCCTCTGTTGACGATGACATGACTGAAGCAAGTAATAGAGCTGAAGGATTTTCAATTCCTGAGAAAACAATCCAACTGCAACCAGTAAATGTGAGTGACAAATATAGAGAAGAAGAAGAGCATCCTCTATAGAGACAGTACATAAGAGCCAAAAACCCTGCTACCTCTGCATTACCACCCAAAATTACATCTCCACCAAAGACTTTAGCCTCTACTCTTCATCCTCCATTCTCTAAGGACAGAGTCGGAGATGTTATCCAGAAGATGGATAGCATGAAGAAAAATACTACATAAGTCACTCCCAAGCCTAGAGAACATGAGCTAAAGCTTAGATAGCACATCCATAGGTAACTCTACAGCCAAAAGCAAAAAGAGATATACATGGAACCGAACTTTCATCCTGTGGTCAAAGAAGACATCAAACTCAGGTTCATCAGAACCAATACCAAGGAAAGAAGCAAGGTGTACTCCAATTCTGATATAAAGAGGGTTCTGGGAATCATAATGAGATATTTTCCACACAAGTCCATTATATATGCAAAATATTCAATGGAAAGAGAAGATGATGAACTGAACAGGTTTAGTGATGCAGACTCGGTGAACTTAAACCCCTACGAATTACATCAACTCTTTGGGTACACAGAGCAGAGATTGGATCAAGGAAAAATCTTCGCAATAGCCAAAAGTAAAATCAGGGATATGATGAGAAAGCTAGTAAAGTTCAAAAGAAAGACTGACTTTCAAGTCGCTCTAGAACTTTCAGTGACAGCTCCTAAGCAAGATCTATAAGACATTGACAAAATTCCCTCTACATCTATAATTGTACAACCAAAATTTGGATTTATATACAAGAACGAGCATAGATAGAGGAAATTCTTCAAGTACATATCAGAGATTTTTGTCATCTAAGATTTGAAGATGACCTCTCCTTTAGTTTGTGTCTGCTCTTCTTTAATGACTATACATCTTGGAAATATCATGGTTCTTTGTAATAGCTTAGTTGTGCTTTAAAAGATCGATGAGTCGAAGACCAACCAAATTCAACATGAAGTAAGTCTACTGATGCGGATCAAGATAAACTTCACGAGAACTAAGCTACATCTGCCGAAAGATATGCAACATCTTCGGCAGGCCTTCCCTCTGCCAATTTCTCTTCTATTCGGCAGAAGATATCCCTGTCGATTCCTCTATATAGGCAGCCTCCTACCAAAGATTTGGCAGATAAACCCATTACTGAATCATTCCCTAATTCGGTAACATCCTTATAGCAAATCCTCATGATTTGACTATACTTCCTCCTTCCCAATGTTCTTCTGACAAAAGAGATGAAAACTTCTATTGCTCAGAGGATATTCACTTGAGTTCTGATCTGATTGAGACTTTCTTCTTGAAAGATCTCAAAAAGATTTTTACCAAGAATATTTTATTAAGATATTGTCTAATCATAGTACAAAAGTTACCTTTTGTATTTTGATAAGTCACTTCAAATATCTTATAATTTATTGAAGATATCTCAACTACCTATCCAACATATGACAAGTGTCCTTTGCATTTAATGCATGGAGTAGTATATAAAAGGTGAAGGTCTCTCCATGCAAACTACGCTTTCACCTCAAGTTTTCTCAAGTGCAAAATTTCAGCAAGTTGTTAGCAAGTATTTTCTTTCTAAGATTTTGTCTTTGTGATAAAAAGTCTTCTTTGTGTTAGATTGTTAGAATAGTTTTTAAATGTTCTTTTCCGCAACAATCTTTATTTTCTATGTGTAATTCTTGATATTCATATCAATAAAGAATTAAAATTAAGTAAAATTTTGTGTATTATATTCAACCTCCCCCCCTTCTACAATACTTGTTTTGCTTATCAGGGACCAATAAGTGGTATCAGAGCGGTTGATTTAACTCAATAAATCAGATCCGTGATGGAATCATCTTCCAAAGACAAAGTTGATCTTTTTTCTACTTCTCAAAACGCTTTTCATACTGATAACGGATCTATGGTCAAACCTCCTAAGTTTAATGCGAACAACTTTTCATTCTGGAAATGTCGGATGATGCTATTCTTAGAGGAGGTCGATAGTCGTTTTCTGATTATTCTTCATGAAGGTCCTCTTGTCCCTAAAGTCTGGGAGAAATTTATCAAAACCTCTAAGAAGAAAGATAAGGAAAAAGAATCTCTCTTCCAAGTTTCCGATGACTCATCTGACGAGGAACGTAACTCTGCTACTGGTCGATATATTCTGAAAACTGAAAAAGAATACACTGAGGAAGACAAGCGCATTATTGGGCTTGACTCCAAAGTTAGAGCAATTGTTGCTCAGGCTCTTCTAGATGAGGTGTATCATTCTCTAGTTAACTTTCCTACTGCCAAAGAAATGTGGACCACTCTATGTGTTATGTATGAAGGTACAGAAGAGGTCAAGAAAGGCAGAAAAAATTCTCTTGTTCGCAAATACGAACTCTTCTCCCATGAGAAAGTAGAATCCCTCTCTGACTATTATAATAGATTTAATGGTCTTCTCAATGATCTTAAACTTCTCAGCAAGCTTTATGACAATGAGGAAGTTTTATGTAAATTCATGGATGGACTTCCAGATTTCTGGGAGAACATTTCCACCTGCATAAAAACAACCAAGGACCTTGATCATATGCCTCTCACCTCTCTTTATGGTACTCTTTATAATTATGAACAAACTCGTGTTCAAAGAAAATCCATTATCAAAGAGATAAAAGCCCATTCAATGGCTCTTATCAATGATGGTTCTAAAAAGACTGTGTGCATTCCCCGTATCACTTATCCTTCTGATGATTCAGATAGAGAGAGTCATAATGACTTAGATCACCTTTCGGAGGGTTATCTAAGTGAAGCTGATGATGAAGGTGAAGATACCTCTATCGATCAAATGACAGAGGAAATTGGTATGCTTGCCAACTTCTCCAAATTCAGAAACGACTCTTCTTCAAATCGTTTCAAAGTCAACAGAAAGTTTTCTTCTTCCTCTAGAAACTCTGTAGACAAAATCAAAGGGGAATGTTATGCGTGTGGTAAGAAAGGCCATTTCGCTTCTAGGTGTAGAAGCAATCCTCCTAGGATATATAAGTCCAACTCTTCAAATTCTTCTAAGGGAAGGAAATTTAGATCTATCTCTACTGGTAGATCTCATCCTCGAAAACCTTCCCCTTCCTCATCCTTCAAAGACCTTTCTGACAAAGCTGAAAAGTACAAAGCTAAGTACAAGAGAAAAAGAGAGAAACTTTAACTCTCATCGAAAAGGAAAAGGCTTGATGGCTGAGACTCTTGACTAGGCTGATGAGCCTACCTTTGACAGTGAGAAAGAAACTTCAAGTAAATGCCTTATGGCAAAACTTGATGAAGAAGTCAAAGATTCCAGCTCTAGGATGGACTTTTCAGCCGAATGCTCCTCCTCCTCATCTCAGGTACATCCCTTCTTCTCTCTCACCAATGAAGAAAAGATTGAAGCTTACGACTCTTTAACTGTACTTTTTCATAACAAAAAAGATGCTAAGAAGGGAGCTAATGCTCAAATCAAATCTCTCTCTTCCCAACTTCAAGCTTTTCTCTCACAACTAAACCACTTTGATAAAATAAAAGTGAGCTGGAAGACTTAAAAACAATAAATTTTGTTTTGGCTAAAGAAAAGAATAAACTAATCAAGCGTCTTCAAAAGGAACAAGAGATTGTAAATAAATGGAACACCTCCTCCAAGAACCTTGAAAATATTTTCAAAGACCAAGTCATTGTTGATGATAAATTTGGACTTGGCTATAGGAAAGAGGATGTTGATTATACTCCTTCCGAAGACATTCCTTCCCCTTCTCAAAAACCTACTTCTTTTTCTAAACTTCCCTCTTATTCTCCTAAGTGGACTGATACCGACTCAGGAGATTCTAACTCTGTCTACTCCATGGATCTTCGAGATTCTAGGAAGTTTGGAATCTTTGTGTCTGCCAAACAGTCTAAACCCACTCTTAAAGAAGATCAAGATTATAATGATTTTATCAAACCTGTTAATGATCTCCTCAAAACATTCAATCTAAAAGAAGATTCTTCTTCTTCTGTTTCTTCTTCATCCTCTTCTCCTCCTCCAAAGAAAGCTCATCTCCTTAATAAAGGAAAAACTGTTGTTATAGATCTCCCCACCAAAAGAAAGATTACACCTTCTTCCAAAGGTAAATCTCCTATGAATGCAACAGAATTCATTCCTAGAGCGTTGAAATTAAAGAAATCTAAAGGAATCTCCATCTTTTCTCATCCTTCTTCAGAAAAAGGAATCCTTGGACCAATGCCTCTAACCCTTCCCATTTCTTTCAACTCTCCCGTTCTTCCTCACACTTTAAAACCCCTCAAGTCAAAACAAGGAAAATTCAAAGCTCCCACTCAAGAACGTAAGAAAAAGTTCATCTACAGAAAATGCTATAATTGTGGTGATACCTTTCATCTGGACAAAGATTGTCCAAAAGAACGTATAGACAGATACGGTCAAAATGATCCTTCTTCCTCTTCTACTTCTAACCCTAAAGGACCCACCTCCAAACTGGTTCCAAAGGACTAATTTGTTTATGTTTGCACGTCTTTGGGCATCATCATACATGGTATCTTGATAGTGGGTGCTCGCGACACGTGACAGGGAACAAATCTTTTCTCTTATACTTTGTGAAAGAAAAAGGATTGACTGTAATCTTTGGTGATAACTCTCGTGGTTCCACTAAAGGTTATGGGACTCTTTCTAATGGATCCATCACTTTAAATAAAGTCGCCTATGTGGAAGGACTCATGCATAATCTTTTAAGCATAAGTCAACTCTGTGATCTAGGTTTCTATGTGATATTTAGAATGGAAGATTGTCTCATCACAGACAAAAACTTTCATACTATTCTTTCTGGTTTTAGAAAAGATAACGTCTATGTGATCAACATGGGAAACAAATCTGATCATAGTGAAGGAAGCATCTGCTTCATTTCTGAAGATTTAGAAAAGAAGAACTGGCTCTGGCATAAACGTCTCTCCCATCTCAAATTCAAGACGTTAAATGCTCTCTCCAACAAAGAGTTGGTTGTTGGATTACCGAAAATATCCTTTTCTAAAGAGAAGCTATGTGTTGCTTGTGAGAAAGGCAAGCTGAAAAAATCCTCCTTCAAATCAAAGCAGTGTTTTTCTATCTCTACCCCTCTTCAGATGCTGCACATGGATCTTTGTGGGCCAGTCAGTACACCTAGTCTTGGTGGAAAAAGGTACATTCTTTACATTATTGATGAATACACACGTTACACTTGGGTATTCTTTCTCAGGTACAAAAGTGATACATCTGAAGAAATCATCAATTTCATCTAGAAATCTGAAGTTCTCAATAGTCAACTAGTCAGATCTGTTAGAAGTGACAACGGGACCGAATTCAGAAATGCTACCTTATATGTCTTTTTCAATGACAAAGGTATTTCTCAAAACTTTGCAGCAGTCAGAACTCCGCAACAAAATGGTGTTGTGGAAAGAAAGGATCGTACTCTATGTGAAGCTGCAAGATCGATGCAGAGTGAATCAAACCTTCCCACATACTTCTGGGCTGAGGCTGTCAATACAACTTGCTTTACTCAAAACCGATCTATCATTGTGAAAAGACACAACAAGAGTTCCTATGAAGTCTTCTATGGCCGAAAACCAAATATCAGTTTTCTTCATGTATTCGGTTGTTTGTGTTTCATCCTAAATGATGGATAACATCTTGGGAAATTCGATCCCAAGGCTGACGAAGGTATCTTTATGGGCTATTCTCTATCCTCTAAAGCCTATAGATTCTACAATCTTAGAAGAAAATGTATTGACGAATCAATACATGTGAAGTTCGACGATCATAAGACATCTTCCTTAACTTGTGATGATAATGAACTTTATGAGTGGATCACTTCGTATGTAAGAGAAGATTCCCCAAATCATTTGTCTGCAGGACCTCCCTATGTTTCATTTTCGGCGGCTTCCACTTCTTTTAACCATAGTTCAGCAGAGCTCTTACCTTCTGTCGAACCTGCTGCATCTGCCAAACCTTCTTTTCACTCTACTCCTCTTCATCATACTCACCCCATGCCTACCGATCCAGCATCCTCATATTCTCCTAACCCTATTCCTGCACCTCTTCCTCCAGCTCTAAAATGGACCAAGGATCATCCAATTGAATAAATTATCGGTGATCAGAAAGCAATTGTCCAAACTATAAGAGGTGTTGGAAACATTTGCCTCTATGTGAATTTTCTCTCTATCATAGAGCCCAAGAAAATTGAAGAAGCTTTGGCAGATCCCTGTTGGATCACTGCTATGCAAGAGGAGTTGTCTCAATTCGAAAGAAACAAAGTGTGGAGACTTGTTCCTCGTCCTTCTAGTAAGACCATTATCGGCACTAAGTGGGTCTTTCGAAATAAGATGGATGAAGAAGGCACTGTTATCAGGAACAAAGCCAGGATTGTTGCTTAAGGATATAGACAGGAGGAAGGTATTGATTATGATGAAACCTTTGCTCCTGTTGCTAGACTTGAAGCAATAAGAATCTTTCTTGCTCATGTTGCTCACAAAAACTTTTAGGTCTTTCAAATGGATGTGAAAAGTGCATTTCGCAATGGATAACTCGCCGAATAAGTATATGTGAAACAACCTCCAGGTTTTGAAGATTCAGCTCATCCCGACTATGTGTTCAGATTAGACAAAGCTCTTTATGGTCTGAAATAAGATCCTCGTGCATGGTATGACACTCTATCCGATTTTCTTCTCTCCAAATGATATACCCGAGGTAAAATTGACAATACTCTCTTTCTCAAGAAAACCAGAGGTAATATTATTCTAGTCCAAATCTATGTGGATGACATCATTTTTTGTGCTACTGATGAATCTTTTTGTTAGTAGTTTGCCTCTCTCATGCAAAGCAAATATGAGATGAGCATGATGGGTGAGCTCAATTTCTTTCTTGGTCTTCAAATCAAACAAACTTCTGAAGGAATCTTTATAAACCAAAGCAAGTATATTTGTGATCTCCTAAAGAAGTTTAATTTCGAAAATTTCTCTCCCATGAAAAATCCCATGGCACCACCTCTAAAAATTCATGTTGATCCAGCTGGTAAGCCAGCTGATATCACGAATTATAGAGGAATGATTGGGTCTCTTCTTTATCTTACTGCTAGTAGACCTGATATTATGTATGATACGTGTCTGTATGCGCGTTATCAAGCCAATCCCAAGGAATCTCACTTGGCGGCTGTAAAATGCATTTTTCGGTACTTAAAGGGTATTATGAATCTGGGTCATTGGTATCCCAAACACTCAGGTTTTGATCTCATTAGCTATTCAGATTCTGACTTTACAGGGTCTAAGGTGGATAGGAAAAGTACAACTAGAAGTTGTCAATTACTCGGTGGAAATTTGGTCAGTTGGTCCAGCAAGAAAAAACATTATGTATCTGCATCTACTATTGAAGTTGAATATGTTGCAGCTGGCAGTTGTTGTGCTCAGATCTTGTGGATGAAGAATCAACTGCAAGACTATGACAAGTTCTACTCTCAAATACCTATCCTATGTGACAACTCCAGTGCCATAGCAATTGCTAATAATCCGGTGCTGCACTCCAGATCAAAACACATAGATATTCGATATCACTTTATAAGAGATCATGTCTCTAAAGATGATATTGAGCTTCATTTCATTCCTACAGATCTTCAACTTGCAGACCTCTTCACTAAACCATTGGATGAGGCCAGATTTAACTTCCTAGTTGGATCCTTAGGTATGTTAAATTTTGAGTAAAAAAAAATTCATCTTTCTCTACCGAAATGTTTTCGGCACGGAAGCCTTGTATAAAATAATTTTTCACTCTTTCGGTACCTCTATCTTCGGATCTCTCACACTTCGGTAATCCTCACACCTACCGAACTCTTTCATACCGAATATAATGTTCTTCACTCTTTCGGTACCACTATCTTCAGGTCTTTCATATTTCGGTAAACGTCATGTTTACCGAACCCTCCTCTACCAAAGCTCACACATACCGAATTCTCTATTCACATTTCGGTAGCCCTCATGGATACCGACAATTAGTCTTCACTACCGAAATCCTCTACCCATGTGTCATACTTATCCACATCTCTCTTGCCGAAATCTTTTTTGGCACCTCTCCTTTCTCCTCTCAAATCATGACACGTGGCACCTCAAGATTTGTGGGTCAGAAGATGGGACGTTTGACACTCCCACGATTCTGACATAAGTCGTTTTCGGTCATTTCACTTCCCCATATTTCCCAAACCATCATTACATTCAAATATTATTAAATATACTTTTGAAATCCTACTTTCCCCTAAAGTTTCCTACCATATATATATATATATATATATATATACATTCCTCCTTCAAGTTTCCCACCATTCACTCTCTCGATTTACTTCTCTCTCTAAAACCTGCAAGTTTTATTTCACACTTCTTCTTCTTCATTCATGGCGTCCTCAAAATCTTCCAAGACAAGTAAGAACACGCCACTCACTCGGGACTCTCCTGCATTTCCCGCATGCAACCAGATTGCTCGTCTTTCTGCAGACGTGGATCATCCGGAGTTTAATCAGGTTTCTCTCTTTCTTCAGAAAACTCCTCTCCAACATGCTCTTACTGCCTCTACCAAGATGAGCAAGATGCTTCTTGGTAGCTTTTGGCTTACCTGCAAATATGATTCTGAAACCCATCAAGTCTCGGCCTCCATTCTCTCCTCTGAGGAACATCCTGACCTTACTTTTGGGGTTGAGGATGTCCGCTCCATCCTTCGCATTCCTGAGTTTGAGACCTACGCACCTTTTCCCACTGGTCGGAAACATGATGAAGTGGTCGCTACACTCAACTATATTCATGAAGGCAAAAGCAAGGGTTCCGACACTCTTCTTCGCAAGAACATGGGTGCCATCTGGAACTTCTTCTTCTCTCATTTGATCTACTGCATTTTCCACAAGACTTCTGGGTGGGATCAATCACTGGCCTTTATCACCAGGTTGGCACATGCCCTCATCTTTATGAGGTGCATTGACTTTGCTCAGGTGATTTTTGAATCTCTCGTCACGGCCATTATGCCACCTCGAACTCACAATGTGGCCCTCCCAAGATTTCTCTCTCATTATAAATGAGAAACTCTCTGGACAACTACGTGCCGATGCCAATCTGTCTGAACCAACGATGGTGTACGACTTACCTACATCACAAATCAGTAAACAAACCATTTTCAAACCGGTGAAGCCTATCGACGCCTCCCTCACTCCAGGTATGATTTCCTTCATCTCATCTCCCAATCCGATTTGGGGTAATCTTGTGGAAAGTGGTACCGAAAGGCTTCCACTTTCTCAAAGTCCTTCAAAATCGGTGGTCCCCGCTCCCCCCAAATCTTCTCGAGCCAAATCGGTGGCTATTAAAAAGAAAAAGGCCACCGGTAATGTCACCCTCGCTTTTATGACTATGCCACCGAAACAACCTTCGGTGGCTACCCAAGTCCTTTCTTCTCCTTCTTCTACAAAGCAACGAGGCTCAAAATCCCCACCAAAGTCTCGTCCTAAGAGACTTAGGAAACCTTTGGCCGAACCACACTCTCCTTCTATCGATTCTCAAAAATCGGGTGAAGTTGAAATTTCCCCTCTTAGGCCACGGGGATCTGATAAGACTAAACCTACCTCCTCCACTCCCTCCCAATAGGGTTTGGTTGTACAAACGGAGTCCCATGTTACTCCTTCCTCTCAATATCAGTTGAGGGACGAAGATGAGTTGGTCTCCTCTCCGGACCAACGCTCTGTTTTCTCAACGCACAACCTAACACCCGGGGTCACACCCGATGATGCTGTACATATCGGTAGCCATACCGATTATATTTTTGATCTGCTCTTCTCAGATGTTGGAGCAGGGTTGCCATCCACTCCTCCTCAAAGAGGTTCGGCAAGCCCCCTCCCTGCCGAAAAATCACAAATCCTCTCTCCACAAACCTCACCGCCCAAAACTCCACCTCCTTCTCCAAAGAAATCCCCTTCCCCCAAACACTCACCCAAACCCTCACCCTCCCCAAAGAAATCCCTATCTCTCAAACACTCATCGTCTCCCTCATACTCCTCTTCATATGATTTCCATCCTGATTTTCCACCGAAGAGGCACTCCCCACCACCTCACCGAACTTTACCTCACGACCCTCCTTCACCTACGACCGACAAAGCTGGACCTTCAACACCTCCCCTACCTCAGCGACCGATCTTGATCTCCCCTGATGTTCTTGCCGACATTCTAGATACAAATCGACAGGTTCGACTTCTTGGCACTCAATATGAGTTGCTAAGACAAACCATGAGGGATCCAAAAATTTCGGCTTCTCTTGCCAAACAAAATGTTCATCTTACAGGTCTTCTTCATCTAATAAAGGAGCAGAATTCTGAGTGTATGGATCTGAACAAGGACATTTTCCGTTGCTTGGATGTCATGCATCACGAAATCAATAATCTTCGTGACCCTCTTAGCGATGCTCTTGATGCGGTTCTCCGGAAGGTTATCAAGTTGATTGATAACAACTGTTCTTTGACTCTTTCTATGGTGACTCTCAAAGCCGCCTCTAATGCTCGGGATCAGGATCTCCTTCGGCTTCGGAAATAGGCAGATGCACAAGATGCTGTTAATTCTCAACTTCTAGATGCTCTTCGGAAGATCAATGCCACACTTGATTCCTTTCCCTCTGCTGTTGCTCAGTACTGTGTTGGGTCACTAGATATTGACATCACCGAATCGACGTTCACTCCTGATGATCGCCGAACTCTTGGTCGGGTGGATCGTCGTCTTGGCCGTGTGTCGGCTAAGGCTGGTCTTTCTTCCTCGACATGTACTAAGGGGGAGAAACCAACTGAGGGGGAGCATATTACCCTTCAAATCAATATTACCAGTACGCGTAGGGAAGAAACCTCCACCGATGCTGCCTCAAAGGGAAAAGATTCGGAAGTAAAAATTTTCGATGATCCCACTTCTTCTTCTTCTACCGATATAATCAGAGAAGTTTCTGCCGAAGCTGAAAAAGTAAAGGAATCGGTATCTGCCAAAGGTGAGGGCACCGACCACTCTAAAATGGTCGAAGAATCCAAAGGGGAGCCAGTACCGAAGAAAGACAAGGGCAAAAGAAAACTGACATCGGAGGAAGTAACTGCCGAAGAGAAGCGTCTTAAAGATGCTAACATAAAGAAGGTTGCCGACGGTGGCAGAATTCATCTTCCTCCTCCCCCGAAGATTACCTCTCCAGACCTGGGCATGTCTGAAGAGGAAATTAGAGCAGCCAAAATAGCTCAGATGGCTCGAGATAAAGATTTTGAGCTAGCTTTAAAGCTAGCTGAGGAAGAAGCTGAAACTACCAAATCCTCTACCGATGCAATAAATGCTCAACTAAGTGCTTTAGAAGAAGCGGCGAAGAAAAACGAAGAAATAAAAGCTATGTGCATTGATTGGTATCGCAAAGTCCTCACCAACCGACGAAGCCCTGGAAAAATTTCTGATGTAAAAATCCTAAAACCCTCTAAAGAGTGTAAAGCCATTCGGCTTCCTATCACAAGGGATGATCTCAGCAGGTCGGTTGAGAGGCTTAACTCTTTGGTTCGGCATAGGGTGTCCGAATGGATATAAATCATGATATGCCTTGAGAATAGAATAAATGCACTTAAGCATGAGGTTGAAAAATATACCACTGATCTCCAAACAAAATTCGGCTCCTACCGAAGAACTTACAAGATCATCCACACGCCTGCCGAAGAAAAGTTGATCAATTACATGAAAGCTCTTCACTCTCGCCCGAAAACCAAGTCAAAGTCTTCTAAGAAGGAAAATGTATTTGCACAGATGGCCAAGGGAGGAAAAATTCCAAATGTTTCCAATCTGGACCTATCCATACCGACTTCGGTTCCTCACTCCTCTACAACAATTCTTCATGAGCCGATTGAAGGAATATTCTTCAATGATGCCTTCGGTCAAATCCGCTTCTTCAGATCAAGAGACATACCCATTGCCGATCTCACCTTTCTTGAAGGAATTGCTCAAATAATTCCTATCTCAGCAATGGATATGTATGTAGCTGTAACCGAATAAATGAAGAGAATAAGTGTTGCCCCTTAGTTAGTTAATCTTTTGTAATTTCTTTTTGTTAATCTTGTATTGTAATCTTCTTCATAGATTAATACAACATGCAACTTTAGTTTGAAGTAAATACCTTGTAAATTTTCATTCTTTCATTCTTTTATACTTGTAAATGTCGAATATACTAAAAAAAATCCCAAAAAGAAACAAAAAGAATGGTTTATGTGAAAAATAACCCAAAAGAATATGAACAAGGGTCAAAACGAATTATTCATGTTTTTAACTCTTTTATCGAAGTATGAGATGGCATCATCAAATAGGGGGAGATTGTTAGGTCATCTAAGATTTGAAGATGACCTCTCCTTTAGTTTGTGTCTGCTCTTCTGTAAATGACTGTACATCTTGGAAATATCATGGTTCTTTGTAATATCTTAGTTGTGCTTTAAAAGATCGGTGAATCGAAGACCAACCGAATTCAACATGAAGTAACTGATGCGGATCAAGATAAACTTCACGAGAACTAAGCTACATCTGCCGAAAGATATGCAACATCTTCGGCAGGCCTTCCCTCTACCAATTTCTCTTCTATTCGGCAGAAGACATCCCTGTCGATTCCTCTATATCGGCAGCCTCCTACCAAAGATTCGGCAGATAAACCCATTGCCGAATCATTCCCTAATTCGGTAACATCCTTATAGCAAATCCTCATGATTTGACTATACTTCCTCCTTCCCAATGTTCTTCTGACAAAAGAAATGGAAACTTCTATTGCTCAGAGGATATTCACCTGAGTTCTGGTCTGATTGAGACTTTCTTCTTGAAAGATCTCAAAAAGATTTGTACCAAGAATATTTTATTAAGATATTGTCTAATCATAGTACAAAGGTTACCTTTTGTATTTTGATAAGTCACTTCAAATATCTTATAATTTATTGAAGATATCTCAACTACCCATCCAACATATGACAAGTGTCCTTTGCATTTAATGCATGGAGTAGTATATAAAGGGTGAAGGTCTCTTCATGCAAACTACGCTTGCAGCTCAAGTTTTCTCAAGTGTAAAATTTCAGCAAGTTGTTAGCAAGTATTTTCTTTCTAAGATTTTGTCTTTGTGATAAAAAGTCTTCTTTGTGTTAGATTGTTAGAATAGTTTTTAACTGCTCTTTTCCGCAACAATCTTTATTTTCTATGTGTAATTCTTGATATTCATGTCAATAAAGAATTAAAATTAAGTAAAATTTTGTGTATTGTATTCAACCCCCCCCCCCTCTATAATACTTGTTTTGCTTATTAGGGACCAACAAGAGACTCTGAATTGGTTTAAGTACAAAGTTTGATAGAGAATATTCCAACTCTGAAACTCTGACAAAGTTTTGGAATGTCTTCCTGAGTCATGGTATAGTTATTTAATGTGTCTCAAAACTTCCAAGAATCAGAAATCTATGTCTCTTAGTACTCTATTTTGCATCTTGCGGAATCATGAGCAATCTAAGTTATTGAAGAAATGTCTCATAAGAGATACTAAAAGCTCTCCTTTATCTTTACTCTCTTCAGAGACTAGACTTTAGAAGATTCTTCTTCTCTCACTATCACTGAACCCGATCTTCAACTTTGTGCACCTGAAGATATCACTGAATCTGATCTCTCAGAGTTTGACGATTCACTAGCCCTTTTTACTAACATTTTTAGAAGGTTTGCCAGAAAAAGTAACTTTCATGGAAAGACAAGTTATGCTCTCACTGGCAAGCCTAAATCAACTCCAGTTGACAAGGGTATAACTACTAGTTATAACTGCGAAAAGAAAGAACATTTTGCTAGTGAATGCAGGTCAAGGAAGGTCATCAATTTATATCCTCGTTCTAAGGATGACAAATATCTGAAACTAAAGAAAAAGTACCGAAAGGTCAAAAACTTCCAAAAGAAAGATAAAAGTCTTGTTGCTGAAGAATATGACTGAGTAGACTCTTCATCTTAGTCTTCCTCTTATGATGAAGAAGATGTTGCATATCTGTGCTTAATGGCAAAAGTTAAAGAAGTCAAGTCTGAAGCGTCTGAAAAGTCTGAAGCATCTACCTCCCTCATCCAGCTAAAACATCAAGTACTATTCAAGTACCAAACTTCGATGATCCCTCTCTATCTGATGCCAATAAAAGAAAAGCACTAGACATTCTGACTGTTGACCTTTTTATTGCTATAAATGGTAAAACTAAAGCTAAACGACTAAATCTTGATTTAATTGAACAACTTCATTAAGATCAAAGAGTTAACAAAGATTCAAAATGATCGTGACTAGGTCATAATAAATCAAATAGTTAGTTATGAAAGAGAAAAGGCTCTCACTGACCTTAAGGTTGAAAAAGCCACTGTTGATGGATGGTGCAAAGCCTCAACGAAAATGACTGAAATTATCGAGTATCAGATAACGATCAAGTTAAAAGCAGTCTGGGACATAATTCTAAAAAGGACAATCCAAACCAAGACAAGTTTATGTTAAAGTTTGGAATGTTTGTTTCTTCTAGCACTGAAACTTATTCTGCTTAGTGCTCCTCTTCTTCTATTAACTCACAACCTGAAAAGACTCATAAGAGTCGGAAAACCTAAGTCATTCCTCTGGTTCATTATTTTTTAGGGAAGGAATCTTCAAAATCCAATGACTTCGACAAAGAAGGGATTTGAACATTCCTTGGAAATAAGGTGGTATATTGATGGAATGAAATATCCATTCTCTACTTTCTGCTCGATTTCTACTCTCGATTTAAAATTAAATAATTATTTTTTAAAAAAATATAATTCGATAAACCATTTCGATATTATTTTTTTGTATATTTACGTCTGTTTTTTAAGCATGTCTGTTTTTTTTTAAATATCAGAAAATAATCAAAGTAA
Organism: Arctium minus; assembly: GCA_954870635.1. Lineage (NCBI taxonomy): Eukaryota > Viridiplantae > Streptophyta > Magnoliopsida > Asterales > Asteraceae > Arctium > Arctium minus. The sequence continues at coordinate 82,634,332 of OX941080.1, read as the reverse complement.
AATTAAAGAAACTGGTGTATTTATTTCAATGATTAAAACATATATTTATAAGTAATAATAAAGTATTATCATTATTAGAATCCAATTAACCACAAGGGTTGTGGCGTACTGGTTAAGGCACTGGAGAATGTGGTGGAATATCCCATATGTCCAGGGTTCGAATCCAGGCGTACAAAACAATTGTGGCCACTGAGGTTTAATCAGGGTTGATGTCTTATAGTCATAATTTGCCAAGGGATTAGTTTAGGCATAGCTTAGGCCACCCTTTCAAAAAAAATTATTAGAATCCAATTTAATTTTGGAAAGAAAATAATATAAGATTGTATTAATAAATGTTGTGATCTGAAAAATCTGTCTGAATCGTATGCATTATTTTAATAAAGCATTTTGTTAAAGTACTTTTAGGTTAAGAAAAAAAAATCAAAACAGGGTATTTTGGTCACTTACCAACATGTCATTCCAATTCTAAATGTACATTTTGTGAAACAAACAGACATAATCAAATACCTTTAGCATATTCCATTCCATTGTCTGTCAACCAAACAGATGAACAAACCTGATAACATTTTGTTCTAATTTTTTCTTCAAAATCAAATTCCTTTAACAGGTTTTTAATATATCTAAAAATATTCCACAAACCAAACACAACATCAATGCACAAAGCAACAACTTAAGGAAGGCATAGAATATAAAGCATGAAATATTCCCACTCCACTATACTTCAACATTGAATACAACTGTTAGTAATGGGGAAAGAATACTGTGCCTAACAACAAAACTTGCCTTAAGAAAGGAACATGCTCGCAACGAAAGAGGAGCACAACATAAAGTTTATAGGATGTAAAAAATGGTCTAATTATCCTAATATTCTTTTTTATATGATTTAAGTTTATAGTACTAAATAATTATATGTCTTATAGGAGTGTGCAAAATCCGAAAAGTCCGAAATCCGAACCGAAAATAAGGTGTTTTTGCAAAACCCGAATACCCCGAAATCCGAAAATCCGAAACCCGACTTTTTTGAAAATATTTGGGTTCGGGTTGGGTTTGATCTTTGGCCACCCGACCCACCCGAAAACCCGAAATAGTATACATACATATTTATATATTGTATAAATATATTTGTTTATCTAATTTTTTTTTGAAAATCATAAATTCTAGTCGGTCGAAATGTTTTCTAATTTATAAATTTACTATCATCAAACTCTCAATAGATTGAGTTCATTCTCAAAATCGATTGAATTTATATAAATTTTTTACATTATAATAATACCCGAAACCCGACCAATCCGAACCCGAAGCAATACGAAATCCGAAACCTAAAATTCGGGTCTTGATTTTCATATCCGAAATCCGATCGGGTTTTTTATTTTCCCACCCGAACCCGCCCGATGCACACCCCTAATGTCTTATCTAAAAGCATTGCAATAGGTACGGTTTATAAGATGATTTTGGATGTCTTAACAAGAGTTTTAATACACGTTGGAAATAAAACGACCTATTAATTTTTTTTATTCGCCATTATTTTAATAAAACACGTGTCTTATAAAAATAAACATTTGAAAGACAACTCTCAAAACTGTGTTATATAAAAGCCAATACGACACTTTATCTTAATGTCCTGAAAAATATCAAAAGACACTCAAAAACATTCTATAAACATATTGCAATGATTTTAGATACGATACAGACAACTGTTTGATTCTACTATAAACTTAAGTCCTATGAGGGGCGGATCAACTAAGACCTTATAGGGGTCCCCGTGCACCCGCTCACTTACTTATCGTAAAAGAGAAAAAATGTAGATGTTGCGTAGGTGCACCCGCTTGATTTTAAGAGTGCTCTCTAATATTTTCAAACTAAATTTTGTATTGCAAATCTACACTTGGTTGGATGGTTTGATAGAATCTTTTAAAGCTCTCATTAGTTTTAGTCGAGGTCTAGTGTTCAAATCTCATCCTCTACTTATTTTTATTTATTTTGGTTAACCCTTCAACTTTTGTTCTAGAATAATCCCATCATCTACTTATCTTTATTTATTTTGGTTAACTCTCCAACTTTAGTTCTAGAATCTTGAGCATGGGTTTCATTTTTTTTTTAAATAATTTTTTTTTTTGGTTAACCCTCCAACTTTAGTTCTAGAATATAGAGCATGAGTTCTTTTTTTTTTTAAATTCACACAAACAGAAGCTCAAGTTTCGCCCATGTTAAGTTTTTAGATTAGCTTTTACTGAAAAGGGTGAAAAATTATCTCGAAACCAACCCAAACACCAAAAAGCTCTGAAAATCAACCAAAAAACTGAAAAACCCTCTCAAAATCAACCAAAAACCTTAAAAATCCCCAAATGACGGAATTTGGCTAAAGATACATCGAGTGGCTTTGCCAACATTTGATATAGTTTAGAGGTGCACCCACTTAACCAAAATCCTAGGTTCCGCCACCGAGTCTTATTGGAAAAAAGTCTATCAAGATACTCAGATATTTTGACGTATAAAGTGTTTAAATGTCCTAATAGAGTGTCTTATAAGACTTACATTTATATGAGCAAAAAATAAAGTGTTCTATCTAAAAGTGTTACAATAAGTTTATAGGTCAAGTTTGGGGTTGTAACAAGTTTTTTAGGACTTTCTAAAATAAAGTGTTGTATTAGCTATTTATGACACTTTTGAGAAGTGTCCTATATATATATAAACCCTTTTTTGGGGTAGTAACAATTTTTATAAAACTTTTCTAAAATAAAATATCGTATTAGCTATTTTATGACACTTTTGAGAAGTGTCCTATATATAAAACCATTTTTATAGGATCTTTACGTTTATAGGACACCTTTTTCAAATAACGTCCTTTCAATTGTTTGGAAATGAAAATGGCCAACTACGGAAGGTTCTATGGTGGGAGGGTTAATCACCTAGAAGAATATGATGCGCATAAATAAATGTGGACCCCAACAGCTTTTGGCAACAACAAAAACATAATGCAACCCTTCACTTTTCTACGAAGGACTCATCTATATGATTTTTAGTCACATGATTTATGTTCACACTGTAGTTCATAAATATCATGATCTTTAAAACGAATACATTTATTCACTATATACAACTGAAAGGGTACCTTGTTTTAACAATACGTTATAACAAAAATGATATAGAAACAAATACGATATTTTATATTATATTTAAATGTTATAATAGACTCTGTAATAGCAATTAGGTTTATAATTGGTCCCCTACAACAAAGAAAAAGAGAAAGAAGCTTGAATCCAATATTAAATAATGATCGGAGAAAAGACTAAAAAGTGGAATAAAGGTGTTGCTTATGTGGTAATCTATGACATTGTTTGGCAAAAATAAGTTAGCTGATGAGGTATATATATTAAATGAAAATCCATGGTTGATGAGGTGGCACAATGAGGATGAAGTATTTGTCAAATGGTGAATTGTGGTGAAATCTTGATTGTCCCACATTGATGAGAAAGTGAAAATTTTAGAAAACAGAATGATTATATAAAGGAGTAGATGGCAACATAAAATGTTGATCAAATTTTGGGTTAAATAGTTATTTAATTTACATGACAAACATTTCATGTAATAGTTAAAAATTTTACACTTTTGATTGGGTTGGGTTGAGATTTTTCAAATCGCAAACATTAGATCGGGTTGTTCAAATGTCTTCAACTCGGTCAACCCAACCTGTGAGCACTCCTATTATTGAGGTCACCTCTCGTGACATTGGCCTACAAGATATTGGGGATTGTTTGTTTGTTTATATATTCTGTCTTTTGTCAACTTTTGCTTATAATGGCTATGAGGATAAACCCTTATCTCATTGATCTCCCTTCGGTCATCAATGTAGGGTTATTATCAGACTAGCTAGATATAAGAAGGTCAACCCTTATCTCATTTCCCTTCGAAAGGAGAGGAAATGTCGGGTTGTTTTAGCTGCAACTGTTTTTAGCAATGATTGTCTTGTTATTCCTACTTGAAGCATCAACTCCAGCTAGATAAAAGCAAGAATGCCGCAAGGGAACAGGCTTCTTACTGTTGCTCCCTGCTATTCAAGTTAGCTACATATTGTGCTTCTCCCCGAGAAGCACTCTCTCATCTGAGCTGGAGATTCTATATCGCCTTAGACCTAGCAGAGTTGATCGCTCACCTTCGCTCGCTTGTTGTTGACTGATCGCTCTCGTTCCCCCTTGCTTTGATGCCTAAGACAAGGATCAGAAAGGCTACACAACACTAGGGAGCTGGTTTGACTTAAAAGAGTCTTGAGGACATTTGTCCGGTTTTAATGACTCAATATAGAGCACCATTTATGATTTGCATCTGAATGCATATTATAATATATATATATATATATATATATATATGATAATTACATGCTTGAGTGCGTCAGTCATTCCTGTGTAGTCATGTAATTTTAGACTGTGTTGCATTGGATCCATAGGCACGTAAGTCAGTCTTTATTTGATGGTCAATTGGGTATTATGGGGTTGGACTCTAGGACCCATGTTTTATGACCTTAACCTTTCAAGTGTACACTAAGAGGGCTGAGTCCGGTTGTGATATCGTGTTTATGGGCGTTTGGGTCCTCCGCCATGTCAGGGTAATGCCTTGGTTGTAACCCTGATTGTGTCGGGCCTTTGGTGGTATTCATGGTAATATTTACTAAGGTCAGATGTCTCTTTTGGTGTAGCTTGAAAGGAGTCGTAGGGACACTTGGGCTTTTATGTCGTGAAGTGTCATACGATTAACGTTGTATGAGTGACATACTTTTGTGTTCCCCCACTCTCAATGGATGCGGGTCTCCCCCGTTGTCGGCCAACTTTATTTTGGATAATTAATTGTCCATGCTTTAACATTTGGATTTCTTTCCATTTTTATGGTCGCGTGAGTATTGAACTTTAGTTTCATGTTTTCCGTGGCATATTATATTTTCATGGATTGTTTTCCATAATTTATGAGTTGAGTATAATGCCCCACCCATGTTTTGGGTGTTTCGGGATATGAAGTTTTATCCATGCTTTTATAATTGGAAGTCCGTTTTCTATTAACGTTTGAGTGAGTTTTGGATTGCATTACGTTAGAAAGAGTGTTTTGTATTGGGGTGTTCGTCCTTAAAAATGCATGTTATTGGAAAACGAGTCGTTTCCATATTTAAAGTAAATCATTTTGAAAGATTATGATTTAAATTGTATTCTTTTCTTTTAACAATATATTTAATCATGTTGAAAACTCTTGAACTCACTAGGCGTTAGCCTAACCCTTTTTATTTGTCGGCATGTGCATCAAATCCCGGTTGGGGAAGGGTACTAGCGACCCTGTGAAGAGGTGGGTACTAGTTGAATGCACGAGGGTGAGTATCTTGGTGAAGTCTTCCGCAATTATCTTGAGAACAACAACACATATTTGGGTTTAGTTACTTTAGTAGCACCTGACCTTTATTTAGTCTTTATATAAGATTTGTGTGGTTATTTGTTGAGGTTAAATCTATTTTTATATTTGAGGTATTCCAAGCATTGATTTGTAGAAAATGATTTTTATCTTCCATGTGATGTAATGATGGAAATTTTAAATTAGTTGTTTTTTTCAAATTTGAGGGTGTTACAGTACTACTCCAATCTTCACTGAAAACCCCCAAAAGATTATAGTTGAACGAAGAAGATAATGAGGAAATATAACTTTGATTTCCTTTGTCAGAAAATACTTTTGAATCTACCTGCAGATCTTCCTTGGAACACTATAGGTACTAAAAGATAGTCTCTCCTCTGTCATGGTCCATGATATTTTCTTGCATATATAAATGGGGTTCTTGATACGTTTAATCATGGCTTTGTTTTCATGATTCATGGCTTTATGATATCTGGGTTCATGATTTTGTTTTCGTGTATCTGGGATTATGTTTTTGAGTTTCATGTTCATGATTTTGGTTCCATGTTTATGGGATTTGGTCTATTACATTTGTCATTTCATAATGGTTATGGTCCATCATCCTAATGGTTGTTAACTTTTTCCGTCGAGTCCAATTAAATGGGGGTATTTTAGTCACTTTAAACATTTTTCTGTTAAGTCAATTACCACAAGGTTAAATGAAGGATATTTTAGTCATAATTAAAAATGTTTATAAAGAAATGACCGTTCAGAAAGAAGGACCAAAACCGTTAAATAAAATATAAATTAATAAATAATAAATACTTAGTAATTTATAACTAATTATTCTTTAATAATATATAATTAAAGATCATTTAATAATTTAATAGTTATTAATTAGAAAATAACTTACTAATAATTTAGGAAATTAATACATATAAATATTTAATAAATTATAGTTAACCATTCTTTAATAATTTATAATGAAAGATTATTTAATAATTTAATAGCTATTAATTAGAAAATATTTTAATAGTTTAATAAATTAATAAATAATAAATATTAAATAATTTATAATTTATAATGTATATTTTTTAAGAATTTGTAATAAAGATTATTTAATAATACTAGGCATGCTGCGCAAAACATCTAGCTTTAAATCCGAGAACTTGAACCATCAATCCCATTTCGTTTTGTTTTTCGTCCCTCTGAATTTTATTTTATTTTATGTTTTTGGGTGCTTTTGGACTGAGAGAGCAAGAGAATCTAAAGTTATTTTTTTATGTTCTCGTATGCATTTAATACAGAGAGCAAGAGAATCTGAACTTGTTTTTGTATGTTCCTATATCCATTTGAATCGAGAGAGCAAGAGAATTTATGTTGGTTGTGATTTTTATGGATTATCAGTTTGTCAAACATATTTCGTATGCTATGAGATGTTGGATTGTGGTGTGTCATTATTAGAATGATATAACATTCTTTGGTCAATATAATAAAAAGCACTTCATATGTACTATAAACCAGTAAAGTGCTCCTATAATTTAGCAAGGATGTAGCAACTCTGCAAATTGGAATTGAAAGGATAAACACATTTACATTATCTAGCTGCTATTTGGACCACGGGTATGTTCTCAAGTGCACCCAACAATTGATGGGGTTCAAGATCAGTTGGGTTGGTTTGATACCGAGTTTGGTTTTGTTTCCCCTGGAGAATGTGTACTCTTCCTTCTCTTCATATAACAACTGTAAAAAAGTTGCCAATTGCAGGTTGTACCAAAAATGTCTTTTAAAGACTCAACTAACTAAGGAGTGTTCACTTGTTTACTTCCTTGAACTCCATACTCGCTTCGCGAAATGAGTCCTTTCCAAAGGCTTAAACTTGCCCACAATTGTTGATCAACAGTGTTTGGCCTCCCCCTCCTACAACATGTATCATGTATGATTCGTATGCCTTGCAAAGATCTGCACAGATAGTTTCAAGAATCAAGGATAAAAAATGGGTAAAGCCCAATTAAAAACAAGCAGCAAGAATGAGTAAAAACATGTTAAAAACAAGAATCAATAATGGTAAAAACAGGTTAAAATTCTTAAGAATCAAGAATGTGTAAAAAAAAGATAGTTTCAAGAATGCGTCGTTTACAATCAGCAGTGCTTCAAGTTATGCTCGGCGGTGCCCAAGATCCTACAATGTTAAATTAAATTAAGTAAAGCTTGTTTCATATCATGGAAACATAATTGGAAAAAACTGCAATCCCCCATTGTCAATGTTAGAGTAATAACAAGTGGAGGACTAATCGTACTAACATTCATAACAAACCAAAGGGTCATCGCCCGAGCAATATCCAGGTTACCGGTATAGCCCAGTCTCCCAGGAGGTCAAGGGTTCAAACTTCACCAAAGGTAGACCTGGCAAACATGTCGTGTCGTGTTAGTTTCGTGTCGGGTTCAAAGTTAAACGGGTTGAAAGTGTCTAACCCTAACCCGACCCGTTTAATAAACGGGCCAGAATCTCAACCCTAACCCGACCCGCCTAACCCGCCACGACCCGCTTAACCCGTTTAACATTTATAAAACTAAAAATTTAAAATAAAAAATTCACAAAAAATACAAATACAAAATTCAAATGAAAGCATAAGAAATCCAAAATTTATAGTTCAAACTTATAAATTATAACCAAATCTAAAACACTAAAAATCCAAAGCATTAAAAAGAAAACTTATATTATTATATATATATACGGGTTATTCGGGTCATTTTCGAGTTGAAAGTTTTGACCCTGACCTTACCCGTTTAATTTTCGTGTCGTGTCGTGTCAACCCGTTTACTTAAACGGGTTGAAATGTATTACCCAAACCCGTTTATTTCGTGTCGAGTTCGTGTCGGGTTAGCGTGTCGTGTCAGTTTTTGCCAGGTCTAACCAAAGGTGAGTGTGCTCCGTATATAAATATTATATACTTCAAAAACAAACATTACATAAGAAACCAATTAATGTATTTTTTACTGGGTAATTAACTTGAACAGCGCACCTCTAGATCTTTAATAGCTTGTTGTGTGGATATTGCATTGTTTTGTCGTGCACGCTTAAGAAAACCAATGCAGAGGACACCCTAAAAAGTAGCAAATTTAGATCAAGCAATTGACCAACTTACAAGTTACTGATATAGGAAAACTTGAAAACAATAATTTTCTTGAAGTTACATAAGTATAGCATAACAGGAAACAAAGATGCATATGGTCATACCCAAGAAGAAAAGAAAACAGTAAGCAATAAACATAAGTCAAGATTAATTTCTTTAATTAAGAACCCTTTTGTAATTGAAAAAAAAAAAGATTCATTTTTGATCATACACAAGAAGAAAAAAAAACAGTAAGCAATAACATAAATAAGATTAATTTCTTTAATTAAGAACACTTTTGTAATTGAAAAAAAAGATTCATTTTTTATCATACCCATGAAGAAAAGAAAACAGTAAGCAAGGAACCCAGAAAGATAATTGAGGTGATAAGCAAGAACGCCATTATTTGATCAAGAAAGATGATGACATAACAAGAAAGCATCACAGAGAAACAATCAAATATCAGAAATTTTTCAAAAACTTATATACCTAAGATTAACCCTAAATAATGGGGTGGTAACGATTGAAGTACCAAGAAAATAGACGTCATCTCTTCCGTGAAAATTTTGCCACACACCCAGTAGATAAAAGAAGCAACATAAACCAACTACTATAAATATTGAAAAGGACCTGTCACCTGGATTTTCTTTAGTTGCCATGAGTGACCTGCAATGTTTATTCAAGAAATCAAATGTAGTAGCCCAAAAGTTTTAGGTATCTAAGTTTTGTTTACATGCCACAAAGTGTCTTCTAGATCTTCAATAACTACATGTCTATATGCCAGATCAACCTATAAAGAAGAGTCCTTTGTGGGTTTATCCATGAGTAATGGTTATAAAGTAAATCGATAAATAATCTTACACTTAGGTCGAAAAAATTGTTGACCAACTAAGGGTATTTAGTTATTGACACCGATTGCACCAAGATTTAAGAGACGAATAGTTAATCCAAAATTAGTCTTCTGCTGGTTCATGTTTGGTATAGAGTTCTGTTATTTCAGCCCTGGATTAACCATCTTGCAAATTTCTCTAATGCTCGACTATTATAAAGTGCAGATTGAGATGCCAAGAATAAATTGACAGAGAAAAGTGCAGAGTGAGTTTGAAACTTTGAATCGACACAATTTCCATCACCAATTATGTTGATATTTAACGAAAAGTTCACATATATATGTATATATATATATATAGAGAGAGAGAGAGAGATACCATTCAAATTGTAAGTTGTAACATGTTGATCCCACAGATGATGACTCAAATTGGACAACAGTAGCCTTTTCCTGATAATATTTGTCCACCAACAGTGATTTACTCTGAATAAACCAGAAAATTGAAACTTATAATGTGGACCAACTATGAGTTTGCAAGCCTTTAAGAGATCTTCACAACAGATGTTGATTGCAAAAACACCATCTCTTTATATTCTCCAACAGTTTGTCTCCTCGAGTTGGTTATCTATGTTAACAACAAAGGCGTTAGAAAAAAGAAGTTAATAATAAAATGTCCGGAAGGAAACCAGGAGAAATGAGGTATAGAAACATACATAATAACTATAATGTGAATATATATATACACACACACACACACATATATATATATAGGGTCAGGTTCACGTGAGACCAAGCTGTTTCCGTGAGACCGCGTGAGACCAAGCCTTAAAACATGAAACTTCACACCGAAACACTGTGAAGGTAAAAAACATTCGAACCTTCATTATGTAATCACACTCTGAAGGTAAAAAACCCTAAACCAAGTTTAAAAAAATCAAACCTTCACAGCTAAAAGACTGTGAAGGTTCCGAACCTTCACAGTGAAGACGCTGTGAAGGTAAAAAAAAACGAACATTCACAGCGAAAAACACCGTGAACGTAACATTTACGGTGTTTTCCCTATGAAAAGTTCGATTTTTTTACATTCACAGTTTTTTGGTGTGAAGTTTCATACTTTAAAGTTTGGTCTCACCGGTCTCACGGAAACTGTTTGGTCTCACGCGAACTTAATTCTATATATATATATATATATATATATATATGAGTAATAAATGCACCCCCGTATATGTTTTAGAAACAAAATGTGCAAATAGAGACAAAATTGAATTAAAAGACTTTTACTTCAAGATGGTGTTTTTTCAGAATTCTAACTCAGCATAAAACCTTCAATTGACACACACACACACACACATTTGTAATTCAAGACTTTTTTGCACTAAATCAAAACAAAAACTAACAACATTTGGGCTCAACAATCTCCTTTGTAACCAAAACAATGAAGAAATGAAAAAAGAAAAGAAAAAAAAGAACCAGCGTTAAAAAAGGCACCTGAGCGAGAATAGATCAAGAATGGAGTGAAGACCACCGGAGAGTGCACCCATAAAACTTGCAGTGGAGCTTTCATAAGCAGCGGATATTAAAAAGCTACATTAAATCAAAGAAATCAAGTGTATGGACAAATCAATACTCAGGGTAAGCCATTTGTTTAACTGCGAGAACATGTAAAAAAAGCAAGCTGAAAATAAACAAAATGAACCAAGCAAATGAAACCACCAGAACACATTAAAACAAATTATACTACTTGGTTAGTCAATAAATACCAAATTATATCGTAACATACCTTTGAAATGTTAATAGTAGTCCTTTTGTTCGGCCTCATTCTATATAAAACTTGTTTATGACAGGTGGCGACATCTTGCCAGATGACAACCTAAGTTTATACCCAAGATCAACCTTCATTAAACGATGATTTTCTTCAGAACGACTCATTGAAAAATTAACGAGGACCTCATCCCCTTGGTTGACACGTACAGGTGGATGCAAGAGAAAAACCTGCACACAGTGCAAGCAAATCTATATTATTAAAAATAACAAAGCTAAAACTTTGACAAGAAAACAAGATGAAACATCAATACAAGCATAAACGATATGTGCAAATGAGGTCCACCCCGCATCCCATGAAAATTGCAATCAACCACCTTTCATCTAATTTATAATATTATTACAATAGTCCTTTTATTTGAGAAGTTCTATAATTATTGTTACTAACCTGTTGACCCCAATGTTGCCATCATCTATGCTGGGAGTTGTTGTCAACTCAACCTCACACTCGGCAGGATTCTCCTCCCTTCCCTATAATAATTACATAGATGGAGACAAATCAGTTTACCTAAGCCCCAAGATTTGTTGAAAACTGGAGGGTGTGAAGAAAGTCAACTCACATTAAACTTCAAGAATGTTGTTCTTCCCCTAATCCATTACGTTCAAGTAGAAATCGTTCTTTAGATACGGAGCATCGAGTATTCTGCTCTCTTTCTGAAGAGACGAACAACAAAATTCGGTGTTAAAACATAACAGAGAAAGATCTCAAAAGCAAATTCCATAAAAAAAATACATGGGGAATTTTCTTTGCTGGCTTGGGCTGTTGTTACGGTTGAATAATTCTTCATCACTGTTACGAAGTTCATCGATATATCGGATCGATTTTCTACTTGATTCCGGGATTCCTCTGAAAACAAGCATTCTGAAGGGTCTGCCTTCCCTATCCACAGTCAGATTTTCCTCCATTATTCAACGGCATCTAGCCTGTTACAACAAAGATCGATTAGAAATATGAGGAAAAAAAACCTTTCAAGATTTGTACCACCCAACCCAACCCAACCACCAAGAACACTTAAATGTGGAATGCCCACCATCAAATTTGAAGCAAGAACCAAGGATATACGTAAGCAGAAGATAAAACACGAAATATTTCAAGAAAATTGATGACAAATGGAGAAGAAACAACCCAAGAACTCAAATTTGCAAGAGTTTCATCATCCTAAGACCAATAACACTTGAAATCAAGAACACCCATGAACAGATTTAAATATAAATAGCATGAGATTTGAACCAAAAACCAATAAGAAAGAAACAAAGATGGAAACTTTTGAAGAAAAATATATAACAATTGGAAAGAAAATAGACGAACGCTGAAGTTGCATCTGGTAGAACAATTGGTTATGTTGGTCAACAGGGTGTAGGCTTGATCAAGATCCATCAAACTCCTGTTGGGTATGAAACGATCGCCCTAAATAGAAAAAAACCAGAAAGGAAAACAGGAATTTGGTTATCAAGAAACAAAACCCTAAACCCACCCCAAATACAGCAATCCAAGTAGAAAATTTGGAGAAGATGAAGACGGAGCATCAAAAGAAACATATCCATAACAGAAATCGTAAACACTTACTTGAGATGGAGAGACGGAGAAGATGAAGTGATGGAGAACCCAAACCGTATATATTTGGAAACAAAATTTTCATATGTTTGATTTTTCAACCCACAAATATTCATGTGCTTGCAGGAAGAAGAGATTTCACCGAGAAACAAATTGAGGAGAAAATTGAGGAAGAAGAGATCTGCTGCCTCCTCCACTCCGTCCACCGCCGCCTCCACCACCGGTGGGTGGCCAAGACTACCGTCGCTAATCGCCGCCCATAACAAAAACAACAGTTGAAAGACCAAAAAAACCCTTGGGAAACTGGGAAATTGAGGAGGAGAGGAATAAGAGATTTCACGTGGTCGATTCTAGAGGGATGTGAGGAATCGTAGAGGAGATTAGGAGAGGGAGGGATTTCAGGGAATTTGGGGAAGGAGACGACGTGGGGAGGAAGACGGAGCGCAAAGAGGGCTTTCCAAAAAACTGTTTTTCAAGAACCGTTTTAGGCTTTTAATAATATAGTATAGATATAGATCAGAAGCGAACTCGTGCAATGCAGCGAAATACATCACGATTTAATGTTTTATTTTATTTTTTGTTTTTATCGATTTACAGTACGATTTTGGATGATTTTGAGAGAGTGATAATAGTTTTTTTATAAATTTATTTAATTTATGTTTAATAATATAATGTTTTTATATAAAAAAATTATGTATTTTGTTAGAATTCAATGATTATCTTATATATTTTAAATTTTTTATATTTAAATTAAGATGTTTATCCTGTTTTGATTATGTTTATCAGTTAGTTATGAATTCAAATATATAGTTTTAGAAATTTGTACTCATTAATCATGACTTGTAATCTTGAATTTTAAGTAATGTGTATTAATAAACAGTAATTAATGCATAAAAATTTGTTTTTAAGAGTTTATGCGATGGTTTAATAGTAATGTAATTTATTTTAGGCTTAATATATAATGTTTTTTTTTTTAAATAAACATTAAATATTCTGTTAGTTTTTATTAAATATATTTTAGATTTTTTTATATTTAAAGTTTGATTTTTATCTTGTATTTAGTTATGCGAGGAGTGATTTTAGGGTAGTTGAAGTGGTGAGTGATTTTAGGGGAGTTAAAATAGTTAGAGATAAGAATTGAAAGTTAATAAATAAGATTAAATGTAGTACATAAGGATTTAATGGTTGTTTTTAATAGATTTTAAGTAATTAACATTAAATAGCGGTAAATTAATCTTTATCAATTGTTTTTAAGAATTTTTTATAAATGTTTTATAATATACTATAGATAATAATTATTAATTAAAAATCCCTCTCTCTATATATAGAGGGAGGATCAAACGAGAACAATAATTATTTAAAAGAACACGATAACTAACAAAATCATTAGTGATTTTACATTAACGCGCAAAAAAACCACGCAGACCTGAAGCCGCGGCCAAAATCCCTTTTTCGTGTGTTAATGTAAAATCATTAATGATTTTGTTAGTTCTCGTGTTCTTTTAAATAGGTACTGTTCTCGTTTGAACCTGACTCTCTCTCTCTCTCTCTCTATATATATATATATATAAGTAAAACCACTATCCGTTGACGTGGCATCTTGATAAGCACGGATTCTTAGGTTGAAATTTTCACAATTTTTTGAATTTTTTGTAAAATGTTTAATATATTAAAAGACTTTTCTACCCTTATAAAAAGAATGCATGTCTCATGATGGTGAGACTTTTTGGTAATTTTCATACAACAATTCATGTTTTGGATCTAACTTCTGACTTTTCATTTGTCATTGAACCTTTCAAGCTTCCTCTCTTATTCACCATCTCTTTGTCTTCTTTGAGTGTTACTGATTACATAGATTTACCATACCACCTTCCTCAAATTTCATATTTTTTAGACTAATTAAAAGCTTAAGTTTCCAAATCAATTTTTTCTCTCCTCTCCACTCCCAAGCATCACACACGATCATCAATTTCACTTCTAAGAAGCATTACATCCAATCACCAATTTCAATTCCAAGATTATCAAAAATCACTCCATGTGGGTTCTAACTGAGTTTTTTTTAGGGTTCTATCTTTGTTTGTCTATTTGCAAGATTCTGCACACCAAACCCTCAATGGTGTAAGTTCTATATGGCAATGCTCATCTCCATATACAAGTTCTCCGTTTTTATGTGGATTTTGAAGTTAAGTTTTTGGTCGAAGGATGAAAATTCATTATAGGAATTTAAGGTAAATACCGTATGGTAATTCAACTAAAAGTTATCGAGATCTTGAATTTGTATTTGTTTTGCTCACTAGATGTTTGATGAAATGCTTCAACTAAAATATGTGATGTTTGATGAAATGGTTGAATGTGATGTGCTTATAAAGAAAGTGATCCTTGTGCAAATTAGAATAATTATAATAAATGTATGGAAATTGGGATGTTTATCTTAAGTTTCTAAATCCTTTTTACATTGTAGTCATCTTTTTTGCATGAAATCATATGGGTTTTTGTATATATGATGCATATATATTTGATATTATTTTCTTATCTTGAGTGTTGGAAATTTAGTGTTCTATGTTCCAACATGCCATGCCCACATATGGCTTTAACATCGACTACAATATAATTCTAACAAGATAATAATCAAATTTTGAGCTTATTAACGCATTTAACTGCAATTTTATGACCGACGTATATATTAATCATTTGATGTGCAACTTCATAGAATACATTTCAATTAGTCAATCGCTTTTCTTAAAGCATAAAAAGAGCAATTTGTATAACTTCTCGATTTGCAAGACAAATGCAATTGCGGTAAATGAAGACAGTCAACTTAGAATTAAGAGGACTATCGTCATCAAAAATATTTGCTCCGTCCATTATTCTTCAATCTCCATCATAAAATTTAGGCCTAAAAATCAAAATTATGGCAGAAAAATTCAAGAAACAATCATCAAGACGTTGCGTTTTTTTCATTCAGCAACTTTAGCGGTGACATAAGAGCTGAAGTTGGTAGAGTTACATTAACAATGAGGCATTTTTCCGATTTCTTGGCTTAGGTTCTTTTTTTTTTTTAAATTTATGTCTTCAACATTTTTTATTGGTTTTTTGATACTTTTGTATGATCCTTTTTTTGTCTTCAAAAAAGCGTTTTGTAGATTTACTTTTACAGGTGAATTTGATCATATTTGTGTGGATCTTTTGATTCAATCAAGGATTAATTAAATCTTATTAGAAGTGTAAACAAATGACTTTTTACTTTTGCTATGTTAATTCTTTGACCATTGGGTTTTGAGTTCAAGAATTCTTTCAAATTAGGGGGTTGTGTTACGCAAATTTGGAACTCTTCTTTATTTGATTTGGTGAGTTTCAACTATTTTAGGTCTTTGAGCTAAATTAGTTTGTAAAACATTATAACCTAAATTGTTGGAAAGATTAATGCTTATACCATCCCTAACCATTTTTGTATTAGGAGATTATTTAATTTACCAACCAAAATAATTTACATCTAAAACACCACTGAGACATTGCATTGGTGTACCAAAATAATTTATATCGAAAACACCCATGTTACATACATTGTATTAGAGCATTCTAATAGCTAATCAATTGCATTTCATCCTATAGTTATGTATTTTATAACAAAAACAATTTTTCACCGCGCAACGCATGGTGCACACACTAGTAATTTAATAATTTAAGGAGATTCATAGGAAATCCTTCCAAAATTTGAAAAACTTAATAAAAAATAGCAGGACCCTACTAATCATAAATCAATACCCGAATTGACTCTCTCGACGATGACCACAACCCAAATCTAGAGCTCGACTCGGCGACCACCATTCGACGACAACCACTCGACGACCACCACCGTCGATAGCCACCACCACCATGCCGTCTCCCACCACCACCATCCAGGGATGGATCGAGAAATTTTTTCATACGGCGTCACTATATAATTTAGATAAAAAATAATTACAAAAAACATAGTTTTTATCGACGTGTTACCGACGTTCAATATCATCCGATTTGTTTTTTTAGCCTAATTCCACCTTTCGAGGGGATTTTTATAACTTTTTGTTTGATTTCAAGGGATTTTTACGTTTTTTTTTCAATTTCGAGGAACTTTTTCGGTTTTTTGGGTTGATTTCAAGAGTTCTTTTTTGTTTTTTGGTCGATTACAAGGTACGGTTGCACCTTCTTAAACTTTTGAATATCATACGGTGACACCTTTTAAAACGATACGGTTGCACCTTTCATAAACTCCAAATTTTAAACCTTTCGACATAGAGATAATATGCCACCGTATGCTCCTCTTCAAGTCCGTCCCTGCCACCATCACCATCACCACCACCACCACCGACTGCAGCCTGTCTCCCAACACCATCGATAGCCACCACCACCACCACTCCGTCCCCCACCACCGTCAATAGCAACCACCACCGGCCACCGTCTATGAATTCCCCCCTCCCACCACCATCGGCCTCCCATCTCAGGTACTGCCTTTATAGCCCTTTTTCTAATTTGATTTTTATAAATTGTATCTGAGTTTATATTTCTTTTATGTATATATGTATATATATAGTTTATAACATCATATTATTTAGGTTTTTTCTTAATCTACTTTGTTTATGGTTTAATTAGGTTGGTTAGGACACATTTAGGTTTGATTTGAGCAAAACTTGTCAAGGCGTCGCCCATTGTTCAGATACATACAACCGAAAGGTATATTGTTAGATTGTGCTTATATATATGGTTCCTTTATATGTTGTATGGTGTATTGTTAGATTGTGCTAAGTTGTTGGATATTGATCACCAATTTGGTTTATTTACTTTACTTGAATATCTAATTTTGTGATATATGATGCAATATTTTGGTTTCTTTATATGTTAGATTGTGTTAAGTTGTTGGGTATCAATCACCAATGTGGTTTATTCACTCTACTTGAATATCTAATTTTGTGATATATGATGCAATAGTTTTGTGTAATCATGTTAACGATGCCATATATGATGCAATAGTTTGGTGGAGTTTTAATCAAACCAACAATGTTAAAATGTAATTGAAGACTTTTTTTTTTGTACGGCAACTTGGGCTACGCCCACACACACACGCACCTGCGGTATCCGGGCATCCAATTGGCCAGCACCAACTAGTCCGCGGCGACCCGACCCAGTCCAAAGCGACTGGACCCGCCCAGGTACGACTAAGCCCGGTCAAGACGGAACCCGCATACCCATAGACTGGTATGCCCGTAAACCGGGACCCGAAGGCCGAGCCGAAGGTCGACCCAAGGTCTGGGTATCGCCGAAGTGCATCCCCCAGGATTCGAACCTTGGTAGATAGGCATACCATGCACTATCCCCCCAGGGCCTTACCACTAGGCTAGCACCTCTTTGATTGTAATTGAAGACTTTGTTAAGCCATATATGATGCAATTCTTTGTTATGTTATTGAAGAGTTGTGTTTTTAATTAGTTGGGTTGTCAATTATTGGGCAAACAATAAGCTTGATTTATTTTTGTTTAGTTGTATATTTTGAGACTTAATTTAATTTGTTTATTTGTAGTTGAGTTGCCAATTATTAGGCAAACATTAGGCTTGATTTAATTTCAATTTGTTCTTAGTTTTGAGACTTGATTAATTTGTAGTTGAGTTCCCAATTATTGGGCAAACATTACGCTTAATTTTATTTGGAAATATTCATTTCATAGCTGTTATGTTGTCATTTTTTTTAAATCATCCAAGTCTTCTATAAATTCATTTAAATCTGCGGTATGACTTTCAAATAGCCAAACGAATACACTTAGGGTTTTAAAGTCATCCAAAAGACCTCTCTTTGATTTAAACTTACGGTTTGACTTTCAAATAGCCAAACCATTGCACGTAGGGTTTTAAAGTCATCCAAAAGACCTCTCTTTGATTTAAACTACAATTTGACTTTCAAATAGCCAGACTGTTGATCCAAACTCTCTCAGTGATTTGATGATGATCCATATACTTAGTGAAAATTACTTATGACTATTGTAATATACTTATTTTAGTTTCAGCCATCATACACTGAGTATGTTCAGTGATCGTTGAATACAACTTGTAAAAGTTAAATCCAAGTATCCCCCGGAGAACAAAGCTTCACGCTGACAAGAACCTTCAGCGATGTCAAAGACCGAGCTGAAAAGAAAGACAATCTACTCATGATCTGAAGTGGTTCTCAATCTAAATTGCCTGACAATCTAATCAAGACTCAATGATAGCTGAAAAGCTTCTCAACAATTCAATCCATCAATGATCAAGAGTCTTGCTCTCCAATATTGAAGTTTGTCTTATCTTATTTGCACAAGAGGATGAAGGTACATAGTACAATTGCTTTCTGGTCTATAATCGTGCTTACCAACTTTCTGTCACGTTTTTATACATACGGCTCAAAGTATACTCATGAAAGTAGAAATGGACATGAATCCACTAACCTCTTGACACGTGGATGGTATTTTATGACTTGCATTAAATGCATTGGCTATAAATAGCATGGAAGACCCCTCTTCCATGCTAAGCCTTCTTCTTAAGCCTTCATTCTACTTCTTTCTTTCTTATCTTATTCTTGTGCAAAGAACTTAATGGTTCTCAAGATTGTTTTACATTAGGTTTACCTTTTCTATTTCCGCAAGAAATCTTTAAATTCTGTTTTGATTACTCAATAATCAATAAAAGAATTTAAAAGTACAATTAGTGTGTTTGTATTCACCCCCATTCCCTCTACAAACAGTAAACCCCTTTGGGATCAACAAGTGGTATCAAATCAGTGTTTTTCTAATTTCTACTCTAAGATCTTCAAGTCCTTCGTCTCAAAAATGGATTTAGCTACAAACAACTATCATGACAATGGTTCTCTTGCAAAAACCACCACAATTTAGCAGGGATAACTTTTTTCTCCGGAAAAATCGTATGTGTCTTCCTTGAAGGTGTAGATTCTGAGATCCCTCACTATATCCAAAACGGACCCTATATTCCATCAGTCATTGTTCCTAGTGTACCTGCTACGCTACTACTGAAGCTATACCCGAAAGGTATGTTACTAAGCAAGTTCATCAATGGAAATGAAGAAGATATGAAGAAACAGACCATTGACACCAAAGCCAAAACTTTCATTGCCATGGCACTCTATGATGAGGTATATCACTCTGTCATGAACCTCAAAACCTCCAAAGCATGTGGGACACACTTTGTGTCCAATATGAAGGTAATACTGAAGTATAAGAGACCAGAAAAATAAATTCGGTAAGACAATACAAGAGTTTCATATATGGTAAAAATGAATATATGTCTGAGTTACATCAATATGTTTAATTGCTTATTGATTGACCTTAGAACTGTTGGTCGGGAATACTCCAACTCTGAAACTCTAATAAAGTTTCTAGAATGTATCCCTGAAAGTAGGGACAATTATTCAATATGTCTCAAGCTGACAAAAGACCTCTCTCATTTATCCCTCAGCACTCTCTATGGGATTTTACACAACCATAAGCAATCCCGACAGCTGAAAAAGAATATCGTAAGAGATTCAAGAGACACCAAAAACACACCTTTGTCCATCTCTAACAACTTTAGGAGAAATCCACCTTTGGCCATCTCTAATAAGACAAAATCAACCATGGTTGACAAAACTTCAGCGATTTGGTATTACTGCAAATGAAAGGGACATTTTGCCAGTGAGTGTAGGTCCAAGAAAGTTGTTAAAACTTCTCCATCAACACGATCCAAAGATGATAAGTACCAGAAGCTAAAAGGTAAATATGAAAAGCTGAAAGAATAGAAGTGAAAAGGAAAAGGACTTATCGCTAAGGATCATGACTGGGTAGACTCAGACGATGAGTCAAGCTCCGATGAAGAAGATCCCATCTATCTCTGTCTAATGGCCAAGATTGATGAAGTAAAATAAGAAACATCTAAGGCTTCTTCTTCCTTCACTCAAGCTTCTAATATCTCTCAAGTATCACTTCTATTGGATTCTTCTCTAGATGAAGCTGATAGACGCATAACGACCGACTCACTGACGGTTGACCTTTACAATGCTCTTAATGGCAAAAAACACAAGCTAAAAAATTAAATATGGACCTATCTTAATAGCTTGAAAATGCCATATAAAAATAAAAGAGCTGACTAAGATCGAAGAAAATCTAAAAGATCATGTTATTCCCAGATTCAAGTTCTAATTGATACAAACAACAATCAAGATACGAATTCCAAATTCATATGTATTAATCTCAATCAAAGATTACAAAACTCTCAACTTTCTCTCACTACTTTCTCTCACTAGAATGATATACCAATATGCTCTTTTCTAATATGCGTGTGTACATCTGATTACAAAGACAAGGACAAAGGTATTTATACCCTTGACAATTACAAAGGAAAACAAAATACAATTACATTGACTTTGACTTTATTAACAAAAGACTTTGACTTTCAGTAAGAGTTGACTTTCTCAGCTTTGACTTCTTGAACTTTTGTCTTCAATCTTTATGATCTTGAATCCAACATATTTATGCTCTAACAATCTCCCCCTTTGGATCAAGATCATTACAAAAAGATTTAGCAATGCGATCTTCTCTCTTTAAGCTCAATTGAAGTAACTCCCCATTTGAACAATTTGTATCTTCACTTGTAATCTCCCCTTTAATACAAACAAGATATACAAACTCCCCTTTAACACAATGAAATTCTTCTTTAGATTTGTCTTCAAAAACTTTCAACAATCTTCCCAACGTCTGATCTTCAAAAATAGTAACAATCTCCCCCAAGGTTGTACACAAACCTTTTTCAGACTTGAAAAGAAAATATGTTCAGATTTTCAGATTTAGCACACTTTGCTCCAGCAAATTATCTTCAACACTTCTATTGTTTTCATCTTTCAACAATCTTGAATCGATATCATCAAAGTCTTTCACTCAAACTCTTCATTTGGACAATTCTTTTTCATTCAAACTCTTTCAAACATTTCTTGAACTCTTCTCCCCCTTTTTGATGATTTGAGCATTGATATCATCAAAACTTTTATTCCAAGAAATGTCATTTGACCATTCTGATCTGTCAAACTGAGCCTCTGATTCTGTGATCCATAACCAAGTATTCATCTAGATCTTTGCAAATCCAAACAAAATAAGAACATGTAACTCCTGAATCAACAAATGAAACAGTTAAAATGCCTGTCAGTAACACTAAGTCACTGTGTGTAACGAATACACAATATAAAGGAGCTTTTTGATGTTCACTCCCCCAGGGCTTCCATCCAATCATCGAAACACCACAAAGGCAATTTCTATGAATGTTATGACAAAGAAACAAATTCTTTGTGTGTTCGTGCATGTGTAGAAATAATTAAGCACAAATAATTGCTTATAAAGGCTCAACATTGTGTAAACCACTGAGACAACAGTAGATAAACACAGACTCAATGTGCATGATTGAAGTGCGAAGGTGGGGCATATTTCCTTCTTTTTCAATATCCAGATTTTCCAAATGAAAACCAGATAGATTATATGTTGCGTCCCCAGAAAAATATGAAACATTTTCTTTTTTAGAAGAAAATGAGTGGTTGGTGGGGTTTTAGCAAGAGTTGGCATGGGCTATTTGCCTGTTTCAATAACGTTCACCAAAGAGTTGTGAAACGCTAGTAATGTGGCTGCCCGACTCAGAAAGTAGTTGGTGCAGAGTTTGATATTCTTTTACTCTGATCTCACACCCTCTTTCTTTTAATCATTAAGCTCACAACTAACCAAACTCTCTTTTCAATTTTACCTCATCACACCCACACTCATTTCTTTTAGACTCCTCACACTCAGTCACTAAGGATTAACTTCTTGGGTAGAAATCACTGGTTAACGTGAATCCATAGAAGTTCATTTAAATCCTAGCACAAAGAACCCATGTATGATCCTAAAAGAACGTGTTGCTCATAATGATTTAACTTTATCAGGTAAAGCTCATATACAAATGTCAGACGAATGTATGCTCATAATATATAATCATGCACATTGAGTCTGTGTCTATCTACTGTTGTCTCAATGGTTTACACAATGTTGAGCCTTTATAAGCAATTATTTGTGCTTAATTCTTTCTACACATGCACGAACACACAAAGAATTTGTTTCTTTGTCATAACATTCATAGAAATTGCCTTTGTGGTGTTTCGATGATCTGAGATCTTGCATTTTAACTCAGTATATTCAGCTTCCAAAATCAGTATTTTCTCATCATTCAGCCCAGAAGTCTATTTCAGCAGATCTTCATTTATTTTCTTTAATGTACTAACTTCTTCTCTCAGTAGCTTCCTTTCATCATTATATCGTTTTGACCTCTTTGAGTAGTAATCAACTGAAGAAGCAAGATTTTTGTTCTCTAATTTGAGCTTTTCAATCTTCGTTTCATCATCATCAGAAAAATATTCCATCTTGAATTATCTGTTACAAAAAGAAACTTGAAAAATGATCGTTAGAAATTCAGAAGTAATAGATCACAATAAGAACTTTGTTCCCCCTCCGCAGACTTAGCACGGGGGTCCCGCTACCCGGTTAGCGGGTGGGGTCAAGGGGCAGCGCCCCTAGAGAAATTTTTTTCGCTATTAACGCCCATTTTACAGTTTTGAAAAATTCTCAGAAAATATTCTAAGTATGGAAACTCGCAGATCACTAAACTCGCAAATCACTATTCACTAAGAAACACGCAGACGCCTAAACTCGCAAATCCCTATTCACTGAGAAACACGCAGGCTAAGACATGTGCGTTTGGGAAACTCGCAAACAAAGGGTTGCGTGTTTTGATAAACTCGCTAATTGCTGAAACTCGCTAGTCGTTGAAACTCGCAAGTAACTATTCACAATGAAACGCGCTAATAGAGACGTGCGCGTTTCCAAAACTCGCTAGGCACTACTTGCGCGTTTGAGCAAACTCGCTAACCATGGCTTGCGCATTCCAACACTTAGAATTTTTTTCCCAAACTTCAAACTCGCAGGCTTCGATCTGCGCGTTTCTAGAACTCGCAGATAACGACTTGCGCGTTTTGTCCAAAAATAAATTTCCTTCGACTTGCGCGTTCTTCCAGATGAAGCTTGCGCGTTCTTTCGATGAACTTGCGCGTTTCACAGATCTTGCGCGTTCTTGGGCTCTTCGAACAAAAAATCGATTTTCCCACTGAAATCCATCAAAACCTTCGAATTTGATCTCGAAACTTTGTACGAATCTTCTATTTCATCTCTCGATCAGGTTACAATAGAACAATTTCATATTAAAACACTAAAAATATAATTAGATCTGAGAACAGTTCGTATACAGACTAGAACTCAAATCCAACAAAAATTCAAAATTCATGTCTAAAAGTGTGAATTAGACAAAAAGAATCAAACACAATGTGTTATAAACACCAAATCGAATCTAAAACAAGCAATTACACGACCAAAACAATACAAAATCGAAAAAATCAAATCTCAACGGTTCCTTGCAAGTTTTTGAAAATGTCGACCAAAATTTCTTGAATTCGATCATTGTTTCTGAATTTCTTCTGCTCTGATACCAATTGTTATTCCCAGATTCAAGTTCTAATTGATACAAACAACAATCAAGATACGAATTTCAAATTCATATGTATTAATCTCAATCAAAGATTACAAAACTCTCAACTTTCTCTCACTACTTTCTCTCACTAGAATGATATACCAATATGCTCTTTTCTAATATGCGTGTGTACATCTGATTACAAAGACAAGGACAAAGGTATTTATACCCTTGACAATTACAAAGGAAAACAAAATACAATTACATTGACTTTGAATTTATTAACAAAAGACTTTGACTTTCAGTAAGAGTTGACTTTCTCAGCTTTGACTTCTTGAACTTTTGTCTTCAATCTTTATGATCTTGAATCCAACATATTTATGCTCTAACAGATCAACTCATAGTAAATGAAATCATCAGCATTGAATGTGAGCAAGCTATCACTGAGCTAAGAGCAGAGAATGCCATTGTCAAAGGATGATGTAAATCCTCAGCTAAGATAACTGAGATCATAGGTGCTCAGATACATGCTTAGGTGAAGAGCTGTTTAGGATATGACTATGAACAGGACAATCTTAATAGAGATGGTTCCATGTTAAAATTCGGAATGTTCATCTATTCTATATCTGACACCTCATCTTGTCAATGCTTTTCTTCTACTCTTATCCATGAGGAAACTCCTAAGAGTTCCAAGTGTATGGAAAAAGGCAAGTCCATTTCCATTACACCTACCAAGACCAAAAAGGCCCCTAAGCTAAAGAGGACTTCTTCTATACCTTCAGCTGGTCAAACCTTAACTTCTGGAACAAAGATCTCTAGACCATTCCAGAGACTTACTCCAAAGCTAAAAGTTGATCTAAAACCGAAGAAATCAGAAGAACTAAAAGTTCCTCCGAGATCTGAGGAGAAAGGCATTCTTGGTCCTGCTCCCGCTCATCTTAAGCTTTCTAACTCTTATGCCTTTGGACCAAAAGCTACTTTCAACTATAGAAAGTGGTATCACTCTGGAAATACTGACCATATATCAAGTAAATGTCCCAATGCCACTAAAGCTGAAAAATTAGCTAGAGTGAAGATCATAACTAGAGCTGAAAAGTCAGGAATAGTTAAGAATGTCACTAAGGCTGATAAAACTGCCAAAGTGAAAAACACACTAAGGTTAAGAAAATAACCAAAGTGAAGGTCACCACTAAAGTTGGATCTTTAACTAAAGTGAAGGACGTTGAACCCCCCATCTCCACTAACCAAGTTGGACCAATTGTAAAATGGGTACCAATTCAATATTAATCTTCCTTTTGAATGAAGGATCTAAAGGGCATCTGGTATCTTCATAGAGGATACTCTAGACACACGAGTGGAGACAAATCTCTGCTAACTGAATATATGGAAGAGAAAGGTCCATCAGTGACCTTCGATGAAAATGGTAGAGGCTACAACAGAGGGTTTGGTGTGTTAACCAATGGAGAAACTATCATCAAAGAGTTGCTTACGTTGAAGGATTGAAGAATAATCTTCTCAGCATCAGTCAACTATGAAATATTTTTCAGTGCACTTTACCCGCTAAGTCTGCGGAGGGGTACATATTTTTGAGTGTGATTAAGGTTTCTGATTCTTGTTAACGATTCTTTCAAGCTTATATTTTTGCAGATATCAAGATGCCATATATTGACGAGAAAGGAAATACAGTTCTAACAAAGAGAGATGTGCTTTATCTTACATGCCTGAGATTCCAGCACTCGAAGCTGAGAATAAAAATTTGAAGATTCAGAACTCATATTTTTTTGCTCCAATTGATAGACTGAAAAATGATAAAGATCTAAAGAAAGATTTTATTTGCTCAGACTGTGTATCTAACTCAAAGATTAATTTTGCAGGAATAATTGAATCTAAAGAGAAAGAAATCTCAAATCTTCAAGACAAGCTGAAAAGGTCTGAAAGTCTTAATTCTAGCTCAAGCTGATCAAAGAAGGAATCAATGCAAAAAGAGCTAGATGAACTTAGAAGAAGAGCAAATATTGCCAGTGAGACATCTGATGGACTTAGAAAGTCAAATTCTCTACTCTATGCTGAAAGAGATAAGTTGAAAGATAAAGCGTTCAGTCTTGAGGTTGAGATTAACATGATGAAAGAAAAAGCAACCCAAGACAGAGACAACACTAAAGTCCAAGATGAGATGAAGAAGACTGAGAAGAAGAGAAAGAAAATTGAAAGAGATAATTATGAGCTGAAGAAGAAAATTTCTGAATTAGAAGCTCAAATGGATAAAGAGAAGAAAGAAAGAAAGGAATTTGAGAAAGAAAGAAAAGCTTATGCTCAAAAGTTTTCAGAATTCTCCAGAAAAGTTTTTGAAGAGAAGAAATCAGTGGAGCTGAAATGCATAAAGCTTTCTCAACAAGTTTCAGACTTTGAGAAAGTAATCATTCTGGAGAGAGATAAGTTTGAAACAGAGAAGAAAAAAATTGAACAGAAGAATGTCAGAGTCTTTAAAGAAATATCTGGTCAGAGAAAGACTGTTGAAAAAGACTTTGAAGAAGAAAGGAAAGTATTTGAGTCTGAGATAAAAAAGTTGAACAAGAAATTATCTGAGCTGTCAACAAATATTATGAAGGAGAAGAATGCAAAATGTGAGTTGCACAAGAAGTATGACATACTCTTAAAGGAAAGAAATAGTTTGTCTACAAAGATTAAATAACTTAAAGAGATCATGTTCAAGGTGAAGCTGACTGAGTCAAAGACTCCAAAATCAATTGTCCAATCACCAAGAGATGACCAAGCTGATTCAAAATGCTCATTGAAAACAGCTTCAAGTTCACGTTTTACAAATGTTTCTAATAATCCTTTATTTGATTATGATGATAGTCATTCTTCTAAATCTAAAGAACAAATTCGTCCTTCTAATCTTTTCTATGACAAAAATGTTGATGGTTCAGGTAATATCAAGAAGAACAAGTATCAGAAGAAATTAAATTGGAGAAGAATAAATGAGAAAGATAAAGAAAGTTGGATTTGGAGAGTTAAAGGATCTTCGGAGGAGAAGAAGGAAGAAAAATCATTTGTGCATACATTCAAAGCTAAAAGGAACTATGCTTCGAAAGGTAAAACTTTTGGCAAATCTGATCTGGTTTACACTATAAATCAATTGATCAGGTTAGCTCAAAAGAAAATTAGGTGTTCCTATTGTGGCTCAAATGATTTTGTAAATAAAAATTATGAAAATAGCTAGTATGGTTCTTATTATATCTCTCCTACTAGAACTGCAACTAATAATTCAGGATCCAAATACTAGTGGATACCAAAAGCTAAACTTGTGTTGCAGGCAAATAAAGACTTAGGGGGAGAAAGAACTAAGACTTCTGAATACAACAGTTCAGAACTCGTTCTTCAAAGAACAATGACTTCTAGACAAAGCAGTCTAGGACTTGTACTTCGGAGAAAGAACAATGGTTCTTGGATAAAACAGTTCAAGACCCGTTCATCAATGTTTCAGAACTATGGTTTCTGATTACATCAGATCAGGACCCGTTCTTATTTGGTAAATCTAAAATTACTATTCTCACCGGAGAATATGTAATCATGGATTCTGAATACTTCGTTCAGAACCCGACATCAAAGTTTTTCTTCTGAAGGATGCTCAAAAGATAACATCTTTTCAAGAAGTTTTTTAATTTGAGGGGGAGTTAGTGAATTACATTGCTATATCTTTTAGGGGGAGTAAATAAATTTCACTGTCATATTTTTCTAATAAATTGACTTTTTACATATATTTAGGGGGAGGATATCTGATGTTTTGTCGAGGACACTTACACGATGATATTCATTCGAGGGGGAGTTGAGATACTATATACTATAGGTATATCTTCTATATCTCAAATTCTATCACTTGTTGAAAGATGAACAACTTTCACTTGTGAAAAATGTTTTTTTTAAATGTTCAAACTACTTCTTATTCTAAAAATGTTTTCATCAATTGAGAAGTGCGATTTTAAATGATTTTGGTTTCTTTGATGCTTATCTGACCATGTGTTCTTAAAGATTAATACTTGTGTATTTTCTTTTCATATACTTTGTCAAGTATTCATACACACATCGGTTCAGTACAATATTTTTGACTTTGTTATTACCATGTATCAAATAGATAAATCTTTCTATGGTAATACTCCCGTCGTTTGGTATTCTAAATTGTTTGAGATCAGACGTCATTTCTTACTATATATGTGCTTTCATTGTTAAAATGTTTATGTCTTGTTCATATAAAAATCTTACGTCTTTGATTTCCCAAAATATTATTTTTCATGATAATTTGATCTGATTAAATCATTTTCAGATTCTCAAAATATTTCTATTCTTTCATGATTATTCATTCATACAAAGTTTTGAGAAATCTTAAATGCTTAAAATGCTCAAATTTCATTCAGATTTTTGATGAGCATGCATACACTGACATTGCTTTCTTGCGCTTTAATGTCAAGAAAATCATTGACCAACACATGTTTTTAGGACAAATACATGAGATTCAATGTGTGAGCTTAACAGAACTTCCATGGATTCACGATAACCAGTGTTTCCTACCCTTAAAGTATTCCCAAGAGTGATTTGGGGGAGAGGGGTCAAATGATTGAGTGTTGGTGTGTGAAGAGGTAAAATGGAAAAGAGAGATTGGTTAGAAGTGAGCTTAAAATATTAAAAGAAAGAGGGTGTGAGATCAGAGTAAAAGCAACTAAGCTTAAAAAAGTAACGAAAGTGAAGGTCACCACTGGCACTGAACCTTCCATCTCCACCAATCCTACTGGACCCATTGAAAAGTGGGTGCCAATCAAAACTTAATCTTCCTT
Source organism: Arctium minus (assembly GCA_954870635.1). NCBI lineage: Eukaryota > Viridiplantae > Streptophyta > Magnoliopsida > Asterales > Asteraceae > Arctium > Arctium minus. The sequence continues at coordinate 82,605,280 of OX941080.1, read as the reverse complement.
TTGTTTGCAGGGATCGAAGGGTATCTGGTAGTTAGATAGCGGATGATCTCGACACATGACTGGACAAAAAAACCTGCTTACTGAATACAAGGAAGAGAAAGGTCCCTCAGTGACCTTTGGTGGAAATGGGAAAGGTTATACCAGAGGGTTTGGCGTACTCAGCAATGGGATGAATACCTTTCGAAGAGTCGCTTACGTAGATGGATTAAAGCACAATCTTCATAGCATCAATCAGCTATGTGACAAAGACTATGAGGTTTACTTTTGTAAGAAAGCATGTTCAATGGTGAATGAAAAAGGAAAGCTCGCTCTCAGTGGTTATCGTATGGAAAATGTCTACGTAATAGACATGGACTCTACTTCTACTGAAAAACGTTTGTTTTCTTTCTAAAGCTTCTTCAGATGTCAACTGGTTATGGCACAAAAGGTTTTCTCATCTCAACTTCAAAACACTGAATTCTCTCTCCTCAAAAGAACTAGTCTTTGGTCTTCCTCAGCACTCATATGCCAAGGAATATATTTGTTCAACATGTGAGAAACGAAAGCAGACTAAAGCTAGTTTTAAATCAAAACAAGTTTCCTCAGTGACAAGTCCATTTCAGCTCTTGCATATTGATTTATTTGGCCCTGTCAATATTAAATCCATAGCTGGAAAGAAATACACTCTTGTTATAGTAGATGAATACTCTCGCTACACCTGGGTAATATTTCTTCGCTCTAAAGGCGATACTCCAGAAGAACTTATATCTATTGCTAGAAATATGAAGTACTGAATAATCTAACAGTTCGCTCAATAAGCAGTGATCATGGAACTGAATTCAAAAATAGTTCCCTGAACAACTTCTTTGAGAGTAAGGGAATCTCGCATAATTTCTCTTCTGTAAGAACTCCTCAGAAAAACGGTGTCGCTGAAAGAAGAAACCGAATGATCATTGAAGCTGCAGGATCAACGCTCAGGGGTTCTCATCTTCCAACTCAGTTCTGGGTAGAAGCTGTCAACACTGCGTGTTTTACTCAAAACAAGTCTTTAATAGTAAAACTTTTCAGCAAAACAACCTATGAGCTTTTTCATGGAAGAAAACCTTCTATCAGTTTTCTTCACATCTTTGGTTGTCAGTGTTTCATCTTAAACAACAAAGATGCACTTGGAAAGTTCGACCCGAAAGCTGATGATGGAATCTTTCTTGGCTATTCCTCTATCTCAAAAGCCTACAGAGTCTACAACAAGAGAAGACAAACTGTAGAAGAAACAATCCACGTCACTTTTGATGAATCCAGGTCAACGAACTCTAAACCTATCGATGACAAGGATGAACTAAATGCTTGGATGTTATCTCACTACAAGGAAACAAAACCTCTCTTCAACTCACATCAGCATACAGATACTCCTCATACTTATGATGATCCAAACATCATACCTCCTAATGCTGAATCCACCTCTTAGGTTTCAACTGTTCCCCTAAACACACTTCCTCCATCAGATCTTCCCTTTTCTGAAAACCTCTCAGTGAATAATGTCTTGTCTGAACCACAACATTTGATAGTTGAAGAACCTCAAGCTTCTTCATCAGTAAACATTCCTATTGATGATTCAACTCTTGAGGTAAGCGATTATGATCCAGCTCAACGATGGACCAGAGATCACCCCATATATCAAATTCTTGGTGATCCTGATGCAGTTATTCAAACTCGACGAATTTCAGGTAATATCTGTCTCTTTGTAAATTTTCTTTCTTTCATAGAGCCAAAGAAAACTGATGATTCCCTCAGAGATCCAAACTGGGTCAGTGCTATGCAAGAAGAGCTGACTGAGTTTGCTAGAAACAAAGTTTGGAATCTCGTTCCCCGACCATCTGATAAATTTGTTATAGGCACCAAATGGGTGTTTCGAAACAAACTAGATGAAAATGGGACTGTAACCCGCAACAAAGCTAGGCTAGTTGCTCAGGGACACAGACAAGAGGAAGGCATAGACTATGATGAAACCTTTGCTCCTGTGGCTAGGCTCGAAGAAATTCGATTATTCTTAACATATGTAGTTTCCAAAGACTTAAAAGTATACCAAATGGATGTCAAGTCAGCATTCCTAAATGGAAAGTTGAATGAAGAAGTTTATGTTGAACAACCCCCAGGGTTATATGACACTAAGCATCCAAATTATGTATATAAGTTGGATAAGGCTCTCTATGGGTTAAAACAAGCTCCTCGTGCTTCGTATGACACTCTCTCTTCTTTTCTTATCTCTGAAAAATTTGAGCGTGGAAAATTGACAACACGTTATTTTTAAGAAAGATAAAAAGTCATATTATTCTTGTACAAATATATGTTGATGACATTATATTTGGTTCTACTAACCCATCTCTGTGTACTCGTTTCGCTGAAAGAATGAAGAAAGAATATAAAATGAGTATGATGGGTGAACTAACTTACTTCCTTCGACTTCAGATCAAGCAATCTAACAAAGGTACATTTATTCATCAGGGTAAGTATGTTAAGGATCCAGATGGAAAACCTGTTAATGTCACTGCCTATACAGGAATGATAGGCTCCCTGCTGTATCTAACAGCGAGCCGCCTAATATCATGTATTATACATGTTTGTGTGCATGCTATCAATCAGAACCCAAGGAATCCCATCTGATCGTTGTTAGATGAATTTTCAGATATCTTATGGGAACTCCTAACCTAGGTCTTTGGTAACCCAAAGATTTAGGGTTCGATCTAACTGGCTATTCATATAGTGATTTTGCAGGTTGCAAAATTGATAGAAAAAGTACCACTGGCGGATGTCAACTCCTAGGTGGAAAGCTAGTAAGTTGGATAAGCAAAAAGCAAAACTCAATATCCACTTCCACAGCTGAAGCTGAGTATGTAGCAGCTGGAAGTTATTGTGCTCAAATCTTATGAATGATAAATCAACTATTAGACTATGACCTTCAGCTATCCAAGATTCCAATCTATTGCGACAGCACAAGTGCCATCGCTATAGCAAAGAATCCAGTACTACACTCAAAGACAAAGCACATAGAGATCATATATCATTTTATCAGAGATCACGTGATGAATGGTGATATAGAACTCCACTTTATTCCTACTGACTATCAGCTAGCTGATCTTTTCACCAAACCTCTTGATGAGACAAGATACAACTTTTTCATCAGTGAGATTGGAATGCTGAATCTTGAAGATTAACTCTTTAGCTTTCATGTCAGTTATAAAATGTTCTACCTAGTCTCATAATCTCTGACTAAATATTTGTGACACGCAGGTATGTTCTCTCATTCTCTCTCACTGAATCCTATTCAGTAAGACAGTTTCAAAAACCAAAACTTTAATCACTGAATTTCTTCAAGTGGTTAAAAGTTTTTTGTAAAACAAACCATATCACTGATATTTCTTATCAGTGATCAATTGTAAAGAAAACATATCTCTGAATTTCTGTCAGTGATACTTTTCAAAAACTGAAATGTTTTTCTCTCTCTTATGACGTCATTCGAACCGATAATCCATTGCACGCCTTTTTCTGACTCGTTCGTCCGTTGCACTTCTTGTCCAATCAACTTCGTGGGACGTGTCCGTGTCATGATGACCACCTTTTCCTGCTCTAAATCCTTTCTCTCTCCTTATATAAATGGAATACCATTTATATTTTTTACCTTTTACCTTCTCTAAAAACTTAAAAGGCAAGAAAACACTCTCGGCATTCAAGCAAATAACTTACGAACAATTGAATCTTCAAATCTTCAAGCATCTCAAGTTCTTGTTTTTATCCTTTTTATTCCAAAAACATTCTTTTAATCCTAACTTTTCTTTCTTATTTTGGATTAAAATTGTTCTTCTCTAAAAATCATTTTCTTTATGATTTTTCTTGTTCTGCAAAAACCTTATGGTTTTTAGGACCGTTCATCTCACCTTCTTTTTAAGGAAACTGTTTTTTCGCTAAAACCAACTTCTTTTACAAGTTTCTTTCCTTAACAAGAAACTAGTAAAATGCTTTGCATTATTTACAAACTCTAAAACCTTTCATTCTATTCTTCTTTTACCTATTCCAGAAATGACCTCCCAAGCTACTCTCATTCCCTCAAAGACTGTGAAATTTGCACTTGCTGATTCCGAAGTCGCAAAGAACAACCACTTGGGACGTTTGGACCTTCCCAAGAACAAATGTCCTCATCTACTGCAAGATGCTAACTTTCTCAAAGAATCATGCTTGGGTTATGATCCGAAAGTTGATCCCACTACTTCAAGGGCTCTTCTTCAAGAATTCTGGTTCACCGCTGACAAGGGTGAAGCACTGAACAAGCAAGGCAAGGTGATCCCTGCTATCACCTTCCAGACCCACCATGGACCTAGAAATATAACTGCTCTTGCTATTCGCACAACTCTCCGTTTCCCCTCCAAGACAAAGGTCGGCTTCGACGCCTTACCTACTGACGCTTAACTCATTCAGTTCCTCGACCACATGAAATATCAATGGGACTTCAAACCCCAAACCACCATCCCTGATAAGAAGTTGACGAAGATTCACAAGGCGAAGATGCCCTCTGAGCTGAATTATATCTTCACACATATAATTCAGAGCATGAGTGGCAAAGTTGGGTTACTTGATCAGGCAAGCAAAGTTCAACTACAAATGGGTTACTCGTTGATCGTTGGTCGACACTTTGAGTATGCCAAAGCTATCTTTGAAGATCTTCTATCCAAGATCGAGAAAGCTGAAAGCGACATCAAGATTCTCTATGCCCGGTTCATCTCTGCCATCCTTCATTACTTCTTGGGAGACAAGTACCATAAGGAGAGTGATTGTAGCTTCTCCAAGGTTGGCCCTCGCATCCTTGAAGTCAAGCCTGCTGAAAATGAGGTAAGTCTTCAAATTCTCCACTTTCGTCTCTCCCAACATTCTTCTTCTTCAGTGGCTACGCAGACGGTTCCTTCATCAGCTACCCCTGCCACTACAACCCCTCTAAAACGAAAGTGATCAGTTACTTTTGGTACCTCTAAAAAGGCCAGAAAGGCTATAAAGCAACCCCCTATCGCAAATATACCTGAGGTAGTCTCTCAACAGACCATCTTGGGTGACTTCGTGGCTTGCCCTTCCACTACTGCTACCGCAAGAACCATTTTAGTGACTACGGCCGCTGAAGCACCACAGTGACCACCTAGATTCCCTCAGTGACTCAACCCCCTACTGAAGTAATTTTTATCATCACGAGTGTTCCTTCTTCTATTTCTTTGGTCTCTAATCTCTCACCCTCACAACAGCCTATTCTTTAAGCTGCAATCGTAGGACCTGGTGGCCTCCCTTTTGGAGGTTTGCCTCAAACATCACTGCCATTTCCTTCTTTTGAGGGAGACTTGACATTCTACAATATTTTTGACACATTAGGTAACTCGAAAACCATATACACTTCTCCCACCTCTCTAAATAAGCCAGAGCAATGTTTTGCTCAACCACTAACTTGTTTTTCAGGTCCTACTTTGGGAACTGTTGATGCCTCTCTGCACAAGCTAGTTGAGAGAGTGTGTTGGTACCAGAGGTGCTTAACAAGTTTGTAGAAGTGGGGGGGGGGGGGTTGAATACAAACACATAATTTAAAGTTTAATAAATTGTTTATTGATAAATCAAACACAATTTACAAGTCTGTTGCGGAATAAGATTAAGTAGAACTCAATCTAAACAAACTTAAGAAAACACTAAGATGGTTGCACAAGAATATAGAGAATGGGGATTGAAGAATATAGAAAACAAAGGTTTCTATATGATAGAAAGATAAAGGCTAGAGGTGAGCACACACTTCAGATGAAAAGGTAATCTTTCTATTTATACCCTATGCATTAAATGCATGGCAGGGCACTTTACACGTGTCCTTCATTGATTGGCTGAGAGAGTCTGACTTTAGGAGACATGTTTTCGGCCGTATCATGAATAGTGTAGTTGACAGAGTTGTTGTACGAATTGTGGCAGAGGTATGTCCGTTCTGACACATCGTACTGGTTGTGTAGGGAAAGACTAAAGAGACTTGAGGCATAAGCTAAGTGATCATCGATCACTGAATATCTCTTCCTTCAGAGATATAAGAAGGTTCATCTATCGCTGAAGCTTTTCCTCAGGTTTCTTCCCATATGAGTAGAGTCGTCTTTGCTTCACTAATATCCGCATCAGGTCACTAGTAGACTTGTCTTTGTTCAACAGCTTCATCTTCGATTCAGCTATGAACATCTGTTGACGCGAAACTTGTCTTCAGGGATTACGTTAAATGTTTACATCAGCAACTATCAGCGATAACTAAACACTCAGTCTAATCGCTGATAGTGAAACACTAAAACATAGAAATGCTTACAAGAAAGACTATCAGCGATAACTAAACAGACTTAGTCTGATCGCTGATGGTGAAACACTAATACATATTAAAACGTAGTTTTCACTAAGTATAGAAGAGGGTCGTTATCAAATCACTGAGAGAGTTTGGATCAACAATATCCCCCTATTTGATAATGACAAAGTAACTGAAGAAATTACTTTATAGTTCAAAATAATGGAATAATCAGGACTCATAACATACATGTCCCAATTACTATTTTGAGGGATCTTTTACAGTACTGATAGAGTTAAGTACTTCACTGAAATTTTCATTAATTCAAAGATAGAATTACAAGGTATGAAAATTACAAGTACAAGTGAGGAACTAACTACTGTAAGTTTAACTAATAGATTACAAGAAATAGAAAACTAATCTATCAGCTATCTAAAGAAGATTTTGGAGGATTGACCATATAGTCAGGTATTTCTTCTCCTCTTTGCCTTCGATCTAAAGATTCTTGACTGATGATTGCCTTGATCGGTTCAGCAGAAGGATAGAAGTCACATCATAAGCATAGGAGATCCTTGAGATGGCTGAGGGGACATATAGGAATTTCAGAGACTCTTTGGAATCTGGGTTGTTGCTCATCATCACTGAAGAAGATTCCAAAAGGTTCTTTGAGTACTTGCCCTGCACTATATGGACCACCAGTGGGCAGGGATAGATCTAGAACTGAGAGATCAGGAGGAGGACCAAACAAAGCTTCTTTTGAGAACTTGATGGAGGTGTCGTTTCTTATTGCAGCGACATTCTCAGATAATGAGGAGCCAGGCTTTCTTTTTAGTTTCCTTGGCTTGAAAGGAAGAGTAGATGGCACCTTTAGGATGGCAGCAACTCTGTTGATGAGAGCATCATTTATCCCTTCAACATAGCCTCGGTAGGTTGACTTGGATTTCTTCAGCGCATCTTTGAACTCTAGCCATTCCATGTAACCGAAGCTTTCCAGCTTTGAAACGAACATAGCCTTGTAGCTTCCATCCTCTCTGGTTATTTCCATTGTGACAGAAGTTCGGTCCTTCTTCTTTCTCCCTGAGATGACAACGTCTACGATCTTCATTGGGTTAGAGCGATAGTCGACTTTATGTTTGCACCATTCGACTGAGTTATCGCTGACCGCTAGTTCTTTTGAGCGCTCCTCCTCAATTTCCTTTAATAAAGCAGCCTGGACTTCCACTGGTTTCTTTTTCAGCTTTCTGTCTTTGACTCGAGAGGACTGAATCTTGAGAGCAAGAGAGGCATCTCTTCGACAATCAGCTATCAGTTTCTCAGCTCTGACAGATTCTTCGATTTCAGCTTCAGTCAGGAACTCTAGTTCAGTAGAAGTTGTTTGAAGAGGGACCTTCAGCCGTTGACTCTCCAGATGGGAGATCATCTCTGTTCTTTTCTTCATCTCTTCCTCTGACCTGTGAGATGGTCTTGAGGGCCTTCCTGGATGGTGCTGTTGATCCAAGCTCTCTCAGTGATTTGATAACGACCCTTTTTTATACTTAGTGAAAATTACATTTAATATGTATTAGTGTTTCACCATCAGCGATAAGACTGAGTCTGTTCAGTTATCGCTGATAGTTTCTGATGTAAACAGTAACGTAATCCCTGAAGACAAGTCTCGCGTCAACAGATGTTCATAGCTGAATCGAAGACAAAGCTGCTGAACAAAGACAAGTCTACTAGTGACCTGATGCCGATATCAGTGAAGCAAAGACGAATCTACTTATACGCGAAGGAACATGAGGAATAGCTTCAGCGATAGCTGAACCTCTTTATATATCTGAAGGAATAGATAATCAGCGATCAAACGATCACGTAGCTTATGCCTCAAGTCTCCTTTTGTCTTACCTTCCACAACCAGTACGATGTGTCAGAACGGACATCCCTCTGCCACAAATCGTACAACAAATCTGACATCTACACTGTTCATGATACGGCCGAAAGCATGTCTCCCAAAAGTCAGACTCCCAAAGCCAATCACTAGACGACACGTGTAAAGTACTCTGCCATGCATTTAATGAATAGGGTATAAATAGAAAGATCACCTCTCCATCTGAGGGTGTGCTACTTTCTTCAACCTTTATAGAAACCCTTGTTTTCTATAATCTCTAATCCCCCATTCTCTGAGTTCTTGTGAAACCATCTTAGTGTTTTTTAAGTTTGTTTAGATTGAGCCTGTCTTAATCTTATTCCGCAACAATCTTGTAAATTGTGTTTGAGTTATCAATAAACAATTTATTAAACTTTAAATTTCTAAGTTTGTATTCAACCCCCTTCAACAAACTTGTTAAGCACCTCCGGGACCAACAAGTGGTATCAGACCAGACTGTTTAATCTGATAAACAAGATCTTGCTTTATTCTCTTCCTTGCTATTCTAATATGGCACTAAACAGAAACACAAATTATTTTGATAATGGTTCCCTATCTAAACCTCCTCGATTTAGTAGAGATAACTTCTCTCTTTGGAAAAATCGAATGATGCTATTTCTAGAAGGTGCAGATCCCACTATACCTGAGTACGTAGCAAACGGACCCTATGAACCTATCCAAATCATAGCTGTCGTTCCAGCTACTTCCACCACTCCATTTATTCCTGAACGCTATATTGCTAAGGAAATCAGACAATGGAGTGATGAGGACAAAAAGAAGGTTGGTATCAATGCAAGGGCAAAGACCATTATCTCTATGGCTCTGCCTGATGAAGTTTTCCATTCCATTATGCATCTTAAAACTTCTAAAGAAATGTGGGAAACCATATGTGTTCAATATGAAGGCACCACTGAAATCCAAGAGACTCAAAAGATTAACTTGGTAAGACAGTATGAAAGTTTCATCGCTGGTAAGAATGAATCTCTCTCTGACGTTCATCTGCGGTTTAACTGCTTAATCATTGACCTAAGAACCGTTGGTAGGACCTATTCTAATTCTGAGGTCCTTACAAAATTCTTAGAATGTCTTCCTGAATGCTGGGACAGTTATTCAATCTGTCTCAAGCTGACAAAAGACTTAAATTCTCTTTCTCTCAGCACCTTGTATGGAATATTGCTTAACTATGAGCAATCAAACCTGTTGAAGAAGAATCTTATAAAAGATTCTAAAGACTCCAAAAGCACTCCTGTTGCTTTAATCTCTTCAGAGATAATTCCATCTTAGTGATCTACTCTCACTATCACTGAGATAGATTATGAATCTGAGGATATATCAGACACTGATCTTTCAGAGTTTCATGAATCCTTAGCACTCTTGACAAACTCTTTTAAGAGATTTTCAAGAAAGTGCAATTTCAAAAGAAATAAGCCTCTCTCTATCACTGACAAGCCAAAATCAACCCCTGTTGATAAGGCTTCTGTTACTTGCTATAACTGTGAAAAGATTGGACACTTTGCAAGTGAGTGCAGGTCAAAGAAAGTCTTCAAACCTTCTACCTCAAGAAGATCCATCGATGACAAATACCTAAAGCTGTAAAATAAATATCAAAAGCTGAAAAGCTACAAGCGAAAAGGTAAAGGTCTCATTGCTGAAGAATATGACTGGGCTGAATCAGAGGAATCAAGTTCTGATAAAGAAGTCGCTAATCTTTGCCTCATGGATGAGATTAAATAAGAAGTGGAAGAACCAGCTGAAACTTCTATGAGCTATATATCATCTCAGGTATCTATCTCTACTAATCCCTCTCTACCTGAATCAGAGAGAAGTCGCGCAGTTGATGTGCTGACGATTGATCTTTACAATGCTTTAAACGACAAAACTCTAGCTGAGAGCAAAAACAATGACTTAACTAAACAGTTGGAAAAATGCCATGAAAAGATCAAAGAACTAACTCTTTTAGAGGAAAGTTTGAAAGATCAAGTTGTTGTAAATAAAATCATCAACATAGAACGCGAACAAGCCATCGCTGCTCTAAAAGCAGAAAAGGCTACTATTGAAAAATGGTGTAATTCTTCAACAAAGATCACTGAGATAATAAGTGCTCAAACTACTGGTGGTGATAAAACCGGTCTTGGTTTTTGGAAACCACAGGATGAGCCTAAAGAAGACCGTTCCACGCTTAAGTTTGGAACATTTGTCACTTCTATCTCTGACACTTCTTATAATCAGTTTTATCCTTCTTCTTCTAATTCTATCCCTGAGGAAAAATCCAAAGGCTCTAAGTCTGCGGATAAAGGAAAATCCATTCTTCGTCCTCAGAAGGCTACGAATAAAGCAAAGCTGAAAGTTCCCTCTAAACCTTCAGCGAATCAATCCTCTAGCTCTGTGATAGAAATCTTCGATCTCTGTCCTCCGAAGCTAAAGATTGATCTGAAGCCTAAGAGACCTGAAGAAATAAAAATTCCTCCCAGATCTCATGCTAAAAGCATTCTTGGACCTGGCCCTGCTCATCTTAAATTCTCAAAACCTTTTACTCCCGGTCCTAAAACCACTTTCAAATATAGAAAGTGCTATCACTGTGGTTTTACTGGCCATATTGCAAGCAAATGTCCAACTGCCACTAAAGTTGATAAAACAGCTAAAGTGAAGATAAATGCCTCTAAGGCTGAGAAGGTCACCAAAGATGAAAAATCAACCAAGGTGAAAAATACCACTAAGGTTAAGAAATTAACCAAAGTGAAGATTACCACTGAAGCTGAATCTTCATCTGCTGTGAAGATTGCTGAACCTTCCATCTTCACTAACCCAAAAGGACCCATTGAAAAGTTGGTACCAAACAACGCTTAATCTTCCTTATGTGTGCAGGGATCAAAGGGCATCTGGTATCTCGATAGTGTATGTTCTCGTCATATGACTGGACAAAAAGACATGCTCACTGAATACAAGGAAGAGAAAGGTCCCTCTGTGACCTTTGGTGGAAATGGAAAAGGCTATACCCGAGGGTTTGGTGTCCTCAGCAATGGGACAACTACCTTCAGAAGAGTCGCTTATGTAGATGGACTGAAGCATAACCTTCTGAGCATCAGTCAGCTATGTGACAAAGACTACGAAGTTCGCTTTTCTAAGAAAGCATGTTTAGTGGTGAATGAGAAAGGAAAACTTGCTCTCAGTGGTTATCGCAGAGAAAATGTCTATGTAATAGATATGGACTCTACTACCACTGAAAACTTATGTTTTCTCTCTAAAGCCTCTTCTGATGTCAACTGGCTATGGAACAAAAGGCTCTCTCATATAAATTTCAAAACCCTGAATTCTCTCTCTTCTAAGGAACTGGTTTTTGGTCTTCCTCAGCACTCATATGCTAAAGAATCTCTCTGATCGGCATGTGAAAAAGGAAAACAGACAAAAGCTAGTTTCAAATCTAAACAAGTTTCCTTAGTGACAAGTCCTCTTCAGCTCTTACATATGGATCTGTTTAGCCCTGTCAACATCCAATCAATAGCTGGAAAGAAATACACGCTTGTCATTGTAGATGAATACTCTCGCTACACCTGGGTTATCTTTCTTCGCTGCAAGAGTGATACTCCAGAAGAACTAATATCTTTTGTTAAAAAGATGGAAGTGTTGAATAATCTTACTGTTCGCTTTATAAGAAGTGATCATGGAACTGAATTCAAAAACAGTTATCTGAACAATTTCTTTGAGAACAAGGGAATGTCTCATAACTTCTCCTCAGTAAGAACACCTCAGCAAAACAGAGTCGCTGATAGAAGAAACAGAACGATCATTGAAGCTGCTAGATCAATTCTCAGCGATTCTCACCTCCCTACTCAATTTTGGGTGGAAGCTGTAAACACTGCATGTTTTACTCAAAACAGATCGCTGATAGTAAAGCGATTTGGAAATACAACTTATGAACTCTTTCATGGAAGGAAGGCTTCTATCAGCTTTCTTCATATCTTTGGTTGTTAGTGCTTTATCTTAAATAACAAAGATCAACTTGGAAAGTTCGACCCAAAAGCTGATGATGGAATATTTCTAGGATATTCCTCCATCTCCAAAGCCTACAGAGTTTTCAACAAGCGAAGACAATCTGTGGAAGAAACAATTCATGTCACTTTTGATGAAACTCGCTCAGCGAACTCTAAACCAATCGCTGACAATGAAGAATTAAATGCTTGGATGTTCTCTCATTACAGAGAAACAGAACCTTTCTTCTCAAACCATCAGCATTCAAATCCTCCGGCTGCTGATGATGATCCAAACATCATATCCCCTAACGCTGAATGCAACTCATGGATCTCAGCAGAGCCTCTAAACACACTTCTTCCATCAGAACCATCTTCGTCTGAACACCTCTCAGAAAACAATGGTATGTCTGACACTCAACACATGATAGCTGATGAACCTCAAGCTTCATCATCAGTGAACATTCCAATTGTTGATCCAATCTCCGAAGTAAGCGATCATGCTCCTGCTCAGCGATGGTTTAGAGATCACCCTATAGATCAAATTCTTGGTGATCCCGATGCAGGTATTCAGACACGATGAAGTTCAGGTAATATTTGTCTCTTTGTTAACTATATTTCTTTAATAGAGCCAAAGAAGGCTGATGATGCCCTCAGAGATCCATACTGGGTCAGTGCTATGCAAGAAGAGCTGACTGAGTTTACTCGTAACAAAGTTTGGAATCTCCTTCCTAGACCGTCTGACAAAACTCTTATAGGCATCAAATGGGTGTTTAGAAACAAGTTAGATGAACATGGAACTGTAACCCGCAACAAGGCTCGACTTGTTGCTCAGGGATACATACAAGAGGAAGGCATAGACTATGATGAAACCTTTACCCCTGTGGCTAGGCTCGAAGCAATTCGCCTATTCTTAGCTTATGCATTTTACAAAGACTTCATTGTTTATCAAATGGATGTAAAATCAGCGTTCTTAAATGGAAAGCTGAATGAAGAAGTCTATGTAGAACAACCTCCAGGGTTCTATGACCCTAAACATCCAAATTATGTTTATAAATTGGATAAGGCTCTCTATGGTCTAAAACAAGCCCCTCGTGCTTGGTATGACACTCTCTTATCTTTTCTTATCTCTGAAAATTTTGAACGTGGCAAAATTGACAATACTTTATTTTTCAAAAAAATAAAAGGTCATATTATTCTTGTACAAATATATGTCGATGACATCATATTTGGTTCTACTAACCAATCTCTGTATACTCGCTTCGCTGAAAGAATGAAGAAAGAATACAAAATGAGTACGATGGGTGAGCTGACATATTTTATTGGTCTTCAGATCAAACAATCTGACAGAGGTACTTTTATCAGCCAAGGTAAGTATGTTAAAGATATGCTGAAGAAGTTTGATCTTACACAAACTTCAGCGATGAAAAATCCTATGGCACCTCCCTTGACACTTAACAAAGATCCATCTAGAAAACCTGTTAATGTCACTGCCTATAGAGGAATGATAGGCTCCCTGCTGTATCTTACAGCGAGCCGACCTGACATTATGTACTCTACTTGTTTATGTGCACGCTTATCAATCTGAACCCAAGGAATCAAATCTGATCGCTGTTAAGCGAATTTTTAGATATCTTAAATTGACTCCTAACCTCGGTCCTCGGTATCCCAAAGACTCAGGGTTCGATCTAACTGGATATTCTGATAGTGATTTTGCAGGTTGTAAACTCGATAGAAAGAGCACCACTTGTGGATGTCAACTCCTAGGAGGAAAGCTGGTAAGCTGGACAAGCAAAAAACAAAATTCAGTGTCCACTTCCACAGCTGAAGCTGAATATGTAGCCGCTGGAAGTTGTTGTGCTCAGGTCTTATGGATGAGAAATCAACTATTAGACTATGACCTTCAGCTATCAAAGATTCCAATCTATTGCGACAGCACTAGTGCTATCGCTATAGCAAATAATCCAGTGCTACATTCAAAGACAAAACACATAGAGATCAGATATCATTTTATCAGAGATCATGTGATGAATGGTGATATTGAACTTCATTTCATCCCTACTGACTATCAGCTTGCTGATTTATTCACCAAACGTCTTGATGAGACAAGATTCAACTTTCTCACCAGTGAGCTTGGAATGTTGAATTTCGAAGAGTAAAATCTCCAGAATTCACGCATTAAGTCAGTTATTATAAGTTCCCCTTTATCATTCAATCTCTAATTAAAACTATGACACTCAGGTATGCTCTCTTACTCCCAATCTCTGAATCTTCAGTCAGTAAGACGTTTTAAATAAAACTTTAATCACTGAAGTTCTTCCTCAAATGATTAAAAGCTTTTTGAAAAACAAAAACTATCACTGAGCTTTCTCTTCAGTGATCCTTCTAATAAACAAAAATCAGTCTCTGAATTTTCATCAGGGATTCTCTCAAAGGAAAACCTATCTCTGACTTTTCTTCAGAGATAATTTCAAAAAGGAAAAATGAAACGTTTTTCTCTCTCCTATGACGTTATTTGAACCGACAATCCACGACATGCCTTTTTCTGACACATTCGTCCGATGCCCTTCTATCCAATCAACTTCGTGGGACGTGTCCATGTCATGATGAACATTTGTTCTCCCGCCTATCTCTCTCTCCTACTCTCAAACGTATATAAAGAACGTTTTTTCCATTCTTATCTTTTTACGCTTTCTAAAAATCCTTTCTGAGCAAGAAACACTCTCAAGAAATTTCAAGCATCTGCATCTTCCTCATTCAAGATTACCAGGTTCCTTTGATCTTCTTTCTATTTAAATCTTGTTAACAAAACACCATTTTTCTTCATCATGGGTTTTATATGAGATTTTTATTTCATAAAATCATTTTTTTTATTTTACTCTTTCAAAACCTTTGGTTTTCTTACTGTTCTTCATCTTTTACTTAAGAACAATGTCTTAATCTTCAAATATTTTTGTTTTTATACGTTTCTTTCCTCAAATAGAAACTGGTAAAAACTTCTTTATTCTTAGACTCTAATCCTTTCTTTCTATTGTCTATTTCTTTTCTTATTCAGCAATGGCACAGTCAGCACTTGTTTCCTCCAAGAACGTCAAGCTCGCCATCACTGAATCTGAAGTCCCCAAGAACAACCATCTTGGACGCCTCGACTTCGATGGAATCAAATACCCACACCTGGTGGAAGTTGCCAAATTCCTAAAGCAATCTTGCATTGCTTACGCTCTCACTGTTATTCCAAAACCCTCCAAAACTCTATTCCAACAGTTTTGGTTCACAGCTGAAGAAACGACCATCACCAACAAGAAGGGTGATTAGGTTCCTGCCATTTCTTTCTGCACTGACCTCCGCAACGGATAGATGACTGCTTTCATCTTAAGGAAGGCTCTCAGGTTTCCTGACAAACCGAAGAGTGGATTTAAAGCTATACCTACTGACGCTGAACTCATTCGGTTCCTGGATGATATGGAGTACTGCTGGGACAATAAGCCCCGCTCCACAATACCCAACAAGAAGCTGACACTCATCAAAAAGGCGAACATGCCTTCTCAGATGAACTTTATCTTTTCTCATGTCATTCAATGCATGAGTGGGAAAAGTGGTTCCCTTGATCAGGCCAGCAAGGTACAACTCCGGATGTCCTACTCGGTCATCGCTGGCAAAAATTTCGAGTTTGCCCCCGCTATCTTTGACGATCTAAGGTCAAAGATAGAGAAGACGGAGAGGGATCCCAAGATCCCATATGTATGGTTTATCTGTGCATATCTGAAGTACCTCTACGCCAACACTTACCGCACTACTGCTGATGGCTCCTTCGCCAAAGTGGGTCAGCGTTCACTAGAGGTCAAACCGCTGGCAAACGAGGTAAGTATCTCTACCCTTCGCTCCCGACTCTTTCTCCACACTTCTTCTACTTCAGCGGCCATGCAGGAGGTTTTTTCTTCTCCTAACCCTGCCGCTACCACTGGTTCCAAACGACCATCAGTTAGTTCCCTTGGTCCTTCTAAAAAGGCCAAAGTTACTAAGGAAAAATCAACCGCTAGTTCAAGGCCTGAGGAAGTTTCTCGACAAACCTCCTTGGATGATATTGTGGTCCTCTCCTCCACATCTGCAGCTATAACATCAACCGTGCCAGCGACCTCGGTCGCTGTCACAACAACAGTGACTCAACCTGAAATCTCAGTTCTTCAATCAACTGAGGTACATTCTAAACTCCCATCTTCTTATGTCCCCATCTCTAATCCCTCTATTTCATTGGTCTCTAACCCTCCTTCTATTTCTCAACAGCCACAGTTTGGACCCCTAGGACCTGATCATCAAACTTTTGAAGAATTTATGCAATTCTACAAATTGTTTGATAACTCAGGTAATCCTATAAGCCCAAACACTGCTCCCATCTTTCCATCTAAGCCTGTTACTCAGACGCTAACTTTTCTTTAAGGTCCTAATATGGCCACTGTTGATGCTAATGTCAACAATTTGGGGGTCAAGGTGGATTCTCTCACCACCGCAGTCAACGGAACCACCAGCGCAGTCGTTACCGCTGGTGAAGAGCTGAAGACTTTGACAGCTACCTGCTCCACCAAAGTTGAATCTTGTCAACTCTCTGCTCTTCAAGCTGAGATTGTCAAAGTCAAGGAGGATACTCAGTGACAGTTTGACACTCTGTCCACAAAAGTTGATGCTTGCACCGCTCTTCTTCAGCAAGTCCTCGACAAGCTGAATGCACCAGCTCCGACTCCATCACCTTCCTTCACATCGGATGACCGCACCTCACTGAACGTAGCTGTTGAATTCATTCATCAAGCTACTTCAGATCTCCCGGTGATTGAAGGACGGCTAGATAGTCTGGAGGCTGAAGTCCGAAAGTTAGCCTATGCACAACCTTACTCTCCTACCAAAGATCTCTCCCTGGATGATAATGACAAAGAGGGGGAGAAAGCAGCTGAAGAAATTAAAGAGGGGGAAGCTGAAGCTGCTGAGGTTCAACATTCAGATCCTCCCTCTCATGTTGAGGGGGAGAAGGTTGCTGACTAAGACCCTCCTTCTTTCAAAGACTTTGTCGAAGAAGAAGAAGAGAAGGATGAAAATGAAGAAGATCTTGATCTTGAAGATCAAGAGGAAGAGCAACCTCATCAAGAAGATGATGATGATGACGATGAAGAAGATCAGTCCTTATGGTGTTCTTCTGCAGCCATCACATCTTCAGTGATAGCTTCGAAAGAAGTTGTCACAGCTGGGGGGAGTCAAGGAACATCCTCAGGAACCCCTTCCCATAGCAAATCCAAAAGTGCGGTTGCTAAGGGAAACCTGAAGACTGTTTCACTATCTGAGGAGAATCCTTCTTAGGTATGCATCTCACTTGTCCTTGTTTCTTTCTACAAACCCTCTATCTCTTTCTAGCCTTTATCTTCTCTCTTCCCAAAACATACACTAACTCCTTTCTTTCTTTTATCTGTCGAGATAGTTCTCTCCCTTGCTTAAAGGTAAAGAACTACAAATAATCCCAACCGCTGAAGCTGATGGACAAATAATCCCAATCTCTGTAAGAGAGATTGATGAAGAAGATGAGGAAGAAGAGTCCCTGCAACATCCAGGAAGGCCCTCTAGACCATCTCACTGGTCAGAGGAAGAGATGAACAGAGACGATTTCTCATCTGGAGAATCAACGACTGAAGATCCCCTCTCAATCAACAGATCTAGAGTTCCTGACTGAAGCTGAAATCGAAGAATCTGTCAGGGCTGAGAAGCTAATAGCTGATTGCCAAAGAGATGCATCTCTTGCTCTCAAGGTTCAGTCATCTCAAGTCAAAGACAAGAAGCTGAAAAAGAAACCAGTAGAAGTCCAGGCTGCTCTTTTGAAGGAGATTGAAGAGGAGCGTTCAAAAGCTCTAGCGGTCAGCGATTCCACAGTCGATTGGTGCAAGCATAAAATCGATTATCGCTCTGACCCAATGAAGATCGTTACAGTCGCTATCTCTGGAAGAAAGAAGAAGGACAAAGTTTCTGTCACTATGGAGATTACCATAGAGGATGGAAGCTGCAAGGCTATGTTCGTTTCAAAGCTGGAAAGCTTCGGCTATATGGAATGGCTTGAGTTCAAAGATGCACTGAAGAAATCAAAGTCAATCAACAGAGGATATGTTGAAGGGATAAATGATGCTCTCATCAACAGAGTCGTTGCAATCTTAAAGGTGTCGTCTGCTCTTCCTTCTAAGCCAAAGCAATTCAAAAGGAAGATTTTCTCCTCCTCTTCTGAAAATGTCGCTGTGATTAGAAATGAAACCTCTATCACGTTCTCAAGAGAAGCTCTGTTCGGTCCTCCTCCTGATCTTTTAGCTCTCGATCTATCTCTGCCCCCTGGTGGACCATATGTTGCAGGACAAGTACTTAAAGAACCTTTTAGATTCTTCTTCAGAGATGATGAGGAAGAGCTTAGATTTCAAAGAGTATCAGAAATTCCTATCTGTCCCCTCAGTCATCTCAAGGATCTCTTGTGCTTATGGTGTGACTTCTCTCCCTCTGCTGAACCGATCAAGGCAATCATATCTCAAGAATCTTCTGATCGAAGGCAAAAAGGAGAAGAAATACCTGAGTATATGATAAGTCCTCTTAAATCTTGTTTAGATAGCTGATAGATTAGTTTCCTATTTCTTGTAATCTATTTGTTAAACTTACAGTAGTTAGTTCTTCACTTGTACTTGTAATTTTCATACCTTGTAATTCTTTTCTTGGATTAATGAAAATTTCAGTGAAGTACTTAACTCTATTAGTACTGTAAAAGATCCCTCAAAATAGTAATTGGGACGTGTATGTTATGAGTCCTGATTATTCCTTATTTTGAACTTTAAAGTAATTTTCTTCAGTTACTTTGTCATTATCAAATAGGGGGAGATTGTTGATCCAAGCTCTCTCAGTGATTTGATAACGACCCTCTTTTATACTTAGTGAAAATTACGTTTAATATGTATTAGTGTTTCACCATCAGATCAGACTGAGTCTGTTTATTTATCGCTGATAGTCTTTCTTACAAACATTCATATGTATTAGTGTTTCACTATCAGTGATCAGATTGAGTCTGTTCAGTTATCGCTGATAGTTTCTGATGTAAACAGTAACGTAATCCCTGAAGACAAGTCTCACGTCAACAGATGTTCATAGCTGAATCGAAGACAAAGTTGCTGATCAAAGACAAGTCTACTAGTGACCTGATGCGGATATCAGTGAAGCAAAGACGAATCTACTTATACGCGAAGGACCATGAGGAAAAGTTTCATCAATAGCTGAACCTCTTTATATCTCTGAAGGAATAGATAATCAGCGATCAAACGATCACGTAGCTTATACCTCAAGTCTCCTTTTGTCTTACCTTGCACAACCAGTACGATGTGTCAGAACGGACATCCCTCTGCCACAAATCGTACAACAAATCTGACATCTACACTGTTCATGATACGGCCGAAAGCATGTCTCCCAAAAGTCAGACTCCCAAAGCCAATCACTGGACGACACATGTAAAGTACCCTGCCATGCATTTAATGCATAGGGTATAAATAGAAAGGCCACCTCTCCATCTGAGGGTGTGCTTCTTTCTTCAACCTCTATAGAAACCCTTGTTTTCTATAATCTCTAATCCCCCATTATCTGAGTTCTTGTGCAACCATCTTAGTGTTTCTTAAGTTTGTTTAGATTGAGTCTGCCTTAATCTTATTTCTATGTTTGTATTCAAACCCCCCTTCTACAAACTTGTTAAGCACCTCTGGGACCAACAGGTGCAGGGCTTCTTCTTCTTCATCTTCTTCATCAATCTCATTTACGGAGATTGGGATTATTGAGTCATCAGCTATAGAAGCTGGGATTATTTGTAGTTCCTTATCCTTAAGCAGGGGAGAGAACTGTCAGGTCAGAAAATAGATAAAAGAAGGAGTTAGTGTATGTTTGGGAAGAAGAGAGATAAAGGATTGAAAGAGATAGAGGGTTTATAGAAAGTTACAGGGACAAGAGCGAGGCATACCTGAGAAGGATTCTCCTCAGATAGTGAAACGTTAGTCAGGCTTCCGTCAGCAGCAACACCCTTAGATCTGCTTTGGGAAGGGGCTTCAGAAGATGTTTCATTACTCCCCCCCTGTTGTGACAGCTTCTTTCGTAGCTATCACTGATGATGTGGCGGTTGCAGAAAACCATAAAGATTGGTCTTCTTCTTCATCGTCATCATCATCATCTTGATGGTGTTGCTCTTCATCCTGATCCTGATCCTGAAGATCAAGATCTTCATCTTCTTCATCCTCCTCCTCTTCTTCTTCATCTATTAAGCCTTCGAGAGAAGATGGAGGGGCTTTGTTAGCAACCTTCTCCCCCTCAACATGAGAGGGAGAATCTTCCGGAAGAACCTCAGCAGCAACTTCCTCTTTATTTTCTTCAGCAACTTTCTCCCCCTCTTTGTCATTACCAACGAGGGAGAGGACTTTAGGTGGAGAGGAAGGTTGTGCAGTGGTCAACTTGCAGACTTCAGCCTCCAGACTTTCTAAGCGTCCTTCAATCACAGGATGTCTGAAGTAGCTTGATGAATGAATTCAACAACTATGTTCAGAGAGGTGTGGTCAGCCTCTGTAAAGGAAGGAGGAGTCGGAGCTGGTGCATTCAGCTTATCAAGGACTTGCTGTAGAAGAGTTGTGCAGGAATCGATCTTCGTAGATAACCCCTATACATTGTTGTTGAGAAAATCGAAGCGTCCTTGAAGAAGTTGAGTATCCTCCTTTACTTTGAAGATCTCCCCTTTAAGAGCTGAGATTTGGGAGGCTTCAGCTTTGGTGGAGCAGGTAGCTGTCAATTGCTTCAGCTCTTCACCAGCGATATTGACAGCGCTGGTGGTTTTTGTTAAGTTAGATTTTATAGTAATCATTGTATTTATAGACTTGGTCTAATACTGTGTTCTTAGTTATGTATACTTTGTAGTATTGGCCAGGGTATTTAAGTCCCTTGTGGCTTTGTTGTTTGTAAGGAACCTCACGTATATTCAATACAGTTTACTATTCTGCGCTTCAAACTCTCTCTCTCTCTACTTTCTCTCTCTACGATTTAGTTCATCTAGGTTTATCAATTGGTATCAGAGCTATTCTAAACCTGAGAGAATTGAGAGAATGTTTTTCGATTCTGAATTTGTGGTTGAATCAAAAAATTTGATCGATTTTCTTGATTTTTTCAAGAAAATCTCATTTTTTGATTTTTCATCAAATTTGGACTGTTTTCTAAACGAATTTTCTTGAATTTTGGTTCGATGGATCCGGTTTTACTAGGAGAATACTTTTGATTCACATCAAATTGCAAGAAGTTCTGTTTTTGATCTTCAATTTTGAGTTTTTCCATTTTTCAGGAAAGTCGTTGAAACGTACTGTGTGATTTAAAGATTTCAAAATTTTGTGGTTTTTTGATCGAATTGTTAGAAAGTGTTTTTCGAACATATCTGTGTGAGAAATTGTCATTAAATTCGGTTTTGTAATCGAATTTTGAGTTTTATTATATTTTTGCGCGAGATCCAAAGTTTGCGCGAGTTCATCGAACTTTGCGCCAGTTCATCTCGTCTAGTTCAGGATTCGACAGTTCTTCATGTAAAACAAGTTTTACGTCTTCTCAATCTCACGCAAATCAGTTTTGCGCAACTGTTAGAGCATAAATATGTTGGATACAAGATCAAGAAGACTGAAGGTCAAAGTTCAAGAAAGTCAAAGCTGAAGAAAGTCAACTCTCATCAAAGTCAAAGTCTTTTGTAATAAAAGTCAAAGTCAACATTTGTATTAGTTTTTGTTTCCTTGTTGTTTTAATTGTAGGTATAAATAGTTTTATTTCCTTTGTAATTTGTGGTTAACAGAAGTGGAGCGTATAATTCAGTTGTATTTTAGAGAGAGAATACGTTTAGAGAGAGAAAGGGAGTTCTAGAGAAAGAAAGTTGTAATCTTGGAATTGGAAGTTAATCAAACAGGTAATTGATTGAATTCTTGTTTTGTGTTTGTTTGATTAAGTGTTTAGAAACTAGAATCTGGGCACACAATTGGTATCAGAGCAGATCCAAATCGAAAAATCAAGAAATTTCAGAAAGTTCGACTGTGTTCGTCCGTGGAAAATCAAATTCGAATTTTTGTGCGATTCTGGAGTTGTAATCGATTAGGTTTTGTTCAGATAGCATAATCGATTGAGTCTGTATAGGTAATTTCAAGAATTGCACTATAATCGATCTTTGATTTTGATTTTTGTTGAGTTTGAAGTTCACGAGTCGAACGCACTGTAATCGAGTCAATTTGTATCGTTTTGTGTATTTGATCGAAATTAGTTGTTAGAATTGTGTTCTAGATGGTTAAACGATGAAATTGTCAAAGTTTCAAGTTAGAATTCGAGGTCTATATGTGTTTTTGGTGAAGTTTTGTTCGATTTTTGAAGTTTGCGCAAGATCCAAACTTTGCGCAAGTTCGTCGAGGTTTGCGCAAGTTCATCAGAGGTTTGCGCAAGATTCATCAAGAAATTTCAGTGTTTGTTAGTGAGCTTTGCGTATTCAACGGGAAACTAAAAGCTGAAGATTGAGTTCGGATAGTCAAGTCTATTTTGCGTAATCAGTGGGTTCCGAAAAGTTCAAGTTTGCGTATTTCACATGACCCGCAAAGTAAACTTTACGCATTACATTTGACACGCAAAGTGAATTTTGCGCAAGTAACTAGACACGCAAAGCTACTCAACAAACAAGACTTGGTTTGCGTAACCTTCTCAACATACGCAAAGTATGATTTGCGCAAGTCGCTTGTTCCGCAAAGCGTGATTTGCGCAAGTAGCACGACACGCAAACTTTTCCTTAAGCTTCTTGTCGCGCAAACTTTTCTATACTTAGACAAAATTTTCAAAATAGTAATATGGCCTTTAATAGTGAAGGGGAATGAAAACAGAAGATGAAAACAGTTCCAGTAGAGTATACTCAATATTCAGAGGAACAGAAAAGCCGATATAAAGCAGACAAGCAAGCAAGATATCTTCTTCTTCAAAGTATCCCGAATGACATCTACGTCAAAATAGACAACTATAAGGCAAATTCAAAGAAGATGTGGGATCCGTTTCAGAAAATGATGATGGGATCCAAAGTAGGGAATCAGATGAAAGTGGCTAGCTGCATCAACAATTATGAGGAATTCAAAGCCAAAGAGAATGAGAGCTTAGAAGATACTTATGAACGGTTTGTCTTGCTGTTAAATGAATTGTCAAAGAACAAAGTGAAGAAGAAGCAGCTTGAGAACAATGTCAAATTCCTGAGTATCCTACAACCTGAATGGAAGAAGCATACACGTAGGATGAATCACATGAACGATCTGAATGACATATCGTTACATGAGGTATATGAGACTCTGAGGCAAAATGAAGAAGAAGTGGAAGAGAAAAGAGCTGAGAAAAAGAAGGCAGAAAAAGTTCCTGATCCTATTGCTTTGGTAGCTGGAGAGAAGAAGAAAGAAAAGAAAGAGAAGAAGAAAAAGAAAAAAGTGCTTACAAGTTCTGAGTCGGAATCTGAATCAGATGGTGATGATGGAGAAAGTCTGAAGCAAGCAATGTTGATACTGACCAGTGCATTTCAAAAGAAATTCTACAAGAAGCCGGGATCCAATTCTCAAAGATATTCTTCATCAAGCTCTAAGAACCATGAGCACCGAGTAAGAGTTGAAGGAAAGTGACATGAAGAGAACCGGTATTTGGAAAGGAAGCCGGAAGAAAAGAAGAAGTTTGTGAATGATTACACTGTTGCTGAAAAGCCAACAAATGATCCAATCAAATGTTACAACTGTGGAAAGTTTGGACATTTTGCTAAAGATTGTCGAAAGCCAAAGGTTCGAAACTCTCAGTATTATCAGAACAAACTGCTATTGGCCAAACAGCAAGAAGCAGGCATAGCATTAATGGCTGAGGACGAATTTTGGTTGGATCATTCTGATCAAGAGGATGAAAAAGAGAAGGAAGAAACTGCTCATCTCTGTCTAATGGGAAAAGAAGTGAAGTATGATGAGTCAGATGACGAGACAGCTGATGAGGTATTAAACCTAACTGAAAAAGATTTTATAACCAAAATGGAAGCTATGATGGTTGAGCTTAATGATCTTCAAGTAAAACTGAAGAAAGAAAAAGACAGAGTTGCTAAAAGAAACAACAAGATCTTTGAGCTTAATAAGTCTGTTATTGGGAACAAATATCTCATTGATTCTTTACGCAAGTCTGCTTCTGATTCTAAATTTCAATTAGATTGTTTTTGAAAAGAAGATTTCTGATTTTGAAGTTAAAATTTCTAAGTATGAGTTTGAGAAGAAAGAATCTGCACTAACTGTTTATAAATTGCAGGTTGAGAACAAGCGTTTGAATAAGAAGGTAAATGGTCTGGAATCCAAACTCTATGCAAGAGGCCAAACAGATCAAACCATTTTTCTCAATGCACCTAACGAAGAGGCTGATGTTAAGGAAAAATGGGGACTTGGTTTTGAAAACCCCCATTACTTTAAGAAAGCCATCAGAAAACAACCAGCACTGTATAATTTTGCTTGTGATGGTAAACATACTCATTTAAAACCCAAATTTGTTATCAAATTACCAGAAGAAGTTGAGGCCAAAGAAACTGAAAATAGAAAGAATGTTAAGAAAATGCAACTACCATTTAACTATGCAAAGTTAAATGATAGTTATCTTTCAGAAACACCAAAAGTTCTTTCAAACGACTATTTTGCTAGTTATTCTGTTTTTGAGATGAAGGCAAAACCTGCAGTTGCAAAGGTTTATGTTCCTCCAATCATTCTTGAAAGCAAAATAGTTGAGTTGGAAAATATTTTATCTGATGAAAAACTTTTGGTTGATATTCAACAAAGTGTATTTTCTACAGTTTTAAAGAACACGGTTTTTCAATCTACATCTACAAAGTGTTCTAAAGTTTATGAGGCACCTCAAACTTCGTCTCATATTTTTGATGACTTATTTGAGTCTGCAAATGACTTTCTTAATTCTGATGATGGGTGCATACAAGAAATTGATATGTTTGACTTCAATGCTTCTCTTCCTGATCATTCTACTTGTCTTATACATGATAAAGTGTTACCAAGTGTTTTTAATATTGATGAGTCATCAACTAAGGTTGGTGAATCAGTTTCTGTAACTGCTGATTACTATGCTCAAGGTAAGAAACATAAGAAACAACGATTACAGAAACATAAATACACTGGTACACAAAAGAAAACTCAGTTTCAGAAATCTGCTTTTCCTAATAAATCTAAATCTTTTGTTTCAGATATAAGCAAGAAAAGGTCGAAAGCTCGAACCGAATGGCGACAAAAAAGGAAGGATGATGAGATAGCTGAATCAGTTTCTGATAACTCTTGTAATAGATCAGTTAGTAGTGATAATGATGTAGTTGATCAACTTGCTTCATATAAACAAAACTTTGTAACTTCTTACAAGCGATATTCAATAAAGCAATTGATCTCCTATTACTACTAAATCTTATCATTATCGGAGAAATGATTTTGCTTATTCTCATAATTTTTCTGATTGGTTTGGATCTTATCATGTGTATTCTTCAAGATCAAATATTTTTAAAGGTTTTCAAAAGAACAGAGGGACCATTTTCAAATGGATACCAAAATCTTGTGCTAATCTGTTAGGACCCGTTTTTAAATGGGTACCTAAATCTATTGTTTCCTTATTTCTCTTGCAGACCCGACATATGTGGTACTTGGACAGTGGATGTTCCAAGCATATGACTGGGCAAAAAGCTTTATTGTCTAATTATACAGAGAAATTCAGTGGAAATGTAAGACTTGGAAATGATCAACTTTCACCAATCTTAGGATATGGTGACATTATTCAAGATAACATAACAATCAGTAAGGTGAGTTATGTCGAAGGCTTAGGGCACAACCTGTTTAGCATTGGTCAATTCTGCGAGAAAGGGTTAGAGGTCAACTTCAAAGCTAAGAGATGTTCGGTTCGTACGGAAGATGGCAATGAACTCTTAGTCGGAAATCAAAAGACGAACCTCTATATCATCAATCTTTCAAAGGTACAAAATGACAGTCACGTTTGCTTAATGACAAAAGCTTTAATGCAACAAAGTTGGCTCTGGCACAGACTTTTATCACACCTGAATTTTCGTTATATCAATAAGCTGGTTAGTGAGAAATTGGTAAAAGGACTTCCTGAGCTGAAATACGAGAAAAAACACTTATGTGTTGCATGTGAGAAGGGTAAGATGAAGAGAGCTCCGCATAAACCGAAGCCTGAACCAAGCACTAGTTCTCCGTTAGAATTGTTACATATGGATTTGTGTGGTCCAATGAGAACTCAGAGTTTGGGTGGAAAGAAATACGTATTGGTCATTATGGACGATTACTCAAGATACACGTGGGTCAAATTTCTTCGATCAAAAGATGAGACGCCCGAAGTCCTCATTACTTTCTTAAAGACGACCCAGGTGAAAATGCAGCGACAAGTCAAGTTTCTTCGTACTGACAACGGCACAGAGTTCAAGAACAAGATTGTTGACGAATATCTCGAATCAATCGAGATTTCACATCAGTACTCTGCTGCTCGTACGCCTGAACCAAATGGAGTAGTCGAAAGGCGAAATCGGACGCTAGTCGAGGCCGCTCGGACTATGCTTAGCCAATCGGACTTACCTCTATCCTTGTGGGCAGAAGCTGTGTCAACTGCATTCCATACTCAAAATCGGTCCATAATACACCGCCGTTTTCAAAAGACTCCATATGAGCTGATTAACAACAGAACACCGACAATCAAGTATTTTCACGTATTTGGGTATAAGTGTTTCATGCTTAATGACAGGGAGAGTCTGAATAAATTTAGTACTAAGGCGGACGAGGGTATCTTCATTGGTTATTCTTCAACATCAGCAGCATATCGTGTTTACCTGAAAAAGTCAAACACAGTTGTCGAGAGCGTGAATGTAACATTCGATGAACAGATGGCTTCTGAACAACTCAATTCAGAACCCGTGATCACTGGAGTATTAGCTTCTGGGCAGATCATTCCAGAACCTGCTTCTACAGTGAATAATTCGAATAACGCTTCTACATCTATTTCACATTTATCTGATTTAGATTTGTTATTTGAATTCTTTTATGATGAGTTTTTAGGTTCTAATGTATCTAAATCTGCTGTGACTTACAGGTTTGAAGACACAAGTTGTAATCATCCAGTCACTTCAGAAGTCATAACTGAACAAGAATTCCCCGTTCAGTCAGAAGATCACATTCCTACAATTACTCCTACAGTTGAAGATATACAAGAAACTGCTGAGCCAGAAGTAACTGTTTCAGTTGGGTGTCAAACATTGTTTACTCAACAGCCAGATTCTGCTGTTCGAACTGATACTTCTGCACCTGAAACTTTAACTGTAAACCTCCCTCCTATTATTCAAACTGAAGAGTCTGATAGTGGATTTCTAGATAATGATCATGTTCAATCAGTATCTACTCCACTCCCTCATGAGCATCGCTGGACCAAAGACCATCCTTTACATCAAGTAATTGGAGATCTTAACAAGCCTGTACAAACGAGGTCAGCAACTCTTAATCAATGTATGCATGACTCATTCCTCAGTAAGATTAAGCCCACGCGAGTATCAGAGGCTCTTGCTGATTCGGACTGGGTATCTGCCATGCAAGATGAGTTAAATCAGTTTGAAGCCCTAAAGGTTTGGAGATTAGTTCCAAAACCATAAGGTAAAACCGTGATAGGCACTAAATGGGTATTCAAGAATAAAAAGGATGAAGATGGTATCGTCATAAGAAACAAAGCTAGACTTGTTGCCAAAGGTTACCGGCAAGAGGAAGGCATAAACTACGATGAGACGTATGCTCCAGTAGCGCGTATAGAAGCAATCCACATGTTTCTAGCCTACGCAGCTCATAAGAATTTCACAGTCTTTCAGATGGATGTGAAAACAGCCTTTCTGAATGGCATTCTTAAAGCGGAAGTGTATGTGTCTCAACCAGAAGGGTTTGTCAATCCAGAGAAGCCAGATCACGTCTACATCTTGGACAAAGCCTTATACAGTTTAAAACAAGCCCCTCGAGCATGGTATGACGTTTTATCTAAATTCTTGGTCAAGTCCGGTTTTTCTAAAGGTAAGGTTGATACCACTTTATTCATCAAAAAGGAAAAAGCTGATATTATTCTTATTGAGATTTATGTTTATGATATAATATTTGGTTCTACTAATCCAAAATTTTGCAAAAACTTTTCTAACCTCATGGTGTCACCTTTTCAAATGAGTATGATGGGAGAGATGAATTTCTTTCTCGGATTACAAGTTAAACAGTTTTCTACGGGGATTTTCATTAACCAATCTAAGTAAATTTTGGACATTCTTCGGAAGTACAAAAAGGAAAATTGTAAACCAATTGGAACCCCGATGGCACCAGGTACTAAGATTAACACTGATCTTTCGGGTAAAAGTGTTGATGTTAGAACTTATAGAGGTATGATAGGATCGTTAATGTATCTTACATCTAGTAGACCAGATATTATGTTTTCAACATGTTTATGTTCTAGATATCAGGCTGCTCCCAAAGAATCCCATTTGGCTGCTGTCAAACGGATTTTTAGATATCTGAAGGGCACTACAGACCTTGGTCTATGGTATCCTAAAGATACTGGGTTTCAACTGACTGCCTATTCAGATGTAGATAATGCAAGTTGCATGTTGGACAGAAAGAGTACTTCAGGTCACATTCAATTCCTTGGAGACAAGCTCGTTAGTTGGGCATCAAAGAAACAATTATGTGTTTCCTCATCGTCTGCTGAAGCAGAGTACGTAGCTGCTGCTAGTTGCTGCTCTCAAGTCCTGTGGATGCGAACACAACTACGAGACTATGGATTCAAGTTTGATAAAATTCTAATATATTGTGACTCGAAGAGTGCAATCGCAATATCTGCTAATCCTGTTCAGCATACGAAAACCAAACACATTGATGTCAGGTATCATTTTATAAAAGATAATGTAGAAAAAAGAACAATTGAACTTTATTTTGTAAAAACAGATTATCAACTTGCAGATTTATTTACCAAACCATTAGATGAAAAGAGATTTAATTTTCTTATCTCTAAGCTTGGTATGTTAAATCTGAAAACATAATCAGTTATTACCTAATATAGTTACATATTGTTATTTTTCATCATTTTTCTTTATCATTATGTTTAAAGGATATCTGCACTTTAAATGTTTGCTCATGATCTCAGGGGGAGTAAGAGAAGATTAAAGATGATCTACATTATTTTGAGGGAGAGCATAACTAATTTCTGCATTTTATTTCACTGACAAAATTTTTGTGATGCATGATTTTAGGGGGAGCATAAAATTCAAGTCAAAAGGAGTAAGACTATGATTTTTGATTAGTTCAAATCAGAACTCGTACTTTAAATTGTTTTACTGTTTTATGTCTTTTACGTTTCAATAAATGTTGTGAATAAAAGTTGCTTTGACTAGACTTTGAGACTTATGCAGGATGAGAGAGGATGACACGATCATATCATTTTGACTTAAGCATGACTTCATGAGAATTAAGATTGAGCGAAACGGTAAATTTCTTATCTTAATCTCAAATGTATCTGAAAGAAGGACAACTTTCAGATATAGAAAACATGTTATTAAATGTTCAAACCACTTTCCGAATTTTTAAACAGATTTTATAATTTGGAAGTGTGATTTTAAATGTTTTCATTTTATTTTTGTGCTTCAACGTTTACAAACCGTGTGTTTCCAAAGATAAATACTTGCGTATTGTCTTTTCTATATACTTTCAAGTATTCACACACATCGGTTTCACTTATGATTCTAAGAGATATATTCCTCCATTAGTGTTAGAAAGCAAAATCATTGATCTTGAAGATAAAATGGAAGATCAAAATATTCAATGAGAAATTGAATCAGATGTTATTTTTTCTTTTATGACTTCAAGTCTTGAAGAAAAATTAATTTCTCAAAAACAAGATTCTGTTTCTGGTATTTCTTCTGATTTTTAAGAAAACAAAAAGAAAGTTCTAAAATCTGAAAATTTTTCTCAAAATTTTTATGACACCGAGGCAAGTTCAGATTTATTGTCTGATCAGTTGGGATACTTAGGTAAAATTGTTTCTTCTAATTCAAATCTTAAATCGAAAATTCTTGATGAATCTTTTATGCTAAATGATGATTATTATAAACCAAAGCGTAAGAGAAGAAGGTCAAAGAAGTCAAAGAAACAAGCTAAAGTCATTTCTGACAGTTCTAATTCTTGTGATTCAAATATTTTAGATAGGACTTTGAGCACTCCAACAAAGAAGATATGGAGGGTCAAGTGGACATCTGATGAATTTGCGACTGAAGAGGATCAAAATGTAGACAAATTTTGAAAAAGTGATTCATTTGCTACTTGTAATAAAATTTCAAAATACTCAATAAAGCAAATGATTCGAATTTCAAAAGATGTCTCCTATTCCTCCTCTGGTCCAAGTTCAGATGATTATGCTTCGTCCTCTACTGATGTTTCTGTTAATTCATCTGATTATTTTTCTCGTGCTTTCTATGTCAAATCTAACAAGTTTTTTCCCATAAGAACTGCAACTAACAAACTTGGACCCAAATAGAAGTGGGTACCAAAATCAAAGATTGATTCTAAGTTGTAGGCACCTAATGTCAAGGGGGAGTAAGAGAACAATGGCTTCTGAGTAATTCAGCTCAGCACCCGTACTTCAATGGACTACGACTTCTAAACATATCAATTTAGGACTCGTCCTTCAAAGCATTTAGCTTCTGGAATAATGAGAAACTGTGAGTGCATCTACTTTATTCCGCTGCATTTATCTATGATAATGATGTTGTTCCAGTTTTCTCATGTTTTTCAAGAATCTGAGCTTGTTCAACCTAAATCTTTCATATGAGACACAAATTTTTTTTACATTATGTGGAAGAAGGTATTATTGAAATTTATTTTGTTCCGACTAAATATCAATTTGCCGAATTCTTTACATTTGTCTTAAATGAAAATTTTTCAAACTCGACATGTTGAATTTAAAAGTTTAAATCTTTACAAATTTTTATTCTTTAAAGTAAAAGCTTTACAGTTTTTCTTTCTCTTGAATAAAATGTGTGTCTAGGATAAATTTTCAAGTTGCTTTGTTTATATTGAAGTTTTATATGTTCAACTTTTATGTCTTACAAAAGTCGAAAGGTCAGCAACATGTTTGAAACTTTTGCATTCTGCTTTAAAGATATGTGATTCGGAATATTTATAGTTTACAATGCTTAGAAATCCTAAAAAGTCAGAATTATGGATTGTAATGAAAATATGGGCTAAGCACTTACATGTAAAACTGAGTGATTGAGATGATTTATATATATAAAATACATAAATCTCTAAGTTTAAAAGTTTGTACCTGTGACCTTTCTGGTTTGGGAAAGTAAGTTCCGTGGGATGCTTGTCATCTGGTCCCCTAAGGTCAATTGATCTGGGAGTGATCGAACCCAAATCCTTCTATAGAATCAGATCGAAAGTCATGTTCTACTGGTAGGAATGGATTTAGGATGTGTCGATGTAGCCTTTCTGATCTGGGAGATTAAGTTCCAAGGGGTGCTTGACACCTAGTCCCCTAAGGCCAACTGGTCTGGGAGCGGTTGACCCAAATCCTCCAATAGGATCAGATAGAAAGTTACGTTTACGGCATGTTCTTTACTTACCAAACTTTTTGATTAAAAGATGCCAAAGTGCACAAGCTTAAAAGATGCCAAAGAGCACACTCATGTGAAGTTGCCAATGTGCACACTACTAAAAGATGCCAATGTGCACACATCTCATGATACTTGTTGATATGTTTGAGTTGCGATAAACCTATAAATTTGTGAAAATCTTAAATTTTGATGGCTTGGTGTGAGTAGATGCAAAGTTCTCTCTTATATTTTTAGAATTGCATTTTCTTGAAGCTAATCGAAGTTCTCATGCTAGCACACTGAATAGATTAATGAAAGTTTTTGAAACTGAACATGTCTTAACTTGATATGCAATGAAACTTGTATTTGTATCCAACAACATACACTTGACTTCAACTGATCGATTAATCTGTGATATTTTACTGAGTATAATTTAATTTGTTTAGTGTTTAAAATTTTATATGTTTAGTTGTTTCAAAATACATATTCAGTATATTTTTCTTTCTACATTCATGTTTTGATCATTGTGTTCTCATATCTGTGTTAATGGGTCTGTGCATTTTTCAAAGGGGAGTGAATAAGGAAAATATTTTGAAAAGATCATATCTCATTTCGAGGGGGAGTGTTAGAGCACAGATTTATTGGATTCAAGATCATAAAGATTGAAAATGAAAGTGAAGAAGTCAAAGCTGAGAAAGTCAACTCTCAAGTGAAAGTCAAAGTCTTTTGTTAATAAAGTCAAAGTTAATGTATTTGTATTTTATAACTAAGATTAACACTGATCCTTCGGGGTAAAAGTGTTGATGTTAGGATTTATAGAGGTATGATAGGATCGTTAATGTATCTTACATCTAGTAGACCAGATATTATGTTTTCAACATGCTTATGTTCTAGATATCAGGCTGCTCCCAAAGAATCCCACTTGGCTGCTCTTAAACGGATTTTTAGATATCTAAAGGGCACTGCAGACCTTGGTATGTGGTATCCTAAGGATACTGGGTTTCAACTGACTGCCTATTCAGATGCAGATCATGCATGTTGCATGTTGGACAGAAAGAGTACTTCCGGTCACGTTCAATTTCTTGGAGACAAGCTCGTTAGCTGGGCTTCAAAGAAACAATTATGTGTCTCCACATCGACTGCTGATGTTGAGTACGTAGTTGCTGCCAGTTGCTGCTCTCAAGTCCTGTGGATGCGAACATAGCTAAGCGACTGTGGATTCAAGTTCGACAAAATTCCAATATATTGTGACTCGAAGAGTGCAATCGCAATATCTGCTAATCCTGTCTGACATACGAAAACCAAACACATTGATGTCAGGTATCATTTTATAAAAGATAATGTAGAAAAAGGAAAAATTGAACTTTATTTTGTAAAAACAGATTATCAACTTGCAGATTTATTTACCAAACCCTTAGATGAAAAGAGATTTAATTTTCTTGTCTCTAAGCTTGGTATGTTAAATCTTAAGACGTAATCGGTTGTTACCTACTAAAGTTACGAATTGTTATTTTTCATCATTTTCTTTATCTTTATGTTTGAAGGATATCTGCATTTTAAATGTTTGCTCATGATCTCAGGGGGAGTAAGAGAAGACTTTAAGATGATCTACATTCTTTTGAGGGGGAGCATAACTAATTTTTGCATTTTATTTCACTGACAAAATTTTTGTAATGCATGATTTTAGGGGGAGCTTATAAGTCAAGTCAAAAGGAGTAAGACTATGATTTCTGATTATTTCAGATCAGAACTCGTACTTTAATCGTTTTATTGCTTTATGTCATTTACATTTGAATAAAGTTGCTTTGACTAGACTTTGAGACTTATGCAGGATGAGAGAAGCTGACAAGATCATATCTTAATGACTTCAGCTGACTTAATGAGATCTAAGATTGCATAGAAAGGTTAAATTTCTTATCTTAATCTCAAATATATCTGAAAGAAGGACAACTTTAAGATATAGAAAACATGTTCTGAAATGTTCAAACCACTTCCCGAATTTTAAACAGATTTTATAATTTGGAAGTGTGATTTTAAATGTTTTCATTTTATTTTTGTGTTTAATTGATAAACAAACCGTGTGTTTCCGAAGATTAATACTTGCGTATTGTCTTTTCTATATACTTTCAAGTATTCACACACACCGGTTTCACTTTTTGTTCTAAATGTTCTTATCATGTCTCATATTGAAACATATTTTTCGATGGTAAGACACCCCACTTGTATTTCAAAGATTTTTGAGCGATATTTCATTTCGAAGCGTTTCATTCAAGAATGTCTATATTTTTGTTTCATATAGACTATATTGTTATTCTTGACCATAAGCCTTAGTTGCTATATCATTTATTTCTGATCATTTTCATACAATGTCAGATTTTCAAACAAGTCTTTTGCATTCATTTTCATTCATTTCAATATACTTGTTTGAAAATACTTCCATGTTTCAAAATGCTCATCCTTCATGATTATATTCTGAGCATACATATATCTGACCCATATTTTCTATGATTTAAATGTTCAAGATAAACCATTATGAGTAACACGTTCTCTTAGGATTACATGGGTTCTTTGTGCTATGACTTAATTGAAACTTCTATGAAATCATGTTAACCAATGATTTCTACCCAAGAAGTTAATCCATAGAGATTGAGTGTGAGGAGTCTAAAAGAAATGAGTGTGGGTGTGATGAGGTAAAATGTAAAGGAGAGTTTGGTTAGTAGTGAGCTTAATGATCAAAAGAAAGAGGGTGTGAGAACAGAGTAAAAGAATATTAAACTCTGCACCAAATACTTTCTGAGCCGGGCAGCCACATTACTAGCGTTTCACAACTCTTTGGTGAACGTTATTGAAACAACCAAATAGCCCATGCCAACTCTTGCTAAAACCCCACCAACCACTCATTTTCTTCTAAAAAAGAAAATGTTTCATATTTTCTGGGGACGCAGCATATAATCTATCTGATTTTCATTTGGAAAATCTGGATATTGAAAAAGAAGGAAGTCTGCCCCACCTTCGCACTTCAATCATGCACATTGAGTCTGTGTTTATCTACTGTTGTCTCAGTGGTTTACACAATGTTGAGCCTTTATAAGCAATTATTCGTGCTTAATTTTTTCTATACTTGCATGAACACACAAAGAATTTGTTTCTTTGTCATAACATTCATAGAAATTGCCTTTGTGGTGTTTCGATGATTGGATGGAAGGCCTGGGGGAGTGAACATCACAAAAGCTCTATTATATTGTGTATCCGTTACACACAGTGACTTCGTGTTACTGACAGGCATTTTAACTGATTCATTTGTTGATTCAGGAGTTACATGTTCTTATTTTATCTAGATTTGAAAAGATCTGGATGAATACTTTGTTCGAATTGGCAATGCATCAGAGGCTCAGCTTGAAAGATCAGTGGTCAGAAAGATGTCAAAGACATTTCTTGGAGAAAGGTTTTGATGATATCGATGCTCAAATCATCAAAAAGGGGGAGAAGAGTTCAAGAAATGTTCGAAAGAGTTTGAATGAAAAAAAATTGTCCGAATGAAGAGTTTGAGTTAAAGCTGGGAGAAAATATTCAAGATTGTTGAAAGATGAAAACAATAGAAGTGTTGAAGATAATTTGCTGGAGCAAAGTGTGCTAAATCTGAAAATCTGAAGATATTTTCTTTTCAAGTCTGAAAAAGGTTTGTGTACAACCTTGGGGGAGATTGGTACTATTTTTTTGAAGATCAGACGTTGGGAAGATTGTTGAATGTTTTTGAATACAAAGCTAAAGAAGAATTTCATTGTGTTAAGGGGGAGTTTGTAAATCATGTTTTTATCAAAGGGGAGATTACAAGAGAAGATAAAGGTTGTTCAAAGGGGGAGCTTAATCAAATCGAGCTTAAAGAGAAAGAAGATCGCATTGCTAAATCTTTTAGTAATGATCTTGATCCAAAGGGGGAGATTGTTAGAGCATAGATTTGTTGGATTCAAGATCATAAAGATTGAAAATGAAAGTGAAGAAGTCAAAGCTGAGAAAGTCAACTCTCAAGTGAAAGTGAAAGTCTTTTGTTAATAAAGTCAAAGTTAATGTATTTGTATTTTGTTTCTTTGTATTCGTATGGAGGTATAAATACCTTTGTCCTTGTCTTTGTAATCAGATGTATGTACACGAATCAGAGAGAGTGAGAGCAGATTAGAGAAGATCAAAATTGAATATCATTCTAGTGAGAGAGTTTAGAGAGAAAAAGCATATGAGATTGTAATAGTTGTGATTGAAATAAATGAATGTGATTTAGATTCTCATCTTGATTGTGTTTGTGATCAATTAGAACTTGATGAAATAGGGAATAACAGGGAGTATCTGATTTTCTATACGAATACTAACTTGAATTGTCATATTTAGTGCATTTGTGTAGGGGAGTCAAAGAGCTTAACAGGTGAAAATTTTAAGATTTCAAGTAAGCTTTGCGCCAACAGTTGGTAGCGCAAAACTCAACTTTGCGCCACCTTCAGCTAGCGCAAAACTAAGTTTGCGCCACCAACATGTAGTGAAAAACTTCCCTCTTTCTCCTTTATTCTGTTTTTGCAGATCTTAAGTTGTCTCGTCTCCAACATTTGCATGACCAAGTTGATCCAGATCATCAAGGTCATGAGGGGGAGAAGTTAAGGAGAAGTTAAAGAGACAAAGAGTTCAAACGTTTATCTGATGCTCAAGATTCGCTCAAGATTCTATTCTCTCAGCTACTAATTCTTTTATTGTTCCAGCTCCGACCACCACAGTTCATTCAAGTACATTTGAAAGAGGTGCATCGTCTAGAGCACAAGTTGATGAACCAATTGTTCTTTCAAGCTTATTTCAAACAGGTCCAGTCTTGTGAAGGCAGCAAAGGAAACATAGTTTGAAAGATGTTGAGAAGAAATTTTTTTGAAGTCAAGAAGCTTCGCTAAGTCGCTTAGATAGTTTGTGTTGATTTAGAAGATGAATATTGAAGACCACAACACCAATGATTACTAAGGGGGAGATTGTTAAGTCAGATTTTATAGTAATCATTGTATTTATAGACTTGGTCTAATACTGTGTTCTTAGTTGTGTATACTGTGTAGTATTGGCCAGGGTATTTAAGTCCCTTGTGGCTTTGTTGTTTGTAAGGAACCTCACGTATATTCAATACAGTTTACTATACTGCGCTTCAAACTATCTCTTTCTACTTTCTCTCTCTACGATTTAGTTGATCTTGGTTTATCATTTTCGTTGATGGAGGTGGTGAGAGAATCCACCTTAACACCTAAACTGTTGACATGAGAGTCAACAGTCGCCATGTTAGGACCTGAAAGAAAAGTTAGGTTCTGAGTAACAGGCTTATATGGAGGGATGGTAGTTGTATTGGTGGGTTTAGGTATACCTGATGGTTCAAACATCTTGAAAAATTGCATGTCTCTTTCAAAGGTTTGAGCATCAGGTCCTAAAAATGCAACGTGAGGTTGCTGCACGAGAGAAGGAGGGTTAGAGACCAAAGAAATAGACGGATTAGAGATAGGGATAGAAGAAGTTGGGAGTTGGGTAGTTACCTCAGGTGGTACTGAGATGGGTGATTGCGTTACTGATGTTGTGATAGCGACCGAGATCGCTGGCATGATTGATGATGGTATAGCTAAGGATGTGGAGGAGAGACCCACGAAATCATCCAAGGAAGTTTGTCGAGAAACTACCTCAAGTATTGAACTAGGGGTAATGGTCTCCTTAGCCAATTTGGCCTTCATTGAAGTACCAGAAAGACTAGTAGATGGTCGTTTAGAAGAGGTTTTAGCGGCAGGGCTAGCAGAATAACGAACCTCCTGCATGGCCTTTGAAGTAGAAGAAGTGTGGAGAGAGAGACAAGAGCGTAGGGTAGAGATACTTACCTCGTTGTCCAGCGTTTTGACCTCCAGTGAACGCTGACCCACTTTGGCGAATGAGCCATCAGGAGTAGTGGGGTAAGAGTTGGTGTAGAGAAACTTCAGATATGTACAGATAAACCGTACATATGGGATCTTGGGATCCCTCTCTGTCTTCTCTATCTTTGACTTGAGATCGTCAAAGATAGCGGTGGCAAAGTCGAAGTTCTTTCCAGCGATGACTGAGTAAGCCATCTGGAGTTGAACCTTGCTTGCCTGATCAAGTTAACCACTTTTCCCACTCATACACTAAATGAAGTGAGAAAAGATGAAATTCAGTTGGGAAGGCATGTTTGCCTTCTTGATGAGAGTCAGCTTCTTGTTGGGGATTGTGGAGTGGGGCTTGTTGTCCCAACAATATTCCATATCATCCAGAAACTGGATGAGTTCAGCATCAGTTGGCAGAGCGTCAAATCCACTCCTGGGTTTGTTAGGAAATCTAAGTGCCTTCCTCAGGCTGAAAGCTGTCATCATGCCTGATCCTAAGTCAGTGCTGAAAGAGATAGCAGGAACCTGGTCACCTTTCTTGTTGGTGATAGAGGTCTCTTCAGCAGTAAACCAAAACTGTTGGAGAAGCATTTTGGATGGTTTGGGATCAATAGTGAGGGAATAAGCAATACAGGATTGCTTCATGAACCTAGCAGCTTCCACGAGGTGTGGGTCTTTGATAACGTCGAAGTCCAAACATCCAAGATGGTTATTCTTGGGGATTTCAGAATCAGTGAGAGCGAACTTGACTGTCTTGGAGGCAATGAGTGCTGATTGTGCCATTTCTGAATAAGGAAAGAAATGAGAATAGTAGGAAAGGATTAGAGTCTAAAAATAGAGAAGTTTTTACCAGTTTCTATTTGGAGAAAGAAACGTAGACAAAACCAAAATATTTGAAGATTAAAACTGTGCTCTTAGTTGAAGAAGTAAGAACAATAAGAAAACCAGAGGTTTTGAAAGAATAAAATCAAAAAGAATGATTTTAGTGAATAGAAATCTTATAAAAATCCATAAAGATGGAACATAAATAGGATTTAGTAACAAGATTTTAATAGAAAGAAGATGAAAATAACCTGTTAATCCTTAAGGAAGAAGATGCAAATGTTTTGAAAGAGGTTCATGCAAATGCTTGAGAGAGCTCTTGCTTGAAAAAATATTTCCAGAAAGCGTAAAAGATAAGAATGAAAAGAAACATTCCTTTTATACGTATAGAGAGAGAGAGAGGCAGGAAAACAAATGTTCATCATGACATGGACACATCCCACAAAGTTGATTGGATAGAAAGGCAACGGACGAACGTGTCAGAAAAAGACATGTTGTGGATTGTCGGTTCAAATGACGTCATGAGAAGAGAGAAAACGTTTCATTTGTCCTATTTGAAATTATCTCTGAAGAAAAGTCAGAGATAGATTTTCCTTTGAAAGAATCCCTGATAAAAATTCAGAGATTGATTTTTATTTCAGAAAGATCACTGAAGTGAAATGTCAGTGATATATTTTGTTTTTCAAAAAGCTTTTAATCATTTGAAGAAAACTTCAGTGATCAAAGTTTTATTTTAAAACCTCTTACTGAATGAAGATTCAGTGATTGAGAGTAAGAGAACATACCTGAGATTCAGAAATTTATTTAGAGATTGAGTAATAAAGGGAAACTTATTATCACTGACGTAATGCATGAACGATGAAGAGTTACTCTTCAAGATTCAGCATTCCAAACTCACTGATGAGAAAGTTGAATCTTGTCTCATCAAGAGGTTTGGTAAACAAATCAACTAGCTAATAGTCAGTGGGGATAAAGTGAAGTTCAATATCACCATTCATCACATGATCTCTGATAAAATGATATCTGATCTCTATGTGTTTAGTCTTTGAATGTAGCACTGGATTGTTTGCTATAGCAATAGCACTAGTGCTGTCGCAATAGATTGGAATCTTTGATAGCTGAAGGTCATAGTCTAATAGTTGATTTCTCATCCATAAGACCTGAGCACAACAACTTCCAGCGGCTACATATTCAGCTTCAGCTGTGGAAGTGGACATTGAATTTTGCTTTTTGCTTGTCCAACTTACCAGCTTTCCTCCTAGGAGTTGACATCCATCAGTGGTGCTCTTTCTATCGAGTTTACAACCTATAAAATCACTATCAGAATATCCAGTTAGATCGAACCTTGAGTCTTTGGGATACCAAAGACCGAGGTTAGGAGTCCCTTTGAGATATCTGAAAATTCACTTAACAACGATCAGATGGGATTCCTTGGGTTCAGACTGATAGCATGCACATAAACATGTAGAGTACATGATGTCAGGTCGGCTCGCTGGAAGATACAGCAGGGAGTCTATCATTCCTCTATAGGCAGTGACATTAACAGGTTTTCCAGATGGTTCTTTGTTATGTATCAGAGGAGGTGCCATAGGAGTCTTCATCGTTGAAGTTTGTGTTAAATCAAACTTCTTCAGCATGTCTTTAACATACTTACCATGGCTAATAAAAGTACCTTTGTCAGATTGTTTAATCTGAAGGCCAAAAAAATATGTCAGCTCACCCATCATACTCATTTTGTATTATTTCTTCATTCTTTCAGCGAAGCGAGTACATAGATATGGGTTAGTAGAACCAAATATGATGTCATCGACATATATTTGTACAAGAATAATATGACCTTTTATCTTTCTGAAAAACAATGTATTATCAATTTTGCCACGTTCAAAATTTTCAGAGATAAGAAAAGATGAGAGAGTGTCATACCAAGCACGATGGGCTTGTTTTAGACCATAGAGAGCCTTATCCAATTTATAAACATAATTTGGATACTTAGGGTCATAGAACACTGGAGGTTGTTCTACATAGACTTCTTCATTCAGCTTTCCATTGAGGAACGCTGATTTTACATCCATTTGATACACAATGAAGTCTTTGTAAACTGCATAAGCTAAGAATAGTCGAATTTATTCGAGCCTAGCCAGAGGGGCAAAGGTTTCATCATAGTCTTTGCCTTCCTCTTGTTTGTATCCTTGAGCAACAAGTCGATCCTTGTTGCGGGTTACAGTTCCATGTTCATCTAACTTGTTTCTAAACTCCCATTTGGTGCCTATAACAGTTTTATCAGATGATCTAGGAACGAGATTCCAAACTTTGTTGCGAGAGAACTCAGTCAGCTCTTCTTGCATAGCGTTGACCCAGTTTGGATCTCTGAGGGCATCATCAGCCTTCTTTGGCTCTATTAAAGAAATAAATTTGAGAAAGAGACAGATATTACCTGAACTTCGTCGCGTCTGAATACCTGCATCGGGATCACCAAGAATTTGATCTATAGGATGATCTCTGGTCCATCGTTGAGCAAGAGCATGATCGCTCATTTCAGAAGTTAGATCAACAACAGGAATGTTCACTGATGAAGAAGCTTGAGGCTCATCAGCTATCAACTGTTGAGAGTCAGACAGACCATTGTTTTCTAAGAGGTGTTCAGACGAAGATGGATATGATGGAAGTAAGGTGTTTAGAGGCTCTGCTGAGATCCATGAGTTGGATTCAGCATTAGGAGGTATGATGTTTGGATCATCATCAGCAGCAGGAGGATCTGAATGCTGATGGTTTGAGAAGAAAGGTTCTGTTTCTCTGTAATGAGAAAACATCCAAGCATTTAACTCTTCATTGTCAGCGATTGGTCTAGAGTTCGCTGAGCGAGTTTCATCAAAAGTGACATGAATTGTTTCTTCCACAGATTGTCTTCTCTTGTTGAAAACTATGTAGGCTTTGGAGATGGAGGAATATCCTAGAAATATTCCATCATCAGCTTTTGGGTCGAACTTTCCAAGTTGATCTTTGTTGTTTAAAATAAAGCACTGACAACCAAAGATATGAAGAAAGCTGATAGAAGGATTTCTTCCATGAAAAAGTTCATAAGCTGTCTTTCCAAATCGCTTTACTATCAGCGATCTGTTTTGAGTAAAGCATGCAGTGTTTACAGCTTCAGCCCATAATTGAGTAGGGAGGTGAGAATCGCTGAGCATTGATCTAGCAGCTTCAATGATCGTTCTGTTTCTTCTTTCAGCGACTCCGTTTTGCTGAGGTGTTCTTACTGAAGAGAAGTTATGAGAAATTCCCTTGTTCTCAAAGAAATTGTTCAGAGAACTGTTTTTAAATTCAGTTCCATGATCACTTCTTATTGAACGAATAGTGAGATTATTCAACACTTCCATCTTTTTAACAAAAGATATTAGTTCTTCTGGAGTATCACTCTTGCAGCGAAGAAAGATAACCCAGGTGTAGCGAGAGTATTCGTCTACAATGACAAGCGTATATTTCTTTCCAGCTATTGATTGGATGTTGACAGGGCCAAACAAATCCATATGCAGGAGTTGAAGAGGACTTGTCACTGAGGAAACTTGTTTAGACTTGAAACTAGCTTTTGTCTGTTTTCCTTTTTCACATGCTGAGCAGAGAGATTCTTTATCATATGAGTGCTGAGGAAGACCAGAAACCAGTTCCTTAGATGAGAGAGAATTCATGGTTTTGAAGTTTAGATGAGTTAGCCTTTTGTACCATAGCCAGTTGACATCAGAAGAGGCTTTAAAGAGAAAACATATGTTTTTAGTCGTAGTAGAGTCTATATCTATTACATAGACATTTTCTTTACGATAACCACTGAGAACAAGTTTTCCTTTCTCATTTACCACTGAACATGCTTTCTTGGAAAAGAGAACTTCATAGTCTTTATCACATAGCTGACTGATGCTCAGAAGATTGTGCTTCAGTCCATCTACATAAGCGACTCTTCTGAAGGTAGTTGTCCTATTGCTGAGGACACCAAACCCTCGGGTATATCCTTTTCCATTTCCACCGAAGGTCACAGAGGGACCTTTCTCTTCCTTGTATTCAGTGAGCAGGTCTTTTTGTCCTGTCATATGACGAGAACATCCACTATCGAGATACCAGATGCCCTTTGATCCTTGCAAACATAAGGAAGATTAAGCTTTGTTTGGTACCTACTTTTCAATGGGTCCTTTAGGGTTAGTGGAGATGGAAGGTTCAACAATCTTCACAGCAGATGAAGATTCAGCTTCAGTGGTAATCTTCACTTTGGTTAATTTCTTAACCTTAGTGGTATTCTTCACCTTGGTAGATTTTTCAGCTTTGGTGAGCTTCTCAGCCTTGGAGGCATTCATCTTCACTTTAGCTGATTTATCAGCTTTAGTGGCAGTTGGACATTTGCTTTTCTATAGTTGAAAATCCACAGTAAATCCACAGTGATAGCATTTTCTATAGTTGAAAGTGGTTTTAGGACCAGAAGTAGAAGGTTTTGAGAATTTAAGATGAGCGGGTCCAGCTCCAAGAATGCTTTTCTCCTGAGATCTGGGAGGAATTTTTATTTCTTCAGATCTCTTAGGCTTAAGATCAATCTTTAGCTTTGGAGGACAGAGATCAAAGATTTCTATCACAGAGTTAGGAGATTGATTCGCTGAAGGTTTAGAGGGAACTTTCAGCTTTGCTTTCTTGGAAGCCTTCTGAGGACGAAGAATGGATTTTCCTTTATCCGCAGACTTAGAGCCTTTGGATATTTCCTTAGGGATGTGATTAGAAGAAGAAGGATAAAACTGATTATAAGAAGTGTCAGAGATAGAAGTGACAAACGTTCCAAACTAAAGGATGGAACAATCTTCTTTAGGCTCATCCTGTGGTTTCCAAAAACCAAGACCGGTTTTATCACCGCCAGGAGTTTGAGAGTTTATTATCTCAGTGATCTTTGTTGAGGAATTGCACCATTTTTCAACAGTAGCCTTTTCTGCTTTTAGAGCAGCGATGGTTTGTTCGCGTTCTATGCTGATGATTTTATTTCCTCTGAACTTTCTGTTTAGAGCATTGTAAAGATCAATCGTCAGCACATCAACTGCGCGACTTCTCTCTGATTCAGGTAGATAGGGATTAGTAGAGATAGATACCTGAGATGATATATAACTCATAGAAGTTTTAGTTGGTTCTTCCACTTCTTCTTTAATCTCAGCCATGAGGTAGAGATAACGACTTCTTCTTCATCAGAACTTGATTCTTCAGATTCAGCCCAATCATGTTCTTCAGCGATGAGACCTTTACCTTTTCGCTTGTAGTTTTTCTGTTAGACTGTAATTGTATTGAAGATTAAATGAGGGTCATTGTTGTAATTAGTGTTTGTGTGTGAGTTGTAATGTGCTTAGAAGGTTTGACCTTGATTGGTCATGTTGACCTATATATAAGCATGTATTTGTGTTGTTTCGTTGTAGACTTGTAGAGAAGCAAGAGAGTTAGTGTGTAAAAGTGAATGTGT
This sequence comes from Arctium minus, assembly GCA_954870635.1. Taxonomy (NCBI): domain Eukaryota; kingdom Viridiplantae; phylum Streptophyta; class Magnoliopsida; order Asterales; family Asteraceae; genus Arctium; species Arctium minus. Next base: position 82,561,178 of record OX941080.1, on the reverse strand, counting down.
AATATTGGTGGTAGTTGAGAGAAACACATAGTTGCACACATTGAGTACACACACAAACACATTCTATCTTGAAAGGTTAATCACTAATAGATCAATGGCTTGATGTAATTCTTGTGATTAATAAACAGTGTTTTGTGATAATTTGTATGTGTTTATGCTAGTAAATCTTGGGCCACAATTGGTATCGTGTTCGAAATGTGTTGGTGAGTATATTGTCAAATTTTCAGATCGAAATTAGAAGTCTAGATGTGTTTTGGTGTGATTTTGATTGATTTTAGAGGTTTGCGTTTGATTCATCTGGTTTGTGTTTGATTCATACTGCTTTGCGCTTGATTCATCCTAGTTTGCGGGTGTTCATACTAGTTTTCATTTTATTCATCGAAGTTTGTGTTTGATTTGTATCTTGCGTGTCACAACACAAACGCAAAGTGTTATTTGCGTTTCTTCACAAACGCAAAGTGGCATTTGCGCCTCACATTACAAAGGAAAAGCTAAGGTTTTCTTTTCTCAGCACACACGCAAAGTTAGGTTTGCGCTCCAAAGCACAAACGCAAAGTAAGACTTGCGTTCCTTAGCACACACGTAAAGCACAAACGCAAAGTAGTGTGCGTTTCTCAGCACAACCGCAAAGGGTCATTTGCGTTTCACATTACAAACGCAAAGTGTGGTTTGCGTTCCACACTGCAAACGCAAAGTTAGGGTTTGCGTTCCATGCTACAAACGCAAAGCGTGGTTTGTGCATCACATTTGACACGCAAAGCTTATTTTACTTAGAATTTTTTTTCTGAGAAATTTTCAAAATAGTAATATGGCCTTTAATAGTGAAATTTTTTCTAGCTAATAGCGGGACCCCCATGCTAAGTCTGCGGAGGGGGACATAGTTCTTTTTGTGATCAAAATCTCTGAATTTTTTTTGAGAAATTTTTTATTTCACACTATTCACACGTCTTGCGTTTCACTCTGAGTTGTACTTAATTTTTTTTTTCTGAAAGTTTTTCTTGATTTGATTGGATTTAAAGATCTTTACTAGCTAATATTTTTTCATCTTGTGAAGGTATATATATTCTTCAACCATGGCAAATGAATTTCTTTCTATGGGATCTCATCTGAAGCCTCCGGTCTTGTCTGTTGGAGATTATTCACAATGGAAGAAAAGAATGATTTAGTTCTTAAATCTAAAGAATAGAGATTATATGACATCTATCATAGATGGTCCGGGAAATCCACAATCATTTGTACCTGGACAAGCAGCCACAGCTACATCTCCAGCTATCCCAGATCGATATGTGTCAAAACCATATCAATTCTTTACTAATGTGGAAAAGGCAAGATACAAGCTAGATGATGAGGCACTTATCTATCTCACTATGGCAATCCCTAATGATATCTACAATCGAGTAGATAGTAGGGAATCTGCAAAAGAGTTATGGGATGATTTGGAGAAACAGTTTCAAGGATCAAAGAAGTCAATTCAGACAAAGCTGAATCAGAGTATAAATGCATATGAAGGCTTTGATGCTAAAGAAGGAGAGACTTTGTTGGAAACATACAATCGTTTCAATGTGATATTGAATGATCTAAGGAGAAATGGAATGAACAAGTCAGAATTAGAGATCAATTATAAGTTCATCAAGAACTTGAACCCAGAATGGAAAAGCTATGCTATCAACATTCAGATGACTAAGGACATGGCACAAGAAGACGTCAATGATATCTTCACAACTTTATCTCAGCATGAGGATGAAGTAAAGCAGCTTGGTGCTGAAAAGAAGATGGTCAAAGATTCTCTAGCCTTAATGTCTGAAAGTAAGAAAGGGTCAAGTTTTAAGTCCAGTTCTTCTTACAAGACAAAGTCAAGGAAATTCAGAGCTCTCCTCACTGAGGTTACTGATTCAAGCACTGATAAGTCTTCTACTGAAAGTGAAGAAAATTCAGATGAGGATATGCAACGATTCGCTGAAAATCTGGCTCTTCTCACAAAGCAGTTTAAAAGCTTTGGAAAGAACAAGTACAAGCCGAAATATGAGAGTTACAAGAAAGACAAGTTCAAACCGAGATCTGAAAAGAAGTATGAGAAAAGAGGAGAGAAAAGAGATGAAAAGCGAGAAGAGAAACGAGAAGAGAAGAGAGAAGGAAAGAAAGAAGAGACTGAGCCGAAATATGGAAGATGCTATAACTGTGGAAAACCAGGTCATTTTTCCAAGGATTGCAAGTTCAAGCGTACAAAGAATTCGGAATATTATGCTCGGAAAACTTTGTTAGCAAAGAAGGTGGAAGATGGTCAGAACTTAATGGCGGAAGAAGAGAATTGGCTCTACAAGAGTTCTGATGATGAATCTGCACATTTTACTCAGGTGTGTGTATGATGGCCAAAGTAGATGAGGACATTGGATCATCTTCTGATCATTCCGACTGTGGTTCCGAGGTACGTATTCAATCCTTAAAGGCTCAAGTTAAATTCATGAAAGAAGAGTTTAAAACTTTAAAAGGCAAACTTAGTCATGAAAGACAAATAATGTTGAATTTTCGTGATGAAAATTCAATGTTGAAAGATGTTGTTAAGGAAAAAGAATCTGAGAAAGATTGTTTGAAAAAGGACAAAGATGTTTTAAATTCAAAAATATCTGAGCTTGAAAAAGATCTTGTAAACTTAAATGCTGAAAAAGGTGATTTTCAACTAAAATTTGAAGCATGTTTCCAAGAAAGAAACGAGGCATATTGTAAAATCAAGCAACTGGAGGATTTAAATCTGAAAAGAGGACAGACTGAGCAAACATTAAATCTTTTAACAAACAAACTCCAAGATGTCAGATTTTATAATGTTAAAAAAGGTTTAGGTTTTGAACCAAATACTGTTTTGAAAAGAGCACCAGAAAATTTGTATAATTTTGATAAAATGGGCTCTAATTCTACAAAACCTGATATTCATGATACTTTTGTAAAAGGTAAAGTTGTGAATGATGATGACATTTCATCTTGCGCTGATTCCATTTCAATTTTAAAATCTGTTGGTTTTGCTTATAAAGATTTAAATGAAAGTTACAAAACAAGAAAGATAGAATTTAGTGAATTTACTTCTCTATTTTCTCCTTGTTTACCAACAGAATCAGCCAAGGTTGAAGAAAATAATACCGAATCTCAGTGTCAGTTTGATGAATCTGATTTAGAAACTGATGTTGAGAATCAAGTGTATCATCTGATTTATTCACGTCAAATTCCTCAAATGGTTCAGAAAGTGAAAATATCATTAATCAAAACCTTAATTATGATTTTTCAAAAATTATGACTGAGGAGATCTTTACAGAAATGATGAATGCTTCAGATCCTGTTCCTATTATAGAAAAAATAGAATCGAACTCTGAGGTGAATCAAGCATCTAATTTTTAGAAACAAATCAAAGATCTTCAAAAGACAATTGAAGAGTTAGAAGATGAGAACATTGATCTTAAATTCAAACTTGACAAGTCTTCTGAAGAAAACAAAGAACTCTCTAGAGAGTTAAATATTTTAAAAAATGATTTGTTTCAACAAAATCTAAAGGAGAAAAAGATGTTTGAGTCTTCAAACTGGAATGTTCATTCTAATCCAGAGTTTGATACTGTTAATTCTAAAACTTCAGTTGTTTATACTACTACTCCTGAATATCCTCAGAGAATTTTTGAGAAAGGAGAAGCTTCTTGTAATTCAAAGCCAAAATCATCTTCTTCAAAGAACACTAACAAGATTCTGTTTCCTGTTTCAGATGTAAAAAGGCAAAATGATAAAGGAGAAAGGATGAAGGATGTGAAGGAAAATAAAGTTGCTAAAAATAAATGTAATATCAGTGATAGTGGTAGTTTGATGTGTAAAAATTCAAACGTTTCCAAATGTCAAAGTTGTATGAATGATTGTACTTCATTAGATACATCTAAGCTTTTGACATTTGTACGTAAGAATTTTATTTGCAAACACTGTCATGAGGCTAAAATTTTTCATGCTAAGATTGATCATTTTTCGAAAAAGAAAACATTTCATGAGCTTAATGTTAAAATGGTGTTGGGAACTGAAGAAAAACTCAAGTATGGTTAATGCTGCTAGTTCAGAGTTAATACTGCTAGAAGACTTAAAGGTTAATACTGCTGAGTGTTACTACTGCTAGTGGTTAATACTGCTAGTCAAAGTTAGTGCTGCTTGAACAAAGTTAGTACTGCTTAGCTAGTTAGTACTGCTAGTGGTTAGTACTGCTTAGTAGTTAATGCTGCTGAAGATTAATACTGCTTATATGATGAAGATTCGTATGAAAGGATATACATGGAAGCTTAGAGATATACATAGAAGATATACTGAAGATATTTTATTTATTGTAATTATCTTTGTATTCAGTATATATATTGTATTGTTTAGAATAGTTAGATAACTTTTGTTTTTCATTCTTTTAGAAAATCAACCTCAAGGCATAGATCCTAATTCTAGAGAAGTAGAATTCGTATTGGTGAGCCTGTTCATCAATATTGAGGTTGAGTGAGTAATCTTGTAACTTCAAAGCATTTAATAAAAGCTTACAGTTTGTTATTCATATTTTCTGTGTTGATTTACTGTTTCATTGAATATCAAAGTGTTATTCCGCAAACTTCTTTGATATTGTTTCTGAGAATTAATTCTTGTTGAGAATTCGATCCTGACAAGTGGTATCAGAGCCTGATTTCTCAGAAACAACTATTCATCATGGAAAATCTTGCAGAATCAAGCAGTACTTTGGTCTCAAAGGTTCCAATGCTTAGACCCAATGAATTCGATATGTGGAAGATCAGAATCAAGCAGTACATACTCCTCACTGACTATTCTATGTGGGACATCATAGAGAATGGTCCTTCTGAAGCAGGAAAGATTGGTGCAGATGGAAAGAGAACTCCACCAAAAACTGATGCAGAAAGAAAGATCAGACAGACAGAGATGAAAGCCTTGAGCACCTTGCTCTTGGCTATTCCCAATGAATATCAACATCAGTTCTGTAACTGCACTGATGCAGAGATGCTCTGGAATGCTCTGGAGAAGAGATTCTCTGGTACCAAAAGTACCAAGAGAAATCAGAAAGCCATTCTGAAGCAACAATATGAGAACTTTATGTCAACCAAGAATGAGTCCATGACTCAAACTTTTGACAGGTTTAACAAACTTATTGGTGAACTAGCTACAGTGGGAGTACAAATTGATCAAGATGATCTGAACAGAAAGTTTCTAAGGTCCTTGAGTGATGAATGGACCATGTATACTGTATCTTTCAGACAGAATGATCAACTGGAAGAAAAGGAACTTGATGATCTTTATAATGATCTAAGAGTTTTTGAATCTGAGGTAGAGGCTAAAAAGAGGCCTTCTGGGTATGTTCACAATGCTGCACTCCTTTCAGCATCAACTGATTCTACTTCCAACCTTGAATCAATTAGTACTGCCAATGGAACAAACCAAGAGAAAGGCACTGAAACTGTGTTTGAGGCCTTTCTGGCAAGTCATGGAAACTCTTCTCTCATTAATGATGACTTGGAACAACTCAATCCAGATGATCTTGAAGAGATGGATATTAAATGGCAGATGGCCATGCTCTCCATGAGAGTTAAAAAGTTCATCAAAAGAACTGGGAGGAACAACTTCTCCCAAAGAAGAGAAGATGGAGCAGGATTTGACAAGTCCAAGGTGGAATGTTACAAATGCCATCAAAAGGGACACTTTGCTAGAGAATGCAGAAGTGGAATGTCTCAGAATAACAACCACCAACAAGCTCAATCTGGAAGCTTCAACAGAAACTCTGCACAAGCCCTTGTCTCTCAACAAGGTATGGGGTTTGATTGGAGTGATCAAGCTGAAGAGGCTATTCAGAATCAAGCTCTAATGGCAGAGGTGTCTGGTCTCCCTACAGAGGTAACTTCCAATCTTTGCTCTCAAAATTGCATTAACACTGTTAAAAGGTATAGGGATCACAACCAGAACATGAGTGATGACCTTAAGAGATTGGAAAAAGACATAAAAGATTATGTGGGGATTGTTGAGACATTTGAAGAACAGATTAAGGGTTTTCAAGCTAATGAGCTTCAACACTCTTATGACACAAATTACTGGAAGTGGGAGAAGAATGACTTAGAGCTTCAACTGACCAGATCTAAAGAAGAAAGTGAAAAGCTAAGAGGAGAGCTAGCTAAAGTCAAACTTGATGTAGAAAAGTTTTCTAATGCTTCCAAAGCAATGGATTCTTTGTTACAAACTCAGATTCATGATAAACTGAGAAGAGGTATAGGGTACAATACCACACCACCACCCTATAACAACAACTACATCCCTCCTAGTTCAGAGTTGTTAGAAACAAAGGATAGGAAGGATCTACCTAAGGGAGCCACTGAAATAGATCCCTTAGATGAAGTGGTTGTTAAGGATAAAACTGAGAAAGAAGTTGTCAAGGATAAGGACAATACTGTGAGTGGTGAGATTCCTAAAGAAAATCACATTATCACCAATGAGGGATGTGGAAAGCACTGGATCAAGTCTAAAGAGATAGAAAAGACTGAGGGAAAGAACAAGAAGGTTCACTATAAGCAGACCACTGTTGTGAACCCTATTCCTTGCAAACAGTGTGATTGCAATAAAGCCAAGAGCCTAAATTCTGGTTTAAAAAGAGGAAATCAAAGAAACTGGAATAATCAATGGGCTCAGAAACAAGGAGTTGATCTGAATAAAATCAATAGACCAAAACCTTGTTTTATATGTGGCAAGTTGAATCATTTGGCTAAGTATTGTTACTTTAACCCTATTAACCAACAGATGAACTTTCAAAGATTTGTGCAAAAATCTGTGGGTTATAGGAAGGCTGGAAAGAAACATGTGATAAAGAAATATGTTGAAAGTAAAGGCACTTTAAAGAAAAAGATTTTAAAAGAAAGTATCAAAATGTGGGTGCCTAGAAGTACTAACAGTATTAGTACTGCTAACAATATTAGTACTGCTAACACAGTTACTACTGCTAACAGTGTTAGTACTGCTGAAAATATTAATGCTGCTAATACTGTTAATACCTCTTCAAAAGTTAATACTGCCAACACAGTTACTGCTGCTAACACAGTTACTACTTCTAACAAAGTTAGTGCTGCTAAGCATGCAAGTGCTGCCAAGGTAGTTAGTACTTCTAAAACTAGTACTGATTCTAGCAAACATAGTTCCAAGCCTATTATTGTAACAAAGTACTCCAAGAATGAGGAGTTAAAGTTCAAAAATCTTGTCAAGAAAGAATGCAAATATTTTGATGAGAAAGGGGTACCCAAGACCACTTTGGCTTGGGTTCCTAAATCATACTAATTGATTTATCTAATGTGCAGGGCAACCAACAGCTCAAGGGAAAGAGCATTTGGCATGTTGATAGTGGTTGCTCTAGGCACATGACAGGCAACATGTCATGCCTTCAGGATTTCAAGTATATCAATGGAGGACATGTTGCATTTGGAGACAATCTTATTGGTGGTAAGATAAGTGGAAAAGGTAATGTCACCAAAGGTAAGATGACATTTGAGGATGTCTACTATGTTGATCAATTAAAGTACAACCTGTTAAGTGTATCACAGGTTTGTGACAAACAACATAGTATATTATTTACAAATACTGAGTGTATGATCCTTGCTCCAGGGTTCAAGGTAGTTGATGAAAGCATGATACTACTTAGAACTCCAAGGAAGGACAATGTTTACTGTCTTGATATGGACAATGTTGATAGTGATTCATCTCTAAATTGTCTTGTTTCAAAAGCTTCTGTAGATGAATCCTCTCTCTGGCACAGAAGGATGTGTCACATGAATTTCAAGACTATGAACAATCTTGTTAAAAATAACCTTGTAAGAGGGTTACCTTCAAAAGTCTTTTCATGTGATGATCATTGTGTTGCTTGTCTTAAAGGCAAACAACACAAAACTTCTCATAAGATCAAAGAGTTAAATTCTGTTTCTTCTTGTCTCCAGTTATTGCATATGGATCTGTTTGGTCCTACAAATGTTATGAGTATAGGCAAGAAATCTTACTGCTTGGTTATTGTTGATGATTACTCCAGATTTACTTGGGTATATTTTCTAAGGACTAAGGATGAAACAAGTGGTCTTATCAAATCCTTTATTCTAAGAATTGAAAACCAAACTAATCAAAGAGTAAAAGTCATTAGATCAGATAATGGAACTGAGTTTAAAAATCATGATCTAAACACCTTTTGTGAAGAGAAAGGTATTGAGAGGCAATATAGTGCTCCTAGGACTCCTCAACAGAATGGTATTGCTGAAAGGAGGAATAGAACACTAATAGAGGCTGCTAGATCTCTGTTGGCTGATTCAAAATTGCCAATTACCTTCTGGGCTGAAGCAGTTAATACTGCTTGTTATGTCCAAAACAGAGTTCTAGTGGTCAAGCAAAAGAACAAGACCCCATATGAGCTTTTAAATAAAAGAAAACCTTTTATTGGTTTCTTCAAACCTTTTGGGTGTCCGTGTACAATTCTAAATACCAAATCTCACTTAGGTAAGTTTGATAGCAAAGCAGATGATGGATTTCTTGTTGGATATTCATCTCAGAGTAAGGCCTACAGAATATTTAACTCTTCTTCTAGAATAATTGAAGAAAGTGACAATGTCAAATGCAATGAGAGCACACCAAATCCTGTTGGATCTGGACCTCAGTGGCTATTTGACATTGATTCACTAACTAATTCTTTTGGTTTCAGTAGTGATGATTCTACAGGAACAGGATGTGGAGGATCAGGGATCACACAAGTCTCAGAAAGCATATCTAAATCTGTGATATTTCCCATACCCACAGTGCATTCTGGTGAAGACTGTGAAAAGGAATCATTTACTGGACCAAATCAGAGTGAAGAAGAAACTAGAGATGAGGAGACTCAAGAAAATAAAGAATCAGAAGTGGCATCTGAAAACACTTCAGTTGAGTTGCATGACTCTAATCTAGAGGCTGGACTGAATGAAGAACCTAGTCATAACACCAGAGTTCAAAAGAATCATCCTCCACAGCTGGTAATAGGAGATATCTCTTCTCCTATGATGACTAGACATCAACGCAGGCTTCAAGAAATGCAAGATCAACAGCATACAGTCCTTTCTTGTTTTCTATCCCAGCTTGAGCCTAAAAAGGCACATGATGCTATGAAAGAATCTAGCTGGATAGAAGCAATGCAAGAAGAACTGTTACAGTTCAAGCTACAAGATGTATGGGATCTAGTAGACCTTCCTAAAGGTCACAGAGCAATTGGCACAAAGTGGATTTTCAGAAACAAGAGAGATGAAAGAGGTATTGTCATAAGGAACAAAGCAAGGCTGGTGGCTCAAGGCTATACTCAAGAAGAGGGTATAGATTATGAAGAAGTTTTTGCACCTGTGGCTAGGATAGAAGCAATCAGACTATTCCTAGCCTATGCTTCTTACATGAACTTCAAAGTCTATCAAATGGATGTAAAAAGTGCTTTTCTCTATGGATCAATTGAAGAAGAAGTATATGTCTGTCAACCACCAGGGTTTGAAAACCCAAGCTATCCAGACAGGGTATACAAATTAAAGAAAGCACTTTATGGACTACATCAAGCCCCAAGAGCATGGTATGACACTCTGTCATCCTATCTCTTGGAAAATGACTTTGAAAGAGGAGTCATTGATAAGACTCTATTTATCAAAAGAAAGAAGAAGGATATCTTGCTGGTCCAAATCTATGTTGATGACATTATCTTTGGATCTACAAGAAACAACATGTGCAAGGAGTTTGAGGATTTAATGCATCAAAGGTTCAAAATGAGTTCCATGGGGGAACTTACTTTCTTCCTTGGACTCCAAGTTCAACAGAAGTCAGATGGCATTTTCATATGTCAATCCAAGTATGTGCAGGATATTCTAACCAAGTTTGGTTTCTCAGAATCAAAACCTGCCAGCACACCTATGGAAACACACAAGCAGATCACAGCAGATCTTGAGGGGGAGGATATGGATGTGCATCATTATAGATCCATGATTGGCTCTCTCATGTATCTCACAGCATCAAGGCCATATATAATGTTTCCAGTCTGTGTATGTGCAAGATTTCAAGTTAGGCCAAAGCAATCTCACTTTCAAGCTGTTAAGAGGATATTCAGATATCTCAAAGGGCAACCCAGATTGGGACTTTGGTATCCTCATAACTCACCTTTTGACCTAATAGCATACTCAGACAGTGATCTAGGTGGGGCAAACTTGGACAGAAAATCTACTTCTGGAGGATGTCAGTTTTTGGGTGCTAGACTAGTCTCATGGCAGTGCAAGAAACAAACCACAGTATCCACATCTACAACAGAGGCAGAGTACATAGCAGCTGCAAGTTGCTGTTCTCAAGTCTTATGGATTCAGAATCAAATGTTGGATTATAGGGTAACCTTTCTACACACTCCAATCTTTATTGACAACAGCAGTGCTATTAGCATTGTAAATAATCCAGTCAAGCACTCAAAGACAAAGCACATTGAAATCAGGTATCACTTTATAAGAGATTGTAATGAAAAGAAACTTATTCAAGTTGTCAAAGTTCACACTGATAATCAGTTTGCTGATCTATTCACTAAAGCTTTTGATGTGGGTAGATTCACTTTCTTGGTAACAAGTGTGGGAATGATAAACTTTGAATAATCTTCTTCTCAAAAAGTGGTTTTATACCTGTATATTTTTATTCTTGGTGTTACTAATCTTCTTTTTCAGGATATGCATAGCAGTACTCAGTGTTGAGCAAGTTTAAAAGGAGTAAGTATGGTTAATACTGCTTTCAGTTAATACTGCTAGTGGTTAATACTGCTCTCAGTTAATACTGCTAGTGGTTAATACTGCTTTCAGTTAATACTGCTAGTGGTTAATACTGCTTTCAGTTAATACTGCTAGTGGTTAATACTGCTTTCAGTTAATACTGCTAGTGGTTAATACTGCTTTCAGTTAATACTGCTAGTGGTTAATACTGCTTTCAGTTAATACTGCTAGTGGTTAATACTGCTTTCAGTTAATACTGCTAGTTAGTTAATACTGCTAGCAGTTACTACTGCTAGTAGTTAATACTGCTCTAGGTTAATACTGCTTATATTCCGAATACTATAAATACTCTTTGCCCGCCTAAAAGTTCATAACGACTCTTTGCATACTGTTCTCTTGCGCTCAAAACCTTTTCTCTCTCAAGTTCGAAGTTTTCAGGCAAGTTTTCACTAAGATCAATGGCATCCATGACGTTCATCGACGAGCACAACGAGATTGCGATGCTACAAAAGCCAAAGCAAGCTTCAGGATTTCATCAGATTGTGGATTTCCTCAAGTAAAGCCACATTGCTCATGCTCTTACTGTATCCCCTACAATCTACATTGAGCATCAAAGGCAGTTCTGGGCTAATGCAACCATTGTTGTGGAAAATGGTGTGCAAATGATCAAGACAAGAATCTGTGATCAATCACTTACAGTTACTGAAGAGGTTATTCGCATCAGTCTACGTCTAGACGATGCCTCTGGTATAACTTCTATCCCAAATGATGAACTGTTTTCAAATCTTACAAGAATGGGGTATGGAGGCCCATTGGGTGTTTTCAAATTTTCTAAAGCAAAATTCTCACCCCAATGGCGTTTCTTTGTCCATACTCTTATGCATTGTATATCAAAAAAGACTACTGGATGGAGTGAGTTCAGCAGCACTATTGCTTATGCTTTGGTGTGCTTGGCCACTGCCAGAAAGTATAATTTTTCTAAATTGATTTTCAATGATCTTGTCTCAAACATGGGAAACAAAAAGAGCTTTTTTATGTATCCCAGGTTTGTACAAGAAGTTATTACTCATGAATTAACGGATATACCTCAACCTGTTGGGGTATATGTACCTAAACCCCCCAAAGGCAAGGTTTTCTCAAATATGAGAAGATCTGCTGGGGACTCTGAAGGAGTTGACACCCCATTGTTCTCTACAATGATGGTGGTGTCCCAAACCAATGAAGGTATGGCAGCAGGGTCAAGGCCCCCATTAGACCAACCCACTGCTAGCCAAGCCCAACCTTCCCTCTCAAAATCAATTCCCCAGTCCCTTCTTGAAAAACCAACCTCTCCCATCACCCAAACCTACAAGAGAAAACAGGTAAAGAAGGCTCCTTCCCTTCTTGTACCATTACCCACTAAGCCTATAAGCCCTCTAAGGGAGAATTCTCCCCTAGAGAATATCCAAAGGGAAACCACAAGGGTGTCTCCCAACCCAAAGGAGGTGCTCTCTGAGGAGGAGGTAGAGCATATGGGTGATGAGGCTGCCACTACTCCTGCTAGTACAGAGGAGGAAAGTGGTAACATCAATAAGACCTCCCCCATGGCAACTTTGAATGAGCAATCATTTGAAGGTCCCTGGTGCCAAGAAACCACAGGGGTGGATAGTGCCTCTGCAAGGCAGAAGACTTCCACAAATAAAAGATCCAATGATCCTTCAAAGGAGGGTAACACTTCTGGAGAAGGTGAGGACAGATATAACTATGATGAATTGATGGAGGCAATGGGTAACATCAACCTAGATGTTCTGAAACAAGGAAAAGAAATAGAGGAGATGAAGTTGGTAATCCTGTCACAACAAGTTCAGATTGCCAAATTAAAGAAGATGGTGACAAAGCTTGTACAGAAGAAGAGAAGAAAACAGTTTGTTTTAAAGAAGAGGTCAACTAATAAAGATGCTTCCAACAAGGGGGAGAAAGAGGCTGAAAAAGAGAAAGCAAATCCAGCTGAGAGGGCATTTGAGGTTGAGGGGGAGAAAGAGGCAGAAAAAGAATCAGAATTTACTGAAGCAGCAGAAACTGTTAATACTGCTGAAGCAGCAGTAACAGGGCTTTCTGTTGAAGAAATGGAAATTGTAGAAACACTAGTCAAAGCAAAGAATGACACTCCTGAGGCTACTCAAAAGGCCAAGGGAGTAGTCATCAATGAAGGAAAAGTTCAACAAAAGGCAACAGAAAAGGCAAAGGAGACAAAAGGAAAAGGAAAGGAGAAAATGGTTGAAGCTGAACTGCCTGCCAAGAAAAAGAGTCAGATTGAGTTGGATGAAGAAATGGCAAAGCTACTTCAGGCTGAAATGGAAAAAGAAGAACAACTTCAATCAGAGAAGGATAGAGAGCTTGCAAAGATCATGGCTAGAAAGTTGAATGCAGAATATCAGAAAAGCATCAAAGAAGCAGCTCAAGCCAAGAAAAGCTCTGTGAAAGTTTTTAAGCAAAGAATGCCATTCAAAAAGCAAAAGAGACAACCCTCCAAAACATTTTTGGCCAATCAGGAAAGAAGAAAGATGATAAATTTCCTGAAAGGTGCAATTGGTGTTAAGGGGGAGATATTCACCAACATGGCATACACTCAGGTTAAGGAGTTGTATCAGAAAGAGATGCTTAAGCTTCAAGGTGATTCAGTCCAAAGGGAAGAGGCTGAGAGAAGAATGAAGGAAAGGCATGACCTGAATATTCAAAAGCCATTCCCTGAGGACACCACACCTTCAAAAGATAAAACTGAAGAGATGAAGGAAGAACATGAAGGTGTTGGTATAGAAGCTACATCTGTGAAGAGGGTGAAGTCAATTGCCTCCAAGAAGCAGAACAAAAGGCCAAGAGTTGAAGAAACAGCAGAAACAGCAGAACCTTCAGTTACTTCTACAACTGAATCTGTAAAGAACCCAGAACAATCCAATAAGCAATATAATCTTGATTTTTATATGACTACAACAGCTGATGAACCAGTTTCAGTTGATCCCATCTCTATGAAAGCTCCAGAAGTTATCTTTTGGGATATTTTGGAAGATCAAAGGAAGAAATACTTCAGGCTTAAGAGAATGGGAGATCTATATGAAGTGTACTCTACTTGGGGTAGACTCATAAGAAGTTGTTCAAGATCAGATTTAGAAGAGATGTTTAAAGTTGGGTTGGAGATATATGAAAAGGAACTGAAAGGAGAAGGAATGAGCTTAATCAGATTATCTATGGAGTACTTATGCATGATGTTTGACCCTAGCAAAGTTCAACATGTGATCAGAGATTTGCATCTACAGAATAAATTCCAAAGAATAGAAAACTGGATGATATTTGAAAGGTGTGGAGTCTATGTCATCACTGTGGACAGAGCTTATCATGAGTACTACTTAGTTGATAAAATCTATGATCACAGCAAGGCCAAATTACAAGCAATGTTGAATGCAAAGCTTACATGTTCAAAAGATTCAGAAATGGCAAAGATTGTGGTTAGCAGAATCATTAATCAAAGTTTGGGTTTGGATCCTAATCTAGGAGTATGAATTGAGGTGTTGAAAGCATCTTGAAGAAAATTTGAAGAACTTGACTTCTCTTCCTAAAAGTCAAGTTAGGGGGAGATTGTTGGGAACTGAAGAAAAACTCAAGTATGGTTAATGCTGCTAGTTCAGAGTTAATACTGCTAGAAGACTTAAAGGTTAATACTGCTGAGTGTTACTACTGCTAGTGGTTAATACCGCTAGTCAAAGTTAGTGCTGCTTGAACAATGTTAGTACTGCTTAGCTAGTTAGTACTGCTAGTGGTTAGTACTGCTTAGTAGTTAATGCTGCTGAAGATTAATACTGCTTATATGATGAAGATTCGTATGAAAGGATATACATGGAAGCTTAGAGATATACATAGAAGATATACTGAAGATATTTTATTTATTGTAATTATCTTTGTATTCAGTATATATATTGTATTGTTTAGAATAGTTAGATAACTTTTGTTTTTCATTCTTTTAGAAAATCAACCTCAAGGCATAGATCCTAATTCTAGAGAAGTAGAATTCGTATTGGTGAGCCTGTTCATCAATATTGAGGTTGAGTGAGTAATCTTGTAACTTCAAAGCATTTAATAAAAGCTTACAGTTTGTTATTCATATTTTATGTGTTGATTTACTGTTTCATTGAATATCAAAGTGTTATTCCGCAAACTTCTTTGATATTGTTTCTGAGAATTAATTCTTGTTGAGAATTCGATCCTGACAAATGGTTTGGAAATGGGTACCTAAGACTCGCTATGAGTGGCGAATTAAGGCTAAGGTAGATGATGTTGATAAGTTGTGAAAAGCTAACAAGGAAGGACCCATCTGGATATGGGTACCTAAACAGAAATGAGTTGTTCTTTTTGCAGGCCTCACATACATGGTATATAGATTCAGGATGCTCGCGCCATATGACAGGATTTAAGCATCTACTTCACAATTATGTTGAGGAATTTGCCGGTACTGTAAGTTATGCTAATTCTGTGGTTACTGGATACATTGGAGGACACGGATCGTTAACAAATGGCATCGTGACGATCAAAAGAGTACTATACGTAGAAGGACTTGATCATAATCTTTTCAGTACAAGTCAATTCTGCGATAGCCAATTTCAAGTTCGGTTTACTGATAAATGCTGTTATATTGAAGATAAAGATGGTCGTGCAGTTTTTAAAGCCAAGCGGAATGCAAATCTTTATTCTGTGAATTTTCCAACACTTTCTACATCAAGACCTGTTTATCTGATTGCAAAAGCTTCACGAGCTGAAAGTTGGATATGGCATTGGCGTCTGTCTCATCAAAACTTTGATGCGATTAATCAGTTGGCGAGACAAGGCATTGTCAAAGGTCTACCAGAACTAAGGTTTGAGAAGAATTCTCTTTGTCCCGCTTGTGAAATGGGAAAGATGAAGCGAACATCTCATAAAGCAAAAACAGAATTCTCATCTTCAACACCTCTTGAATTGATACATATGGACCTTTGCGGCCCGATGAGGACTCAGTCTATCAATGGTAAGAAATATATTTTGGTCATGATAGATGAGTACTCCAGATATACTTGGCTGGAATTTTTAAGGAACTAATCAGATGCAGTAGAGCTGATCATTGAGTTTTTAAAGAAGATCCAGGTTCGACTATAATTGCCGGTTATATCTTTGAGAAGTGACAATGGCACGGAATTCAAGAATGAAAAGCTTCAGAGTTATCTTATATCTGTTGGGATCTCTCACAACTTTTCTGCTGCCTACACTCCTCAATAAAATGGCGTAGTTGAAAGGAAGAATCGAACACTGGTGGAAGCTGCAAGGACAATGTTAGCCTATTCCGAATTGCCAATGTTTCTGTGGGCTGAAGCCGTAGCCACTGCGTGTTTCACACAAAACCGCACGATTGTCATCAAAAGACATAAAAAGATAGCGTATGAACTTATTAATAGTCGAAAACCGAATATTAAATTTTTTCGTACTTTTGGTTGCAGGTGTTATATTCTTAATAATCGAGACAATCTTGGTAAATTTGATAAGAAGGCTGACGAAGGCTATTTCATTGGTTATTCGTTAACGTCTAAAGCCTATAGGATCTACAATAGACGAACCAAGACGATCATGGAAAGCATTAATGTGTCATTCGATGAATCATCAAAGTTGACTTCTGAACACAACAGTTCAGAACTCAAGCTTAAACAGAAAGTTTCTATTCAAGATGGAATAGAACCTGAAGTCAAACAGAATAAGTCTTCTAATTCAAATAAAATTACAGCTGAATTAGACTTATTATTTTTTGATGCTTTTCTGGATATATGTGCAGATTTTGAAAAATCAAACATATCCGCATCAACTTCAGAGGTTCCAATTATAGTCGCAGATATTTCAGGACCTTCTGAAAATGTCACAATATCAACCACATCAAGTACATCTACACATATACATTTTGAAGATACTAATGTTGATTTTGTGCATGCAGATCCAAATTCTGCAAAAGAAGTTCCGAGTGATTCTTCTATTGCTCCGGAAATATTTACTTCAGAGGAGGCTGTACAAGATGTCCCGAGCACATCTGGGGTTGATAAAGACTTACCTGCAGTATATGATGAATATGAGGAAGATAATACTCAAGCTGAAATTCATCCGATTCCAAGTACAATGAAATGGATAAGAGATCACCCACTTCATAATATCATTGGTGATGCACAGTCGGGTGTACCCACTTCATAATATCGGCTAATTTTTGTCTGTATTCAAGTTTTTTAAGTTCTCTCGAGCCGAAGAAAGCTTCAGAAGCCTTGCGCGATCCAGATTGGATACTGGCGATGCAAGATGAACTTCTACAATTTGAGAGGAACAAAGTTTGGCGACTTATACCACTTCCAGAAGGAAAATCTGTTATTGGAACAAAGTGGGTTTTCAGAAATAAGAGAGATGAATCTGGAGTTGCAGTTCGAAACAAAGCTCGCCTTGTTGCAAAGGGTTATTGTCAACAGGAGGGGATTGATTATGAAGAAACATTTGCTCCTGTGGCACGACTGGAAGCGATACGAATCTTTTTATCCTATGCAGCGCATAAAAATTTTACGGTCTTCCAAATGGACGTAAAATCAGCATTCTTAAATGGGATATTGCATGAAGAAGTATATGTTGCTCAACCAGAAGGATTCGTTGATCCAAAGAACCCTGATCATGTCTATGTCTTAGACAAAGCCTTGTATGGACTCAAACAGGCACCAAGAGCTTGGTATGAAACTCTAACTCAATTTTTACTCGCTTCAGGATTCAAGAAAGGTACAATTGATACTACTCTCTTTCTGAAAAAGCAAGGTGATGATTTGATTCTAATCCAGATTTATGTAGATGATATAATTTTCGGTTCTACAAATCCAAAGTTTTGTAAAAACTTTTCAAGAATCATGGAATCTCGTTTTGAAATGTCAATGATGGGCGAACTGAATTTTTTCCTTGGTCTTCAAGTGAAACAGTTACCCGAAGGCATTTTCATAAATCAGTCAAAATATATTCGAGATATTTTAAAGAAATTTAACATGACTGACAGTTCAGTGATGAAAACACCGATGGCAACGGGCACACTTTTAGATGCAGATCTTTCTGGCAAATCAGTAGATCAAAAAGTGTACCGTAGCATGATTGGTTCACTGTTGTACTTAACTGCAAGTAGACCGGATATTATGTTTGCTACATGTTTCTGTGCGAGATATCAAGCTAATCCGAAGGAATCACACCTGGTCGCTGTAAAACGGATTCTTAGGTATCTTAAAGGATCTACTGAGTTAGGCCTTTGGTATCCTAAGGGTTCGTCTTTTGATTTAACTGCCTATACTGATGTTGATCATGCAGGATGCAAACTAGATAGAAAGAGCACCTCTGGTTCTTGTCAGTTCTTAGGTGATAAGTTGGTTAGTTGGATATCTAAGAAACATAATTGTGTTTCTACATCCACCGCTGAGGCTGAATATGTAGCTGCCGCAAGCTGCTGTTCACAAGTCCTCTGGATGCGAACACAGTTAAAAGATTTCGGATATACTTACCAACGAGTCCCTATCTACTGTGATTCTAAGAGTGCGATTGACAAAACATATCAACGTGCGTTATCATTTTATAAAGGATCATGTTGAGAAGGGCGATATCGAGATGCACTTCGTGACTACAGACTACCAGTTGGCTGACCATTTCACCAAGCCGTTGGATGAAAAGAGGTTTACCTTTTTAGTTAGTAAACTTGGTATGTTAAACGCCACTTCATGATTCTAGGGGGAGTTTTCTAATCTTGTTCTTTATTTGAATATATTTTGGATATTTCATCATATGTTGACTGACTAAAGCGGAATCATTTTTATAATGATTACCAAAATCTTTTTCTTGCAGGATATGTTATGTGACAAAGGCTTCTGAACAAATTAGTTCAGAACCTGTGTTTCAAAGCAAAATGGCTTTTGGACAATTTAGTTCAAAACCCGTATTCAAATGTTTTCTTCTGAAGGATGCTTTCAAGATTACATCTTTTCATGAAGTTTTTTGTTTGAAAGAGAGTTTGGAAATTATATTGCTATATCTTTTCTAAAAATATCTCAAAAAAGATTGATGTTTTACAGATATCAAGGGGAGGATATCTATTTACGGATACTTTAATTGCTATATTCATTCCAGGGGGAGTTAAGGATTCTGATTCACAGGTATAATATTCTAATCCTTATACTCTAACACTTGTGAAAGAAGAACAACTTTCATTTGTGAAAATTGTTTTTCAAATGTTCAAACCACTTCACGATCTTAAAATATTTTTCTGATTTGAGAAGTGTGAATTTTAAATGATTTTTGGATATTTGTGAAAGTTATTGTTTATCTGGCAGTGTGTTCTTTAAAGAATAATACTTGTGTATTTTCTTTTCTATATACTTTGTCAAGTATTCATACACACACTGGTTCAGTATTTTCAAATTGATTATGTTATTACCATGTATCAAATGATATATCTTTCTGTGGTAATACTCCCGTCGTTTGGTATTCAAAGTTGTTTGAATCAAACGTCATTTCATTTTTTAAATGTGCTTTCATTGATAATATGTTTATATATTGTTCATATAAACAACATACGTCTTTTAATTCCCAATTTTTTTTTCTTCATGATAATTTGATCTGATCTTAATCATTGTCAGATTCTCAAAACATTTCTATTCTTTTCATTCATATAAAGTTTTGAGATATCTTAAATGTTTAAAATGCTCAAATTTCATTTTTGATTTTTAAATGAGCATACAAACACTGACATATGATTTATTGTGCTTTACATGTCAAGAAAATCATTGAACAACATGTACTTCTTAGGAACATGGGATTCAGTGTGAGTGCTTATTAGATCTTCCATGGATTCACGATAACCAGTGTTTCCTACCCCGGAAGAAATCCTTTGAGTGATTGAGGGGTCTAAAAGAATTGAGTGTGGGATTGCGCTGAGATAAAATGGAAATGAGAGATTGGTTAGATGTGAGCTTAAATGTTTAAAAGAAAGAGGGTGTGAGAATAGAGTTAAAAGAATACCAGAACTCTGCACCAAACATCTTTCTGAGCCGGGTAGCCACAATACTGATTGGTTAACATTTCTTTCGTGACCATCATTGAAATAGGCAAATAACCCATGCCATCTCTTGCATACAACCTCCCTAGCTACTCATTCTTTTCTTAAAAAGAGAATGTTTCACATTTTCTGGGGAAGCAGCATATAATCTATCGGATCTTCACTTGGAAGATGCTGATATTGAAAAAGAAGGAAAGTATAATCATTGTTGAGTTCATGTATAATCATTGTTGTCTCAATGATTTACATATGTTGAGCCTTATGAAACATATTCATTGTGCTAATTCTTTCAAACACAAGCACGAGCACACAGAGAATATGTTTTTCTGTCAGAACATTCATAGAATTACCTTGTGTTTTTCAATGATTGAATGGAAGTCCTGGGGAGTCAACAACAAACAAGCTCCTTATATTGTACATTCGTTGTACACAGTAACTTTGTGTTACTGACAGGCATTTCTAATTGTTTCATATGTTGATTCAGGGTTTCCAATCTTATTTCGTTTGAATTTGAAAAGATTCAAATGAATATGTTCATGAATCAAAGGCCAATCCAGATCAGATGTGAGAATGATTTTCGTATATGGGGGAGAATGTTTATTATCATAATGCGGATATGAAAGTTCATGAAGAATGTGCTTATCAGATAGTGGGAAGTTCTTTCAATGACAAATCTGACCTTGAAGTGTTTTAATGATTTTGATTCTTACAAATCATTAAAAAGGGGGAGAATAATCAAAGTTCAAGATCAGATTGAAGTTTTAAAGATTTCAGAGGAGATAAAGTTTTCAGTTGAATGAAGTCAAAGATTAAAGAAATATTGTCAAAGAAAGTTTATCAAAGAGAAAGTCAGAGTTTATGCAAAAGTTAATTCAAAGGGAGACAAGTTTGAAGAATTGTTAAAGTTTTCGAGATGTCAAAGCCAGAAAAGATTCAAAGTTGAAGTTAATTCTGAAGATAAGAAGACCTGAAGATTATTGCGAAAAAAATTTTAATCTTGAATCCAAAGGGGGAGATTGTTAGACTGTAATTGTATTCAAGATTAAATGAGGGTCATTGTTGTAATTAGTGTTTGTGTGTGAGTTGTAATGTGCTTAGAAGGTTTGACCTTGATTGGTCATGTTGACTTATATATAAGCAAGTATTTGTGTTGTTTCGTTGTAGACTTGTAGAGAAACAAGAGAGTTAGTGTGTAAAAGTGAAGGTGTAATATTGGTGGTAGTTGAGAGAAACACATAGTTGCACACATTGAGTACACACACAAACACATTCTGTCTTGAAAGGTTAATCACTAATAGATCTATGGCTTGATGTAATTCTTGTGATTAATAAACAAAGTGTTTTGTGATAATCTGTATGTGTTTATGCTAGTAAATCTTGGGCCACATTTTCAACTTTTGATATTTCTCTTTCAGCTTAAGGTATTTGTCATCGCTAGATCTTCTCGAGGTAGAAGGTTTGAAGACTTTCTTCGACCTGCACTCACTTGCAAAGTGTCCAATCTTTTCACAGTTAAAGCAAGTAGCAGTAGCCTTATCAACAGGGGTTGATTTTGGCTTGTCAGTGAAGGAGAGAGGCTTATTTCTTCGGAAATTGCTCTTTCTTGCAAATCTCTTAAAAGAGTCTGTCAAGAGTGCTAAGGACTCATCAAACTCTGAAAGATCAATGTCTGATAGATCCTCAGATTCAGAATCTAACTCAGTGATAGTGAGAGTAGATCGCTGAGATGGAATTATCTCTGAAGAGACTATAGTAACAGGAGTGCTTTTGGAGTCTTTAGAATCTTTTATAAGATTCTTCTTCAAAAGGTTTGATTGCTCATAATTAAGCAATATTCCATACAAGGTGCTGAGAGAAAGAGAATTTAAGCCTTTTGTCAGCTTGAGACATATTGAATAATTGTCCCAGCATTCAGGAAGACATTCCAAGAATTTTGTTAGGACCTCAGAATTATAATAGGTCCTACCAACAGTTCTTAGATCAATGATTAGGCAGTTAAACCGCTAATGAACATCAGAGAGAGATTCATTCTTACCAGCGATGAAACTTTCATACTGTCTTACCAAGTTAATCTTTCGAGTCTCTTGGATTTCAGTGGTGCCTTCATATTGAACACATATGGTTTCCCACATTTCTTTAGAAGTTTTAAGATGCATGATGGAATGGATAACTTCATCAGGCAGAGCCATAGAGATAATGGTCTTTGCCCTTGCATCGATACCAACCTTCTTTTTGTCTTCATCACTCCATTGTCTAATTTCCTTAGCAATATAGCGTTCAGGAATAAAAGGAGTGGTGGCAGTAGCTGGAACGACAGCTATGATTTGGACAGGTTCCTAGGGTCCGTTTGCTACGTACTTAGGTATAGTCGGATCTGCACCTTCTAGAAAGAGTATCATTCGATTCTTCCAGAGAGAGAAGTTATCTCTGCTAAATCGAGGAGGTTTAGAAAGTGAACCATTATCATAGTAGTTTGTGTTTGTGTTAAGTGCTATTTTAGAATAGCAAGGATGAGAATAAAGAAAGATCTTGTTTATCAGATTAAAAGTCTGCTCTGATACAACTTGTTGGTCCCGGAGGTGCTTAACAAGTTTGTAGAAGGGGGGGGGGTTGAATACAATCACAAAATTTAATGTTTAATAAATTGTTTATTGATAAATCAAACCCAATTTACAAGTCTGTTGCGGAATAAGATTAAGTAGAACTCAATCTAAACAAACTTAAGAAAACACTAAGATGGTTGCACAAGAGTATATAGAATGGGGATTGAAGAATATAGAAAACAAAGGTTTCTATATGATAGAAAGATGAAGGCTAGAGGTGAGCACACTCTTCAGATGAAGAGGTAATATTTCTATTTATACCTAATGCATTAAATGCATGGCAGGGCACTTTACATGTGTCCTTCTTTGATTGGCTGAAAGAGTCTGACTTTGGGAGACATGCTTTCGGCCGTATCATGAACAGTGTAGTTGAAAGAGTTGTTGTACGAATTGTGACAGAGGTATGTCCGTTCTGACACATTGTACTGGTTGTGCAGGGAATAACAAAAGAGACTTGAGGCATAAGCTAAGTGATCATCGATTGTTGAATATCTCTTCCTTCTGAGATATAAGAAGGTTCAGCTATCGCTGAAGCTTTTCCTCAGGTTTCTTCGCGTATGAGTAGAGTCGTCTTTGCTTCACTGATATCTGCATTAGGTCACTAGTAGACTTGTCTTCGTTCAGCAGCTTCGTCTTCGATTCAGCTATGAACATCTGTTGACGCGAAACTTGTCTTCAGGGATTACGTTAAATGTTTACATCAGCAACTATCAGCGATAACTAAACACTCAGTCTAATCGCTGATAGTGAAACAATAAAACATAGAAATGCTTACAAGAAAGACTATCAGCGATAACTGAACAGACTCGGTCTGATCGCTGATGGTGAAACACTAATACATATTAAAACGTAATTTTCACTAAGTATAGAAGAGGGTCGTTATCAAATAACTGAGAGAGTTTGGATCAACAGAGTGGACTCCCTAGCTGCTTCCATCAACACCACCACAACTGCCGTCAACAGTGCTGGTGAAGACCAGAAGAATCTCTCCACCACCTTCTCCACGAAAGCTGATGCGTCTCAGATCAACTCTCTCCAAACTTAGGTCAGCACGTTGAAAGAGAACGTGGCCAACAACTCTGTTCAATTTCAATTTCTAAATGGCCACGTTGATCATCTCACCAGCGAAGTAAAGATCCTTGGTGGAAAAGTTGACGACTCAAATCGGCATCTCCCTCAGCTTCTATCAAAGCTGAATGAACCAGCTCCCTCTCCTACTTCCTCTTTCACTGATGATGACAGAATGTCGCTGAACCTCGCTATCAAGTTCATTCAGCACGCTACGCCTGCCATTCCAGAGATAGAAGGTCGTCTGGACGTTTTAGAGGCTGATGTCCACACATCAACTGCTGTGGAAGCTGCTGCAACATCTCTCCCCCATGATGATGACGAAGAGGGGGAGAAGGATCTAAATGTAGAAAATGCAGCAACCGCTCAGGAAAATGTGGAAGAACCTCCCTCTCAGGCCGAGGGGGAGAAAATAGCTGACGAATCAGTTGTTGCTGAAGAGAAAGACCCTCCGTCTCCTTCTCTAGTGCTTATTGAAGAAGAAGAGGAAGAACTTGATCTTCAGGATCAAGAGGCTGACAATGTCATCGTTGATGATGATGAAGACGAAGATCCTTCCTAATGGTTCTCTAAATGAAGCAAGGGGTAGAAAGAAGGACAAAGCTGCAGATGCCTCATCCCAAGGCAAGCAGAAGGGAATCGCTGCCGAGGGAAATCTGAAACTCCACTCACCTTCTGAGGGGGAGATACCTTCTCAGGTATGTCTCTCCATTGTAACTCTATCTTTCTTTTCCTACCAACCACCCTTGTCTTTCTAGCCTTTATCTCTCTTTTCCTCAAAAACATACACTAACTCTTTTTTCTTTTTGCTCAAACAATTCTCTCCCCTGCTTAAGGGAACGTCTCAACAAATAATCCCAACTCAAATAGCTGAAGAATCAATAATTCCAATCTCTGTCAATGAGATTGATGAAGAAGAAGAAGAGGATGAATCTCTGAGTCATCCAAGAAGGCCCTCTCGGCCTCTTCAAAGGTCAGAGGATGAAGTACAAAGGCAAGCAGAGATGATCTCCAACCTGGAGAGTTTACGGCTGAAGATCCCTCCTCAAACCTCCGATGAAGAGTATGACTTCCTTTCCAAATATGAAATTGAAGAATCTGTCAGAGCTGAAAAGTTAATTGTTGAATGCCAAAAATATGTTGATCTAGATCTTAAGGTACGTTCATCTCTATTCAATGATGACAAGATGAAAATGAATCCAGTGAAAGTTCAAGTTGCTCTTTTGAAAGAGATAGAAGAGGAAAACGCTAAAATAAAAGAGATCAGCGATGCCAGTCTATCTTGGTGCAATAAAAAGCTCGACCATCGATATGATCCAATGAAGATCACTGCCGTAACAATCTCAGGAAGGAAAAAGAAGGACCGAACAACTATCACCATGGAGATATTAAGAGAAGATGGAAGTGCAAAAGCAATGTTTCTATCAAAACTAGAACACTTCGACTATTCAAAATGGTTAGAGTTCAGAGAAGCACTGAAGAAATCAAGATCAACGTACAGAGTCCATGTTGAAAACCTTCTTGAAGCTCTCATCAATAGGGTCACTGACAAAACAAATGTTCCCTCAGCTCCTCCATCTTAGCCAAGACCAGTTAAACGAAAGCATGCCTCTTCTTCTAAAAATGATGCAGTTATCAGAAATGAAACCTCTATCAAATTCTCCAGGGATGAACTGATCTGGCCTCCTCCTGATCTCTCAGCTCTAGATCTATCACTGCCTCTTGATGGACCATATTTACTAGGGCAAGTGATAAAGAAGCTTTATGGAATCTTCTTCAAAGATGATGAGGAACAACTTAGGCTTCAGAGAGTCTCTGAAATTCCTCTTTTCCCTTTAAGTCATCTACAAGATCTTCTATGCTTATGGTGTGGATACACTTCATTAGCGGATCCCATCAAAACTCTTATTCGACAAGAAGTCGCTGATCGAAGATAGAAATGAGAGAAGGTACCAAATTATATGATCTCTCCAGAGACCTCCTAGCTGATAGATTTCCTTTTGTCTCTTGTAATCTATTAGTCATTCTTACAGTAGTATAGGAATTCTCTTGTACTTACAATTTTCGTATTCTACTTTGTAACTTCTTTTTACAAATTAATGAAAATTTCAGTCAAGTACTTAAATACATCAGTACTGTAAAAGATCCCTCAAAATAGTAATTGGGACATGTATGTTACGAGTCCTGACTATCCTTATATTTTGACTTAAAGTAATTTTCTTCATAGTTACTTTGTCATCATCAAAGAGTGGGAGATTGTTGATCCAAACTCTCCCAGTGATTTGATAATGACCCGCTGTAATACTTAGTGAAAATTACGTTTTACATCTGTATGTATTAGTGTTTCACTATCAGCGATTAATGTTGGTCCCGGAGGTGCTTAACAAGTTTGTAGAAGGGGGGGGGGGTTGAATACAAACACATAAATTAAAGTGTAATAAATTGTTTATTGATAAATCAAACACAATTTACACGTTTGTTGCGGAATAAGATTAAGACAGAGAAAGACAAAGACAAAGATGGTTGCACAAGAATATAGAGAAAGGGGGGTTTTAGAAGTATAGAAAACAAAGGTTTCTACCTTGGTTCAAGAATAGAGCACACTCTCAGATGGAGAGGTGATCTTTCTATTTATACCCTATGCATTAAATGCATGGCAGGGTACTTTACACGTGTCATTCAGTGATTGGCTTTAGTAGTCTGACTTTTGGGAGACATGCTTTCGGCCGTATCATGAACAGTGTAGTTGACAGAGTTGTTGTACGATTTGTGGCAGAGATACGTCCGTTCTAACACATCGTACTGGTTGTGCAAGGTAAGACAAAAGGAAACTTGAGGCATAAGCTTTGTGATCGATTGATCGCTGAATATCTCTTTCTTCAGAGATATAAAGAGGTTCAGCTATCGCTGAAGCTTTTCCTCATGTTTCTTCGCGTATAAGTAGAGTTGTCTTTGCTTCACTGATATCCGCATCAGGTCACTAGTAGACTTCTCCTTGTTCAGTGGCTTCGTCTTCGATTCAGCTATGAACATATGTTGACACGAGACTTGTCTTCAGGGATTACGTTACTATTTACATCAAAACTATCAGCGATAACTACACAGACTCAGTTTGATCACTGATAGTGAAACACTAATACATAGAAATGTTTATAAGAGATACTATCAGCGATAACTGAACAGAATCAGTCTGATCGCTCATGGTGAAACACTAATACATATTAAAACGTAATTTTCACTAAGTATAGAAGAGGGTCGTTATCAAATCACTGAGAGAGCTTGGATCAACAATCTCCCCCTATTTGATAATGACAAAGTAACTGAAGAAAATTACTTTTAAAGTTCAAAATAAGGAATAATCAGGACTCATAACATACACGTCCCAATTACTATTTTGAGGGATCTTTTACAGTACTGATGGAGTTAAGTACATCACTGAAATTTTCATTAATTCAGAGAAAGAATTACAAGATATGAAAATTATAAGTACAAGTGAAGAACTAACTACTGTAAGTTTAACTAATAGATTACAAGAAATAGTAAACTAATCTATCATCTATCTAAAGAAGACTTAGGAGGATTTATCATATACTCAGGTATTTCTTCTCCTTTTTGCCTTCGATCAGAAGATTCTTGAGATATGATTGCCTTGATCGGTTCAGCAGAAGGAGAGAAGTCACACCATAAGCAAAAGAGATCCTTGAGATGACTGAGGGGACAGATAGGAATTTCAGATACTCCTTGAAATCTGAGCTCTTCCTCATCATCTCTGAAGAAGATTCCAAAAGGTTCTTTAAGTACTTTTCCTGCAACATATGGTCCACCAGTGGGCAGAGATAGATCGAGAACTGAAGATCAGGAGGAGGACTGAACAGAGCTTCTCTTGAGAACTTGATGGAGGTTTCATTTCTAACCACTGCGACATTTTCAGAGGAGGAGGAGACAGGCTTCTTTTTGAATTGCCTTGGTTTGGAAGGAAGAGCAGATGGTACTTTCAACACAGTGGAGACTCTGTTGATGAGGGCTTCTAAGATGCCTTCGACATAGCCTCTGCTGGTTGATTTGGATTTCTTCAGCGCTTCTTTGAACTCTAGCCATTCCATATAACCGAAGGTTACCAGCTTTGACACGAACATGGCCTTACAACTTCCATCCTCTCTGGCAATCTCCATAGTGACAGAAACTCGATCCTTCTTCTTTTTCCCAGACATAGTAATAGCTATGATCTTCATTGGGTCAGAGCGATAGTCGATTTTCTTCTTACACCATTCGACTGAGCTATCGTTGACCCTTTGTTCTTTTGAGCGCTCCTCTTCAATCTCTTTAAAAAGAGCAGCCTGGACTTCAACTGGTTTCTTCTTTAGCTTTTTGTCTTTGACTTGAGAGGACTGAATCTTGAGAGTACGAGAGGAATCTCTTTGACAATCAGCTATCAACTTCTCAGCCCTGACAGATTCTTCGATTTCAGCTTTTGTCGGGAACTCTAGATCTATTGATTGAGAGGAGATCTTCAGTCGTTGATTCTCTAGAGGAGAATTCATCTCGGTTCGTCTCTTCATATCTTCCTCTGAGCAGTGAGATGGTCTGGAAGGCGTCCCTGAATGTTGCAGGGACTCTTCTTCCTCATCTTCTTCATCAATCTCTCTTATAGAGATTGGGATTATTTGGTCATCAGCTACAGCGGCTGGGATTATTTGAAGTTCTTTACCCTTAAGCAGGGGAGAGAACTGTCTGGTCAGAAAATGAAAAGAAAGTTAGTTTATTTTAGGGGAAAGAGAAAGATAAAGGCTTAGAAAGAAGTAGGGGTGGGGATTTTATAGAAGGATATTGGAACAAGAGAAAGGCATACCTGAGAAGGATTCTCCTCAGATAGTGAAACAATCTTCAGGCTTCCCTCAGCAGCAGCATCCTTGGATTTGCTTTGGGAAGAGGTTCCTGGGGATGTTCCATGGCTCCCCCCTGCTGTGACAACTTCTTTCGAAGTTATCGCTGATGGAGTGACAGCTGAAGAACACCATAAAGATTGGTCTTCTTCATCGTCCTCATCATCATCTTGATGAGAGTGCTATTCCTCTTGATCTTTAAGATCAAAAGCTTCATCTTCACCGTCCTCTTCTTCATCTTCTTCGATTAGATCTTCGAGAGAATGAGGGGCTTTAGCAGCAACTATCTCCCCCTCAACATGAGAGGGAGTTTCCTTTTGTTGGTCATCAGCAACAACCTCTATCTCCTTATTTTTTTCAGCTTCTTTCTCCCCCACTTTGTCATTATCACGCAGGGAGAGATCTTTGGAAGGAGATGGAGGTCGTGTGGTGGACAACTTCTGGACTTCAGCCTCCATACTTGACAGACTTCCTTCAAACACAGGGATGTCTGACGTAGCCTGATGAATAAACTCAATGGAAATGTTCAGAGAGGTACGATCGTTCTCTGTGAATGAAGGAGTAGGAGTCGAGTTGGTGCCTTCAGGTGGGTCAGGATTTGTTGAAGAAGAACTTCACAGGAATCAACCTTTGCAAACAAGACATAAAACTGTCGCTTAGAATCCTCCTTCACTTGGTCAATCGCCTCTTGAAGAGCAGAGATTTGAGAGGATTCTACTTTGGACGAGCACGTAGCTGTCAATGTCTTCAGCTCTTCACCAGCGGTATTGACTGCGCTGGTGGTGCCATTGATGGTTGTCGTGAGAGAATCCACCTTGATTCCCAAACTGTTGACATTGGCGTCAACAGTGGCCATATTAGGACCTGAAAGAAACGTTAGTTGCTGAGAAACAGGCTTATATGGAGAGTTGGGAGTAGTGTTTAGGGTTATAGGTTAACCTGAGTTATCAAACAGTTTGTAGAATTGTAGAGATTCGTCAAACGTTTGATTATCAGGTCCTAGGGTTCCAAACGGTGGCTGTGTAGAAATAGATGGAGGGTTAGAGACCAAAGAAATAGAAGGATTAGAGATGGGGAAAGAAGAAGTAGGGAGAGGAGTAGTTACCTCAGTTTGTTGCTGAACTGAGATTGTAGGTTGTGTCACTGTTGTTGTGACAGCGACCGAGATCGCTGGCACGGTTGATGATGTAGGTGCTGAGGATGTGGAGGAGATGACCACAAAATCATCCAAGGAAGTTTGTCGAGAAACTTCCTCAGGCCTTGAACTAGCGGCGATGGTCTTCTTAGTCACATTGGCCTTCTTCTAAGGACCAAGGGAACTAACAGATGGTCGTTTGGAGGGGGTAGCGGCAGGGATAGCAGAAGAAAGAACCTCCTGCGTGGCCGCTGAAGAAGAAGAAGTGTGGAGAGTGTTATTCCCTGTTTCTAGATTCTAATCACAAACAAACAATCAAAACAAACAAGATTGAATTACTACCTATTTGATTCAAATTCAAATTTAACGATTACAATCTTTCTCTCTCTAGAACTCCCTCTCTCTCTCTACAATTCTATCTCAATCGTATATTCTCTATTAGTTCTCCTACTTTTACAAAAACAGAAATACAAGGTATTTATATCTACAACTAATACAAGGAAAGCAAATACAAATACAATACTTTGACTTTTTATTACAAAAGACTTTGACTTTGACGAGAGTTGACTTTCTCAGCTTTGACTTCTTAAACTTTGACCTTTAGTCTTCTTGATCTTGTATCCAATAGATTTATGCTCAAACAATCTCCCCCTTTGGATTCAAGATCATTATTGAAAGATCTAGCAATTCAGTCTTCACTTTTAAGCTCTGTCAGTACAATCTCCCCTTTTTCTTTGACGGTATTCTTTCCAAAGCTGTCTTCAAATGATTAACAATCTCCCCAAAACATTCACAAAATACTTTCAGACTTTGGAAAGAAATTATCTTCAGAATCAGCTCGGATTACTTTAGCAAATAATCTTCAAAGAAAATTTCCACAAATCTTCAGAATTCTTTGATCTTCTTCAAATCTTTACTTTGAATCTTCTGACTTGGACATTTCTTTAAAATCATCTCTCAAAACTTTATCATTTCTTGATACCATCTCCCCCTTTTTGATGATTTGAGCATCTATATCATCAAAAAATTTCTTCCATGAAATGTCTTTGACCATTCTGATATGTCAAACTGAGCCTCTGATTCTGTGAACCATAACCAAGTATTCATCTAGATCTTTGCAAATCTAGACAAAATAAGAACATGTAACTCATGAATCAACAAATAAATCAGTTAAAATGCCTGTCAGTAACACAAAGTCACTGTGTGTAACGAATACACAATATAAAGGAGCTTTTTGATGTTCACTCCCCCAGGGCTTCCATCCAATCATCGAAACACCACAAAGGCAATTTCTATGAATGTTATGACAAAGAAACAAATTCTTTGTGTGTTCGTGCATGTGTAGAAAGAATTAAGCACGAATAATTGCTATTATAAGGCCCAAAATTGTGTAAACCACTGAGACAACAGTAGATAAACACAGACTCTAAGTGCATGATTGAAGTGCGAAGGTGGGGCATACTTCCTTCTTTTTCAATATCCAGATTATCCAAATGAAAACCAGATAGATAATATGTTGCGTCCCCAAAGAGTTGACATGGGCTAGTTGCCTATTTCAATAACGTTCACCAAAGAGTTGTGAAACGCTAGTACTATGGCTGCCCGACTCAGAAAGTAGTTGATGCAGAGTTTGATATTCTTTTACTCTGTTCTCTCACCCTCTTTCTTTTTAATCATTAAGCTCACATCTAAGCAAACTCTCTTTTCCATTTTACCTCGTCAGACCCACACTCATTTCTTTATAGACTCCTCACACTCAATCACTAAGGATTAACTTCTTGGGTAGAAATCACTGGTTAACGTGATTTCATTAAAGTTCATTGAATTCCTAGCATAAAGAACCCATATTATCCTAGAAAGCATGTGTTGCTCAGATGATTTAACTTTATCAGTTAAAGCTCAAAATACAAGTCAGATGTCTTGTATGCTCAGAAAATAATCATGAAGATATGAGCATTTTAAAACATTGAAGTATTTTCAAACAAGTATATTGAAAGAATGAAATGAATACAAGAAACTTGTTTGAAAATCTGACTTTGTATGAAAATGATCATAAATGAATGATATAACAATCAAAGCTTATGGTCAAGAATAATGGATATTGTCTATATGAATCAAAATACATACATTCTTGAAATGACGTTTCGAAATGAAATATCACTCAAAATTCTTTAAAGAACAATCGGAGTGTCTTACCATCGAAAAAATATGTTTCAAATTTGAGACATGGTAAGAACAACTTGAACAAGAAATCAAACCAGTGTATGGAAATACTTGAAAGTATATGAAAAGACATTACGCAAGTATATATCTTTGGAAACACACGGTTTGTAAACTTTGAAGCACAAATAAAAATGAAAACATTTAAAATCACACTTCCAAATTATAAAATCGATTTAAAAATCGGGAAGTGGTTTGAACATTTAAAAACATGTTTTCTATATCTGAAAGGTGTCCTTCTTTCAGATACATTTGAGATTAAGATAAGAAATATACATATTCGCTCAATCTTAATTCTCATGAAGTCAGTTGAAGTCATTAAGATATGATCGTGTCAGCTTCTCTCATCCTGCATAAGTCTCAAAGTCTAGTCAAAACAAATTTTATTCACAAAATTTATTCGAAAATAAAAGACATAAAGCAATAAAACAATTTAAAGTACGAGTTCTGATTTGAACTAATCAGAAATCATAGTCTTACTCCTTTACTTATATGCTCCCCCTAAAATCATACATCACAAAAATTTATCATTTAAGTAAAATGCAGAAACTAGTTATGCTCCCCCTCAAAAGAATAATGATCAACTTTAATCTTCTCTTACTCCCCTTGAGATCATGAGCAAACAATTAAGTTGCAGATATTCTTCAGACAAAAAGATAAAGAAAATGATGAAAATTTACAATACGTAACTTTAGTAGGTAATAACCGATTATGTTTTCAGATTTAACATACCAAGCTTAGAGACAAGAAAATTAAATCTCTTTTCATCTAAGGGTTTGGTAAATAAATCTACAAGTTGATAATCTGTTTTTACAAAATAAAGTTCAATTGTTCCTTTTTCTACATTATCTTTGATAAAATGATACGTTACATCAATGTGTTTGGTTTTCGTATGTTGGACAGGATTAGCAGATATTGCGATTACACACTTCGAGTCACAATAGATTGGAATTTTGTCGAACTTGAATCCATAGTCTCGTAGCTGTGTTCGCATCCACAGGACATGAGAGCAGCAACTAGCAGCAGCTACATACTCTGCTTCAGCAGTCGATGTGGAAACGCATAATTGTTTCTTTGATGCCCAACTAACGAGCTTGTCTCCAAGGAATTGAACGTGACCTGAAGTACTCTTTCTGTCCAACATGCAACCTGCATGATCTGCATCTGAATAAGCAGTCAGTTGAAACCCAGTATCCTTAGGAACCACAGACTAATATCTGTAGTCCCCTTAAGATACCTAAAAATCCTTTTGACAGCAGCCAAATGGGATTCTTTAGGAGCAGCTTGATATCTAGAACATAAGCATGTTGAAAACATAATATTTGGTCTACTCGAAGTAAGATACATTAAAGAACCTATCATACCTCTATAAGTCCTAACATCAACACTTTTACCCGAAGAATCAGTGTTAATCTTAGTACCTGGTGCCATCGGGGTTCCAATAGATTTACAATTTTCCATTTTAAACTTCCGAAAAATATCCAAAATGTACTTAGATTGGTTAATGAAAATCCCCGTTGAAAACTATTTAACTTGTAATCTGAGAAAGAAATTCATCTCTCCCATCATACTCATTTGAAAATGTGACACCATGAGATTAGAAAAGTTTTTGCAATATTTAGGATTAGTAGAGCCAAATATTATATCATCAACATATATTTGAATAAGAATGACATCGGCTTTTTCCTTTTTGATAAACAAAGTGGTATCTATTTTACCTTTAGAAAACCCGAACTTGACCAAGAATTTAGATAGAACATCATACCATGCTCGAGGGCTTGTTTTAAACCATACAGGGCTTTATCCAAAATGTAGACGTGATCTGTCTTATCTGGAATGATAAACCCTTCTAGTTGAGACACGTATACATCCTCCTTAAGAATGCCATTCAGAAAGGCTGTTTTCACATCCATCTGATAGACTGTAAAATTCTTATGAGCTGCGTAGGCTAGAAACATGTGGATTGCCTCTATACGCGCTACTGGAGCATACGTCACATCGTAGTCTATGCCTTCCTCTTGCCGGTAACCTTTGGCAACAAGTCTAGCTTTGTTCCTTATGACGATACCATCTTCATCCTTTTTATTCTTGAATACCCATTTAGTGCCAATTACGGATTTTCCTTCCAGTTTTGGAACTAATCTTGAATACCCAGGCTCTTTAGTTTGAATAATAGGAGGGGGGTTTGCAGTTGAAGTTTCAGGTGGAGAAGCATCAGTTGGAACAGCAGACTTTGGCTGTTGAGTAGACAATATATCACACCCAACTGAAACAGTTACTTCTGGCTCATCAGTTACTTGTGTATCAATAACTGTAGGAGTAGTTGATGGAATGTGATTTTCTGACTGAACGGGAGATACAAGTTCAGTTAAAACTTCTGAAGTGACTGGATGATTGCAGCTTGTGTCTTCAGACCTGTCAGTCACAGCAGATTTAGGTACATTAGACCCTAGAAAATCATCATAAAAGAATTCAAATAACAAATCTAAATCAGATAAATGTGAAATTGAAATAGAAGCGTTATTCGAATTTTTCTCTATAGAAACAAGTTCTGGACTGATCTGCCCAGAAGCTAATACTCCAGTTATCACGGGTTCTGAACTGAGTTGTTCAGAAGCCATTTCTTCATTGAATGTTACATTAACGCTCTCGACGACTGTCTTTGACTTCTTCTGATAAACACGATATGCTGCAGATGTTGAAGAGTAGCCAATGAAGATGCCTTCGTTCGCCTTAGCACTGAATTTGTTCAGACTCTCTCTATCGTTAAGCATGAAACACTTACAACGAAATATATGAAAATACTTTATTGTCGGTGTTCTGTTGTTGATCAGCTCATATGGAGTCTTTTGAAAACGGTGGTGTACCATGGATCGATTTTGAGTATGACATGCAGTTGACAGAGCTTCTGCCCACAAGAATAGAGGTAAGTCAGACTGGCTCAACATAATCCGAGCGGCCTCGACTAGCGTCCGATTTCGCCTTTCGACTACTCCATTTTGTTCAGGCGTACGAGCAGCAGAGTATTGATGTGATATCCTAACCGATTAGAGATATTCTTCAACAATCTTGTTCTTGAACTCTGTGTCGTTGGCGGTTCGAAGAAACTTGACTTGTCTCTGCATATTCACCTGGGTCGTCTTTAAGAAAGTAATGAGAACTTCGGACGTCACATCTTTTGATCGAAAAAATTTGACCCACGTGTATCTTGAATAATCGTCCACAATAACCAACACGTATTTCTTTCCTCCTAAGCTTTGTGTTCTCATTGGACCGCAGAGATCCATATGTAACAACTCTAGTGGAGAACTGGTGCTTAGTTCAGGCTTCGGTTTATGTGCGGCTCTCTTCATCTTACCCTTTTCACAAGTTGCGCATAAGTGTTCTTTTTCATATCTCAGTTCAGGAAGTCCTTTTACCAACTTATCTTTGACCAGCTTGTTGATATAACAAAAGTTCAGGTGTGATAGACGTTTGTGCCAGAGCCAACTTTGATGCATCGAATCTTTTGTCATTAAACAAACTTGATTGTCAATATGAACTTTTGACAGATTGATAGTATAGAGGTTTGTCTTTCGATTTCCAGCTAAGAGTTCTATGCCGTCTTCAGTACGAACCGAGCAACTCTTAGATTTGAAGTTGACCTCTAACCCTTTATCGCAGAATTGACCAATGCTAAACAAGTTGTGCTCTAAGCCTTCGACATAGCTCACCTTACTGATCGTTATGTTGTCTTGAATAATGTCACCATATCCTAAAATTGGTGAAAGCTGTTCGTTCCCAAATCTGAATTTTTCCGCTGAATTTGTCTGTATAATTAGACAATAAAGCTTTCTGCCCAGCCATATGCTTGGAACATCCACTGTCCAAGTACCACATATGCCGGGTCTGCAAGAGAAATCAGGAAACAATAGATTTAGGTACCCATTTAAAAATGGGTCCTAACAGATTAGCACATGATTTTGGTATCCATTTGAATATGGATCCTCTTTTCCTTTGAAAACTTTTAAAAACATTTGATCGTGAAGAATACACATGATAAGATCCAAACCAATCATTAAAATTATGATGATAAGCAAAATCATTTCTCCGATAATGATAAGATTTAGTAGTCGTAGGAGATAATTGAATCAATTGCTTTATTGAATAACACTTGTAAGAAGTTACAAGGTTTTGTTTATGAGAAGCAAGTTGACCAACTACATCAGTATCACTACTATCAGATCTATTACACGAGTTATCAGAAACTGATTCAGCTATCTCATCATTCTTCCTTTTTTGTCTCCATTCAGATCTCGCTTTCGACCTTTTCTTCCTTAAATCTGAAACATAAGATTTAGAATTATTAGGAAAATCAGATTTCTGAGATTGAGTTTTCTTTTGTGTACCAGTGTATTTCTGTTTCTGTAATCGTTGTTTCTTATGTTTCTTACCTTGAGCATAGTAATCAGCAGTTACAGAAACGGATTCACCAACCGTAGCTGATGATTCACCAATATTAAAAGCACTTGGTAACACTTTTTCATTTATAAGACAAGTAGAATGATCAGGAAGAGGAGCATTGAGGTCAAACATATCAATTTCTTCTATGCACCCATCATCAGAATTAAGAAAGTCATTTGCAGACTCAAATAAGTCATCAAAATTATCAGACGAAGTTTTAGGTGTCTTTGAAACTGTAGAACACTTTGTAGATTTAGATTGAAAAACAGTGTTCTTTAAAACTGTAGAAAACACACTTTGTTCAATATCTACCAAAAGTCTTTCATCAGAAACAACATTCTCAAGTTCAACTATTTTGCTTTCAAGAATGAATGGAGGAACATAAACCTTTGCAATTGCAGGTTTTGCCTTCATCTCAGAAACATAATAACTTGTAAAATAGTCGTTTGAAAGAACTTTTGGTGTGTCTGAAAGATAACTATCATTTAACTTTGCATAGTTAAATGGTAGTTGCATTTTCTTTACACTCTTTCTATTTTCAGTTTCTTTGGCCTCAACTTCTTCTGGTAATTTGGTAACAAATTTGGGTTTTAAATAAGTATGTTTACCAGCACAAGCAAGAAAATCAAAATTATAAAGTGTTGGTTGTTTTCTGATGGCTTTCTTTAAGTAATGGGAGTTTTCAAAACCAAGACCCCATTTTTTCTTAACATCATCCTCTTCGTTAGGTGCATTGAGAAAAATGGTTTGATCTGTTTGGCCTCTTGCATAGAGTTTGGCTTCCAGACCATTTACCTTCTTATTCAAAAGCTTGTTCTCAACCTGCAACTTATGAATAGTTAGTGCAAATTCTTTCTTCTCAAACTCAGACTTAGAAATTTTAACTTCAAAATCAGAAATCTTCTTTTCAAAACAATCTACTTGAATTTTAGAATCAGAAGCAGACTTGTGTAAAGAATCAATTAGATCTTTGTTCCCAATAACGGACTTATTAAGCTCAAAGATCTTGTTGTTTCTTTTAGCAACTCTGTCTTTTTCTTTTTTCAGTTTTGTTTGAAGGTCATTAAGCTCAACCATCATGGCTTCCATTTTGGTTATGAAATCTTTTTCAGTCAAGTGCATTACCTCATCAGCCACTTCATCATTTGACTCGTCATATTTCAGTACTTTGCCCATTAAGCATATATGAGCAGCTTCTTCTTTCTCTTCCTCTTCACCATCTGAATGATGCAGCCAAAATTCGTCTTCAGCCATTAATGCTATGCCAGCTTCTTGTTGTTTGGTCAATAGCAGTTTGTTCTGATAATAGTAGGAGTTGCGAACCTTTGGCTTTCGACAATCTTTAGCAAAATGTCCAATCTTGCCACAGTTGTAACATTTGATTGGATCATTTGCTGGCTTTTCAGCAACGGTATAATCATTCACAAACTTCTTTCTTTCTTCGGGTTTCTTCTCAACAAATCGGTTTCCTTCTACCCGTTCCCTGTGCTCATGGTTCTTGGAGCTAGATGAAGAGTAACTCTGAGAATTGGATCCTGGCTTTTTGTAGAATTTATTTTGAAATGCACGGGTCAGTAATAGCATAGCTTGTTTGAGGCTTTCTCCATCATTACCATCTGATTCAGATTCGGATTCAGAACTAGTAATGACTTTCTTCTTTTTCTTCTTCTCTTTCTTTTCTTTCTTCTTCTCTCCGGCTACCAATGCTATAGGATCAGGAACTTTTTCTGCCTTCTTTTTCTCAGCTCTTTTCTCTTCCACCTCCTTTTCATTCTGACGCAGAGTCTCATATACTTCATGTAACGGAATGTCATTGAGATCCTTCATCTGTTTCATCCTACGTGTATGCTTTTTCCACTCTGGTTGTAGGCTGCTCAGGAATTTGACATTGTTTTCAAGTTGCTTCTTTTTCTCCTTATTCTTTGACAACTCATTAAGAAGCAAGAAAAAACGTTCATAAGTATCTTCCAGGCTTTCATTCTCTTTGGCTTTAAACTCTTCATAACTGTTAATGCAGTTAGCCACTTTCTGTTGATTCCCGACCTTGGATCCCATCATCATCTTTTGCAGTTGATCCCACATCTTCTTAGCATTTGCCTTGTAGCTATCAATCTTGATGTAAATCTCATTAGGAATGCTTTGAAGAAGTAAGGACCGGGCTTGTTTATCTGCTTTAAATCGGCATTTCTGCTCTTCAGAATACTGGACAAAATCCAGTGGAACTGTTCTCATCTTCTGTACTCTATCCTTATCTCCATCCTCACTGTCTGAGGATTCATCATCAGGGATTTGAACCGTAGGTGGAATCATTGGACCTTCTGTAATTGACATTAGAATGTTCTCCCCATTTGCATGTCTATCTACAAAATCCAGAATCTGTCTTTCCATTGTTCATATTCTCCTTTGAATAGTACTGGAGGCTTGACATCAGTGCCAATAGAAAGAGCATCTTTGGAAGTCATCTTGTATGAACCTGTTTGAAAAATATATGCAATAAGAAACTATAAACTGATCGTTGGTCCAAATGAAACAATCAAGAAAATACAGAAAACTTGAAATATAAAATCAGAAATTTTGATCACAATAAGAAATATGTCCCCCTCCGCAGACTTAGCACGGGGGTCCATATTACAGTTTTGAAAATTTCACTATTAAAGGCCATATTACAGTTTTGAAAATTTCTCAGAAAATATACTAAGTATGGAAACTCGCAGACGTCTAAACTCGCAAAACACTATTCACAGAAAAACTCGCAGGCTTAAACTTGCGTGTTTGTGAAACTCGAACGTAAAGGGTTGCGTGTTTTAATAAACTCACTAGTTGCTGAAACTCGCTAATCGTTGAAACTCGCAAGATACTGTTCTCGATGTAACTCGCTAATGCCTAAACACGCAAGAAACTATTGATGTTGAAACGCGCTAATAGAGACGTGCGCGTTCCCAAATCTACCTAGACAATACTTGCGCGTTTGAGCAAACTCGCTAACCACTGCTTGCGCGTTCCAACACATAGACAATTTTCTGAGTTTTTCAAATGTCAGGATCGAATTCTCAACAAGAATTATGAATACTCAGAAACAATATCAAAGAAGTTGCGGAATAACACTTTGATATTCAATGAAACAGTAAACAAACAGTATGAATCAATAATCACAACTTGTAAACTTGTATTGAATGATTGAAATTACAGGATTACACACACAACCTCAATCTTGAAGAACAGACTCTTTCAAGACGAATTCTACTTCTCTAGAACTAGGAGCTATGCCTTGAGGTTGATTCTCTCTCTATCTCAAAAACACAGAATGAATAATTATTCTAAACTATTCTATCAATTCTATACATATACTGAATAAAAGATAATTACTAAACATAAAAAGATCTTCAGAATAATCTTCATAATTATCTTCAGCTTTCCATGTTTATCTTCACACGCGATCTCTTCAGCATTATCTTCACATTATCTCAGAAGCAGCATTAATCACTTTAATCACCTTAGAAGCATTAACTAAGTCTTGGCAGCATTAACTACTAAGCAGCACTAACCACTAGCAGTACTAACTAGCTAAGCAGTACTAACTTTGTTCAAGCAGCACTAACTTTGACTAGCAGTATTAATTCTACTAGAAGTAGTAATACTTAGAAGTATTATCTTTGAAGTCCTCTGGCAGTACTAATTCTAAACTAGCAGCATTAAAGACTTGATCACATTTTCAGTTCCCAACAATCTCCCCCTAACTTGACTTTTAGAAGGAGAAGTCAAGTTCTTCAAATCTTCTTCAAGATGCTTTCAACACCTCCTAATCAGTTGCCCAAATTTGGATAGGCCCATACTTTGATTGATAGTTCTTCTCACCACAATTTTGGCCATTTCAGAATCCTTATTACATACCAGCTTAGCTTTTAGCATTCCTTCTAGCTTCTCCTTGCTATGATCATAGATTTTGTCCACCAGATAGTATTCATGATAACATTTATCAATAGTAATCATGTATACACCACAGTTTTCAAATAACATCCAGTGATCAATCTTCTTGAATCCATACTCATGATGATGATCTTTAATTCTGTAAACTACCTTCTCTGGTTCAAACATCATGCGTAAGTATTCCATTGCCACTTTGAGAAGATTTTCTTCAGTACCTTTCAACACAGGCTCATAGAGTTTCATTCCCACTTTGTACATTTCCTCTATGTCTGCTCTTGAACAACCTCTGATTACTCTCCCCCAGGTTGAATAGGCTTCAAATGCACCACCATTTCTTTTGATTCTGAAGAAATCCTTTCCATTGTCTCTTAAAATATGCCAAAAGATTATCTCTGGAGCCTTCATGGAGATTGGAACAGCCTGAACTGGTTCTAGAATTGTCATATACAGCCCCACATGCTCATCTGATTGTTCATTGGACTGTTCTGGGTTCTGCACAGGTTCTGTTGAAGGTGTGACTGAAGGTTCTGCTTCCTTTTCAGCTTCTTCCACCCTTGGCTTCTTGAATTGTTTCTTGGAAGCAATAATCTTTACCCTCTTAGCAGATTTTGCCTCTACACTTACAAACTCAGGTTCTTCCTTTTTTTTTGTAGGTGTGACTTCCTCAGGGAATGGTTGCTGAATGTTTAGATCATGTCTCTCCTTCATTCTTCTTTCAGCCTCTTCCCTTTGTGAGGAGTCCCCTTGAAGCTTAGCCATCTCTTTCTTGTACAGATCCTCAACCTGGCTGTATGCCATATTTGTAAACATTTCCCCTTTGACACCAATTGCACCTCTCAGAAAGTTAATCATTCTTCTTCTTTCCTGATTGGCCAAAAAGGTCTTGGAGGGTTGTCTTTTCTGCTTTTGAATTGGCTTTCTTTTTACAGGTAACTTCTTGGCCTCAGCTGCTTCTTTTAGGCTCTTTTGATATTCTGCATTTAGCTTTCTGGCCATTATCTTTGCAAGTTCCCTATCTATTTCAGTTTGAAGCTGCTCCTCCTTTTCCATTTGCTCTTGAAGTTGCTTTTCTATTTTCTCATCCATTTCAATCTGAGTCTTTTTCTTTGAAGGTGATTCAGATTCAACTATCTTTTCCTTTCCCTTTCCCTTCAAAGTTGCTTGACTTGTTTCTTTCCTCTTCTTTGAGATTCCTTCTTCATTGATGACCACTCCCTTGGCCTTTTGACTAGCCTTAGGAGTGTCATTCTTGGCTTTAACCAATGTCTCTGCAATCTCCAGTTCCTCTACAGAGAGTCCTGTTACTGCTGCTTCTTTTGTATCAGCAACATTAACAGTTTCTGCTGCTTGAGTAAATTCTGTTTCTGCTTCTATGTCATCCTCTATCTCCTCCTCAACTTCAACTCTCTTTGCAGATGAACTTTCTGTTTCTGTTTCTCCCTTTTTCTTCTCCCCCTTGTTGGAAGCATCTTGAGCCTTTTTCCTCTTCTTTAGGACAAACTGCTTTCTCCTCTTCTTTTGCACCAACCTTGTCACCATTTTCTTTAACTTGGCAATCTGGATTTGTTGTGACAGAACTATGTGTTTAAGCTCTTCAATATCCTTGCCCTGATTGATCACATCCAGGTTGATATTACCCATTGCATCCATCAATTCTTGATAGCTATATCTGTCCTCACCTTCTCCAGAAGTATTACCCTCTTTTGAAGGATCATTGGATCTTTTTGTAGTGGAAGTCTTCTGCCTAGCAGAAGCACTATCCACCCCCGTGGTTTCTTGGCACCTGGGACCTTTGGATGATTTCTCACCCAAAGTTGCCATGGGGAAGGTCTTAGAGATGTTACCACTGACCTCCTCTGTGCTAGCAGGAGTAGTGGCAGCCTTAGCACCCATATGCTCAACCTCCACCTCAGTGAGCACCTCCTTGGGGTTGGGAGACACCCCTGTGGTTTCCCTGTGGATATTCTCTAAAGGAGAATTCTCCCTTAGAGGGCTTAAAGGCTCAGTGGGTGATGGTACAAGAAGGGAAGGAGCCTTCTTTACCTGTTTCCTTTTATAAGTTTGGGTAATAGGAGAAGTGGACTTATGAAGTAGGGACTGTAGGATAGATATAGAGTGGGAAGGTTGGGATTGGCTAGCAGTGGGATTGTCTAATGAGGGCCTTGACCCTGCTGCCATACCTTCTTGTGGTTGGGACACCACCATCATTGTTGAGAACAATGGGGTGTCAACTCCTTCCGAGTCCCTAGCAGATCTTCTCATGTTTGAGAAAACCTTGCCTTTAGGGGGTTTAGGTACATATACCTCATCAAAGTGAGGTATATCCGTCAATTCATTAGTAATAACTGCCTGAACAAACCTGGGATACATGAAGAAACTCTTCTTGTTGTCCAGGTTTAAGACAAGATCATTGAAGATCATCAGAGAAAAATTATATTTTCTAGCAGTAGATAAACAAACCAAAGCATAGGCAATAGGACTGCTAAATTGGCTCTAGCCAGTTGTTTTTTTAGAAATACAGTGCATCAGGGTATGAACAAAGAACCTCCATTGGGGTGAAAATTGAGCTTTGAAAAACTTGAAAATCCCCATTTGGCCTTCATACCCCATTCTTGAAAGAGTTGAGAATAGTTCCTCATTAGGAATAGAGGTTATACCTGCAGCATCGTCTAGACGTAGACAGATGCATATTGCCTCTTCAGTAACTGTGAGGGGTTTGTCACACACCCTTGTCTTTATCATTTGCACACCATTCACAGTAACAATGGTGGCATTAGCCCAGAATTGTCTCTGATGCTCTATGAAGATGGTAGGAGACACAGTGAGAGCATGAGCGATGTGGCTTGACCTCAGAAAATCAACTATCTGGTGAAAACCTTCGGCTTGTTTTGGCTTTTGGAGCATGGCTATTTCATTGTGCTCATCAACAAACACCATTGAAGCCATCTGTACGAGAGGATTCCTGACTATCGAGCACTGGATACTTGAGAGAAAAGAGTGAGAGAGACGATGAACAGTATGCAAAGAGTCGTTATGAACTTTTAGGCGGGCAAAGGGTATTTATAGTATTCGGGACATAAGCAGTATTAACCTAGAGCAGTATTAACTAACTAGCAGTATTAACTGAGAGCAGTATTAACTAACTAGCAGTATTAACTGAGAGCAGTATTAACTACTAGCCGTATTAACTGTGAGCAGTATTAACTACTAGCAGTATTAACTGTGAGCAGTATTAACTAACTAGCAGTATTAACTACTAGCAGTATCAACTGAGCACTGGCAGTACTAAAACTGTACTGGCAGTATTAACCATACTTACATTTTTAAGCTTGTGATGAACAGAGTCCTGCTATACATTTCCTGAGAAGAAGATTAGTAACACCAAACATAAACTATATACAGGTATTGAACAACTTTTTAAGTAGGAGCTTATTCAGAGTTGATCATTCCCACACTTGTTACCAAGAAAGTGAATCTACCCACATCAAAGGCTTTGGTGAATAGATCAACAAACTGGTTATCAGTATGAACTTTTACAACTTGAATAAGTTTCTTTTCATTGCAGTCTCTTATAAAGTGATACCTGATCTCAATGTGCTTTGTCTTTGAGTGCTTGATAGGATTATTAACAATGCTAATAGCACTGCTATTATCAATAAAGATTGGAGTATGTAGAAAGGTTACCCTATAGTCCAGCATTTGATTCTGAATCCATAAGACTTGAGAACAGCAACTTGCAGTTGCTATGTACTCTGCTTCTGTGGTAGATGTGGACACTGTGGTTTGTTTCTTGCACTGCCATGATACTAGTCTTGCACCCAAAAACTGACATCCTCCAGAAGTAGATTTTCTGTCCAAGTTTGCTCCACCTAGGTCACTATCTGAGTATGCAAGTAGGTCAAATGATGAGTCATAAGGATACCAAAGTCCCAATCTAGGTTGCCCTTTGAGATATATGAATATCCTCTTAACAGCTTGATAGTGTGATTGCTTTGG
Organism: Arctium minus; assembly: GCA_954870635.1. Classification (NCBI taxonomy): domain Eukaryota; kingdom Viridiplantae; phylum Streptophyta; class Magnoliopsida; order Asterales; family Asteraceae; genus Arctium; species Arctium minus. The sequence continues at coordinate 82,517,022 of OX941080.1, read as the reverse complement.
CCTAACTTGAAATCTTGCACACACACAGACTGGAAAAATTATATCTGGCCTAGAGGCTGTAAGATACATGAGAGAGCCAACCATGGATCTATAGTGATGAACATCCATATCCTCCCCCTCAAGATCTGCTGTTATTTGCTTGTGTGTCTCCATAGGTGTGCTGGTAGGCTTTGAGTCTGCGAAACCAAACTTGGTTAGAATGTCCTCCACATACTTGGACTGACAAATAAAAATACCATCGGACTTCTGTTGTACTTGGAGTCCAAGGAAGAAAGTAAGTTCCCCCATGGAACTCATTTTGAACCTTTGATGCATGAGATCCTCAAACTCCTTGCACATATTGTCTCTTGTGGATCCAAAGATGATATCATCTACATAGATTTGGACCAGCAAGATGTCTTTCTTCTTTCTCTTGATGAACAGAGTCTTATCAATGACTCCTCTTTCAAAGCCATTTTCCAAGAGATAGGATGACAGAGTGTCATACCAAGCTCTTGGTGCTTGATGTAGTCCATAAAGTGCTTTCTTCAGTTTGTATACCCTGTCTGGATAGCTTGGGTTTTCAAACCCTGGTGGTTGACAGACATATACTTCTTCTTCAATTGAGTCATACAGAAATGCACTTTTTACATCCATTTGGTAGACTTTGAACTTCATATAAGAAGCATAGGCCAGGAACAATCTCATTGCTTCTATCCTAGCCACTGGTGCAAAAACTTCTTCATAATCAATTCCTTCTTCTTGTGTATACCCTTGTGCCACCAACCTTGCTTTGTTCTTTATTACTATCCCTCTCTCATCTCTCTTTTTCCTGAAGACCCATTTTGTGCCTATTGCTCTTTGACCTTTAGGAAGGTCTACCAGATCCCAAACATCTTGCAGCTTGAATTGTAGCAGCTCTTCTTGCATTGCTTCTATCCAGCTGGAACCTTTCATAGCACCATAAGCCTTCTTAGGCTCAAGTTGGGATAGAAAGCAAGAAAGCATTGTATGTTGTTGGTCTTGCATGTCTTGTAGCCTGCTTTGATTTCTAGTCATCATAGGAGAAGATATATCTCCTATTACCAGCTGAGGAGGATGATTCTTATGTGTTCTGATGTGATGACTAGGTTCTTCATTGAGTCCCACCTCTAGATTGGAGTCATTCAACTCAACTGTGGTGATTTCAGCAGCTACTTCTGGTTCTTTATATTCTTGACTCTCCTCATCTCTTCTTTCTTCTTCACTCTGATTTGGTTCAGCAGATGTCTCCTTTCCACAGTATGCAACAAGATCCAATATAGGTATGGGAAAGATCACAAACTGAGGTATGTTGTCTTGAACTTGTGTTGTCCCTGATCCTCCACTTTCTGAACCTGCATAATCATTACTACTGAAACCAAAAGAGTTAGTTAGTGAATCAATGTCAAACAGCCACTGAGGACCAGACCCAATAGGATTTGGTGTGTTCTCATTGCATTTGACATTGTCACTTTCTTCAATTATTCTAGAAGAAGAATTAAAAACCCTGTAAGCCTTACTCTGAGATGAATACCCAACAAGAAAACCATCATCTGCTTTGCTATCAAACTTACCTAAGTAAGATTTGGTATTGAGAATTGTACAAGGACACCCAAAAGGTTTAAGGAAACCAATAAATGGTTTTCTATTGTTTAAAAGCTCATATGGGGTCTTGTTCTTTGGCTTGACCACTAGAACTCTGTTTTGGACATAACAGGCAGTATTAACTGCTTCAGCCCAGAAAGTAATTGGCAGTTTTGAATAAGCCAACAGAGATCTAGCAGCCTCTATTAGTGTCCTATTCCTTCTCTCAGCAACTCCATTCTGTTGTGGAGTCCTAGGAGCACTATATTGTCTCTCAATGCCTTTTTCTTCACAAAAGGTGTTTAGATCATGATTTTTAAATTCAGTTCCATTGTCTGATCTAATGACTTTTACTTTTTGATTTGTTTGGTTTTCAATTCTTAGGATAAAGGATTTGATCAGTCCACTTGTCTCATCCTTAGTCCTTAGAAAATATACCCAAGTGAATCTAGAGTAATCATCAACAATAGCCAAGCAGTATGATTTCTTGCCTATACTCATAACATTTGTAGGACCAAACAGATCCATATGTAATAGCTGGAGACAAGAAGAAATTGTATCAAATTCTTTGGACTTATGAGAAGTTTTGTGTTGTTTGCCTTTAAGACAAGCAACACAATGATCATCACATGAAAAGACTTTTGATGGTAAACCTCTTACAAGGTTGTTTTTAACAAGTTTGTTCATTGTCTTGAAGTTCATGTGACACATCCTTCTGTGCCAAATAGAGGATTCATCCACAGAAGCTTTTGAAACAAGACAGTTCAGGGATGAATCACTTGAAACATTGTCCATATCTAGACAATAAACATTGTCCTTTCTTGGAGTTCTAAGTAGTATCATGCTTTCATCAACTACCTTTAATCTTGGAGCAAGGATCATACATTCTGTATTGGTAAATAATATACTATGTTGTTTGTCACAGACATGTGATACACTTAACAGGTTGTACATTAACTGATCAACATAGTAGACATCCTCAAATGTCATCTTACCTTTTGTAACATTACCTTTCCCACTTATTTTTCTACCTGCAAGATTATCTCCAAATGCAACATGTCCTCCATTGATATGCTTGAAATCCTGAAGGCATGACATGTTGCCTGTCATGTGCCTAGAGCAACCACTATCAACATGCCATATGCTCTTCCCCTTGAGCTGTTGGTTGCCCTGCACATAAGATAAATCAGTTAGTATTGATTAGGAACCCAAGCCAAGGTGGTCTTGGGTACCCCTTTCTCATCAAAATATTTACATTCTTTCTTGACAAGATTTTTAAACTTTGACTCCTCATAGTTGGAGTACCTTGTCACAATAATGGGTTTGGATGCACATTTGCTAGAAGCAGTACTGGTTTTAGAAGTACTAACTGCATTAGCAGTACTAACCTTGTTAGAAGTAGTAACTGGATCAGCAGTAGTAACCTTTGAAGAAGTACTAACAGTGTTAGAAGCATTAATATTCTCAACAGTACTAACACTGGTAGTAGCAGTATTGCTACTGGCAGCACTATCCCTGTCAGTAGTACTATTTGATGTAGCAGTACTAACAGTTTTAGTGCTTCTAGGCACCCACATTTTAATACTTTCTTTTAAAATCTTTTTCTTCATTTGGTCTTTGGTTTCAACAGATTTCTTAGCCACATGTTTCTTTCCAGCCTTTCTATAAGCAACAGGTTTTTGCACAAATCTTTGAAAGTTCATCTGTTGGTTAATAGGTTTAAAGAAACAGTGCTTAGCCAAATGATTCAACTTACCACATATGTAAGAAGGTTTTGGTCTGATTATTTTACTCAGATCAACTCCTTGTTTTTGAGCCCATTGATTATTCCAGTTTCTTTGATTACCTCTTTTTGTACCAGAATTTAGGCTCTCAGATTTATTGCAAGCACACTTTTACAAGGGCCAGGATTCACAACAGTAGTCTGTTTGTAATGGACCTTGTTGGCCTTTCCTTTGGTCTTCTCTATCTCTTTAGACTTGACCCAGATCCTTCCACCTCCCTCATTGGTAACAATGTTGTTTTCTAAGGGTATCTCTTTACTCACATCATTGTTCCTTTTCTCACAGGCTTCTTTCTCAGTCATATCCTCAATAACCACCTCATTCAAAGGATCTATCTTAAAGGCTTTCTCAGACAAGTCCTTTTTCTCCTTGGTCTCTAACAAGTCTGATGTAGGAGGAATGTAGGTGTTGTTGTAAGGAGGGGGTGTGTTGTTGTATCCAATACCAGGCTTCATCTTATCATGAATTTGAGCCTTTAGAAGAGAATCCATTGCTTTTGAAGAATATGAAAACTTTTCTATATCAAGCTTAACTTTGGCTAGTTCTTCTTTCAACTTATCATTCTCTTCTTTGGACTTAGACAGTTTGGTCTCTAACTCATTCTTTTCCCACTCCCAGTAGTTTGTGTCATAAGAGTGTTGAAGTTCATTGGCTTGAAAGCCTTTGATTTGTTCTTCAAACCTCTCAACTATCAACACATAATCTCTTCTGTCATTTTCTAATCTTTTGAGGTCATCACACATGTTTTGGTTGTGATCCATGTACCTTTTGACAGTGTCTATGCAAGATTGAGTACAAAGATTAGAAATTACCTCAGAGGGGAGATCTGACACCTGTGCCATAAGAGCTTGATTCTGAATGGCTTCCTCAGCTTGGTCACTCCAGTCAAACCCCATTCCTTGTTGAGAAACAAGGGCTTGAGCAGAGTTCTTGTTTTGATTGTAGCCTCCATTCTGAGCTTGTTGGTTGTTGTTATTTTGCACACCACTTCTGCACTCTCTAGCAAAGTGTCCCTTCATGTGACACTTATAGCATTCTACCTTTGTCTTGTCAAAGCCAGCTCCATCTTCTCTTCTTTGAGAGAAGTTATTCCTCCCAGTTATTTTAATAAACTTCTTCACCCTCATAGATAACATGGCCATCTGCCATTTGATGTCCATCTCCTCCAGATCATCAGGGTGAAGTTGTTCTAGATCATCATTAATCAAGGAGTTGTTGTAGTGACTGGACAAAAAGGCTTCAAAGACAGTTTCAGTGCCTTTTTCTGAATTCACTCCACTGGCAGCACTAACTGCTTCAGGGTTGGCAGTAGTATCAGTAGATGCTGATTGAAGTGCAGCATTGTGAATATACCCAGTGGGCTTCTTCTTGGCTTCTACCTCAGATTCAAAGACTCTTAGATCATTATACAAATCATCTAGGTCCTTCTTTTCCAGATTGTCACTCTGTCTATATGAGACAGTGTACATAGTCCATTCATCCCCAAGAGATCTGAGGAACTTCCTGTTGATATCATCTTGCTCCATCTTCACTCCAACAGTAGCCAGTTCACCAATAAGCTTGTTGAACCTATCAAAAGTTTGAGTCATAGACTCATTCTTTGAAGAAGTGAAGTTCTCATACTGCTGCTTCAGAACATCCCTTTGATTTCTTTTGATGCTCTTAGTTCCAACAAATCTTTTCTCTAGAGCATTCCAGAGAATCTGAGCATCAGTGCAGTTGCAGAATTGATGCTGATATTCATTGGGAATGGCCAAGAGCAGAGTGCTCAAGGCCTTCATCTCTGTCTGTCTGATCTTCCTCTCACCATCTGTCTTTGGTGGAGGTTTTTTCCCATCTGGTCCAATCATTCCTGCTTCAGAAGGGACATTCTCAATGATGTCCCACATTGAGTAGTCAGTGAGAAGAATGTACTGCCTGATTCTGATCTTCCACATATCAAACTCACTGGGTTTGAGCATTGGGATCTTAGAGACAAGTGTACTGTTTGATTCTGCAAAGTTTTCCATGATGAATGAATGAATGTTTCTGAGAGGACAGGCTCTGATACCACTTGTCAGGATCGAATTCTCAACAAGAATTATGAATACTCAGAAACAATATCAAAGAAGTTGCGGAATAACACTTTGATATTCAATGAAACAGTAAACAAATAGTATGAATCAATAATCACAACTTGTAAACTTGTATTGAATGATTGAAATTACAGGATTACACACACAACCTCAATCTTGAAGAACAGACTCTTTCAAGACGAATTCTACTTCTCTAGAACTAGGAGCTATGCCTTGAGGTTGATTCTCTCTCTATCTCAAAAACACAGAATGAATAATTATTCTAAACTATTCTATCAATTCTATACATATACTGAATAAAAGATAATTACTAAACATAAAAAGATCTTCAGAATAATCTTCATAATTATCTTCAGCTTTCCATGTTTATCTTCACACGCGATCTCTTCAGCATTATCTTCACATTATCTCAGAAGCAGCATTAATCACTTTAATCACCTTAGAAGCATTAACTAAGTCTTGGCAGCATTAACTACTAAGCAGCACTAACCACTAGCAGTACTAACTAGCTAAGCAGTACTATCTTTGTTCAAGCAGCACTAACTTTGACTAGCAGTATTAATTCTACTAGAAGTAGTAATACTTAGAAGTATTATCTTTGAAGTCGTCTGGCAGTACTAATTCTAAACTAGCAGCATTAAAGACTTGATCACATTTTCAGTTCCCAACATCAAACTCGCACGATGTATGAACTCGCAGAACCCTGTTCCTGATGAAACTCGCACAATTAGACTAGCGCGTTTGTAGAACTCGCTAATCACTACGTGCGTGTTTTGGTACTTAGAAAATTTTCCCAACTTTCAAAACTCGCAGACTTCAACCAGCGAGTTTCTAGAACTCGCTAATAATGCCTTGCGCATTTTGGCCAAAAATGAAATTCTTCAGCTTGCGCGTTCTATCGAAGAACTTGCGCGTTTCACAGATCTAGCGCGTTCTTCAGATTTCCTTGCGTGTTCTTCAGAAAGTTGACCAAAACTTCACTTTTTCATCGAATTTCGACTCAAAACTTCTTCAATTGCTTCAAAACTTTGCAGAAATCCTCGAATTTAACACAAGAACAGATTACAATGCAAGAATTTTAATAACAAACACAAAATTATACACTTTGACTCGATTTACAGTGCATATTAACTCGTGAACTCAAAAACACACAAAATCATCAAATTAATGATCAATTACAGTGCAATTGCCAAAATAAACGATACAGACTCGATCAATTATACTAAACTAACAATCCTGATCGAATTCAGCTCGAATTACACCCTAAAATTCAAAAATTGAATCGAACTCGATGAACAGTAACAATGAACAGTGTCGACGAATTTCTTGATCTGATTTCATGAATTGGATCTGCTCTGATACCAATTGTTATTCTCTGTTTCTAGATTCTAATCACAAACAAACAATCAAAACAAACAAGATTGAATTACTACCTGTTTGATTCAAATTCAAATTTAACGATTACAATCTTTCTCTCTCTAGAACTCTCTCTCTCTCTCTATAATTCTCTCTCAATCGTATATTCTCTATTAGTTCTCCTACTTTTACAAAAACAGAAATACAAGGTATTTATACATACAACTAATACAAGGAAAGCAAATACAAATACAATACTTTGACTTTTTATTACAAAAGACTTTGACTTTGATGAGAGTTGACTTTCTCAGCTTTGACTTCTTAAACTTTGACCTTCAGTCTTCTTGATCTTGTATCCAACAGATTTATGCTCTAACAGAGAGAGAGTCGAGAACGAAGGGTAGAGATACTTACCTCGTTTTCCAGCGGTTTGACCTCCAGTGAACGCTGGCCCACTTTGGCGAAGGAGCCATCAGCAGTAGTGGGGTAAGTGTTGGCGTAGAGGAACTTTAGATATGCACAGATAAACCGTACATATGGGATCTTGGGATCCCTCTCCGTCTTCTCTATCTTTGACCTTAGGTCGTCAAAGATAGCGGTGGCAAAGTCGAAATTTTTGCCAGCGATGACCAAGTAGGCCATCTGGAGTTGTACCTTACTGGCCTGATCAAGAGAACCACTTTTCCCACTCATGCATTGAATGACGTGAGAAAAGATGAAGTTCAGCTGAGATGGCATGTTCGCCTTTTTGATGAGTGTCAGCTTCTTGTTGGGAATTGTGGAGCGGGGCTTGTTGTCCCAGCAGTACTCCATATCATCCAAAAATTGGATGAGTTCAGCATCAGTAGGTAGAGCTTCAAAGCCACTCTTAGGTTTGTCAGGAAACCTGAGAGCCTTCCATAGGCTGAAAGCGGTCATCATTCCTTTGCCGAGGTCAGTGCAGAAGGAAATTGCAGGGACCTGATCACCTTTCTTGTTGGTGATGGTCGATTCTTCAGCTGTGAACCAAAACTGTTGAAGGAGAGTTTTGGAGGGTTTTGGATCAACAGTGAGAGCATAAGCAATGCAGGATTGCTTCAGGAATTTGGCAGCATCCACCAGGTGTGGGTATTTGATTCCATCGAAGTCGAGGCGTCCAAGATGGTTGTTCTTGGGGACTTCAGATTCAGTGATGGCGAACTTGACGTTCTTGGAGGGAACAAGTGCTGACTGTGCCATTGCTGAATAAGGAAAGAAAAATAGAGAATAGAAGGGAAGGATTAGAGGCTAAAAATAAAGAAGTTTTTACCAGTTTCTATTTGAGGAAAGAAACGTATAAAAACAAAAATATTTGAAGATTCATACATTGTTCTTAATGAAAAGATGAAGAACAGTAAGAAAACCAAAGGTTTTTAGAAGAATAAAATAAAAAAAATGATTTTATAGGATAAAAATCTTATAGAAAACCCATAATGAAGAGAAATGGTGTTTTGTTAACAAGATTTAAATAGAAAGAAGATCAAAGTAACCTGGTAATCTTGAATGAGGAAGATGCTTGAAATTTCTTGAGAGAGTTTCTTGCTCAGAAAGGATTTTTAGAAAGCGTAAAAGATAAGAATGAAAAGAAACATTCCTTTTATACGTAGAGAGTAGGAGAGAGAAATAGGCGGGAATACAAATGTTCATCATGACATGGACACGTCCCACGAATTTGATTGGATAGAAAGGCAACGGAAGAACGTGTCAGAAAAAGGCATGTCGTGGATTGTCGGTTCAAATGACGTCATAGGAGAGAGAAAAACGTTTCATTTCCCCTTTTTGAAATTATCTCTGAAGAAGAGTCAGAGATAGGTTTTCCTTTGAAAGAATCCCTGATGAAAATTCAGAGACTGATTTTTGTATATTAGAAGGATCACTGAAGAGAAAACTCAGTGATAGATTTTGTTTTTCAAAAATCTTTTAATCATTTGAAGAAAACTTAGGTGATCAAAGTTTTATTTAAAACGTCTTACTGAATGAAGATTCAGTGATTTGGAGTAAGAGAACATACCTGAGAGTCAGAGTTTTAATCAGAGATTGAGTGATAAAGGGGAACTTATAATCACTGATATAATGCAAGAACTCTGAAGATTTTACTCTTCGAAATTCAGCATTCCAAGCTCACTGATGAGAAAGTTGAATCTTGTCTCATCAAGAGGTTTGGTGAATAAATCAGCAAGCTGATAGTCAGTAGGGATGAAATGAAGTTCAATATCACCATTCATCACATGATCTCTGATAAAATGATATCTGATCTCTATGTGTTTTGTCTTTGAATGTAGCACTAGATTATTTGCTATAGCAATAGCACTAGTGCTGTCGCAATAGATGGGAATCTTTGATAGTTGAAGGTCATAGTCCAATAGTTGATTTCTCATCCATAAGACCCGAGCCCAACAACTTCCAGTGGCTACGTATTCAGCTTCAGCTGTGGAAGTGGACACTGAATTTTGCTTTTTGCTTGTCCAGCTTACCAGATTTCCTCCTAGGAGTTGACATCCACCAGTGGTACTCTTTCTATCAAGTTTACAATCTGCAAAATCACTATCAGAATATCCTTTAAGATCGAACCCTGAGTCTTTGGGATACCAAAGACCGAGGTTAGGAGTTCCTTTTAGATATCTAAAAATTCACTTGACAGCGATCATATGGGATTCCTTGGGTTCAGATTGATAGCGTGCACATAAACAAGTAGAGCACATAATGTTAGGTCGGCTCGCTGTAAGATACAGCAGGGAGCCTATCATTCTTCTATAGGCAGTGACATTAACAGGTTTTCCAGATGGATCTTTGTTAAGTGTCAGGTGAGGTGCCATAGGAGTTTTCATCGCTGAAGTTTGTGTAAGATCAAACTTCTTCAGCATATCTTTAACATACTTACCTTGGCTGATAAAAGTACTTTGTCAGATTGTTTAATCTGAAGACCAAGAAAATATGTCAGCTCACCCATCATACTCATTTTTTATTCTTTCTTCATTCTTTCAGCGAATCGAGCACACACAGATGGGTTAGTAGAACCAAATATCATGTCATCAACATATATTTGTACAAGAATAATATGACCTTTTATCTTTCTGAAAAACAATGTATTATCAATTTTGCCACGTTCAAATTTTTCAGAGATAAGAAAAGATGAGAGAGTGTCATACCAAGCATGAGGGGCTTGTTTGAGACCATAGAGAGCCTTATCCAATTTATAAACATAATTTGGATACTTAGGGTCATAGAACCCTGGAAATTGTTCTACATAGACTTCTTCATTCAGCTTTCCATTTAGGAATGCTGATTTTACATCCATTTGATAAACAATGAAGTCTTTATAGACTGCATAGGCTAAGAATAGTCGAATTGCTTCGAGTCTAGCCACAGGGGCAAAGGTTTCATCATAGTTTATACCTTCCTATTGTCTGTATCCCTGAGCTACAAGTCGAGCCTTGTTGCGGGTTACAGATTCATGTTCATCTAACTTGTTTCTAAACACCCATTTGGTGCCTATAACAGTTTTTTCAGATGGTCTAGGAAGGAGATTCCAAACTTTGTTACGAGTAAACTTAGTCAGCTCTTCTTGCATAGCGCTGACCCAGTATTGATCTCTGAGGGCATCATCAGCCTTCTTTGGCTCTATTAAAGAAATATAGTTAACAAAGAGACAGATATTACCTGAACTTCGTCGTGTCTGAATACCAGCATCGGGATCACCAAGAATTTGATCTATGGGGTGATCTCTGGTCCATCGCTGAGCGTGAGCATGATCGCTTACTTCAGAGATTGAATCAACAATTGGAATGTTCACTGATGATGATGCTTGAGGCTCATCAGCTATCAAGTGTTGAGTGTCAGATATAATATTGTTTTCTGAGAGGTGTTCAGATGAAGATGGTTCCGAGGGAAGAAGTGTGTTTAGAGGCTCTGTTGAGATCCATGAGTTGGATTCAATGTTAGGAGGTATGATGTTTGGATCATCATTAGCAACTGGAGGATCTGAATGCTGATGGTTTGAGAAGAAAGGTCTTGTTTCTCTGTAGTGAGAGAACATCCAAGCATTTAACTCTTCATTGTCAGCGATTGGTTTAGAGTTCACTGAGCGAGTTTCATCAAAGGTGACATGAATTGTTTCTTCCACAGATTGTCTTCTCTTGTTGAACACTCTGTAGGCTTTGGAGATGGAGGAATATCCAAGAAATATTCCATCATCTGCTTTTGGGTCGAACTTTCCAAGCTGATCTTTGTTGTTTATGATAAAGCACTGACAACCAAAGATATGAAGAAAACTGATAGATGGTTTTCTTCCATGAAAAAGTTCATAAGCTGTCTTTCCAAATCGTTTTACGATCAGCGATCTATTTTGAGTAAAACAAGCAGTGTTAACAGCTTCAGCCCAAAATTGAGTAGGGAGGTGAGAATCGCTGAGCATTGATCTAGCAGCTTCAATGATCGTTCGGTTTCTTCTTTCAGCGACTCCGTTTTGCTGAGGTGTTCTTACTGAGGAGAAATTATGAGAAATTCCCTTGTTCTCCAAGAAATTGTTTAGAGAACTGTTTTTAAATTCAGCTCCATGATCACTTCTTATAAAGCGAACAGTAAGATTATTCAGCACTTCCATCTTTTTAACAAAAGATATTAGTTCTTCTGGAGTATCACTCTTGCAGCGAAGAAAGATAACCAAGGTGTAGCGAGAGTATTCATCTACAATGATTGGATGTTGACAGGACCAAACAGATTCATATGTAAGAGCTGAAGAGGACTTGTCACTGAGGAAACTTGTTTAGACTTGAAACTAGCTTTTGTCTATTTTCCTTTTTCACATGCCGAACAGAGAGATTCCTTAGCATATGAGTGCTGGGGAAGACCAGAAACCAGTTCCTTAGAAGACAGAGAATTCAGGATTTTGAAATTTAGATGAGAAAGCCTTTTGTGCCATAGCCAGTTGACATCAGAAGAGGCTTTAGAAAGAAAACATAAGTTTTCAGTGGTAGTAGAGTCCATATCTATTACATAGACATTTTCTCTGCGATAACCACTAAGACCAAGTCTTCCTTTCTCATTCACCACTGAACATGCTTTCTTAGAAAAGCGAACTTCGTAGTCTTTGTCACATAGCTGACTGATGCTTAGAAGATTATGCTTCAGTCCATCTACATTAGCGACTCTTCTGAAGGTAGTTGTCCCATTGTTGAGGACACCAAACCCTCTGGTATAGCCTTTTCCATTTCTACCAAAGGTCACAGAGGGACCTTTCTCTTCCTTGTATTCAGTGAGCATGTATTTTTGTCCAATCATATGACGAGAACACCCACTATCGAGATACCAGATGCCCTTTGATCCCTGCACACATAAGGAAGATTAAGCGTTGTTTGGTACCCACTTTTCAATGGGTCCTTTTGGGTTAGTGGAGATGGAAGGTTCAACAATCTTCACAGCAGATGAAGATTCAGCTTCAGTGGTAATCTTCACTTTGGTTAATTTCTTAACCTTAGTGGTATTCTTCACCTTGGTTGATTTCTTATCTTTGGTGACCTTCTCAGCCTTAGAGGCATTTATCTTCACTTTAGTTGTTTTATCAACTTTGGTGGCAGTTGGACATTTGCTTGCAATATGGTCAGTAAAACCACAGTGATAGCATTTTCTATATTTGAAAATGGTTTTAGGACCAGAAGTAGAAGGTTTTGAGAATTTAAGATGAGAGGGGCCAGGTCCAAGAATGGTTTTCTCATGAGATCTGGGAGGAATTTTTATTTCTTCAGATCTCTTAGGCTTAAGGTCAATCTTTAGCTTTGGAGGACAAAGATCAAAGATTTCTATCACATAGCTAGAAGATTGATTTGCTGAAGGTTTAGAAGGAACCTTCGACTTTGCTTTCCTGGTAGCCTTTTGAGGATGAAGAATGGATTTTCTTTTATTCGCAGACTTAGAGCCTTTGGATATTTCTTCAGGGATGGTTTTAGAAGAAGACTGATAAAATTGATTATAAGAAGTGTTAGAGATAGAAGTGACAAACGTTCCAAACTTAAGCATGGAACTTGCTTCTTTAGGCTCATCCTGTGGTGTCCAAAAACCAAGACCAGTTCTATCACTTTCAGGAGTTTGAGCATTTATTATCTTAAAGATCTTTGTTGATGATTTGCACCATTTTTCAACATGAGCATTTTCTGCTTTTAGAGCAGCGATGGCTTTTTCGTGTTCAATGCTGATGATTTCATTTATAATGACTTGATCTTTCAACTTTTCTTCTAAAAGATTCAGTTCTTTGATCTTTTCATGACATTTCTCTAACTGTTCAGCTATGTCAACATTTTTGTTCTCAGCTAGAGTTTTTCCGTTTAGAGCATTATAAAGATCAATAGTCAGCACATCAACAGCGCGACTTCTCTCAGCTTCAGGTAGAGAGGGATTAGTAGAGATAGATACCTAAGATGATATATAGCTCATAGAAGTTTCAGCTGGTTCTTCCACTTCTTCTTTAATCTCAGCCATAAGGTAGAGATTAGCGACTTCTTCTTCATCAGAACTTGATTCTTCTGATTCAGCCCAGTCATGTTCTTCAGCAATGAGACCTTTACCTTTTCGCTTGTAGCTTTTCAGCTTCTGATATTTCTCTTTCAGCTTTAGGTACTTGTCATCGCTGGATCTTCTTGAGGTAGAAGATTTGAAGACTTTCTTTGACCTGCACTCACTTGCAAAGTGTCCAATCTTTTCACAGTTATAGCAAGTAGCAGAAGCCTTATCAACAGGGGCTGATTTTGGCTTGTCAGTAAGAGAGAGAGGCTTATTTCTTTTGAAATTGCTCTTTCTTGCAAATCTCTTAAAAGAGTTTTTCAAGAGTTCTAAGGAGTCATCAAACCCTGAAAGATCAGGGTCTGATAGATCCTCAGATTCAGAATCTAACTCAGTGATAGTGAGAGTAGATCGCTGAGATGGAATTATTTCTGAAGAGACTAAAGCAACAGGAGTGCTTTTGGAGTCTTTAGAATCTTTTATAATATTTTTCTTTAGAAGGTTTGATTGCTCATAGTTAAGCAATACTCCATATAAGGTGCCGAGTGAAAGAGAATTTAAGTCTTTTGTCAGCTTAAGAAATATTGAATAACTGTCCCAGCTTTTAGGAAGACATTCTAGGAATTTGGTCAAGACCTCAGAATTAGAATAGGTCCTACCAACAGTTCTTAGATCTATGATTAAGCAGTTAAATCGCTGATGAACATCAGAGAGAGATTCATTCTTACCAGCGATGAAACTTTCATACTATCTTACCAAGTTAATCTTTCGAGTCTCTTGGATTTCAGTGGTGCCTTCGTATTGAACACAAATGGTTTCCCACATTTCTTTAGAAGTTTTAAGATGCATGATGGAATGGAAAACTTCATCAGGCAGAGCCATTGAGATAATGGTTTTTGCCCTTGCATCTATACCAACCTTTTTTTTGTCTTCATCACTCCACTGTCTTATCTCCTTAACTACATAGCGTTCAGGGACAGCAGGAGTGGTGGCAGTAGCTGGAACTGCAACTATAATTCTGACAGGTTCATAGGGTCCATTTTCTATATACTCAGGTATAGTAGGATCTGCACCTTCAAGAAATAGCATCATTCGATTTTTCCATAGAGAAAAGTTAGCTCTGCTAAATCGAGGAGGTTTAGAAAGTGAACCATTATCATAGTAGTTAGTGTTTGTGTTAAGTGCCATTTGAGAATAGCAAAGAAGAGAATAAAGCAAGATCTTGTTTATCAAATTAAACAATCTGCTCTGATACCACTTGTTGGTCCCGGAGGTGCTTAACAAGTTTGTAGATGGGGTGGGGTTGAATACAAACACATAAATTAAAGTTTAATAAATTGTTTATTGATAAATCAAACACAATTTACATGTTTGTTGCAGAATAAGATTAAGACAGACTCAATCTAAACAAACTTAAGAAACACAAAGATGGTTGCACAAGAATATAGAGAAAGGGGGGTTTTAGAAGTATAGAAAACAAAGGTTTCTATCTTGGTTCAAGAATAGAGCACACTCTCAGATGGAGAGGTGATCTTTCTATTTACACCCTATGCATTAAATGCATGGCAGGGTACTTTACACGTGTCATTCAGTGATTGGCTTTAGTAGTCTGACTTTTGGGAGACATGTTTTCGGCCGTATCATGAACAGTGTAGTTGACAGAGTTGTTGTACGATTTGTGGCAGAGATATGTCCGTTCTGAAAAATCGTACTGGTTGTGCAAGGTAAGACAAAAGGAAACTTGAGGCATAAGCTTTGAGATCGATTGATCGCTGAATATCTCTTTCTTCAGAGATATAAAGAGGTCCAGCTATCGCTGAAGCTTTTCCTCATGTTCCTTCGCGTATAAGTAGAGTTGTTTTTGCTTCACTGATATCTGCATCAGGTCACTAGTAGACTTCTCTTTGTTCAGTGGCTTCGTCTTCGATTCAACTATGAACATATGTTGACGCGAGACTTGTCTTCAGGGATTACGTTACTCTTTACATCAGAACTATCAGCAATAACTAAACAGACTCAGTTTGATCACTGATTGTGAAAAACTAATACATAGAAATGTTTATAAGAGATACTATCAGCGATAACTGAACAGACTCAGTCTGATTGCTGATGGTGAAACACTAATACATATTAAAATATAATTTTCACTAAGTATAGAAGAGGGTCATTATCAAATCACTGAGAGAGCTTGGATCAACAATTAAGTATTGAGTATGTTCAGTATCGCTGATGATCTCTCTTGTAACAGTTAGCCGCAATACCTGAACACAAGTTTCGCGACAAAGATGTTCATCACTGAGTCGAAAACAAAGTTGCTGAACAACGGACAAGTCTACTTATGATCTGATGCGGATATCAGTGAAACCAAGACAAGTCTACCTACATGCGAAGAAACCTGAAGAAAAGCTTCAGCGATCACTGAACCTCCTTCTATCTCTGAGAAGGAAGAGATATTTAGCGATTGAAGATAACATGGCTTATGATCCAAGTTTTTTTTGTCTTACCTTTGCACACATAGTACAAATGTCAGATGAGACATACCTCTGCAACAGATCGTACAACAACTCTGAATTCTACACTGTTCACCATACGGCCAAAAGCATGTACCCAAAAGTCAGATGCATGCAACCAACCATTGAAGAACACGTGTAAAGTACCCTGCCATGCATTTAATGCATTGGGTATAAATAGAAAGATCAAGACTCTATCTGAGAGAGGCCATATATCATTCTTATCATATAGAAACCCTTGCTTTCTATATTCTTTTAATCTATATTCTCTAATTCTTGTGCAACAATCTGTGTAATTCTTAAGTTTGCTTATATTAGGTGTTACTTAATCTTATTCCGCAACAAATTGTAAATTATGATTTGATTTATCAATAAACAATTTATTAAACCTTTAAATTTTGTGTTTGTATTCAACCCCCCCCCCCTTTACAAACTTGTTAAGCACTTTCGGGACTAACAACCCGTCAGATGAAACAACTAAAAGATCTCAATGAGATTCCATTGAATGAAGTCAAGGAGACTCTTCGACAGAACGAGGATGAACTTGATGAGATAAGAGCGGAGAAAAAGAAAGTTGAAAAACCAGTTGTTGATCCTGTTGCCTTGGTTGTCAAGAGGAAAGAGAAGAAGTCTGTTAGTCTGAAAAAGAAGAAAGTGATTGTGTCAGAATCTGAGAAAGAAGAGAGTGTTGAGTCTGATTCTGACGATGGAGAGAATTTGAAGCAAGCAATGCTTTTGTTGATCAGGGCCATACAGAAAAAGTTCTACAAGAAGCCCGAATCAAACAGTCAAAGGTATTCTTCAGGATCAAAGAATCACGAGCATAAGAAACGGGTGGAAGGAAGAAGATTTGAGGACAAGAGATCTGAAGGTAAGAGGTTTGAAGAGAGGAAACCGGAAGAAAGAAAGTATGTGAATAAATATGAGGAGAAGAAGTCGGAAGAATAAGTCAAGTGTTATAATTGTGGAAAACTCGGTCATTTTGCTAAAGATTGTCGGAAGCCTAAAGTTCGAAATTCAGACTACTACAAGAACAAAATGCTCTTAGCAAAGCAGAAGGAGGCGGACAAAGCTTTGATGGCCGAAGATGACCATTGGTTGGATGTCACTGACTCTGAAAGTGAAAGGGATAAGATTTCCCATGTGTGTTTGATGGGGAAGAAGGTAGCTGTGGTGGAATTGGATGATGAAGAGGCTTCTGATGAGGTAAATGATATGACTGAATCAGATTTTCTTAACCAAATGCAATCCATGATGGTTGAACTTCAGGATTTGCAGTCTAAACTTAAACGTAAAAAAGGTGTCATTGACAAGAATAATCAAACAATATTCAAGAATTTCTGAGATACACTGGGGTCAAGTTTCTCAAGACTGTCCAAGTGAACATGCAGAAGACAATAAAGTTGATCAGAACAGATAATGGCACATAATTCAAGAATAAAACTGTTGAAGATTATCTCGAATCAGTTGGCATAACACATCAATTTTCTGCTGCCAGAACGCCAAAACAGAATGGGGTAGTTGAAAGAAGGAACATAACGCTAGTTGAGGTTGCACGTACGATGCTCAGCCAGTCAGACTTACCTCTATTCTTATGGGCAGAAGCTATGTCTACTACGTGTTATACACAAAACAAATCTATCATCCATCGTCGCTTCGGTAAAACGCCTTATGATGTGATAAACAACAGAACACCAAGCATTAAACACTTTCACATTATGGATGCAGGTGTTACGTGTTGAAAGATAAGGAGAGCTTGAAGAAGTTCAGTCCTAAAGCTGATGAGAGACTTGGATTTCTTCAAACCTGTTGTAACTCTAGAGCTCGGAGTTATATATGTTAATACTGAAACTCACAAGAAGCAGTTCATGCGAGCTAGTGAAGTTGCCAAGTTCTCTGATGGAACCTTGAAGATGGTACTGAGAGAGCTTGAAGAGAAGCACAGACATTCTGAGATGAAAAGACTTGAAATGGGTGATCACATGCCTAAATCTGATAGAATTGCAATGGAGAAAATGATTCAAGCAATCAAAGAAAGGATTAAATTTAGAGAAGGGATCAGAAGGTTTGAAAGCTTCTTAGCGATGAGGAAAACCAGTTTTAGTAGTGGAACCATTGATGATTACAACGTTGATTAAAAGGGGGAGATTGTTAGATCAAGTTTAATCAAGTTGTAATAGTTAGTCCCTTGTTATCTTTTGTTAGGTATTTTGTTATCTTTGACTTGTGTAGGTGTCAAGTTAATTGACCCTATATATAGTCCCTTGTCTTTTCCCTTTTAGGGTAAGAATCTTTTAGGCTAAGTTTTCCTTCTCATCTCATTCAATCATTGTAGCCGTCACTCTCTTGTGAGATATATGACATAGTATTTTCCCAATCAATATCTTCTTTCCTTGTCATCTCATTCAATCATTGTAGCCGTCACTCAGATTTAATAAATTTATGCATAAATCAGTTCCAGTTCTTCATTTTCGAAAACTTCAATGTTCCATTAGTGATTTTGTGATTTAGTGGCTATTTTGATGTGTTTTTAGGCTCATTAGATGCGTATGATGAAGATGAACATGTTTCATATTTGTTAGAAATAGTTTTGATCAAGTTTGATTACTCTATTTAATCAATCTTTATGTTTTTGGAAATATTCATCTGCAGACTGTCATGAATCACAGAGTCATATCTGTTGATGTTTTTGGAAATTAAGTGACTAGGGTTTGCTCACGATCAATCATTGAGCATATTGTCAAGTTTTGGTGTTGAATGAACAAGTTTTGCTATGAATCTGGTGATAAACTAAAGAAAAGGCTCGAAGTATATAAGTTTTCACAGATATAGTGAAGAACTCGCAAGACTCTTAGAACTCGCAGGATCAAGGATTCTCAAGATTAAAGTTGAAAAATATTCCAAGTACAAGATTCGCAGAAGTGTTCCCTGCGAAAGTTAAAGGACTCGCAGATTGCTTGCTTACGAATTCTCAACAATTCACAGAGTATAGCCTACGAAAGTTTCAGGATTCGCAGACTTCTATCTTGCGAATTTCACAACTTTCTCAACCTTCTTGCTTGCGAATCTTGGTTCAAATCATCTGATTTGCGAAAGTTTATATCCTTTGAGTATCCTTTGCTTGTAGTTTGTGAATTCTTGCCTTATTATTCATTTTTTCATACTTGTTGATCTTCTATATATGATTTTCTGATCAAAGATCACTTCAAGCACATATTTCAGACACACAAGAAAGATGCCATACACAGATGATAAGGGAATTACTGTACTCACTCCAAGAGACTGTGCATTATCCTACATGCCAGAGATACCTAAAATGAAAGTTGAAATTGAAACTCTCAGATGTCAAAACAAAAAATTGAAAGATGATATGGATGCTTTAAATATCAATTTGAGAAAGGCTGAAGTTCAAGTGAAGTTGTATCAAGACAAAGGTCATGACTGGCTTAAGAGAGTGGATGAAAGAAAGAACAAGGAAATAGCTGAACTAGAAAAGACTTTTAACCAAAGACTGTCTGATATTTCCAAGAAGTCTGAGTCTGAGAAGAAACAATTAGAAATTAAAATCCCAAATCTTTTAAAACAAGTTTCTGACTTTGAACAGCTCATCATATCTGAAAGGAAATCATTTGATGATGAGAGAAAAGATTTTAAAAGCAAAAATGTAAATCTGTTCAAAGAAATTTCAGACAAAAATTAGATTTTAGAAAAAGATTTTGAGGAAGTGAGAGAGATTTTTGAAAAAGAAATCTCAAAGCTAAACAGTAAATTGACAAACTTATCTACTGAGATCATAAAGGAGAAGAGGAGTAAATCTGGAATTCAAAGCAAATTTGATAAACTTTGCAATGAGAAATCCAAGTTGTGTGATAAAATTCAACAACTTGAGATTGATAAAAATGAATTGTCTAACAAGTTAACCACTGATGCATCTATTTCATCTTCCTATGATGATGATTCTGCTGAATCAGTGTGTTCTTTTCAGTCAGTATCAAGCATATTTCAGAAAATGGTTTTCAGAAAACAAACTGTGAAATCTAAAGTTTATGAACCAGAGAAGATTAAAACTCCAAAGTCCTTTTATGTGAAATCAGTTGATAAGAGTCCTAATTATTTTCAAAAATCTCCAACTCAGTCTCCAAGGAAAGATCAAATGGTCTGGGTTGTAAAGGGTTCTCCAGAAGCAACAAAGCTTCACAGAGCTAACAAGAAAAAGAACAGAGCTTCTAGAGGTAAGTCTTTTGCACCTGACTTTGTCAAATCAGCAAATCATCTGATCAGGATGGCAAAAAGAAAATTATGTTGCTCTTATTGTTACTCTGATAAGTTCACTCACAAAGCACAATCATATAACAGATCTTATCATCAAAGTGCTTATCACAGGTATGAGAATCACTCAATGAAATTCTCAAAAACTGACCAAACTGGACACAAGTTTATCTGGTTACCAAAACCTAAACCTGTGTTGCAGGCAGAAGATAAAGGAAAAGAGAAGATAGATGATGTCCCAATCAAGAATGACTGAAGGGACAATGACTTCTGATTACTACAAATCAGGACTCTTGCCTCAATGTCAAAACAATGACTTCTAAGTACTACAGCTTAGAACTCATACTCAACTGTCAAAAGATGCTTAACAAAGATCCATAATATGTCAAGGGGGAGCTGCAAGAAGCAATCACAAACAACTATGAATATAAGCAAGATAAACAAGATATCAGATCAAGTGGGAGTATCTGATGAACTCAAAGGAGTACTACACTGATACATCAAGGGGGAGCAAAGATGTGTTGTAAGTGGTGTGTTAGATCTCATATTTATTGGATGATCTTGAATCAAATAAATCTGAGATCTAACAATCTCCCCCTTTGGATCAAGATCATTACTAAAAGGATTTAGCAATTCAGTCTTCTCTTTCAACTCAGAAGATGCAATCTCCTTCTTGTCTTCAATATATAACAATCTCCAGTTTTAGTTCAGAATGCTTTAGCAAAGTATCTTCCAAGAAAATTTCTCTAAAATCAGCATGTCTTCAGAATACTTTGTCTTTGAAGAATTCTATCTTGGACATTTCTCTAAACTTTTGATCTCTCCCATTTCTTCTCCTATTTCTTGATTAAAACTCTTCTCCCCCTTTTAAATGAAAAGAGCAACGATTTCATCATAACTTTTAGCAAGAAATGTCTTCCTTAAGGAGTTTCTGATCAGTCAATTCAAAAGATATTCATCCAGATCTTTGCAAATCCAGACAAAATAGTCGTGTAACACCTGAATCAACAAAATGAATCAGTTAAAATTCCTGTCAGTAACACTAAGTCACTGTGTAACGAGTACACATTGGGAAGGAGCTTTTTGATGTTCAAACCCCAGGGCTTCCATTCAATCATCGAAACACCACAAAGGTAATTTCTATGAACGTTATGACAAAGAAACAAATTCCTTCTGTGTTCGTACATGTGATAGAAAGAATTAAGCACGGATTATTTCTTATAGGCTCAAAATTGTGTAAACCACTGACACAACAGTAAGTTAAATACAGACTCAATGTGCATGATAGAATTACGAAGGTGGGGCAGACTTCCTTCTTTTCAATATCCAGATTTTCCAAATGAAAATCAGATAGCAAATGTGCTACTTCCCCTTTGAAAATGTGAAACACTTTCTATTTGAGTAGAAAATGAGTGGCTCGTGAGGTTTGATCATGAGTTAGCATGGGCTAGTTGCCTGTTTCAATAATGTTCACCAAAGAGTTGTGAAACATTAGAATTGTGGCTGCCCGGCTCAGAAAAAGTTGGTGCAGAGTTCTGATATTCTTTGAACTCTGTTTTCAAACCCTCTTTCTTTTAAACATTCAGCTTACTCTAACCAAACTCTCTTTTTCTGTATACCTCATCACACAATCCACACTGATTTCTTTTCGACTTCTTATACTCAATCACTATGGATTAACCTCTTGGGTAGGAAACACTAGTTAACGTGTATCCGTAGAAGTTGTGTTAAGTCCTAGCACAAAGAAATCATGTTTTCCTAGAAAGCATGTGATGCTCAAAATGGTTTAACTTTATCAGTTAAAGCTCAAATTAGATCTAGAAAACATTTAAAAATTACACTTCCAAATTATAAAACCTGATGAAGAATCGGAAGTGGTTTGAACATTTAAGAACAATGTTTTCAATGATTGAAAGTTGTCCTTCTTTCAACCATATATGAGATTAAGATAAAGAATTATACCTTGACATGCAATCTTACATCTCATGAAGTTAAGCTTAATGTCATAAAGATATGATCTTGTAAGCATCTCTCAAACTGCAAAAGTCTTATGTCATAGTCAAAGCCAATTTTTTCACTGAAATTAAAAAGACAAAAAGCAGTAAAACAATGAAAGTACGAGTTCTGATCAGAAATAATCAGAAGTCATTTCCATACTCCTTTGACTTTTAGAGCTTCCCCTATAATCATGCATTACAAAAATTTGATATAAAAGGTAAATGTAGAAATTATATAAGCTCCCCCTCAAAATAACAATGATCATCAATGGAGTTTCTTCTCACACTCCCCCTTAGATCATGAACAGATTAAAGAATAGATATCTTGCGAAATTAAAGAAATGATGAAAAATTTACAATAAGAAACTTTAATAGGTAACCACCGATTAGGTCTTATGATTTATCATACCAAGCCTAGAGACAAGAAAATTGAATCTCTTTTCGTTTAAGGGTTTGGTAAACAAATCTGCAAGCTGATAATCAGTTTTTACAAAGTAAAGTTCAATTGTTCCTTTTTTGACATTATCTTTTATAAAATGATACCTGACATCGATGTGTTTGGTCTTTGTATGCTGAACAGGATTAGCTGTTATCGCTATAGCGCTCTTTGAGTCACAGTAGATCGGGATTTTGTTGAAGTGAAAACCGTAGTCACGCAGTTGCGTTCTCATCGACAAGACCTGAGAACAGCAGCTAGTAGCAGCCACATATTCTGCTTCGTCCGTTGAAGTTGAGACACACAATTGCTTCTTCGATGCCCAACTGATGAGTTTATCACCGAGGAACTATATATGACCTGACGTGCTCTTCCTGTCTAGCATGCAACCAGCATGATCTGCGTCTGTATATATGTTGCTAGTTCAAAACTAGTATCTTTAGGATACCACAGACCAAGATCTGTAGTCCCCTTCAGATACCTAAAAATGCGCTTAACTGCAGACACATGGGATTCTTTAGGATTAGCCTGATATCTTGCACATAAACATGTAGAAAACATTATATCCGGCCTACTTGAAGTAAGATACATCAAAGAACCTATCATCCCTCTATAAGTCGTAACATCAACAGCCTTTCCCGAAGGATCGGTGCCAATCTTAGTACCAGGTGCCATTGAGGTACCAATCGGTTTACAATTTTCCATTTTGAACTTCCGAAGAATATCAAGAATGTATTTAGATTGATTGATGAAAATCCCCGATGAAAATTGTTTGACTTGTAATCCGAGAAAGAAATTCATCTCTCCCATCATATTCATCTGAAAACGTGACACCATAAGGTTTGAAAAATTCTTACAGTATTTAGGATTTGTAGAGCCAAAAATAATATCATCCACATATATTTGAATTAGAATGATATCGGCTTTCTCCTTTTTAAGGAATAAAGTGGTATCGACCGTACCTTTTGTAAGACATCATACCAGGCGCGAGGAGCTTGTTTCAGTTCATAAATAGCTTTGTCGAGAACGTATACATGATTCGGTTTCTCTTGATTAATAAAGCCTTCTGGATGTGAGACGAATACTTCCTCCTTGAGAATGCCATTTAGAAATGTTGTCTTCACGTCCATTTGAAAGACCGTGAAGTTCTTGTGAGCTGCGTAGGCTAGAAACATTCGAATCGCCTCTAAACGCGCCACTGGAGCATAAGTATCGTTGTAATATATTCCTTCCTCTTGCCTATATACCTTGGCAACAAGTCTTGCTTTATTTCTGATAACAGTACCATCTTCATGTTTCTTGATTTTGAAAACCCATTTCGTACCAATTATGGTTTTACCTTGAGGTTTGGGTACGAGTCTCCAGAATTTAAGTGCTTCAAACTGATTCAGCTTTTCATGCATTGCAGTCACCCAATCGGAATCAGCAAGGGCCTCAGATACGCGAGTAGGCTCGATCTTGCTCAGAAAGGATTCATGCATACACATATTCATAGAAGCAGACCTAGTTTGTACCGGTTTTTTTGGATCTCCAATGATTTGGCTTATCGGGTGCGCTTTGGTCCATTTGTGTTCATGAGGGAGTGGATTATATGTAGTGAGATCAATATCATAATATATGAATCCACTGTTATCTTCTATAGATTGTTCAGTAGGAATTGGGGGTTCAGTTGAAGTAGTAGGTGCAGAAGTCTCAGTTGGTACAACTTGATCAGCAACTTCTGTCTCTTCATTATTGGTCACAGCTTCAACTGTAGGAGTAGGTATTTGAACTTGAACTTCTTGTTGAATCATATCTGACATGGTTGGATGAGTAGTCATCGAGTCTTCCATCCTGTCAACCAAAACAGATTTAGTTACTTTAGATCCAAGAAATTCATCATAAAAAAGTTCAAATAATAAATCTAAATCAGATAAATGATTAGTAGACGTTGATGCCCCCATCAGATTTGTTCGCTTGAGACACAGGTTGTGGACTGATTTGCCCAGAAGCTAGTACTCCTGTTATCACGGGTTCTGAATAGACGTGTTCAGAAGCCATCTCTTCATCAAATGTAACGTTGACACTTTCAACAACATTCTTTGACTTCTTCAAGTATACACGGTATGCAGTAGATGTGGATGAATAGCCAATAAAGATGCCTTCATCCGCTTTAGTGCTGAACTTGTTCAGACTCTCTCTGTCGTTTAGAACATAACACTTACACCCAAATATATGAAAATATTTGATTGTCGGTGTTCGGTTGTTGATTAATGAATACAGAGTCTTCTTAAATCTGCGGTGTATCATGGAAAAATTCTGAGTGTAGCACGCAGTCGATACAGCTTCGGCCCATAGAAATAGAGGTAAGTCAGATTCGCTTAGCATAGTTCGAGCGGCCTCGACTAGCGTACGATTTCTCCTTTCGACTACTCCATTCTGTTGAGGCGTACGTGCAGCAGAGTATTGATGTGAAATCCCGACAGATTCGAGATAT
This sequence comes from Arctium minus, assembly GCA_954870635.1. Classification (NCBI taxonomy): domain Eukaryota; kingdom Viridiplantae; phylum Streptophyta; class Magnoliopsida; order Asterales; family Asteraceae; genus Arctium; species Arctium minus. Next base: position 82,492,022 of record OX941080.1, on the reverse strand, counting down.
TCTTTGACTGTTTTGTTCTTAAACTCTGTGTCGTTGTCAGTTCTGAGAAGCTTGACTGGTTTCTGCAGATTTACCTTGGTCGTCTTCAGAAATGTGATGAGTACCTCAGGCGTCTCATCTTTTAATCGTAGAAATTTGACCCACGTGTATCGCGAATAATCGTCCACGATAACTAATATGTACTTCTTTCCGCCTAAGCTTTGCATTCGCATCGGATCACAGAGATCCATATGCAACAACTCTAAAGGAGCGCTTGTACTCAGTTCAGGCTTTGGTTTATGCGGAGCTCTCTTCATGTTACCTTTTTCACACGCTGCACACAGATGTTCTTTGAATACTTTAGCTCAGGAAGTCCGTTCACTAACTTTCCACTGACCAGTTTATTGATGTACCAAAAATTGAGGTGAGAGAGTCGTCGATGCCATAACCAGCTTTGTTGCATCGAGGCTTTTGAGAGTAGACATACCTGCTTGTCAATCTGGACGTTTGACAAATTGATTGTGTAGAGGTTGGACTTTCGAGTGCCGACTAAGAGTTCCTTTCCATCTTCAGTGCGAACAGAACAACTCTTGGCCTTGAAATTTACCTCTAAGCCTTTGTCACAGAACTGGCCTATACTGAAAAGGTTGTGTCCTAAGTCTTCAACATAGCTCACCTTCTTAATCGTGACTTTGTCGTGTACCATATCACCATACCCCAGAATTGGTGAAAACTGATCGTTACCAAATCGAACTGTTCCGCAGTATTTCTATGTATAGTTGGTCAACATACCTTTCTGCCCGGTCTTATGCTTGGAACACCCGCTATCCAAGTACCACATATGACGGGTCTGCACAAGAGAATTTATGAAATAAGAGATTTAGGTACCCACTTGTAAATGGGTCCTACAGTGTTAGTACATGATTTTGGCACCCATTGCAATTTGGGTCCTCTTTGCTTTTGAGAATCAAATGAAGAATTATAATGATGAGAGTGTACATGATATGTGCCATACCAAATATCAGAATGTTGACAAGAAGCATAATCATGTTTATCATAATTGGAAAACTTTCTAGCAGACAGACGTAACTGGAATAATTGCTTCATAGAATATTTCTTGCTAGAAACAACAAGATTAGGTTTAGAAACAACAATATTCGCAATCATAACATCTTTACTAGTAGTAGTCTTATTACAATCAACACTAGAAAGAACAGTCTCGTCAATCTCCTGTTTTGGTGCCACTTAGATTTAACTCCTATCCTTTTCTTGCTCAGATCTGAAACATTTGAAACTGTTGATTTAGAATTGTGAGAATCAAACAAATGCTTCTTCTTTAGCTTACCAGTAGTGATCGGTTTCTGTGACTGCTAAGATTTCTTCTTACCTTTAGCATTCTTAGTTTTCACAAAAACTATTTCATCAACTTTCTTTGATGATTTACCTTTCTTAAACATACTGGATAATCCAAAGGAATTCACAACAAAAGACGAATGATTAGGAAGTTTGGCATTAAAATCAAATTGATCAAAACGATCATCTAAAACACCATCAGAGTTTAGGAAATCAAACCCTCCATCAGTTAAACCAAACATATCCTTAGATTTTGAAGCCTTAGAAAGAACAGTATTTTTAAACACAGTTGGAAACACTTTTTGTTCAATATCAATCAAAAATCTTTCATCTGCTAAAGATTTCTCAAGTTCAGAAATTTTACTTTCCTAAACGAGAGGAGTGACATAAAGTTTACCTTCAATAGGCTTAGCCTCCATTTCTTTTACAGAATAACTCTCAAAGAATTCATTTGAAAGATATTTTGATTGAACATCATTATAACTATTATTCAACTTCGCATAACGAAATGGAAGTTGAACTTTAGATGTGTTCTTTCGTTTTTCGGTTTCCTTGGCTTCATCCTCTATAGACAGTCCAGTCCAGAAAACTTTAAGGTATGGGTATCTTCGAGCTAGTTTCAAAAATGTAAAATCATAAATTCCAGGCACTTCAGATATACCATTTTTAAGATAGTTAGGATTCTCATAACCAAGTCCCCAACTCTCTTTATTCTCTTTGGGTTTGTTTAGATGAATGGTTTGTTCAGTTTGACCCAGTGAGTATAACTTCTCTTCCATAGCTTTTAATTTTGCAAGTAAGGATTTATTTTCTTCGGAACGTGAAGAATACATTCTTGTAAGCTCTTTGAAATCAAACTCACTCTTTCTTAATTTAGAATTTGTTTCAGCAATCTGTTTAAGAATTGTGGTCTTTTCTTTTAAGCTGGTGTCAATGTTTTTATGTAAAACCTCAATCAATACTTTCTTCTCAGCAAGGTCATTGCTAAGTTTCTGTATTGAATGGTCTTTGTCAGTAATAACACCCGTTTCACGCTTGAGTTTCGACTCTAATTCTTGGAGTTTTATCATCATGGCATGCATTTGATTTAAGAAATCTGATTCAGTTAAATCACATACCTCTTCGTTGTCCTCTTCATCGGAATCAGCTTCATCATCCAATCTGAAGATTGGAATCTGAAGCTAAAGCTGAAAAGCCACTCTCGATATAAGTATAATGTTAAGTTTGTAATAATTGTCAAAGTTAATTATTGTGTTAATTATTGTATTTTATATTATTATAATATTCCTAAATATCCTTTTGTTAAGATATTTTAGGATATTTTTAAGTTTAGATATTTAGTTTAGATATTATTAGTTGTTAGGTGTGAGATCAGATTATCTCACAATCTGATCTCTATCACAAAAACTATCAGATCAATATCGACCCATCTTACAACTAGAGAGAAAAGTGAGAGAGAGCTTCAACGAAAGTATCAACCTTGTAATCCATTGTTTTGTATTCAAACAGGTTGGTAATCTATCATATTTGTGTTTATTATCATATGGTAAAGATCATGTTCAAATATATAGGACCGACATGGTGTGTGTGTGTAAAACTTTTTCAAAGTTAAAATTGGTAAAAATGCCATTTTTGGAAAGTTTCTTTAATTAGAATGTTTCTATTTTTGGCAAGTTTTTTGAAAGGTTTCCCAAAATAGCAAATTTCCCAATTTGGAATTTTTTATAGTATGGAAATTGTGCTAAGTCTAGAATTCGCAGCCTACTAGTTTGAGAAAGCTTCAGATTTCGCAAAGTAAAGACTTGCGAAAACCGAAGAATTCGTTAACTATAGTCTTACGAATGTTGGACATTTGCAGATGCACTATCTACGAATCTTCAGGATTCGCAACCTTCTTTCTTGCAAAAGCTTAAGAATTCGTAGATAGATTGCTTGCAAAAGTTGTCTTCGTGCACAGAATTCGTGAACTTATTCCTTACGAATTCTCATACACGTTTCTTACGAATCCTTCAGTAAGCAACACCATTTTACTTCATCTTGCGAAAGTTGAGGACCAATACTCATTTGACACGTGTCCAAGTCTTTTCAGAGTATAAATACGACACTTGGTGTTTTTCATTCTCACTTCTCAGTATACACTTCGCGAAAAGCTAAAACCCTTTAAACCCTTGTTCACGAGTTCTTCATCTCGAACCCTCTGATTTCATATTCTTATTCTCGAAAGGTTGATTACTTGTTAAAATCATTTTTGTTTTATTTTGTTAATGTGATTATCGATTGCAGGGTACCTCGACTTGGATTAGATTTAGGGTCTGATTTGAATGTTTATTTTTGGACTCTTGGACTTTCGAACAAACTCTTGAAGATTTCTTAAAATCTTGAAACTGAATCCTTAAATCTTGATGTTATTGTGGTATCAAAACACTCGTAATACTGATCTGAAACCCTTTTAATGACTCAATCAACCTAAAATTTAACTTTTAATCTCAAAAAGTTGATTTTGTCGATTGATATGCTTCAACGACTCATCGACTGTTCTTGGTCGATTTTCAAAAATTGGTGTTTAATCTGAGATTAAAACCAAATTAAAGGTTAAAATCACATTTCAAACACTAAATCGAATCCAATGATGCAAATTTCTTGCTCTAAACATCGATTTTGGTCATTTTTGAAATATGGGTATACAACAGTGTTCTTGGAGTTCTTGAGAACACTTTGATTATTCAAGAAAAAAAGGTTAAGTTTCTTAAGGTTTTTAAAGGCTTTAAGTGTTTATGAATCCTTGTGTTTCACGAATCCTTCATTTTTTTTTAAAATGACTTGCGAATTCTGAGTCAAGTCTCAAATTTTCTCAAGTGTGGGATTCGCAGACTGCTTCCTTGCAATTCCTGAACACATTCCTAAGTCTAGGGATTCGCAACTCCTTATCCTGCAAATCCTATACTTGGTGAATTTTCAGAAAGTACTTTTCAACTGTCAAAAAAAAATTCAACTGTTGATTCTGACTCTTTGGACCTTGTCCAAACCTTTCTGTCTCATCTTTCAGGACAAATGGCAGCTAGCGATTCTCCAAATGTACAAATGGATGAAAACTCTACCCATGAGGCTGAGCAGGAACACTCCATTCCATCACACAAAACAGCTGATCATCCACTATCAAATGTCAATCCTGACATGTTGCTCATTCTTCCATTTGAAATGGTGCCTCAGACTGCCAACAACCACAAGTTTGAATTCAAGTTGAACATTGATCCACTTGTGAACCACATTCTCTAGAATCACCCACTGAACAAAGCACTGTCTGATAGTGCTGATGTGCCAGAGATCTATGTTCAACAAGCCTAGAAGACAATTCATCTATCTCACATCACTGTTGGGCAAATCAAATGTCCAGTTCTCAGAGTCAAAGTTGACTTCTTCTCTGTTGACATCTCTCTTGAACTTTTCAGAAGATCACTTTAACTACCAGAAGCTGACTCAAGGGAAGGCAGAATTGAATTTGATGATCTACCCACTGAAGAAACTACTCTTGTTGGAATCAGAGATATGGGATATATTGGTGAACTCAAAAAAGTTAGCCAATTCAAAAAGAACAACATTCCACCTTTCTATTATGCATTGTCTTCATTTATCAATAGATGCTTAACATCAAAGACTTACGGAACTGACAATGCAAGAAGCGACATCTTGAAACTATTCTACTATGTAGTGCATGACCTGCACATAGATTATGCCATAGTTTTCTGGACTGAGCTGCTTGAAAAGATATTTTCCAAGAACAATACCGTCAAAGTCCTCAACTATCTTCCATATCAGAGGTTCATGACACTCTTGGTCAAAAATTTATTAAGGGGAAACAGGCAGATTCCAAGAAGAAGTTCCCATGATGTGGCTGTAGTAAATGAGATGAAGTTCTAAGTGAAACAGAAGAAACAGTTTGATTATTCCATGCCTATCCCAGAAGCTTTATTGATTTATGTTGATCAAGAGGCTGAGTGTATTCTAGAATATAGAGAATCTATGGCACAACCATAACCGGCTGTACCTACCCAAGGTTCATCCCATAGGAGAGAGGAGTCTGTAAGGGTACCTGTGACTCAGGGAGTTCGGGTACGGGGAGTGAAGAGGAAAAATGCTGAGAGGGGAACCGGAGGGGGTCGGTGACTACAACTTGAGACTTCAGGGTCACGGGTTCTTACCCCACCTTATGTGACACCTGTGGTCAGTGAAGGTCTAGGCTCTGAAGATGCCTTGGATCAACCACAACAACACTCTGTAGAGGAGCAAGAGAGAGAAGGACAAGATGATGTAGAAGTGCATTTTGTTGCAAGTATACCTGACAGAATCACAGAAAATGTTGATTTGGGAAGTGATAGAACAGATTCTGAAAATACAATCACTGAAAGAAGAGATGACGATGATGGAAATGATGCAGGTGACTCAGATGATGATGATGATAATGACTTCTATGATATGGATGTGGATACCCGTGCTGCAGAAGTTACTGTTGCAACTGTGGTTGTAGTCACTGATAGTGACATTGAAGACATAAGGAGAATCGAAGGAGAATCAGTTGAAGATGTCAGTGAGATTGTGAGAGAAAGGGAATGAAAAGAAACAGAAGAGAGAGAGAGAGACCAACAACCCACTATACCAGACGATCAACCAAAACACACACTTATGTGCATTCGTTGCCTGAAGATGTAGACATGAGTCGATCACTCATGCACTTGCAAACCCAAGCCAGCCACTCTGATTCCTCTCAACATGAATTAGTTTTATTTTCACACGGGGACTCAACACATAATCTATCAATGTCTCATTCGAAGACATCTGATATTGAAACTAGAGATCAGTCGCCCCAGATCTCAATTCCTTTCACTGCACAAGTCCTAGAGCCAATTGTTAGACAACCAATTTTTGTTGATATGATACTTTTTGCAGGTCTTGATCTTAGTTGTCTTCATGACCTGAGGGGAACATCTAGAGTAGATCTGCAATCCAGACTACGAGGACCGGATGGAAATCCTGTCATAGCTACATGCATGCCAGCTATGAGCACAGGTCACAACAGTAGATTCATCTACTGTTGTGCAAACTGGAAATCTACGTGATCTCGGTGTTAGTTCACCCGACTTTGTGTCACGGGAATATCTCGACGGCGCCCTAAAGGTTGTTGAAAACAAGTGGTCCAAGAAATTTGATCATATTGAGAAGGAACTGGGAGATATTAAAAGAATGTTAAAGGGGAAGCAAGTTGTTGAACCTGAGCCCGAAAGGAGAGCACCAGTTCTACCAACTCCACCACCAATAACTCCAACTTCTTCTGATCTATCCATTGACGAGCTCAAGTCTTTGCTTCTAGTAAAACTTCTATCTCAAGCTCCTGACAACCAACAGGATGCAGATCTCTTTACACTTCTGCACTCTCATCACCAACAACAGCAACAACAACCACTGATATACATGCAACCATCAGATGCAGGTGTACTAAAGGCTTTTAATCTGCTAACTCAAGCTTTCCAATTATCCTGCCAGACACAACAACTGTTCAGTCTATAATGCATGACCATGATCATGATCATGAGGGGGAGACAAGGAGAAGAGAACAGTCTGCTGCTGAAAGACAATTGGTTGTGATAGAAAGTGCTCTGCCCAATAAGTATTGTACCCAGAAGACAAAGTTCAAGAAATCAAGGTACAAGTACTAGTCAAGAACAAGGAGAGTCACGGAGCTTAGTTGTCTATACTACTGATGATGAGTCAAGGGTTGAAAAGCCTAAGACTGCTACTTGTGAAGAAGTAATGGATGCAGTGGGAATCTCAGCTTGCAACATTATTGATGTTGATGAACTAGACACTGACAAACAAGTTGTAGCCAAATATGAAATGTTTTGGAAAGTGAAAGAAGAAGGAGAAAGAAAAATAGATTTTGGTCTACAAAGTGCAACACATCCAGAGAACTCTGTAAATGCCGAAGAATTTGTCAAGAATGCATCAGAAGCAGAAGTTCCCGGTAGTGTTCTAAATGAGAGTATCTTTGAAGACATTTTGGGGAAGACTATGGAAGAGATGATCAGGAAGAGGATCAAGAAGATGAACCAGCACAGTTTGTTGAGCAAGTACAAGTGAATGTAGCAGCTCAAGAAGATGAGCCCTGCATTCCAACTGTGAAAATGTATTCTTCCCAGATTCAATCAAGCACAATTCAAGATTTGACAATATTATTGAAGTCTATAGAGAGAGAGTGTAGAGAGAGAAAGCTTTGTATTCATATATCTGACAATATCAAATGTGACAAGCTACAAACTCTTACAACACATAAAGTACTTATACCAAGGACTAAAACTCTCATATCACTAATTCTTCAAAGAACTGTCTTGACTCACATGCTTATACAACAAGTTGACTTTACAAGACTTGACTATTTGACTTTACAACACATTGACTTTTCCTATTAAATCTTGGATACAATTATACACTAACAAACTACTATTCCAATAGTTTCTCCAGACAGAAATTGTGTTTTTCCATCTGCTAGTGAATCCTCTATGCCCTCTGCTCAAAATATTGCTTTGCCTTTACACAAGTCTGTGGAAAGAGTTTTAAGAACAAATGTCTCAGATCCTACTGCTCCGATTGTGATTGACATGGAAAAGTTAAGAAAATCTCTAAGCAAAGAAAGGAGGAGGATGGAAAAAGAAGAGAGAAGAAGAAAAAGGGAAGCCAAAGAAAGAGAAAAAAAAGAGAAAGCTGAAAAAGAAAGAGCAGAAGCTGAAGCCCTACCCTATATTAGAAACCATGATAGTCCAAGAATTCTGAGTGGAGCTGAACGACCAAAGCCTGTATTTGTAACTCCCATGGAAGTAGAATCTCTTGCGAAGAAACATCACGATACTGAAGAAGGTCCCTTTGTTCCAGTCAGAGTTGGATCTACTCCTTTCACAGGGTATGATGATCAGGGCACTTCTCTTGAGCTTATCCGGCTAATCCGAAAGTCTCTCAGAGTTCCATTTCTTGAGGAATCCATCAGAATCTTTGTGAAAAAGCCTATAAAGATTGATCCTTGCAAGTTATATGGAATAATTGACCGAACTCTTGACTACCAGCGAAATTATCTGAAGTTTGTTGAGAACTTTTCAAGAACGAAAGGTTATGCTAACAGACCTGGAATCCTTCAGATAAAAGAAGTCAGAATGAACAACTACTTTGCTTTCTGGTATCCAGATTTTGATGTTCAAAGGAGAAACCTACAGGAATCTACCTTTAGTGAAGCTGATTTTGAAAATTTGAACATAGCAGACCTGGAGTTCATCTAACACGAATTCAGAAGCAGAGCAGTCAGACCCTCAGCTGTAGACTTTGCACTGGAAGCTGTAAAGAGATTTATGAGGTGTCAGGTCAACAACTCCTACATTCTTGATTTCCAGTTGGGAGCAGAGACCAATCAAAACAGCATAAACTTGACTGCCCCCAACTTCAATCACTACCTGATGAGAGACTTGGATTTTTTCAAACCTGTTGTAACTCCAGAGCTCGGAGTTATATATGTTAATATTGAAACTCACAAGAAGCAGCTCATGCGAGTTAGTGAAGTTGCCAAGTTCTCTGATGGAACCTTGAAGATGGTACTGAGAGAGCTTGAAGAGAAGCACAAACATTCTAAGATGAAAAGACTTGAAATGGGTGATCACATGCCTAAATCTGATAGAATTGCAATGGAGAAAATGATTCAAGCAATCAAAGAAAGGATTGAATTCAGAGAAGGGATCAGAAGGTTTGAAAGCTTCTTAGCGATTAGGAAAACTAGTTTTAGCAGGTGGAACCATTGATGATTACAACGTTGTTTAAAAGGGGAGATTGTTATATTAAGTTTAATCAAGTTGTAATAGTTAGTCCTTTGTTATCTTTTGTTATGTATTTTGTTATCTTTGACTTGTGTAGGTGTCAAGTTAATTGACCCTATATATAGTCCCTTGTCTTTTCCCTTTTAGGGTAATAATCTTTTAGGCTAAGTTTTCCTTGTCATCTCATTCAATCATTGTAGCCGTCACTCTCTTGTGAGATATATGACATAGTATTTTCCCAATCAATATCTTCTTTCCTATGATTCATATTTGATAATACTCTGATAATTATTAGTATGTGTGTGCTTGAATCTGGAACAACAGAGAGCGTTAATGTCAAATTCGATGAAGCTATGGAAATGGATTATGAGCACATCAGTTCAGAACCCGTTATAACAAGAGTGTTAGCTTCTAGAAAAATCAGTCCAGAACCTGTATCTAATGTTACTAATTCTGATAAAGCATCTACTTCTACATCTCACTTAACATAATTAGATTTATTATTTGAACATTTCTATGATGAGTTTCTCGGATCTAAAGTGTCTAAACCTGTTGTGATTGACAAATCGGATGATTCAAGTGATAATCAACCAATCACTTCAGATGTCTTAACTGAACCAACTTCCCCAGTTCAAACTGAAACACAAGTTCAAATACTTACTCAATCATTTGAAGTTGCACAAGATAGTGAAGAGCCAGAAGTTACCCATTCGGTTGGATGTACAACAGTGTCTATTCAACAGACGATGAGTGTCTCACCAACTAAAGCTTCTGCACCACTCACTTCAACTGAGTCCTGACAAGAAGATATTGGATACTTAGATGATCAACATGATCAGTTTACATCTAATCCACTCCCTCACATTAACAAGTGGACCAAAGAGCACCCGGTTCATCAGATTATTGGAGATCCGTCAAACCGGTGAAAACTAGGTCTGCTACTGCAAACGAGTGCATGTTTGATTCCTTTCTGAGCAAGATAGAGCCTACTCGTGTATCTGAAGCTCTAGCAGATCCAAATTGGATAACAACTATGCAAGAGGAACTAAACCAGTTTAAAGCGCTTAAAGTCTGGAGACTCGTGCCTCGTCCGGAAGGAATAACCATTATAGGCACAAAAAGGGTATTCAAAAACAAGAAATATGAGGACGGTATCGTGCTAAGAAATAAAGCTCGACTTGTAGCAAAGGGATACGACAAGAGGAGTGAATAGACTACGATGAGACATACACTCCAATTGCGTGTACAGAGGCAATTAGGATGTTCTAGCCTATGTTGCACAAAAAAACTTCACTGTCTACCAAATGGATGTGAAGACTGCCTTTCTAAATGGCATATTAAAGGAGGTGGTATATATCTCACAGACAGAAGGGTTTGTCAATGCTGAAAAACCAGATCATGTCTACATCCTTTACAAGACCCTCTACGGCTTAAAGCAATCTCCTCAAGCCTGGTACGATGTTCTATCCAATTTTTCAGTCAAGTCAGGCTTCTCGAAAGGTAAAATCGATACCACTCTCTTTATTAAAAAGGAAAAAGCTGATATCATTCTTATTCAAATATACGTCAATGACATAATTTTTGGTTCAACAAACCCTAAGTATTGTAAGAACTTTTCTACTGTAATGGTGTCCAGATTTCAAATGAGTATGATGGGAGAGATGTATATATTTCTCGGATTACAAGTTATACAATTTTCTACGAGGATTTTTATAAACCAAAAGTACATTTCTGATATTTTGAAAAAGTTTAAAATGGAAAATTGTACTCCTATTGTTATTCCCAATTTCAAGTTCTAATTGATCACAAACACAATCAAGATGAGAATCTAAATCACATTCATTGATTTCAATCACATATCTCACATTTTACAATCTCATATGATTTCTCTCTCTAAACTCTCTCACTAGAATGATATTTTATTGCCTCTTCTCTAATACATGTACATCTACTTACAAAGACAAAGACACAAGGTATTTATACCCCACAGCAATTACAAAGAAACTAAAATACAATACAAAATGTTGACTTTTATTACAAAAGACTTTGACTTTCACTGAGAGTTGACTTTCCAGCTTTGACTTCTTGAACTTTCATCTTCAATCTTTATGATCTTGAATCCAACAAATCTGTGCTCCTAACAATCTCCCCCTTTGGATCAAGATCATTACTAAAAGATTTAGCAATGCGATCTTCTCTCTTTAAGCTCATTTTGAAATAACTCCCCCTTTTATCAACCTTTATCTTCTCTTGTAATCTCTCCTTTGATACAAACATGATATACAAACTCCCCCTTAACACTATGAAATTCACCTTTGATAAGCTTTGTCTTCAAAAACATTCAGCAATCTTCTAAACGTCTGATCTTTAATCAGAGTAGCATTCTCTCCCAAACGTTGTAACCAAACCTCTTTCAGACACCAATCTAATTGCTTCAGCAAATTATCTTCAACAAACAAATTATCTTCAACAAACTGAAATCTTTGAACTCTTTTCATCTTTGAACAATAATCTTTCTTTAACAATCAATTCTTGAACATTTTCTCTCAACTTTAACATATCTGACTCAAACATTTCTTGTATTCTTCTCCCCCTTTTTGATGATTAGAGCATCGATATCATCAAAACTTTCACCAAGAAATGTCTTTGAAATCTTTCTGACCACTAATCTTTCAAACTGAGCCTCTGATTCGTTGCCAATTCGAACAATGTATTCATCCAGATCGTTTCAAATCTAGACAAAATAGGAATATAACACCTGAATCAACAAATGAATCAGTTAATATGCCTATCAGTAACACGAAGTCACTGTGTGTAACGAATACACAATATAAAGGAGCTTTTTGATGTTCACTCCCCCAGGGCTTCCATCCAATCATCGAAATACCACAAAGGCAATTTCTATGAATGTTATGACAAAGAAACAAATTCTTTGTGTGATCTTGCATGTGTAGAAAGAATTAAGCACGAATAGTTGCTTTTTAAGGCTCAACATAGTGTAAACCACTGAGACAACAGTAGATAAACACAGACTCAATGTACATGATTGAAGTGCGAAGGTGGGGCAGACTTCCTTCTTTTTCAATATCCAAATTTTCCAAATGAAAATCAGATAGTATATATAATGCGTCCCCTTGAAAAAGTGAAACATTTTCTTTTTGAGAAGAAAATGAGTGGTTGGTGGGGTTTTATCAAGAGTTGGCATGGGCTATTTGCCTGTTTCAATAATGTTCACGAAAGAATTGTGAAACATTAGTAATGTGGCTGCCCGGCTCAGAAAGTAGTTGGTGCAGAGTTTGATATTCTTTTACTCTCATCTCACACCCTCTTTCTTTTTATCATTAAGCTCACTACTAACCAAACTCTCTTTTCCATTTTACCTCATCACACCCACACTCATTTCTTTTAGACTCCTCACACTCAATCTCTATGGATTAACTTCTTGGGTAGGAAACACTGGTTAACGTGAATCCATAGAAGTTCATTTAAGTCCTAGCACAAAGAACCCAGTCCTACAAAGCATATGTTGCTCATAATGGTTTATCTTTATCAGTTAAAGCTCAAATACAAATGTCAGATGTAAATATGCTCAAAAATATAATCATGAAGATATGAGCATTTTAAAACATTGAAGATATTTCAAACAAGTTAATTGAATGAATGAACATGAATGTAAGAGACTTTTTTGAAAATCTGACATTGTATGAAAATGATCAGAAATGAAATAATATATCAATTAAGGCTTATGGTCAAGAATAATGGATATGTGTCTATACGAAACAAAATATAGACATTCTGGAAAAATGACGTTTCGAAATGAAATATCACTCAAAATTCTTTAAAGTACAAGCGGAGTGTCTTACCATCGAAATTATGTTTCAATATGAGACATGGTAAGAACAATTTGATCAAAAATTAAACCGATGTGTGTGAATACTTGAAAGTATGTAGAAAAGGCAATACACAAGTATTTATCTTTGGAAACACACGGTTTGTAAACTTTGAAGCTCAAAATTAAAATGAAAACATTTAAAATCACACTTCCAATTCATGAAATCTGTTTAAGAATCAGGAAGTGGTTTGAACGTTTAAGAACAAGTTTTCTTATGATTGAAAGTCGTCCTTCTTTCAACCATATATGAGATTAAGATAAGAAATTTACCTTTTCGCTCAATCTTAATTCTTATAAAGTCAGTTGAAGTCATTAAGATATGATCGTGTCAGCTTCTCTCATCCTGCATAAGTCTTAATGTCTAGTCAAAACAACTTTATTCACAAATTTATTCGAAAATAAAAGACATAAAGCAATAAAACATTGAAAGTACGAGTTCTGATCTGAGATAATCAGAAATCATAATCCTTTTACTCCCCCTGAAATTATACATCTAAAATATGTCAGTTATAAAGCACATGATAGAAATCTACAACTCCTTTTGGAATGTAGCTCGTCATATATATCGGATGCAAAAATTTCAGAAAAAATATGTACTCCCCCTTGAAGGTTGATATCCTCGTTGGAGTCTCGGAGTACAATCCTCATATCAGCTCGGGAGTATCTATTCTCTTTTTTTTATCGTTAAAGTACGAGTCCTAAACTGTTATGTTTAGAAGTCAAACTTCGTTGAAATACGGGTTCTAAGTTGATTTACTTAGAAGCCTTACTCCTTATCATTGAAGTGTGGGTCTTGAACTGTGTTATTCAAGAGCCATCGTTCTCTTACTCCCCCTTGACTTGTGGTGCCTGCAACATAGAATCAATCTTCGGTTTTGGTACCCACTGGTATTTGGGCCCATGTGTGTTAGTTACAGTTCGTATGGGAGTAACAGAGTAAGAACCATACCAGTAATGATCACTAGCTTTATGAACAAAATCATATGTATGACAGTAAGAACAATACCTCTTTTTAGATAACCTGATCAATTGATCTCTCGAATAAGCAAGATCAGGTTTACCTGTCGGCACTTTGTTCTTCTTGGCTGTTGATGCATGTATAAATGATTTGTTACTTTTCTTCTCTTCCTTCTTTCCTTTCTTTTCTTCCTTCTTCTCATCATTCTTCTCATCTTCAACTGGTTTTATCTTCCAAACCAGCTTCTCTTTTTCATATCTTCTTCTTCTTCTATGTGCACCTGAACCATCTACATTTTGATCATAGAAAATGTTAGTTGTACGAATTTGATCAAAAGATTTAACTGACCTTCTTGAAGAAACAGTTTTCTGATGTCAACTTGCAGCTGTCTTTTTAAAGTCAGCTGAATTATTTCTAGGTGTGTGGATTTTTGACTCTGCAGTCGATTGCTCAGTCACCACCACCTTTGAAACAATCTTTTCAAGCTCTTCAATCTTTGAAAAATAACTGTCTCTTTCTTTTACAAGAAGGTCAATCTTCGTTTCAAACTCAGACTTTGTTTGTTGCTCTTTAAGCACACAAGTAGATAGCTCAGATAACTTTGCAGTAAGCTTCTTTATCTCTGCTTCAAATAAGCTTATTTCTTCCTCAAAACCCATTTCAGCATTTGTCCTCTAACCAGATATTTCTTTGAATGTCCCAACATTCTTTTGCTCTATTAACTTCTTCTCTTTGGCAAAATTTTCCCTTTCCAGAATGATTACTTTCTCAAAATCAGAGATTTGTTGATAAAGTTTTAAACATTTCAGCTCAACTGTCTTCTTTTCGTCAGCACATTTTCTGGAAAACTCTGAGAATTTCTTTGCAAATTCTTTCTTGTCACTCTCAAAAACATCTTTATCTTTGACCATCCTTTGTTCCAAATCAGATATTTTCTTTCGAAGCTCAGCATTATCATCTTCCAGACTCGTAATCGTCTCCTCATAACTTTCAACAGATGCTTCCTGTTGGATTTGGATAATCTTATCTTCACTAAGCCCAGAAGTCTATTTCAGTAGATCTTCATTTATTTTCTTTAACGCACTAACTTCTTCTCTTAGTAGCTTTTTTTCATCTCTGTATCTCTTTGACCTCTTTGTGTAATAATCAACTAAGGAAGTAAGATTTTGTTTCTCCATTTTGAGCTCTTTAATCTTCTTGTCATCATCATCAGAAAAATATCCCATCTTGAATACCTGTCACAAAAAGAACTTGACCAAAATGATCGTTAATCCAAATAATGAAATCACAAGAAAAATACAGAAATCTTGAAAAGAAATTCAGAGATTTTGATCACAGAAAGAACTTATGTCCCCCTCCGCAGACTTAGCACGGGGGTCCCGTGCTAAGTATGAAAGAACTTACAGTTTTAAAAAATTCTCAGAAAATATTCTAAGTATGAAAACTCGCAAATCACTGAAACTCGCAGATTGTTGAAACTCGCAAGTCGCTGAAACTCGCAAGATACTATTCACTGATAAACACGCATATAGAGACGTGCGCGTTTGAGAAACTCGCTAGTCACTACTAGCATGTTTTGATAAAACTCGCAGATCAACCAAACTCGCAGATCGAACAAACTCGCAGATCACTATTCCGGCTTAAACTCGCACCCTTCGATTAGCGTGTTTGTAGAACTCACAAGTGTCTACTTGCGCGTTTCAACACTTAGAAACTTTTTCCCAAATTTCAAACTCGCAGACTTCGATTAGCGCGTTTGTAGAACTCGCTAATCGTTACTTGCGCGTTTTAACCAAAATATTCCACTTGCGCGTTCTAACGAAGAACTTGCGCGTTCTATGGATCTAGCGCGTTCTTCAGATATCCTTGCGTGTTCTTCAGAAAGTCGACCAAAAACCAACTTTTCTCACAGATTTCGACCTAAACCTTGTCCAATTGACTTGAAACTTTGTAGGGATACTTGATTTCAATATTAGAACAAGTTACAATGCACGAATTTCAAAAACAAACATTCACAATACAAAACGATTGATGATACAGTGCGTAAAAATTCGTGACACAAAAACATACAAAATCATCAAATTGATGATCAATTACAGTGCAATTTCCAAAATAACCAATACAGACTCGATTGATTATGCTTTTCTAACACAACCTAATCAAAATCTACTCCAAAAACACACAAAAACTCAAAATCAGATTTGTACATGAAGAACACAGTGTCGAACATTTTCTTGATTTGATTTCGATTTGGATCTGCTCTGATACCAATTGTTTATTCCCAATTTCAAGTTCTAAGTGATCACAAACACAATCAAGATGAGAATCTAAATCACATTCATTGATTTCAATCACATATCTCACATTTTACAATCTCATATGCTTTCTCTCTCTAAACTCTCTCACTAGAATGATATTCTATTGCCTCTTCTCTAATACGTGTACATCTACTTACAAAGAAAAAGACACAAGGTATTTATACCCCACAGCAATTACAAAGAAACTAAAATACAATACATAATGTTGACTTTTATTACAAAAGACTTTGACTTTCACTGAGAGTTGACTTTCCAGCTTTGACTTCTTGAACTTTCATCTTCAATCTTTATGATCTTGAATCCAACAAATCTGTGCTCTAACACCTATTTCATCCCCGATAGCACCTGGACCAGCGTATTCAGACGCAGATCATGTAGACCTTGGTTTGTGGTATCCTAAAGGTACTGGTTTTGAGCTAACAGCGTATTCAGACGCAGATCATGCAGGTTGTATCCTCGACAGGAAAATCACTTCGAGTCACATACAATTTCTGGGAGACAAGTTTGTTAAATGCGCATCAAAGAAACAATTATGTGTTTCCACATCAACCGCTAAAGCAGAGTATGTAGTTGCTGCTCTCAAGTATTGTGGACGCGGACACAACTTCGAGACTATGGATTCCACTTCAACAAAATACCGACATATTGTGATTCGAAGAGCGCAATCGTGATATCTGCTAATCCTATTCAGCACACGAAAACAAAGCACATTGATGTGCGATATCACTTTATCAAGGATAATGTTTAAAAAGGTATAATTAAACTTTACTTTGTAAACATGAATTATCAACTTGTTGATTTATTCACCAAACCTTTGGAAGAAAATAGATTTAATTTTTTCATTTCGAAATTAGGTATGTTTAATCTTAAAACATAATCCGTATTTACCTTGTACAGTTTGATTTATAATTGTTAGAGCATATATTTGTTGGATACAAGATCATGAAGACTGAACGTCAAAGTCAAGCAAGTCAAAGCTAAAGTCAACACTCAAAGCAAGTCAAAGTCTCTTTGTAATAAATAGTCAAAGTCATGTATGTGGTTTTAAGTGTTTTGTTGTAAGCATGTGTTAAGGAGTTGAGTTGTACGCAGATAGATTTTCTAGAGAGAGAAAGTACCACAGAGAGATTGTATATGAATTCCAGTATTTGAATCAAAACATGTTGAGTAATTGAATTGTTATCATTTTGTTTTGTGATTAAACTACATTAGAACTTGAATTTAGGGAATAATAATTGGTATCAGAGCATAGTTCAAGGTGAAATCGATCAAGAAAATGGAATCGCATTGTGTCGTCTGAGTTTGGATCAAGTTTTGAGTTTTTGTGTGTAATTGGGATTGTAATCGAGTCTGTTGAGTTCGTATAGTGAAATAGAACAATCTTGTATTGATTTCTTGTGACATTGCACTGTAATTTTGATTAATTCGTAAGATTTTACAAGTTTTAGTACACGAGTTCGAAAACACTGTGTTTGAAACGATTTGTTCATTTGAGTGAATTTTGTTGAAATTCATTGGTTGTAATAGATTCTAGATGCATTAGTGAGTGGATTGTCAAAGTTTCAGATCGAAGGTCAAAGATTTGATGGGTTTTTTAGAAGATCAGAGTGTATTTTCGACGAGATCTCAAGAACTCGCATAACCTTGAAGAACTCGCACCAAGAACTCGCATCAAAGAGGATTTCACATATTGTTTTGTCTGAAAAATTTCATAAGTGTATAATTCGCACATGTTTGTTATGCGAAATGCATAGAATTCGCATGTGTGAGTGGTGAGAATTCCTCAGAATTCGTATAGCCTTGTATGCGAATTGTCATAATTCGCATAAGCCCTTTATACGAAAAGTTTTGTGTTGAAAATATTTCCAAGGAAAGAATTCGCATGGTGCTTTATGCGAATTGCTCAGAATTCTCATAAGAGTGTTATGCGAATTGTTCAAGATTTCGCATAAAAAGTTTAAAATTCTTATTCTAAGTCCAGAATTCGTATGTATTTGTTATGCGAAAAGCTTAGTGAAGCTATGCAAGAAGTTATATGCGAAAAGTGTTTTTCAAAATCTTTCTAAGTCTAGATTTCGCATAAATGTTGTATGTGAATTCTTAGAACTCGCATATAACTACGTGCGAATTCTGTGTGTGTGTGCGAATTCTGAAATTGACTTGTGTGCGAATTCTGTAGTTAGTGTGTGTAGTGTGCGAATTCTTGATTATTTGTGCTTGTGTGCGAATTGTGTCTACGAATTTTGTATGCGAATTCTTTTCGTTTCACTGTAGTGTGTGAATTCCATACTTAGGAGATTTTTGGAAATTTTAATTTCTGAAAATTCTTTATAAGATTTTCTGTATTTTGTGATTTCACTTGGACTAACGATCATTTTCAAGTTCTTATTGTATATTTTTGAAACAGGATGAATTCAAGAGAAGCACTAGCTATCGGAACAAATGTACAGCCTCCGGTACTATTAAAAGGAGAGTACGAACAGTGGAAGGACCGCTTCCTAGATTTTATCGATCGTAATGACTTGGGAGACTACATCAAGCTATATCCAAAGGAAGGTGTTATGAAAACTCCCACCAAAATTCTATCTACTGACGGAGAGAATGGTGAGGAGATTGTCAACAAGGAATACCCAATGCCATTGGATGAGTATCCTGATGAGCAAAGGAAAAGGGCAAAAGCAGACAAACTGGCTAGATCATTTATTCTACAAGGGATTCCAAATGAGATCTAGGTCAAGATCGACAGTTATAATGTCACGGGCAAGGAGTGTGGGATCAATTAGAAAAGATGATGCTAGGATCCAAGATCGGCAACAAGCTCAAAGTATCGAACTGCCTCAACAACTACGAGGAATTCAAGACCAAGGAGGGTGAATCTCTGGAGGCTACATACGACATATTTGTGATTCTGCTGAATGAGCTCAGTAAGAATAAAGTCATGAAATCTCAGATCGAGCTGAACGTAAAATTCGTGAGCATACTGCAGCCAGAGTGGAAGAGATTCACTAGGCAGATGAAGCAGATGAAGGATCTGAATGAGATTCCACTTCACGAAGTATATGAGACACTGCAAAAAGATCAGACACTTTGCTAAGGATTGTCGAAAGCCTAAGGTCCGAAACTCTGAATACTACAAGAATAAGATGCTTTTGGCCAAGCAGCAGGAGGTTAGCAAGGATCTTATGGTTGAAGACGAATTTTGGCTCGATCACTCAGAGGAGGAAGGAGAGAAAGAGGAAAAAGTCCACTTGTGTTTTATGGGTACAGAAGATCCTGAAGATGAAGTTGATTCAGACTGTGAAGAAAATGAAGAGGTATGTGATATGTTTAAATCAGATTTTCTTAATGAAATGCAAGACTTGATGGTTAGACTCCAGGAATTAGAGTCTAAGCTTACACGTGATAGAGGTATCAATAAAAAGAAAAACCAATCAATACAGAAACTCAGCAAGGATATTACTGAGAAGAACGTATTGATTGAGGCTTTACATAAAAACATTGATACCAGCGTGAAAGAGAAGACTATAATTCACAATGAACTATCTGAAACTACTTCCAAATACAAACTGTGTGAATTTGAAGTGAAAGAGGTTGCTAAAAAGTGTTCATCACTAATGAAAGAAAACAAATATTTATTTGATAAGGTGAATGTTTTGGAGGAAAAACTTTACACTCTAGATCAAACTAAACAAACCATTCATCTGAACAAACCTAAAGAGAGTAGTGAGTGTTGGGGTCTTGGTTACGAGAACCCATACTACCTCAAAAAGGGTATTTCTAAAGTGTATGCGCTTTATGATTTTGGATTTTTAAAACTAGCACCACAATACCCCGGACTTAAAGTTAAGCAGACTAAACTTTCTGAAGAAGATGAAGCTAAGGAAAAAGAGAAAAGAAAGAACAAAACTAAAATGCAACTTCCATTTCGATATGAGAAGTTGAATTCTAGTTATAGTTATGATAAATCAAAATTTCTTTCTAATGACTATTTTTAAAGCTATTCTTCAAAGGAGTTTGAGGCTAAGCCTATTGAAGGTAAAATTTATGTACCTCCTCTCATGTTAGAAAGTAAATTTCTGAACTCCAGAACACTCTGATAGAAGAAAGGATTTTGATTAATCTAGAACAAACTGTGTTTTCTAATGTGATTCTAAATTCTGATTTTTCTAAAACTTCCAAAGCTTCAAAACCTGATGATTTTAATGGTCTACTTGATGAAGAGTTTGATTTTCTTAACTCTGACGGTTGTTTAGATGATTGTGTTGATCAATTTGATTTCAATGCAAAACTTCCTGATCATTCACATTTTGTTATTGATTCTTTTGGTCTACCAAGTGTGTATGAAAAGGGTGAGACATCAACGAAAGTTGATGTACCGGTTTCTGTGAATACCAAGAATGCTAAAGGTAAGAAGAAGAAATCTAGGCATTCACAAAAACGGACAACCACTGGTAAACCAAAGAATATGCAATCTTTCAAATCTCATAGTTCTAATTCTAAAGTTTCAAATGTTTCAGATGTGAATAAAAGAAAGACTGGAGTTAGATCAGAATGGCTACCATTGTGACTCTTCTGAATGAGCTCAGTAAGAATAAAGTCAGGAAATCTCAGATCGAGCTGAACGTAAAATTCATGAGCATACTACAGCCAGAGTGGAAGAGATTCACTAGGCAGATGAAGCATATGAAGGATCATAATGAGATTCCACTTCACGAAGTATATGAGACTCTTAGACAAAACAAAGAAGAGGTGGAGGAGATCAAAGACGAAAAGAAGAAGGCCGAGAGAGTGTTTGTTGATCCTGTTGCGCTGGTGGTGAAGAAGAAATCAGTGATTTTAAAGAAGAAGAAGAAAGTAGTAGTAGTTTCTGAATCCGAGGAGGTGGGTAGTGAAGAAGATTTTGATTCCGATGACTGTAAGAATCTGAAGCAGGCAATACTATTACTGACTAAAGCTTTCCAAAAGAAGTTTTACAAGAAGCCTGGATCTAACATTCATAGGTATTCTTCAGGTTCAAGGAATTATGAACACAAAGAAAGGATTGAAGGGAAGAGATTTGAAGAAAAGAAGCCTAAGGAGAAGAGATATAGACCTGAAGAGGAGAAAGAGTCAGAGCCATCTAAATGCTATAACTGCGAAAAGATCAGACACTTTGCTAAGGATTGCCGAAAGCCTAAGGTCCGAAACTCCGAATACTACAAGAATAAGATGCTTTTGGCCAAGCAGCAGGAGGTTAGCAAGGCTCTTATGGCTGAAGACGAATTTTGGCTCGATCACTCAGACGAGGAAGGAGAGAAAGAGGAAAAAGTCCACTTGTGTTTTATGGGTAAAGAAAAGCCTGAAGATGAAGTTGATTCAGACTGTGAAGACAATGAAGAGGTATGTGATATGTCTAAATCAGATTTTCTTAATTAAATGCAAGACATGATGGTTAGACTCCAGGAATTAGAGTCTAAGCTTACACGTGAGAGAGGTATCAATAAAGAGAAAAAACAATCAATACTGAAACTCAGCAAGGATATTACTGAGAAGAACGTATTGATTGAGGCTTTACATAAAAACATTGATACCAGCCCGAAAGAGAAGACTATAATTCACAATGAACTATCTGAAACTACTTCCAAATACAAACTGTGTGAATTTGAAGTGAAAGAGGTTGCTAAAAAGTGTTCATCACTAATGAAAAAAAGCAAATCTTTATTTGATAAGGTGAATGTTTTGGAGGAAAAACCTTACACTTTAGATCAAACTGAAAAAACCATTCACCTGAACAAACCTAAAGAGAGTAGTGAGTGTTGGGGTCTTGGTTACGAGAACCAACACTACCTCAAAAATGGTATTTCTAAAGTGTATGCGCTTTATGATTTTGGATTTTTAAAACTAGCACCACAATACCCCGAACTTAAAGTTAAGCGGACTAAACTTTCTGAAGAAGATGAAGCTAAGGAAAAAGAGAAAAGAAAGAACAAAACTAAAATGCAACTTCCATTTCGATATGAGAAGTTGAATTCTAGTTATAGTTATGATAAATCAAAATTTCTTTCTAATGACTATTTTTAAAGCTATTCTTCAAAGGAGTTTGAGGCTAAGCCTATTGAAGGTAAAATTTATGTACCTCCTCTCATGTTAGAAAGTAAATTTCTGAACTCCAGAACACTCTGATAGAAGAAAGGATTTTGATTAATCTAGAACAAACTGTGTTTTCTAATGTGATTCTAAATTCTGATTTTTCTAAAACTTCCAAAGCTTCAAAACCTGATGATTTTAATGGTCTACTTGATGAAGAGTTTGATTTTCTTAACTCTGACGGTTGTTTAGATGATTGTGTTGATCAATTTGATTTCAATGCAAAACTTCCTGATCATTCACATTTTGTTATTGATTCTTTTGGTCTACCAAGTGTGTATGAAAAGGGTGAGACATCAACGAAAGTTGATGTACCGGTTTCTGTGAATACCAAGAATGCTAAAGGTAAGAAGAAGAAATCTAGGCATTCACAAAAACGGACAACCACTGGTAAACCAAAGAATATGCAATCTTTCAAATCTCATAGTTCTAATTCTAAAGTTTCAAATGTTTCAGATGTGAATAAAAGAAAGACTGGAGTTAGATCAGAATGGCTACCATTGTGACTCTTCTGAATGAGCTCAGTAAGAATAAAGTCAGGAAATCTCAGATCGAGCTGAACGTAAAATTCATGAGCATACTACAGCCAGAGTGGAAGAGATTCACTAGGCAGATGAAGCATATGAAGGATCATAATGAGATTCCACTTCACGAAGTATATGAGACTCTTAGACAAAACAAAGAAGAGGTGGAGGAGATCAAAGACGAAAAGAAGAAGGCCGAGAGAGTGTTTGTTGATCCTGTTGCGCTGGTGGTGAAGAAGAAATCAGTGATTTTAAAGAAGAAGAAGAAAGTAGTAGTAGTTTCTGAATCCGAGGAGGTGGGTAGTGAAGAAGATTTTGATTCCGATGACTGTAAGAATCTGAAGCAGGCAATACTATTACTGACTAAAGCTTTCCAAAAGAAGTTTTACAAGAAGCCTGGATCTAACATTCATAGGTATTCTTCAGGTTCAAGGAATTATGAACACAAAGAAAGGATTGAAGGGAAGAGATTTGAAGAAAAGAAGCCTAAGGAGAAGAGATATAGACCTGAAGAGGAGAAAGAGTCAGAGCCATCTAAATGCTATAACTGCGAAAAGATCAGACACTTTGCTAAGGATTGCCGAAAGCCTAAGGTCCGAAACTCCGAATACTACAAGAATAAGATGCTTTTGGCCAAGCAGCAGGAGGTTAGCAAGGCTCTTATGGCTGAAGACGAATTTTGGCTCGATCACTCAGACGAGGAAGGAGAGAAAGAGGAAAAAGTCCACTTGTGTTTTATGGGTAAAGAAAAGCCTGAAGATGAAGTTGATTCAGACTGTGAAGACAATGAAGAGGTATGTGATATGTCTAAATCAGATTTTCTTAATTAAATGCAAGACATGATGGTTAGACTCCAGGAATTAGAGTCTAAGCTTACACGTGAGAGAGGTATCAATAAAGAGAAAAAACAATCAATACTGAAACTCAGCAAGGATATTACTGAGAAGAACGTATTGATTGAGGCTTTACATAAAAACATTGATACCAGCCCGAAAGAGAAGACTATAATTCACAATGAACTATCTGAAACTACTTCCAAATACAAACTGTGTGAATTTGAAGTGAAAGAGGTTGCTAAAAAGTGTTCATCACTAATGAAAAAAAGCAAATCTTTATTTGATAAGGTGAATGTTTTGGAGGAAAAACCTTACACTTTAGATCAAACTGAAAAAACCATTCACCTGAACAAACCTAAAGAGAGTAGTGAGTGTTGGGGTCTTGGTTACGAGAACCAACACTACCTCAAAAATGGTATTTCTAAAGTGTATGCGCTTTATGATTTTGGATTTTTAAAACTAGCACCACAATACCCCGAACTTAAAGTTAAGCGGACTAAACTTTCTGAAGAAGATGAAGCTAAGGAAAAAGAGAAAAGAAAGAACAAAACTAAAATGCAACTTCCATTTCGATATGAGAAGTTGAATTCTAGTTATAGTTCTGATAAATCAAAATTTCTTTCTAATGACTATTTTTAAAGCTATTCTTCAAAGGAGTTGGAGGATAAGCCTATTGAAGGTAAAATTTATGTACCTCTTCTCGTCTTAGAAAGTAAAATTTCTGAACTCGAGAACACTCTGATAGAAGAAAGGATTTTGATTAATCTAGAACAAATTGTGTTTTCTACTGTGATTCTAAATTCTGATTTTTCTAAAACTTCCAAAGCTTCAAAACCTGATGATTTTAATGGTCTACTTGATGAAGAGTTTGATTTTCTTAACTCTGACGGTTGTTTAGATGATTGTGTTGATCAATTTGATTTCAATGCAAAACAACCTGATCATTCACATTTTGTTATTAATTCTTTTGGTCTACCCATTGTGTATGAAAAGGGTGAGACATCAACGAAAGTTGATGTACCGGTTTCTGTGAATACCAAGAATGCTAAAGGTGAGAAGAAGAAATCTAGGCATTCACAGAAATGGACAACCACTGGTAAACCAAAGAATATGCAATCTTTCAAATCTCATAGTTCTAATTCTAAAGTTTCAAATGTTTCAGATGTGAATAAAAGAAAGACTGGAGTTAGATCAGAATGGCTACCAAAGAAGAAAATTGACGAGACTGTGAAATCATTTTCTGACTCTGATTGTAATAGAGTGACCAATAGTCATACTGATGTAGTTGAGAATGTTTCTTTTAATAAACAAAAACTTGTAACTTCTTACAAAAAATATTTAATAAAGCAATTATTCCAATTATCTCCGTCTGCTAGAAAGTCTTCTACTTATAATAGGAAGGATTTTGTTTCTCGGCAATATTCTGATGTTTGATTTTGCACATATCATGTATATTCATATCATTCTTATGCTTCAAACGTTTTTCAAAACATCAAAGGGTCCATATATAAATGGATTCCAAAATCTTGTGCTAACACTATAGGACCCATCTATAAATGGGTACCTAAGCCAATTGTTTCATGATTTCTCCTGTGTAGACCCGTCATATGTGGTACTTGGATTCTGGTTGCTCCAAGCATATGACCGGGCAGAAAGATTTATTATTTAATTATATAGAAAAATATTGTGGAACAGTTAGATTCGGAAACGACCAGTTTTCACCAATTTTGGGATATAGTGACGTGATTCAAGACAACGTAACGATCAAGAAGGTGAGCTACGTTGAAGGTTTAGGACATAACCTGTTCAGCATTGGACAGTTATGTGACAAAGATTTAGAGGTTAATTTCAAGGCCAAGAGGTGTTCTGTGCGTACTGAAGACGGTAAAGAACACTTGGTCGGGACGAGAAAGTCAAACCTATACACGATCAACTTGTCAAAAGTCAATACTGACAATGAGGTGTGTCTACTATCAAAAGCCTCGCTGCAACATAGCTGGTTATGGCATCGAAGGCTTTCTCACCTGAATTTTCGTTACATCAACAAACTGGTCACTGGAAATTTGGTAAAAGGACTTGTTGCGCTCAAATACGTTAAAGAACATCTCTGTGCAACGTGTAAGAAGGGGAAGATGAAGAGAGTCACTCATAAGCCGAAACCTGAGCCGAGTATAAGTTCATCCTTAGAGTTTCTGCATATGGATCTCTACAGTCCAATGCGTACTCAAAGCATAAACGGCAAGAAATACGTTCTAGTGATTGTAGACGATTACTCGCGGTACACTTGGGTCAAATTTCTGAGAACAAAATATGAGACGCCCGAAGTCATCATCATATTTTTTAAAACTACTCAAGTGAATTTGCAAAAGACAATAAAGCTTATTCGTACAGATAATGGCACAGAATTTAAGAACAAAACTATAGAAGATTATCTCGAATCGGTCGGGATAACACATCAGTTTTTTGCTGTCAGAACGCATGAACAGAATGAAGTCGCAGAGAGACGTAACAGAACGATAGTCGAGGCCGCTCGAACTATGCTGAGTCAGTCAGATCTACCTCTATTTCTATGGGCCGAAGCTGTATCGACTGCTTGCTACACATAGAATCGATCTATAATCCACCGCCGGTTCGGTAAAATGCCATATGCTTTAATCAATAATCGTACACCTAGCATTAAACATTTCCCTATTTTTGGATACAGGTGCTTTGTACTGAATGACAAGGAGAACTTAAACAAGTTTAGTCTGAAGGCAGACGATAACATCTTTATCGGCTACTCTCAAACATCTGCAGCATACAGAGTCTACCTGAAAAAGTCCAAGATTGTAGTAGAAAGCGTAAACGTTACATTCGATGAGGAGATGGCTTCTGTTCAAGACAATTCAGAACCCGTCATCACTGGTGTATTAGCTCATGGGTAGATCATTCCAGAACCTGTGTCTACTGATAAGAAATCAGATGAAGCATCATCGTCTGTTTCACATTTATATGATTTATATTTATTGTTTGAATTGTTTTATGGTGAATTTCTTGGTACTAAAGTGACTAAACCTGTTGTGGTTGACAGATTGGACGATTCAACGCATAATCATTCAACCACATCAGAGATATCTACTGAATCCAATTCCCCGGTTTAGCAAGAAATTCCAATTCAACGCCTACTCTCACAGTTGAAGCTGTGAACATTCATGAAGAGCCAGAAGTTGTTGAGTCAGTTGGATGCACTGTAAGGACTACTCAACAGACAACAAATGTCCAACCAACTTAAGCTTCTACACATAATACTTCAACTGAACCCCTACTAAATACTGAACAAACTGATGAAGCTAAAAGTGGATTTTTAGATGAGAATTATGATCAATCTACATCAAATCCACTCCCTCATGAACATAGGTAGACCAAAGAGCACCCGATATATCATATCATAGGAGATCCATCTAAATCGGTGCAAACTAGGTCTGCTATACTTAATCAATGTATGCATGACTCATTCCTGAGCAAGGTAGAGCCAACACACGTATCTGAAGTTCTATCTGACTCAGACTGGGTAACTGCGATGCAAGAAGAGCTGAATCAGTTCGAAGCACTCAAAGTCTGAAGGTAAAACTATAATTGGCACAAAATGGGTTTTCAAGAATAAGAAAGACGAAGATGGTATCGTTATCAGAAACAAAGCAAGACTAGTGGCTAAAGAATATAGGCAAGAGGAAGGTATTGACTATGACGAGACTTATGCTCCAGTGGCGCACATCAAGGCTATACGGATGTTTCTTGCATATGTCGCCCACAAGAACTTCACCGTCTACTAGATGGACGTGAATACTGCCTTTCTCAATGGCATCTTAAGGGAGGAAGTCTACGTCTCTCAGCCTGAAGGTTTTGTTAATCCAGAGAAACCGAATCATGTATACATATTGGACAAAGCTCTTTACAGTCTGAAGCAAGCCCCTCAAGCTTGGTATGAAGTTTTATCAAAATTCTTAGTCAAGTCGGGCTTCTCGAAAGGTAAAATCGATACTACTCTTTTCATCAAAAAGGAAAAAAGCCGATATCCTTTTAATTCAGGTTTATGTGGATGATATCATATTTGGCTCAACTAATGCAAAATACTGTAAGAATTTTTCTAACCTCATGGTGTCCAGATTTCAGATGAGTATGATGAGAGAGATGAATTTCTTTCTTGGATTACAAGTCATATAATTTTCCATGGGGATCTTTATTAATCAAGCAAAGTACATTTTCGATATTCTTAGAAAATTTAAAATGGATAATTGTACACCTACTGGAAACCCAATGGCACCGGGAACTAAGATCGGGGCTGATCCTTCGGGTAAAGCTGTCGATGTTAGAATCTACCAAGGAAAGATTGGTTCTTTAATGTATTTAAAATCTAGTAGGCTAGATATAATGTTCTCTACATGTCTATGTGCTCTATATCAGGCTTCTCCATAAGAATCCCATTTGTCTGCAGTTAAACGTATCTTTAGATATCTGAAGAGCACTACAGATCTTGGTCTGTGGTATCCTAAGGATACAGGTTTTGAACTGACATCATATTCAGATACAGACCATGCAGGTTGTATGCTAGAAAGGAAAAGTATGTCGGGGCACATACAATTTCTTGGCGATAAACTCGTGAGTTGGACTTCAAAGAAACAACTTTGTGTATCTACATCAACAACTAAGGCAGAGTACGTCGTTGCGGCGAGCTGCTGTTCTCAAGTGTTGTGGATGAGAACACAACTCCGAGATTATGACTTCAATTACAACAAGATCCCGATCTACTGTTATTCGAGGAGCGCAATTGCAATATCTGTGAATCCTGTTTAACATACCAAGACCAAACATATAGACATGAGATATCACTTCATTAAAGACAATGTCGAAAAAGGTACAATCGAACTTTACTTTGTAAACACAGATTACCAACTTGCAGATTTGTTCACCAAACCTCTTGATGAAAAGAGATTTAATTTTCTTGTTTCAAAACTTGGTATGCTAAATCTCAAGACTTAATCTGTGATTACCTCTTAAAGTTTTGTTATTGTTGTTTTTCTTCATTTCTTTATTTTTATTCTGAAAGATATATGCACTTAATTTTGTTCATGATCTCAAGGGGAGTGTGAGAACATGATAAGAGAATCTACATTTGAGGGGGAGTTCATAAATTTTGCATATGTTTATCTCTGATAAATTTTCTGATGCATAATTTCAGGGGGAGTAAGAGTCAATGAGTATGGTATATGACTTCTGATTACATCTGATCAGAACTCGTATTTTAAATGTTTTATTGCTTTATGTCTTTACTTTTCAATAAATTTTGTGAATAAAGCTTTACTTTGACAGACTTGTGATTTTTTGCAGAACTGAGAGAGAGCTTACATGATCATATCTAATATGACTTAGAGCTGACTTGATGAGACTTTGAGTGAGGTTTGATTGACGCAAAGTATTGTTTCAATGGCGCAATCTTGTAACAAAAATTACAGAAGGTGGCACAAAGTTGATGACAAAAGAACAAACCTGCAATCCACTATTTTACAAATTGATTCAAATCCACTATTTTACAAATTGATGTTGATGGAGTTTGAAATCCAACGTCCCACTAACTTTTGGAAAACCAATCAAATTTTGTTAATCAAGAATCCACCAGCACATTATTATAATTGATGGCACCGCCCCACTTTGTTTTTGAAAGCCAATCACAAAATTAATAGGCTGCCATTGATCATGTGGTTTCCACATAACCACCGCCCCACTTATTCCTAGCAACCAATCACCATTTGAATCACAATTGAAAAACCATATCCACACCGTCCCATTAACTTGAAAATGCAAATTTCATTCTTACAAATATCCTTCTCAACTAGCAACTCACTATTCTTGTATTCTGATTTCACTGAATCTGTAGAAGACAAGGTTTCAACATTTTCAGAACTTCCCTCCGGTTGGGTTTCAGCAAGGCTACTGCTTAATTCATATTGTGAAGCTGTAATCTCATGAGTGATGGGCTCAATGTTAGTTTCCTTCTCCAACGGTGCTTCAGCCTCAGTGCTAGATTCTGCTGTTAGTATTGTGTGATCCGTCAGGTCCAAATTATTTTGAACATCGTTTGTAACAACTATTTGAGATTCCTGAATCTCATCTTCTGTTTTGACCTGCTTCTTTGTCTCTTCAAAGTTCGCATCCAATTCAACAGAGCCTGTAATTTCGATCTGTTTATCTGAACTTCCCTTCCCTTGCTTCTCAACATTTTCAAATTATGATTTTATGAAAATATGCCAACTCCTCTTGGGTTTGCGTGAGAGGTAAGAGACGCAAACCTGTGGTTTGCGTGTGTCGACCGAAACGCAAAGTTTTGTGGTTTGCGTGTGTAAGCTGAAACGCAAAGCTGATTCCTCTAAGCTGAAACGCAAAGCTGATTATCACCACCACCGACCCATTAATGATTTCTCAGCCTTTGTTTGATTCAAATCTGCCAAACAATTAACAAATCACGGTCCAATCACAACGTTGCAGCTACCGATTGAATTTACTTGCACCGTCCCATGATGATAGAATTAGATTTGATAGCCAATCACAAATTAGTTCACATCACCATCACCGATTGAATATGAATTCCAGAAAATTCTTCACCATCATCAAGAAATTCTCAGTTTATGATCTGCAATTACCAGAAACTACAGATTAGATATACTAGACTTCGTAGAACAATTGAAATTGAAAATGAAAATCGTAAATCAATTTCAATTGACTTTCTGCAGCGAGTTCTTCAACTTAGTTTCATGGAACGATACAAATCACTACAAACCTAAAATTGAAACTTGAAGATTCACAAAAATCGGTTAACTATATAGAATACAAATCCAATGTCAATTTCAGATTACAATCACCAAAACACAAAATTTTGATCAAGAACAGATTCAAACATTTTTACAGTATTAACTAAAGATCCAGAAATTTCAGAAATTAAACCAATTTTCTATGCTAATCTTTTGATTCCATGTCGAAAACGATTCTCTCAATTCTCTCCAACTTAGATCCGGCTCTGATACCAATTATTAAACCAAGATCTCTAAATTGAGAGTCCTTAGATCACTGATTCCTTAGAGAGAGAAAGTAGAGAGAGAAAATATTGAAGTGCAAAGTATGAAATCTGATTAATGTGCGTGTCCAAAAGTTACAACACAAAGGCTATAAGGGGACTTAAATACCCCAAGCCTTTACAAAACAGATAACACTACAGAAAGCAGTAAAATCTATAAAATAAATACAATGATTACTACAAAATTAGACTTAACAATTTCCCCCTTAGTAATCATTGGCGCCATGATCTTCAAAAACTATCTTCAATAACAGCATAGACTATTCAGGCGACTTTGTAGAATTACTGACGCTCTTCTCTTTGACGTAGTCTATTCAACCCAATTAGCACTTCTAATCGTCGCAGAGTAGAGCGGAAATTCAACCTCTCATTTATTTTATCCAATGCATTCCGTAGAAGTTGAATCTCATCATTTGTTATCTGAATCCTGCTTGTTCGTGTTTCCATAAATCTTCTCACAACATCTTTCAATCTTTGATCTAACTGCAGCCTGATTACTTTCAAAGTTCCATCGGAGTAATGACTTATCTCTTCAAATCTGAGGAAGCACTTTTGACCTGATGCATTCTTGTATACAACTCCATGTGGATCCTGAAGAATAGAGAATAACGAGTAAGAATCAATGTCTGGCAGGCTACGGTTAGGTCTTAGCAAATTCACCACTGGCTGAAAGCTTTCGGCTGCCATTTGAAAATCGAAAACCCTGAAGAACCTGATCTGACGCCTTATAAACCTTTTGATTACAAACAAGGCTTGAGAGATATCATTTGTCCTGTAGTACTGATTCCTCAATTCATTGTACAGAAACTCAACGTCGTCAATCGATAAATCATTAAAGTCAGCCTCTGAGAAGATATAACGGTTGCAGTCTCTTCTTTCAACCTCGAAAACTGGATACCAGATATTAACCAACCTCTTAATTTCAATTTTGATAATCCGAACTATCAGATGAGGAGAAGAAACCAAATCTCTTCCACGAAGTTGACATCTAATAAGCATTACATACTCATATTTAAAAGCATCTGATTCCTTTTCTACACCAAGAATGGCATGGATGTTGATCGGTCTTCTTCTCGAAACAAAAATATTGCTTTGGGAATCTTCAAGGAAGGCAGATCTTTGACGAGAAGCCATATAACGTTGTTGTAAATTTCTTCGTCTCTCCCGTCTTGACAAAGCTGGTCCTTCTTCTAAAATACTTGGAGAAATTACAGGTTCAGCAGGAGGATCAACATCTTGTGCTCTAGACGACTGACCTACTTCAAATGTATCTGAAGGAGCAGAGGTAGTCGGAGCATTGGCATCAACAGGAGATGAAGAAACAGGAGTAGCTTCAGGAACAGTAGAAATTTCAGGAACAGAAGAATCTTCAGGAAGGTCATCTTTTGAAGGAAGATCTCTGTACAACATATCTGTTATCTCTTCATCCTTAGCATCCATGAACATTGTGTCATCTTCTGTATATGATATGATAATGATGTCATCACAGTCTTCTTCATTTACTTGACATATCTTTTCCAATCTGACATCTTCATCATCATCAGAATTAATCTCGATGAAGTTAGCGAAGAATGACCTCATGTCATTTGCTGCTTCAGATTCTTCAACTTCATGAATATTTGCTTAAACATATGGATCCATGTAGACAACAATTTGCATATTATCATTAATGTTGCTTTCAGAAATATTCAGTTCATTATGCAAAGAAGACATATCAACATTTTCAATCATAATATTCACTAAGTCCTGAATGTTGCAGTCTTCAACAGATCCTCCACTCTTTCCTCTATCACCAGTCGCTTCTTCCTGAATATCCTCTCTTGCTTCAGAATATCCTTCAACTCTTGGTCTCATTGCCATCTCCCCCTCATGGCCTTGATGATCAAGATCATCTTGGTCATGTATGCGTTTAAGAGACGGGCCGGCCTCAGTTCTGCAGCTTTGTTCATGAATATCAAGCCTGGAAGATAAATCAGAGAAGGCTTGAGACATAAACGATTTGAGATCAGCAAAACTTGATTGAACTTCCGATCTGAATGCTTGAAACTCAGTAGATAAAGCAGAGATCCTATCATATTCAGACGAAGAAACTGGACGCAGCGTAGGTTGGAAGTTCCGAGCAGAGAAATAAGATCTTGATCCTGATGTTCTGGTGGCGACATAGAAAGAAGTCGAGCATAGAGTAAATCTGTCAACTCTGAAATAGGAAGATCTGATACTGGAGTGTTAAAAGAAGACACAGGAATACGGGTAGATGAAGAAACATCAGTTGACTGAGTAAACAACGGAGGTAGAGGAATAGACATGATCGCTGGAGCAGAAGATTGAACAGCAGAAGACGGCTCTCTTAGAACAACCCCAGATGGGCGTCTGAACGGAATCTCTGTAGGAATCACTGAAGTATCAATCTCAGGCATCTTTCCTTTGAATAAAGCTTTTAACTTCAGAATCTGTGCTTCCTTTTCAGCATCCATTCTCTCCGATAACTGCCGAATTACGTCATTCAAAGTAGAGAATTTGTCAGTGGAAACCCGAGCTTGATCAGAAGTAAGCTCTACAGCTGATGAAGTAGACTGAATAATTGCAAGTATAGTTGTTGGAGCTTGACTTTGAACTGATGTTGTGGATTGATCAAAAGTTGTATCCAATTCATCTACTTGAAGATGTGCAACTGAAGGATTAACTGGAACAGAATCATCATCAGAGAAAACTTCTGGTGAGACAACCACTTCCGGTGTCTTGGACTTCCTTTCATATACCTGAATACGCGATCGATCAGCATGATCACTATCATCATCATCAGAATCACTTTCATCCTTATTTCTATCACTAGGAAGAATATTATCAGCAGCAGTATCAACTTCATCTTCAAAATCAAAAACAATAGCATCCGAAGCTGCAGTATCAATATCAACAATAACATTCTCAATTTGCTGAGAAGCAATATCCTCTTGAATTACTTCTGTTTCAACAATAACATCAACTTCTTGTTCATTTTCAGCCTCTTTTTCAGCTTCAGGCTCTTTGTCAGAAACAGTTGCTTCAACTTCAACATCTTGTTCAAGAGCTTGATTGTCATGAGAAGGCTCTTCTTGTACAACTTCCATGAATTCATTGTCCATACAATATTCTATGACATCCTCATTTGCAACATCAGCGTACTTTGCAATAAGAGTATATGGAATAGTCATAGAATAGTTGAACGTCTTCTTTTGCTTCTGAATGTATGACATTTCCGAGTCTGAAACCTGAGGCCATGACAACCTGCGAGGAATAGAAGGATTGCTACAGAGCATGCTTCGAACAATAAGCTTCATAAATCTTTCAAACGGAATAAACTTTCGTTTCCTGTTGGTGAACTTGTCATGTACTACCTCCGATAGTTCTGTCCAAAAGATAAACGTATAGTCGACATGCAAGTCATAGACGACTGCATGGAACAATCGGAGATACAGTAGACTTGCACTGTCAGTGCCAGAATGCTTCGATGTCAGGCACCTGATGAGAACAGAGAACAGTGCGTACCAAACTGGAGGTAGATTGGACTTGTCAAAATCTGTAGGTTTGTTCAAAGTACCAACATATCCAAGATTCCGAATCCCTTCATAGACTTCCTCTTCAGATGGAAAAGTGTCATATGTATTTCTGCCTGGTCTGGAGTTCGGCTCAGGAAGCTCCAATATCAATCTCAGTCTTTTGTAGGAAAAGAAAGATTCAAACTGATCTACTTGAAGCTCAAAGCGATGCGGACGAGCCAGTTCATTCTTTGTTATAGTATTCCAAGCCTGCTGTAGATATATTTCAGGAACATCTGCACAGTATGAAAGAGCAGGGGCAAGAGGATGTCCTTTGAGAATTGCTCGTATCACGGGATGAATCTTGATTCTGTCAAAGTCCACGTGATAGTTGTTTGGCTTGTATGGCATGTACATGATGGTTGGGAATACATCATTTGGTGTACGTCCAGAGGCAGAAAGATCGGCCCCTACAGAAGGATGTGACGGCATTGGAGTATCATGAGAAGCTCGATCAGATGGATCGTCGAGAATGGCATTCTCATCTTGAATCATGGGATCAGTATTAGTTTTGGAAGCCATAAGAGATCTGGAAAACAAAATGAAAAAGAATTAGAAGAAAAGAAGAAAGAAAAAATAAAAGAAAAAAAATTTTCTAAATATGGTTTGCGGGTCAAGTTAGAAGCGCAAAGTAGACTTTGCGTTTCTAGTTAGACGCGCAAAGTACACTTTGCGTTTCTAACTAGACTCGCAAAGTTGACTTTGCGTTTCTAGTTAGACACGCAAAGTAGACTTTGCGGGTCTAACATGATCTGAACACTATACTTAGAAATTCAAAAAGAAAAACAAACACTAAAAAAGAAGGTTTGCGTATCAAGTTAGAATCGCAAAGTACACTCTGCGTTTCTAGTTAGACGTGCAAAGTACACTTTGCGTTTCTAGTTAGACACGCAAAGTAGACTTTGCGGGTCTAACATGCTTGACACAAAAACCTTAACAAAGAACAAAATAAAAGAAAAACATGATAGAATCGCAAAGTAGACTTTGCGTTTCTAGTTAGACCCGCAAAGAATACTTTGCGTTTCTAACTAGACACGCAAAGTTCACTTTGCGTTTCTAGTTAGACCCGCAAAGTTAACTTTGCGGTTCTAACTAGACGCGCAAAGTAGACTTTGCAGGTCTATCAACCTTACAAAAACCTAGGGTTCGCGACTCACAGACCCGAAAACCACAAAAACTCAAAATTAAAGCAAAATACAAGAAATTAATGAAAAAGAAAACATACCTGAAGATCAATTATATATTCTAAACAAAACCCAAGACTCAATTTGAAGAAAGAAACACGAATCTGAATATCGAAGATAATGAATCAGAAACAAAGAACGTAAATGTTTACAGTTCATGAAAAAAATATCCAAGGCAATGAATCAGAAGAACAATGCTAGCCTAATCATTATAACAAAGCAACATTAAAGATGAACACATACCTGATTGAAGAGAACAACAATCGAAAATCAACGGAAAAATAAGAGGTCGGCACACTCAGGGAATAGGAGGGAAGATGAACAGTACCAAATTTCAAAACAATAAAGGAAGCAAGAAAATACAATAGACATATACTAACCTCTAACTATTCTAAACTATTAAAAAAATAATACTAAAAAAATACAACTAAAAAAAATCAGTAAAAAAAATTATCTGACAGGTTCCTTTACTCCCCCTGTTTAACTTCTGATCAGCACAGAAAAAAATTTCTTACTTACTCCCCCTCAAATACAGAAAAAGAAAGAAAAAAAAACTTTTTCAGATAAGCTCTCCCCCTTGAAAGTTGCACAGACCAAATCCAAACATAAACATAAACAGATACTCAAACATAAAGACATCAGTATGAAGGATGATCATATTGAATATAAATTTTGTAACAACTGAATATATAAACTTTTAAACACTAAACAAATTAAAGCCTACTCAGTAGAATATCCCAGATTTATCAATAAGTTGAAATCAAACGGGAGTTTGTTGGATACAGAAACATGTTTCATTGTTTATCAAGTTAAGACATGTTCAGTGTCAAACACTTGCAGGTATATATTCAGTGTGCTCGCAAGCGATCTCTGATTAGCTTCAAGAAAAATGCAATTCTAAACATAAAATGAAGAACTTTGCATGTACAGACACTAAGTCATCAAGAATTAAGATTTTCACAAATTTACAGGTTTATCGCAGCTCAATATATATTACCAAGTATTAAGAGATGTGTGCTCATTGGCATCTTTTAGCTGTGTGCTCAATGGCATCTTCACATGAGTGTGCTCTTTGGCATCTTTTAAGCGGTGTGCACTTTGGCATCTTTTAATCAAAGAGTTCATTAAGTAAAGAACATGTCGTAAACGTAACTTTCTATCTGACTCTATTGCAGGATTTGGGTTAGCCGCTCCCAGACCAGTTGGCCTTAGGGGACTAGGTGTCAAGCATCCCTTGGAACTTACTTTCCCGGATCAGAAAGGCTACATCGACATATCCTAAACCCATTCATACCAGTAGAACATGACTTTCGATCTAGTTCTATTGAAGGATTTCTGTTCGATCACTCCCAGACCAAATGACCTTAGGGGATCAGATGTCGAGCATCCCACGGAACTTACTTTCCCAAACCAGAAAGGTCACAGGTATAAATTTTTAAACCCAGAGATTTCTGTATTTTATAGGCTTAAAAAATTAATCATCTCAATAACTCAGATCTATATAGAATCGCTTAGCCCATATTTTCATTACAATCTACAATTTTGATCACTTAGGTTGTTCAAGCAAAGTAAACCATAAATATGCTGTAGATCCCAGTGCAGTGCAATCACAAGTAATATAAACAATGATGAACAGATTATAGACCACAGCAACTAGTCATATGATTGATATAACTTCAAAGGGTTAAGGTTTACAGAGAGAATTTCTGATAAGGTTATGTAAACCAAACGACTAGTAAACTGAATAATGAATTTCTCACCCTACAAATGAAAAGGAAACAACTTTAAATACGTAGGCTCGCAGGCCTAAAGGGCTTATGGGCTTTAAGGCCCAACAAGCTTACAACTTTAATAACTTGACATAATCTACCCTGAACTTCTATTTAACTAACAAAGTAGCCCTAACAATCTCCCCCTTTAAATAGAAGTTGATAGTCACGCCAGTTAGGAACAAAAATTTTTCGGAAACCAAAGTTGATCTCGAAATATCTGATTTGTGTTCTATACTCCAGTCGTTCTTCAATAACTTTCAGTGCTTTAAGAACAAGTGCTTTGTATGAAAAATCCAGTAACTGAACTCCTTTTTCATCTTGACTCAGCGCACACTTCAACTTGTCTTTCAAAAACATCAACGTACCATCACAAAATCTGGCAATCTGATCAAAACGGATAAAGCGTAGAACACCGTTGTTGTTCACATATGACATACCAAACTCTGGAAACTTTATAACTGTGAATGCAGGTACATTTAGAGCATCAGACGGAACACTCAGATCAGGCTTGAACAGATTAATCTTCGGTTGATCACTTTCTAACCCAATCTGAAAATCTTCCACCGAAGCAAGTTTCATTGCGCACTTCATGTATCTTTTCACTGTTTCTAGAGCATCAATGACTTCTCCGGGTCTGATGGTTCTGGTCTTTAAGTCACGTAATATGTACAGCAGATCTTGTGGCTCCAGACATGGAAAATCAGCATCAGAAAAGCAGTATTGTTGACCATCTTCTCTTGTAACCATAAAGTCCGTATACTTAACCTTCATGAAGTAGGCAGGTATAATCTTATCAACTGATACAATCCTGAGCTTTGTCTTGGA
Source organism: Arctium minus (assembly GCA_954870635.1). NCBI lineage: Eukaryota > Viridiplantae > Streptophyta > Magnoliopsida > Asterales > Asteraceae > Arctium > Arctium minus. The sequence goes on along the minus strand of OX941080.1, from coordinate 82,453,725 downwards.
GTACTTGTGCTGGAACTTTCTGTACACGAACACAAGTTCACGCTGTTTTTCTTTATTTTTCACTGACTGTAGACCATGGATAACGACTTCATCATACTTTCTGATCCAGTGGGCAAAGATCTTTTTCTGACTTTCTTCGAGGAAAGGAACTTTGATTCGAACTCTTTCCCACTTGGATGGACGAACTGGAGTAGTACTAACTGGTTCTCTAACTGGTGAAGCTGGAGGAGATCTCTCGGGAAAAACTGTAGAAGAAAAATCAGGGTGATTAACTTGATAGGTCAATAAAGGAATCACGGCAGAAGACTGATCATCTGGATGTAGTATTTCATCAATTTCTTCTTGCATAACCACCAGAGCTCTTTCAGTATTGGCACATTCTTCTGTCGTGTCCGTCACTTCATACGGATCTAGTATTATTGCCCAATCTTCAGGAACTATCGGAGAACCATCTTCAAATTCCTCAGGCTTTTCAACCGTCGGATAATCGTATAGTATCAAGTCTGTCACCGGTTCCCGTTCCTGTTCCTGTCTCTGTCCCTCTGTTCTTGTACCCGAACCCGTACCCTGTTCAACCTGTTCTGACTCCACTACATGTGTCTCCGGCTCAGATAGACGTTGGCGCTTCTCCCCCTCATGGTGATCAGGATCATCCTGATCATCATGTCGGCGCTTGAGCCGTTCTGCCTGGTTACGGCAGGTATCCTCCACTGCTGAAAGGCGTTCAGTCAAAACAGCTACGGTTTGTTGAAGTGACTGAAGCATAGCTTGCTGGATCTGGAAGGCTTCGGTAGAGACATTAGGCTGGGGTGTAGGTGGAGTAGGTGTGGATGATTGAGAACGAAGTAGAGATAGCAAATCGGCATCTTGGGTGGGTTCGGTTTGAGATTGGGTTATAAGTTTGGCAAGAAGGATAGATTTGAGTTCAGGTAAAGAAACAAACCTTAAAAAAATCTTTTTGGAGTTTTCGAAGATATATAAAACTACTTAAAAAAAATTTAAGGAGGGAAAAAAAAACTTAAAATAAAAGGACTTAAATAAAAAGACACGAGACCTAGCTCCCCCTCGAATGATTACCATGAGGAGGTCCAAACACAGAACCCTCTTACCTGCTCCCCCTCGAATAGAGAACTCGTGAGACTTACCAACCATCTGACGCTAGTGGTCCTCCTGAGCACATTACCGGGTTGTGGATCCACCACCCAAATCACCTTGCACTTTTCAGCGAACAGGAGATAAACTGCACACATAATCACAGAAACAGACATACGAACACAAAAGAAGCGGGAAAACACGAAATCTACTTTGTTGATACAGAAGTTCGTAACTGACACAGAGCTGAACGAGTAAAATGCAATACCCAAGGAGTGTGGATAATAGCAACCAGAGACAAGGCACTGGTGCATTTGTCACAGTCATTCGTTATTGAATGAAACTCGTAGAGAGCTGCGAACGGATCAAACTTTCAGATTTAGCATACCTAGCTTGGACACAAGGTAATTAAATTGTTTTTCGTCCAAGGCTTTGGTAAATAGGTCTGCTAACTGATGCTCTGAATTAACAAAATAGAGTTCGATAGTACCTTTTTCCACGTGATCTTTTATAAAGTGATAGCGCACATCAATGTGCTTCGTCTTCGTGTGCTGGACGGGATTGCTTGATATGGCTATAGCGCTCTTCGAGTCACAGTAGATGGGAATCCTGGAATAATTAAATCCATAATCTTTGAGCTGGGTACGCATCCAGATGACTTGTGAACAGCAACTGGCGGCTGCTACATACTCCGCCTCGGCTGTGGAGGTGGACACGCAGTTTTGCTTCTTGGAAGCCCAGCTGACAAGACGATCGCCCAAGAACTGAACATGACCCGACGTGCTCTTCCGGTCCAGCATGTTTCCAGCGTGGTCAGCGTCCGAGTAGGCTGTCAATTCAAAACCTGTCTCTTTTGGATACCACAAACCAAGATCAGCAGTACCTTTTAAATATCGAAAAATTCGCTTAACCGCAGCTAAGTGAGACTCTTTAGGTTTCGACTGAAATCTTGCACACAAGAATGTCGAAAACATAATGTCAGGCCGACTAGCCGTCAAGTACATCAGAGAGCCAATCATACCTCTATAAATAGTAGCATTCACATCCTTACCGTCAGGATCGGAGTGAAGCTTTAGAGTAGTGGACATGGGGGTTTTCATAGATGCAGATTGTTCCATCTGGTATTTCCGAAGAATATCCGAGATGTACTTAGATTGATTAATGAAAATTCCTGTTTGTAATTGTTTTACTTGGAGACCCAGGAAAAAGTTCATTTGCCCCATCATGCTCATTAGAAAATGTTTACTCATTAAGGCAGAAAAGTTCTGACAATACTTGGGGTTCGTGGAGCCAAAGATTATATCATCAACATAAATTTGTACAAGAATGATATCATTCTTCTCTCTTTTGATAAATAAGGTAGTATCAATTTTACCTTTAGAGAAGCCAGACTTGACTAAGAAGGATGAGAGTGCATCATACCAGGCTCGTGGCGCTTGCTTAAGACCGTAGAGGGCCTTGTCAAGAAAATAGACGTAATGCGGATTTTCAGTACTCACGAAGCCTTCGGGTTGCGAGACATAAACTTCCTCCTTGAGCACGCCATTGAGGAACGCGGATTTCACGTCCATTTGAAAGACGATGAAATTCTTGTGAGCGGCGTAGGCGAGGAACATGCGGATCGCTTCAATGCGGGCCACCGGTGCAAACGTCTCATCGTAATCAATTCCTTCTTGCTGGCGATATCCTTTAGCCACTAGACGCGCCTTGTTCCGAACAATGATGCCGTTTTCGTCCTTCTTGTTCTTAAAAATCCATTTAGTCCCGATCACCGTCTTGTTCTTAGGACGGGGAACTAGGCGCCATACTTTGAGGGTCTCAAACTGGTTGAGTTCCTCCTGCATAGCAATTACCCAGTCCGGATCAGTCAGTGCGTCAGAGACAGTGGAAGGTTCGATACGGCTGAGGAACGAGGAAAATAAGCAGTCATTGGCGGTGGTGGACCGAGTTTGAACTGGTGTGGAGGGATCACCAATGATCTGATGAAGAGGATGTGCTCGAGTCCATTTGGTAGTATGTGGATGTGGTTGATATGTCTGATGGGAGGTATCGGAATCCACATGACCACCTGGGGGTAAATCCTGAACTGCCTCGAGGGATGATGGCTTGTGAGGTGTAAGCTTCGTAGTGGGAGTCGAACTAGGAGTAGAGGACGACTCAGCTGGAGATGAAACTATGGAAAGTTCCGGGATTGCCGGAGAGGAAGCTTCGAGAGCACCTTCGACAGAAATCGGTGCAGGAAGTTGAACGGAAACAAGAGTTGGTTCAATAGCACCGTCATCAAGAGCTTGATCAAGAGGGTGTCTAACACTTGAGCTCGGGGAAGCTTGATCATTGGCAGTAGAGGATGGAGCACCAGGCGAGGATGGACCACCGGAGTCGGTAGGGCCCGTGACTTGTGTCACTTCTGGTGCTTGAGCAGTATTCCTGTCACATGACGTAGTATTAGACTTAACATTAAATAAGTCAGTATAAAAGAATTCAAACAGTAAATCCAAATCAGAAAGATGTGCTCTTGACGCATGATGTGGATCCACTGGAGATTGTGTAGCCTCCGTACGGAGTTGTCCGGAAGCTAACACACCAGTAAGCGCGGGTTCTGAATTGAGATGTTCAGAAACCATGTCAGGGGCCTCGTCAAAAGTCACATTTACGCTCTCAACGACGGTCTTCGTCCTTTTGTTGAAGACACGGTAGGCTTTTGCTTGTTGAGAGTAGCCGATAAACACTCCTTCATCCGCTTTGGGACTGAATTTGCCAAGATCATCCTTATCATTTAAGACAAAGCAGGTGCATCCGAAAGCATGAAAGTAGTTGATGTTCGGGATACGCTTATTGATGATCTCGTACGGAGTCTTGTTGAACCGCTTGTTGATGATAGACCGATTTTGAGTATAGCAAGCGGTAGCAACTGCTTCTGCCCAAAGAAATAGAGGTAGCTTGGAATGAGATAACATCGTACGTGCTGCTTCAACTAGAGTTCTGTTTCGACGCTCTACCACCCCATTCTGCTGAGGAGTACGAACGGCGGAAAAAATATGGGAGATACCCACTGAAGTGAGATAACCGGTGAGTATTTGATTCTTGAACTCAGTGTCGTTGTCCGTCCTGATGGTCTGAACTACTTGGTGGAGACTGACTTGGATGCTCTTCAGCAGAGAGATTATCAACTCGGGAGTTTCGTCCTTTGAACGGAGAAATCGGACCCAAGTGTAACGAGAGAAATTATCAACCATCACCAGGGCATACTTCTTGTGATTTATGCTTTGAACGCGCATCGGTCCACATAAGTCCATGTGGATTAGCTCAAGGGACCGAGAAGTACTCGGAACGGCTTTCGGCTTGTGAGACGCCTTTTTCATTTTGCCCTTTTCGCAGGCAGCGCACAGATGATCTTTTGCAAACTTGAGGTCAGGCATACCTTTGACATGTCCACCCAGCACCAACTTGTTGATATTCTTGAAGTTCAAGTGCGACAGACGACGGTGCCATAGCCAACTTTGTTCAGCAGATGCTTTGGACAACAAACAGACTTCCTTGTCAGGTTTCAAAGACGATAGGTCGATCGTATAGAGGTTGGTGCGTCGCGTTCGAGCAAGTATTTCTTTACCATCCTCAGTGCGAACGCTACACCGTTTAGCCTTGAAAGTAACCTCGAGATTCTTGTCGCATAATTGACCGATACTGAAGAGATTGTGACCGAGACCTTCGACATAGGAGACTTTCTTGATCGTGATGTTATCTTTGACAATATCGCCGTAACCCCTGATGGGAGAGGAGTGATCATTCCCGAATCGTACATTCCCACAGAACCTCTCGGTGAAGTTTGTGAGTAGCTCCCTTCTTCCGGTCATGTGTTTGGAGCAGCCTGAATCTAGATACCACACATGACCGTCCTGCAAAACAGGTTATTTCTTTTTAGGTACCCATTCGTAAATGGGTCCTTTGGGGTTAGATTTAACACCCGACTTAGAGACCCGTTTAGAGTTGGGTCTTTGTCTTTCACGGGAAACATCACAATGAGAATGATTATGAGCAATATGATATGAGCCAAACCAATCAGATGCATAACGACTATCAACAAAATCATTTGATCCACAATAAGAACAACATAGACAATCATGAGACAGTTGAAGTAATTGCGGAATTGAAGAAACTTTTAAAGGAAGAGTTCCATTACATTCAACTAGAGGTTTAGAAATAAAGACATCATGATTGTTATTGTTCTTTCTAGACTTTAAGACAGGATCAACTAATTCTGATGTTGCCGAGCTCTCTTTTGACTTCTTAGCTACCCAAGCATATTTCACTTCTTCCCGCCGACCATACGTATCTGAAATGTCGTTAAACCCATAGTCAGTGGATTTGAAAATTGATGATTGAGACCTTTGAGAGCGACCGGTCTTTTTCTTCTTCTGTGAACGACTTTTAGATTTAGACTTGGAAGATTTTGAAGAATTGTCCACAGAAGGTTTTTGCGGGGCAGATGTAGAACATTCACCCTTATAAAATTTAACCGGAGGCTCACACGACTCATTTAAAAAATCAACATGGCTAGGTAGAGAAGGATTAAAGTCAAATTGGCTCAAATTGCTATCTAGGCACACCTCAGAATTCAAGAAAGCAGAAAACTCTAGTTCCTCATCGGAAAGGACCTTATCACATGAGGATTTCAGAACAGTGGAAGAGTTTGTTGAGAGCAGATCATATGCGGAAGCATTTTTACAATCAGAACACTGATCTGATTCAAGACTTTGAGGATCTTTTCCTTTAGTTGGTGAAGAGTCACCCATAAAAGCTTTGCAGGATGATGTGTCAGAAGAAGGATAAGAGTTTTCAGACAGATGAGATATCTCACTTTGGAGATTGGAAGGCTGAGCATGAGGATCAACCTTGTGAAGTTGCACTTTCAGATGATCTGCTGCCATAGCAGCCAGTTGTGAGTGCAACTTCTTTATTTCCGTCTGGAAATATTCTTTTTCCTCATCCGACATAGTCTCTTTTTTGTTGAAACTGAGAAACTCAATTTGAGATAAAAGACCTTGTTTTTCCTTTTGAAAATTTTCCCGTTCTAGTGCATACGATTCTTCTAGTTGAACAAGTTTCTTTTCTAAAATTAGAGTTGGAACATAAACTTTGGGAGCTAGAGGTTCCTCCTCAGTTTTAACGGTTTTAGTATCTAGTTCAGCTTGAGAGTAACTATGAAAGTAATCGGATGACAGGAAACGGGGTTTGTCAGTATTATAAGTAGCATTTAAAGAATCATAAACAAAAGGAACTGTCCGTTTAGAAAGAACAGAGTTATCTCTTCTCAACTTATCTTCCAATTCTTCCTCCTCAGTGGGTGTGGTCCATCGTATCTTATATTCTGGAAAGATTTTGTCTAATCCAAAAAATTCAGAAGCATATAAGGTAGGAACTTTGGATAAAGCCTTGTTTAAATAATTAGGGTTATCGTACCCGATACCCGCATTTCCGTACTTTGGTTCTTTTGGTGCGATTAGCTTTAGCGTTTGATCAGATTGACCAAATTTATGAAGTTTCTTTTCAAGCTCTTCTAACTGATTAGATAACCTAATGTTCTCATTTTTATAAGCCACGTTTTGATTTATCAAATCAATTTTCTCGGTCTCAGACGTACGAAGCTTATTGGTCAGGTCATCTACTTTGGTCATTAGGTTTTGTGACTCTATTGAACAACTCGCATTCTCTTCTCTTAAATTAGAAATCGTGCACATGTAGCTAGAAATTTCTAAGCTTTGTTTTTCCATAAAGTCAGACTGCTTAGTGACACGGTTTTCCAGGGATGAGAGAAGTTGTTCTTTTTCTTTTAAAAGTAGCTTGTAAGAGTCAAGTTTGTTCAATGAGAGTTGCAGTTGATCAAGTAAAGCTTCATGGAAAGGGGCACATACCTGGCAGGGAGCATTATGATCTTCTTCATCAGTATCGGATGGTGATGAATGGTTGCCCATGAAACACAAATGAGCTTCAGCATCCTCAGGTTCTTCATCCGACACTTGTAACCAGTAATCGTCTTCAGCCATTAGAGCTTTACCGGCTTCCTTTTCTTTGGCAAGAAGCAGCTTGGCTCGGTAGTAGTCGGCGTTGCGCACAATTGGCTTGCGACAATCTTTGGCGAAGTGACCTAACCGACCACAGTTGTAACATTTGATCGGTTCGTCTTTCGTCTTTTCTTCATTTCGCCTGTCAGGTTTCTTACCAGCTTCAAAACGACTATTACCTTCAGACTTTTCTCGATGATCACGTCGAGTAGAGATTCTTTGCTTATTAGAAGTCTTGTTAAAAAACTTCCTCTTTTGAAATGCTTGAGTTAGAAAAACCATTGCTTCTTTCATCTTGGCAAGTTCTGGATCCGAGTCACTATCGGGATCTTCAGGTTCAGAATCACTCAGCACGGGCTCTTTTCCAGATGATCGGCTGACGGACTTTCCTCTTCTCTCAGATATGAGTGCTATTTGATCAATTGCTGGCTTTTCCTCTGCTTTCCCAATAAGTTCCATCACTTCTTCTTCATCTTGAAGCAGCATTTCATAAAGTTCATGAAGATACAGCTTCTCCAAGGTCTGAGTGTGACGTATATGGGAGACGAACGGTTTCCACTCAGGCTGTAAGTTGTTCATAAACTTTATGTTGTTTTCCGTGTTCGTCTTTGTGATCTTATTTTTCTGAAGATCATTCAGAAGCATATTAAACCTTTCGTAGGTTTCCGTCAGCGTTTCACCCTTTCGTGCTTTAAACCCATCATATCTGGTGATACAGTTTGTCACCTTTAGCTGGTTATTGATGTGGCTTCCCATCATCATCTTCTCTATTTGGTCCCACATCTTTTTCGATGAGTCCTTGAAACTATCTATACAAGCATAGATGTCATTCGGTAGACTTTGAAGAAGGTACGATTTTGCCAGCTTTTCTGCCTCGTACATATCCTTTTCTTCCTTAGTAAAATCATCAACAGATTTCCGAATCTGACGCTCTGGCCTTCCTTCCGCTGGGTTTCCCGGTACCACTTTCATTGGCCAATCTTGTGGACCCTCAGTCAGGCATTTGTATATATCTTCATAGTTAGATTTTGCTTCTATGAAGTTCATAAATCGGTCATGCCACTGAGGGTACTCTCCCCGAAAGAGCACCGGGGGCTTTTGGTCAGAACCGATGGCTAGAGCATCCCTTGAGTTCATCTTTACTTCTTAACTTAAGAGCACTGTAATGATCGTTAGGCAAGCAGAATGATCCAAATACAATAAAATAGAAAAAACACAGAAAAATACTTGGTCTAATCAGAAAATCAGGTCAAACAATATCCAGTCGAAGGTATGCCCGGAGGAAGCAGGTATCCGGTCGAAGGACACGTCCGGGGATACACTTATCCGGTCGAATGATACGACCGGGGACACACGTATCCGGTCGAAGGACACGACCGGAGGAACTCTAATTCGGTCGAAGGGACAAGACCGGAGCACTCTTATTCGGTCGAAGGGACAAGACCGGAGAACTCCTATTCGGTCGAATGGGTAAGACCGGGGAAACTCTATTCGGTCGAAGGAGTTTGACCGGAGCACAAGTGTCCGGTCGAAAGAGGAAGTCCTATTCGGTCGAAAGGAAAAGACCGGAGCACAGGTGTCCGGTCGAGAACTCAGGTCGAAAGACAATTAAATGCGATAACCACAATTAACAGATAAGATCGATTAACCCTACAAGACCGAAGAACACGAAGACTCGACCGAAGAACCCGATGAATTTCTGGGATTCGACCGAAACCAAACCCAGAAACTTAGATCCTTCGATCGAATGAAACCCAGATAAACAACCAACAAAAACGACCGGATACGATAGATAACACAAAGACCTCACAAAGACCGATGTTTTGCAAAAAATTTATTAATCCAGATTCGATCGATAGCAGAGAGAAACAAAAAAAATTCCAGAAAAAAAAATTTCGATCGAAGCACTGACACAATAAATTAAAAAAAACTTAACTTTGCAGAAATCGATAGATCAGATAAACACAGAATGAAAACACAAACAATCAATTAAAGCAAATATAGCAATTATCACAAGTAATTGATTTTAGGGTTTCAGTCAAACCTTTTTACTGGATCAAACCTTTTTGCCTATCTGCTCTGATACCAATTGTAGATCCCAGTGCAGTGCAATCACAAGTAATATAAACAATGATGAACAGATTATAGACCACAGCAACTAGTCATATGATTGATATAACTTCAAAGGGTTAAGGTTTACAGAGAGAATTTCTGATAAGGTTATGTAAACCAAACGACTAGTAAACTGAATAATGAATTTCTCACCCTACAAATGAAAAGGAAACAACTTTAAATACGTAGGCTCGCAGGCCTAAAGGGCTTATGGGCTTTAAGGCCCAACAAGCTTACAACTTTAATAACTTGACATAATCTACCCTGAACTTCTATTTAACTAACAAAGTAGCCCTAACATATGCCGACTCACATATCTTTAAAGCAGTATCTAAAGCGTCAAACATGTTGCTGACTTTTCGATGTTTGAAAGATTTGAACGTTGAACATATGAAACTTTAAATATAAACAAGGCGACTTGTAAAAGATCCTAGACACACATTTTATTCAACAGAAAGAAAATCTAAAATATTAAACTTTATAGAATAAAATTTGTGAATATTTAAACTTTTAAATTCAACATGCCAAGTTTTGAAAGCAGAAAGTTAAATCGTTTTTCATCTAAAGCTTTTGTAAATATATCAGCAAGTTGATATTTAGTTGGGACAAAATATAATTCAATAGTACCTTCTTCCACGTGATGCTTTATAAAATGATATCTCATGTCTATGTGCTTGGTCTTGGTGTGCTGGACTGGATTGACTGATATGGCAATTGTGGACTTGCTGTCACAATATATTGGCACTGTCTTGTACAGCATCCCGTAATCACGAAGTTGCGTTTTCATCCACAGCACTTGAGCACAGCAACTAGCTGCAACAACGTATTCAGCTTCGGCTGTTGATATTGACATGCAGTTTTGCTTTTTCGACTCCCAGCTTATCAGTCTGTCACCCAGAAACTGGAGATGACCAGAAGTACTTTTCCTGTCCAATTGATTACCACCAAAATCTGCATCTGAATAAGCAATCAAATTATAGTCAGAACTTTTAGGATACCATAATCCTAAATAAGGAGTTCCTTTAATATATCTAAAAATGCGTTTGACTGCTAAAAGATGAGATTCTTTTGGTTTTGCTTGAAATCGGGCACACAGGCATGTTGAAAACATTATGTCCGGGCGACTGGCAGTAAGATACATCAGTGATCTGATCATCCCTCTGTATGTCTTTTGATCCACAGCTTTTCCATCTGGATCCAGTCCGAGTTTGGCACCATGAGCCATCGGCGTTCCGATTGAAGTAGATTTGTCCATCTTGAATTTCTTCAAAATGTCAAATATGTACTTTGACTGGTTGATGAAGATACCATCAGGAAGTTGTTTCACTTGTAAGCCGAGGAAGAAGTTGATTTCTCCCATCATGCTCATCTGAAATCTAGAGGTCATAAGATCAGAAAACCAAGTACACAAAGATTTATTAGTCGCACCGAAAATAATATCATCTACGTATATTTGTACTAAGCAGATATCAAGATTAGTTCTATAAATGAAAAGAGTAGTATCGATAGACCCTTTGGTGAAGCCGGATTTGACCAAGAAAGCTAACAACTCGTCATACCACGCCCGCGGAGCTTGTTTCAAACCATATAATGCTTTATCGAGAAAATATACATAATCTGGACGATCTTTGTCAACAAATCCCTCTGGCTGAGATACATATACTTCTTCTTTCAGCTTGCCATTGAGAAATGCCGTCTTGACGTCCATTTGATATACTATGAATTTGCGATAAGCAGCGAAGGCAAGAAACATTCTGATAGCTTCCAATCTGGCAACGAGTGTAAATGTTTCATCATAGTCAATACCTTCTTCTTGTCGATATCCTTTGTCTACTAACCTTGTTTTGTTCCGAATGACGATACCATCTTTGTCTTTCTTATTCTTGAATATCCACTTGGTACCAATTATGCTCTTACCTTTTGGCCTTGGTACAAGTCTCCACACTTTGAGTGCGTCAAATTGATTGATCTCCTCTTGCATAGCAATGATCCAATCTGGGTCCTCCAATGCTTTAGAAACTTTTGTAGGTTCAATCTTGCAAAAGAAGCAAGTGAAGAGACATTCGTTGGAAGTAGCCGTCCTGGAACGTGTAGAAACACCGGCTTGAGGATCTCCAATAATTTGATGAATTGGATGAGATCTTGTCCACTTTGTTGTATGAGGGAGAGGATCAATTACTTCTTGAACCACTTGTATTTGATGAGAGGGAGGTTCAGAAACTTCTACATCAGAAGATGAAATAGAAATAGTTTCAACTTGAGGAGGAGATATCTCAAAAATCTCTGAATCAGATTCGGGAACAGTTTGTTGAATAACATCATTCTGTGCTTCCTCCTGAACTGATTCCGCTTGAGCAGATTGATCTTGAATAGATTCTTCTTGAATAGGTTCTTCAAGAATTGGCTCAGTTTCTGATTGAACATTGTCTGATTGATCCAATTCTTGTTGTGCCGGTTCTTGTTGAACAGGAAGGACTGGAGCAGCATCATTGTCAGAGATGGATGCAGCGGAATTTGGAATAGATGAGCTCTCAGTTTCCTGATTCAAAACATTAGAAACATTTTCAGAATTAGTTCTAGACACATCATCATAAAAATTTTCAAATAGAAAATCAAGATCAGAAAGATTAGGAGAAGGAATAGAAGAATCCTGGTTATTCGGTGAAAGAGCATGTTGGGAACTGAAGATTCTACTAAGTGTAGTTACTACTGCTAGTACAAGTGTAGTTACTACTGCCAGAACAAGTTGAAGATTAATACTGCTAAGTGTTACTACTGCTATTAGAATTACTACTGCTTGAACAAAGTTAGTACTGCTTAGCTAGTTAGTACTGCTAGTAGTTAGTACTGCTTGAAGTTAATGCTGCTGATCATTATTAGTGCTGCTAAAGAGATCTGGATGGAATGTACTACAGCTGGATATACTGAAGATATACTTAGAAGATATACATGGAAGATATACTGAAGATTTGTTTATTCTTTGTAATTATCTTTTTATCAGTATATGTATAGAATGTTAAGAATAGATAGAGATAACTTTAGTCTTCATTATTTGAGAAAAAAACAACCTCAAGGCATAGATCCTAATTCTAGAGAAGTAGAATTCGTATTGGTGAGCCTGTTCATCAATATTGAGGTTGAGTGTGTAATCTTGTAGTTTTAAGCATCAAATACAAGGTTACTGTTTGATCATTATATACTGTTTTTGATTACTGTTTGATCAAATATCAAAGTGTTTTTCCGCAACTTCTTTGATATTAGTTTCTGAGTATTAATTCTTGTTCAGAATTCGATCCTGACAAGTGGTATCAGAGCCAAATTCTCTCAGAAACAGTTATTCATCATGGAAAATCTTACAGAATCAAGCAGTACTTTGGTCTCAAAAGTTCCAATGCTCAGATCCAATGAATTTGACATGTGGAAAATCAGAATCAAGCAATATATTCTCCTCACAGATTACTCTATGTGGGACATCATTGAGAATGGCCCATCTGATGGAGGAAAGATTGGTGAAGATGGCAAAAGAACTCCTCCAAAGACAGATACAGACAGGAAATCAAGACAGACAGAGATGAAAGCCTTGAGCACACTGCTCTTGGCCATTCCAAATGAGTATCAACACCAATTCTGCAATTGTACTGATGCACAGATGCTCTGGAATGCTCTAGAGAAGAGATTCTCAGGTACTAAAAGTACCAAGAGAAATCAAAAGGCAATCTTAAAACAACAGTATGAAAACTTCATCTCAACTAAGAATGAGTCCATGACTCAAACTTTTGACAGGTTTAATAAACTAATTGGTGAACTAGCTACTATGGGAGTACAGATTGATCAAGATGATGTGAACAGAAAGTTCTTAAGGTCCCTTGGAGATGAATGGACCATGTACACTGTGTCATTCAGACAGAATGATCAGTTGGAAGACAAAGAACTTGATGATCTGTACAATGATCTTAGAGTATTTGAAGCTGAGGTGGAGGCAAAGAAGAAGCCTTCTGGATATGTTCATAATGCTGCACTCCTATCAGCATCAATTGATTCTACTGCTAACTCTGAATCAGTTAATGCTGCTAATGGATCAAAGTTAGATAAAGGCACTGATTATGTATTTGAAGCTCTTCTTTCTAATCATGGAAATTCTTCTTTGATCAATGATGACTTAGAACAACTTCATCCTGATGATCTGGAAGAGATGGATATTAAATGGCAGATGGCCATGCTCTCCATGAGGGTTAAAAAGTTTATAAAGAGGACTGGAAGAAACAACTTCTCACAAAGAAGAGAAGATGGAGCAGGGTTTGATAAATCAAAGGTAGAATGCTACAATTGCCATCTGAAGGGACATTTTGCTAGAGAATGCAGAAGTGGAATGTCTCACAACAACAACCATCAACAAGCTCAATCTGGAAGCTTCAATAACAACAGAAACTCTGCTCAAGCCCTTGTTTCTCAACAAGGAATGGGGTTTGATTGGAGTGATCAAGCAGAAGAAGCTATTCAGAATCAAGCTCTTATGGCTAAAGTATCTGATCTCCCATCTGAGGTAAGTTCTAATCTCTGCTCTAAAACTTGCATAGACACTGTTAAAAGGTACAGGAATCACAATCAGAAGATGAGTGATGACCTGAAGAGACTAGAAAAGGATATAAAAGACTATGTGAGGATAGTAGAGAGATTTGAAGATCAAATCAAAGGTTTTCAAGCCAATGAACTACAACACTCATATGACACTAATTACTGGAAGTGGGAGAAAAAGGATTTAGAACTTAAACTGACCAAATCTAAAGAGGAGAGTGAAAAACTGAAAGAGGAGTTAACCAAAGTTAAGCTTGATGTAGAAAAGTTTTCCAATGCTTCTAAAGCAATGGACTCCTTACTGCAAAATCAGATTCATGATAAATTAAGAAGAGGAATTGGGTATAATGCCACACCTCCACCATATAACAACAATTATATTTCTCCTACTTCAGACCTGTTAGACACCAAAGATAGGAAGGACTTGCCTGAGGGAGCCACTGAAATAGATCCCTTAGATGAGGTAATTGTTGAGGATAAGACTGAGAAAGAGGTTGGCAAGAGTAAGGAGAACAAGGTGAGTGGTGAGATTTCTATAGAAAACAACATTATCACCAATGAGGATTGTGGAAGGGCTTGGATCAAATCCAAGAACATAGAGAAGACAGAGGAAAAGTCTGGCAAGGTCCATTATAAACAGACCACAGTTGTGAATCCAGGTCCTTGCAAACAGTGTGCTTGTAAGAAGAATAAGCCCCAAAAACAGGACAAAAAGAGGGGAAATCAAAGAAACTGGAATAATCAATGGGCACATAAACAAGGGGTTGATCTGAGTAAAATCAATAGACCAAAACCTTGTTTTATCTGTGGAAAATTGAATCATCTTGCAAAATTCTGTTATTTCAATCCTATGAACCAAAGAATGAATTTCCAAAGATCCATGCAAAAACCCTTTGGTTATAAGAAAATTGAAAAGAACCATGTGGCTAAGAAAACTGTTAAAACTAAAAGCAACATGAAGAAAAAGTATTCTGTTAAAGAAAGTGTCAATATGTGGATTCCCAAAAGCAATAAAACTGTTAGTACTGCTATCACAAATAGTGCTGCTGACAATGATAGTGCTGCTAGAAGTAATACTACTGCTAACTCTGTTAGTACTTCTAAGGTTAGTACTGCTTCTAGGGTTGATTCTGCTAAGCCAATCATATTGACAAAGTACTCTAATAAAGAGTGCTCTGAGTTTAAAAACCTCATTAAAAAAGAATGTAAATACTTTGATGAGAAAGGAAGACCCAAGATCACTTTGGCTTGGGTCCCCAATAATACTAACTGATTTATCTAATGTGCAGGGCAACCAACAGCTCAAGAGAAAGAGCATTTGGCATGTTGATAGTGGTTGCTCTAGGCACATGACAGGCAACATATCATGTCTTCAGGATTTCACACATATCAATGGAGGACATGTTGCATTTGGAGACAATCTTACTGGTGGTAAGATAAGTGGAAAAGGTAATGTCACCAAAGGTAAGATGACATTTGAGGATGTCTACTATGTTGATCAATTAAAGTACAACCTGTTAAGTGTATCACAGGTTTGTGACAAACAACATAGTATATTATTTACTAATACTGAGTGTATGATCCTTGCTCCAGGGTTCAAGGTAGTTGATGAAAGCATGATACTACTTAGAACTCCAAGAAAAGACAATGTTTACTGTCTTGATTTGGACAATGTTGATAGTGATTCATCTTTAAATTGTCTTGTTTCAAAAGCTTCTATAGATGAATCCTCCCTATGGCACAGAAGGATGTGTCACATGAATTTCAAGACTATGAACAATCTTGTTAAAAATAACCTTGTAAGAGGTTTACCTTCAAAAGTCTTTTCATGTGATGATCATTGTGTTGCTTGTCTTAAAGGCAAACAACACAAAACTTCTCATAAGACCAAAGAGTTAAATTCTGTTTCTTCTTGTCTCCAGTTATTGCATATGGATCTGTTTGGTCCTACAAATGTTATGAGTATAGGAAAGAAATCTTACTGCTTGGTTATTGTTGATGATTACTCCAGATTTACTTGGGTATATTTTCTAAGGACTAAGGATGAAACAAGTGGTCTTATCAAATCCTTTATTCTAAGAATTGAAAACCAAACTAATCAAAGAGTAAAAGTCATTAGATCAGATAATGGAACTGAATTTAAAAATCATGATTTAAACACTTTTTGTGAAGGAAAAGGTATTGAGAGACAATATAGTGCTCCTAGGACTCCTCAACAGAATGGTGTTGCTGAAAGGAGAAATAGGACACTAATAGAGGCTGCTAGATCTCTGTTGGCTGATTCAAAATTGCCAATTACATTCTGGGCTGAAGCAGTTAATACTGCTTGTTATGTCCAAAACAGAGTTCTAGTGGTCAAACAAAAGAACAAGACCCCATATGAGCTATTAAATCAAAGAAAACCTTTTATTGGTTTCTTCAAACCTTTTGGGTGTCCTTGTACAATTCTAAATACCAAATCTCACTTAGGTAAGTTTGATAGCAAAGCAGATGATGGATTTCTTGTTGGATATTCATCTCAGAGTAGGGCCTACAGAGTTTTTAACTCTTCTTCTAGAATAATTGAAGAAAGTGACAATGTCAAATGCAATGAGAACACACCAAATCCTGTTGGGTCTGGACCTCAATGGCTATTTGACATTGAGTCACTAACTAACTCTTTTGGTTTCAGTAATGAGTATACAGGAACAAATGGTGGAGAATCAGATATCACACAAGTTCAAGAAAGTATATCTAAATCTGTGATTTTTCCCATATCCACAGTAAATGAAGACTGTGAAAAGGAATCATTTACTGAACCAAGTCAGAGTGAAGAAGACACTAGAGATGAGGAGACTCAAGAATCAGAAGTGACATCTGAAGACACTTCAGTTGAGTTGCATGACTCTAATCTAGAGGCTGAACTGAATGAAGAACCTAGTCATAACACCAGAGTTCAAAAGAATCATCCTACACAGCTGGTAATAGGAGATATCTCTTCTCCCATGATGACTAGACATCAAAGCAGGCTTCAGGAAATGCAAGATCAACAGCATACAGTGCTCTCATGTTTTCTATCCCAGCTTGAGCCTAAAAAGGCACATGATGCTATGAAAGAATCTAGCTGGATAGAAGCAATGCAAGAAGAATTGTTACAGTTCAAGCTACAAGATGTGTGGGATCTAGTAGACCTTCCTAAAGGTCACAGAGCAATTGGCACAAAATGGATCTTCAGAAACAAGAGAGATGAAAGAGGTATTGTTATAAGGAACAAAGCAAGGCTGCTGGCTCAAGGCTATACTCAAGAAGAGGGTATAGATTATGAAGAAGTTTTTGCACCTGTGGCTAGGATAGAAGCAATCAGACTATTCCTAGCCTATGCTTCTTACATGAACTTCAAAGTCTATCAAATGGATGTAAAAAGTGCTTTTCTCTATGGATCAATTGAAGAAGAAGTATATGTCTGTCAACCACCAGGGTTTGAAAACCCAAGCTATCCAGACAGGGTATACAAATTAAAGAAAGCACTTTATGGACTACATCAAGCCCCAAGAGCATGGTATGACACTCTGTCATCCTATCTATTGGAAAATGACTTTGAAAGAGGAGTCATAGATAAGACTCTTTTTATCAAAAGAAAGAAGAAGGATATCTTGCTGGTCCAAATCTATGTTGATGACATTATCTTTGGATCTACAAGAAACAACATGTGCAAGGAATTTAAGGATTTAATGCATCAAAGGTTCAAAATGAGTTCCATGGGGGAACTTACTTTCTTCCTTGGACTCCAAGTTCAACAGAAGTCAGATGGCATTTTCATATGTCAATCCAAGTATGTGCAGGATATTCTAACCAAGTTTGGTTTCTCAGAATCAAAACCTGCCAGCACACCTATGGAAACACACAAGCAGATCACAGCAGATCTTGAGGGGGAGGACATGGATGTGCACTATTATAGATCCATGATTGGCTCTCTCATGTATCTCACAGCATCTAGGCCAGATATAATGTTTCCAGTCTGTGTCTGTGCAAGATTTCAAGTTAGGCCAAAGCAATCTCACTTTCAAGCTGTTAAGAGGATCTTCAGATATCTCAAAGGGCAACCCAGATTGGGACTTTGGTATCCTCATAACTCCCCTTTTGACCTAATAGCATACTCAGACAGTGATCTAGGTGGGGCAAACTTGGACAGAAAATCTACTTCTGGAGGATGTCAGTTCTTGGGTGCAAGACTAGTCTCATGGCAGTGCAAGAAACAAACCACAGTATCCACATCTACAACAGAGGCAGAGTACATAGCAGCTGCAAGTTGCTGTTCTCAAGTCTTATGGATTCAGAATCAAATGTTGGACTATGGGGTAACCTTTCTACACACTCCAATCTTTATTGACAACAGCAGTGCTATTAGCATTGTAAATAATCCAGTCAAGCACTCAAAGACAAAGCACATTGAAATCAGGTATCACTTTATAAGAGATTGTAATGAAAAGAAACTTATTCAAGTTGTCAAAGTCCACACTAACAATCAGTTTGCTGATCTATTCACTAAAGCTTTTGATGTGGGTAGATTCACTTTCTTGGTCACAGGTGTGGGAATGATAAACTCTGAATAATCTTCTTCTCAAAAAGTGGTTTTATACCTGTATATTTGTATTCTTGGTGTTACTAATCTTCTTTTTCAGGATATCCATAGCAGTACTCAGTGTTAGCAAGTTTAAAAGGAGTAAGTAGAGTCAATACTGCTAGTAGTTAATACTGCTAGTGGTTAATATTGCTTTCAGTTAATACTGCTAGTTAGTTAATACTGCTAGTGGTTAATACTGCTTTCAGTTAATACTGCTAGTAGTTAATACTGCTAGTGGTTAATACTGCTTTCAGTTAATACTGCTAGTAGTTAATACTGCTAGTGGTTAATACTGCTTTCAGTTAATACTGCTAGTTAGTTAATACTGCTAGCCGTTACTACTGCTAGTAGTTAATACTGCTAGTGGTTAATACTGCTTTCAGTTAATACTGCTAGTTAGTTAATACTGCTAGCCGTTACTACTGCTAGTAGTTAATACTGCTCTAGGTTAATACTGCTTATATTCCGAATACTATAAATACTCTTTGCCCGCCTAAAAGTTCATAACGACTCTTTGCATACTGTTCCCTTGCGCTCTAAACCCTTTCTCTCTCAAAGTTCAAAGTTTTCAGGCAAAAATCTTCAAGGTCAATGGCATCAATGGCGTTCATTGACGAGCACAATGAAATCGCAATGCTCCAAAAGCCAAAACAAGCAGAAGGCTTTCATCAGATTGTGGATTTCCTTAAGTCAAGCCACATTGCTCATGCTCTTACTGTATCCCCTACAATATACATTGAGCATCAAAGGCAGTTCTGGGCCAATGCAACCATTGTTGTGGAAAATGGTGTGCAAATGATCAAGACAAGAATCTGTGATCAACCACTAACAGTTACTGAAGAGGTTATACGCATCAGTCTACGTCTAGACGATGCCTCTGGTATAACGTCTATCTCTAATGATGAACTGTTTTCTAATCTTACTAGAATGGGGTATGGAGGCCCATTGGGTGTTTTCAAATTCTCAAAAGCAAAGTTTTCACCCCAATGGCGTTTTCTTGTTCATACCCTGATGCATTGCATCTCCAAAAAGACCACTGGATGGAGTGAGTTCAGCAGTCCAATTGCATATGCTTTGGTATGCTTGGCTACATCCAGAAGGTACAATTTCTCAAAGATGATTTTCAGTGATCTTGTATCAAATATGGGAAACAAAAAGAGTTTCTTTATGTATCCCAGATTTGTTCAGGAAGTAATTAACCATGAATTGACGGATATACCTCAACCTGTTGGAGTATATGTACCTAAACCCCCTAAAGGCAAGGTTTTCTCAAATATGAGAAGATCTGCTGGGGACTCTGAAGGAGTTGACACCCCATTGTTCTCTACAATGATGGTGGTGTCCCAAACCAATGAAGGTATGGTAGCAGGGTCAAGGCCCCCATTAGACCAACCCACTGCTAGCCAAGCCCAGCCTTCCCTCTCAAAATCTATTCCCCAGTCCCTTCTTGAAAAACCAACCTCTCCTATCACCCAAACTTACAAGAGGAAACAGGTAAAGAAGGATCCTTCCCTTCTTGTACCATCATCCCCCAAGCCTTTAAGCCCTCTATTGGAGCATTCTCCAGTAGAGAATATTCAAAGGGAATCCCCAAGGGTGTCTCCCAACCCAAAGGAGGTGCTCTCTGAGGAGGAGGTAGAGCATATGGGTGATGAGGCTGCCACTACTCCTGCTAGCACAGAGGAGGAAAGTGGTAACATCAATAAGACCTCCCCCATGGCAACTTTGAATGAGCAATCATTTGAAGGTCCCTGGTGCCAAGAAACCAAGGGGGTGGATAGTGCTTCTGCTAGGCAGAAGACTTCCACTGCAAAAAGATCCAATGATCCTTCAAAAGAGGGTAACACTTCTGGAGAGGGTGAGGACAGATATACTTACTATGAATTGATGGAAACAATGGGGAACATCAATCAAGATGTTCTCAAACAAGGCAAAGAAATTGAAGAGATGAAGTTGGTCATCCTGTCACAACAAATCCAGATTGCAAAATTAAAGAAAATGGTGACAAGGTTGGTGCATAAGCAGAGGAGAAAACAGTTTGTTTTAAAGAAGAGGTCACATAAGAAACATGCTTCCAAAAAGGGGGAGAATTCTAGCTCAGAACAGATAGATCAACAGTTTGAGGGGGAGTTTGTTGAAGAAAGGGCTGAATTTGTTGAAGAAAAAGCAGCAGCAGAAACTGTTAATGCTGCTGAAACCTCACAAGCAGCAGTAACAGAGTTAACACCAACAGAAATTGAAGTAGCTGAAGTGCTAATCAAAGCTAAGAATGGCACTCCCAAAGCAAAGGGAGTGGTCATAAATGAAGGGAGAGACAGAAAATCAGAACAGAAAGTCAAAGCTGCAGAATCAAAGAATAAGGGAAAAGAAAAGATAGTGGAATCTGATCAACCAATCAAGAAACAAAGGTTGGTTGAATCAGATGAAGCTTTAGCAAGGAAAATGCAGAAGGAGATGGAAAAAGAAGAAAGAGCTCAGGTGGAGAAGGACAGGGAAATGGCAAAGGCTTTAGCTGCTGAGCTAAATAAAGCCTATCAAAAGGGGCTTGAAACTGAAAAGGCTAAACAAAGGGCTATAAGTCTGAGAAAAGTTATGATGGCTAATACAAGTGCAAAGAAAAGAAGACCTTCACAAACTTACCAAGCCACTCAGGAAAGAAACAACATGATAACTTTCTTGAGGAGTGCAATTGGGGTAAAGAAAGAAATGTTTGTGAAGATGAGTTTTGATCAGATCAGAGAGCTCTATGAAAAAGAAATGGGGAATCTGAAGAGCAATGAAAAGAAAAGAGTAGAGTTTGAAAAGAAGGCCAAGGAGAGTAATGATATAGATATGAATCAACCATTCCCTGAAAGTGAAGAGGGAACTCCTATCAAAGAAATGGCAAGGGAAAAGGAAGAAAAGAAGAAGGAAGCTACTCTAGTACAGGTTCAAAAGTCTTTGAAAAGAACCAAGATGATGGCCAAAAGAAAGAAAGATAAGAAGCCCAGAATAGAAGAAGAACAAAATGTTGCTAAAGAAGAAGGGGCACCTGAGTCATCAAGTCAGCAAGTGTCATCAATCAAAGATGATGTAAGCTTATATATGGTAGTGATGGACAAAGTGCCTGAACCAATTTCTGCAGAACCAGTTGGAGTTAAGCCACCTGAGATCATTCACTGGGATGTACTGACAATGGATGGGAAAGATTACATCAGACTCAAGAGGAAGGGTGATAAGTATGAAGTATTCAACACTTGGGTCAAGATTGTCAGAACATGCTCTAGATCTGATATAGAAGAGATGTTTGACATAGGAATTAAGCTGTATGCAGATCATCTGAATACTCCAGGAATTTCTCTTACAAAACTGGTGATGGAGTATCTATGCATGATGTTCAAACCTGAAGAAGTGGACCAGGTCATCAAGAGTGTGTTTAAAGAAGTCACAAGTTGGACTCTATATGAAACTAGTGGAGTATATGCAGTGACTTTGGATAGAAATCACACAGAATACTTCCTAGTGGATAGAGTATATAATCACACCAGACTGAAGGTTCATGCCATGCTAAAGAAGAAGTTGGGTTGTGCACCAAATTCAGAAATGGCCAAGTATCTAATTCAGAGGATAATCAATCAGAGTTTGGGACTGAATCCAAACTTAGGAGCATGATCTTGGAAGTTTTGGAAGCATCAAAAAGAGCATCTGGAAGAATATCTGAAGAACTTGACTTCTCTTCTAAAAGTCAAGTTAGGGGGAGATTGTTGGGAACTGAAGATTCTACTAAGTGTAGTTACTACTGCTAGTACAAGTGTAGTTACTACTGCCAGAACAAGTTGAAGATTAATACTGCTAAGTGTTACTACTGCTATTAGAATTACTACTGCTTGAACAAAGTTAGTACTGCTTAGCTAGTTAGTACTGCTAGTAGTTAGTACTGCTTGAAGTTAATGCTGCTGATCATTATTAGTGCTGCTAAAGAGATCTGGATGGAATGTACTACAGCTGGATATACTGAAGATATACTTAGAAGATATACATGGAAGATATACTGAAGATTTGTTTATTCTTTGTAATTATCTTTTTATCAGTATATGTATAGAATGTTAAGAATAGATAGAGATAACTTTAGTCTTCATTATTTGAGAAAAAAACAACCTCAAGGCATAGATCCTAATTCTAGAGAAGTAGAATTCGTATTGGTGAGCCTGTTCATCAATATTGAGGTTGAGTGTGTAATCTTGTAGTTTTAAGCATCAAATACAAGGTTACTGTTTGATCATTATATACTGTTTTTGATTACTGTTTGATCAAATATCAAAGTGTTTTTCCGCAACTTCTTTGATATTAGTTTCTGAGTATTAATTCTTGTTCAGAATTCGATCCTGACAGAGCAGGTTCTGAACTGATTTGTTCAGAAACTGAATTTCCAGTAAGTGTGGGTTCTGAGTCTGATTGACTAGAAACCAAATCAGCAGCTTCGTCAAATTTTACATTGACACTCTCTATGACCTTTCTTGCAGAGATCAGAAAAACTGTATAGGCAGCAGAGTTTGAAGAATAACCCACGAATACACCTTCGTTTGCCTTTGGACTAAACTTGTTGAGATTCTCCCTGTCATTCAGAACGTAGCATTTACAACCGAATGACTTGAAATACTTGATGTTCGGTTTGATCCCGTTCATAAGTTCATACGGTGTTTTGTTGAATCGACGATGCAGAATTGATCTGTTCTGTGTATGACAGGCAGTTGACACTGCTTCAGCCCAGTAAGACAAAGGTAGACAAGAATAAGCGAGCATTGACCTGGCGGACTTAACAAGCGTTCTGTTTCTTCTTTCAACAACGTCGTTCTGTTGCGGAGTACGTGCAGCAGAAAATTGTTGTTGTATTCCTTGAGATTCATAAAATGCCTGAAGAGTACTGTTTTTGAATTCAGTGCCATTGTCAGATCTTACCACTTTCACTTGCTTCTGCTTATTTGTTTGAGTTGTCTTGATAAGGTTGATGAGTACTTCAGGAGTCTCGTCTTTTGACTTCAGAAATTTTACCCATGTGTATCTGGAGTAATCATCAACAACCACCAAAACATATTTCTTATGTCCTAAACTTTTTGTCTTCATCGGTCCACACAAATCTATATGTAAAAGATCAAGAATAGCAGACGTGCAGTGTTCAGGTTTAGGCTTGTGAGGAGCTTTCTTCATTTTTCCTTTCTCACAATCCTGGCATAGATGGTCTTTCTGGAAACGGAGAACTGGAAGACCTCTCACAGAATCATTCTTGACCAGGCGATCCATATACTTGAAGTTGAGGTGAGCTAAACGTCTGTGCCAAATCCAACTTTCTTGAACTGAAGCTTTAGAGAGCAAGCAGATATCTGAAGGAATTTTGATCTTAGAAAGATCAATGGTATACAAATTTGATTGTCTTTTTCCTACCAGAAGATCCTTGCCATTATCATTCTTCACTGCAACTCTTTTGGATTTAAATCTAACTTCAAGGTCTTTATCGCAGAATTGGCCGATGCTGAACAGATTGTGACTTAGACCCTCGACGTAGCTTACTCTTTTGACAGTTATGTTACCTTGAACTAGATCACCATAACCAAGAATCGGAGCTGTCTCACAGTTACCAATTTTCACACGACCGCAACATTTATCTTTAAAATTAGACAGAAGAGATTTGTTGCCAGTCATATGTTTTGAACATCCCGAGTCCAGATACCATAATTGACTAAGCTGCACACACAGAAACTACACCTTTTTAGGTACCCATATGCTTATGGGTCCCTTGTTAGATTTATATCTTTTATTTCTCACAGATTTATTTTTCTTGAAAGAATGAAAGCTATTATCAATAGATGATAAAACACAATTATCAGAATCAGAACTAGAAGAAGCATATGAGATATTCTTTGATATATCAAACATTTGCTTAAAAGAGTATTTTGGGTTTTTATTACAAGAAGCAAATGTATCAGAATCACAAAGATTTTCTACACAGTTTACTCCTAACAGTTCAGATTCTAATCTTTGTTGTTTCATCCTCCAAATCTGCCTTGTTGATTTCCTCACAGTCCGATCTGAAGAAGAAAAATCAGAAACATTAGAATTTTCAGATAAAACAGTATCATGTTTCTTTGACTTCTTTGATCTCCTTCTTTTACGCTTCTTTTTATAAAATTGAGCATTTAGCAGTAAAGAATTATCAATAATTGGATCAGAAGAAGAAACTTTATCAAAGACATCAGTCTTAGCTATTGACATTAAAGAACTAACCTCGGAGTGAAAATTTTCAAAATTTTGCAAGTCAGGAGGAGGTTTGCGTTTCCCATTGGAGGCGCAAACTGAGCTTTGCGCTTCCCACTGCATGCGCAAACTCTCAGTTTGTGTTTCCAATGTGGAACGCAAATGACCATTGTTTTTCAAAACTTTAGAATTTTCCTTAAAATCTTTTGATAATCCAGAAGAAAATTTATCTTCAAAACTTGTTTTTATTAAAAAAAAAAAAGGAATAAATCGTTTTGTAAACAAGTTTGAAGATTTTGTTCTTCCAATTTATCTTCAAGATCAACAATCTTACCTTCTAATACTAATGGAGGAATGTATTTCTTAGTATCATAAGATACCGGAGATACAGTTTCCTTATCAGTGTTAGCAAATATATCAACAAAATCTGTTGATAATGAAGATTTATTGGAAGAATTGATATTTAAAAGATTTTGAAATTTTCTGGATTTCTTAGATTGATCAGGAAAATACTTTGCATTTTCAGAGGTGTAAACAAATGGCATTTCCATCCTCTTATTTTTCATCCTCTTCACATTTTCTTCTTCCAAAATTTGTTTCTCAGTTGTCCAAAAGAATTTAAACTGAGAAGCATATCTTGCAAGAGTAAAGTAATCATATTCATATAAAGTAGGAACTTCATTTTAGCATGTTGTAAAAAATGCGGATTTTCGAAACCAAGTCCCCACTTTTCCTTTATAGCTTCTTCACTCCTTGATTTTTAACTTTTTCAGAAAAGAACTTTGAGCGCAATTTATGCAAAGCAGTGATAAAGACATTCATTTGAGATAAAAAGAAATTATAGATAAACTCAGATATTACCTCAGAACCATCTGATGAGGTATCCTCTTCCTCATCATCAGAATTGTCATCACCTATAAAGCACATAGCCGCAGTCTCCTCATTTTCGGCCTCATTGTCTGAATGGTCCAACCAGTATTCTTCTTCGGCCAATAGGATGGTTCCACTTTCTTTCTTTTCTGCTAAAGCCAACTTCTTTCGGTAAAATGCAGCATCCTTTACCGCCTTGACCCTGCAATCCTTAACCATATGACCTGGCTTCCCACAGTTGAAACAATTCATCACCTTTTTGTCATCTTTCTTTTGGTCAACTACCTTTGCCGGTTCATACTTTGGGGTGAATGGCTTTAAAGGAGCACCAGGTTCTATCTTCTTAGAACCCGAGGTAAACCGCAAGTTGTTAGACCCAGATCTGTGCTTGAACTGTTTCTTGTAATGCTGAGTCAAAAGAATCATGGCTTTTTCAAGTGCTTCGCCATCATCCTCTGTAGAGCCATCATAAGCTGATTCGGTCAAGGCTTGCTCAGCAAGTTGGCTAGCTATAAGAGCAATGGGATCTACTGACAGAGGCTTGTTATTCTTATCCATTTTCGCCTTCTTCTCCATTACCAAAGATTCGTCTGTCATCAAGATTTCATATAACTCCTGAATTGGCATAGTTGAGATTCTAACATCATTTCTCATTCGATGGCATGCCTTGTTCCACTCAGGTTGTAAAGCATTCAGAAACTTCAAGTTTGCCTCCAACTCAGTCTTGGTAACTTTAATCTTGTAGAGATCATTGATAACAGCCCAGAATCGATCAAAAACATTTTTCAAACTTTCCCCATCCTTGGCCTTGAACTTTTCAAAATTGTTCATGTACCTGGTCTGTCGTAACTGAGTAGACATTGCAGTACCAAGCATGATCTTCTCAAGTTGTGTCCACATCAACATTGGGTTATGTTTGAAACAGTCGATTCTGTTATAGATGGAGTTGGGAAGAGCAAGAATCAGATTCGACTTGGCCTGGCTATCAGCTAGATGTCTTAACATTTCATCAGCATCATATTCCCTTAATTCTTTTGCAACAGAGGTAGCAAGAGAAGTTGTTGTAGCTGGGATCACTTTCCTTGGAATTTCCATAGGACCCTGATTCAGTGATTTCATCATGTTCTCCCCATTTGGTTGCCTTTCAATAAAGTTGATGAACCGATCCTGCCACCGTTTGAATTCATTTTCATTGATGAGAACTGGTGGTCGAGTATCAGACCCCAAAGACATCATGAAGTCATTCTTGTAGATCTGAGCTTGCAAAGACATCTTGTGAAAAAATCAGAAAATTTAGAAAAAAATTTCAAGTAAGAGAGACCCGCAAACTGAGAGTTTGCGTTTGTAATGAGGAGCGCAAAGTGAACTTTGCGGTTACTTTGTGAGACGTAAGGTGATCTTTGCCTTTACTGAATAGAACGCAAACTGAGCTTTGCGTTTGTAGAACAGAACTCAAAACTGAGCTTTGTGTTTGCTTTGAGAAACGCAAAGTATTCTTTGCGTGTGAAAACCTCTCGAGTGAAATACTTTGCGGGTCAGAGACTTCTCGGGTTACTTGAGAAACGCAAACAAATGGTTTGCGTGTTAGACTAGAACCGAGAAACAATCTTTGCGTTTCCAGAGAGAACCGCAAACCTGAAAAAGTTTTCTAACACAAGAGTTAGATCACCATGTCTAAGAATGAAAGAATGAAACGCAAAGTATAGGAATCATACGCAAACAAGTATGAATGACACGCAAACTTTCTTGAATAAAATGCAAAGTTCATGAACACAACTAAATTCATGTAAACTAAGATAGACACGCAAACTCACATGAATAACCCGCAAACTAACAAGAATGAAACGCAAATTAACAAGAATGAAACGCAAACTTCCTAAAACTCAAACCATTCATGCAAGATCAGCTACAATATCGAAATTAATCCAAGAAAAGCATACACTCAACTTCGAAAACTATATTCTAACACATTTTATCAAACAATTTCAATCAAAAACAACAAAATCTAAAAATTCGACAAGAACAGAACGAGAAAGTCGTTTTTCCAGAAAATGCAAAATCTGCAAATTGAAGATCTAAACAAGATTTTTTATGCTAAACACAAAGAAACAAATATGATCGATTAGTAGAAACGAAACAATTAAGACCAAAAACAACACAAATTGATCAACAAACAGTCCAAAATTGATGAATAAGCAAAAAACGAGATTTTCTTGAAAAATCAAGAAAATCGATCGAGTTTTCTGCTTCAATTCACAAATCCATAAACTAAAACACTAATCTCTCTATCTCTCAAGATTCAGATTGCTCTGATACCAATTGAGAGTCCTTAGATCACTGATTCCTTAGATAGAGAAAGTAGAGAGAGAAAATATTGAAGCGCAAAGTATGAAATCTGATTAATGTGCGTGTCCAAAAGTTACAACACAAGGGCTATAAGGGGACTTAAATACCCCAAGCCTTTACAAAACAGATAACACAATAGAAAGCAGTAAAAGCTATAAAATAAATACAATGATTACTACAAAATTAGACTTAACAGTTACAGACTTTGAAGATGATCAGTGTTATATCCAAAAGAGGGGAGATTGGTTTTCAAAAGAGGGAGATTGTTCTTTGATGTTGAAAATCTTTTTGAATCTGAAGGGGAAATAAAGTGCTTATCTTTTTGGAGATGATCTTGAATCCAAAGGGGGAGATTGTTAGTGTACAAATGTTGGATCCAAGATCATTGAAGGTTGAATGTCAAAGTCCAAGTCAAATCATTTTAATGCAAAGTCAAAGTCAAGTTTCTTAAAGAGGAAAGTCAAAGCATGTCAAAGAGTTAGTTTAGTTTTGTCTTGCTATGTTAGTTGATATAAAAGGTTTTTGCTTTGTAGAATCTTGTAACACAACTAGCTACACTGACATAGAGAATTTAGAGAGAGAGAGCATATTGTACTAACTGTAATCTTGTGACTAAAGATCAATCATATGGCTATTTTGATCAAATTGTTGGTGTTATCTTGATAATACTGCACAATTAGGGACTATCAGGATCTACTCAGCGAGACAATTTCAAAACCTAAAACAAATCACTAAATTAATGTTTTGGTTATTAAAAGCTTTTTCAAAGAAAATGAAGAGTCCTTTTGAATTATGACATCATTGTTTCAAATGGATAAACGTTGGCGCACGTTTTTCTGACACACGACGCCCCTCTCCATTCCTTGTCTAATCACACGCCTTGAACCTGTCGAAGTCATCATAATTTTTCACTTTCTATCTCTTGTTTCTTTCTCCTACCACATATAAATTCCTCATTCTTTCCAAAATTTAAATCTTATGCGCACAAATCTTTTCAAAGCAAGAAAATACCCTCTTTAGAACACCAAGAACATGCACTAACATTTTTCATCTTTTCTCACTCCAAAATCAGGTATGTTATTCGTAGTTTGCTCATATATTTCTTGAATATAAGAGTTTGATCTTAATCTTTTCTTAAAAATAAGATCAAACAACACCATTTCATTCTAAAAATCATAATCTTCGTGATTTTTTTAAAACCCTAAAACCCTTCTTAAACGTTTTTAGATGATGTTCTTATAAACCCAGATTTTCATCAAGGTTTATCCTTCGAAATCATAAACAATCTCTTTTCTACTTCTTTTGGAACATTCTCAATACCAAACTTTTTGTGGCATGTTTGGTATATTAAATCATATTTTCCTTCGTCTTTCTTCTTTTATTGTGTTCTTCTTGACAACACAGAAATGGAAGGTACACAATCAGTTATGGAAGCCACACCATCAGTTCAGTTTCAAATAGTTGAGATCACCTTCAAGAACAACAATCACTTGGCCCTTTTAACTATCCCTAACAACAAGGAACAACTGAAAGAACCTGTTGAGTTCCTTTAAGAACTGCTCAATCAACCATGCCTTGACACTCGTTACACCTGGAACTCAAACCCTTCTTCAGTAGTTCTGGTTCACTGCCAATGTGATCTAAACCTTGACTGAAAAACGTCAGCAAGTCACCAAGATTTCCTTCTCTACTGAACCCGGTCATGGCAGCTTTCGTATTGCCACTCTCAGATCCACCCTTGTCCTATCCAAGGCCAAGACATATGATCCTACTCCCTCCGACGCTGAACTGATCGAGTTTCTAGACAAAATTAACTATGAATGGGAAGTAGTGGATGATGTTCAATAGAAGATGCTAACAAAGATCGAAAGGAAAATAATGTTAACAAACTGGAGCTACATGGTTGCACATTACATTTAGTGCTTGGGTGGGAAGATTGATAGACATGATCAAGCCAGCTGAATTGCATTATACATTGGCGATTCAGTAATCCATGGAAGATCGATTGACTATGCCAAGATCATCTTTGAAGATCTCATCTGCCGCCTCAACTCCAAGAAAAGGGAACAAAATGTCCCTTACACTCGTTTCATCTGTGTTATCCTTCAGCGCCTATTGGGTTCCAACTACCCAGCGATCAATGATATTCAACTTCCAAAGATGGGAGCCCGATTACTAGATAGAAAGTTCACTCCTAACAATGTAAGTCTATCCATGTACTTTGCTCCGTCCTCTACCACCACTTTTTCGCTTTCATCAGTAGCTACGACTGTGAGTCAGCCTTCACAATCTACCCCGGCCACTACCACCTCATCCTCACTGAAGAGGACACATTCTGAAGCCAACCTTAGCTATTCAAAGAAGTCTAAGAAGAATCGATAGAAGAAGACACATGAAGTCAAGAAGGACTCTCGACAACCCTCTATCATAACAATCTCCATCAACTCCACAACATTTGCATCAGCCATCTCAACCACTTCAGCAACTATATCTACTGTTGAATCTTCTATGGTGTCTACCCCATCTACCTCAGTGACTCAAATCATTGGGAGTGTAATTTCGAGCGTAGCTAACTCAACCGGTGCACACAATCACTATCCCCTTCTCTGCAACATTTTCTCCTTTTCCTTCCTTGGTCTCAACAACACGAGCAGATGACATGTCAGGGTTTGTCTATACTAACGCTGATGCCCAACTAATTGGCTCTCTTCAAGCTGGCAATGTAAGCACAAGACCTGAGGATTTCCCTCATGGATCTTCTTAGCCACAATATTTCACGAGTTTTTTCGACCGTGATTTTGACTTTCTTTTTGGGGGTAATCAATCGGATACTTCTAGAGACACCTCAGATACTCTATCATGCCTACCCTCTTCTATTTAAGTTACTAATCCAAAAAATCTTATGCTCAAATTTGTCACACTTTTTCAGGTTCTAAGTTGGATGCAATCACTGAAAGCATCAAAGGCCTGGAGAAATCAGTAACCTTAATTTTTTATCAGACTTCGACCATCTCCTCTTGCCATGAAAGCTGACACTACTACTCTCTCATCCCTCCAAAATACTGTCACCAAACTTCAACTGGATGTTGCTGCCAACTCCACCTTCCTTACTGATCTCCAATACAGTCTCCCTCATCTTACCAACACTGTCAATTCCAAGATGCAACAACAAGAGACGATGCTCAAGGATATACTCCACATCCTTCAGCAACCATCTTCTCTTCCAGAACCATCTTTCACCAAGGATGATAGTGAAAGTCTACAGATGGTTGTTGACTTTGGCGTCCTCATCTCTGAATTATACGTTGATCTTGAAAATGAGGTCAAGAAGATGAAGACCTCTAAACGTACCTCCCATGATGCTGACAATGAGGGGGAGAAAAACAAAGAAAAGGAAGCATCTACTGGGGGAGAGAAAGCTATCCTTGAAAGTGGAAACCCTACTCCTTAAGACCATCAGCTTATCATCACAGCTGATGATGATGAAAAAGAAGATGATGCTACCTTCATCCATATTCTAGTTGTCTCTTCTACAGCAACAATCGAACCAGCTCACATCAACGATGATGTTGAGGATGAGGACGAAGAAGAGGAAACCGATGATGATGTTGCCATCCATGATTCGGGCAAAGACCTGAATGGTGGAGATGATGATGATTGTGTCTTCATATTTAAGTCCATCAAACCTCCTTCAGCTAAAGGAGTGGTTATCAAGAAACCACAACAAGGGGAGAGGCCCTAAAATCCTCAGCAACCTACCCATTCTAGAAAAGACAAAAACGTAACTGCTGAAGGAAATCTGACAATAATCTGCATATTTTATGGGGCACTTCATGGACCAAAGGTATGTCTTGCCATAACCATATAAACTCCTCCCTCTATCACTGAAGTTGAACCCTTATATATCTCTCTCCTACCCTTACACTCAAATCTTCCATATTTTGTGGACTTACCTACTTTTCCAACCACTGATTCCAGCTTATCCTCTCCCTTTCTTGAGTCTCCCAAGAACTCCTTTCAACCTAAAGATAAATATTTTATACCAGCATACCAACCAGAGTCTGACACTAAAGATGTTGATGCCAACCTCATTCCAAGAAGATCTACCAATTTCCTAGTTTGCACGAAAGTTGAAGAAGCCAAGAGGAAATATGAACTCATTGCCGAACTCGATTTATCGAGGGTAAGTTCATCTTTGTATCCCTGATGATGATGAGTTTGGGTTCCTCCCTGAAGCTCAAAAAGAGGAATCACTGAGAGTTGAGCAAGTATTCGAAGCTCACAAGAAAAGTGCTAAGTTAGCTCTTGCTCTAGCTCATGAAGCCCTCGCTGAAGGAAAGTTCATGAAAAATAATCCTATCGGTGCTCAAGCTCAACTGTTTCATCAAGCTAAAAAGGAAAACAAGAAAGAGCTGGCCCGATAAGAGATGGAGATGAGGAGGTGCCGAAATAAACTTTAGACCAGACTCGGTCCTCACAAGATCACCAATATAACCATCAATGGTAGAATAAAAGATGGTGGTCTTGTCATTTCTATGGCTATCTTCAGAGAGGATCACAATACCTTCATCGACAATCCCTCCTTTCTATGGAGATATGGATTCTAAAAATGGCTGGAGATAAGAAATGCCATTCAAAAATCCAAGTCCAAATACAAAGAGGACGTTGAGGCAGAGCTCAAGAAACTCCTTGATACAGTATCAAAGATCATTGAAATCCCTCCACTTCCTCAAAACCCTTCTCGTCGAAAGAAAATTCATGTAGCTGAAGATGAACAACCTCTATTCAGCAAACCTGAAGTCAAATTTCTCATCGACTCTTTCTTCAGTGATCCTGACTGTGATCTCTCCATGATGAACCTATCCCTACCTGAGAAAGGTCCATATATTCCAAGATCAGTCAGTCTGACACCTAAGCTCGACATTATGTTCATGGACTGCAAGGGACAGTACAACTTTCAGCGCATGTCAGAACTTCATATTTGCCCCATTCAGCATTTGGAGTATGTTCAATCATGGTTAAATGATGATGAAGCTGGACAAATGATCGAGTAGATGATCAAAAGAAAGATGCTGAATAGAAAAGAACATGGAGAAGAAGTCCCCAATCATCTCAACTTTAATGATCTTAGCTGATAGGTTCCTTTTTTTGTATCTTGTAATTATCAGTTATACTATTTCAGTTTTGTACTTTCATTGTACTTGTAATTTCATTTTACCCTTTGCAATCCTTTACATATTAATGAAATTTCAATGAAGTACTTTATTCCATCATAGTGCTGAAAAAGATCCCTTAAAACAGTAAATGGGACAAGTATGTTATGAGTTCCATTTCCTTCTATTTTCCTGTTAGAAATTTTCCCATATTGCTTTGTCATCATCAAATAGGGAGAGATTGTTGATCCAAACTCTCTCAGTGATTTGATGATGATCCTTATACTTTGTGAAAATTACTTAGGATTATTGTAATAAACTTATTTCAGTTTCAACAATCAAAATAGTTAAATCCAAGTAACCCCCGAAGAACAAAGTTTCATGCTGACAAGAACCTTCAGCGATGTCAAAGACCGAGCTAAAAATAAAGACAGTCTACTCATGATCTGAAGTGGAGTTAGTGAAACCAAGACTTGTCTAAATTGCATGACAATCTAATCAAGACTCAGTGATAGCTGAAAAGCTTCTTAGTAATTCAAGCCATCATTGATCAAGAGTCTTGCTCTACATGATTGAAGTTTTTCTTATCCTACTTTCACAAGAGGACAAAGGTACATAGTACGATCGTTTTCTTGTCTATAATCATGCTTACCAACTTTCTGCCACCTTCTTACACATGCGGCTCAAAGCACACTCAAGCCATCATCCTGAAAGAAGATGAAAAGGAAAAAGAACTAATAACATCCGAGGAATAGGTAGACCTGAACTGGTCCAGAGATCAGGATATATTAAGAATGATGAAGACCAAAATAATAAATATCATGATTTCTGGAAGACCCAAAGATGGAGGCATTCTACTGTCTATGGTCATCTTCAAAGATGATCAAACTGTAATCACTAAATTCCCATCATTTTTGAAAATGTATGGATTGACTGAATGGTTGGAGATTTGACAAGCCATTCAGAAATCAAAGTCCAAATACAAAGGAGTGGTTCAGCATGTACTGAATGAGCTCCTTGAAAGAATGTCAAAAATAGTTGAAGTACCTCCTCTACCACTGAAACCTTCTCGCTAAAGAAAATCCATTCAGGCCACAAAAGAAGAAGCGCCTCACAAGAACGAGATCGACATCACATTTTCCAAAGATGATGTCCTCGGACCAGTATCTGATCTTTCGATGATAAATCTGACCTTGCTAGTCAGAGACTCTTATACTACTATTGAAGTGATAGGCCAACCAGAGTATTGTATAATCTTCCTCGACAACGATGGTGAGTTCAGGTTTTAGAGACACCCTAAACTTTATCTATGTCATGTTCCTCACCTTCAGAACCTACTTCTTTGGTGCAACCTCAGCGAATATGGAGGACTCCTTCATAGGATGATCAGAAGAGAGCTACAGAAAATAAACAAGAATGGTGAAGTCGTTGTTGATTATATCACCTTTGACGATCTTAGTTGATAGGTACCTTGTATTTCTAATAGTTATCAGTTTGTAATTCTTTCAGTTATGTATTTTCATTGTACATGTAATTTCATTTTCCCCTTGTAATCCTTTACGAATTAATGAAATTTCAGTGAAGTACTCTACACCATCTAATTTCTGAAAAAGATCCCTCAAAACAGTAAATGAGACAAGTATTTTATGAGCCTCATTTCCTTATTGTTTACATAAGCAATTTTCTTTATGTTGTTTTGTCATCATCAACTAGGGGGAGATTGTTGATCCAAACTCTCTTAGTGATTTGATGATGATCCTTATACTTAGTGAAAATTACTAATGACTGTTTTAGTTTATTTGTTTCAGTTTCAGCGATCAGCATTGAGTCTTTTCAGTAATCGCTAAACACGTATTGTAATAGTTAGCCTAAGTGATCCTCAAAGACAAGGACTCATACTGTCGGTCCAACAATACTATATCAAGTTCTTAGATTAACAACACATAAAGATTACCAACCTGTATTGATTATAACAAATGGTTACAAGGTTGATCGATTCAAGCTATAGATGTGTGTTCTCTGTTTACTCTCTATTACACCTTCAAGTGTGTGTTCTTGTATGTGTGTATAATATCTGATTATTGAGAGATACTAGAGATGCACCTAATATCTAACACAAGTTGCAATATAAAACTATTATAATTAAATAATATCTAACAAATAGATATTATATCTAACTAATAACTAACAAAAAAACTAATATCTAATAAACTAGAAACTAACTAAGTTAAACTAATATCTAACAAACTAGATATTAATTTAACTAGTACAATAATAAACAAATACATTGACATTTATTACAAACGACATAGACTTTAATATTGAGAGTCGACGTTTCGGCTTTAGCTTCAGATTGCGATCTTCAGATTGGATGATCTTGAATCCAATGAGATTGTGTCTTAACAATCTCCCCCTTTGGATCAAGATCATTATGAAAATGATTTTAGCAATTCAGTCTTCTCTTTCAGCTCAGAAGATGCAATCTCTTTCTCTAGCTTTTAAATCATCATGTCTTGAGAATAGTTGCTTGTGAAGATTTCAATCTTGGACGTGATTCTTGAAACATGTGATCTTTGCCATTTCTTGTGTAGTCATTCTCCCCCTTTTTGATGTTAAGTGCAACGACTTCATCAAAATTATTTGTAAGAAATGTCTATCTTGCTGTTAGAGCCCCTGATCCGTCAATTCAAAAGATATTCATCCAGATCTTTTCAAATCCAGACAAAATAGTCGTGTAACACCTGAATCAACTAATGAATCAGTTAACATGCCTGTCAGTAACACTAAGTCACTGTGTGTAACGAATACACATTGGAAAGGAGCTATTTGATGTTGACTCCCCCAGGGCTTCCATTTAATCATCGAAACACCACAAAGGTTATTTCTATAAACGTTATGACAAAGAAACTAATTCCTTGTGTGTTCGTGCTTGTGTTGAAATAATTAAGCACTTGATGATTGCTTATTGGGCTCAAAATTGTGTAAAACACTGAGACAACAGTAAGTTAAACACAGACTCAATGTGCATGTTTGAAGTGCGAAGGTGGGGCAGACTTCCTTCTTTTCAATATCCAGATTTTCCGAATGAAAATCAGATAGCAAATGTGCTGCATCCCCTATGAAAATGTGAAACACTTTCTTGTTGAGAAGAAAATGAGTAGATAGTGAGGTTTGATCAAGAGTTGGCATGGGCTAGTTGCCTGTTTCAATAATGATTACCAAAGAGTTGTGAAACACTAGTAATGTGGCTGCCCGGCTCAGAAAAAGTTGGTGCAGAGTTGAAATATTCTTTTAACTCTGTTCTCACACGCTCTTTCTTTTAAACTTTTTGCTTTCTCTAATCACACTCATTTCTTTTCGTTTTGCACACTTAATCACTAAGGATTAACTTCATGGGTAGAAATCACTGGTTAAGGTGATTCCATAGAAGTTGTGTTAATTCCTAGCACAATGATTCTTTGTTTTCCTATGATGCACGTGATGCTCAGATTGGTTTAACTATTTCAGTTAAAACAATTTAGATCATGAAAACATTTAAAATACACTCCCAAAATATAAAATCTGATGAAAAATCGGGAAGTGGTTTGAACATTTAAGAACAATGTTTTCTATGATTGAAAGTTGTCCTTCTTTCAACCATATATGAGATGAAGATATAGAAATATACCTCTACGTATGATCTTCCATCTCATGAAGCTAAGCTTTAAGTCATAAACATATGAACTTGTAAGCTTCTCTCAAAAATTCTGCAAAAGTCTTATGTCAAGTCAAAGTAAAATTTATTCACTTAAATTGAAAAGACAAAAAGCAGTAAAACTTTTTAAAGTACGAGTTCTGATCAGAAATAATCAGAAGTCATATCCGTACTCCCCTTTTGTCTTGAAGAGCTCCCCCTAAATTCTTGCATTACAAAAAATTTGGCATTAAAAGGTACGTGCAAAATTTTATGAGCTCCCCCTCAAAGTAATATTGACCACTTGTCAATTACTTCTCATACTCCCCCTTGGATTATGAACAGAATATAGAAGTGCAGATATCAATCAGAGTTAAGAATTTAGAAAACTTTTATAGGTAACTACTGATTAGATTTTAAGATTTAGCATACCAAGCTTAGAGACAAGAAAGTTGAACCTCTTTTCGTCTAAGAGTTTGGTGAACAAATCGGCAAGTTGATAATCAGTTTTTACAAAGAAAAGTTCAATTGTTCCTTTTTCAACATGATCTTTAATAAAATGATACCTGACATCTATGTGCTTGGTCTTGTTGTGTTGAACAGGATTTGCTGATATTGCGATGGCGCTCTTGGAGTCACAGTATATCGAGATTTTGTTGAAGTGGAAACCGTAGTCGCGCAATTGAGTTCTCATCCATAAGACCTGAGAACAGCATCTAGCAGCAGCTACATATTCTGCTTCGGCCGTGGAGGTTGAAACACAAAGTTGCTTCTTCGATGCCCAACTTACTAGTTTGTCACCGAGGAACTGTACGTGTCCCGACGTGCTCTTCTTGTCTAACATACAACCTGCATGATCTGCATCTGTGTAGGCTGTTAGTTCAAAACTAGTATCTTTAGGATACCACAGACCAAGATCTGTAGTGCCCTTTAGATACCTAAATATGCGCTTCACAGCAGACATATGGATTTCTTTAGGATTGGACTGATATCTTGCACATAAGCATGCTGAAAACATTATATCTGGCCTACTAGAAGTTAGATACATTAAAGAACCTATCATCTCTCGATAAGTCATAACATCAACAGCCTTTCCCGAAGGATCGGTGCCAATCTTAGTACCTTGTGCCATTGGGGTACCAATCGGTTTTGAATTTTCCATTTGGAACTTCCGAAGAATATCCCTAATGTATTTTGATTGATTGATGAAAATACCCATAGAAAACTGTTTGACTTGCAATCCGAGAAAGAAATTCATCTCTCCCATCATGTTCATCTGAAATCTAGACACCATAAGGTTTGCAAAATTCTTACAGTACTTCGGATTTGTAGAACCAAAGATAATATCATCTACATAGATTTGAATTAAAATGATATCGCCTTTTTCCTTTTTGATAAACAAAGTGGTATCCACCGTACCTTTTGAAAACCCAGACTTGACTAGAAAAGTGGAAATGACATCATACCAGGCTCGAGGTGCTTGTTTCAGACCGTAGAGTGCTTTGTCGAGAATGTAAACGTGATTCGGCTTCTCTTGATTGACAAAACCTTCTGGCTGAGAGACGTAGACTTCCTCCTTCAGAATTCCATTCAGGAATGTTGTCTTCACGTCCATTTGAAAGACCGTGAAGTTCTTGTGGGCTGCGTAGGCTAGAAACATTCTGATTGCCTCTAATCGCGCCACAAGAGCATATGTTTCGTCATAGTCAATTCCTTCCTCTTGTCTGTATCCTTTGGCTACTAGTCTTGCCTTGTTTCGGATAACGGTACCATCTTCGTCTTTCTTTATCTTGAAAACCCATTTCGTACCTATTATTGTTTTACCTTGAGGTTTTGGTACGAGTCTCCAGACTTGAAGTGCATCGAATTGATTCAGCTCTTCTTGCATTGAGATTACCCATTCTGGATCCGCAAGTGCCTCTGATACGCGTGTTGGCTCGAACTTGCTCAGAAAGGAGTCATGCATGCACAGATTCATTGATGCTGACCTAGTTTGCACCGGTTTTGATGGATCGCCAATAATCTGGCTTATCAGGTGCTCTTTGGTCCATTTATGTTCATGAGGCAGTGGATTATATGAATGTATGTCAAAAGTTTCATCTATAAATCCACTTGTACCTTCTTCGGTTTGTTTAGGAGGAATGATGATTGCAGTTGAAGTGATAGGTTCAGAAGGCTCAGCAGGAACAACTTGTTCTGGCTGTAGATTGATCTGTAAAGTATCTCCTACTGTTTCAGCTACTTCTGTCTCTTTATCATTTGTCACTTCTTCAACTGTTGGAGTCGGCATTTGAATTGGAATCTCTTGTTGAATCGGGG
This sequence comes from Arctium minus, assembly GCA_954870635.1. Classification (NCBI taxonomy): domain Eukaryota; kingdom Viridiplantae; phylum Streptophyta; class Magnoliopsida; order Asterales; family Asteraceae; genus Arctium; species Arctium minus. The sequence continues at coordinate 82,414,689 of OX941080.1, read as the reverse complement.
CGTTTGATTCAATAGGAACATCTGAACTGGTTGGATGAGTAGTCGTTAAGTCTTCCATCCTGTCAACCACAACAGATTTCTTTACATTAGATCCGAGAAATTCATCATAAAACAATTCAAATAATAAATCTAAATCAGATAAATGGTTAGTAGAAGTTGATGCTTCATCTGATTTATTCTGTTGAGACGTAGGTTCGAAACTGAGTTGCCCAGAAGCTAGTACTCCGGTTATAACGGGTTCTGAACCGTGTTGTTCGGAAGCCATCTCTTCATCAAACGTGACGTTGATGCTTTCAATCACCGTCTTTGACTTCTTTAGATAAACACGGAATGCAGTTGATGTCGAGGAATAGCCAATGAAGATGCCTTCGTCTGCCTTAGCACTGAACTTATTTAGACTCTCCCTATCGTTTAGAACGAAACACTTACACCCAAATATATGGAAATATTTGATTGTCGGTGTTCGGTTGTTGATTAACGCATAAGGAGTCTTCTTGAATCTTCGATGTATCATGGAGCGATTCTGTGTGTAGCACGCGGTCGAGATAGCTTCTGCCCACAAAAATAGAGGTAAGTGTGATTGACTTAGCATAGTACGAGCAGCCTCGACTAGCGTTTGATTTCTTCTTTCAACCACTCCATTTTGTTGAGGCGTACGAGCAGCAGAGTATTGATGTGAAATCCCGACAGATTCGAAATATTCTTCAACCTTTTGGTTCTTGAACTCTGTGCCGTTGTTTGTTCGTAGAATTTTGACCGGTGTCTGCAGATTCACCTGGGTCGTCTTTAGGAATGTGATGAGAATATCAGGTGTCTCATCCTTGGAACATAGAAACTTGACCCATGTGTATCGCGAGTAATCGTCCACGATCACGAGTATGTACTTCTTTCCGCCTAGACTTTGAGTTTGCATCGGACCACAGAGATCCATATGCAATAACTCTAACGGAGCGCTTGTACTTGGTTCAGGCTTTGGTTTATGAGGTGCCCTCTTCATCTTACCCTTTTCACAAGCTGCACAAAGATGTTCTCTTTCGTACTTGAGCTCTGGAAGTCCTTTGACGAGCTTTCTACTGACCAGATTGTTGATGTACCTAAAGTTGAGGTGAGAGAGCCTTCGATGCCATAACTAACTTTGTTGCATCGAGGCTTTCGTCAGTAGACACACCTGCTTGTCAGTCTGGACATCTGATAAATTGATTGTGTAGAGGTCTGATTCTCGTGTACCAACCAAGAGTTCTTTGCCTTCTTCATTGCGAACGGAACATCTCTTGGCTTTGAAGTTGACCTCCAAGTCTTTGTCACAGAACTGGCCTATACTGAACAAGTTGTGTCGTAAGCCTTCTACATAGCTCACCTTCTTGATCATTACATTGTCATGTTGTACATCACCGTATCCCATGATTGGAGAAAACTGGTCGTTTCCAAATCTGACTGTTCCGCAATATTTGTCTTTAAAATTGGACAGTATCTCTTTTTGCCCTGTCATTTGCTTGGAACATCCGCTGTCCAAGAACCATGTATGACTAGTCTGCATAAGAGAAATAACAGATTTAGATTTTCATAAGACAACTTTGGAATAAACACTTTGATCATCGAAGTACGGGTCTTGAACTGATTTGTTCAAAAGCCTAATTGACTTTGATGTTCGGGTCTTGAGCTGATTTACTCAAGAACCAATGTCTTGTTATTGAAGAACGAGTCCTAAACTGTTATGTCTAGAAATCATATCCATTAGCTCCCTTAAACTTTTGTTGCCTGCAACACAGAGTTAGCCTTTGGTACCCATTGGAATTTGGGTCCAACTGTGTTAGCATTTAATTTTGGTACCCATTTCAAATTGGGTCATCTTTTCTTTTGAAATGCATTTGAATTGGAATGAGATGAATGCACATGATAATTGCCAAACCAATCTTCAGAATCTTGACAAGAGATAGAAACATGTTTATCATAAATAGAAGACTTTCTAGCAGATAAAGATAACTGAAATAATTTCTTCATTGAATATTGTTTACGAGAAACAGCAGGTTTTGAGTTCAAAAGCACAACATCGGCAATTAAAACATCTTTACTAAGCGAAGTCTTATTACAATTAACACTACTAAACGATTTAACGGTCATATCAAGCTTCCGTTTTGGTTGCCACTGAGAATTTACTTCTGGCCTTTGATTGCTCAGAGCTGAAACATGTGAAACTGGTGAGTAAGACTTTTGAGCAACAAATGAATGCTTCTTCTTCGGATTACCAGTAGTGTTCGGTTTCTGTGAATGCTGAGATATTTTCTTACCTTTAGCAAATTTAGCTTTCACAGAGACTGAGTTATCAACTTTCGTTGATTTTGCACTGTTCACAGGCATACTGGTCTTTCCTAAAGATTTCTTAATAAAAGATGAATGGTTAGGAAGTTTCGCATTAAAATCAAATTGTTCAAAACATTCATCTGAACCACCGTCTGAGTTAAGAAAATTAAACCCTTCGTTTGATGAACCAAACATGTCATCAGAAGTAGAAGCCTTTGTAAAAACAACATTTTTCATAACGGTTGAAAAAACGTTTTGTTGAATCTCAATCAAAAGTCTTTCATCTGATAAAGAGTTCTCGAGTTTAGAAATTTTACTTTCTAACACGAGAGAAGGGACATAAAGTTTACCTATAACAGGCTTCGCCTCCATCTCTTTTACAGAATAACTTTGAAAGTAGTCAGTTGAAAGAGATTTCTTTTCATTATTTGGATAGTCATAACTATTATTCAACTTCGCATAATAAAATGGAAGGTGAACTTTAGATGACTTCTTCCGTTTTTCAATTTCATTGGCTTCATCCTCCTTTGATAGTTTAGTATTAAAAACTTTAAGTTTAGCGATTCGGTGTGAAACTAGCATAGAGGTATAATCATAAAGTGCAGGCACTTCTTTTATACCCTTTTTAAGACAATGAGGTTTCACATAGCCGATTCCCCAATGTTCTTTATTCTATTTCGGTTTGTTAAGATGAATGGTTTGCTCACTTTGACCTAATGAGTATAACTTCTTTTCCAAAGCATCTAGTTTTGTAATTAAAGATTTGTTTTCTTTAGTACATGAAGAATGCATTTTAGTAAGCTTATACAAATCAATCTCACTTTTTGTCAGTTTAGACTTGAGTTCAGAATTCTCTTTAAGAATTATTGTTTGTTCTTTCGCATTGGTGTCAACGTTTGTTTGTAAAACCTCAACTAATACTTTCTTCTCAGCAATTTCATTGCTAAGTTTCTGTATCAATTGGTTTTTGTTAATTATAACACCATTTTCTCGCTTAAGATTAGATTCTAATTCTTCTTGTTTTAAACTCATGGCATGCATTTTATTCATGAAATCTGAGTACGATAAATCACATACCTCCTCTTCTTCATTATCTGAATCAGCTTCAGCATCTGATTCCATCTTGCCCATCAAGCACATATTGACGGCTTCATCTTTTTCTTCATCCTCTTCTTCCTCGTCTGAGTGATCGAGCCAGTATTCATCTTCAGCCATCAATGCCTTGCCAGCCTCCTGTTGCTTTGCAAGAAGCATTTTGTTCTTGTAGTAATCGGAGTTTCTTACTTTTGATCTTCTGCAATCCTTGGCAAAATGACCTGTTTTGCCACAGTTGTAGCACGTAGGTGATCCTGGCTGACTTGATCCTTCATCCTTGTACTTTCTTTCTTCCGGTTTCTTCTCCTCTATTCTTTTGCCTTCAGACTGGTACCTTATATCTTCTGATTTCTTCTCCTCTAATCTCTTTCCTTCAAACTTCTTCCCTCCATACCTACTACCTTCAACCCTTTCCTTATGAGCGTAGTTGTTGGGTCCAGAAGAGTACCTCTGACTGTTTGAAGTTGGCTTTCTGTAGAACTTTTTCTGAAAAGCATTCGTCAGCATTAGCAATGCTTGCTTCAGTTGTTCATTTTCATCCGAGTCAGAGATGGCATCAGCTTCAGCTTCTTCTGATTCATACACAATCGTCTTGTTCTTCTTCTTGACTACAAGAGCAACGGTGTCTTCAACTGTCTTTCCTTTTCTCTTTTCTGCTAGAATTTCATCCACCTCTTCTTCATTTTGTCGAAGGGTTTCATACACCTTATGAAGTGGAATCTCATTCAGATCCTTTATCTGCCTCATCTGCCTGGCAAAACTTTTCCATTCTGGTTGTAGAATACTCAGGAATTTGATATCCAGCTCGATTTGAGATTTGTTGACCTTGTTCTTGCTCAATTCGTTTAGCAAGGTCACGAATCTATCATATGTTCCTTCTAGAGTCTCTCCTGTTTTGCCTTTAAATTCTTCAAAACTGTGCAGACAGTTAGAGATTTTAAGCTGGTTCCCAATCTTTGAACCCAGCATCATTTTCTCTAGTTGATCCCACATCTGTTTGCCGGAGGCCTTATAGCTGTCAATCTTTACGTAGATTTCGTTCGGAATCCCTTGTAGAATGTATGACTTGGCTAATCTGTCTACTTTTGCTCTTAACTTATTATCACCCGTTAGTTCCTCATAAGTAAGTGCAAGTCTTTCTTCTTCAGTACCTTCTGCAGGTTCCCTATATTTTGTTACATAAGGCCTTCTTCTAAGGATTGTTTGATGAAATCACCCAATTCCTGTCTTTTAATGAAGTTTAGGAACCTATCCTTCCACTATTCGTATTCTCCTCTAAAGAGAACTGGTGGCTTGGTGTCAGTTCCTATTGCAAGAGCTTCTCTGAATGTCATTTCGAAGAAAATTCTAAGTCTGGATTTGAGCAAAGAGGTTAGCGTTTCAAGGTTTGCGTGTCAAGCACAGTGCGCAAAGTGAGGTTTGCGTTTCAAGTGGGAACCGCAAAGTAAGGTTTGCGTTTCACGTGGGAAGCGCAAAGTAAGGTTTGCGTTTCACGTGGGAAGCGCAAAGTAAGGTTTGCGTTTCACGTGGGAAGCACAAAGTAAGGTTTGCGTTTCACGTGGGATGCGCAAAGTAGACTTGATCTTTTCGTGAACTGAGGTTTGCGTTTGGCTTGAGATGCGCAAAGTTGACTTGATCTTTTGAAGAGATGAACACGATGGCTTGAGGTTTGCGTTTCTAAGGTTTGCGTTCCTTACTTGTTGAGAGAAGTGAGATCGAGGTTTGCGTATGCTTTTGGAACCGAGAAGTGGACTTTGCGTTTGGCTTGAGAGGCGCAAAGTTGAGCTTCGCGTTTCTCTTGAGGAGCGCAAAGTGAAGTTTGCGTTTGATGTTGGACGCGCAAAGTTCAACTTTGCGTTTGTTCGTCTTCTGCTTTGCGCTTGTTTGTCCTGTACTTCGTAAATTGTCTAAAAACTCGTTCCTGTAACGATTAGCAATTCCAATCTCTACCCTTATGTCTAGAAACTATTCTAGAACTGAATGTAAGCACTCGATCTCAATAAAAACACACTTTTTGAAAAAAAATTGATAGCACAATGACTTCTTTTCTCGACTGTTTTCTCACTTAAATCACAAAATGGAACTTGTTAAAAGATTTATAGTGAAATCAAACAACAACAACTCGATCTAGCATGCTAATCGATCACAACCTGATCGATTTTAACACCTAAAACACTTTAACACTCGAAATCGATTTTTCAAATGAACACAGAGTCGTTTTTCTGAAAAACTTGATTTGATCTTAATCAGGCTCTGATACCAATTGTCGGTCCAACAATACTATATCAAGTTCTTAGATTAACAACACATAAAGATTACCAACCTGTATTGATTATAACAAATGGTTACAAGGTTGATCGATTCAAGCTATAGATGTGTGTTCTCTGTTTTCTCTCTATTACACCTTCAAGTGTGTGTTCTTGTGTGTGTGTATAATATTTGATTATTGAGAGATACTAGAGATACACCTAATATCTAACATAGTGTGTTTTACACACTTCCTAATCAACTTGCAACAACAAGTTGCAATATAAAACTATTATAATTAAATAATATCTAACAAAATAGATATTATATCTAACTAATAACTAACAAAAAAACTAATATCTAATAAACTAGAAACTAACTAAGTTAAACTAATATCTAACAAACTAGATATTAATTTAACTAGTACAATAATAAACAAATACATTGACATTTATTATAAACGACATAGACTTTAATATTGAGAGTCGACGTTTCGGCTTTAGCTTCAGATTGCGATCTTCAGATTGGATGATCTTGAATCCAATGAGACTGTGTCTTAACACATACCAAAAGAAAACCTTTAGCAAATGTCAAAGATATAGCTGAAGATAGAGACAGTCTACTCATGATCAGAAATGACATTCAGTGAAACCATGACTTGTCTACAAGGCATGATAATCTAAACAAGGCTCAGCGATAGCTTGAAAAGCTTCTCAGCAATTCAATCCATCACCGATCAATGAGTCTTCCTCAACAAGATTTGATTTTTTTCTTATCCTCTTGCACAAAGGGACGAAGGTACAATAATATGATTGCTTCCTTGTCTGCAATCATGCTTACCAACTATCTGGCCCTTCTTACACATGGGGTTCAAAGCATGCTCAAGAAAAAGGATAAGGACGTGCATCTAATAATATTTTGACACGTGGATTGTACCCTATGACTTGCATTAAATGCATCAGCTATAAATAGCAGAAAAGACCCCTCTTCCTTGCTAAGCCTTCTTCAAGCCGTCATTTTTTTTTCTCTCTTGTTCTTATATTTTCTTGTGTAAGAAACTTAGTGATTCTCATAGATTGTTTTAGAATAGGTTTTACCTTTTCTATTTCCCCAAATAATTTGTAAATTCTATTTTGATTTATTCAATAATCAATAAAGGAAATAAAAGTGAAACTTGTGTGTTTGTATTCAACCCCCACCCCTTCTACAAACTACGATCTCTTGTAGACCCCTTTGGGACCAACAGGCTTTAAGACAAGTAGACGAAGCAAGGTCACTAACTTGGTGTTGACGTACTTGTCAATTATTCCTAGCCTCCAAAGACTGTATATGTGAAAAAAGACCGAAATAGATGACTTGGCATTACGATCATTAGACAGAACCGGGTGTGATGGTTTATCTAAGTGATGGTTCGGCTTGGAAGCATTTCGACACGAATCATCCTAACTTTGCTTCTGAGGTCTGGAATGTTTGTCTTGGGTTATGCACTGAAAACTTTCAACCGGAATAATTCAACTTTGAATTTGTATTCACTATGGCCCGTCTTTCTTACCATCTACGATTTACCTCTTTGGATGAGTTTGAAAGATTCGTATGTTAAACTTGCATTGATCATTCCTAGTAGAAAGACCCCCTGTCAGAATTTACATGTGTTTCTTAGGCTGCTAATAGACGATCTAAAGATGTTGTATACGGAGGGTGTTCTTTACGTATGATGCATATCGTAAGAATAATTTCAAGATTAGAGTTATACTACTATGTACCGTCAGTGGCTTCCTTGCCTATGCAATGTTGTTAGGTTGGAGCACGCACAACAAGTTAGCATGCCCGTACTACACGGGCATGGTGGATTCATTTCAGTAAAAAATTGGAGGGAAATCCTATTGGTTTGACTGTCATATGTTAGGACTTAAATGTGTTTTATTCAAGATTAATGGGCTAAAAGTGTAATTCTTGTAAAGTGCCTTGGAAGTCAAAGTGTTGACTTTCTGGTATAAATAGTTTTTGTCTTTGTTAGATTTGTAACTTCTTGACATCATTAAACACAATTTCAGAGCGTACTGTGTGTACTCTCAAGAAAATATTTATCTCTCTAGAATTCTTGATCTTGTGTTTTTGATTCATTGAATTGGACTTGATACTGGAACAACAATACTTGAGAGAACACATAGTACGCTCTGAAATTGTACTTAATGATTTCAAGAAGTTACAAATCTAACAAAGACAAAAATTATTTATACTTGAGAAAGTCAACATTTTGACTTCCAAGGCACTTTACAAGAATTACACTTTTTGCCCATTAATCTTGAACACAACACATTTCAGTACTAACAGAACTCTTATGATTTATATCTCAAACTATCCATTAACTCAAAATAGATGTTCTTTAATGAGTTATGAGACCTAAAATGTACCAACCAATCATATGCATTTTCCAGATATTTATAGCATCAATATACCAAGGTATAATATTGTCCAATAGTCACCATTACATGCAATAAATCATCAAAAGATCAAACTATTACGATTTGTTTATCAAAATGTCAAAAAAAAATGTAAGCATTTTAGAAAACTTTATAAAATCAAATGTACCAAAGATGCAATTTTAACAATTAATCAACACATTTGATAAATCTCAAAGAAAACACTACAAGACTTCAAAATGAATCATGTACATAGTTTTCACAAACCAACTTGAAACTCACATTGCTAGGTTAGGTTAAACCTAATTTCCAAATCCATATCTAGCTTCCAAAAGATGAAGACTTGAATCCATAAGCATGGATCTCTAGAAATCTTCTCAAGGCAAAAACTCATGTCTAGAAATGTACCTTATATTAAAACAACCTTCAAATCCACAAAGATGTAATGCCCGTAATTTTCCGTAAGTAAAGGTCACACGGACGTTTTTGCAACATGTAAATGATGGGATTTATGTTGGGAAAACATTACTTTGATATCCTTGTAGTATTGGGAGTGTTGTCATTGAAAAAGTCGGGTTTCGGGGCATGGAAAAGGTTTGGCTACAATGCCCGGCGACTATGACAATGTCATAGTCGCATTGTCACAGTTGCACAAGTTGGACAGAAGGCTGGTACACCCCAGCGACTATGCCACTGGAAATGTCGCCTGGCAATGTCTCCAAGTGTGCCAGAGCAGTTTAAAGACGCAATTTTCTGCTTTTGGTTCATTCCCTCTCCACCCAATCAGCCCCAAACTCTCTCAAAACCTCTCAAGAACAACCCAACATCATCCTTTGATATTTTGGGGCATCATTGACTCAAATCTTTGGGTATTATGGTGGTAAACCGTCATCAAGTTAAGGATTGGATGCTAGGATCAAAAGTCTTCATCTTCATTTTCAACCTCAAGCTTCATTTAGGGTTTTCTAAGTTTTCACCAAAACCTAAGTGGTAAGTTCATCTTCTCCATTTCTAAACTTCATTATAAGTTATAACTACTTTATTGATGATTTTCTAGTGATTATGTTTCTCAAATTTCGGATTTGACGATTTTGGAGAATTTCGGTCAAAATTAGGGTTTTGGACAAAATGGGGATTTTGATATAAAATGTTTGGGGAACAATTCTAAATGGTTGAATATGAATATTTATGGCCGGAAACTTGTGGATCTAGGTTTTTGGAAAGGTTTTGCTTGTGGATTCAAGTTTCTTCAAGGAAGCTCAAGTTGGGGCAAAATATAGATTTAGCCTAAATCTAGCAAGGTGAGTTCAAGTTGATTTGTGAAAACGGTATACATGCCAAAATGTCCGTTTTAGAATGTTTATATGCTTTACATGAAATTATCAACTGTTGAGTTATTTGATGAGTTTTGATTACTTGAAGTGTTTAACATTATGAACTTTGTAAAACACCCACATTTGGGATTTTGGGCATTCTGATAAATAAATTGCAAGTATTGGCATTTTAGTGATCTATTTTATGGAAGGAGATCTTTTGAGTATAAATGCACTTTTAGTGTGCGTCTTGAAGAAATACTTGTTCTTGAGCTATGGGACGTTTTGAAAGAATGAATGGTATAAATTCTTTTGCAAAAAATGATTTGTCCCAGTCTAAAATGGTGTTTTGGGTTTTTCACGTCTTTGGAGCATGTGGTTTCATAATCGTGGGTTAATTATGTTTTATTGCATTTTATAACTTTTAACACTTGGTCTTTTGATTTGTTGAGCTTATGACTTGGTATTGACCATGTTGGGACTTGGGGACAATTTGTCCGATTTCGATAGCTCAACGTAGAGCATTTGGTTATAATTTGCATTTAGTGCATCTTATTTGACAATTACATGTTTTGAATGCGCTAGTTCATTCGTTTGGAGTCATGTAATGTTTTTTACTATAATGCAATGGATCCATAGGCACTTGAGTCTTTACATTCAATGATGGGGCGTTAGTTTCCCTTATTGTAGCATGAAATAGGCATAGGGTCTCATGGTAAGTAAGATGTGGACCCGTATGGTCGGGCATTGTCCCATGAGCAGTAATGTGTAATTTTTATATGCGAATAGGCATCGGGTCTCATGGTAAGTAAGATGTGGACCTGTATTGTCGGGCAGTGTCCCATGAGCAGTGAGGTGTAATTCCAATGTGCTTGTATGTTTTCCTTGGATTTGGATATCTCAACATATAGACCTAGAAGGGTTAAAGTTGAGACTCCACGAGCAATAGACTTAGAGGAGTTGAGTTCGATATATCATTATAAATACAAGTGTTTGATTTTATTAACTTAGATATGTGACCTACTTTTGTGTTCCGTCACATTCTATGTAATCGGGTCTCCCCCGTCTCCAAAAGTTGGTGTTTTGGATATTGAGTTTGAGTATCCATATTTTTGGTGACGTGTATATATATTGATTATTATCCATGATTTATGGGTTGAGTATTATGTCCCACCCGTGTTTTGGGTGTTTCGTAATATAAAGTTTTATCCGCGTTTCATAAATTGGGAGTTTGATTTCTATTCTCGTTTTGAGTGACTATTGGGTTGAATTTACTTTATGACATAATGTTTTATATTGGGGTTTCCATCTTTAAAATTGCGTGGGTTGGAAAACGTTTATATTGGTGTTTCCACCACCTAAAATGCATGTTAATGGAAAGCGGGTCGTTTTCATATTTAAAGTAAATCATTTTGAAAGACTATGATTTAAACTGCATTATTTCCTTTTTACGATATATTTATTCATGTCAAAAACTTATGAATTCACTAGGCATTAGCCTAACCTTTTTATTTGTCGGCATGTGCATCAGGTCCCGGTTGGGGAATGGTATTAGCGACACTGTGAAGAGATGAGTGCTAGTTTTATGCACGAGGGTGAGTAGTTTGGTGAAGTCTTCCGCATTTAATGTGGGAATAGTAACTTGTATTTGGGTTAAGTAATATCCAACCATATTTAGTCTTAGTATGTGACTTAAGTTACTGAACGTTGGTGTTAATTTTAAGTTTTAACGTTGAAGTATTTCCAAGGATGGATTTGTAGAAAGGATTTTATCCTTTATGTTGGTTGTTTATCGAAGTTTTTGTTTAGTTGTTCTTTCCAAATTTGAGGGTGTTACAAAAGATCCCCCAAATATAAAGCTCAAAATACTCAATAAACTTACCTCTTCAAGAACTTAAAACCTTCCACCCAAAACTCTACAATAGAGGTCTTCATCTCCAAGACAAACATTGATTTCAACCAAACTTTAGAGATCTTGAAACCATAGATCTTCAGTCTCCATGTTAATCCTTCCATTTCCCTCAAAAACCTATAAGATTCCAAAAGCACCAAAATCGTCTTCAATGGAAGAGAAATGAGGAATAGAGAGTGAAATGGCAAACCCTAACTCAAAATGGGTTTTTTTTAACCCATCAGGGCCGCAGACGACCTTCCAGACGACTTAAGTACCTTGGAAAGTAGCTCGAGCACAAAAATCACTCTAGACCCTTAGGATACTTGGGAGGCGACCTAGGTCGCCTGGAAACCCGCCTGACACCCAGTTTTGTATTTTCAAGGTGTTTTTTACTTCTTGAGCAACCAAACTTGCATGAAGGTCCCGTACACCCCAAATGACTTCTGATTCAACTTTCCTTCTCCACAACTCGACCGTGCCACTTGATTTAAATGTCACATGCATCCAATCATGGCTAAACACCCAATGGCTCGTTAAAACAAGTCTACGCCCTTAAACGATTAACTGGCAAAGCACAGGTGTTGCAACAACTAAAGGACAGTCTTTTGGATTACAATTGGGGGTTGTTAACTTATAGCATAATGATCTTAATGGTTTGGACAACTTATTCACTCACCCATATAGGAGTTTTTCTTTACGGCTTAATCGTTAAGCCATCACCATTAAACCATCCCCTACAAATTAATACCAGAAATGCCCAAAAATAATCCAACCATCTATTTTGCCTCCCTCAAACCCATTTGTCTCTCGTCTCTCGTCTCTCAAACAGATTTATCCAGACAGACAACTTATCAAATAGAGGACTAAATATTAAAAAAAAAAAAAAGTAAACAACCCCTTAATCGTTAAGCATTAAACCAAAATGGCTATATGGAATATGTCAGGAACCCTCATTTTTCCCCACTAAACCACCTAAGACAAATTAATAGCAGAAATGCCCCAGAAATAATCCAACCCTCTCTCTTTGCCCCCCTCAAACCCTTCGGTCTCGCATCGCTCAAACAAATAGATTTATCAAGATAGACGACTTAACCCGTCAAGTTTAGAAATGACTCAAGTTTAGAAATGGTTGGCTCCATATAAAAGAAAGTTATATAAAGTAATAGCTTGTAGTACAAATACTATAATACACAATATATAATAAAGTTCATATAACCAGCATCTCTCTAAATTTACATAACAATCTTGGTTCCAACCATTTGCTATATACATAACAGCGCCCGACTACTCCCATATTCAGTCAACTAGTGAGCATTGATCCTAGAAAGTAGCATTACCTGCGTAGTTCTGTTTCAAATGGTACAGATATAGTGCTGTCATCAGAGATGGAATCACCATATGGATGATAGAGGTCCACAACATTTCCTGTATTTTGACTTGAGAAAGTAGATGCTGAGTCAGGATCAAGGCTCAAAGCAGCCAACTCTATAATGCTTTCGATCTCTCTCACCACTTCTCCCATTTTGGGCCTGTCAGCTCCTGCATCTTGGACACAACTCATTGCAAGATTCACAAACTTGGTCAAACCTCCAAGAGTTTGGGATGATCCAAGAGATGGATCGAGAATCTTGGAAATGCCATTTGGATCTCCTGATTTGTTGATCGCCTCTTGAACCTCTCTCACGATATATTTACCTTTTTGTATTGGTGATCTTGCACTTAATATCTCCAACAATACAACTCCGAAACTGTAAACATCACTCTTTTCTGTCAACTGTTGGGTCATGTAGTATTCAGGATCCATGTAACCCTGCTTTCAGGAAGGTCAACTTTATAATCAGGAAACAAACATAATGTACAATCCACATTTATTCTCTGGACCAGCTTGCACGCACCTTGACTAATCCCATGGGGCCCTAAAGTTAACAGTCAAATAAACCTAGGGCCTTTCCTGTGCGCTTGCGCAGGGCCCAAAAATTTAGGGCTAGAATTTTTCAAACATTTTTAGTATATATTAGTAGTCCAAAACTTATAGAGCATCTCCAACAGATTCTCCAGAATGGAAAAAACAAAAAATTTGGAGATTTTAACCTAATTTTTTGCACCAAAGAGTTCTTCAAAACTTTTTTAAAGTGGAGAAAGTAGGAGAGCGAAGATAAAGATCTCCAAATTTGGTGAACTTTCCAAAAATGATTGCTCAAGTGAGAAATGTTCTTTTAATTGTTACCACCAATGAATTTGATCGTATTATTATTCCATATAAAATTTATAAGAAATTTTGTTGGAATATTATTGAATATTGTAATAATACAACTAATATTTAACCGGTGACAATTGAGGGTTGGAGGATCGAACACTTACCAATGTGCCCTTCACTTGCGTAGAGACATAGCCCTTTGATTCATCTCCCAACAGTTTGGACAATCCAAAATCAGCAACCTTGGCATTGAAATGATCATCCAGCAGAATGTTAGTTGATTTGATGTCCCTGTGTATGATGGGAGGGTTGGCAAGCTCATGCAAGTATGTTAGACCTTTGGCAGAATCAAGAGCTAGCCTAAGCCTCTTCATCCAATTCAACCTGATTCCTGACTTCCCTGCATGTACAATTTCAATAATATGAGAAGCTACGCTGAAAGATGAAAGTTTCCAACAAGAAAAATGGCAAGTTCTTCGTGATTCAAACCAAACCAAACCAAATGATCCAAGTATATCCCACCTAGAGGTGGGATCAGTGGCGGATCTAGGAATTTTGGTGATGGGGGTTGGAATTTAAGCAACATATTATAAATATGATAAAAGTTACGTAAGAAAGTATAGAAATGAGACACCACTATAGGTTCCGGGTCGGAGTTTAACGCTAACAATTAACATTTAACAATAAAGAATAAATAAATATATGGTAAATAATGCAAAAAATTTAACCACAACCCAAAAGAATGAAAAAACCATTCGAGTTTATGTGAAAGAACAATTCAACACCTATCAAACTGTTTAATTTCTTGAAATGGCCATTAAAATAAATCACTGTACTGAAAATATGTTTTTTCTACTTAAAATTCAAAGGATATGACATATAGGTAAAATATATTTAAACATGAATTTTTTGATAAACTCAAAAAATTAACCACAATATAGCTAAACTTGCGGTTTCTTTTGTATTTAGGAAAAGGAGAAAAGATACAGATTTTCAACATCAATATTTTTATGTCATAATGACATTTAACTTATGTATTTATTGAAGCGGGATTTGTGACTTGTGATTCAATAAAGGCCTAAGGATTAGTCGATGATTAGAAACTCGGCTTTAAATTATTGGAGTAATTTTTTTTATGGCTCCATATTATGAAAGTTTATAGCTTAGCTAAATTATTTTTATGGGGTCAAACCTTATATTTTTGAGAGTCGAAACAATTTATATACTAACAAAATATATAATTTATTGATATAAAAATAATATATTTTTAGAATTTAATGGGGGTAATTTGACTACGACACACGTAGATCCGCCCCTGGGTGGGATGTACGTAGACGTGTCATTTACCCCTAGAGAATAGAACGGTTGTCTCCGTGAAGAACCCCCACTTGGAAAAAGTTTGTGCAAGAAAGAAAACTTGCAAAAAGTTGATCATGATTCAGTATGTAAGAAATGTTTTAGTTCAACTTTAGAGATTGTTCATGGAACTCTTGGAATCATGTAAGTTCTCAATAAAGGTAGCAGACCCTTAGGGGCCATTTGGTTTGATGGAATCATTTTGAGGGATTTGGATTTCATGAAAGGATTTGAAATCGGATGGATTTGAATTTTGAAGGATTTGGAATCTTTGGTATGTTTGGTTTGTAGGATTTGGAATGGAATTGAATTTCATTCTTTATAAATAATCTATACAAACAAATTACAGAAAATTATAAAAATAGTTAAATTGCTTTTTTATTAATTGATTATTACCGAACAAGTGTTTTGAACATATTTTAAAACTTTATTACGAACAAATCCTAAGAAATCAAGCGAAATACTAAGCACGCTCCTCGGATTTCATAATCCTATGTTTGTGGGATTTCAAATCCGGGAAAACCATTAAACCAAACATGGGATTGGAATGGAATTCAATTCCAAACCCTCCAAATTCAATCCAATCCTGTAAAACAAATGGGACCTTTGGTAGGATCTGGAATTGGATTCCATTCCAATCCCGCATTTGATTTAAAAGAAGGTCCGGAACTTCAATAAAATCCCACAAACATGGGATTTAGAAATCTAATGTGGGTAGTTGGTATTTCAACGGATTTTATAGGACTTGTATAGTTGTATGTAATAAATTTTAAGATATGTTAAAAAACACACTTGTTTTGTAATAATCAATTAATAAAAAGGTAATTTAGTTTATTCTTATATTCCTTTTATAATTTGCTTTTATAAATAATTTATAAAGAATGGAATTCAATTCCATTCCAAATCCTACAAACCAAACACACAAAAGATTCCAAATCCCTCAAAATCATTTTGTCAAACCAAACAGGGTATGATATTACTCTTGTGCAATGGATGCCTATGCCAAATTAAGCACCACTATTTCTACTAATTGCATTTGTTTTAACAGATACGAGGCGTTCCCTTTTCTGTAATATCAGCCCTTGGTCGGAAAGGAAAAGACAAGAAATAAGTAAATTTACCTGAAAGATTATCCTTGAGAGTACCATTTGAAATGTACTCATAGACCAGCATTTGTTCACCTTGGTCGTAACAGAAACCCACAAGGGCTACCACGTTCTTATGATGAATCCGTGAAAGAAGCTCAATTTCGGTTTTAAATTCGTGAGCACCCTGCATTGACCCCTGTTGAGCTCTTTTGATCGCGACTACATGGCCAGTGTTAAGAGTCCCTTTATACACCTGTATTCAGCATATTAGTCCCTAACCAAACAATAAATTCAGAGCCTGAGCCCTAAAGATGATTAATAAGCTTGCATATTGGCATAGGGCTAAATTGCAACAGTGATATAACAGCTCTTAAATACTGAAGAACAAGATTTTCATTATAAAACTGGGCAAATGACCACCTATCAAAGTCACTTCTAGAAACTATCCTTTTCTACTGTTTCTACAATATTTTACGGGGGCGCACACTGTTTAACACTAGAGACAATGCGTTTAACAAGTCATTTGAAGGTAATTGATGCTCTAATAATCCAACTACATTGAAGCTTCCTAACTTCTCCACTTTTAGCATACTTCTGTGCATTATGTACAAGGAAGGTGAGTAGCCTCACTACAGCAGTACAGCTAATAGAGGTTTGATAGTCTAGAATACAGTATCTGCAATGAGACACTCCTACAGAATGCTAGCGCCTAAGGTGCAACTAATTTGGGCTGTAAAACTGCAGTACTGGTGATTCAAACATTAACCGGAAGAGAAGAAATATAACATGTTTAACCTTCCCATAGCCCCCAGATCCAATTATGTTTCCTTCGGAAAAATTGTCAGTGCTTTTTTTGAGTTCTTCAAATGAACACCATCTTGCTCCTTTTAGTTGAGGAACACCACCAACATCACTGCCATTATCCAACCCCCAAGATGCTGCATTATCATAATATATGGATGTAAGCACATGAACTTGTTGTACTTGTAAGAAGATGAGAATATCATGTCTTATTCTCCAACTGGTCTTTACCAAAAGGACTGTTCTGTTTCGCTCTTGTTGCTAGTCGTTTCTGATAAATAGCATAAATTACAGCCATGACTAAAAGCAATAGGACCACAAAACCCCCAACTGTTGCTCCAATGATGATGCCACGATTTGATGACTTATTTTCTCCTGTAGCATTCAAAATCAAAAAATATATTGCTTTGTAGTGCATTCTATTAGAGAACAAGGAAAAGTGTAAGAAAGTGTTGTATAGATCTTTTAAAGTTTAGCAACAAAATAGAGATTTCTTTAGTGTGTGTGTGTGTGTATATATATATATATATATGTATAAAATGAATAATTACCTGGAAAGCAACAATAGTTTTCATCAAGAAAGAATAAGGGTCCAAAAAGTGGGAGAATAAAAGTTTGGCGGTTGATCACAGTCCCAATTGAAGAGACTGCTGAACGAGTAAAGTAATCTTGATCAGAGGGAAAGATGTCCAATCTATATTGAAGGTATGAAAATTCGTCGAGAATCGCATTGGAGATAGAAATTGATTCCACAGGAAGTTGATTGGACCGGAAGGCTGATATCAAAGCATCATGAAGAATTGTATAGTAGGTGGTGTTATCCAAGTTTGAGAAGGAATGAGAGAAAAAATATATGGTTCCGGTATATGGATGTGCGCAATTACAGTTTGGACTAAGCAATTTATTTGAACTGCAGCGCATAGGAGTACAGCTATTTGATGGTAAGCCCTTTGGTATATTGGGTTGTCCAGCCCCACAATATCTTCCCCTTGGTCCTCCTTCCTCACAAACTGGATTATTTACAAGACTGCAAAGTAATGAAAAATAGTTCCAGAAGATTGAGAAACACAAAATCTGGTTTGCATGAAATTCTTATCTTCAGGACAGTCATTAAATTAAATAGATAGAAAGTAGAAACCAAGTAGAAAGATAAAAAGAGACATATGAGCTCACTTTAAGCTCATATTATATGCAGAATTTTGCGTGAAGTTAGCAATGGAATTGTTCGTCAAATCAACAATTAAGTCACTGCTATAGCTGTTGCCAACATCCAGGGTTCCATTAAGTGCATTGTTGCTTAGCACCCTGTCAACAGACAACCAAAAGGAGAGAAGAAAGGAATAATTGAAGTGCCACATTTTGAAATTACAGATATTTGGTTGTAAAACTGCAATGATCCATCGTATTAGATACTAAATTATCACAAATGCATATATGGTTTAATTACTCACAATCTCTCCAACTGAGGTTGGAAGACGTTTGATGGGATTTCTCCTTGCAGTTGCGTCTTGTTCATCAATCTGCCAGTAAAAGATTAAGCAATGCTTAAACATAAACTCCTCCACATTGCTTAAAGCTGGGCCCAAAACACACACAAGGAGTTTGACGAGAATTTAGGGAAATGTCTGTGCAAGGCCCAACCAAGATAAAACAGTTTTAGCAATTTGGTGGAGTGACTACACAGACAGTTTGTGGTTTTTGGAAAAATATTGGTAGATCAGACAAGAAAGAAACAAGCCTCTCATCTCCATGAGGAAAAAAAAGAACCTAAATCCCAGCACCCATTGTGATTGCTAATGTCCAATAGAATTTATGTTCATGTTTTAAGGCTTCAAATCAAAAAGGCTATAAGTACTTTTCCGGGTTTTCAACAACTCCAGTGTAATTCAATCCAGCAGGAAGTGGTCACTCTTGTTATTAGAAAATAATCCATGAAAAAAATTATCTATTTCGGGGAACTAGCTAGTAAAATGGAGTTTGTGCAGTGGATGACAAAAAGATCAAAAGGAAGATTACAGTGTCGTCAATGATGGAAGTGTGAACCATGTAGGGATATCTGACAAATCGAAACTATTATTGCTCATATCCCTGCAAATGACATCATGATAAGACATGCGATATTAGAAAGCAGAAAATGAAAAACTTTGACAACAGGATAGAAGAAGATGATCAATATACGAAGAGGAAGTTCAGCAAAAATTCATATCAATATTGCATTTAACTCATCGCTTCTTTTTGTAAATGCTGTTAATTAACACAGTACAGCGTTCAAGATGTTTGAACCAACTTACACATAAAAGAGAGAATTCATTCCTATCAGGTTTGGAACAGATCCATTCAGGTTGTTGTTTGACAAGTACCTGAAAAAGAATAAATCTGCCAATTAATATCTACCACCAAATAAACTAGCCAAAACATAATTTCATAGAAAGAAATGGAAAACTTTGGTTGGCTTCTCTTATCACTTACAGCTCACTGACACTTTTGAGGTTCGTCAGATTCCGAGGCACTATCCCGGTCAAGGAATTCGAGTCTAGGCGTCTGCGAAATAAAGGAGGCAAAGAGAGACACATGAGTAAATAAGTTTCAAATATTCAGGTCAGATGACATTTCCATAATGTTTGAAGGATTATCAATCATTTATACTCACACAGCCTCAAGAGTCGCCACTAACCCTATCGACGAAGGGATTGTTCCAGATAATTGGTTGTTGTTCATTATCCTGTTCAAAAGGTATATGCTTTCAGTATTACAGTTGGAGCATACAAGAATGATAATAATACCATTTTAGCATGTGAGTAGACGCAGAAAAAGTACACCTAATTGTGTTGGGCCAACTCAGTTAATCCCTCTTCCCCTTCTCTCCCACCCCTGCTCCCGCTCCCGCTGCCACTCCCTACCCCCTCCCCCTCTAGCTCCGGCTCCTGTCTCCATATACAAAGTGTACACACACTGTTGGTGATTTTACTGTCATCAAGCATTTTGAGTAATTGAGATTGACTTGAGATAGATGAAGGCTCAAGGTTGAACATTAGGACAAATCTGGTGGTGCGGAGTGTATGCTTGTATGCGCCACCTTAAACCTTAGATTAACGTATAGTCGGGGTCAAGGGGGCAGCACCCCCTTGCGGGGTACTAGGGGAAGCACTCCTGGCGTGGTTCTGATCCCCTGGGTGGTAATCAGCGGGAAGGGTCAAGGGGCAGTGCCCCTGCAGGTGTAGTACCTGATTGGCTTCAGTGGAAGCATTAGCTGATGGATCATCATCAGATGACCATCAGTGTCAGCAGCAGCAGCATCTGATGGTATCAAAGCAGTGGATTCAAAGGCACCAGTGGGTGTAGCAGCTGATTGGCTTCAGTGAAAGCATCAACTGATGGACCAACATCTGATGACCATCAGCTACTGCCCTTTAGAGGCAGGTGATGAACATTTGCAGGTGTAACTATTTCTGTAACCACTCTAACCTCTCTTAACTGCTACATTAACTACCTAAAAATGGTAATTTCTGTCTACATATATATATAGACATAACAGAAAGCAATCATACGTTAAATAATCGAGTTTTCTGCCTTAAAAACGAGAGTGAGTTCTTCGATTAATCCAATACAGATTTCATGAAACCCCTCCGACAGCCTGACGAGTCATCCACTTAAAAATATTGTATTTGCGAAGACTGCCTAAGGCTTTAAGGCTCGAAATATTGTATTTGGGAAGTGTTTCATATACACGATCCAAGAGTCTATCCGATTGTAACCACGAAACCAAGAAATTCTAACTCACATTTTCCCCAAGCGAAGATATAGGAGGAGGCAGGGTGCAGGCCCTGCAAGCCACCATTGGATCTAGCTACTCCCATGTACTACTTTATCTCTCTAAATACAATTGTGAACGGTATCTTGTTCACCAAATAATGTGAATATTATGGTGGGCGTGTAACAGTTTTAAGGAGACGGTGGAAATCCGTTTGTTAAATTCAGAAAGTAAGACAAATAGAAAAGGTTCAAAATGCAACATGCAAAGCAGTTAAGCTTTAGATGTGATACATAAGGCAACTAAGAAAGAAATTGCGGATAATTAAGAATTAAGGAGGCAAACTATGAAATGTTTGCTCCAGAGTCACCTGCCAAAAGAACTATTACCCGCAGGCCTTTAATACTGTGACATGTAATTCTAGGCAATATGCACATGATCAAGCAGACATAGTTTCTTGAAAGGTCATATCAGGGTCATGTTTCACAAGCATAACCAGCACAGCTAAACAAGTATAAGCAGCTATACCGTTGAATGTAGAAATACAAATAGGTTTGTGAATAATATTATAAAGATGCACATGAAACTTCGTTAACATAGAAGAGGTTAATGGGTTTTTCCAGGGATTCCCACAAGGAGATGCATATAAGATGTTGTACATAGCCAATAGAGAGAGAGTGTGTGTGTGTGTGTGTGTGTGTGATTTCTGTTTTGGTGAGCATGATATAGCTTTTATAACACATGAACATGTGCATCAAATCAAATCAATTTTATAGATATATTTCCATGTCAACCAAGTAAAACTTCAAATCTCTTCCACAGCTAAAGCAATACTTACACATGTATTAGCTTCATGTTTGAGCTGAAAAGTCCAGGTGGAATGGGACCAGATAAATTATTATTTGCAAAATGACTGCATAATGACCAAAATATAGCTCAGATGAGAAAAATCACTTTAAAAATTAATAAACTCACAAATATGATATACTGGAAATAGAACATACAAGTGTTTTGCATTCACTAGCTTGTCAAGACCAAGGGCTGCTGTTCTATTAGAGACCGGAATGGATCCCTGAAGCTGGTTACCACTTAGATCCAACCATGATAAATTAGTTAAATTACCAATGGATGGTGGGATAGATCCAATGAAGCTGTTATTATTGAGAGCTCTGCAACAAAAGAGAGCATCAAGAACTGCGGAAATGTAGAACTAATTAAAACTCTTTGGGAAACAAAAAAAAAGTCATAAATCTCAAAAAGGTTAGAATTGGTACACTTTCAGACTTGTGTCAGGAGTATTCAATTTCAAAGCCACAAAAAAGATTGACATAGTCCTCAGACTACAACTTGATCATTTTCAAAATGTGCTACCAAGTGCTTGGTATTAAGTTATATGTATGCTAGTAAATGCCTATTAAATTATACAAAATACACAAAGAATTTAGAATACTTACAAAAACACTAGTTGCTTCAGGGAACCTATTGAATCAGGAAGCGGACCAAAAAAATTGCAACCAACGAGGATTCTACATGCATAGAGTACTTTGTCAAACAAGAAAAATCAGACAAGATTCTGACATGAGGAAAAGGTTGAGAGAAATTAGGTGGCTGCATATAAGAACCAAAATAGATTTCTTACAACGTCGTCAGGTTCTTCAAATTCTGAATAGATCGTGGAAGAATAGCTTTAATCCCTTTGTTGTTGGAAAGATCTCTATATGCAAAAATCAAAATTAGAAGTTCATCAGATTTTTTCCACTAATCAGTAATATGATAATCTGAAACAACACAAACCTTTGAAGTGAAACTTTTTCTAAACTTCCTTGCATGTGGATAGTGCTTCACAGAAAACTTACACAGGTACATGTGTGTGTGTGTGTGTGTGCTTGTGAGAGGCATAATATATGAATAATCAATAGGGCTTATATGGTTTAACAGCAAACCTCCACCATGTAATTAGAAGTTTTCTTACTGCTCACTTTATTTCTCAAATGATATATGTGAATAAAAAACTTCCCTTTCTATCTGACATATGCACCATCTCAACTGTCCAAATTATACAAGTTTTATGTGATACATCAGCTGATAGCCGTAGTTCAGTCTCAAACAGACATGCTTAATTAGCTGTTCGAGTGAGAAGGTAAAAGAATTATATTCTAACGTGAAGATCCCTGTTAGAGTTACTGTAGATTTTTTTTTGTATTAAGTTCAAGTTGGAACCTCTAGCCAAAAGATGCTCTTGAAGAAGCTTAGAAAGATAAATACAGCCTAAGAAAAAATTTCATGATTTGCATTTCAAAAAGATTTTTGAGCCAAGAAAGTGCAAAATAATGCACAAGATTTCCAACCTAGATCAATAATTACAGAACTTTGTATAAGCATGATAGAAATGGATAAACAATAATAGGAAGAAAAAACAAAGAAAATAAGCATAGACACACAAACTGGAATGCAAATGGAAAACATACAAATATTGCAACTTGGAGAGCGATGGAATGTCTCCAATGTTATTAGTGCTCACCCCATTGCCTGCCAGCACTCTGAAATGAAGGGGTCAAACATATAGAAACGGAGGGTTTAGATTTTTCTAGAATCATGTAAGATTGAAACACCTATGACTTACAAGGAGGTTACACGTGAGTCGGTACAGTTAATTCCTTCCCAATGACTTCCACACGGATCTGGACCACTCCAATCAGGTGGTATATTCTGCCAACTAGACTTGAGAGCATTTAGCACAGCAACTACATGAATAACCAAGATTTTTCAGGTTGATAGTAAAAACCCAATCAGAAATCATTTTTTTCAAGTATCATGCCAAATGTAATGAAGAAACAAATATTGATGTAAGTACCAAATTGTTTTAACTGAGGGAGGTTCTTATCAAAGAAGAGGAGCTTGAAAACAAATCCTTTTACACATCCGAGCTTATAACTAATTTTTGGGGATACATAGGGAACTAAAACTCTTCCTTCATGGGAAATATGTACCAGAATACAAGGTCACACAAGTTGGACTGTTCCATATAACTAATAAGGATATCTTGAGGATCGGTCTGGTTCTCCAACTTCTATCAGCAATTACTTTGGCACTATCCTTTGCATCAAGAGATGATGGGTAAGGACTAATCATATGTTGAGATTAGTGGCGCCACATCAAGAACATGGGGGCAACCATGCATGGAGGGGCCATCAATAGGAAATAAGCAACTTTGAGAATTGTGATTGTCTCGGATAATTGGAGGTCGAATATTATAAATGATTTCTCTGTAGGGCAATAAAAACAAATGTGAACCTATCTATGAGAGTTATGATTTGAGAAAATCTGGCGTAATACTTAGGACTTTAATTAGACTGTGGTTTGATGGCATAAAGGTCATGCTTGGGAAATCATACTAATTTGCACTTGCTGTAAGTAAGTTACACATTTCACATTGTTTTTAAAGTCGTATGTACATAACATGGTTTATTATCTATACGACACAAAGGCAAGAGAACCTAAAAACATCCTCATAATCTATACAAAAGTCCTAAAAACTCTACACTTCACAGATTACCACAAAAGCAAAACTTACCATCATTTTGGTTCGTCAACCCTGCGATTACCATAACTTGACTGCAAACAATCAGCATCCATAACCGAATTCTTGAACTCATTTCTCCAAAATCAGAAATATCTTCTTCCGGACTACACGAAGGAACCCTAGACAGCAAATAGCCACATTTGGCACATCCACAAAGCCTCACCTTTTCTCTCTCCAAATGTCCGATGTTATGTAACACTGGCTTGAAAACAGAAACAAAAAACAAGAATTGATGATATCAATGAATACCTGGTCATCGTGCAGCATCGGTTATGATGACCAACTGTTTGACGAAATTTCCCACCAAAGACAAACAGCTGATAAAGACAAACAAATAGATTATTCAGTTGGTTCGATTTTGTTTTTGGTGTTGACATCACTTGTGAGAAGAATTCTACAGGCGACAATGGAGTTTTAGTAGTAGGTGATGATTGATGAATGCCACCTGCTCCTCCGAGCGTAGACCATTTCTGTAACCATGTTATGTTTGCCCGTTAATAAAATATTTGAATGGAGGGACTGCATGCTCTACTTCTATTTGTGCAATTACATGTTAATTTACCATATTACCCTTCTCCTTCAACTACTACTCTTCTTTGATGGTTTCAATTTTAGTTTACATAACTAGTCCCCAAACTTATGCTTGAAGTTCAATGGTCCCTAACCAATCAAAACACCGTTATGGACTATCGTTTTCGGATCGATTCCCTCCGTCTGAAGTTATATTACATTTGAAAATGTTAAAACATATAAAAGAAATAAAATATTGATCGATAAGAATGTGCAAATTTGAACAAATAAGTTGGTAATCGGTATGATATTTAGAGCATCTCCAACAGCATTGCTAAATTTTTTCTAAAATGGAGAATGAAAAGTCAAAATTTCTAAAAACATTTTCTTCTAACTCCAACAACTTTTCTATTTTAGAGAACCTATCATAATTTATATTATTATAATATTCTATAATTTATCATCCCAATACACTTTTTAAAAAAAAAACTTAAAAAAAATGTTAAAAATTGAATCTTATTGGTTGGATTGAATAAAATAATATTTTCTTTCTCCAATTTAGAGATTATAGAGAATTCTCTATATTTATAGATTTTTTGATCTTTCTCTATTTTAGCAAACCTTATATCAAAGCCGTTGGAGAGAAATAGCAAAGAAAAAGTCAATTTTTTCTATTTTAAAAATGTTGTTGGAGATGTTCTTAGGCAATATCATCTAATGGTTATTTCCGTGCATTCATGCGAATTACCAATTTACATTTTTTTTGCTTTTTTTTAAAGTATAATGGTTTGTTAAGAGCATCTCCAACAACTATGCTAAAATAGAAAAAAAGTGGGATTTTAGCATTTTTATTGCTCCAACAGCTATGTTATCCCTTATGCTAAACTAGAAAAATGAAGAGAGATTACAAAAATCTCTAAATTTAGAGAAATCTCTAAATTTTTAGAGAAGAGAGAGAAATAGCATAGTTGTTGGAGTTGGATGCAAAAAGTTTTAGAGATTTTGACTTTTTTTACTCTATTTTTAGAAAAAATTTAGCATATAGAGATTTCTCTAAATTTAGAGATTTTTGTAATCTCTCTTCATTTTTCTAGTTTAGCATAAGGGATAACATAGCTGTTGGAGCAATAAAAATGCTAAAATCCCACTTTTTTTCTATTTTAGCATAGCTGTTGGAGATGCTCTAACATATCTACCATTAAATATATGCTCGTAACTTAAAGACAAAAGTTTAAAAAATATATATATAAGGACTTAATTAGGTGTTTTAGATACATTATGGACTATTTATGTAAATTACTCTTTATAACATATATCTTAATAACTAACTAGTTGCACATTTGATTAATTGTCAACGATTATACTAAGTCATTATTTACAATATATTATACATAACTACTTGGTAAAAACGGAAACTTTGTGGAGTCTTATCGTAATTATTGGAATATAAAACAATTAAAATATTACATATATCAATTTAGAAGATAATATCAGAACGTCATACACTTTGAAATTTTATAAAAAAAATAAAAAAAAAAACATAAAAAATCAAATACCACAAAATCGCTCTCTAACAAAGTCTTGTATAACTTTCACAACTATTGGCTCATATCAACTGCTTCATATTTTAACGTAAGGGGTCGTTTACCAAACGCTTACCCGAGTAAGCGCTTACCAAGTCATATTACCTTATGGATGAACATGACAATGTCCAAGAATCTTAGCCGGTAAGAACTAAGACAAGGACCAAAAGTCTTACCCTGGTATGTGATGGCGAAAAGTCTTACCACGGTTAGCGTTTACCGGGAAAATTGTTGCATACAATACCATTTTGGTGGACTAAAATTTTACCCGGTAAGTAAGTGATAGTGTTAAATTTTACCGGTAAGCGCTTATCGGGAAAATTGTTGCATACGATACCGTTTTGGTGGACTAAAATTTTACCCGCTAAGTAATAGTGTTAAAATTTATTGGTAAGTGTTTATCTGGGTAAGCGTTTGGTAAACGGCCCCTAAGTTAAGAAGCAAACATTGAAAAAGCGTGCATAACTTTCACAACTTGGATTATGTCAACTACTTCATATTTAATGTAAGTGAAGAAGCAAACATTAAAAAGGCCTTCATTTATCCACTACAAGCCTACAACAACCCGTACAAGGAAGTTGTCAAGATTACCACTTCTTATCAGAAGTCAATGATTTAAATCTTACCAAATGTGAGAAATATACATGAATATTTATTGTATATAAATATTATACGTTGTTAGAAAAATGGTGTATTAATCAAAAGATATATAGATACATAGAAAGATATTGAGGACGTGAGAATCACAATCCTTAAAAAAGTATCAGCCCCCACTATTTACACTAATGGTTTTCGGACTAAATACTTCCCAGTAGTGATGGCCAAAAATCGGGCTCGGGCCGGGCCAAAACGGGCTTCAGACCTCTACAGTGAAAGCAAAAACCGGGCCCAAACAGGCTTCGGGCCGGGCCGGGCCGGGTTTCACCCGAAAAGGCGTGGCCCGGTTAGGCTTGGGGTAAACCGGTTTAACCAAAACCGGGCCGGGCCGGGCCCAAACCAGGCCGATGATTTTTTCGTATTTTTTTTTAAATAATTTATTTATATAATGGATCACTAAAATACACTTTAAAAATACGTTTTATTTATAATAAATCACTAAAATACACTTTAAAAATACATTTTATATATAATTTTAAGTTACAAACTTACAATACAAGTATTTATAGGGGTTTGGGGGGTAAAAAAAATACAAAAAAAGGTAAAAAAAACGTATATAAACAGTAACATAACGTATTTTTTTTTTAAAGTACGAATCGGGCCGGGCCGGGCCGGGCCAAAAACCGGACCGTGAACCGGGCTCGGGCCGAGCCGGGCTGGGCGCCAAAAACGCCAAAAACCCAAACCGGTCCATGATTTCGGGCTTCAAACCGGTTTGGCATCAGGCCGGACCGGGCCGGGCTTTCAGGTGGGTCGGGCTCGGTTAACCGATCGGAACGGTTCGGGCCGGGCCAAGATGGCCATCACTACTTCCCAGTAATCACCTAGAGATAGAATTTTATGCAGTACACAAAATTCTCCATGAACGTATTGAGAATCTTTATTTTTGAGAGTATATATTTCTGGAATTTCATACCCTTGTAATCTAATGTTAAGAGATACGTATAGGTGCCATTCAACCACTTTTGGCACCTAAAATATTAATTATTAATGAATTTCCCGTCAACTCAAACGCCAAAAAATTGCTTCTAAAAATAATTTGTCAAGTGATTAGTCTAGGCATAGCATAGGACACCCTTCTCAAAAAAAAAATTTGCTTCTAAAAATAGGCAGAATAGGACCAAGCCAAGTTATGCGATCGCACATACCTATATTTGGGAAACAAAAAATTCAGTGAGTACAAACATGATCGAGTCTTTATAAGTGACCCAATCGTGAATGCCAATTTCATAAAAGAAACTTTAGTGAATATCAAATGTGATCACACCTTTAAAAGTGACGCAATCGTGAATTTCAATTTCGGAAATACATAAACTTTTCTAAATCTCTTTTATTTAAGTTTCATCTTTCCACCTATTTTGGTACACCATATAAAGCAACTCTCAAAACAAACATTGTTAATAAGACCACAATTCAGCATATACTTAAAAAAACACATCATTTTGTAGCTTTGTGCATTTTATGTTTGTCTACTCTTAGCAATTCAGTTTTCAAGATATTGACCTTTTCTTCGAGATTTTTGCGATAGTTCAAAAGTAACAATACAATCATATATTCTCTCTCTAAAACCCTAAGTGGTTCCCCTAAGTGGCTCAAGGCGTCTTCTCCGGCCAAGCTCTGACCACCCTCTGTTCGCTCTCTACGCTCAATTCTCTCAGCCCTTGCACCGCCTCTAGCCTCTCTCGGTTAAGCTTGTCTTCTCCTTCTCTCCAACATCTCTCATGGCAACAAACCAAAAAGTCATCGACAATCTCACATCTCTAACCAACAATCTTCAAGTAACCCAAACTCACCACTCATCCGAAGTGGAAGATGCTACGGAGATCATTGTCGTTCAATCTGTGGAGGAGCTCCACCTAGAAGTCTTTGCAGAATCCACTATGGCTACTAGATTTTTTTCAAGAAAAGGTTGTTCCGTCTCCTTTCTCAAAACGGTTTTTTACCGGATGTGGAAGTTTAGAGGCCCATGGCAGGTACGATCATTGGGAACCGACGACACGAGCTCATTCTTCGGTTTCTCCTTTTCAACCCCGTCGAACCAAGTTTGGGTTCCTCACAGAATGTCGTGGTGTTTTACCGGCAGGTTTCTCATTGAGACGTCATGGCCTATTTCAGGCAATTGGAAGGATGCTAAATTAGACACCGTACCGCTTCACCTATCCATCAACAATATTCCTCTAAGGCTCTTCACTGAAAATAATTTCTCCTCTTGGATCAAAATGGTGGACCCCCATGCCGAGCTTAGATGGAAAGGATCAAACCTTGACATGATCTGTACTAGTACCACAACCCGAGTCAACCTTCTGGTCGATAAACGTCCATGTGTTGGACTCTTCATCACTTTCGAGGGACAAAAAAATGGCTTCAATTCAAGTTTGAAAGACTTCTGATTATTTGCTATAGATGTGGTATTTGGGGTGACGACAAGCAAGATTGCACGAACAAACTTGTGGCGATTAGAGACCCGGAAGGAAAACTCATGCAACTTTTTGGTCCTTGGCTTTCCGGTAATTACGTTGGAGATTTCTTGACATACTTCTATGCCAAAGACGAATGGAGAGTCGAAGAGCTCAAATCTCCCAAGAAATAGCTATAAATATCGAAGACATTGGTCACTTGGTCATCCCATCGCCGACGACAATTCCAGCAACTCTTTCCTTCCGCCGGCATCTCCAACCCAACAAGTATCACCACATCCTATTTTTGAGAAAGATATAAGTAAGATTACTTTTTACTTTGAAAAGATCAACCACCCTAAAATTAGTAATCATCATCTTTCTCACTACATGACAAAACCAACTTCTAAGAAAGCTATCATAGGAACTCCCCCAAACCCTTTGGTCAATGATCTCTCTTTTGACAAAATCAACAATAAGGAAGGGTGGTCTCAGCCGATCCTACCTATTGTCAACATGGGGAACATATCCCTCAAAAAAGGACAGTGGATGGGACAAATGACCTTTCTTCCTCTTTGGAGGATTCCAATTAGGAATGGCAACGGGGCAGGTTCGGGGCGGGTTTTGCGTCCCCCGTCCCCGTCCCCGAAACCGAAATGCATCCCCGTCCCCGCCTCGTTCCCCGTCGGGTTTTTATTCGGGGTTCCCGTCGGGGATTTTTTATGCCCCGTCCCTGAACCCGACCCAATAATTTAATATTTTATTTATATAATTATATATATATATATATATATATATAATTTCATAATATATATAATTTTATATGTTAAGACACAGTCTCATTGGATTCAAGATCATCCAATACGAAGATCGCAATCTGAAGTTAATGCTGAAAGTTACTCTCAACAATAGTCTAGGGGTCATTCTGTAATAAAGTCAAAGTTGTTTTAATATCTAGATATTATAGTTTTAGATATTAAGTTTTATTATTATTTTAAGTTTTGATAATATCTTAAATAGATATTATCTCTTTCTCTCTATCTATCGATCAGACCACACAAAGAACAAACACACAACACATACTGATAAGGTGTAATCAGAGAGAAAACAAACAGAGCCTAAAACTCAAGAACTCAACCGTGTAATCCGCGTTTATATATCGAAACAGGTTGGTTTATCATCTATTGTTTGTTGTTTGATTTATCTGGTAACGATCACGGACTCACAATAGGTTTTTGTCGAAACTCGTTCTTCAATGTCAAAATAGGTTTTTGGATAATGCAGTTCAAAACCCGAACATCAAAGTCAAAATCGGCTTTTGAACAAATCAGTTCAAGACCCGCACTTCGATGATCAAAGTGTTTATTCCAATGTTGTCATATGAATATCTAAATTTGTAATTTCTCTTATGCAGACTAGTCATACGTGGTTCTTGGACAGCGGATGTTCCAAACACATGACAGGGCAAAAAGAGATACTGTCCAATTTTAAAGACAAATATTGCGGAACAGTAAGATTTGACAACGACCAGTTTTCTCCAATCATGGGATACGGTGATGTACATCATGCCAATGTCACGATCAAGAAGGTGAGCTATGTAGAAGGCTTACGACACAACTTGTTCAGCATAGGCCAGTTCTGTGACAAAGACTTAGAGGTCAACTTCAAAGCCAAGAGATGTTCAGTTCGCAATGAAGAAGGCGAAGAACTATTGGTCGGTACTCGAGAATCAGACCTCTACACAATCAATTTATCAAATGTCCAAATTGACAATCAAGTTTGTCTACTATCGAAAGCTTCGATGCAACAAAGTTGGTTATGGCATCGATGTCTTTCTCACCTCAACTTTCGGTACATCAACAATCTGGTCAGTGGAAAGCTCGTCAAAGGACTTCCAGAGCTGAAATATGAAAGAGAACATCTCTGTGCAGCTTGTGAAAAGGGGAAGATGAAGAGGGCTCCACATAAACCAAAGTCTGAACCAAGTACAAATGCTCCTTTAGAGTTATTGCATATGGACTTATGCGGTCTGATGTGAACTCAAAGTCTAGGCGGCAAGAAGTACATACTCGTGATCGTGGGCGATTACTCGCGATACACATGGGTCAAGTTTCTACCTTCAAAGGATGAGACACCAGATGTCCTCATTACATTCCTGAAAATGACCCAGGTGAATCTGCAGAAACCAGTCAAGTTTCTACGAACAGACAACGGCACAGAGTTCAAGAACAACAAAGTTGAAGAATATCTCGAATCTGTCGGGATTTCACATCAATACTCTACTGCTCGTACGCCTCAACAAAATGGAGTGGTCGAAAGAAGAAATCGAACGTTAGTCGAGGCTGCTCGTACTATGCTAAGTCAATCAGACTTACCTCTATTTTTGTGGGCAGAAGCTGTTTCGACCGCGTGCTACATACAGAATCGTTCCATGATACATCGAAGATTCAAGAAGACTCCTTATGCATTAATCAACAACCGAACACCGACAATCAAATATTTCCATATATTTGGGTGTAAGTGTTTCGTTCTAAATGATAGGGAGAATCTTAATAAGTTCAGTGCTAAGGCAGATGAAGGGATCTTCATTGGATATTCCTCGACATCAACTGCATTCCGAGTTTATCTGAAGAAGTCAAGAACGGTGATTGAAAGCATCAACGTCACCTTTGATGAAGAAATGGCTTCCGAACAACAACGTTCAGAACCCGTTATAACCGGAGTACTAGCTTCTGGGCAACTCAGTCCAGAACCTGCGTCTCAACAGAATAAATCAGACGAAGCTTCAACTTCAACTAACCATTTATCTGATTTAGATTTATTATTTGAATTGTTTTATGATGAATTTCTTGGATATAATGTAAAGAAATCTGTTGTGGTTGACAGGACGGAAGACTTAATGACTAATCATCCAACCAGTTCAGATGACTCTATTGAATCAAACGCCCCAATTCAACAAGAAATTACAATTCAAATGCCAACTACAACAGTTGAAGAAGTGTCAAATGATAAAGAGACAGAAGTAGCTGCAACAGTAGGAGATTCTGTACAGATCAATCTACAGCCAGATCAAGTTGTACCTGCTGAGCCTTCTGAACCTGCCACTTCAACTGAAACCATCATCCCTCCTGAACAAACCGAAGAAGGTACAAGTGGATTTATAGATGATACAATTGACATACATTCATATAATCCATTGCCTCATGAACATAAATGTACCAAAGAGCACCCGATAAGCCAGATCATTGGCGATCCATCAAAACCAGTGCAAACTAGGTCAGCATCAATGAACATGTGCATGCATGACTACTTTCTGAGCAAGTTCGAGCCATCACGCGTATCGGAAGCACTTGCTGATCTAGAATGGGTGATCTCAATGCAAGAAGAGCTAAATCAGTTCAACGCACTTCAAGTCTAGAGACTCGTACCAAAGCCTAAAGGTAAAACCATTATAGGTACGAAGTGGATTTTCAAGATAAAGAAAGACGAAGATGGTACCGTTATCCGAAACAAGGCAAGACTAGTAGCCAAAGGATACAGACAAGAGGAAGGAATCGACTACGACGAGACATATGCTCCTGTGGCGCGATTAGAGGCAATCAGAATGTTTCTAGCCTACGCAGCCCACAAGAACTTCACGGTCTTTCAAATGGACGTGAAGACAGCATTCCTAAATGGAATTCTGAAGGAGGAAGTCTACGTCTCTCAGCCAGAGGGTTTTGTCAATCAAGAGAAGCCAGATCACGTTTACATTCTTGACAAAGCACTCTACGGTCTGAAACAAGCACCTCGAGCCTGGTATGATGTCCTTTCCATTTTTCTAGTCAAGTCTGGGTTTTCAAAAGGTACGGTGGATACCACTTTGTTTATCAAAAAGGAAAAAGGCGATATCATTTTAATTCAAATCTATGTAGATGATATTATCTTTGGCTCTACAAATCCGAAGTACTGTAAGAATTTTGCAAACCTTATGGTGTCTAGATTTCAGATGAATTTGATGGAAGAGATGAATTTCTTTCTCGGTTTACAAGTAAAACAATTTTCATCGGGTATTTTTATCAATCAATCAAAATACATTAGGGATATTCTTCGGAAGTTCCAAATGGAAAATTCAAAACCGATTGGTACCCCAATGACACCAGGTACTAAGATTGGCACCGATCCTTCGGGAAAGGCTGTTGATGTTAGGACTTATCGAGGGATGATAGGTTCTTTAATGTATCTTACGTCGAGTAGGCCAGATATAATGTTTTCAACATGCTTATGTGCAAGATATCAGGCCAATCCTAAAGAAATCCATATGTCTGCTGTGAAGCGCATATTTAGGTATCTAAAGGGCACTGCAGATCTGGGTTTGTGGTATCCTAAAGATACTAATTTTGAACTAACAGCCTACACAGATGCAGATCATGCAGGTTGTATGTTAGACAGGAAGAGCACGTCAGGACACGTACAGTTCCTCGGTGACAAACTAGTAAGTTGGGCATCGAAGAAGCAACTTTGTGTTTCAACGTCCACGGCCGAAGCAGAATATGTAGCTGCTGCTAGCTGATGTTCTCAGGTCTTATGGATGAGAACTCAATTACGCGACTACAGTTTCCACTTCAACAAAATCTCAATATACTGTGACTCCAAGAGCGCCATCGCAATTTCAGCGAATCCTGTTCAACACACCAAGACAAAGCACATAGATGTCAGGTATCATTTTATTAAAGATCATGTTGAAAAAGGAATAATTGAACTTTTCTTTGTAAAAACTGATTATCAACTTGTCGATTTGTTCACCAAACCCTTAGATGAAAAGAGGTTTTAACTTTCTTGTCTCTAAGCTTGGTATGCTAAATCTTAAAGTCTAATCAGTAGTTACCTATAAAAGTTTTCTCAATTCTTAACTCTGATTGATATCTGCACTTATATATTCTATTCATGATCCAAGGGGGAGAATGAGAAGAAATTGACATCTGGTCAATATTACTTCGAGGGGGAGCTCATAAAATTTGTGCATGTACATTTTAATGTCAAATTTCTTTTGTAATGCAAGATTTTAGGGGGAGCTCTTCAAATCAAAAGGGAGTTCGGATATGACTTCTGATTATTTCTGATCAGAACTCGTACTTTAAAAAGTTTTACTGCTTTTTGTCTTTTCATTTTAAGTGAATAAATTTTACTTTGACTTGACATAAGACTTTTGCAGAATTTTTGAGAGATGCTTACAAGTTCATAGTTTTATGACTTTAATCTTAGCTTCATGAGATGTAAGATCACACGTTAAGGTATAATTCTATATCTTAATCTCATAAGTGGTTGAAAGAAGGACAACTTTCAATCATAGAAAACATTGTTTTTTTAATGTTCAAACCACTTCCCGATTCTTTTTCAACAGATTTTATATTATGGAAGTGTGACTTTAAATGTTTTCAAAATCAACATTGTGCTTTAACTGTTAAGTTAAACCATTCTGAGCTTCACGTGCATCATAAGAAAACAAGGAATCATTGTGCTAGGAATTAACACAACTTCTATGGAATCACCTTAACCAGTGATTTCTACCCAAGAAGTTAATCCTTAGTGATTGAGTGTGCAAAGCGAAAAGAAATGAGTGTGATTAGAGAAAGCAAAAAGTTTAAAAGAAAGAACGTGTGAGAACAGAGTTAAAAGAATATCACAACTCTGCACCAACTTTTTCTGAGCCGGGTAGCCACCATTCTAGTGTTTCACAATTCTTTAGTGATCATTATTGAAACAGGCAACTAGCCCATGCCAACTTTTGATCAAACCTCACCATCTACTCATTTTCTTCTCAACAAGAAAGTGTTTCACATTTTCAAAAGGGGATGCAGCACATTTGCTATCTGATTTTCATTTGGAAAATCTGGATATTGAAAAGAAGGAAGTCTGCCCCAACTTCGCACTTCAATCATGCACATTGAGTCTTTGTTTAACTTACTGTTGTCTCAGTGGTTTACACAAATTTTGAGCCTAATAAGCAATCATCAAGTGCTTAATTCTTTCTATCACAAGCACGAACACACAAGGAATTAGTTTCTTTGTCATAACATTTATAGAAATAACCTTTGTGGTGTTTCGATGATTAAATGGAAGCCCTGGGGGAGTCAACATTAAACAGCTCCTTTCCATATGTGTATTCGTTACACATAGTGACTTAGTGTCACTGACAGGCATTCTAACTGATTCATTAGTTGATTCAGGTGTTACATGATTATTTTGTCTAGATTTGCAAAGATCAGGATGAATAACTAGTGAATTGACGGATCAGAGACTCCAAGTGGTTGATATTTCTTACTCAAAGTTTTGATGAAGTCGTTGCACTTTCCATCAAAAAGGGGGAGAATCTAAAGCTTGAAGAAATGTTCAGTCCATTACATTACAAGACCAAGAACTGTGAGATCAAAGTATTCTGAAGACATGCTGATTTCAGATAAATTTTGTAACACCCTGAATTTTGGGATTGGGTGAGAAGTTGACCGTTACCCAAAGTTCAGGGGGGTTAAATGTAACTTGGGTAATATATATACAAAGTTAAATCTAGATATTTTGTAAAATATCATATTTGAGTTCTTGAGATCTTTGAAGTCAGAGATAAAGGAAGGCAGGAGAAGAAGCTTGTTTTTGGGTCGATCGTTTCGGGCAAATCGAGGTACGAATCTAGCTTAATGCTTTGATCTGAATGCTTTTAGCCGTGTAGAATCTCGTTGTGAAGGTTTTGGACCGTTCCATGTTAAGATCTGTGTATTTCTCATTTGGATTTGGGTTATGCATCGAGTTGTTCATCATCTGCATCGAACTGTTCTTGAGGAACAAGGAGATGGTTGATTCGACCGGATGGTTGATTCGACCGTATGGTTGATTCGACCGAAGGGTTGATCGACCGGATGACCTTCGACCGGTGCCTTTTGACCGGAGGTCGTTCGACCGGAGGTCGTTCGACCGGTGCCCTTCGACCGGAGGTCGTTCGACCGGAAGTTGTTAGACCGGTGTTGTCCTTTGACCGGATTAGGTTCTATTAAGTTGTTAGCTTCTGTGTCTTTGAGTCCTATTCAAGTAGCGAGAGGTTATCTGTATTTCGACTTACCGATTCTTTCGGTGTTGTCATAGGTAGCGCTCGTTGAGAAGAAGGAAACAGAGGTGAGTTCCTACTTTCATTTTAAACTGTATACATATCAAAAGTTACCTTTTGGATCTTATATTGTTAAAGTAAAATGAGGTTTTACTTATGCGTTCATGCGAAAAGAATATTGAAAATAACTCATTTAAATGATTTTCATTCTTACCAGGAGTTGAGCTGGAAATGGCATTTTGTTTATAAAATGTATTTATACTATATGTTTATTATGGAAGGTCACATATGTTGTTGTGACGAGTCATTACCATTTCTAGTGGATCCCTAGGTTTTGAGTAGACTGTATTGTTGGGAGGTTACATTCCCCAAATTTGTAGCTATGGATCACATGTTCCGTGATGAGAACTTGGTACGGTTATGTGAGGCCGGATACTAGCCATGGTTCATGGTGATCCTAGTGAAGGAGTATACATTGGTTTCCCTTGGGAGGGCGATCTCACCTCGTAGCACAGACTCTGGGTTCATTGCTGAGGACTCCAAGTGTTTAGCTCATAACTCGGATTTTTGGTCTACTTTGTGTTACACCACTATCCTTGGTAAAATGGTTCTTTTGTCATCGTATGATGAGTTTTGGACCGAAAAGGCCCGGTTGTGGCGAAATGTTATCTTTTATAAATTAAACCTTTATGAAAAGATTTCCTTATGATACTGACGTCTATATCTCTGATTTTTTAGCTTTATAAACTGTATGTTCTCACCAGGCTTTATGTCTGACACTTTTTCTCAAATGGTATATGTACCAGGTTTCCATTAGCGGTGGGTTGCCGGGGTTTTTGGAGATACGAGTTTTGAGTCTCGAGGTTTTTTTGGAGATGATTAGTATTGTTGCTGGGCATTGTTAAGTCCCATTCTTTTGATGAAATCCTTGTATAGGATTGTATAGTCTTAAGGACTGGTCCCATTTATGGGAAGTTAATGGAATTACTTTCTTCATGTTGTCGGGTTTCCAGGTTTTAATTTACTGTGATTTTTGAGGTGTTACAAATTTTCTTTGAAGATACTTTGCTAAAGCATTCTGAGCTAGAGAAAGAGATTACATCTTCTGTGCTGAAAGAGAAGATCGTATTGCTAAATCATTTTCGTAATGATCTTGATCCAAAGGGGGAGATTGTTAAGACACAGTCTCATTGGATTCAAGATCATCCAATACGAAGATCGAAATCTGAAGTTAATGCTGAAAGTTACTCTCAACAATAGTCTAGGGGTCATTCTGTAATAAAGTCAAAGTTGTTTTAATATCTAGATATTATAGTTTTAGATATTAAGTTTTATTATTATTTTAAGTTTTGATAATATCTTAAATAGATATTATCTCTTTCTCTCTATCTATCGATCACACCACACAAAGAACAAACACACAACACATACTGATAAGGTGTAATCAAAGAGAAAACAAACAGAGCCTAAAACTCAAGAACATAACCGTGTAATCCGCGTTTATATATCGAAACAGGTTGGTTTATCATCTATTGTTTGTTGTTTGATTTATCTGGTAACAATCTCGGACTCACATTATATAATATATATATAATTATATATATATAATATATATATAATATATATATATAATATATATATATAATATATATATATATAATTTTATTATAATATATATAATTTTTTTAATAATATATATATATCGGGGCGGGGCGGGGCGGGGATACCTTGCCCTGAACCCAAACCTGATAAAATCCCCGAAAATTTCCCCGTTACCCGACCCGGCCCGAAATTGTCTAACCCGACCCGACCCGAACTTAGTCGGGTTTCGGGTTTCCCCGTCGGGTTCGGGGTTTTCTGCCATCCCTAATTCCAATAGGAATACCCCCCCATGACAACCGTACCTTACCCTCATCCCTTTTACCTATTGACCCTACCACCCTTCCACCCCTCTTGTCAAACCAAATAGATGGCCCCTCCGTCTTCCTACAAAATCGGTCGTACACACCCACCCACATGCAAACTTTAAAGAAGAACCGTCCCATAGTACCCCTACCCATGTAATATGTCACCTTTTACCCCGAACCCACCAAATTGTCACTAATAAACCCCATGCAAACCACCCTATACCTCACTAAGCCATGCAAATCATCGCTAATAATCCCATGCAAATTGTCGCTACTAATCCCATGCAAATCCACGTTCCCTCTAACCCATATGCCTTTGGCGTCGGGTTTTCTGATTCCGTCCCCACCCCTCCGACAAGAAAACGTATTTCCATCAAAGACAAATCCCATAAGTTCAATGGGAATAAAATGAGGGCGGATTTGGTCGACTACTTTGAAACCGAAAACCAAGAAGACGACTCCACCACCCTTGTGAAGGACGCTCTTTTGCAATCAAATACACCAGAGGCGGGACTTGCATCGCAAGCCCAGCTACACAAATGATCATCATCAATTGGAACTACTGAGGCCTTGCCAACCCTCGGACAGTTCCGGTTCTTTGGGAGCTTGTTCGTAGTTCTCATCCATATGTACTTTTTCTTTATGAAACCCTTGTTTCCCAAGCGATAGCGTCTATTTTAAAATCTCGTTTGGGCTTTAATTTTTGTTTTTGCGATTGGATGTATTGGCCATAGTGGTGGCATTTGTGTATTTCGGAATGAAAACTATCATCTTTCCCTTTTGTCTTACTCGCAAAATCATATTGATAGGGATATTGTTGATAATGTGAATGGGTCTTGGATAATCACCAGGTTCTATGGGTTCCTTGAACGAAACCGACGTAAAGATTCTTGGAACCTTCTAAGAACCCTTGCGGACGTTTCCAACTGTCCTTGGGTGGTATTGGACAACTTTAATGACCTTCTTTCTCAAAACGAGAAACAGGGTCTCAACGAACACCCGGATTGGTGTGTCCGTGGTTTTAGAGACACTTTTTCGGATTGCAATTTGATAGATCTCGAGATGCATGGTTTTCCTTTCACTTGGTGTTGGCATAAATGGAAACCTAACGAAATTTATGAACGTCTTGACCGTGCGGTTGGAAACCATCTTTGGATTAATCTTTTCCCCGATTATCGGGTTAACAAACTCATCGCCCCTACATCGGACAATTTCCTTATTTCCCTTCATACGCAAGTTCGATCTTCTTTCCCTCCTTTAAAAACTTTTCGTTTTGAAAATAAATGGCTTCAGGAGGAGACGTCTGAGAGGATCTTCATTGATGCTTGGAGAACTTCCGGCAACTCCAATATTCTTGCAAAGCTTTCCAAGCTCGCCAAAGTTCTTGACAAATGGGGAAGAAACCTTAATGCTTCATTTAAAAATGAGATAAAGAAAGCCTATTCCAGGTTGAGTGACTTTCGGATCTTGAGAGACCATAGTGCCTCGGCGGCTTATGAAGAAGAAAGACATCGAATTATAGCCATTCTTGTTAAGGAGGAATCTCATTGGCGGCAAAGAGCTAAAGCTCATTGGCTCAAAACAAGGAGACTGGAACACAAAAAAAATTTCACGCCTTTGCAAATGGGCGTCAAAAAAGAAACCGAATCCTCAAGTTAAAAAACGATGAAGGCTTATGGATAGAGGACCCGATCGAAATTCATAATCTTGTTACCGACCACTTTAATCGTACCTTCTCAATGAATTCCGGAAACCCGGATCGGATCACCAAATATGTTAACAATAGAATTTTGGCCCGGGATCTTACTCGCCTCGAAGCCCTCTTCGATAAAGAGGAGTTCAAAACTGCACCTTTTCAAATGCATCCGGACAAATTGCCGAGTTCGGACGACTTCAACCCCCGTTTCTTCCAAAAGAAGTGGGATATTTTGGGTGACGAAATTTTTAACGCCGAAAAACTTTGGCTTGATAATGGGTCCTTTTTGATTGGCATTAATGACACTTTTATCACCCTCATTCCTAAAGTTGATGACCCGACGTCGCTTAAAGATTATAGATCGATCGCGCTTTGCAACGTAATAATGAAAGTGGTCACCAAAGTCTTGGCTAACCGAATCAAACCTTTACTCCCTTATATCATTTCGGCGAAGCGAATGACCTTCGTTAAAGGCTGCTTGATCACGGACAACATCATCGTCGCCTTTGAATGCTCCATTCCATGTATCGCAATAAACGAAATAAGTTGGGTGATGTGGCTCTAAAAATTGATATTAGCAAAGCCTATGGCCGTTTGAATTGGGACTTTTTGCGACATGCGCTAATTGCCTTGGGGTTTCCTCCTCATTGGGTTAACATGATACTGATGAACGTCGAAACCGTCAAATATTTTGTGAAAGTTGACAACGAGATGGTGGGTCCTATTTTTCTGAAAAGAGGTATTCGACAAGGATACCTGATCTCCTCCTACCTCTTTATTATTTGTATGGAAGGTCTTTCGGGCTACTTGAAACACGAGGATGCGGCTGGCCAAATTCATGGGTGTAAAGCGGCCAAAGGAGCCCCTTCTATTTCCCACCTTT
Organism: Arctium minus; assembly: GCA_954870635.1. Taxonomy (NCBI): domain Eukaryota; kingdom Viridiplantae; phylum Streptophyta; class Magnoliopsida; order Asterales; family Asteraceae; genus Arctium; species Arctium minus. The sequence goes on along the minus strand of OX941080.1, from coordinate 82,373,930 downwards.
TTTTTTCACGAATGATGCTTTCTTTTTTTGCAGGGCCTCGATCGACGAAATTCAACATCTTAAAGCTATGTTCACGAACTACGAGGACTCATCATGTCAAGCCATTAATTATTCCAAATCGGGCATCATGAGAAGTAGCAACTTGGCTCCCGATCTTATGCATGCTTTACGCAAATCCTTGGGATCCACAATCCCATCAATATGGGTTCTTATTTTGGGTTTCCCTCTCTTGTGGGCCGATCTAAGAATTACATTTTCTGACATATTCGCGATAGACTTTAGGTTAAACTTCAATCATGGATTAAAAAACCCATTTCCTCTGCCGAAAAATCCATCCTCATAAAAGTCGTCGCCTAAGCCATCCCGGTCTATTATATGAATGTGTTCCTCATACCGAGCTCGGTCATCCAAAGCCTCGAAAAAATGATCAATTCCTTTTGGTGGGGCCGTAAAACTGATGGACACCGCTCCATCAATTGGCTCTCATGGGACAAGCTTTGCACGCCAAAAAAAGTTTGGAGGCCTCGGTTTTCATGATTTCACCGCTTTCAATCTTGCTATGCTCGGAAAACAAGGTTGGAGGCTTATTGTTAACCCGTTCTCTCTCGTTAGGCGTCTCCTTAAATCTAAATATTACCTGCATGGAGATTTCATGACGGCTCATTTGGGAAACTCTCCCAGATTTATTTGGAGAAGTATTTGGCATTTGCAACTCGTTCTCAAAGAGGGGCTCCGTTAGAATATTGGTAACGGTCACGCTATCAACGTTTAGAAAGACCCTTGGCTTAAAGATGATTATTGTTTTACGACGAATCCCCTTTTGATTCTAGTTGACCCCATTTGACCGTTCATGACCTCGTGGATCCTCTCACCCATGGTTGGAACACCGTTTTGCTCACCACAACTATTTTCCCATTGGGATTATTGTTGGTCCCGAAGGTGCTTAACAAGTTTGTAGAATGGGGGTTGAATACAAACACAAATTTTTATGGTTTAATAAATCGTTTATTGATAACTCAAATCACAATTTACAGTTTGTTGCGGAAAAAGATTAAGTAAAACCTAATCTAAACAAACTTAAGAAACACAAAGGTGTTTGCACTTAGAACAAGAGATAAAGGTTGAGAGGATATAGAAATCAAGGGGTTCTATACTTGGTTCACTAAGAGAGAAGGGGTAGAAGGCAACACCTCAGAGTGAAGCTTAACCTTTCTATTTAACTCTATGCATTAAATGCATGGCAGGGGTACTTTACACGTGTCACTATTTGGTTGGTTGCATGCCTCTGACTTTTGGCGACATGCTTTTGGCCGAATGGTGAACAGTGTAGTCTTCAGAGTTGTTGTACGATTTGTAGCAGAAGTATATCTCTTCTGACAGTTGTACTTTTGGTGCAAAGATAAGACAAAAGAAACTTGGAGAGTAAGCTTTGTGATCATCAATCGCTGAGGGATTCTTTTCTTCAGGGAGTTTGAATTAAAGTCAGTGATCGCTGAAGCTTTTCTCCATATTTCTTCGCATGTTGTGGACTTGTCTTGATCTCACTGATATCTGTATTAGATCATGAGTAGACTTGTCACTTGTTCATCAGCTTTGTCTTCGAAGTCAGCGATGAACATCTTTGTCACAAAATTTGTCTTCAGGGATTACATTTAACAGAATACATTATAAATCATCAACGATACTGAACAAACTCAGTATATGATCGTTGATGGTGAAACACTAATACATACAGATGTTAAAAATAATTTTCACTAAGTATTTTAAAGGGTCATCATCAAATCACTGAGAGAGTTTGGATCAACAATCTTGTTAGATCATAGTTTTGAGTCAATTTGTTAAGTATGTTTACTTTTGTAATGTTGACTTTTCATGTAAACTTGTGTAGAGGTCAAATCTTTGTTTGATCATATATAAGTAGTTTCTTTGTCTTTGTTTTAGTATGCATGTTAGTACGCATTCTGTCTGAGTCTTTTGTAACCTTTCATGTTAGACATATGAATACGACTAACCTTGTGACTCAATTTCTCTCATCTTGATTTTGATTGTTATTGTGATTTGTGCATGATTGCTTGAAATCTGGGATCACAATTGGTATCAGAGCCTGATCAAAAAATTCAGAAAGATTTGTTACCATGAATTGAAGACAGAAAGATCGAAATTTCATTTTTTAGAAAGTCACTGTTGCATTGAAATCAATATTTTGATTTATTGGTGTTCTTGATGTAAATTTATGTTCATTGTAATCGTACATAGAAGTAGAACATTTCTTGTTTTGGTTAGAAATCCATTTGATTAACAGATTGATTGAATTGGATCAATCTTTGTATTTTTAGAAAGTGTATATTCGCAGACTATCAAAGATCGATTCCCACTTCTACAATTGATCTTGATGAAATTCACTTTGAAGGGTTGTTCACGATGATATAGAGAGTGATTCCACAAAGTTTCATAGTCAAACATCAAGGTTTGATTGGATTTCAAGTAAAAAGTTTGAAAATCGACTCAAGATCCAAAGAATTCGCAGACTTGTTAAAGAACTCGCACGTAGAACTCGCAGAGCCATGGAATTCACACATTAGTTGTTTATAGTGTTCTCAAAGGGAGTAATTCACACCCCTCAGAGAAGAAAAGTTGTTAAAGAAGGAATTCGCACAAGTGTACGTACGAATTTCAAGGAATTCGCATCTGAGAGACATACGAGTTTGAAGGGATTCGCATCTGAGTATTTTACGAATTTCAAAGAATTTGCACAATGCTTCATGCGAAAAGTTAGAACTCGCACATGCTTGTATGCGAAAAGCTCAGATTTCGTATCCTTTTAGTATCCTTTTTATGCGAATTTCTTCATACGGATTCTTGAATGTGTGTGCTATGCGAATTGTGACATACGAATTGTTGCATGCGAATTGTATGTTGTGAGTAGTATACGAATTCTTGACTGTAATTCATTTTAAGTGATTTTTCTGTATTTTTACTTTAAATTTTTCTGTTTTTCTAACTAAATATCATTTCAAGCTATATTTTTCAGAGATACTAATCATGCCTTACACAGATGAGAAGGGAAATCTGTTTCTCACCAAAAGGGACTGTGCATTGTCATATATGCCAGAAATTCCAAAGATGGAAGCTGAACTTGAAGAACTCAAAGTTAAGAATGAAAAGTGTTAAGTCTGATTTTATAGTAATCATTGTATTTATAGGCTTGGACAAATATTGTGTTTACAGTCTTAATCTGTGTTGTATTGACCAAGGGTATTTAAGTCCCTTTGGTCTTTGTTCCTTGTAACACTTTCACGCTACATCAATACAATCTGTACTTTGCGCTACACTTGCTCTCTCTACTTTCTCTCTCTACGATTTAGTGATATTGGACTCACAATTGGTATCAGAGCCAATCTAAATCTTGAGAGAATTGAGAGATTGTGTTTTTGTTTCTGAATTTGTAGAATTAATCGAACATTTGATCGATTTTCTTGAATTTTTCAAGAAAATATCGTTTTCTTGATTTTTCATCAAATTCAGATGTGTTTGTGATCGAATTTCATTGCTTATTGGTTTGTTGGATTCGATTTTGATTGCTAAACAATTTTAATTCACATCAATTTGCAAGAAAAACAAGTTTTGGTGTTTGATTTTGGAATTTTTGAATTTTTTGGAAAACGATATTAACGTTATGTTCATATTCGGAATTTTGAGTTTGAGGTTTTTAATCGATTTTGTTGATTGAAAAGTATTAGAAACTTGTTTTCGAACGTATTTGTATAAGAAAATTTCATCAAACTTAGTTTTGAAATCGTCTTTTTGGCAGTTTTCTTGATTTTCCTTCGTCTTGCGCTAGATCTGAACTTTGCGCTAGTTCATAGTGGTTTGCGCGAGTTCATCGTTTAATTTGCGTGATCTTACTAATCTTGTTTTAGTGTTTCAGGTTTTTATCAATATCACGCAAAGTTCAAACTTTGCGTCTCACTCCTATCACGCAAAGCTACTTTGCGTCTCCTTCGGTTCGCGAAAAGTGAACTTCACGTCTCCCGCTACTCATGCAAAGTTGGTTTGCGTCTCCAACAGCTCACGAGAAGTCAAGTTCTCTCTAGTCTCCGCTCACGCAAAGCTCCTTTGCGCTACTGCTTGTTTATGCAAAGAACAATTTGCGTCTTAAGTGCCTCACGCAAACCTAAGTTTGCGTTTTCCTTCTGCTCGAGAGAATCTCAGTTTGCGTCTTCAAGTGTTCGCGAGAATCATAGTTTGCGCTTCAGTCATATCACGCAAAGTCATTTTGCGTCACAAGTTTATCACGCAAAACTCAGTTTGCGCTTTCTACCTCTCACGCAAACATCAACCTTGCGCCATCTCAACACTTAGCATTTTTTTTTCTGGATTATCTGAAACATGGATTCTGACAAGTTTGCTTATCAAGCTCAGTTTTACAAAATTGATCTTATGATGTCTTTGGGTACAGAAAATCATCCACCTGTGCTGATAGATGAAAATGAATTTACACAGTGGCAAGATCGGTTCCTGAACTTCATTGAACGTCAAAAGAATGGAAATGACATGATGATCATTCTATCTGAAGGACCGTTTGAAAAACCCAAATTGGCTTCTGGATTATATAAGCCTACTAAAGAATATTCACCTGAAGAGTTGTCGGCATATCAAGCTGATTGTGATATTAAGGCAAATCTGATGCTAGCATTGCCAAACTCCATATACAACAGGATTGATTGTTTTAAAACTCATCCTAATCTTATGTGGCAACGGCTTGAGAAGATTATGCTTGGTTCTTCAGTTGCGACTCAACTCCGACATACTCGTTATATGAATAAATTTGAAGAATTCAAAGCCAAGGACGGGGAGCCACTGAAGACTGTGTATGACCGATTCTTTGATGTGATCAATGATCTTAGGAAGATTAAAGTAGAAAAGACCGAGCTTGAAACAAATCTGAAATTCCTTAATGCACTTCAACCAGAGTGGAATAAATCCTGTCACAGACTGAGGAATGATGTCAGAATATCTACAATGCAGATCCAATAGATGTTTGAGATCTTACTGACTGATGAATGCATTGTATCTGAGAAGAAGGCCAAACTGGAGAAGAAGAATAAGAAATCAGTGGACCCGGTTGCTCTTCTCACGAGCCATCTGGCCAATCAAGCATTGCCTGATAATGCTTACGACGGGTCAACTGATAACGATGGCGAGGCATTGCAGAAAGCAATGATCCTTCTCTCTCAGCATTACCAGAAAAAGTTCCAACCAAGATCGGGTTCTAACACTTTTCGCTTCACTTCCGGTTCTAAAGTCAAAGTGCCTGAGCCAAAGACTACAACCTGCTATAACTGTGGAAAATCGGGTCACATTTCAAAAGAGTGTCGAGTGAAGAAGGTTAGGGATTCAACTTATTATCGAAAGAAATTGGAACTGGCTGAAAAGAGAGAGAATGGAACTTCTTTAGTTGCCGAAGAGGAATTCTGGCTGGATCATTCCGACGATGAAGCTGCAAATGTCGAGATCGCTCAGATGTGCTTGGTTGGAAATGATCAGTCAGATGATTCTGATTCTGATGAAGATGAGGTATATACTGATTTTGATTACAATTTCATTACCTCTCAAATAAACATTATTATAACTGTTTTATCTGATTTGCATTCACAGCTTTTATCTGAAAAGAACTTAAATTCAGAAAAGTCGGATTTGATTGAGAAACTGAAAATTTCTTTGAAATATGAAAAATCAATTTTGGAAAATACTAAAGAAATCTTTCAAAAGAAATTGGATGATTTGGAAAATTCAAATAAGACTTATCTTGAATCTTTGACTGATATGACCAAATAAAAAGATGATTTTTCAGATAAAATAAATAAATTAGAAGAAAAGTTATATCGAAGGAACCAATCTGAACAAACAATTTTTATGAATAAACCAAGGAGTGAAGAAGCTTTAAAACAAAGATGGGGACTTGGTTTTGAAAATCCACATTGTTTAAACAATGCGATTGAAAAATCCCCTACTTTATATAAATACGATTATCTAACACTTGCTAAATATGCTCCTCAATTTAAAATTGATTGGATGAATGAAAAACAAGTGTTAGAAATCGAAAATAAGAAAAGAACAAATAACAAGAAAAAGGAAATTCCTTTTGTTTACACGAGCGAAAATTTAAAATATTTTCCTGAAAAATCAAGGAGAGGAAGAAGAGTTTTAAATGATATATCTCCTATCAAATCTTCAATGTCTGATGATTTTGTTGATCCTTATGCTCCTAATTCTGATAAGGAAAATATTTCTCCAATCATTTATGATTCTAAGAAATATACTCCTCCGTTAGTATTAGAAAGCAAAATCATCAATCTTGAAGATAAGATAGAAGATCAAAATATTTTAAAGGAAATTGAAAAATGACGGTTTTGAAAAGCAGGTTTATAACGGTTTGATAAAAAACCATTACAAAAAATCACATATAAAGTTAGAAAATTGTTTTAGTAACAGTTTTTATAAAGAAACGTTACTATTACAAAAAAAGTAGAAACATAAAGCAACGTTTTAGATAAAAACGTCAATAAAAGGTTCCCTAAGGTAACGGTTTAGAGCGATTTTGAAAAACCGTTGCTTTATCTTGTGACGGTTTTTAAAAACCGTTTCCATATAAGACCTTTTAGTTACGGTTTTCGTCTAAATCGTTGCTTTATGTCGTAATGGTTTTAAAAAAACGTTACTGAAAACTAATATATGTATAGCAACGCTTATTTGAAAACCGTTTCCAAAAGTCACCAAGTTTTATGGCAACGATTTTGCAAAATTTGTGTCACCAAAAGTTAGTGTATGACAATGGTTTTTGAAAAACTTACGTCACTATATGTCATGATTTGATAACGGCATTAAAACATTTACATCACAATATCTCAAACTATATTGACGGTTCCTAATAATTATGTCACCATATGTCATGTTATGGTGACGGTTTTGAGTATGTTACGATACGTCATTCTATGGTAACGATTTTGAAAAGTAAATGTCACCGTATGTTATGTTATGGTGACGGTTTCAAAAAACTATATGTCACAACGGTGAAGGTCTTGTATAATAAATGTCATTATATATCATGCTATGATGTCACGGTTAGAATAATAAACGTCTGCGTAAGTCATGCTACGATGACGATTTTGTATAATAAATGTGACCATATGTAAACTGTTATGGTGATAATTTTAAATAATAAACATCAGTGTACGTCATCCTACAGTGACGGTTTTGAACAATAAATGTCATCGTACGTCATGTGTTACAATGACGGTTATAAAATATAAACGTCAAGGTACCTCATGCTGGTGACGGTTTTGAAAAATAAACGTCACCTCATGTGATGTTAAAATGACGGTTTTGAAAAATTTACGTCACCTAATGTCATGCTACTTTGACGGTTTAGAAAAATAAATGTCACCATATGTCATGTTATGTGACGATTTTGAAACATAAATGTAATTGTACGTTAAGCAAGGGTGACGGTATTGACAAAAAAAACGAGTCACCCTGTGTCATGCTATTGTGACGTTTTCAAATAATAAACGTCGATGTATTTCATGTTAAAATGATGTTTTTAAATAATGAACGTCATCTTATATTATCCAATGGTGATGGTTTTGAAAAATAAATGTCACCCTATGTCATTTTACAGTGATGGTTTTGACATCTAAATATTACCGTATGTCATGTTACGATAACTGTGTTGAATGGAAAACATCACAGTATGTAATGTTACGATGACAATTTTGAATGATGAATTTCACCATATGTCATTTTATAGTGACAATTTTGATAAAGTTATGTCACCGTACATCATAATGTACATGTAGTGATGGTTTTGATAAATTTATGTCACTATATGTTAGGTTACAGTGATGCTTCTGAAAAATAAACGCCACTATATGTTATGCTCATGTGACAGTTTTGAATAATAAACATCACTATATGTCATATTACTGTGAAGGTTTTGAAAAATAAACTTCACCATTTGTCATACTAGGGTGACAGTGTGGAAAGATACAATGACGATTTTCATTGATAAACGTCGTTGTATGTCATGTTATGGTGACGGTTTTGATAAATTTACGTCGTCGTATGTCATGTAGCGATTATTTTAAGAAATTTACTCACGGTATGTAATATTACGGTGACGGTTTTTAATGATAAATGTCACCGTATGTCATTTTATAGTGACAATTTTGATAAAGTTACGTCACCGAATGTCATGATTCCGTGACGGTTTTAAGAAATTTACCTCATCGGTTGTCATGAGACAATGACAGTTTATGACTTATGTCATTTTATGTCATGACACAATAACGGTTTTCATATGTAGTAGTGGTGTGCACAAACAAGTCCAAAAAACCCATTCGGTCCAGGCCTCGATTTGACATGTCATTTTGGATGCATTCTTTTCTAAGGAAACCAACACTTTTGGCACATAATTGTAATGTATAACATATTTTTAGTCGACAAAAAAATCAAAAGAAAAAGAACTCAAACTAGACTCGGAAAAATGGTTTTAGTATTTCTTGAATTCAATGTTATTTCTTTTGATACAAATCGATATATTAAAGAATTTTTTCGTACTTATGGAGGGTCCTGTTTTACATCTTGTCCAGGGCCTATAAAATGTCAGGAACGAGCCTGAATACTCTTTGAAACAGATTTATGAATTCCCTCCATGATGAAACATGTTATGAATTTCCCTCTAATAACCGCCAAAATAATTACCCAATTGGTATTCGGTAATTGTGAATAGTGTTACTAATTTTTAGGGATGCTATTTAAGATCCTTTATCTTTTTCATTGTTTAGTAATATTTTACACGTTATAATTAATATCGTTTCATTACAATTTGATAATTAGTTTAGGTTATTTTTTTATTGTAATCACATATAATTAATTTTCTTTTTCATAAAAATTAAAATATCAAAATTATAAATGTATATAATTGTTGACAATGTTTTGTGACACAATGAAAAGGAAAATAATAATTTTTTTTAATTTAATAATTTACATTTACAATTACCCGTGTATCAGTCCTAGTAAATACCTATGCTTTATCGAATAGGCACTACAAGAAAAACGTTAGTGACCAAAATTTTAGTGACGACTTATTTTCTGGTCACTAATTTCAATGTTGGTGCAATTGAAAAGGTTGTCACTAAAATTTGGTCGCTAATATGAATATAGTGACAAAAACTAAAATTTGGTCACTAAAGTTGTCACTAATTCTCATGGCTGAAATAAGATTATTCATATCTATCTAATTTAATGACTAAATTTGTGACGATTATGTTTTTCGTCACTAATATTACAAATCCATGTGTTTTGCGGCGTAAATAATGGTCACTGAGTTGAAAGAGTTAGTGACCAGAAAATAGTGGTCACTAATTTTAACTAGTTTGTAACAAAAAATAGTTGTCATTAAAATGAAAGTGGTTAGTGACCAAAAATAGTGGTCACTAATTTCAAAGACTCAGTGACTAAAAATAGTTGTCACTAAATAGTATTTAGTAGTTCATGTTAATTGAATTGATTAGTGACAAAAAAATAGTGGTCATTAAAATAAAAAAAGTTAGTAACAAAAAAAAGTTGTCACTAAAATTAAAGTAGTAGTGACAAAAAATAGTGGTCACTAATTTCAAATAGTTAATGACTAAAGGGTTAATGGATCCACTTGGGCTTTAATTAAACCCATTTATGCTTTAATGGTTTCTATTGGGCTTTAATGGATCTATTTGAGCTTTAATGGTTCCACTTGCATTGTAATATATCCACTTGCGCAATAATGGATCCAATTGGGCTTTAATGGATCCAATTGTGCTTTAATGGCTCGGTTGGGCTTTAATGGATCCAATTGGGCTTTGATGGATCCAATTGGGCTTTAGTGGAATCAATCGGGCTTTAATGAATCAAATTAGGCTTTAATGGATCCATTGGGTTTTTATGGATATCTTGGGCTTTAATGGATCAAATTAGGCTTTGATGGATCCATTGGATTTTAATGGATCCACTTGGGCTTTAGTGGATCAAAGTGGGCTTTAATGGATCGACTTGGGGTTTAATGGATTCATTTGGGCTTCAATGAATCGATTGGGCATTAATGGATCCAATTGGGATTTAGAAGATCCATAAAAACTTTAATGGATGCATTTGGGCTTTAATGGATCCAATCGGACTTTAATGGATCCAATCGAATTTTAATGGATCGATTGGCCTTTAATGGATTCAATTGGGTTTTAATTGATCGTTTGGGCTTTAATGGATAATTGAAGCTCATTAGAGTCTTTAATGGATCAATGGGGTCTAATGGATCAATTGGGCTTTAATGGATCAATTGGGCATTTATGGATCCACGAGGTTTAATGGATCTACTTGGGTTTTAATGGACCAAATTGGCTTTAATTGATCGATTGTGCTTTAATGGATCCAATTAGGCTTTAAACAGTTGCAATTAGATTATGAATTTATAACATAAAGATTGTTTTGAAATCTAATTGGGCTTTAATGGAAGAAATTGGGATTTAATGAATCAAATTGGATTTTAATGGATCCAATTGTGCTTTAATGAAACAATCGGGTTTTAATGGAACAAATTGGGTTTTAATGGAACAAATTGGGATTTAATAAGTCATAAAAGGTATTGGTTGACTATAATGGGTTTTAACGAGCTTTAGTGGTTCTTAATTAGCTATAGTGGGTCATAATGGTCTTATCGAGTCCAATACACATAACATGCATATATGCGGTACATACCTGTATACAAACATGTAATAAATCAACATTGGTGTTATCGACTCTCAATAGGTTATAAAAGGTCTTGTTGGACTATACTCTTAATAAGTTTTAGTGGTTCTTAATTAATAGGCTATATATAGTGAGTCTTAGTAGTTTTATCGAGCCAATACACACGTGCATATATCAAGTACATACATGGATACAAACACATAACAAATGATCATTTGGTGTTATTGAGCCCTAAATAAACTTGCCTCTCTTATGTGCTCTACTAAGTTTTAAAAAGTTACATAAAACGATATAATATATCAAAATTGACAAATAACTTAAAATATCTTTAGATAAAAATATATCTTGGAATCATTTTGTTTTAAAAAAAGTGTTAAATGAAAATATTTAAAATGTTTTAATTAAAAATAAATTGATAAAAGAATCTTGAAAATAACAAAAAAAATTATATTAAGAAGGAAAAAGAACCCCACGTGATTAGAATAAAAATTCAAAAGAAAATAATATAGAAATTTTCAACAAACCACATGGACTAAAAACGTAATTTACTCTATTTTTTAGATAAAATTTTACATTTTTAATAAAAATAAATATTCAAATTAAAGAATTCATACTTATGAGTTATTATTTTAAATAAAATTAACGTTTCTTTTTGAAGGAAAAAATAAAATTAAGTTTAATACATCCATGTACTTACAAATATATTATACATAAGGGGTGTTTGTTTTTAACTTAATGAGTTTAATGGATGGTTAGCTTAATTGATTAAGTTATATTGAGGTGTTTGATTTTAACTTAATACTAAGAGATTTACTTAACATGTTAAGTTAGCTAATCCTATCTTAATGCATTAAGTTAGAATCAGACCCGTTCCTGACATTCTATAGGCCCTGGGCGACATGTGAGAGTGGGCCCTCGATAAGTACGATAAAAATTTCAATATGTTGTTTTTATTATTTGATTAACAACGAATTTAGAAAATACTAATATTTCATATAAAACCGTTTTCCAAATATTCCTAGACGTAATCAAAAATTATTTCTAGATTAATATTATTTATCACATCATTTTTACATAGCACTGTAAATTTGTTCTACCACTGAACACATCAGATGATATATCTTTAATATATAGATTGACATCATTTTAGGTCAGAGTTTTGACTATTCAGAGTTACACTTTATGTTAATCAGTGTAAATAAGTTGGTTTTCCATGTCACCTCATGTTAATGTTTTCATCACCAATTAAAATTTAATTTAGAGTTAAAACAAACATTTTATTAACTATCAATCTTTAAATCTAAAGTCCATGTTGTTAATAGTTTGAGAGTTTATTCTTGTTTTAGAGATATGAGTCAATATTTTATGAAAAACAAAGGTAGTTTTGAAATTTATAGATATAAGTTGGATCGTCTCATTTTGTTGGTAAAAAATATTCAAAATGTATAAATTTTCTTAGTTAATAACAAGAAATCTACTATATTCTGATACAAAAATATAATTTATGCAAATGCAAGGGCCGATGTAGCATGTAAAAGGTGGGGGGATGAGCCCCCATTAAAAAAAATATATTTTTCTAGGTTAAAAAATCAATTTTTTAACTTCCTATCATAGTTCCTCCCAGTAATTTTTCGTCTGTGCCCCCACCAACCAAAAAATTCTCTTGAAATCAACCGAAAAAGTCTCTCGAAATCGATAAAAAATACTAAAAAATCCCTTGAAATCAAGCGAAAAAGTCCATCGAAATCGATAAAAAAAATACTAAAAAGTCCCTTGAAATCAATCAAAAAACTTTAAAAAATCGCTCAAAATCGTGTAATTAAGCTAAAGACATATCAAACTATTTTGCGGGCCTTTAATCTACCTTAAAGATGGCCCCACTACCTTAAAAGAGTTAGTAAAAGATGAATGATGGAAAATATATCAAGGTTTGTTGGACAAAGTAGTTTTATATATTAATACTGAATAAAAAAATTTAGAGAAACAATAAGCAAATAAGCAATACTATATATTTTATTCTCCAATTTAATTAACTAATACATGTTTGGGTCCTTAATATAATGTTAAATTATTTTTGGTGACCTATTAGATACTTCAAAAAAATTGTGTCTATTTAATTTACTAATTTTTTTAACTACGATTATATATAGTATATACAAAAAATTTTGGGCCTCTATTTCTTGTGGGCCCTGGGCGTGCGCCCGACCCGCCCTCCCCCAGGCACGACCCTGGTTAGAATTTTTCCAATATTACCCTTGTCCTATAAGTTTTCATCATACATCTCATAAAAAAATAAATAGTTCACCAACATGCATAAATTAAAAAACTTGTAATAAAAAATTAATACTTTATTGTTTTAAATATATTTTAAGTTACAAGTATTGTTTTGAACTAATTGAATACATATTATTTATGTTATTTTAAATAATTTATATTATTTTAAATTTTTTGTCATTTTAAGTATTTATCAAACAATTTTTTTTTTATTCCAGCACTTATGTAGACATAAGATTAAAATGGTAATTTTTTTATGTTTAGACTATTTATTCAGAACAAAAATCAAACAACAACTTATCTTAATTTATCGGGATAAATTAATGATCATAAATAACTTAATAGATTCAGAGCTTAATAGATAAAAAATCAAACAACCCCTTAACTATCAAATTTTATTAATTCAAATAAAACATTTATCATTTAAGAGTTATTACGTCAAATATTAATTTAAATCCAATTAATGTTACTAAAACAAATAATAGTTAAAAATTTACCAAAACATCAATTCCCACATTTTGCCCCTTTTCTTTTTCCCGGTTTCTTCAAAATCACAAAACCAAATCAAAACATTTCTAATTTGCTTTTCCCGCACTGATTCCCACCTATTTTCCCTCATTCCAAAAATACAAAAACCCTAATTTATAATTCAATTCCACCATATCGTATTCAATGTTCCAACCACATTGCATTTTCATCATCAATTTAGTGATGATGAATAGGAGACCTGGAAATTTGCTGATTGACTATTCATATCGTAAGACATCTCTCTTTTTTCTTTATTATTATTTTTTTATTGAAATTTATGATAATGAAAAGGGTATGATGTTTTAATTTATTACAAATTGAAAGTGTTTTTTCAGTGTGCGTGATTGAAATTGAATGTTTTTTAGAGTTGGTAAAACATAAAAATATGTTTTTTTTAATGTCAAGGTTTGGGGATTGTCCAATTTCATGTAGATTATTGATTATCTTTGCTAGAACATACGATCATGTCAATGGATGATTTGTAAAGCCTGAGAAATACAAAGCGTTTCATTTAACATGTATTGCTCACTTACTCTTTTTTTTAACCTAACTTTCATTGAAATTTGGATTGTTTAGGTTTGCTAATTGTGATTTGTGTGGATTAATTCATCTTAAAAACGTGTTCCCTAGAACTAATTTAAGAGTAGAATTGAGATTGAATTTGTGAAAGAAATATACGTTAGGACTTTTGTTGTCTAAGTGCTACTTTTAGATTTCGAAATTGATTTAAATCCTAAATGTTTTTCATTCGATCTATATGCCAAATATGGTGATGGTTGTTTCTTGTGTAAAGTTTAGTTTCTTTATCAATCTTTTACGTGTATCCGTCCGGCCTCTTTTTGGCAAATATTGAACTTCGAATTTTTGATACTCAACTTTTAGACGTTCCGTTAAAGTTCCCTTTAGTTAAAAACTTCATTTCAAAAAATTTAAACATCTTGCGAAGAAATATATTTTCATCGACCTCCGGCCCACATGGGTCGTTTACGAAACACACCCAAGACTCAAGTTTCATATTTCTTCATTGTTTTTCTTTATTTATTCTTTGTTGTTTCCAGGTATATTCTTTTTCCTTTGTTGTATATTAGTGTCGCCCTTCTCACCCACCAACGATTTTCCCTTGACTTTATGGTGTACATAACTTCTTTGTTTTTTGCAATTATAATATTTTCCACTTTGTGTTTATGGTATATTATGTTGAAGGCACTGACATTGTGGGAAATGAACAAGACCAAACAATGGAAATTCTACTTTGTGCTGATTGCTATATACAAGGTCTCGATTTATAGAACAATAAAGCCATCTGCATTTTTACCCTTCCAATCGGGTGAGCACAAGACTGTATAAGACGCTTATGAAAGTTTTGTTGCTTGGCTAAAAAGCCTCGTGATCCCGGACTCAAAGGTCAGTTGCTTATTTGATTTAGCTTTTCATTTGTTTTAATGGACAATCGTGCATGTCTTAATGCGTATACAACAATGGGTATCAAGATATTAAATATTTTATTATCATTGTATCTTATACAACTTATATGTTGGGAAACCATTGCAAAGGTTTGAGCCTTTAGAATGACCATTACCCACAAAGACCTGATTACTATTATATCTTATACAACTTATATTTTTTTTGCAGATACCACAAACAACTTCTGATGAGCATAAAGAGAAGCAAAATAAGAAGACAAAAAAGAGCTACAAACAGTTAATCAGCTGAAGATGCCAAAGTGTATACTAGAAGTATATTTAATAAGAAAAACATGGATTTAAATAATGCATAATATTATTATAGGTGTTTAGAAACAATCTTTCTGACACACTGAATTTGCTTATTATTTGTATTTGTATTTATTATTCATATAATTATCAATATTAGCTTAATGATTTTATATATATTGATAATCATTTTGAACTTCTTTTAGTTTTTATTTTTGTTGGATATTATTAAAACTGTTCGTAAAAGGTAGTCTATGATAATGGGCTTTAAAAATAAACATCACCGTATAGTACATCATGTTATGGTGACGATTTTGAATAATAAAGGTTAATGTATATCATGCTACGCTTATGATTTTAGAAAATAAACATCACTATACGTCACTTAACAATGACGACTTGACAAATAAACGTCACCATACGTCACTTTACAGTGATGATTGTTTTGAAAAATAAACGTCACAATAGGTCATACTATAATGACGGTTTTGACAAATAAACGTCACTTTACGTCACTCTACAGTGACGGTTTTGAAAAATAAATCTCACCATATGTTGTGCTATGATGACACCTTTGAAAAAAAAAACATCACCTTAGGTCCAACTATGGTGATGGTTTTGAATAGTATACATATGTCATTGAATGACACTCTACCGTGATGATTTTGAAAAATAAACGTCACAGTATGTCATGGTACGGTGACACTTTTTGAAAATAAACGTCATAATATGTCGTGGTATGTTGACGGTTTTGAACCGTCTGCATACCTATGACTATGGTGACATTTTTGTAACATAAACGTCACTATACGGTAACATATTTGAAATAAACATCACCATACGTCGTAGTTCGTACTACAATGACGGTTTTGAAAAATAAACGTCACCGTGTGTCATGCTTTGGTAACAGTACGAAAAAAATAAATGTCACCATATGGCATGCTATTGTGACGGTTTTAAATAATAAACGTCATCATATATTGTGTTACGATGATTATTTTGAAGAATAAACGTCACCTTATGTAATGCTACAATCATGTTTTTTAAATGTAAACGTCAACGTTGGTCACGCTATGGTGACTGTTTAAAAAAATAAACGCCACTGTACGTCATGTTACAGCCACGATTTTTAAATAGAAATGTCAACATATGTTATGTTACAGTGACTATTTCGAGAAATAAACGTCACCGTACATTATGCTATGGTGACGATTTTGAATAATGAAGGTCATTGTATGTCATGCTATGGTAACGGTTATGACAAATAACCGCCACTGTATGTTATGCTATGGTAACGGTTTTAGAAAAAAAAACAAATTTTTTGTACATTTAAGGTGACGGTTTTAGCCTATGTTAACGGTTTTTGATGTGATTTGGTAACGTTTTTTAAACGTAACCAAAAGTGTATCAAAAGTGACGGCATAATAGGTAACGATTTTTATGTCCACGAAAACCGTGACCGTATACTTACGGTGACGGTTTTTAGCCGTCACTAAAGACCTTTTTTGTACTAGTGATTGTATAAGAAAATTTCATCAAACTTAGTTTTGAAATCGTCTTTTTGGCAGTTTTCTTGATTTTCCTTCGTCTTGCGCTAGATCTGAACTTTGCGCTAGTTCATAGTGGTTTGCGCGAGTTCATCGTTTAATTTGCGTGATCTTACTAATCTTGTTTTAGTGTTTCAGGCTTTCATCAATATCACGCAAAGTTCAAACTTTGCGTCTCACTCCTATCACGCAAAGCTACTTTGCGTCTCCTTCGGTTCGCGAAAAGTGAACTTCACGTCTCCCGCTACTCATGCAAAGTTGGTTTGCGTCTCCAACAACTCACGAGAAGTCAAGTTATCTCTAGTCTCCGCTCACGCAAAGCTCCTTTGCGCTACTGCTTGTTTATGCAAAGAACAATTTGCGTCTTAAGTGCCTCACGCAAACCTAAGTTTGCGTTTTCCTTCTGCTCGAGAGAATCTCAGTTTGCGTCTTCAAGTGTTCGCGAGAATCATAGTTTGCGCTTCAGTCATATCACGCAAAGTCATTTTGCGTCACAAGTTTATCACGCAAAACTCAGTTTGCGCTTTCTACCTCTCACGCAAACATCAACCTTGCGCCATCTCAACACTTAGCATTTTTTTTCTGGATTATCTGAAACATGGATTCTGACAAGTTTGCTTATCAAGCTCAGTTTTACAAAAGTGATCTTATGATGTCTTTGGGTACAGAAAATCATCCACCTATGCTGATAGATGAAAATGAATTTACACAGTGGCAAGATCGGTTCCTGAACTTCATTGAACGTCAAAAGAATGGAAATGACATGATGATCATTCTATCTGAAGGACCGTTTGAAAAACCCAAATTGGCTTCTGGATTATATAAGCCTACTAAAGAATATTCACCTGAAGAGTTGTCGGCATATCAAGCTGATTGTGATATTAAGGCAAATCTGATGCTAGCATTGCCAAACTCCATATACAACAGGATTGATTGTTTTAAAACTCATCCTAATCTTATGTGGCAACAGCTTGAGAAGATTATGCTTGGTTCTTCAGTTGCGACTCAACTCCGACATACTCGTTATATGAATAAATTTGAAGAATTCAAAGCCAAGGACGGGGAGCCACTGAAGACTGTGTATGACCGATTCTTTGCTGTGATCAATGATCTTAGGAAGATTAAAGTAGAAAAGACCGAGCTTGAAACAAATCTGAAATTCCTTAATGCACTTCAACCAGAGTGGAATAAATCCTGTCACAGACTGAGGAATGATGTCAGAATATCTACAATGCAGATCCAAGAGATGTTTGAGATCTTACTGACTGATGAATGCATTGTATCTGAGAAGAAGGCCAAACTGGAGAAGAAGAATAAGAAATCAGTGGACCCGGTTGCTCTTCTCACGAGCCATCTGGCTAATCAAGCATTGTCTGATAATGCTTACGACGGGTCAACTGATGACGATGGCGAGGCATTGCAGAAAGCAATGATCCTTCTCTCTCAGCATTACCAGAAAAAGTTCCAACCAAGATCGGGTTCTAACACTTTTCGCTTCACTTCCGGTTCTAAAGTCAAAGTGCCTGAGCCAAAGACTACAACCTGCTATAACTGTGGAAAATCGGGTCACATTTCAAAAGAGTGTCGAGTGAAGAAGGTTAGGGATTCAACTTATTATCGAAAGAAATTGGAACTGGCTGAAAAGAGAGAGAATGGAACTTCTTTAGTTGCCGAAGAGGAATTCTGGCTGGATCATTCCGACGATGAAGCTGCAAATGTCGAGATCGCTCAGATGTGCTTGGTTGGAAATGATCAGTCAGATGATTCTGATTCTGATGAAGATGAGGTATATACTGATTTTGATTACAATTTCATTACCTCTCAAATAAACATTATTATAACTGCTTTATCTGATTTGCATTCACAGCTTTTATCTGAAAAGAACTTAAATTCAGAAAAGTCGGATTTGATTGAGAAACTGAAAATTTCTTTGAAATATGAAAAATCAATTTTGGAAAATACTAAAGAAATCTTTCAAAAGAAATTGGATGATTTGGAAAATTCAAATAAGACTTATCTTGAATCTTTGACTGATATGACCAAATTAAAAGATGATTTTTCAGATAAAATAAATAAATTAGAAGAAAAGTTATATCGAAGGAACCAATCTGAACAAACAATTTTTATGAATAAACCAAGGAGTGAAGAAGCTTTAAAACAAAGATGGGGACTTGGTTTTGAAAATCCACATTGTTTAAACAATGCGATTGAAAAATCCCCTACTTTATATAAATACGATTATCTAACACTTGCTAAATATGCTCCTCAATTTAAAATTGATTGGATGAATGAAAAACAAGTGTTAGAAATCGAAAATAAGAAAAGAACAAATAACAAGAAAAAGGAAATTTCCTTTTGTTTACACGAGCGAAAATTTAAAATATTTTCCTGAAAAATCAAGGAGAGGAAGAAGAGTTTTAAATGATATATCTCCTATCAAATCTTCAATGTCTGATGATTTTGTTGATCCTTATGCTCCTAATTCTGATAAGGAAAATATTTCTCCAATCATTTATGATTCTAAGAAATATACTCCTCTGTTAGTATTAGAAAGCAAAATCATCAATCTTGAAGATAAGATAGAAGATCAAAATATTTTAAAGGAAATTGAATCTGATATTATTCTTTCTTTCATGACGTCTAGTCTTGAAGAAAAATTATTTTCTCAAAAATCAAATTCTATTTCTAGCATTTCTTCTGATTTTCATGTAAACAAAAATGAAATTTCTAATTTTAAAATCTTTTCTCAAAATAATTCTGACTCCGAGGTAATTTCAGATTTATTAGTTGATCAGATTGGTTGCTTAGGTAAAATTATTTCTTCTGATTTAACTATTAAGTCTAAAATTCTTGATGAATCTTTTACGCTTAATGATCAGTATTATAAACCTAAGCGTAAAAGAAGACAGGCAAAGAAGTTAAAAAAACAAGATAAAGTTCTTTCTGATAATTCTAATTCTTCTGATTCTAATCTTTCAGATAGGACTTTGAGCGTGCATTCGAAGCAGATCTGGAGAGCGAAGCGGACATCTGATGAACCTGTGTTTGATGGGGATAAATGTGTAGACAAACTTTATAAAAGTGATTCATTTGCTACCTGTAATAAAATTTCAAAATATTCTATAAAGCAAATGATTCGAATTTCAAAACATGTCTCATGTTCTTCCTCAGATTCTAGTTCTGATGATTATGCTTTCTCTTCTGATGGTTGTGATTATTTGTCTGATAATATTTCTCATGCTTCTCATGTCAAATCTTATAAATATTTCCCCATAAGAACTGCAACTAACAAACATGGTCCCAAATTCAAGTGGGTACCAAAATCTCAATCTGATTTTAAGTTGCAGGCATCTCATGTCAAGGGGGAGTAAGAGAAATATGGCTCATGAGTAATTCAGCTCATAACCCGTACTTCAACCACTACGATTTCTAGACAAATCAGTCTAGGACTCGTTCTTCAATGCTTTTAGCTTCTGGCTAAATGAGAATCAGTGAGTACATCTTCTTTATTTCCGCTGCATTTTATCTCTGTTTACTGATGTTTGTCCTGTTTTCTCAAACTTTTTCATGAATATGAGTTTTTCAATCTCTTCTGAATTTTGTTCAAATCCAATTTTTCATGTGAGACACACGCTAAAAAAAATCAAAGTTTAAATCTTTACAAATTTTATTGTATAAAGTAAGTTTTACAAGTTTTCTTTCTTTTGAATAAAATATGTGTTTAGGATAAATTTTCAAGTTGCTTTGTTTATATTAAAGTTTTATATATTCAAATTTCAATTTCAACAAATTTCGAAAAGTCAGCAACATGTTTGTAGCTTTTGTTTTTGCTTTAAAGTTGTGTAATTCGGAATAATTATAGTTTACAATGCTTAGAAAACCTAAAAAGTCAGAATTTTAGATTGTAATGAAAATATGGGTTAAGCATTTAGATGTATATCCGAGTAATTGAGATGAATACTAAATTCTTATAAATCAGAAATCTCTAAGTTTAAAAGTTTGTACCTGTGACTTTTCTGGTTTGGGAAAGTAAGTTCCGTGGGATGCTTGTCATCTGGTCCCCTAAGGTCAATTGGTCTGAGAGTGATCGAACTCAAATCCTTCTATAGAACCAGATCGAAAGTCATGTTCTACTGGTATGAATGGGTTTAGAATGTATCGATGTAGCCTTTTTGATCCGGGAAAGTAAGTTCCAAGGGGTGCTTGACACCTAGTCCCCTAAGGCCAACTGGTCTGGGAGCGGCTGACCCAAATCCTGCAATAGGGTCAGATAGAAAGTTACGTTTACGACATGTTCTTTACTTACCGAACTTTTTGATTAAAATATGCCAAAGTGCACACGCTTAAAAGATGCCAAAGAGCACACTCATGTGAAGATGCCAATGTGCACAATGCTAAAAGATGCCAATGAGCACACATCTCATGATACTTGGTGATATTTCTGAGTCGCAATAAACCTGTAAATTTGTGAAAGTCTTAATTCTTGATGGCTTAGTGTGATTATTTGCAAAGTTCTCTATTATATTTTTAGAATTGCATTTTCTTGAAGCTAATCGAAGTTTGCATGATTGCACACTGAATAGATTGATGTAAGTTTTTGAAACTGAACATGATTTAACTTGATATGTAATGAAACTTGTTTCTGTATCCAATAACATGCATTTGATTTCAATTGATTGATAAATATGTGATATTTTACTGAGGAGAATTTTATTTGTTTAGTGTTTAAATTTTTACTTGTTTACTTGTTTTAATTTTCATTTTTAGTATATTTTTTTTACTTTGTTGTTTACATTCTTGTGTTCTCATAATCATTTTAAATGGGTTTGAGCATTATTTAAGGGGGAGTGAAAAAAGAGAATTTTTCTTAATTGATCATATCTGTTTTTGAGGGGGAGTATCTGTTTCTCTATATGAATGCTAACTTGAATTGTCAAATTTAGTGCATTTGTGTAGGGGGAGTCAACGGGCTTAACAGGTAAAATTTCTCAGACTCTAAGTCAGATTTGCGCCAACAGTTGGTAGCGCAAACCTCCATTTGCGCCACCTTCGTGTAACGCAAATCTCACTTTGCGCCACCTTAGTGTAACGCAAATCACTCTTTGCGCCACCAACGTGTCGCGCAAACCTCCTCTATTTTTTCCGTTTATCTGATTTTGCAGATTTTATGTTGTCTCGTCTCCAACATTTGCATGACCAAGTTGATCCAGATCATCAAGGTCATGAGGGGGAGAAGTCATGGAGAAGTTAAAGAGACAAATAGCTCAAACGTTTATCTGCTGATCAAGATTCACTCAAGATTCAATTCTATCAGCCATTTTAATTCTTTTGCTGTTCCTGCTCCGACCACCACAGTTCGTTCAAGGTCATTCAAAAGAGGTGTGTCGTCTAGAGCACAAGCTGATGAACTGACTATTCTTTCAAGTTTATTTCAAACTGGTCCAGTCTTGTCACGACAGCAAAGACAACTCAAACTGAAAGATATTGAGAAGAATTTTCTTTTAAAAGTCAGAATGCTTCATAAAGTCGCTTTGTTGGTTCGTGCTGATTTAGAAGATGAATTTTGAAGACCAAGGCGCCAATGATTACTAAGGGGGAGATTGTTAAGTCTGATTTTATAGTAATCATTGTATTTATAGGCTTGGTCAAATACTGTGTTTAGAGTCTTAATCTGTGTTGTATTGACCAAGGGTATTTAAGTCCCTTTGGTCTTTGTTCCTTGTAAGACTTTCACGCTACATCAATACAATATGTACTTTGCGCTACACTTGCTCTCTCTCTCTACTTTCTCTTTCTAGGATTTAGTGATCTTGGACTCACAAAAAGCTCAAAGCTCAAAACTCAAAGTTGAAAGCAAAAATTGATACCTTGAATGTCAAACTCACTAAAGCTGAGACACAAGTATCAACATATGAAGCTAAAGGAAATGAGTGGTTGAAGAAAGTTGATGAGAGATTCAAAAATGAGAAAGTTGAACTAGAGAAGACTTTCAATCTAAAGTTATCTGAACTTTCAAGGAAAGCTAAGTCAGAGAAGAAAGATTTAGAACTCAGATGTGCAAAACTTTCTAAAAAACTTTCTGATTTTGAGAAAATAGTTATTACTGAGAGAGATGTATTTGAAAGAGAAAGAAAAAGTGCTGAAAAGAAAAATACTGTGTTATTCAAAGAGATTTCTGAGAAAAATCAGAACTTGGAGAAAGAATTTGAAACTGAAAGAAAATTCTTTGAATATGAGATTTCTAAACTTTCTAACAAGTTAGCGGTCTTATCTAAAGATATTCAAAAGAGACAGAAGAATAAATCTGATTTGCAAAGCAAGTTTGACAAACTGTGCAATGAAAAAGCCAAGTTGAATGACAAGATTAGTCAACTTGAGAAAGCTAATGTTGATTTATCTGACAAGTTAGCATCTGAAACACCTGTATTATCTTCTTATGATAATGATGCAAGTGAATCAGTTTGCTTATTTCAATCAGTAAATAGCTTATTTCAAAAGATGGTTTTCAAGCAAAAGATTGTTAAATCAGATATTTTGAAAACAAATCAAATTAAATCTTCTAGTTCTTTCTATGTTAAATCTGTTGATAGATATACTTATGGACTCAAAGCTTCCAAGAAAGAGAAGATGATCTAGGTTGTCAAAGGTTCTCAAGAGTCATTAAAATACCAGAAATCATTTGTAGAAGCTGAACTGAAAAAGAAGAACAGAGCTGAAAAAGGTAAATCTTTTGCACCTGATGCTGTCAAGTCTAACAAGCATCTGATCAGGTTAGCAAAAAGAAAACTCTGTTGTTCTTATTGCTGTAGTGATAATTTTGTTCACAAAGCACAAATTCAAATTCACAAAATGTATTTTTCTCATAAGAAGTTTAATGATACTGCTTATCACAGAGGTGGAAACCGCTAAAAGAAGTTTTCACATACTAACCAGAGTGGACCCAAACTCATCTGGGTACCAAAACCTATACAACCTGTGATGCAGAAACCTCCACTCAAGAACGACTGAGCAAGAATAATGACTTATAAGCAAAGCAACTTAGGACTTAATCCTCATTGTTGAAGAATTATGACTTCTAGACACAACAGTCTAGGACTCGGACTTTAGTGTCAAAGATTCTAACAAGACTTTGAATGTTATATCATTACAGGGAGTTTTCATTGATTATAGTTCAAATTGTGTAGATTGATGTTGAGAGAAAAGCTTAATTGTTATATTATATAAATGGGGAGCTTGTTTTAGTAAAACTGATCTTAATTGTTATATTTTTACCTGTATGCAGATATGAAGGGGGAGCATATCCATACAGTGAAGAAGGATCCACAACATGTAAAGGGGGAGCTTGCAAAGAAAACATAGCAAGATACATCAAAATAGAACAAAGCTTTGACAAGAATCAGAAGAAAAGGACATCAAATCAAGTCAAGGGGGAGCTAAACAGATTAAATCTGAAAAGGGTTGTAAGTGTGAAGTGTGTGTAATGTTTTTGGAATTAAAATTAAGTGAAAAATGTCATTTTTGGAAAATTTCCATTTATGGAAAATTCTATTTTTGGCAAGTTTTGAAAAAGTTTTCAAAATTAACAAGTTTCCTCATTTAGAATGTTTTTCAAAAGTTGGAAATGTTGCTAAGTGAAGAATTTGCATAACACTATCATGCGAAATCCTCAGAATTTGCAGATGTGTGTTGCACGAATTCTTGGGAATTCGCATACCAGAGTGATACGTATTCTAACTATTCGCATCTCTTTATATGCGAAAAGTGAAGAATTCGCATCTCACTGACATACGAATTCTTAGGTTTACACAGAATTCGCATATTTGATTCATGCGAATTCTCACACACACATTGTCAATTCTTCGAGACAATTCGTATTCGTGTCATCTGCGAAATGTGAGCGGTCCAATCACCTCGTGCCATGTGTCAAACTCGTTCCAGAGTATAAATAGGGTCGTTCTATATGAAACCCTCAATTTTCGCATATCAGTTATACTTATGAATTTTCTTCAGTACACAAACCCTAAAACCCTCCTCTGCGATTTAAATATCTATCTTTGATTTCTTCTTGTTTCTTTGATTCAAAGGTTTGTTCTTAATGATTTGTAGTTTGTTTATCACATATCTTGTTTATTTTGATTTCTTGCAGGGAACACAATCTGGATTAGAAGTTAGAATTCGATTGTGGATTGTTCATCTTCTAAGAACTCGTCTAACTCTTCAAATTTTCGATTAAAATTCATACTTGATAATTTCTTGATGTTGATTTGGACTAAGAATACACTTTAAATAGATAAATCGAACTTCAGTAACATAAAATTTTAACCTAATTCTTGGTTCTTGGGATTTGTTTGGATTTGTGAACTTCAAACACTTCGTATGTTCTTGATGAAGAATCTGATTTTAAAGGTCAAATTAATGATTAATAATCAAAGTTTGTTGATTAAACAGGTCTCTAATCTCAAATCGATTATAAATGAATCAAAATTTTAGGCTAAAATCTCAAAATTAAAATTTTGAAATCTGGGTTTGATTGAAGATTTAAAGGTGTTCTTGGTGTTTTTCAACACAGAAGTTTTTCAAGAAAAAACTTTAAATTTTTGAAAATCTGAAGGTTCTACGAATTCTTGATATTTCAGTCTTCATACGAATTCTTGATCTCATTGTCATATTTTTGTTGAAGTAAAGAATTCGCATAATCGATTCATACGAATTCTAGGGTCTTCTGTGTCAAATATTTCTTCAAGTGAGGAATTCGTATATTGCATCATACGAATTCTAGTCTACGAATTCTTTCATAAGAATTCTTGATTGTTTCCTTGAATTTGTCATATTTTCCTAAGGAAGGAATTTGCAGATCCCTATCATGCGAATTTTGTACTTAGTGATTTTCAAAATGTGATTTTCAAGTGTCAAAATCATTTTTCACTAACCCATTTGTACCATGTCCACTATTGTTCAATCTTTTCAAGTACAAATGGAAGATCAATCAGTAGACCAGCATGTTCAGACTGGTGAACATTCACCACAAGCACAGGAGGCTTTTGAACAGTGCCCAATGCCATCATCCAGATCTAATTTCCATGTTCCACATGATTCAAATCCAGATCTATTTATCATATCACCTGCTGAGATAAAACCCCAACAACCAAATAATCATCATCTCCAATTCAGTATCCGCATTGAACCCCTGGTACTGGATATTCTAAGGAACCATCCTCTCAGAAATGCCTTAACAATAATTGCAGTTGTTCCAGAACTGTATGTGCAACAAGCCTGGAAGTCTATCAGGTTTACTCATGTCAAGGAACAAGGAGAGAGAATACCCGTGTTCAAGCTGGAAATAGACCATTTCACATCTGTCTTGACCCTAGAAAGACTGAGATTCATTCTGAGTCTACCTGTTGAGAATGCTAGGGAAGGCAAAAATTCATATGATGAGTTGCCAACAGACAATGAATTATTCAAAGGAATAAGAGATATGGGGTATCTAGGCCAGATGACTCAAGTCAGTCACTTCAAAAAGAACAATCTGCCGCCATTCTACTATACCCTATTCTCTGTCATCAACCGATGTCTGACAACAAAGATATATGGCACAGATAATGCCAGTATTCATATCCTAAAGATCTTATATTCCATTGTTCATGACCTGCATATAGATTATGCACAGATCTTCTGGACTGAGTTGTATGAGAAAGTGGTTTCTAAGAAGACATCCAAAGCACCGAACTATGTACCGTATCAGAGGTTTATGGCTCTCATTGTCAGAAGTATGCTGAGGAGTAATCCATAGATACCAAAGAGGGGAAATCATCCTCATGCTCCATACAATGAGGTGAGATACTTGATGAAACAAAAGAGGGAGTTTTCATACACTATGCCTATGCCTGAAGGTTTATTAGATTATGCAGATCCAGAATGTGAGAGCGTAGTAGATTATAGAGAGTCTATGGGACGACCAGAACCGGTTATCCCTACCTAAGGCTCCATCCCTAGGAGAGCGGAGTCAGTGAGGGTTTATGATACCTCGGGGGTACAGAAACGGGGAGTGAAGAGGAAAAACACTGAGAGGGGCTCTAGAGGGGGTCGGAGACCAAGACTTGAGGCTTCAGGGTCACGGGTTGTTACACCACGTTCAGTGACACCTCCTGTCGATGAAGGTCGTGGCTCTAATAATCAACTGGATCTTGCACAAGAATAGGCAGGCAGTGGAAGTGAGACAAGTGAAGTACCTTATGCTTCTAGTTCTAAAGATGATGAACAGACTAATACAGATACTGAGATTGCTGAAGGTGGTGAATCATATGGTGATAATGATCAGGATGATGATGCAACTAATGCTGATATTGCTACAACTCACACAGAACAACAAGCTGATGTCTGTGTTGATGATCTTACTGATACTTTTGCACCCTTATATGATACTGATGTCATGGAAGTGGATAATCATACTCAAGTTGATATTGTTATTACTGAAGTTACTGGAGATATAAGGAGGACTGAGGGAGATTTAGTTGAAAACTTGGAGAGAGAGAGTGGAACTGAAGGAAAAGAACATGGTGAGCGTGTGTACCGCCAAACCTACTTATCCCAAAGGGTGACCAAATCAACCACTTCGCCGCATGTGATGCGTGCAAGTGAAGACATAAGTAGCCTACTTATGCAGTTGCACACCTCAGCCAACCACTCTATTTCTTCTAAAAAAGAAATAGTTTCAATTTCACATGGGGAAATAGCACATAATCTACCGGGTTCTCATTTGGAGGATCAAGGTATTGAAACAAGAGAGCACCAGCCCAATTCTCGTCTTCATTTGATGCACAATTGAGTCTAGTGCCTTATCATTTACCGATTATCATTCATAGGACACTTATTGATACTACTACCATCAAAAGTCTTTGTGACCCGATCGGAACACCTGTAGTGGGACCGCAATCCGGCCTACAAGGATCAGGTGGACGTCCTGTAATAGACACGTCTTTGCCAACGATGAAAACAAGCCATGCAGTTGTTTCCACAGCTGACATGTAAATAGTTAATCTATGTGATACCGGTGTTACTAACCTGACTTTGTGTCAAAGGAAATTCTCGACGACGCCTTAAAGGCTGTTGAAAACAGGGTGTTTGAGAAGATTGAGGAGTAGATTGGAGGTATTAAACGTTTGTTGAAAGGGAAAGATCCAATATCTCAACCTGAGCCTATCCATCAAAGTTAGCAAACTCCATACACTCAACCTGCTAATCTATCCATCGATGAGCTTAAATCTTTGTTGCTTGCAAAGTTATTATCTCAAGCTCCGGATACTCAGCATGATGCAGATCTTCTTACAATTATGCAATCCCACCATGAAAGTCAACCGCCATAATCTGTGCAACCAACAGATGTGGTTAGTGCTTCAGAGTTTCATTCTTTTAAATCTGACATCTTGTTTGTTGTATCTGATCTCAAACAGGTAGTTCAAACTTCTTGCAAAGCCCAAGCAACTGTTTCTACCACATAACATGATCATGATCCAGATAATGATCATGAGGGGGAGATAAGGGAGAAACAAGCAGTTGCTGGAGGTTCTGGTGGTACATAATTGATGGAGGAGAGAGCTAAAAATGTTGAAGGTGTGGAAAGGGGAGATGATCATGGTAATGAGCAAAATGATTAGTTGGAGTTGGTGCTGTATGCTAAAGAAAGTGTTGAATCAAGGGTTGAAAAGCCTAAGATTGCAACAAGGCAAGAAATTTTGGAGATTACAGGTTTGCCAAATCCTGATGTGATAGCCCTTGAAGATGATACTTTTGCTGAAGTTCATGCCAAATATGAAATGTATTGGAAGATCAAGGAAGAAGGGCATAAAGTTGATTGTGTTGAAATTCCA
Organism: Arctium minus; assembly: GCA_954870635.1. Lineage (NCBI taxonomy): Eukaryota > Viridiplantae > Streptophyta > Magnoliopsida > Asterales > Asteraceae > Arctium > Arctium minus. Next base: position 82,345,217 of record OX941080.1, on the reverse strand, counting down.
TCAGATGATGAAGTGGTGGAACTTACTGAGATTGTGAAGAGAGTTGAGGTGATACCAGCTCATGAAGCTAGTGTTCTGGATGATTTGTTTGAGGACAGAGATACAGATGCACTGAATGCCATGTTTTCTCAGAGCACTCCTGAGGAACTACATCTAAGTCCTGTTCATGTTCAATTGCCTGAACCTAGTGTTATTCTGACTGTCCCATTCTTCAAAGAGTTTGAATTTCCTGATCCCAATATTGTTTAATCTGATGTTGCTGAGCCTATTGTTAATCTTGATTCTGTTGCTGATGTTCATGTTTCTGATGTCCATGTTGAAGAAGATTTGCCATACCAGAGAAAGACAGAAAGCCCATAAAATCAAACAGAATTTGTCAGAGAACCACCACTTGTGCCAGAGTTTCCACAAACTGAAGCAGGCCCTTCAGGTACTCACTAGTGGGTTCTACTCCTTTCACTGGTTATAATGAATTTGGTCCAACAGAAGCTGAGATTAAAAGAATCAGACGATCTTTACGTGTTCCATATCTTGAAGAAGGAGTTAAGATCTTTGTGAGCTACATTAGACAGATTGATCAAGATCAACTTCTGGAGATTCAAGATCAGTCTCCAGAATATCAAAAAGATTATATCAGAATGCTTCAGATTATGGGGAGAACTTGTAAAGATGTTAGAACCAGATCAGAAATTCTTGAAGTTACCAAGGTGACCATGAAACAATACAAGAAGATTTGGTATCCAGAATTCACTGTTCAAAGAAAGAATTTGGAGATTTATTTCTTCAATGAAGCTGATTTTGCCAATATTCACTTCTGGGATATTGAATTCATGTATCATGATTTCAGAGACAGAACAATCAGGCATCCTGAGATAGTATTTGCTTTAGATACTATTAAGAGATTTATCAGAAGGCATATCTACTATACTTATTTGTATGACTTCCAGCTGGGCATAGAGACAAACCAGAAGAGGATTAATTTGCTTAAGCCTGACATGACACATCCTCTACTTGAAGAGACTCCACTCTACATAGTTCTAAGAGAACCAGAACTTGGAGTTGTGTATGAGAATGTTGACAAGAAAGAGAAAAGATTTATGAAAGCTGTTGAGATTCCAAAGTACTCTGATGGTACTTTAGAAGGTGTTCTTAAAAAGCTACAGGCCAAGTATGAGGAAAGTGAAAAGAAGAGATGAGTTGAGAATGATCATATGCCTAGATTGGAAAGGATCTTTACTAAGGATGTTATTAATGCAATTGTAACACCACGGTTACGTAACAAACACTTACCGAACCACCGTTAAATTAATTTAGATTCAAAAACCTCAGATTACGGGATAACAATATACAACCCAAAATACATAATTTAAGGCTTAATAATTACAAAACAAACCATAACATAACCATCGGGGACATATCTACCCGGAATGTTCTAACTATGTACAATCCCAAAAGTTTGATGTATAAATACCTAAACCAAAAGTAAGCTTCACGCTTCAGTCCCTACCGATCAACCGACCTTGTTCTTACCTTTGTCGACTTGCCCTGAAAAGTTAATAACCACTAAAAGGTAAGCTATAAAGCTTAGTGAATTCATGTGGAAATATGTGGTTTCAATGTAGTATAAAAGCGTACATACTAGAAAACGAAGAAGGCTCGAAAACAAGTTTACATAACAACAATGAAACAACTTGCTTATACCATATGAAATCATATACATAAAACACACTTTCAACGAGGGAATCACAAAGAAAACATCAATGAATTCAACATTATTTTTAGAGATCATGTAAGTTCAATGCCAATTAACTTTTACACAAACATAAGACTTGATACCAAATCCATCCTTCATCTCCCGGATTGTGCCAAAGTCCTATACTCACCCCCTGACTCCCACTGGGCAGTGAGTACGACAACCCCTCCGATTGTCTCACCGGACTCCATGGAATATCGACAATCGGCGCCCAAAACGCATCACAAGATCAATACAAGCAATTTGACAATTCAAGAGGATATCCAGGCTCTAGCATGATTTATGGATGAACAATAAATCACATAAGCATGTATAACCACAAAGTAATGCATATGTCCACATAAACTCACGGTGTTGTTCATTGAATTCGGTTAACCAAACCGAAAGCCAAACCGAAAGGTCGAATCCCAACTTCTGTTCAATGGTTGGAAAACACTTCCAAGACCTTTAATGATGCTTAAATTACACCTGAAGTTCATATATAGAGTCCCATTAGCAATGCACAATAATAACACAAATTTAACCCTTTTTAATTCAAGCATTCTACTTTGTTTTTACTACACAACACCTACTTGCAGACCTGTTTTGCCCATCTTAAACTCAAAATCATCAAATTACTTCTAAATATGGATTGTACCTCTTTATCCTACCTTTTCAGAGCCTATTTATACAGATTTTTAGGATTTTTATACAATTTTCTATGAATTTTATAACACAATAGCACAAAGCTGTCAATAATCAGCTTTACAACACATAATACATGGCACTTTTTACCCACCTTAAAGTTGGAATTAGATTTCAATGTCTGAATACAAAACAACAAAGACAATCCTAGCTTTCTAATGCCTCTGACCTCATAATTTTCTGATTTTTCTATGATTTTTTTAAAACAGTGCTGTAACATGATTTCAAACTAAAAAAAAATCACACTTTTGTGCAATTAAGTATCCAATTCCATTCCAATACTAACCCAATTCAGATGTTAACTTAAACTTATCATTATCAAAGTAAAACCAACAAGAAACCATGGTTCATTCATCCATTTCTACCAATTTCATCAAAATCCAACTTTGTATAACAAAGAGTTAACTTGTTCTTTGTGAAAATTCACTTTCCTTTCCATCTTCTTGCAAATCAACCAACATAAAACCTTAATCTTACAAAATTATCCACTAATCAGAAACATGCAAACCCTAATCTCCTTGATTAACACTACTTATAATGATTAAACTTAGTATTAGGAGTATACCTTCACTAATCTTCACATATACTTCAAGATTTCATCACTTTGAGCTTTGATTCTTCAAAGATGGGATGTATTTGAGCTTAAGTGTGTGAGAATCGCACCATAACTATGTGTGGATGTTCTTGAACTGAAAATGGCATAAAATGGGCCTAAATTTCGTTTTTTTCTAAGTTGAATCCGAGTTGGGTCGGGTTTGACCCGCATGGGTACCCATTTTGACCACTCAACACTAAAAATGACATAACTTTTCGCTCGGAACTCCGTTTTCGATGAGGTTTTCGCCTACGCGTTCATAACGAGATAATGAACAACTTCCAACAAAAATATTTCAGAAAAGATCTACCAATAAAAGCAGTTTTACATATTTGCGGACGTTATGATTTCCTTTGAAATTTCGTCGTTTTTTATTTTTAGCTCGGAATCCCGTAAAAGTTTCCCGACACTTCAAACAACTCCCAATAGGTCCAAAACTTAGTTCCAAAGCTTAAAATCCCATTGAACTCATCCCGCTTGAGTGTTGTGCACATAGTTTACCGAAATAGCAACGTATTTTGTAAAACATGCATAAAATGCAATCTACGTGACTTTTTCGACATCTGACACTTATAGCACTTCATATTAACTTAATCAAAGATGTTCCAACTTTTACATCACCATTTAGATCATTCGTTCAAGTTTTGGGTAGATATTTCCCATTTAGGCACTCTAGTGACCTACCCGATTTCCATTTAAGCAATGCACTTTGTATTTTGAACCCTCTCATCATCTAATTATGTCATTTGTGAGGTGTTAGCACCAATATTACCTCCTACATATCAATGAAACTATGGGCTCTACTTATAGCTCACTATAACACAACATTTTAGCAAATTCTCTTTTTACATAAACTAGTAGTGTGCCCGCGCAATGCGGCCGGATATCAAATATTATTGTGAATCAAAAAGCAATCTTGGTTGATGCAATGGTTGGATCACCCCCTCATTGCTCAAGAAGTTGAACCAACAGTTAGATCATGAGAACACCATATGGGTAAATTGAAGTACCTTCAAACATTGAAACGTCCTCCAACCTAAAGCTTTATAGTTTAAATATCTTGGGTAAGTGTTTGGATAAATGACCCCTAAACATAAAAGTTAAGTCCATATAAAAATAAAGACACCCCCAATTCATAACTCTAATTGCACAATAAACATGTTTTGAAATTCCCTGTAACAATACATTAAAAACCCAGGTTCATCGATACAAACCTCACTATAACAAAAACAAAAAACTTTATAACATCCCTATAAACTCTGACATGTATAAACTCCTTGATCTACGAATACAAAATTAATAATCCACCAACTTCTAAACCACATTGTGTACATCCGACAAATCAAAAAGTCTAGGACAATGTTTCCTTGCTTTTTCTTTAATCTAAAAGAAGATCCAGTAATGTTTCCTTGCAAATTAATACATTTTAAAATAATGCCTCTCGTAATTTAGTTACCCGTAACTAAATTACCCATCACGAGAAAAAAGTTAGAATGTTGAGTCGTACCGGGTAGGTGCTTATCGGGTAAACGACACCACTCTTCACCTCAAGAGGAAGGTATATGTTCAGCAATAGATAAATGCTTGATCTACACAAAACAATATAACTTGAGTAAATAAAACCATTCGTATGTGAAACACTAAATCCAAACTCAAACTCTTAGTGGTGAAGGTTGTGAAAACAAGATGGAAACATAAAGATTAATTAAATAAATTTAAGCTACTCCAACACCAACTTCCATGAATTTTTTTAACAAACCAATTGAGATTATAAATAAAGACAGCTAAAAGCATTTTTGTTGAAGTGCTTCGAAAAGAACAATTTTTGTTTTGATGAACTGGGAATTGTTCCTAACTTGAAGGATCAAATGATTTCCTAGCAGACTTTGTTAAATGGCATCATATCAACAGTAGCAGGAAGAATTGAAGTGATGAGGAATTAACAAACATCATCATTCATTTATCCATCCATCCCATAAATTACTATCTTCTTACCCTTCAAATTTGTAAGAATGGCAAATGTTGATGTGGATCTAGAAAACATTCAAGACTCTATTCAAATTCTTCTTTATTATACACAAAATCCTACCACCAAATCTTCATCTGCTTATGTTCGCATGATTCCAAACAGGGTTCAAGTTCTCAACCCGAGTGCTTTCAACCCTCAAGTAGCCGCTTTAAACACCTCCAATCTATTAGAAACAGAGTATCAAGGCAAAGTTAAACATGCAAACAAACATTAAAGCAAATGGATCCTTGATCAACATAGTGTAGGTGATGTAACCTGCACCGTACATATAACATGATCAAATTCCGAGATGAGAGTTTTCTGATTGGCGGTAAAACAAGAAACGAAGAATAAATCAAGAATTAAGAAATCAAGAATAAATTGATAATGAAGGTAATAAAAATACCCAGTCAAGCAGGTCAAACAAAAACGAAGAAGAAAGACAAAGCTGATACAGTTGTTTGAAAAAGATGCTACGCGATTGATTCTCCAAGTTTTCACTGACCTACCACAATACCAATGTTGCAAATATATACCCAATAGGTTCATTATGTTTTTGAAGTGTATTTGTTCATAAACAATTCAAAGTTGGCCCAAGTAAAAAGTTCTCATATTTGCCTGTTGCTTGTTCTGGTCTTATTAGCTTCATAAATCTGAATGAAAAATCTCATTAGAGAATTTTAATGGTTTCTATAGGTAAATGCTTGAATTGAAACAGTTAACAAGTAAGAGATTATTTGCCATGATGCTTAGTAGTTTCTTATAGGCTAAACTAATGACCTCACACACGACTATATGCATGTGCAATTAAGTTGATTAATAAAAAAAAAAGAAATGTCGGTAAGCAAGTAAAAGAGACCTTTTAGTGGACTTAGATATCTATTTCATACTGTGTAGTAGGGGTGTTCATCGGTTGACATCCAATGGATGTGAGCCCAACCGAACCGATCCAATCATCCATTGGATGTTGGATTTTTCCAACCGAACCGATCCAATCATCCATTGGATCTTGGATTTTTTTCAATCCAATGGATGATTGGATCGGTTCGGTTCCATCCAATGGATATTTTTATTGGATGTCCATTGGATCGAATTGGATCCAACCAATGGATGATCGGATTGTATCCATCCGACATCCGATGGATGATCGGATGAGATCCATCCAATGTTTTAAATCCAATCTACAACAATTCATATATATAAATATAATATAATATTCCATAATTTTTATAAATTTATATATAAACAATATAATTTTATATTAATAATTAGTATTTGGTCGGTTTATATCTGTTCGGTTCGGTCGGTTGGTATTGGATGGTGAATTCGGTTCGGTTCGGTTCGGTTATGGACCATCATCCAAGAACCGAACCGATCCAATTGGATGTCAAAATTTTCGATCCGATCCGATCCAATTACAATTGGATATCCAATCATTGTCGGTCGGTTCCTATTGGATCGGTCGGTTCCTATTGGATCGGTTGACTTTCTGCACACCCCTACTGTGTAGTGGCTTTCCATTTCTTCTTACATTCCTTAATTGGAGTCCACTTTGCCAAGATTAGTGCTTCGTTAGGATTCTCATTCAATATAAAATGACACATGTGCTTCAAGTATATGGTTGATTATCCACAAATGCGTATCTCTTTGCTCTTTGCAAAATCTGAAATATGCTTATTTGGATATGCTCCTGGTGGTGTTCTTTTGGTGCTTCAAGTATATTATATTTACCAAATGTCCATTTCATGCTTTCATTAATTAATTTGCTTCAATTCTTTATGCATTTTGATTTTGAATGGTAATATATATATATATATATATATATATATATATGTTGAAGAGATTAATACATATACAAGAATGTACCTTTGCCTCAGCTAGAGACAATACCAGGTCCTCTGACTTCTCAGTCCTAATACTCTTCTCATCAATCTCTGCAGTCTAAAACAAATGAAATAAAAGTAAGCAACTTTCTTCAAAATGCAGTACCCTATTACATTAATCTTCAAAACAGCCCATGGAAGAAAAAAGGAGGTTCCAACATGTATAAACAAGAAATGGTCCAAGCATTTGAAACAATACAAATTGAAAGAAATTTATGAATTTGGGATTTAATGCAGTCTCGTTGAGAAGTTTTATCAAACAGTTAGACCACAACAAAATGGAAAACATGAAACGAAAATCCGATTGAAAATGGAAATTTGAGAGATATTATAGAAAACACAATACCTTTGAAGCGATATATCCTTGATCTTATTTTAGATAACTTCCCACTGGCCTCATCATATTCTTTTTGCACAATTTTAGCTTCTACAAGTTGTATTCACTGAACCTGCAGAAAATTATACGGGTTTGAGAGGAGCAAAAAGTTAAATAGAAGAATCCTTCAGTGTTAGTTTGAGAACAAACAAAAATCAAAATCAAAAATCAAAGTGGTTCAAGAGGAGCAAAAATCAAAATCAATTTGGTATGCAAAAATCAAAATCGATTTCGATTCCAATACCAATTTCAATACAATAACCAAGCACAAATTGAAATCGAATGAGAGAACAAAAATCAAACTCGAGAGCAGCAGAGGATAATCTGAATCATCCAAAGTAAAAATCAAAATTGAGAGAAGAAACCCTAAATCTTTTGCCTGATTTTTGTCTTCGAGAGGAGCGAGAGAAGAAAGGGTTCAATAACCAGAATCATTGAGAGAGCCTTCGCCTGAATCGTCGTCTTGGGAATAGAGGAAGTCTGAATCATCGATTTGTCTTCAGAATTGTATCCCATCTGTTGAAAAAGAAACAGATAATTACAGGGCAAGCAGACAACAAAGAGAAACCAAATCCTATTATCTGAAAATATCTGAGTTCCATTTGTTAGATGAAAACAGAACACATAGAAGCACAAGAAAAATCAGGTCAAAATTCATATGAATGTTCGATAAAAACACAACAAACAGAAACCAAACATAAAACAACAAACATAAACCAACTCTTATGAAGATTATGAAAAGCTAACATGAGAAAAATTAGGCCAAGCCCTTTAAAATCCCGTCGATATCTAAGGGCCGAGAAGATCGAACAAAAAATTAGAAACAAACAATTGAAGTAGGATTTTAAGAAGAAAGAAAGATGTAACCTGGAGAAGGGCAACACCCCTTGGGAGCAGGAATCGTCTTCCTTGGGAGTGGATACATTTTTTGGGAGCAGGAACACATCGAAAGGAAAATGAGGGTGAAGACCGAAGCGTCGATTGAATTTGTTTAGGAAGGGGCGCGTCTGGATCATTTACAAGGTGTACATCGTGCATCAATGTTTGTAATCAAGATATTTCAAAAAAAGTGTGCTTGAAGGTGTTGTACTATAGGCTTTAAAGGGTGTCTTTAAGACTTTAAGACTTTTAAGACTTTAAAACTTTTCTCAAATCTGGTTTATAAAGTAGTAAGATAAGATAACACATATAACATGTTTTAACATATAATACATATTTAGAAGGGTGGATGTTACAAATACCTCATCCTTTTGAAGATTCCGTCCTCGGAATCATCATTGCTCGAACAGAGGTGGGTACTTCGCCATCATTTCTGCTTTATTCTCCCAAGTCCAATTTGGCCCACGGTGATGCTTCTACTTAACCAACACCAGTTCCACAAACTTGTTGCGTAGATTCACCGTTCGTTCATTTATGATAGCCTCGGGTTCTTCAACATATCCCAGCTTCTCGTCTACTTTGACTTCTGTTAATGGCACCACCTCCTCGTGTTTACCGAGACATTTCCTTAGATAACCAACATGAAAAACATCATGGATACCTGTGAGTTCTTCTGGCAACTCAAGCCGATACGCTTGCTTTCCAACACGCTCCAATATCTTGAACGGGCCGATGAAACGAGGACTGAGTTTACCGTGCTTTCTAAATCGTAAAACACCTTTCCATGGGGAGACTTTAAGCATAACCAAATCACCAACAGAGAATTCAATCGGTCTCCAGCGTCGGCCAGCATAGGATTTCTGTCGGTCTTGTACTGCTTTCATCCTTTCCCGTATAATTTGAATTTTGTCATGAGTGATTTATACTAATTTTGGACCAGCTAGAGTCTTCTCTCCCATTTCCCGCCAACAAAGAGGCGTACGACACTTACGTCCATACAGAGCCTCGAAAGGAGCCATTCGGATCGTCGAGTGATAACTGTTATTGTATGAGAATTCAACCAAGGGCAAGTGAGTATCCCAGCTTCCACCAAACTCAAGTACGCAAGCTCGTAACATATCTTCGAGTGTTTGGATCGTACGCTCTGACTGTCCGTCGGTCTGTGGATGATACGCGGTACTGAATGCGACTCGCGTTCCCAATTCCCTCTATAGACCGGACCAAAATTTAGAGGTGAAACGTGAATCACGATCTGAGATTACCTTTAATGGTACGCCATGACGAGCAATAATCTCGTTAATATAAAGTTGTGCCCATCGATCCATTGTATATGATTCCCGAACAGGAAGGAAATGTGCACTCTTTGTCAGTCGGTCCACAATGACCCAAATGCTATCGTGCTGTCGAGGGGTTTTTGGTAGTTTTGTTACCAAATCCATATTCAATTCTTCCTATTTCCATACAGGTATATCGAGTGGCTGTAAACTTCCGTATGGCTTCTGATGTTCGGCCTTTACCTGCAAACATGTGACACACTTTTCAACGTAACGACAAATATCAACTTTCATTCCCGACCACCAATAATCGATACATAAATCGTGGTACATCTTCGTACTTCCTGGATGAATGGATAATCTTGACTTATGCGCCTCCTCCAAGATAATCTCTCATAAGCCTCCAAGTCTCGGTACCCAGATTCGGGTCTTGAAGACTTTAATTCCGCGGTTATCGACAGTTAGAGAATCTAAATAACCCACCATGCGTTCAGACTTGACATGTTCCGGCTTCAAAGCCTCAGTCTGCCATCTTTGTAAGTCATTGATAAGAGTAGACTCCACCGACGTATGAGTGATAGCGTAACACATAGATCCGATATACGCCTTCCTACTTAACGCATCCGCCACTACATTGGCTTTACCCGGATGGTAGAGTATCTCACAGTCGTAATCTTTAATCAGCTCCATGGCCCGTTGTTGATGCATATTCAAGGTTTGTTGGTCAAAAAGATATTTCAAACTCTTGTGATCAGTATACAATTGGCATTTCGTGCCATATAGATAATGACGCCAGAGTTTCAAAGCAAAGACAACCGCTGCTAGCTCAAGATCATGGGTTGGATAGTTTTTCTCATATTCTTTTAGCTGTCGTGAGGCATATGCGATTACCTTGCACCATTGCATCAATACACAACCCAATCCTAGTTTTGACGCGTCACTATATACTATGAAATCATCACTGCCTTCAAGTAATACAAGTATCGGTGCGTGCGTCAAACAGTTTTTCAAAGTCTGGAATGCGTTTTCCTGGGCCTCGGTCCAAACAAATTTCACATCCTTGCAGGTGAGAGAAGTGAGGGGTACGGCGATTTTCGAGAAATCCCTTATGAATCGTCGATAGTAACCCGCCAAGCCGAGAAAACTACGTACTTCTGAGGCATTCTTAGGTTGTTCCCATTTCTGTATTGCCTCGATCTTCGATGGATCCACGGAAACACCATCGCAAGATATCGTATGCCCTAAGAATTGTACCTGACGGAGCCAGAAATCACATTTCGAGAACTTGGCATATAATCGTTCATTTCTCAGCAACTCCAACATCTCTCTAAGGTGCATGACATGATCGGCCTCGGTCTTAGAATATACCAAGATATCATCAATAAAGACAATAACAGACTTATCAAGCATCGGACGACACACTCGATTCATTAAATCCATGAATGCTGCAGGTGCATTCGTAAGTCCAAACGGCATGACAAGGAATTCATAATGTCCGTACCGTGTGCGAAAAGCTGTCTTAGGCACATCCTCCTCACGTACCTTAAGTTGATGATATCCTGATCTTAAATCAATCTTGGAAAAATAACTTGCACCATGTAATTGATCAAATAGATCATCAATTCGTGGAAGAGGGTATTTATTCTTGATGGTTACCTTATTTAGATCCCGATAATCAATACACATTCGGAAGGAACCATCTTTCTTCTTTACGAACAATACCGGAGCACCCCAGGGTGAAGTGCTTGGTCGAATGAATCCCTTGTCCAACAACTCTTTTAATTGGCTCATCATTTCTTTCATTTTCGCCGGTGCGAGACGATAGGGTGTCTTAGCAATAGGAGCGGCACCGGGTACTAAATCGATCCGAAACTCTACTTGTCTGTCCGGTGGCAACCCTAGCAAGTCATCGGGAAATAAATCTAAAAACTGACATACGATTGACACATCCTTCACCGTCTTCTTCCCCTCTTTGGATGAATCTAAAACATAGGCCAGAAAAGAGGAACATCCTTTCGTTAGATTCGTCGGGCCTTGAGCATAGAGATTACCTTTACATCTCCTACACGTCGTTCACCGTATATATATAGGTAATCCCCGTCGTCCTTCGATATTCGAATCATTCGGTGATATCATATGATGTCGACGTAGTTTCTAGCTAACCAATCCATCCCAATAACAATATCAAAGCCATGAATATCCATCGGGATCAGATCTATTGAGAACTCATAGTCGTCAAGAATTAACACACAATCTCTATATATTTTATCGGCAACCAGAACACCCCCGTTAGCCGTATCAACAGTGAATGGTTTATCAAGCATAGAAGGCACAAAATCTAGAAATCGAGTATAATAATGCGATACGAAGGAGTTAGTTGCTCCAGAATCAAATAAAATACGGGCAGGTCGGGAATTCACAAGAAAAATACCAATAACAACGTCTGTTTCATTACGAGCTTCCTCTGCGGTGATCTGGAAAGCACGAGCACGGGCCTTGGGTACCTCCTCCTTTTGAACGGAAAACCCAATTGTCGTCGGTCGCTGAACTGATGATTTACTTTCTTCTCGTTTGACTCGAGGGCAATTTCTTTGTTTGTGCCCCAATACTCCACACGAATAACATGTGTCCTGCCGTCGTGGACAACCAGTACGAATATGGCCCACGTCGCCACAACAAAAGCATCGAAGAGTTGTCGGTTCAGCGTTACATCGTCCCGAATGAAGCTTACCACACTTCTGACAATTTCGTGGCGCGTTCGGCTGCAATAAACTTGTGTTAAGTTCAACTTCGTGGCGCGTTCGGCTTACCACACGCCTTTTAGCCTAGGTATTTAATGTTTTATTATTTCAGTTTTGGTTTTAGAAGACTCCTCATAATTACTTTCATAATCATATAGTGAGGTAGCAAGTTTTCTCTGTATTCAAGGGTATCAAGAACACTCAAGGGTTTCATTGTTTATTCAAGGGATTGGTATGTTACTCTGATCTTATTATCTCTTGATCATTATTGTGTTGCTTGTTTACTTGATTGATTATTTACCAACTAGATTAAACTGGGATAACAATTGGTATCAGAGCCTAAGAATCAATTTTTTATGATATTACTGTTCATCGAAAAATACTGTTCATCGAAAATCACTGTTCATCGAGTTACTATTCATGCGAAGTACTGTTCATCCTATTTCATGAATCTGTTATCGCATCCGGTCGATTAGTATTTGATTATTTGTGTTTTTGTGTTACATTCGATCGAAGGATTGCTTATTTGTTGGTTTAATTGTGTTCATCGGTCTATTAAAATTTCTGGGTTTGGTTTCGGTCGAATCCCAGATATTCATCGTGTTCTTCGGTCTATTCATCGTGATTATCGGTCTTATGAGTTAATTGATCATATCTGTTACTGTGGTTATCAATATTATTGCTTTGACCGATAGTTATTCGACCTGAGTCTTCGACCGAGAGTTTGTAAACATCGGTCCTTACTTCGACCGGGTAGTTGTGATCTCCGGTCATTCCCTTCGACCGAACCTTAGCATTCCCCGGTCTTTGCTTCGACCGGGTAGGTGCATCGACCGGACCTTAGTGGTTTCCGGTCTAGTATTCGACCGATACTTTGTTACTTCGGTCTTCGCCTTTCGACCGGATACCTTGTTACTCCGGTCTTGCCATTCGACCGGATACTCGTATTCCCGGTCTTGCCATTCGACCGGATACTTGTTACTCCGGTTTTGCCATTCGACCGGATACTTGTTATTCCGGTCTTTCCATTCGACCGGGTACTTGCATACTCCGGTCTTTCCTTCGACCGGTACAGTTCATTCTTCGAAGCACATCCCCCGTGCTAAGTCTGCGAAGGGGGACAAAGATTTTCTCTTGATCAAAATCTTCTTAATTTTTCAGTATTTTATTCATAGATATTAGTGCTTTATACTGTGTGCGAGGACTGCATTTGATTATTTTTGGAAATTTATTTTTTCTTCTGAAAATTTTTGAGTGTAGTCTTTACTTTTGATTCTAACGATCTCATCTAGTTGGTTGTCTTGGTACAGAAAAGTCTATTTACTAACCGTACAGCTAAGATGTCGAATCAGCTTCTCTCGATGGGTTCTCAAGTCAAACCTCCTGTCCTCGTGGCAAATGAGTATCAGCAGTGGAAGACAAGAATGATTCAGTTTCTGAATCACAAGAACAGAGAGTTCATGACAATAATCATTGAAGGTCCTAAAACTCCAATGATCACAGTAAAGGGTCAACCTGCTACAGATTCCTCTCCTGAAATCCCTGACAGAGAGATTCCTAAACCTGTTCAGTTCTTCACTGAAAAGCAGAAAGACCAGCTCAAGTTAGAAGAAGAGGCTCTAATCTATCTGACGATGGCAATTCCAAACGACATCTACAATCGTGTCAACAGTCAGAGCACTGCTAAAGGAATCTGGGATGAACTAGCAAGGCAGTTTGAAGGAAGTGAAGCTTCTATTCAAGCTAAGCAGAATCTGTGCATAAATGCTTACGAGGGATTTCATGCAAAAGAAGGAGAGCTGCTTTTAGATACCTATAATAGGTACAACATTATTCTCAATGACTTGCGGAGGAACAAAATCACCAAATCTGCTTCTGAGATAAACTACAAGTTCATCAAGAATCTGAATCCAGAATGGAAGAACTTTGCTATCAACCTCCAGATGTCGAAGAATATGGCTCGAGAAAATGTCACCGATATCTTCTCTACTCTTGCTCAACATGAGGATGAGGTGAGATCTATGAATAATGAGTCTAATCATCTGAAGGATTCTGTGGCTCTCATAGCCGGCAAAGGTTCTGTATCTTCTGCAAGGTCGAAGAAAAAGGCGTCTAAAGCTTTAGTTACCGAAGTTACTGACTCTGACTCTGATTCAAGCAATGAAGAACTGGAAGTTGATTCAGATCCTGATATTCAAAAGTTCTCTAAAGACTTGGCTCTCATTATGCGATGATTCAAGAAGAGCTTTGGCAAGAAAAGATTTTACTCAAAGCCAAAGTATGATGGATACAAGAAAGAGAAGTCTGAGATGCGATACAAGCCGAGGCATGGAAAGAGAGAGGAAGGACGAGAAGATCGGAAGGAAGATAGAAGAGAAGGAAAGAGAGAGGAGAAGCGAGAAGAGCGACAGGATGAACCAGGAAGATGCTACAACTGTGGCAAATTTGGGCACTTCTCAAGGGACTGCAAATTCAAGAAAGTGAAGAACTCAGAGTACTACTCAAGAAAGTCACTGATTACCAAGAAAGTTGAAGAAGGAAAAGTACTAATTGCTGAAGAAGAGAACTGGCTGTTCCAAAGTTCTGATGACGAAGAGCAAGCACATTTCACCCAAGTTTCTTACATGGCAAAGCTGGAAGGTGACGATGAAGACTCTGAGACACAATCCGAAGAAGCAAACTCTGAGGTAAGTGAAAATTCTGAACTTATTGAATCTTTAATGGCCCAAATACATGGCATGAAAGATGAATTTGCTTTACTGAAAGGCAAACTTAGCTCTGCACATCAATCTGTTTTAAGCTTTTGTGATGAAAATGCTACTTTAAAAGTTGTTGTGGAAGAAAAGGAAAAGGAAAAGGAAAAAGATGATTTAAAAGCTGAAAAAGAGTCTTTAAAAGAAAAAATATCTGGTTTAGAAACAGATCTTGTGAATCTTAATGCTGAAAAGGGTGAGTTTCAAATCAAATTTGAAGTTTGTTATAAAGAAAGAAATGAAGCTTACACCAAAATAAAGCAACTGGAGGACATTAACATGAAACGAGGTCAGACTGAACAAACATTAAATCTGTTGACCAATAAACTCCAAGACGAAAGGTTTTACAAACTTAAACCAGGTTTGGGTGTGCCAATTAATGAAATTTTGAAAAAGGCACCGGAGCACCTATATAATTTTGATAAATTTGGCTCCGCAATAAAACCCATTCCTGACATTCGCGCTACTTTTGTTGAAGCAAGTTCTCCTAAACCTTCTGAAGAGACCAAAGGTCAAGAAGAAATGGGAAAGAACAAGTCTGGTGACACTGATTCTCAAAATCTTTTTAAATCTGTTGGTTTTACATATGGTGATTTGAACGAAAGCTATGCAACTCGAAAGATCGAATTTACTGAGTTTGAATCACTATTTACCACACCTTCTAAAGAATCAGTGAGCACCAACACAGTTCTACCTGAGACTGCATGCAAATTTGATGAGTATGAATCGGATGTTGATCCATCTACTATACCATCAGTCTCAACTCCTATTGCTTCTAAACCTTTACTTCCTGAAGAGGTTGAAGAAGTTACTGCTACCGCGGATGAATCTTGTGTTCAAAATGATAAAACGGAGTTTATTGAGTCCATGACTGAAGAGATATTCTCTGATATGATGAATGCATCAGACTCTGATCCTGTTTCTGATTTAAAGGGGTCAAATTATGTGGATGGTAATACATCTGAATTGATGAAGCAAATTGATATGTTGCAACAATCTCTTGATGAGGTTGAAGATGGAAACTTTGATCTCAAACATAAACTTGAAAAGTCTTTAAAAATAAATCAAGAGCTTTGCACTGAGATCAATGATTTGAAAATTACTTTGTTTAAAAATGCTTCAAATGAAAAACAGATGTTAAATGATCCAAGCCGGAAGGTAAGAACCAATCCAGAATTTGATGCCTCTTCAAAACCTTCAGTTGTTTACTCTGATTGTCCTGAATATCCACCGAGTATTTTTGAAAAGGGTGAGACTTCAAAGAGCACTAGAAAAGAACCACCTTCTAAGTTAGAGACTAACAAGGTTCCTGTTTCTGTTTCAGATATAAAAGGAAATGGAGTTGGGAGGAGTAAGAAGAATAAAGATCTTAGTTTGAATAAAAAGAATAGTTTGAATTCTAGTAGTTGTCCTACAGACAGTGTTATTTTGAATAGTACTTCTTTTGATAAACATGAATGTAAGATTTGTTCCGATAAATCTAAGTTTATGAATTTTGCTCGAAAGAATCTTTATTGCAAACACTGTTGGGATAATTCATTCAAATACTACTCCCCTCCTAAGTCCAAAAAGAATAAAAGCAAAGCTAAGCTGAACTCTAAGTCTAATTCTAATTCTGATTCTTCTACACAACCAAAAGTGTATCGTGCTAAGGTTGCCAATCCTACTTTTAAAAAGCACTTTCAGGAATTAAATGTCAAGATGGTTTGGAAATGGGTTCCAAAACCGCGTTATTAATGGCGAGTAAAAGTCAAACCTGAGGATATTCCTGAATTGCTTGATGCTAACCGCGAAGGACCCATCTTGATATGGGTGCCTAAGCAAAACTAATTGTCTCTTTTGCAGGCCTGTCGATTGTGGGTAATAGATTCCGGATGTTCACGCCACATGACAGGATTCAAGCACCTCTTGCATAACTATGTGGAGGAGCCTGCCGGAGCAGTTAGATTTGCCAATTCTGAAGCCGAAGGCCACGTCAGAGGATATGGAATGCTCGATAACGGTGTTGTGAAGATTCAAAAAGTGCTATATGTTGAAGGACTTGATCACAACCTGTTCAGTACCAGTCACTTATGTGACATGCAATATCAAGTCCGCTTCACAACCACTCATTGCTATCTAGAAGATCACGATGGTTACGAAGTCTTCAAAGCTGAGCGCCATGGAAATCTATACTATGTAGATTTCCCTACACTGTCTGCCACACGTCCAGTATGTCTACTAGCCAAAGCTTCTAAAGCACAATCATGGACGTGGCATCGACGCTTGTCTCATCAGAATTTCCGATCTATAGCGAAGCTACAAAGACAAGGTCTGGTCAAAGGTCTACCAGAAATGAGGTTCGAAAAAGACTCACTCTGTTCCGCATGTGAGTTGGGCAAAATTAAGTGTAGCTCCTTCAAGTCCAAAGCTGAATCATCGACCTCATCAGCACTGGAACTTCTTCATATGGACCTTTGTGGCCCAATGCGCACAACATCTATCAACGGAAAGAAGTATGTGTTGGTAATGATAGATGACTACTCAAGGTATACATGGCTCGAGTTTCTTCGCAACAAGTCAGATGCGCCAGAGTTGATTATCGCTTTCATCAAGTGCATTCAAGTACGTCTTCAACTGCCAGTCAGAACCATTCATAGTGATAATGGCACGGAGTTCAAGAATGACACCCTGAAGAGTTATCTTACTTCCGTGGGTATTTCACATAACTTCTCCGCCGCCTACACTCCGCAGCAAAACGACATTGTTGAACGGAAGAACCGCACTCTGGTTGAAGCAGCTCGGACTATGCTTGCTTACTCAGATCTACCCATGTACCTTTGGGCTGAGGCAGTTGCTACAACATGTTTTACACAGAACCGTACCATTGTGGTCAAGCGATTTAATAAAACAGCATATGAGTTAATCAACAATCGTACACCCAATATCAAATTTCTTCGTGTCTTTGGTTGCAGGTGCTATATTCTTAAAGAGCGTCAAGGATTATCAAAATTTGATAAGAAAGCGGATGAAGGATATCTCGTTGGATACTCTCTGACATCCAAAGCTTATCGAATTTACATTATCCGAACTAAGACGGTTGTTGAGAGCATGAATGTCTCCTTTGATGAGAATTCTACAAGGACTTCTGGACACAACAGTTCAGAACTCGGTCTTAACGACAAAGCTTCTATTCAAGCAAGAATAGAACCAGCTATAACAGGATCATCTTCTTCAAACTCTAACTCTACTTCATCTGAGTTAGATTTATTGTTTATTGATGCCTTTGATGATATATGTGCAGATTTTGAAAAAGGCATATCAACATCAATAACAAGTGGTACAAGCTCGGAGGTCCCTACTACCTCTGAAGACATGCCTGGACCTTCCGATGAAGTCACTGACACTTCAACTCCATCAGGTACAACTACACCGTTAGTTTCTGACTCTACTAATACTGAATCTGTCTCTACGAATAGTTCATCTGGAAACGAAGTCCCGAGCACTTCAACCGCTAGTCCAGAAGCTTCAGTGTCAGAAACACCAGTACAAGATGTCCCGAGTACATCTATGGAGCAACCTGCCGTACAAGATGACAACGATGCATCAAATACGCAACAAGCAGTTGATGCACTACCAAGCACACATCGTTGGACTAAGGATCATCCCCTGGAAAACGTGATAGGTGACGTACAATCTGGTGTCACAACAAGATCTGCAACAGCTAACTTCTGCATGTTTTCAAGCTTCCTCAGTTCCTTAGAGCCAAAGAAAGCGGCTGAAGCTCTACGTGATCCATTCTGGATTTCTGCTATGCAAGACGAGCTTCTACAATTCGAAAGGAACAAGGTATGGCGCTTGATCCCACTACCTAAAGGTAAATCCGTTATTGGCACAAAGTGGGTGTTCAGAAATAAGAAAGATGAAGCTGGAGTAGTCGTGAGAAACAAAGCTCGACTGGTCGCCAAAGGGTATTGTCAACAAGAGGGCATTGACTATGACGAAACATTCGCCCCGGTTGCAAGGATCGAAGCCATCAGAATCTTTCTAGCCTATGCAGCGCACAAAAACTTTACAGTCTATCAAATGGATGTAAAGTCAGCTTTCCTGAACGGCGTTCTGCATGAGGAGGTCTACGTGGCTCAACCTGAAGGTTTTGTTGATCCTCATCACCCTGATCATGTCTATGTCTTAGACAAAGCGCTATATGGTCTTAAACAAGCACCGCGAGCCTGGTATGAAACTCTCACTAAATTTCTACTTGCTTCTGGTTTCAAGAAAGGTACAGTAGATACAACCTTATTTCTTAAAAGGCAAGGTGATGACTTGATTCTTATTCAGATTTATGTTGACGACATAATATTTGGGTCGACAAATCCAAAATTTTGTAAGAACTTTTCAAAGATAATGGAAACAAAGTTTGAGATGTCGATGATGGGTGAGTTGAATTTCTTTCTTGGTCTACAAGTAAAGCAATTACCCGAAGGCATATTTATTAATCAAGCTAAATATATAAAAGATATTTTGAAAAAGTTCAATATGTCAGATAGTTCATTCATGAAAACACCAATGGCTACTGGTACACTCTTAGACGCGGATCCCTCCGGGAAGCCTGTTGATCAAAAGGTGTATCGTAGCATGATTGGATCTTTACTTTATCTGACTGCCAGTCGCCCGGATATAATGTTTGCCACATGTTTTTGTGCGAGATATCAGTCTAATCCTAAAGAGTCGCACTTAACTGCTGTTAAGCGAATCCTTAGATATCTCAAAGGTTCTCCTAATCTAGGCCTTTGGTATCCAAAGGATTCTCGTTTTGAACTAACTGCCTTTACAGATGCTGATCATGCAGGTTGTAAGCTAGACCGGAAAATCACCTCTGGATCATGTCAATTCATAGGTGACAAACTTGTGAGTTGGACTTCAAAGAAACAAAGCTGTGTTTCAACATCCACTGCCGAGGCTGAGTATGTAGCTGCTGCTAGCTGCTGTTCTCAAGTACTCTAGATGATGACACAGTTAAGGGACTTTGGATACAACTACAAGCGCGTTACGATTTATTGTGATTCCAAGAGTGCAATATCTATAACTGCTAATCCGGTACAGCACTCGAAGACCAAGCATATAGATGTACGCTATCATTTCATCAAGGATCATGTAGAAAAAGGTAATATTGAAATGCACTTTGTTCAAACTGACTTCCAGTTAGCTGATCTTTTCACCAAGCCATTGGATGAAAAGCGATTTCAATTTCTAATCAGCAAACTTGGTATGTTGAACATGTCTTAAACCTTACTCATGATTCAAGGGGGAGTATTCCAAATCTTGATAGTGTGTTATTTTCCAACTGTTGTTAACGAGAAAGGAATCATTTTCATAAATGATTACCATTGTTTCTTTCACTTATGCAGGTTGGTTCAAGTGACTATGGCTTCTAATCACATCAGATTAGAACCCGCACTTCTGTGCTTTATTTTTCTGCTTTATATTGTTAAAAAAAAAAAATCTTCAGTTAAGGGGGAGAATATCTGTGATGCTAACAGATGCTTATCTGACCGTGTGTTCTTAAAGATAAATACTTGCGTTTTATCTTGTCAATATACTTTGTCAAGTATTCATACACATAACGGTTCAGAACATTCTATTTGACTTTGTTATTACCATGTATTAAAAGTTAAATCTTTCTATGGTAATACTCACGTTCTTTGTATTCACTGTTGATTGAATTAAACGTCATTTCATGTGCTTTCATTGAAAATATGTTTATATATTGTTCATATAAACAACATTCGTTTTTGATTCTCCAAAATATTATTCTTCATGACAAAATGATATGAGCTTAATTGTCAAACTCTTTTAGTTTGAGGGGGAGAATTGCATCGTCAAACATCTTCTGTTTTGACATCTCAGAATATTATATTCTTCATGTAACAAGTGGTATTTGCGCTTACATGTACAAAAGACTGTTGAACAACATGTTCTTTTAGGAAAATACATGGGATTCAGTGTGAGAACTTAACAGAACTTCCATGGATTCACGATAACCAGTGTTTCCTACCCAGGAAGTATTCCCTGAGTGATTGAGGGGAGAAGGGTCAAAAGAATTGAGTGATGGTGTGTGAAGAGGTAAAATGGAAAAGAGAGATTGGTTAGAAGTGAGCATTAAAAGAAAGAGGGTGAGAGAACAGAGTAAAAGAATATTAAACTCTGCACCAAACCACTTTCTGAGCCGGGCAGCCACATAATCTGATTGGTTCACATTCTTTGGTGACCATCATTGAAATAGGCACCTAGCCCATGCCATCTCTTGCATACAACCCCACCAGCTACTCATTCTTTTCTCAAAAAGAGAATGTTTCACATTTTCTGGGGACGCAACACATACGCTATTGGTTCTTCATTTGGAAGATACTAATATTGAAAAAGAAGGAAAGTTGCCCCACCTTCGAACCCTTTCTCATGCACATTGAGTCTTTGTATAATTTGTTGCCGTCTCAACAAGTTTACATACTTTGAGCCTATACTGAAAAGCAATCATCTATGCATAATTCTTTCATACACATGCACATGCACACATAAATTTGTTTTCTGTCAGAACGTTCATAGATAACCATGTGTTATTTGATGATTGAATGGAAGACCTGGGGAGTCAACATCAAACCAGCTCCTTATATAGTAACTTTGTGTTACTCAGTGACTTTGTGTCATTGACAGGCATTTTAACTGAGTCATTTGTTGATTCAGGGTTACACCTATTAACTGTTTGAATTTGAAAAGATTCGAATGGTTACTACTTTCTATTTTAATCTGAAAAGATTGAAATAATCACTCTTTCCATCTGGGAAGACTGCTCTTATTTCCATACAGGGCTCGTTACATGATGAAGACTGTGCTTACGTGATCATACACAATGGGGGAGATTGTCTTGAAAATGGGGAGATTGTTTTGCCAAGTTTTGATGATGTTGATTCTCACCACTCATCAAAAAGGGGGAGAAGATATAAAAAGGGGGAGAAGATACAAAAAAAAGGGAGAATACAATTTGAAGATCTGAAGAGATTCAAATTTTCAAAGATTTTAAAGATTTGAAGATTGTTGAAGATTCTCAAGAGAAAAGTGAAGACAAGAGAAGACCCGAAGACAATTGCAATATTTTTTTTAATCTTGAATCCAAAGGGGGAGATTGTTGGATCATAATTGTATTCAAGATTAAAGTTAAATTAAAGGGTTTAAACTATATTTGTTTGATAGTTAAAGTTAGAGGGTCTAATTAGTATTTATTCAATAGTTATTAGTAATTGGGCCTTATGCCCGTTTAGTATTTAGCTAAGCCCATTAGGCCTTTTAGCCTAGGTATTTAATGTTTTATTATTTCAGTTTAGGTTTTAGAAGAATCCTCATAATTACTTTCATAATCATATAGTGAGGTAGCAAGTTTTCTCTGTATTCAAGGGTATCAAGAACACTCAAGGGTTTCATTGTTTATTCAAGGGATTGGTATGTTACTCTGATCTTATTATCTCTTGATCATTATTGTGTTGCTTGTTTACTTGATTGATTATTTACCAACTAGATTAAACTAGGATAACATTAGCAACAAACTCCCAGATTTCTCGTCTCAAACCATCGACAAAATGCTCTATTCGTTGATGTTCGGAAGATAAAAATCGTAAGGCAAAACGTGCCTTTTGGTTAAATTGAGTTTCATACTCAATTACAGACATGTTCCCTTGCTTGAGTTCCAAGAATTCTTTCTCAAGCCTCCGTTGCAAGTCGATCGGGCAGAATTGCTCAAAGAAACGAGTCTTGAAAGACTTCTAAGTCAAGTTTTCACGTTCTTTTTCAGTAAGGGATTCAAAAGTTGCATCCCACCATGTGAGTGCACGCTCTGTCAACATTGCACTGACATAATTCACTTTATCTTCATTCAACACTCGGGAAATTCGGAACACCTTTTCGGTGTTTTGGATCCATTGAACTGCGGTTACTGGATCAGACAGTCCGGTGAAATCTGTAGCGCCACTACTACAAAAGCTTTTAAACGAGACTCGTTCAGATTTGGGTTTTGAAGGATGTCAGGATTGAAACTCAAACAAGAATAACTCACTCAGAAACAATGTTAAAGAAGTTGCAGAAAAACACTTTAACACTAACAATCAATGAAACAGTTTATGAAACTCAAATCACAAGTTTATATTGCATCAAACTTAATGATTACACACAAAACCTCAATCTGTTGAACAAGCTCAACAGACGTTCTATACTTCTCTATAGAAAGGATCTAAACTAGTCTTGAGGTTAATTCTCTAAAAAAAAAACTTATTAATGAATTCTCTCATAATGTACTATATAATCTATAACATCTAGACTATATTTACAGAGTAGATTACAAGATAATTATCAAAATAAACTTGATCTTGAATATCAATCCCATAATTATCTTCAGCCTCATCTCCAAGGCATCTTTATCTTTAGAAGCAGCACTAATAATCTTCAAAAGTATTAACCATCTTCAGCAGTACTAACTACTAGCAGTACTAACTCTCCAAGCAATACTAACTATTCAAGTAGCAGCACTAACTCTTCAAGCAGTATTAATTCTACTAGCAGTAGTAATTACTTAGCAGTATTAATCACTTAGCAACATTAATCAGCAGCATAAACCATACTTAGCTCATTCAGACCTAACAATCTCCCCCTAACTTAACTTTTCAGAAGGGGAAGTTAAGTTCTTCATAATATGGTCTTCATGATGCTTTCAACACTTCAGCTCAGTTACCCAAATTTGGATCCAGTCCCAGACTTTGATTGATGATCCTGCTAACCATAATCTTTGCCATTTCTGAGCCTTGAGGACAAATTAATTTGGCTTTCAGCATCCCATGAAGCTTTGCTAGGCTGTGGTCATATATTTTATCCACCAGATAATATTCATGAAAGCTTTTATCTATGGTCAAGATATACACCCCACACCTTTCTATGAGCATCCAGTTGTCCACAGACTTGAATACATCTTTGATGACATGCTTGACAAGATCTGGACTGAACATCATCCATAAATACTCCATTGCTAGTTTCTTGATGTTCATCCCTGGAGTCTTCAGCACATCCTTATACAGATTCATTCCCACTTTAAACATTTCTTCGAAGTCTGACCTGGAACAACATTTGACTATCTTCCCCCAAGTAGAGTAGACTTCAAAGTGATCACCCATTCTTTTGATTCTGAAATATTCTTTGCCTTGATCTTCAAGAATATCCCAGTGGATGATTTCAGGGGCTTGGACTGAAATGGGATCTGCCTTCACTGGATCACTATCTGTTACAGTCATGTAAAGTTCAAAATGCACATTAGATTGACTTGGTTGTTGTGCACTTTGACTTGCAACAGATGGTTCTGCCTCTTTTTCTACTTCTTCAACCTTTGGCTTTTTGGACTATTTCTTGGAAGCTAGAGTTTTCACTCTCTTTGCAGATTTGACTTCCACAACAACAGGTTCTTCCTTCTTTTCTTCAGTCATTTCTTTTGAAGGAGTGGTTTCCTCACTCTCAGGGAAGGGTTGTTGGATATTGAGATCATGCCTCTCTTTCATCCTCCTTTCAGCTTCTTCCCTTTGAGTGGAATCCCCTTTCAGATTTGACATCTCCTTTGTATACAGTTCCTCAATCCTACCATAAGGCATATTTGTATACATTCCTTCAGGAACTCCAAGAGCTCCTTTCAGGAAGTTTATCATCTTCCTCCTTTCTTGATTGGCTAGGAAGGTCTTTGAGGGTTGTCTTTGTCTTTTTTTTAATGCCAGCCTTTGCCTTGAAGTCTTCTTTGTAACTATCTTGGCAGCAGCTGCATCCTTCAAACTCTTTTGATACTCTTCATTCAACCTTTTAGCCATATCCAGTGCAAGTTCTCTGTCTTTGGCAGATTGAATTTCTTCTTCCTTTTCCAACTCTGATTGAAGTTGTTTTGCCACTTCTTCATCTAACTCTATCTGATTCTTTTTCTTTAAAGGTTGCTCAGATTCAACCATCTTCTCCTTTCCCTTCTTCTTTGCATCCTCCATACTGACCTCTTTTTCTTTCTTTTCTAAACCTCCTTCTTTGATTATTACTCCCTTAGCCTTTTGAGTGGCTTTGGGAGTATCATTCTTTGCTTTGACCAAGGTTTCTGCAATCTCCATTTCCTCTCTAGACAATGATGTTTCTGCTGCTGTTTCTGTTTTTGCTGCTTTGGAACTTTTTGCTTCTGTATTTTCTTTTTCTGTATTCAGCTCCCCCTCAAACTGAGTTTCCATGCCAATGGGACTGTGTTTCTCCCCTTCAGATTGTTTCTCCCCCTTGTTGAAAGCATCTCCTCTTTTTTTCAACACATACTGCTTTCTTTTCTTTTTCTGTACCAACTTCATCACCATCTTCTTCAATTCGGTAATCTGCACTTGTTGAGACAGAATTATCAACTTCATCTCCTCTATATCTAAACCTTGCTTGATGACATCAAGATTTATGTTTCCCATAGTTTCCATCAATTCATTGTAGTTATATTTGTCCTCACCTCCTTTAGGTGTGTTTACCACCCTTGGAGGATCCTTAGATCTTTTAGTATTAGAGGTCTTCTGCCTAGCAGAAGCACCCTCTACCCCCTTGGTTTCTTGGCACCTGGGACATTTGGATGATTGCTCACCCAAAGTTGCCATGGGGAAGGTCTTAGATATGTTCACACTGTCCTGCCCTGCACTTTGTGCAAAGTCAGTAGTGTGAGCCTTACAGCCCATATGCTATTCCTTCTCCTTATTGAGCACCTTCTTGGGGTTGGGAGACACCCCTGTGGTTTCCCTTTGGATATTCTCTAATGGAGAATGCTCTATTAGAGGTCTTGAAGGCTTTGTGGGTGAAGGTACAAGAAGGGAAGGAACCTTCTTTACCTTTTTCCTTATATAAGTGTGAGTGATGGGTGATGTTGGCTTTTTAAGAAGGGACTGAGGGATGTTAATAGAAGTGAGTGGTGTTGGTAGGTCATCAGTTTGGTTGTCAGATGAGGGCTTTGACACTGATGCCTCACCATGGGAAGGAGACATATCCATCATTGTAGAGAACAATGGTGTGTCAATACCTGAGAAGTCCTTACTAGGCCTCCTCATATTAGAAAACACCTTCCCTTTCGGGACCTTTGGTACATATACCTCATTAAAATGAGGTAAATCCGTCAATTCTTGCAGTATAATCTCTTGTACAAACATGGGATACATATAAAAAGACTTTGTTTTGGTATCCAGGTTTGATAGTAAGTTAATTAAGATCATTTGTGAAAAATTGAACTTCCTGGAGGTTGCTAAGCAGACCATAGCATAAGCAATGGTACTGCTGAACTCACTCCAGCCAGTTGTTTTCCTTGAAATACAGTGCTGAAGGGTATGAACAAAGAATCTCCATTGTGGTGCAAACCTGTTCTTGAAGAACTTGAATACATCAGTGGGACCTTCATACCCCATTTGACTAAGAGCTTGGAAGAGATCTTCCTTGGGTAAAGAGGTTATACCTGAGGCATCATCTAGTCGTAGATGAATGCGAATAGCTCCTTCTATGATTGTCAGGGGTTTATCACACACCTTGGTTTTGATGACCTGATTGCCATCTTCAGTATGAATAGTAGCATTGGCCCAGAACTGCCTTTGGTGTTCCACATAGATTGTGGGATTCACAGTTAGAGCGTGGGCGATGTGTGAGGATTGTAGAAAATCCACAATCTGATGAAATCCTTCTGCTTACTTCGGTTTAAGTTGCATTGCCAACTCATTGTGTTCATCAACAAACATCAGTTCTGCCATATTCTTGAGTGATTGGTCGAAGCGAGGGTTATGCACTGGTAAGAGAGAATTCAAGAGAACAAGAGAGAGAGAGAGAGAGTACACTAGTAGGAAATTCAAAGAGTCGTTTGTAATTTGGCGGTCACACAGGGTATTTATAGGTGGAGGAGTTCAGTTAGAAGCAGTACTAATATACATTAGCAGTAGTAACTGACCCCCGCAGTAGTAACTCTTTGAAGCAGTAGTAAGTACCCTAGCAGTATTAACTAACTCGCAGTATTAACTCATATTAGCAGTAGTAACACATACTGGAAGTACTAACATAGACTAGCAGTATTAACACAGGCTAGCAGTATTAACACAGACCAACAGTAGTAACCCTGGTTAGCAGTATTAAATAAGTCAAGTAGTAGTAATTTTGTACTGGCAGTATAAACCACCTAGCAGTAGTAACCATACTTGACCATTTTTGAAAATTTATCATGAGTAATATAGTGAGCAGTATTAATTGATTTAGAAGAACTAAGTATCCAACCAAACCACCCTGAAACACTTAAACACACAGGGGTTAATACCACCAATTCAATGAAAGTAAATAAGGAGGTATCTATATAGGTACATAAAGAGAATGAGAATATACTTATTCATTGTTCATCATACCCACACTTGTGACCAAGAATGTGAATCTACCCACATCAAAAGCTTTTGTGAATAGATCAGCAAACTGGTTACTTGTGTGTACTTTCTGAACCTGAATTAGCTTCTTCTCATTACAGTCTCTGATAAAATGGTACCTTATTTCTATATGCTTTGTTTTTGAATGCTTGACAGGATTACTAACAATGCTAATAGCACTGTTGTTGTCTATGAAAATAGGAGTGTGAAGAAATGTCATACCATAGTCCATCATTTGATTTTGAATCCATAACACTTGTGAGCAGCAGCTTGCAGCAGCTATGTATTCTGCTTCTGTTGTTGAAGTGGACATTGTGGTTTGCTTCTTACACTGCCATGACACTAGTCTTGCACCCAAAAACTGACATCCTCCAGTTGTAGACTTTTTGTCCAAGTTAGCTCCACCCAAATCACTATCTGAATATGCAAGAAGGTCAAATGGTGAGTCATGAGGATACCAAAGGCCTAATCTGGGTTGCCCTTTGAGATATCTGAATATCCTCTTGACTGCTTGAAAATGTGATTGCTTTGGCCTAACTTGAAATCTTGCACACACACAAACAGGGAACATGATATCTGGTCTAGAAGCTGTGAGATACATGAGAGAGCCAATCATGGATCTGTAATAATGAACATCCACATCCTCCCCCTCAAGATCTGCAGTAATCTGTTTGTGTGTTTCCATGGGTGTGCTTGCAGGCTTGGAATCTGAGAACCCAAACTTGGTTAAAATTTCCTGCACATACTTGGTTTGGCTTATGAAGATTCCATCTTGTTGTTGCTTAACTTGTAGCCCAAGGAAGAAAGTAAGTTCACCCATAGAACTCATCTTGAATCTCTTATGCATTAGTTCTTCAAAATCTCTGCACAATTGATCTTTTGTGGATCCAAAGATGATGTCATCCACATAGATTTGCACTAACAGGATGTCCTTCCTCCTCCTTTGAATGAACAGAGTCTTGTCAATGGTTCCTCTCTCAAAATTATTTTCCAAGAGATAGGTAGACAAGTTATCATACCAAGATCTTGGTGCTTGATGTAGTCCATACAGTGCTTTCTTCAATTTGTATACTCTGTCAGGATACTTGGGATTTTCAAACCCTAGAGGCTGACAGACATATACTTCTTCTTCAATTTTGCCATATAGAAAAGCACTTTTCACATCCATTTGGTAGACTTTGAACTTCATGAAGGAAGCATAGGCTAAAAACAACCTAATTGCCTCAATCCTAGCCACTGGTGCAAAAACCTCTTCATTATCAATTCCTTCTTCTTGAGTGTACCCATGTGCTACCAATCTAGCCTTGTTCTTGATCACTATTCCTCTCTCATCCTTCTTGTTTCTGAAAATCCATTTTGTCCCTATAGCTCTGTGTCCTTTAGGCAGTTCTACCAAATCCCATACATTTTGTAATTCAAACTGCAGCAGCTCCTCTTGCATTGCTTCTATCCAGCTTGGATATTTCATTGCATCATGTGCCTTTTTGGGCTCAACTTGAGATAGAAAGCAAGATAGTAAGCCTGATTGTATGTCTTTTAATCCTCCCAACTTACTCTGATTCCTTGTGATGATTGGAGAATTGATGTCACCAATCACCAACTGAGGAGGATGATCTTTATGCACTTTTGTTTGATGAGTAGCCTCTTCATTAATCTCTGCATCCATATTAGAGTCATTCTTTTCAGGAGAGCTGCCACCAAACACTGAGGAGTTCTCATCATCAGTATCATCTTTTGCCAATGCAGGCATCTCAGGTTCTAGCTGTTCTGAAGTCAAAAGCTGATCCTCCTTTTCACCTCTCTCCTCTTCATTCTGAGCAGTTTCAGTATCCTTTGAATCTGAAGCATCTTTCTTCTCTTGAACACAGAGTTCAGTAGAATCTGCTGTAGGGATTGGGAATATCACAAACTCTTGTCTTTTGTCTTGTAATGATTCTGTCCCTGTTCCTGCATTATTCTCATAACTGAAACCCAAAGAATTAGTTAGTGAATCAATGTCAAAAAGCCAATCAGGGCCTGTACCAAGTTTATTTGGTGTGCTCTCATTGCATTTGACATTGTCACTTTCCTCAATTATTCTAGAAGAGGTATTAAATACTCTGTAAGCCTTACTTTGGGATGAGTAACTAACCAGAAATCCATCATCTGCTTTGCTATCAAACTTGCCTAAGTGAGTTTTGGTATTAAGAATTGTGCAAGGACACCCAAATGGTTTGAAAAAACAAATAAAAGGTTTCTTCTTGTTAAAAAGTTCATATGGTGTCTTGCCTTGAGATTTAACTATTAGAACCCTGTTTTGAACATAACAAGCAGTATTAACTGCTTCAGCCCAAAAAGTAACTGACAGTTTTGAATCTGCCAACAGGGATCTTGCAGCTTCAATCAGAGTCCTATTTCTCCTCTCAGCAACTCCATTCTGTTGAGGGGTCCTAGGAGCACTGTATTGTCTCTCAATACCTTTTTCCTCACAGAAGCTGTTTAGGTCATGGTTTTTAAATTCAGTTCCATTATCAGACCTGATGATTTTAACTCTTTGATTTGTTTGGTTTTCAACTCTGAGAATAAAGGATTTGATCAGTCCACTTGTCTCATCCTTTGTCCTCAGAAAATAGACCCAAGTGAATCTAGAGAAATCATCAACAATAACTAAGCAGTAAGATTTCTTGCCAATACTCATCACATTTGTAGGACCAAACAGATCCATATGCAATAACATAAGAGGTGAAGAGATTGTGTTTATCTCTTTGGACTTATGAGAAGTTTTGTGCTGTTTGCCTTTAAGACATGCAACACAATGATCATCACATGAAAATACTTTTTGAGGTAAACCTCTTACAAGATTGTTTTTAACAAGATTATTCATTGTTTTAAAGTTAATGTGACACATCCTTCTGTGCCAATGAGATGATTCATCAACAGAAGCTTTTGAAAATAGACAATTAAATGATGAATCATTAGATACATTCTCTAAATCCAAACAATAAACATTGTCCTTTCTTGGTGTTCTCAGTAGTATCATACTTTCATCAACTACCTTGAACCCTTTAGCAAGGATAATACATTCAATATCAGTAAACAATATACTATGTTTCTTGTCACAAACCTGTGATACACTTAATAGGTTGTATCTCAATTGATCAACATAGTAGACATCCTCAAAGGTCATCTTACCCTTTGACACAATACCTTTTCCACTAATCTTTCCTCCAGATGGATTATCACCAAATGCAACATGTCCTCCATCAATTCTTTTGAAGTTTTGTAGGCAGGACTTGTTGCCTGTCATGTGCCTAGAGAAACCACTATCAATATGCCAAATGCTCTTCCCTTTTTGCTGTTGGTTGCCCTGCACATAAAGTGGAACAGTTAGTTTTTAGTAGGAACCCAAGACAAAGTGGTCTTGGGTTTCCCATTCTCATCAACATATTCACAATCAGTTTTGATGATCTTTTCAGACTGGGGAATCTTATGGCTTGAATACTTTGTCACAATAATGGGTCTGTTACTGGAAGCAGTACTAACTTGATTGGCAGTACTAACTTTGTTAGCAGTACTAACATCATTAGCAATACTAATTGGATTAGCAGTACTAATTTTGTTAGCAGTACTAACTTCATTAGCAGTACTAATTGGATTAGCAGTACTGACATTGTTAGCAGTAGTATTGCTTGCAGCAACATTATTTCTGTCAGCAGTACTATTTGAAGTAGCAGTACTAACATATTTCTTTACTATTGGAACCCATACCTGGACAAAGTTGTTTGCTTTCTTCTTCATTAAGTTACTCCTTGACTTATTAGGAGTATTTTTCTTTGATTTTGCAAACTTGTTTTGACCATGAGCTTTTAAAGGTGCTCTTTTTACATTTTCAGCCATATGATTCCTTCTTTGATTCCTATAACCAACAAGATTTTGTATATGTCTTTGAAAGTTTATCCTCTGGTTCATAGGATTAAAATAACAATATTTGGCAATATGGTTAAGCTTTCCACAAATAAAACAAGGTTTTGGTCTATTGATTTTACTCAGATCAATTCCTTGTTTTTGTGCCCACTGATTATTCCAGTTTCTTTGATTACCCCTTGTTTTATCATGTTTTTGGGGCTGAGACTGTTTACATGTACAGGGATTCACAACTGTGGTCTGCATATAGTGGACTCCCTGTACCTTACCCTTTTCTCTCTTTGAGCTATCCACCTTTTCACTCTTGATGAATGGTTTATCCCCCTTCATTGGTAAGAATATGATTTTCTACAGGAATCTCTTCTGCATTCTTACTCTCAGAATTCTCATCCTCATTCTCTTCTTCAACCACCACACTCTCAATAAGATCTACTTCTATTGCTCTTATAGGTAAGTCCTTCTTATTTTGGTTCTCTAAGAGATCTGAAGAGGGAGGGACATAATTATTGTTATACGGTGGAGGTGTTGCATTGTATCCTATACCACTCTTGATCTTATCATGAACTTGAGCTTTAAGCAAAGAGTCCATTGTTTTGGAAGCATAAGAAAACTTTTCAATGTCAAGCTTAGTTTTCTCATACTCACTCTTTATCTTCTCACACTCCTCTTTAGATTTTTCTATTTGAATCTCTAATTGATCTTTCTCCCACTTCCAGTAATTTGTGTCATACATGTGCTGAAGTTCATTGTCCTTGTAAGCCTTGATTTGATCTTCAAACTTCTCAACAATCACTTTATACTCTCTTATATCTCTCTCTAATCTTTTAAGATCGTCACACATGCTTTGGTTATGATCCCTGTACTTTTGTACAGTCTGAAGACAATCTTTAGTGCACAGTTTAGTTTTTACCTCAGTTGGAATATTTGTGCTGGAAGATTCTGAGACTTCTGCCATCAGGTCTTGATTCTGAACAACTTCTTCTGCTTGATCACTCCAATCAAATCCCATTCCTTCTTGAGAAACAAGAGCTTGAGTGGAGTTTCTGTTGTTTTGGAAGCATGAGGAATGTGCTTGCTGATGGTTACTGCCATGTTGTTGAGGAATTCCTCCTCTGCATTCTCTTGCAAAGTGTCTCATTTTGTGACACTTGTAGCACTCCACCTTTGACTTGTCAAACCCAGCACCATCTTCTCTCCTCTGAGAAAAGTTGTTCCTGCCAGTCCTCTTTATGAATCTCTTGACCCTCATAGTTAGCATGGCCATCTGCCACTTTATATCCATCTCCTCAAGGTCATCTGCATTAATTTGTTCAAGATCATCATTAATTAAACCAGAATTAGCATGACTAGCAAGAAAAGCTTCTAATACAGAGTCATTAGATACATCCTGCTTAGATACATAAGTAGTACTAACTGATTCTGTATTAGTAGCAGAAACAGTAGAAGAAGAAGATGATAAAAGAGCAGCATTATGAGTATATCCAGATGGTCTTTTCTTGGCTTCAACTTCAGCCTCAAACACCCTTAAGTCATTATACAGATCGTCTAGTTCTTTGTCCTCCATCTTGTCATCCTGTCTGAAGGAGACAGTATACATGGTCCATTCATCTCCAAGGGACCTTAAGAACTTTCTGTTTATATCATCTTGATCAATTTGCACTCCAACAGTAGCTAGTTCACCAATCAGCTTGTTAAACCTGTCAAAAGTTTGAGTCATGGACTCATTCTTAGTTGACATGAAGTTTTCATACAGTTGCTTCAATATAGCCTTCTGATTTCTCTTGGTACTTTTGGTACCAGAGAATCTCTTCTCTAGAGCATTCCAAAGCATCTGGGCATCAGTGCAGTTGCAGAATTGGTGTTGATACTAACTAGGAATAGCCAAGAGTAGTGTGCTCAAGGCTTTCATCTCTGTCTGCCTTATCTTCCTCTCTCCATCTGTCTTTGGTGGGATTCTCTTTCCATCTGCTCCAATCTTTCCTTCATTAGATGGGTCATTCTCAATGATGTCCCACATAGAGTAATATGTTAGAAGGATGTATTGCCTGATCCTAATCTTCCACATGTCAAACTCATTAGATCTGAGCATTGGAACCTTTGAGACCAGAACACTGTCACTTGAACCGTCCATGATGATTGTTGTTTTTCTGAGTTTAACAAATCTCTGATACCACTTGTCAGGATCGAAACTCAAACAAGAATAACTCACTCAGAAACAATGTTAAAGAAGTTGCGGAAAAACACTTTAACACTAACAATCAATGAAACAGTTTATGAAACTCAAATCACAAGTTTATATTGCATCAAACTTAATGATTACACACAAAACCTCAATCTGTTGAACAGGCTCAACAGACGTTCTATACTTCTCTATAGAAAGGATCTAAACTAGTCTTGAGGTTAATTCTAAAAAAAAAACGTATTAATGAATTCTCTCAGAATGTACTATATAATCTATAACATCTAGACTATATTTACAGAGTAGATTACAAGATAATTATCAAAATAAACTTGATCTTCAATATCAATCCCATAATTATCTTCAGCCTTATCTCCAAGGCATCTTTATCTTTAGAAGCAGCACTAATAATCTTCAGAAGTATTAACCATCTTCAGCAGCATTAATCTTCAGCAGTACTAACTACTAGCAGTACTAACTCTCCAAGCAGTATTAACTATTCAAGTAGCAGCACTAACTCTTCAAGCAGTATTAACTCTACTAGCAGTAGTAATTACTTAGTAGTATTAATCACTTAGCAACATTAATCAGCAGCATAAACCATACTTAGCTCATTCAGACCTAACAAAGGATCACCCATATCTTTCTCTTTACCCTTTCCTGTGTCATGCTTATATTGTTCAAAAGTTTGTTGAACAAATGTCGTGAGTCATTTCATTAATCGTTCACCACGGGGAGACAAGGGTGTATCATCCTCATTCACGTTAAGGTCGGGATCATTTTCTCTAACATCAGGGTTTGATGGAGTGTGGCTAGCAGCATCACCATCAGACATCGTCCTAAAAAGATGTACACATATGGAGAGTATCAAAATATATAGAGCATTAAACAACATCCTATTTATGATCCCTTACCCAACTTGGGTCTCTCCTAATGCTCCATATTCCGTATCAATCATCGCTTAGTTACTATATAACATCAACGCCCAGTTTAAGTCTAGATACCATTAGAGATACCTAGATCACTTAAACTACTGCTCTGATACCATATTTGTAACACCACGGTTACGTAACAAACACTTACCGAACTACCGTTAAATTAATTTAGTTTCAAAAACCTCAGATTACGGGATAACAATATACAACCCAAAATACATAATTTAAGGCTTAATAATTACAAAACAAACCATAACATAACCATCGGGGACATATCTACCCGGAATGTTCTAACTATGTACAATCCCAAAAGTTTGATGTATAAATACCTAAACCAAAAATAAGCTTCACGCTTCAGTCCCTACCGATCAACCGACCTTGTTCTTACCTTTGTCGACTTGCCCTGAAAAGTTAATAACCACTAAAAGGTAAGCTATAAAGCTTAGTGAATTCATGTGGAAATATGTGGTTACAATGTAGTATAAAAGCGTACATACTAGGAAACGAAGAAGGCTCGAAAACAAGTTTACATAACAACAATGAAACAACTTACTTATACCATATGAAATCATATACATAAAACACACTTTCAACGAGGGAATCACAAAGAAAACATCAATGAATTCAACATTATTTTTAGAGATCATGTAAGTTCAATGCCAATTAACTTTTACACAAACATAAGACTTGATACCAAATCAGTCCTTCATCTCCCGGATTGTGCCAAAGTCCTATACTCACCCCCTGACTCCCACTGGGCAGTGAGTACGGCAACCCCTCCGATTGTCTCACCGGACTCCATGGAATATCGACAATCGGCGCCCAAAACGCATCACAAGATCAATACAAGCAATTTGACAATTCATGAGGATATCCATGCTCTAGCATGATTTATGGATGAACAATAAATCACATAAGCATGTATAACCACAAAGTAATGCATATGTCCACATAAACTCACGGTGTTGTTCATTGAATTCGGTTAACCAAACCGAAAGCCAAACCGAAAGGTCGAATCCCAACTTCTGTTCAATGGTTGGAAAACACTTCCAAGACCTTTAATTATGCTTAAATTACACCTGAAGTTCATATATAGAGTCCCATTAGCAATGCACAATAATAACACAAATTTAACCCTTTTTAATTCAAGCATTCTACTTTGTTTTTACTACACAACACCTACTTGCAGACCTGTTTTGCCCATCTTAAACTCAAAATCATCAAATTACTTCTAAATATGGATTGTACCTCTTTATCCTACCTTTTCAGAGCCTATTTATACAGATTTTTAGGATTTTTATACAATTTTCTATGAATTTTATAACACAATAGCACAAAGCTGTCAATAATCAGCTTTACAACACAGAATACATGGCACTTTTTACCCACCTTAAAGTTGGAATTAGATTTCGATGTCTGAATACAAAACAACAAAGACAATCCTAGCTTTCTAATGCCTCTGACCTCATAATTTTCTGATTTTTCTATGATTTTTCTAAAACAGTGCTGTAACATGATTTCAAACTAAAAAAAAATCACACTTTTGTGAAATTAAGTATCCAATTCCATTCCAATACTAACCCAATTCAGATGTTAACTTAAACTTATCATTATCAAAGTAAAACCAACAAGAAACCATGGTTCATTCATCCATTTCTACCAATTTCATCAAAATCCAACTTTGTATAACAAAGAGTTAACTTGTTCTTTGTGAAAATTCACTTTCCTTTCCATCTTCTTGCAAATCAACCAACATAAAACCTTAATCTTACAAAATTATCCACTAATCAGAAACATGCAAACCCTAATCTCCTTGATTAACACTACTTATAATGATTAAACTTAGTATTAGGAGTATACCTTCACTAATCTTCACATATACTTCAAGATTTCATCACTTTGAGCTTTGATTCTTCAAAGTTGGGATGTATTTGAGCTTAAGTGTGTGTGTGAGAATCACATCATAACTGTGTGTGGATGTTCTTGAACTGAAAATGGCATAAAATGGGCCTAAATTTTGTTTTTTTCTAAGTTGAATCCGAGTTGGGTCGGGTTTGACCCGCATGGGTACCCATTTTGACCACTCAACACTAAAAATGACATAACTTTTCGCTCGGAACTCCGTTTTCGATGAGGTTTTCGCCTACGCGTTCATAACGAGATAATGAACAACTTCCAACAAAAATATTTCAGAAAAGATCTACCAATAAAAGCAGTTTTACATATTTGCGGACGTTATGATTTCCTTTGAAATTTCGTCGTTTTTGATTTTTAGCTCGGAATCCCGTAAAAGTTTCCCGACACTTCCAACAACTCCCAATAGGTCCAAAACTTAGTTCCAAATCTTAAAATCCCATCGAACACCTCCCGCTTGAGTGTTGTGCACATAGTTTACCGAAATAGCAACGTATTTTGTAAAACATGCATAAAATGCAATCTACGCGACTTTTTCGACATATGACACTTCTAGCACTTCATATTAACTTAATCAAAGATGTTCTAACTTTTACATCACCATTTAGATCATTCGTTCAAGTTTTGGGTAGATATTTCCCATTTAGGCACTCTAGTGACCTACCCGATTTCCATTTAAGCAATGCACTTTGTATTTTGAACCCTCTCATCATCTAATTATGTCATTTGTGAGGTGTTAGCACCAATATTACCTCCTACATATCAATCAAACTATGGGATCTACTTATAGCTCACTATAACAACATTTTAGCAAATTCTATTTTTACATAAATAACACATAAAACATGTTTTAACATATAATACATATTTAGAAGGGTGGATGTTACAACAATCAAGGATAGAATCAGATTCAGACAAGAAATCAGAAGGTTTGAAGGATATTTGGGAATAAGGAGAATTTGTATGAGGAAATGGACAAGTTGAAGACTTTCAAATTGCTCAAAACGGGTACATTGTTAGATCATAGTTTTGAGTCAATTTGTTAAGTATGTTTACTTTTGTAATGTTGACTTTTCATGTAAACTTGTGTAGAGGTCAAGTCTTTGTTTGACCCTATATAAGTAGTTTCTTTGTCCTGTTTTAGTATGCATGTTAGTACGCATCCTGTGTGAGTCTTTTGTAATCTTTCATGTTAAACATATGAATACGACTAACCTTGTGACTCAATTTCTCTCATCTTGATTTTGATTGTCATTGTGATTTGTGCATGATTGCTTTAAATCTGGGATCACAAATGTCCCCCTATTTGATGATTACAAAGCAATAAGATAAAATTACTTTATTTCAAAACATAAGGATAATCAAGACTCATAACATACATGTCCCAATTACTATTTTGAGGGATCTTTTATAATACTGATGAAGTAAAGTACTTCACTTAAATTTTCATTAATTCGTAAATAGGTATTACAAGTGAAGTCATATATTAGTTCTGCAAGCCTAACTAATAGATTACACGATGAAGGATAACCTATCAGCTAAGTTGGTTCTTCCTTGACAGAATACTCTTCTACTACAATCATATGATCAGGTACCTCTTCTCTTCTCTGTCTTCGACCAACTGCTTCCTTTCGAATAAGAGTCTTGAGGAGGTCCCTGATGTTGAATTTTCACACCATATGTAGATAAGATCCTTTAGGTGTGCAAGAGGGCAGAGAGGGATCTCTAAGGATCTTTGAAACCTGATGATTTCATCATCATCGTGGAAGATCAGTCCAAGGAGTTCACGTATCACCTGCCCAACTATAAATGGTCCACCAGGTGGCAGGGATAGGTTGAGAGCTGAAAGGTCTAGAGAGGGACCAAATACTGCATCTCTGGAGAACTTGATATCGGTTTCCTTTCTAATCACAGCATCATTGTCAGATGAAGAAGCTTGTTTCCGCCTAACTGTCCTTGGTCTTTGTGGAAGAGCGGAGGGCACACTCATTCTGGTAGTTACCTTGCTGATGAGAGCTTCAAGGAGTTCTTCAACATGGTTTTTGTGCATTGATCGCAATTTCTTCAGTGCTTCCTTAAACTCCAGCCACTCATAAAAACCGAAGGTCTCCAGCTTTGACAGATATATGGTTTTAGAGCTTCCATCACTTCTGAAGATCTTCATTGTGACAGTGAGTCGATTCTTCTTGCTCTTCCCTGAGATGGTTACGGTTGAGATTCTTTCTTGGTCAGATCGATGATCAATCTTTTGTTTGCACCAAGCTAGATCATGATCTCTGACCTCTTTTTCTTTTATGTTCTTCTCCTCTATCTCTTTCAGAAGCGCTGCTTGAACTTTCACCGGGTTCTTTTTCAGCTTCTTGTATTTGACTACGGTTGATTGAACTATAAGAGCTAAGGAAACGTCTTTTTGGCATTCAACAATGAGTCTTTCAGCCCTGATCAGTTCTTCGATTTCTTCCGGTGACAAGAACACAAGCTCTTCAGTGGAGGCTTGAGAAGGGATATTCAATCTTTGACTTTCGAGATGAAGAATCATCTCTGACCACCTTTGGATTTCATCCTCTAACCTTTTGATAAGTCGAGAGGGTCTTCTTGGGTGGCTCATTGACTCCTCTTCTTCATCTTCTTCATCAGTCTCTCGACAGAGACTTAGATTATTTGTTCTTCAACTGGGGTTGCTGGGATTATTTGCAAAGAAGCTCCCTTAAGCAGGGGAGAGAACTAGCTGAGCAAAAAGTGAAGAAGTCAATGTTTAGATTTAGGAAGGAGAAAGATAAAGGCTAGTGTGATCAGTATTCTAGCAACTAATTATGCACACAGATTATCAAGATGTCATTTGTATTAAAGTCACTAGATTATAGAGCCACATATCTCACTTGCAAAGTGTGCGAGTTCTCTGTGTTTACAATCTTACTTGTTTTTCTGAATTGTGCACGTGACTTAAGATCTAACAAAGACACTAAGCTATTTAAACCTAGTCAACCTTGGTTGACTTTACAACAAAACCCTTTGACTATTAGACAATTACAAATTAGACCCTCATTTAATCTTGAATACAATTCATATCTAACAATCTCCCCCTTTGGATTCAAGATTAATTTTTTTTTTGACAATGATCTTCAAGTCTTCTTTTCTTCAGAAAAATCTTCAGCAAACAATCTTTCATAGCTTTGACATCTTCAAATCTTTGAAACTTTGATTATTCTTTGATAGTTCTTTAAATGAATCTCCCCCTTTGGCTTTCTTTTTAATCTCCCCTTTTGAGTAAAAATCTAATTTCAGATAAGCTCAACATTTCTTGACTTTAACTCCTTCTTTGAATCATCACTTTAATTTCTCATTCTTGTATTCTCCCCTTTGTAACATCTCGCTTGACTTTCGCTTTGAAATGATTCTGACTTTGAATTCTCTAATTATCTCCCTATTTCTAATAAGATCAACTTTAATCTGACTTTGAAATCTTGAAATTCTCCCCCTTTTTGATGAGTTATGAGAATCAGAATCATCAAAACATTTCAAGGTCAGCTCTGTCTTTTAAATCATCTCCCCCAAATAATCAAATAAGCACAGTCTCCATGAATAATGATCACTTTTTTTTTGTAAGATGTGAACTATCTCCCCCATGTAGGAAAATAAGCAATTTTCCCCAACCTGATCTGATAGAATGATTTTGCCGTCAATTCATAAATGTATTCATCCGAATCTTTTCAAATTCAGACAAATTAGGAATGGTAACCCTGAATCAACATATGAATCAGTTAAAGTGTCTATCAGTAACACAAAGTTACTGAGTACAACTGATGTACTTTATAAGGAGCTTGAGTGATGTTCACTCCCCAGGACTTCCATTCAATCATCGAAAAACACAAGGTTAATCTATGAACGTTCTGACAGAAAAACAAATTTTCTGTGTGCTCGTGCTTGTGTATCAAAGAATTAGCACAATGATTGCTTTTTATAAGGCTAAAAATTATGTAAACCATTGAGACAACAACAGTTATACATAGACTCAATGTGCATGAGAAAGGGTCGAAGGTGGGGCAACGTTTCTTCTTTTTCAATATTAGCATCTTCCAAATGAAGATCCAATAGATTATGTGTTGCTTCCCCTTTAAAAAATAAAACATTCTTTTGTTGAGAAAAGAATGAGTAGCAGGTAGGGTTTTATACAAGAGTTGGTATGGGCTAGTTGCCTTTTTCAATGAAGGACACGAAGAATTGTGAACCAACAGATTATGTGGTTGCCCGACTCAGAAAAAGTTAGGTGGAGAGTTTGATATTCTTTTACTCTGATCTCCCACCCTCTTTCTTTTAAACATTTGAGCTCACTTCAAACAAACTCTCATTTCCATTTTACCTCAGCACACACCCACTCTTAATCTTTTGACACCTCTCCCCTCAATCACTCAAGGATTACTTCCGGGGTAGGAAACAATGGTTAACGTGAATCCATGGAAGTCTTTTAAGCACTCACACTGAATCCCATGTATTTTGTCCTAAAAGAATGTGTTGCTCAATGATTATCTTGACAATTATGCACAAGATATCATAGTCAGTGTATGTATGCTCATTAAAGATAAGAATGAAATTTGAGCAATATGAACATTTAAGAGCTCTCAAAACTTTGAATATTTAAGATCATTCAATTTCATGGTTTTGAGAATCTGACAATGATAAAATCAGATCAAATAGCATGAAGAAAAATATTTGGGATATCAAAGACCGAAAGTTGTTTATATGAACGAGATATAAACATATTACCAATGAAAGCACATTTATAATAGAAATGATGTATGATCTCAAACAACTTTGAATTTCAAACGGGAGTATTAATTACCATCGAAAGATTTATCTTTTGAGACATGGTAATAACAAAATCAATAAAAATGTATTGAACCGATGTGTGTAAGAATACTTGACAGTATATAGACAAGATAATACACAAGTATTAATCTTTTGGAAACACACGGTCAGATAATCATCAAAGTATCCAAATGAAAATCATTTAAAATCACACTTCTCAATTCATGAAAACATTTTAAGAATAGAAAGTGGTTTGAACATTTAAGAAAACCATTTTCACAAGTGAAAGTTGTCCGTCTTTCAACAAGTGATAGAGTTTAAGATTCAGAAAGATATACCTTTAATGCAGAAATCTAAACTCCCCCAAAAATGAATAATATCTTTGAAGCATCCTTGACAAAACATCAAACATTCTTCCCCTCGATATCTGTAAAAAGTCAATTCATCAGTAAAATATGACAGTTAAAGTATAAGTATTTTTTATCTTCTCCCCCTAAAATATATGACAGTGAAAATTTTCATTAACTCCCCCTCAAAGCAAAAACTTCTTTAAAGATGTTATCTATTAAGCATCCTTTAGAAGAAAAACATTTGAGTACGGGTTCTGAACTAAATTATCCAGAAGCCATCGTCACATATTCTGCGATGAGAATAGTAACTTTTCATCTTTATCATTGAAGAACGAGTCCTAAACTGATGTGTTTAGAAGTCATTATTTGATCTTTGAAGATCGAGTCCTGGTCTGTACATAATCAGAAGTCATTGTTGTTTCTCCCCTTAGTCTCTAGATGCTTGCAACACAGATTTAGCTTTTGCTATCCACTGGTATTTGGATCCTAGTTTGTTAGTTGCAGTTCTATTAGGAGAGATATAGTAAGAACCATACCAGTTATCTACATAATTTTTACTTACAAAATCATTTGTACCACAGTAAGAACAGTTAATTTTCTTCTGTGCTAACCTGATCAATTGATTGACAGTGTAAACAAGATCAGGTTTGCCAAAAGTTTTACCTTTAGGAGTATTGTTCTTCTTTGCAATCGGTGTATGCACAAATGATTTTCGATCCTTCTTCTCATCTGTGGATCCTTTTACTCTCCAAATCCACTTTTCTTTTTCTTTCTCATCTTTCCTTCTCCAAAACATTTTCTACTGAGACTTGTTCTTCTTAATATTACATGAACCATCTATAGATTTGTCATAGAAAAGGTTAGAAGGACGAATACGTTCTTTATGTTTAGAAGTATGATTATCATTTGCATCAAACAAAGGATTGTTAGAAACATTTGTAAAAAATTGAACTTGCAACTAATTTAAATGAACAATCTGATGCAGCTGGATCATCTCTCGGTGATTGAACAATTGATTCTGGTGTCTTGTGCTCAGTCAGCTTCACCTTGAACATGATCTCTTCAAGTTCTTTGATCTGTGATGACAAACTGTTTCTTTCCTTTGAAAGTATGTCATACTTGTGCAATTCAGACTTTGCATTCTTTTCCTTCATGAT
Source organism: Arctium minus (assembly GCA_954870635.1). Classification (NCBI taxonomy): domain Eukaryota; kingdom Viridiplantae; phylum Streptophyta; class Magnoliopsida; order Asterales; family Asteraceae; genus Arctium; species Arctium minus. The sequence goes on along the minus strand of OX941080.1, from coordinate 82,302,572 downwards.
AGTTGTTGACAACTCAGATAATTTCTTTGTAAGCTTGGAAATCTCTATCTTAAAAACTTTCTTTTCCTCTTCATAATCTCTCTCTACATTCTTTTGCTCAATCTTCTTTCTCTCTTTCTTAAATTTATCTCTTTCCATGATGATAACTTTCTCAAAGTCTGACACTTGTTGAGAAAGCTTTATACATTTAAGCTCTACCACTTTCTTTTTTCAAAAGCTTTTCTTGAAAACTCTGAAAACTTTTGAGCAAATCCTTTTCTTTCTTTCTCAAACTTCTTTCCATCTTGAGAAATATGATCTTTCAGTTCATCAATCTTCTTTTGAAGTTCAGCATTATCTTTTTCAAATCCTTTCTTTTCTTCTCCGTCTTCTTTGTCTCTTCTTTATCTCTTGGGTTGTACTTTTCTTTCATCATGTTGATTTCAACCTCGAGACTGAAAACTTTATCTTTCAAGTGATCTCTTTCAGCAAAGATTTGAGAGTTTATCTTTTTCAACCCATCACAAGTATCTCCAACAATGCTTGCTCTTCTTCTGAGTTCATCAATCTCTTTTTGCATCAACTCTTTCTTTGACCATGTAGAATTTGCATTTAGTCCTTCAAACTTCTTCAGCTTTGTTTGCAGATTTGAAATCGATCTCTCTTTAGATTCAATGATCCCTGCAAAATTTATTTTGGAGTTAGCTACACAGTCGGAGCAAATAACATTCTTTTCTAAATCTCTAGAATTTTCTTTCAGTTTATTAATTTGATCAAGAAGAGATGCATTCTGAATTTTCAGATTCTTGTTTTCTGCTTCAAGTGCTGGAATCTCAGGCATATAAGCGATAGCACAGTCTCTCTTGGTCAAAACAATACGTCCTTTTTCATCAGTATATGGCATCTTGATATATGTTTAAAAATAAGCTAGAAATGATCGTTAATCCGACAAATTGAATCAATAGAAGCAGAACTTAAAAATTTTCAGAAAATGAATTTTCCAAAAATTCCTAAGTATAGAATTCGCATGCAAGAGTTCAAAGAACAATTCACATGAAAGGGAGATCAATTCGCATGAAATGTAATGACAGGATTCATATAGAAGAAGTTAGAATTCGCACAAGTCCACAATTCGCACACTAGAGACACTCAAAAACATCACAATTCGCATGAGCCTGTATGCGAATTCTAAGAATTCGTATATAGATATCTGCGAATTCCTTGCAATTCGTATGAGTCTCTATGCGAATTTTTTCCTTAAAAAAATTTAGAATTGAACTTTTCGCACACAGATTTCGTATCACAGGATGATGCGAATTATTCACTTAAACAAATTTCAATTTCAAAAACTTTTCGTATCCATACTAAATCTGTACTTAGAGAAACAAAATTCGAAAACTTATGCGAAATCCTCTAGAATTCGTATATGCCAGTTCTACACAATTTGCATGAAGGTGCGTGCGAATTCTTTCCTTAGAAATTTAAAAATAAACTTTTCGCACCAGAGACATATGCGAGTTTTTCACTTTTCGTATAAGGAAGTATACGAATTCTGCACTTAGACAAAATTTCAATAAAACTCTATGTGAATTCTCACTTTTCGTACAACTTAGTTGTGCGAATTCTGTACTGTGAAAATCAATTATGCGAATTCTTCATACGAAATGGTGAGATCTTGCGAGTTCTTGAAGTTTCGGTCCTAAAACACAGTTTCTAGTCCAAATTTCCACTCAAATCTTCGACTTTGATGCTGTAAACTCACAGAAATGATCAGGTTAGTATCAAGAACAATCCAAATCCAAATCCATCGATTAGCACAAATATACAACCAATTTAAAAAAAAATTAAAATCAAATAAACTCAATCTATATCATAAATCGACCATGTTTCTAACAAAGATTTGATCAAAAACACCTTTAAACTCAAAAATTGATCAAGAACTCAAGAAAAAAGTTTTCGAACTCAAAAACTTTCAAAATGTCGGATTTTGCTCTGATACCAAATGTGATCCCAATATTCTAGCAACTAATTATGCACACAGATTATCAAGATGTCATTTGTATTAAAGTCACAAGATTACAGTGCCATAGATCTCGGTGTCACAGATCTCACTTGCAAAGTGTGCGAGTTCTCTGTGTTTACAATCTTATTTGTTTTTCTGAATTGTGCACGTGACTTAAGATCTAACAAACACACTAAGCTATTTAAACCTAGTCAACCTTGGTTGACTTTACAACAAAACCCTTCGACTATTAGACATTACAAATTAGACCCTCATTTAATCTTAAATACAATTCATATCTAACAGCTAGAACTGAGATATGGGTTTTAGGTGAGAAAAGAAAGAAAGAGGGACAATAGAAAGGCATACCTGAGGTTTCTACCACTCAGATAGTGACAAAAGTTTCATATTTCCTTCGGCAAAAATCCCCTTTTGCTTGCCTTAGGTAGAAGGATCTGAAGGTTTTTCTTTACTCGCCCCTGCTTCTTTAATAACAACACCTTTCTGCATTGGAGCAGGAACGCTGATGTTGGCAGGAGTGAACCGTAAAGAAGGATCATCATCATCATCATCATCATCATCGTTAGTGGCATCATCTTTGGATCCTTGATCTTCTTGATCAATCTCCTCTTCATCTTCCTCTTCCTCTTCCTCCTCCTCCTCTTTATCATTGGCATCTTCCACGATCACTAGGGAGGAGGGAGGTGCTTGCTCTTCATCTGGATTTTCTTCAGCTGTCTTCTCCCCCTCAACATAAGGAGGAGGTTCTTCCACAATGACCTCTGCATCGACCGCTGTATTTTCTTTAGTATTCTTCTCCCCCTCTTTGTCATCATCAACGATGGAGGTTTGAGTAGGAGCATCATTAGCAACAGCGGTCTTATGGGCATCAACCTCCAATGCCCTTAAGCGGTCTTCTATCTCTGGAATGAGAGAGGTTGCTCCGAAAATGAAGTCAACAGCTAGAGTGAGGGACAACCTGTCGTTATCAGTGAAGGAAGGCTCAGGAACTGGATGGTTCCTTCATTTTTGCCAAAATATCAGCAAGCAACTTATTAATGGTCTTGACCTCTCTAGTCAGTTTGTCGACGTGGCCATTCAAAAATTGTAGTTGTTGAGTGTTGGAGGCCACGTCGGTCTTCATAGCTTGGACCTCTTCTTTCAGAGCTGAAAGCTGAGAATCTTCAGCTTTTGTGGAGATGGAGGTGGAGAATTTCTTCAGTTCCTCACCAGCGGGTTAACCGTTGATGTGTTTTTGGTGATGGTGGCAGAAAGAGATTCCACCGTCTTGGTCACCTCACTGAGGGAGGCATCAACCGTAGCCAAACTAGGACCTGTAAAACATGTTAGTGTTTGAGCAAGGGATGGCTCAGGCTTATTTTGTAGGTGGGGAAAAGTGTTTAGGTTGCGAGGAATACCTGGTGTATCAAATAGATTGTAGAAGGCCATGTCACGTTCCAAATAGAATTGAGACACAGGTATTTGATGTGAACCTCCAAGAGGGAGGCCATCAGGTCCTAGTGAAATATTGGTGGTCTTGGGCAACTGTAAAATTGTAGGGTTAGAGACAAAAGAAGAAGAAGAAGAAGGAAGGGATGAGAATAAAAGAAGAGCACTGGTGATGCTCGAAATTACCTCAGCAGTGCTTGAAGGCACTTTGAGTATGGGGGTAGACAGAAGGATGGATTCAGTGACGAGAGGTACTGAAACACTTGGGCTTTCGTTGTGGAGGAGCTCCCCATGAATGCGTCCAGGGTTGTTTGTTGAGAAATAAACCCTATTTATAACGGTTGAGAAGTTGGCTCTATATTCTTCTTGGTCTTTTAGAGGCACCGTGAAGAGCTAAAGACTAGCTTTTTGAGGGAGTTGTGGTAGCAACGGGGATAGCCAATGAAGGAACCGTCGGCACAACTGCTGAAGTCAAAGAAGTTTGGGAGAGGCGAGTGCAAAGAGTAAAAAGACTTACCTCGTTGTCAGCTCGTTCAACCTCGAGAATTCTGCTACCAACCTTGGAGAGCTGGTAGTCAGCTTCTTTGGGGTAGAGGTCCTTCAGCACGAACTTGAGTAGTGTTGAGATAAATAACGTAGAGAATTTTGATTTCCCTCTCAGTCTTCTCGACCTTTGACATTAAGTCGTCAAAGATCAGAGCAGCGTAATCGATGTTTCTCCCAACGATTACGGAGAAACCCATCTGGAGCTAAACCTTGCTGGCTTGATCCAGTGACCCCATTTTCCCACTCATGCACTAAATTATGTGGGAAAATACATAGTTCAGTTCAGAAGGCATCTTTGCCTTCAAAATCTTGGTTAGCTTCTTGTCAAGGATGGTGGTTCTGGGCTTCAAGTCCCATTGGTACTCCATCAGGTCTAGGAACCTAATCAGCTCCTCATCAGTAGGGAGTGCTTCAAAACCTTCAGAGGTCTTGGAGGGAAACCGAAGAGCGTGCCAATAGCAAGTGGTGTGTAATGGCCCCTGCACCATATTGCGTCTGGAAAGAGAGAACAGTTATGGATTTCCTTGTTTGTTCAGGACCTGACCTTTCTCAGCAGTAAACCAAAACTGATGCAGTAGAACTTTGGAGGGAAGTGGAGCAACATTCAGAGCATATGCCAACGGAGAGGCCTTTAAGAAGTCAGCAGCGTATTGAAGATTGGGGGGGGGGGGAGGTTTCTTCTTTGGGAATTCTAGCAGCGCCAAGTAGTTGTTTCTTGAAAGTTGAGAGGCAGTGAGGTCGAACTTGACGTTCTTGGATTTGATAAGTGTTGTTTGAGATGCCATTTTTGAAACAACAAATAGATTTATAGAACAAAGGTTTAGAAAGAATTGAATATTGAAAGTTTTAACAGTTTCCTTTTTAAGAAAGAAACTTGTAAAAGAAGTTTTTCAATATTTTTGAAGAAGAAAAGAAAATGTTCAGTTTCCTTTTTAAGAAGGAAACATGAACAGTCTTAAGAAAAAGGTTTAAATCTTAAAAACCAAAAGGTTTTTGAGTGAAAATCATGAAGAAGATGATTTTGGAATGGAGAATAATTTTTGATCAATAAAAAAGGTTTTAAAGATCAAACAAAATGTTTTTAGGAAGGATTAAGGATGAAAAAGAACATGTTCTTGAAGTTTTGAAGAGGAAACTTAGTGTTCTTGAGTTCCTTCGAATGTTCGAATGCAGAAAGTTGTTTTTGCCTCTAAGAGAGTTATGTGTGCATAAAAGGTAAAACTACGAATGTGTGAAGTTTATATATGAGAAAGTGAGGAGAGAGAGGGAATGTTGAGCGGGAAAAGACGCTCATCATTACACGGACACATCCCTTTAGTTTGATTGGTCAAGAAGTGCAACGGACGAACGTGTCAAAAAGAAATGTGTGCCATGGATTGTCGTACAAATGTCGTCACACCAAAATGGTTTCTTTTCATTTTTAGGAGTATCGCTGATAGAAAGTCAGGGATAACTTTTAGTTTTGAAGAATCACTAATGAGAAATATCAGTGATGAGTTTTATGTTCAAAAAGCTTTTAACCACTTGAAGAGAAACATTGATTAAGATTTTTGAAAAACGTCTCGCTGAATAGGATTCAGTGAGGAGAGATTTAGAATACATACCTTAATATCAGAGATATTTCATTCAGAGATTATGAAATGAATAGGATATATTTTTATTGATGACTTAAAGCATGAACGTTGAAGAATTAATCTTCAAGATTTAGCATTCCGAGCTCGCTGATGAGAAAGTTTAATCTTGTCTCATCAAGAGGTTTGGTGAAAGGATCAGCTAGCTGATAGTCAGTTGGAATAAAATGAAGTTCTATGTCACCATTCATCACATGATCTCTGATAAAATGATATCTGATTTTGATGTGTTTTGTCTTTGAGTGTAGCACTGGATTATTTGTTATAGCGATGGCACTAGTGCTGTCGCAATAGATCATAATTTTAGAGAGTTGAAGGTCATAGTCTAATAGTTGATTTCTCATCCATAAGACCTGAGCACAACAACTTCCAACAGCTACATACTCAGCTTCAGCTGTGGAAATAGACATTGAGTTATGCTTTTTACTTGTCCAACTTACCAGCTTTCCACCTAGGAGTTGACATCCTCCAGTGGTGCTTTTTCTATCTAGTTTGCAAATTGCAAAATCACTATCTGAATAAGCAGTTAGATCAAACCTTGAGTCTTTGGGGATACCAAAGACCTAGGTTAGGAGTTCGCTTCAGGTATTCGAAAATTCGCTTTACAGCGATCAGATGGGATTCCTTGGGTTCTGATTGATATCGTGCACAAAGACAAGTAGAGTACAAGATATTAGATCGGCTCACTATAATTTACAACAGGGAGCGTATCATTCCTCTGTAGGTAGTGACATTAACAGGTTTTCCTGATGGATCCTTGTTTAATGTCAGCGGGGGTGCCATAGGAGTCTTCATCGCTAAGGTTTGAGTAGGATCAAACTTTTTCAGCATATCTTTAATATACTTACCTTGATGAATAAACGTGCCCTTATCAGATTGCTTGATCTGAAGTCCAAGGAAGTAGGTTAGCTCACCCATCATAATCATTTTATATTCTTTCTTCATTCTTTCAGCGAATCGAGTACACAAAGATGGGTTAGTAGAACCAAATATAATGTCATCAACATATATTTGAACAAGAATAATATGACCTTTTATCTTTCTTAAAAACAGAGTGTTATCAATTTTGCCACGCTCAAATTTTTCAGAGATAAGGAAAGAAGAGAGAGTGTCATACCAAGCACGAGGGGCTTGTTTTAACCCATAGAGAGCCTTATCCAACTTATAAACAAAGTGTGGATGCTTAGGGTCAGAGAACCCTGGGGGTTGTTCAACATAGACTTCCTCAGTCAGCTTTCCATTAAGGAATGTTGATTTAACATCCATTTGATATACTATGAAGTCTTTGTGAACTGCAGAGGCTAAGAATAATCGAATTGCTTCGAGCCTAGCCATAGGGGCAAAGGTTTCATCATAGACTATGCCTTCCTCTTGTCTGTATCCCTGAGCAACAAGTCTAGCTTTGTTGCTGGTTACAGTCCCATTTTCATCTAACTTGTTTCAATACACCCATTTGGTGCCTATAACTGTCTTGTCAAATGGTCGGGGAACGAGATTCCAAACTTTGTTTCTTTAAAACTCAGTCATCTTTTCTTGCATAGTGCTGACCCAGTTTGGATCTCTGAGGGCATCATCAGACTTCTTAGGCTCGAGAAGAGAGAGAAAGTTAACAAAAAGACAGATATTACCTAAGCTTCGTCGTGTCTGAATACCTGCAACTAGATCACCAAGGATTTGATCAATAGGGTAATTTCTGGTCCATCTCTGAGCGGGGGGCTAGAGCATCTATGTTCGATATTGGATCAGCAATGGGAATATTCACTAAAGAAGAAGCTTCACCCTGAGGTTCATCGGCTATCAACTGTTGAGGTTCAGGTTGAATATTGTTCACTAAGAGATCTTCAAAGATGATAGGTGATTCAGAGGTTGGAAGATCAGATGGTGGTAAAGTGTTTAGAGGAACAACTAAAACCCATAAAGTGGATTCAATGTTTGGTGGTATAATGTCTGGATCATCATCAACATTTGAGGAGTTTGCATGGCGATGTGAGTTGAAGAGAGGTTTAGTTTCCCCATATGAGAAAACATCCAGGCATTAAGTTCATCATTATCAGCGATAGGTTTAGAATTCGTTGATCTGGATTCATCAAAGGTGACGTGGATTGTTTCTTCTATAGTTTGTCTTCTCTTGTTGAAGACTTTGTAGGCTTTGGAGATTGAAGAGTATCCAAGAAAAATTCCTTCATCAGCCTTTGGATCAAACTTTCCAAGGGTATCTCTGTTGTTTAGAATAAAGCACTAACAACCAAAGATATGAAGAAAGTTGATAGAAGGCTTTCTCCCATGTAAAAGTTCATAGGCAGTCTTGTTGAACCGTTTGACAATCAGTGACCTATTTTGAGTAAAACATGTTGTGTTGATAACTTTTGCCCAAAATTGAGTTGGAAGGTGAGAATCGCTGAGCATTGATCTTGCAGCTTCAATGATCGTTCGGTTTCTTCTTTCAGTGACTCCATTTTGCGGAGGAGTTCTCACAACAGAGAAATTATGAGAGATTCCCTTGTTCTCAAAGAAGTTATCCAGGGAACTATTTTTTAATTCAGTTCCATGATGTCAGCGATGAACTTCTTTGTCGCGAAACTTGTCTTCAGGGATTACATTTAACATAATACGTTAGAAATCTTCAACGATACTGAACAGACTCAGTATATGATCGTTGATGGTGAAACACTAATACATATAGAGGTTAAACATAATTTTCACTGAGTATTTTAAAGGGTCATCATCAAATCAATGAGAGAGTTTGGATCAACAATTATCTTAAAATCCTCCATCCGACAACCTTGAGGACACTCTCATTTGGCATAGTTCTCTTGACGGAATTTATTCCATCAAGTTTAGCTATCATACTATCACAGAGTTAATCACCCCGACATCTCATATCTTTTTAATTGGTGATTGGAAAAGTCTTTAGAATGCCAACATCCTTTGCAAGGTCAAATTCTTCGCTTGGCGCGCTATTAAAGATGTGTTACCCACCCAATGCGCCCTTCAATTGAGGGGAACTAGGATCTCGGCTAATTGTCCCCTTTGTAACCGCAAAGTGGAAAACGTTTGGCATGCTTTGGTCGGTTGCCCTTTGGTTCGGCAAATTTGGCACGAGGGGGGTCTTGGGAATGACATTAAGGAACTAGCTATTTTGTCCAATTCCTTCCACTATTTTGTCTTTTAGTTCATCCATAACAACCCCAGTCAGTCACGAGACATTCTTCTCATGCTCTTATAGAGCACTTGGTATCATCGAAATGATGTTCATTGGAACGATGGCCCTCGTGATCCATCTACGGTGATTCATCGTGCTAGGCAATCCTTGTCGGATTGGATGGCTTCGAAAAACTCCACTCGTTGGCTTCCAAGTCCACCCAAAACTCCACACGCTATTATTTGGCAACTACCTCGTTATGTATTTCTTAAATGCAATGTGGATGCAGCGGTCTTTGACTCGGATTCTAGAGCGGGTATTGGTGTCGTCCTTCGCGACAACACGGGTGCCTTTGTCTCGTCTTTCGCTTCCCCATGTTATTTTCTCCCATCCACTATTCGAGAAGCTCTCCGTTGGATTTCTAGTCTTAGCGATAGTCATGTCATCCTTGAATCAAACGCTAAGGTAGTTGTGGAAGTGATTTATGATATGTACATTGACAATTCGGAGTTCGGAGATATCATCAAGGATATTAGACACACTCTAAATTCAAAAGATCACATCTCCGTTCATTGGACTAACCGTCTTGCAAACGGATCGGCCCATTTAATGGCTAGGCACACTTGTAATCTTGATTGCAATGCCTCTTTTGATTACATGCCCTAGTTTCTTAATTCTTGTATTAACGATGCTTGTAACAACCTTTCCTTTAATGATATGAATGGGATCCGGCCAGGTGATGGCAATGCCGAAGCCCAGTAGTGGTCCCTTTCCCTCTGCCTTCATAAAACAATACAATATGAAATTCTTCATTAATGTATAAAAATAATGTCTGAATTTTTAGGCTCTTTTCATAATATGCATCAAACAAACCACTTGGGAGAATAATGACACCACGTTGGAAACCCAACATATATACCATATTCTAGGTACTTCAACATTCATAAATAATAATTTTTTCAACTATCATTTCATAACCAATCTCATAACCATTTTCTTACAACAAGTCCCATAACCATTTTCATCACATTGAAGTACATCAAAGAAAATTTTGTAATTCTTAGACCTTTTTTTTTACATTTATAAGTGCCAATTGTAGTTTATGAGCAAAGTATAAATAGATGATGGTTTTGTTTATGTCAAAATCAAACTTTTAATATGACCATCAATTTTCCCCATGTTGCAAGAGCATGACTCTTCGGTATTAATTATATTATTAATTACATATGAACCTATGAGGTCACATATAAATAGCAATAAAGTCATCAATTAAATAATATATATATATATATATATTATATGTGATATATATTATTCAATCACAACGAGTAAAAAATTATTTCAGAATTATTTAGCTAAGTGAATCTAAATAATGTCTAAGAAATAAAGTGGAGAAATTAATTAGATCCATGTGATTAATTAATTAATTAATTAATTAAAAGGTTTTATTATTATTTAAACTATGAGAGTTTAAATAAGATTTATGGACCAAATTATTTAGTTGGATTAAATTAAAAAGGCTTTAAAGCCTAAAAAAAGGGAAGCTATAATCTTAATATAATAAGGAAAGGTTTGGGAGATTAGGATTTCAACCTAATCTCCTCCTCCTCTCCCAAAAAAATTCGCTCAGCTCTCCCTCCTCCTCTTGTGCGACTTTTTGTCCAAGAAAACAGGAACGGTGATTGTTTTGATTAAAGAATGAATTAGCATTCGACTGATGTTGCTCGTGTGGATACCCGTAGAGGTGTTCTAACCTGAACACTATATTCTACATCAACTCTTCATCGATTAAAAGGTATAAAAATCGAATATTGGTATTCTATTTTTCTTTTTGATTGATCTATTTTTCTCAATTGGATCATAGCTATTGCAGATCCTGTATGTGTGTTTTTGTTTTCTTGTTGCGCATGATTTTATTTTGTTTGTTTAAAATTTGTTTTAACATACGTGGGATTTCCAACAGTGGTATTTTGGATAAGTAGATTATCGGTTGAATTTTTGGTTGATTCATTTTGTTGTTTGATTACAACAAATTGAAATAATTAAAAATTAAATCTTTAATAAATATTATTTATATTTAAGAATTTTAAAGGTTTAAATTTTTTATATGGTCTATGCTTATCTTCATAAATATGAGCATTCATAATTAGCCATGGAAGCCATATAAAATTTTCTATTGTTGATATAAATTGTTTTCATACATAGCCATCTTAGTCCTTTTGACCTACGGTAATGTATGATTGTATTTAAATTTTTGGCAATTTGGTGCCCGTTGTAATATAAATTAAAAGTTATTATTGGCAATTTGGTGTCATTTGTAATTTAAATTCCTAGTTAGCCTTCGATTTTGTTATAGTGTATTTTCTTTAAACTGTAAGTATATAGATAAGATCTTTGTATTTTTTAATTTATTGTAAAATCGCAAAGACGGAGACTTAAGGCTTGGGGAGATTGAAGACGATGGATAACACAAAGATGGAGGAAAAAGCGTTTTGTCTTAATTTGACCATCAATTTTATGTTGCCTCATAAAATCGATTTAAGTTGGGTTTGGCTATGCATATATGTGCTTTTTATTTAGGCATGGTAATTGTACCCGACTTGTAGGGGACCCCGTTCACCCGCTCCGATCGAGACTGGGGATTCCCCGTAAAATCGGGTACCGAGGCCGGGGATCCGCAATTGTCTAAAGTCGGGGTTAGGGCCAGGGACGGGTAATGCATTCCGCAACCCGCCTCGTCCCCGTATAAATTTATTATATATATTTTCAAATACTTTTTTTTATAACTTCCATAATACAAATTCTTTCTAATTTTATATTATATATATATATATTCTTAATTTATCTACCAGAAGTGTCAATTAAAAAAATGATTTTATTCTCTTAATTCAATCATGATTCACGAAATTATTTTTAAAAAAACTTTATTTAATTCTTAAAAATTACCAGACTGGGGATGAGCCGAGGATGGGCAGGGGATTCGATTCCCTGTGCCTTCCGGTACCGGGGATGGGGACGGGGTGAGGTACATGAACCTAGGCCTATGCATGTGTGATATAATTGTTGATTATTGTTGGTCCCGAAGGTGCTTAACAAGTTTGTAGAAGGGGGGTTGAATACAAACACGTAATTTAAAGTTTAATAAATTGTTTATTGATAAATCAAAATACAATTTACAAGTTTGTTGCAGAAAAAGATTAAGTAAAACCTAATATAAACAAACTTAAGAATCACTAAGAAGGTTACACTAGAAATAGAGAATAGGGGATTGGGAGAATATAGAAAACAAAGGTTTCTATATATTTAGAAAGATGAAGGCCACACTCAGATGGAGTGATGATCCTTCTATTTATACCCTATGCATTAAATGCATGGCAGAGTACTTTACATGTGTCCTTCATTGGTTGGTTGCATGAGTCTGACTTTAGGAGACATGCTTTCGATCGTATGATGAACATTGTAGTTGACATAGTTGTTGTACGAATTGCTGCAGAGGTATGTCTTTTCTGACAATCATACTATGTGTGCAAGGATTAAGACAAAAGAGACTTGAGGCATAAGCTAAGTGATTATCAATCGCTGAATATCTCTTCCTTTAGAGATATAAAGAAGTTCAGCTATTGCTGAAGCTTTTCCTCAGGTTTCTCCGCGTGTGTAGACTTGTCTTGGCTTCACTGATATACGCATCAGGTCATGAGTAGACTTGTCTTTGTTCAGCAGCTTCCTCTTCGATTTAGCAGTGAACATCTTTTGTCATGAAACTTGTCTTCAGGGATTACGTCTAACTGTTTACATTCGAAATCAGCAGCAATACTGAACATACTCAGTATTAGATCACTGATGGTGAAACACTAATCTAATATATATATATATATATATATATATATATATGAATGTTTACAAGATAGATTACCAGCGATAACTAAACAGACTCAGTATGATCGCTGATGATGAAACACTAATACATAATGTTAAACGTAATTTTCACTAAGTATAGAAAAGGGTCATTATCAAATCACTGAGAGAGTATGGATCAACAATATCCCCCTATTTGATGATGACAAAGTAAATATGAAGAAAATTACTTTAAGTCAAAATAAAGGATAATCAGGACTCATAACATACATGTCCCAATTACTATTTTGAGGGATCTTTTACAGTACTGATGGAGTTAAGTACTTCACTGAAATTTTCATTAATTCAAAGAAAGAATTACAAGAGAGATAAAAATTATAAGTACAAGTGAAGATCTAACTACTGTAAGACTAACTAATAGATTATAATAAGTAGAAGAGAATCTATCAGCTATGTTTTCAGGAGGTCTCTGGAGAGATCATATAATATTGTACTTTTTCTCCTTTCCTTCTCCGATCAGCGGCTTTTTGTTGAATGAGAGCTTTGATAGGATCTGATGATGAAGAGTATCCATACCACAAGCATAGAAGATCTTGCAGATGGCTTAGTAGGCAAATAGGAATTTCAGAGACTCTCTGAAAGCTAAGTTATTCCTCATCATCTCTGAAGAAGATTCCATAAGGCTTCTTTATCACTTGCCCTGGTAAATAAGTGTGACCCAGATTTACTAGCATATAATCACACAATCATTTACAAAACAATCTTTATTAGATCAAATACATGAATTACATTTTCACATATCTAACTTCTAGTCACAGATCTCACGAAAGTGTATGTGTTGTGCGAGTTCTTTCTTACCAATCTCTCTGGATGTCTAATGTGTACGTCTACTTACAAAATACAAAGAAACTAAATATTTATACTGAGTCAACATTTGTTGACTTTACAACCAAACCCTTCAACTATCAACTTATTACAACCAAGACCCTCTATTTTAATCTTGAATACAATTATATTCTAACAATCTCCCCCTTTGGACTCAAGATTAAAAAAAAAAATTGACGATAATCTTTAGGTCTTCTTATCTTCACAAATATCTTCAGCTTTGAATCTTGAAATCTTTGACACTTGAATGAACTTCATCTTTGAGCATCTGAAGTAAATCTTCATCTTTGGCTTTACTTTAACAACTTTGACAAATCTTCAAAACTTTCAAACTTTCTTTCAAACTTTGACATCTATCTGATCGAAAAATCTCATTTGAAACATCTTTGATTAAACACCATTAATTTTAATCTCCCCCTTTTATTCCAAAAGAATCATATTTGAAACCTCGAACTTTGCTCTTTCTTTCTTTTCCGCTTTGTCAACGAACTTGTAACAAACTTGAATTTGAACAACTGAAACTTTGTAATTCTCCCCCTTCTTAACAATATTAACTCTGATTTGACTTTGAAAACTTGATATATGTCCCCCTTTTTGATGAATTATGAGAATCAGGATCCTCAAAACTTTTTCAATGTCAGCCCAGGCTTTGAATGATCTCCCCCAAAACATCTGATAAGCACAGTCTTCATGAGTAACATTCTCCCCCTTGTGGTGAAATATGAACAATCTCTCCCTTTGACAATAAATGATCAATCTCCCCAAAAATGTAATAGGAAAGAATATTTTGTCTGATCTGAATGAGCCGTCAATTCATGAATGTATTTATCTGAATCTTTTCAAATTCGGACCAATTAAGAGTTGTAACCCTGAATCAACATATGAAACAGTTAGGAATGCCTGTCAGTAACACAAAGTTACTGTGTACAATGAATGTACAATGTAAGGAGCTTGAAATGATGATCACTCCCTAGGACTTCCATTCAATCATTGAAAAACACAAGGTATTTTCTATGAATGTTCTGACAGAAAAACAGATTTTCTGTGTGCTCGTGCTTGTGTTATGAAAGAATTAGCACAATGATTGCTATTTAGGATCAAAATTATGTAAACCAATGAGACAACAAAGGTTATACATAGACTCAAATGTGCATGAGAAAGGGTCAAAGGTGGGGCAACTTTCCTTCTTTTTCAATATCAGTATCTTCCGAGTGAAGAACCAATAGATTATGTGTTGCGTCCCAAGAAAATGTGAAACATTCTCTTTTTAAGAAAATAATGAGTAGCTGGTGGGGTTATATACAAGAGATGGCATGGGCTAGGTGCCTATTTCAATGTCGTTCACGAAGAAATGTGAAACAACAGTAATGTGGTTGCCCGACTCAGAAAGAAGTTTGGTGTAGAGTTTATTATTCTTTTACTCTGATCTCTCACCCTCTTTCTTTTAATCTTTTAAGCTCACTTCTAACCAAACTCTCATTTCCATTTTACCTCTTCACACACCAACACTCAATCTTTTGACCCCTCTCCCCATAATCAATCTTAGGATTACTTCCGGGGTAGGAAACACTGGTTATCGTGAATCCATGGAAGTTTGTTTAAGCTCACACATTGAATCTCATGTATGTTCCTAAAAGCATGCATTGCTTCAATGATTTTCTTGACATTGAAGCGCAAGAAATCAATTGTCAGTATAAGTATGCTCTCTGATTTTTTATGAGCATTTTAAGCATGTAAGATTTCTCAAAACTTTATATGAATGAATAATCACGAAAGAATAGAAATGTTTTGAGAATCTGACAATGATTAGAATCAGATAAAATTCATGAAGAATAATATTTTGGGAAATCAAAGACGAATGTTGTTTATATGAATAATATATAAACATTGTAACAATGATAACACATTTCAGTATAGAAATGACGTCTGATTTCAAACAAAGTAGAGTACAAACGGGAGTATTACCATAGAAAGATTTATCTTTTTGATACATGGTAATAACAAAGTCAAGAAATGTATATACTGAACCGTTGTGTGTATGAATACTTGACAAAGTATAAAGACATGACAATTACACAAGTATTTGTCATTAGAAACACACGGTCAGATGATCATCAAAGTATCCAACTGAAAATCATTTAAAATCACACTTCTCAATTCATGAAAATCTTTTAAGAATAGGAAGTGATTTGAACATTTAAGAAACCATATTTCACAAGTTAAAGTTGTTCATCTTTCAACAAGTGATGAAGTGTAAAGATTAGAAATATATACCTTTAAATCAAAATTCTTAACTCCCCCTGAAATGAATATTTTCAGTGAAGTATAATTGACAAACACTCAGATATCCTTCCCCTAAATATCTACAAAAAGTCAATCTATTAGAAAAATATAACAATATCTCCTCCCCCTAAAAGATATAGTAGTGTAAAACCATTAACTCCCCCTCAAAATAAAAAACTTCTTGATAAGATGTTATCTTTTAAGCGTCCATCAGAAGAAAAAACATTTGAAATCGGGTTCTGAAGTGAATTATTCAGAAACCATGATTTCTTATTCTCCGGTGAGAATAGTAATATGCAAAATTACCAATGAAGAACGGGTCCTGATCTGATATAACCAGAAACCATTGTCACTTGAAAGATAGCCTGCAAGATAAAAGATTTTGGTAATCATTGTAAAAATGATTCCGCCTTCGTCAGTAAATGATGAGTAATAGACACTGTTCATAATTTCCAAGACATAAACAATTTAAGCACAAAGTAAGATATACTCCCCCTCGAATCATGTAGTGGCATTTAACATACCTAGTTTGCTGACTAGAAATGTAAACCTCTTTTCATCCAACGGTTTGGTGAAAAGATCAGCCAACTGGTAGTCTGTTTGCACGAAATGCATCTCTATGTTACCCTTTTCCACATGATCCTTAATGAAGTGGTATCGTACATCAATGTGTTTAGTCTTTGAATGCTGCAATGGATTTGCTGTGATTGCTATCGCACTCTTTGAATCGCAGTAAATAGGAACTCGTTGGTATGAATAGCCAAAATCCTTTAATTGTGTCTGCATCCAAAGGACTTGTGAACAGCAGCTTGCAACAGCTACATATTCAGCCTCGGCGGTAGATGTGGATACACAATTCTGCTTCTTTGACGTCCAGCTAACCAACTTGTCACCTAAAAACTGACATGAACCTGATGTGCTTTTGCGATCCAGCTTGCAACCTGCATGGTCAGCATCTGTGTATGCAGTTAGATCAAAACTCGAACCCTTAGGATACCAAAGGCCTAACTCGGGAGTGCCTTTAATGTACCTAAGAATTCGTTTCACAACGACTAGGTGTGATTCCTTCGGGTTAGCTTGATACCTAGCACAGAAACACGTGGCAAACATAATATCCGGTCTACTTGCTGTTAAGTACAATAATGAACCAATCATGCTACGATACACTTTTTGATCAACAGATTTACCAGAAAGATCAGCATCTAAAAGTGTACCCGTTGTGATTGGTGTTTTCATTACTGAACTGTCAGACATGTTAAACTTTTTCAGGATATCTCTGATATATTTTGACTGATTGATGAAAATGCCTTCGGGTAACTATTTAACTTGAAGACCAAGAAAGAATGTCAGTTCACCCATCATCGACATTTCAAATCATGATTCCATAATTTTTGAAAAGTTTTTACAAAATTTAGGATTTGTAGAACCGAAAATAATGTCATCCACATAGATCTGAATTAGGATCATATCTTCACCTTGTTTATTCAGAAAGAGAGTAGTATCAATAGTACCTTTCTTAAACTCTGAAGCAAGTAGAAATTGGGTTAACATTTTGTAACATGCTCTCGGTGCCTGTTTGAGTCCATATAAAGCCTTGTCTAATACGTAGACGTAATCCGGGTGTTTTGGATCAGCGAAGCCTTCGGGTTGAGCAACATAAACTTCTTCATGTAGGATCCCATTCAAAAATGCAGATTTTACGTCTATCTGATAGACTGTAAAATTCTTGTGGGTTGCATATGATAAGAATATCCGAATAGCTTCAATCCGTGCAACAGGAGCAAATGTCTCATCATAATCAATTCCCTTCTGTTGACAATACCCTTTTGTAACGAGGCGAGCTTTATTTCGAACCACAACTCCTGCTTCATCTCTCTTATTTCTGAATACCCACTTTGTGCCAATCACGAATTTTCCTTCTGGTAGTGGGATAAGTCGCCAGACCTTGTTCCGCTCGAATTATAGAAGCTCATCTTGCATGGCTAAAATCCAGTCAGGATCGCGCAAGGCTTCTGATACTTTCTTCGGCTCAAGGGAACTAAGGAAACTCGAGTAAAGACAAAAATTTGCAGATGTCGCCCGCGTTTTTACTCCACTTTGTACGTCACCTTTTATATTTTGTAGAGGATGATCTCTTGTCCATCTTGTAGTACTTGGAAGTGGTTGAACAGAAATCTGCGTGTTGTCTTCATCAAACTTATCATATATAGCAGGCTCAAGCTCAGATGTACTCGGGACATCTTGTACATTTGTTTCTGACTGATGTAGTTCTGGAGCAGCAGAAGAAGTACTCAGGACTTCTTTTCCAGACACTGTACCTGCAGATGTAGAGTTTGAATTAGTATTGTCAGAAATAACAGGTGTAGATGTACTTGATGAGGTTGTTGTGATAATGTCAGAAGGTCCTGAAATACCTTCAGTTGTAATCGGAACCTCTGAAGTTGATGCGGATATGTTTGATTTATCTAAATTTGCACATAAATCCATAAAAGCATCAAGAAATAATAAATCTAACTAAGATGATACATTTAGTGAGTCAGAAGACTTAGTCTGTGACGATTCGGGTTCTATTTCGTCTTGAATAGAAGCCTTCTGTTTCAGCTTGAGTTCTGAACTGCTGTGTTCAGAAGTCAATGTAGATGATTCATCAAAAGACACGTTCATACTCTCCATGATAGTCTTGGTGCGTTTGTTGTAAACTCGATAGGCTTTTGACATCAAAGAGTATTCGTTAAAGTAGCCTTCATCCGCCTTCTTGTCGAATTTACCAAGATTATCACGATCATTGAGGATGTAACACCTACAACCAAAAACACGAAGAAATTTAATATTCGGCTTTCTCTTATTTATAAGCTCATATGCTGTTTTCTTATGTCTTTTGATCATAATAGTACGGTTTTGTGTAAAACATGCAGTAGCTACGACTTCAGCCCACAAATACAATGGAAGACCAGAGTATGCCAGCATCGTTCTCGCTGCCTCAACTAGGGTTTGATTTTTTCTTTCAACCACGCCATTCTGTTGAGAAGTATAAGCAGCAGAAAAATTATGTGAAATCCCGACTGATACGAGATAACTCTGAAGGGTATCATTTTTGAATTCTGTGTCGTTGTCACTTCTCAAAATCTTTACCGGCAATTGAAGTCGAACCTGGATCTTTTTAATAAAGGCAATGATTAACTCTGGCGCGTTTGATTTGTTTCGTAGAAATTCCATCCATGTGTATCTGGAGTACTCATCTATCATCACTAGAATATATTTCTTCCTATTGATAGATTGAGTTCTCATTGGGCCACAAAGGTCCATGTGAATAAGCTCGAGAGGTGATGAACAAGAGAATTATGTCTTTGCTTTATGTGAACTGCATTTCATTTTTCCATCTCACAGGAGGGGCAAAGTGAATTCTTCTCAAACCTCAGTTCTGGAAGACCTTTGACTATTCCATGTCTCACCAATTGATCTATTGCTTGAAAATTTTGATGAGCAGGCGCCGATGCCAAATCCAACTTTCAGCTTTTGAAGCTTTGGCACTTAGACAAACAGATCTAGTTGCAGAAAGTGTTGGAAAGTATACTGCATATAAATTTCCATCTCGCTCAGCTTTGAAAATCCCACAACCGTCTTTATCTTCAATGAAACAGCTATCTACAGTGAACCGAACTTGAAATTTACTGTCGCATAATTGACTTGTACTGAAAAGATTATGATAGAGACCATCTACGAACAGTACTTTCTTGATTGTTACGATGCCGTTTTTCAATGACCCGTGTCCTCTAATGATTCCATTTAGCTCTGAATTTGCAAAACTAAATGTCCCTGCAGGTTCCTCAACATTGTTATGTAATAGAAGCATAAATCCAGTCATGTGCCGCGAGCATCCTGAATCTATGTACCACAGATGTGAGGTCTACAAAAAGAATAAGTTACTTCTTCTTAGGTACCCATATCCAAATGGGTTCTTCTTGGTTAGCCTTATACAATTTATTCAAATCTTCTACCTTAGCCTTGACTCGCCACTCATAACGAGGCTTCAGTATCCATTTCCAAACCATTTTTACATTAAGCTCATTAAATCTCTGTTTTCTAGAATGATAAGCATTCTTAGCATGAAAGATTTTAGCATGTTGTGCTGAGGATTTAGAAATAATTTTAGCACGAGATGCCTTTTTAGCAACTTTAGATTTAGGAGGAATGGTGTGAATAATGAAAGCATTGTCATGACAGTGTTTGCAAAGAAATTTCTTACGAGCAAATGTCAAAAGTTTTGATTTATCAATTTGAGTACAAACATTCATACATCTTTGACATTTTGGATCGTTAGAACTGTTACATTTCAAACTAGCACTATTATTAACACTACTTTTATTCTCAACAACTTTATTTTCAGACATATTCTTCACCCATTCTCCTTTATCTTTTTGCTTTCTAATATCTGAAACATGAAATGAAACCTTGTCAGTTTTCTTCTTGAAAGATGATATTTTCTTTAAAGTTCCAGAAGACTCTCCTTTCTAAAAAATACTTGGAGGATATTCAGGAGTTTCAGTATAAACAACAGAGGTTTTGGAAGTGATAGTCTCAAACTCTAGGTTTGAATGAACATTCAATTTCTGATATTCAAACATCTTTTTCTCATCAAGATTTTGCTTAAACAAATCAGTTTTTAAAGTATGCAACTCTTTGGAGAGTTCTTTGTTTTCCTCAAAAGATTTGTCAAGTTTGAATTTGAGATCACAATTCTTATCTTCCAACTCATCAACAATCTTTTGAAGATCTTTGATTTGTTTCTCAAAAGTAGATGTTTGATTCAGCTCAGAGTTTGATTCTAGCTTCTCAATAATAGGAACAGGATCTGAAGCATTCATCATGTTTTCAAAAATCTCCTCAGTCATTTTCTTTGAAAAATCAGTTTTAATGCTATTATTCATGATATTTATGCACTCAATAGTCTTAACCTCTTTTCGAGATTCAGAAATCACTGATTCAGATATTGGAGTCTGATTCTCAACATCAGTGTCTAATTCATATTCATTATACTGACATTGAGTTTCAAGTATATCTGTTTCAGTGTTGGTTGATTTTGTTGGTGTAAAATTAGAAAATAATGATTGAAACTCAACAAACTCAGGTTTTCTGGTTTTATAGCTTCTGTTCAATTCATTATAAGAAAAACCAACAGATTTAAAACTTGAAATTGAATCAACACAACTTTGATGTATTATCATCAATCACTTCTTTACCCTTAGAAGAAATTCTAGACTTAAGAGTTTCAGATTTAACAACGTATCATGAGTATCCGGGATTTTCTTACGTTTTGACCCCAATTTCTCAAAAATTATACAAGTTTTCTGGGGCTCTTTTTAAAACATCATTTTCTTCAAAACCTAAACTCGTTTTAGCATAATAAAAACGGACATCTTGGAGTTTGTTCGTTAATAAATTCAATGTTTGCTCAGTCTGTCCTCTCTTTAGATTCAAATCCTCTAATAGCTTAATCTTGCAATAAGCCTCATTCCGCACCTGAAAACAAGCTTCAAATTTAATTTTAAAATCACCTTTTTCAGAATTTAAATTAACAAGATTCCTTTCAAGATCAGTGATTTTAGATTTTAAAACTTCTTTCTCTTTCTTTAAGGCATCTTTCTCAGATTCTTTATCCTCAACGACAACCTTCAATAATGCGTTTTCATCACGAAAACTCATCATTGATTGTCTTTCGTTGCTAAGTTTGCCTTTTAAGTTCTCAAATTCTTTTTCCATGTTTTGAATCTGAGCCATAAGAGATTCAACAAGTTCAAAATTATAAAGAGTACTTACCTCAGATTCACATTCAGATTGGTCAGAAGAAGTTTCAGCTCCATCTTCAACTTTAGCAATCATACACACCTGTGTGAAGTGTGTTGATTCTTCATCAGAACTTTGGTAAAAGCAATTCTCCTCTTCAGCCATAAGTTCTTTCCCTTCTTCTGCCTTCTTTGCCAATAGAGATTTCTTGGCATAATACTCTGAATTCTTCACACGTTTGAACTTGCAGTCTTTGGAGAAGTGGCCAGGCTTACCACAATTGTAACACCTGCCAAACTTAGGCTCAGTTTTCTCTTCTTTCTTCTCTTCTCTTTTCTCATCTCTTTTCTCTTCTCTTTTTCCTTCTTTCTTTCCAAACCTCGGCTTGTATTTCTCTGATATGTCTTTTCTGTACCCATCATACTTTGACTTTGAAAATCTCTTCTTGCCAAAGCTTTTCTGAAATTGCTTTGTGATGAGGGCCAGATGATCAGCAAACTTTTGTACATCTTCATCTGAATGTACTTCAGTCTCTGTGGAGGAATCTTCAGAACTAGATTCAGTTAGTTCAGTAAGGAAAGCTCTGGATTTATTTGACTTGTATTTTGATGAAGAAATAGACTTAGAGCTTGATCCTTTCTTCTTTTCAGACAACAAGGCCAGTGAATCTTTGACAATCTTTTTTTCTTCATTTAGATGCTTTACCTCATCCTCATGTTGAGATAAAGTTGTAAAGATATCGTTCACATCCTCTTGAGCCATGTCTTTTGTCATCTGAATGTTAATTGCATAGCTTTTCCACTCAGGATTCAAGTTCTTGATGAACTTGTAATTGATTTCAGACACAGTCTTGTTCATCCTATTTCTTCTCAAATCATTCATTATTACATTGAACCTTATATACGTATCCAGCAGTGCTTCCCCTTCTTTAGCACGAAATCCTTCATAAGCATTTATGCTTTGGTTCAGTTTGGCTTGAACAGACTTTTCAGTACCCTGGAATTGTCTTTCCAGCTCGTCCCACATGGCTTTAGCAGATTCTCTACTATCTACTCGATTGTAGATGTCATTTGGAATCGCCATGGTGAGATAGATAAGGGCCTCTTCATCAATCTTATAGAGTTCCTTCTTTCTTTCACTAAAGTATTGATATGGCTTAGGCACATATCGTACTGGAATTTCTGGAGAAGTATCTGTAGCCGCTTGTCCAGGTACTGTAAGAACTGGGTTCAACTGGACCTTTTAGTATGGATGTCATGTAATCTCTGTTCTTGTGATTCAAGAACTGAATCATCCTCCTTTTCCATTGAGAATATTCACCGATAGACAGAACCGGAGGCTTGGATTGGGAACCCGTGGAAAGTAATTATTTTGACAGGATGAGAGAATTATCTGGACACAAACAAAAATTTTGCTAGTAATGATCTTTCAATCCAACAATTTGAACAAACCTTGAAAATTTTCAGAAATTGAAATTTCTAAAAACTTTAAGTTCATAATTCGCAAGTATTACTTATCAAGGAACAATTCACAAAACAATGTATCAGAATTCGTATACCACTTGAAATTCATAGAAACAAGCTCAAACTTCGCACAAGTTAGGAATTCGCATGTAAGAGATACCAAGAATTCAAGCAATTCGCATAAGCTTATATGCGAATTCTTCAGAATTCGTATAAAGCTTTCTACGAAATATTCACAATTCGCATGACTCTCTCATACGAATTCTATCCTTGAAAACCTTTTAATGAAACACTATTTGTACAATGAGAATTCACAAGTAGAATTCGTAAGATACAAAGATACGAATTCTATCCTTAAGAAAAACTTTGAAAAACTCTGTGAATCTTCACTTTTCGCATACAGACATGTGCAAATTCTCACTTTTCGCTCAAGACTCAGTGTTAGAGCAAAAATCTGTTGGATACAAGATCATGAAGACTGCAGGTCAAAGTACAAGAAGTCAAAGCTGAGAAAGTCAACTCTCATTAAAAGTCAAAGTCTAAATTGTAATAAAGTCAAAGTTACTTGTATTGTATTTGTTGTGATAAGAATCTTGAATCAGGGACGCACACTCAGGTACGAATTCTTCATAATTCGTATATGCCTATCTACGAATCCTTGCCTTAAAACATTTTAAAGAAATTCTTTTAGCAAAAATATCTTACGCGAATTCTTTGCTTTTAGAATAAAGAGTTATACGAAATCTATACTTGAATGAATTTTCTTAAAGATATATGCGAATTCTTTGACAATTCGTAGATAACAGTCCTACGAATTCTTTACTTAACGAATTTAGAATACTATCTATGCGAAATCTATCTGCGAAATCTGAATATCCATAAGATCTTGCGAGTTTTTCATACGAATTACTCAGATCTTGCGAGTTCTTGAGTTCTAAGACTAAAAATTTCGATTTTCAAGCAGAATTCGATCCAATTCTTCAATTCACACGCTATAACTTCACAGAATCAATCAAGGTAGTGTAAAGATCAATCCAATTTAATATTGCAATCAAATTTTCACTATAGCATATATCAAAACAGACCTTTCGTAAAAGTAATAGGAAAATTTACCAAATCAAATTTTGGTAAAAGTAATTTTACCAAAAACTCACTTTTACACAAAAATTTATTCAAGAAACTCAAAAACAGAATACGAACTCGAAAACCTTTATTTACAATTGTGACCCAGATTTACTAGCATATAATCACACAATCATTTACAAAACAATCTTTATTAGATCAAATACATGAATTACATTTAATCATAGATCTAACTTCTAGTCACAGATCTCACGAAAGTGTATGTGTTATGCGAGTTCTTTCTTACCAATCTCTCTGGATGTCTAATGTGTACGTCTACTTACAAAATACAAAGAAATGAAGTGTAGGACCCTAGATCTAGACATTTCAAGCTTTTGTAGCTAGGTTAGGATAGGAAAGGATTAAGCTTTATTTATTGAAAGCATATAAACCTAATCTAGAGAGAGCTTTGAGATGTAAAGGCTACATTTTATAAAATGGAATGATTCTCAAATATTACAAGCCTTAGCCATCTATTTATAGCCACAATTCCTACCTACCACCTTCCCTTGCTACATCTTTTAAGCACAAAGCCCTTGCACATCATTTTACAAAATATAAAATACATTTAAAATAGATTTACTTTCCAAACTTTCAATGCACTAACATTCTCCCCCTAAAGTTTGAGAAAGTAAATCATCTTCTTGAAGCTTTAGATCCTCTCCCCCTTGATTTACTTGACAAACTTTGGCACAACTTTGACAATGAAAGGCTCGACTCCCCCTTTATTGTTGCTCTCACTCTTGAAATTTCGGCTTTAAAATCGAATTCATTGTAGACATTAATCCCGACTAAGAGCACTTCGAAGCATCTTGGAATGTTGAAATCCAACTTGTTACGTTAAGCCCACAAGAATGACAACAAGAGGATTTGACGTGACGAACCGGTGCAAACTTAGTGTAAAACAAAGAATTCGTCGATTAACCGCGAGCCGAATAAGCATTCCGCTTGAGAGACATAAACTTTTAGCTCGAAGAGGAAACGTGTAGTCGTGCACCACAAGGTAGGGTCGAGAAACAATTATTGGCCAATTTTAGAAAACTTTGGACCAAAAATGTTAGAAAACTAACTGGTGACTAACTGAGCCATTAAGTCACTATTCATCTTCACCCTCAAAAAAATCACGACCTGTTGCTTTTTCATCTTCCCTTTACATCAAAATTTCACGATCAAACAGGCTGTTAATTGCATCTAATAGCTTCATTAATCATGAAATAAACTTTTTCAGCAAAAAAAATATCCCATGCATCGATGTAACAGCTTCTTTCCCGATGTAACCGAATTTTCCAGCGAGTTTTTCAACAACCAAAACCTCCAATTTATTGCTGGAAATTCTTTCAATTTAGTTTCAAACTGATCAAAATAAGGAAACAAACAGATCTGGACGACAAAGCAGCAAGAATACGGCGAGAACAGAAGATTTTCCGGTGACGATCGTTTTTCCGGCGAGGCTTGTTAGAACAGATCATAGATCTCGATTTTCATGCTTAAATTCCATTAAGCAAGTGAAAATAAATTGAGATATACATGAAGAACAGTTCTGTAAAGAAATTTTGACAATATCACAACTTAAAACCTCGATTTCCGGCGATGAACAATGTCTTCTCCGGCGAACTCGTTTTTCCGATCAGTTGACTTCCAGTCCATAGATCTACCTCATTTCTTAACCAAAAATGATAAGAAAGCTTGATTTATGCTCTATAAACAAAAGCAAATCGATCTGAGGTGGTTTAACATCACGAATCCGACTGAAAATCAATTTTCCAGCGTAGCTCCGGTGAGTTGCGTTTTTCCGGCGAACACACTTTCAGAACTGATATCTTGCTCATTTTTCGACGAATTTCGATTCTAAAAGATGTAGAATGCTCGAAATTCAAAAACTAACAGATCTGAGCAACTTGAATCATCTCATGCACTAAAAAAAATTCAGATCTAAGAATGATAACGAAGAACACCGAAAATTTCGAATTTTTTTTCGAAAAACATCAAAACTCGTCGAACTTCGATTCTAAAAATTGTAGGTGATCTGAAATTGCATAACGATCAAATCTTCAAGAGCATGAGAGATTTGAACACACTTACATGTAGATCGGGCAAAAATACTTGAAATGTCGAGATCCGATAATCGTTACGAGAAAAAATTCATCGTTCGGCTCTGATACCACATGTAGGACCCTAGATCTAGACATTTCAAGCTTTTGTAGCTAGGTTAGGATAGGAAAGGATTAAGCTTTATTTATTGAAAGCATATAAACCTAATCTAGAGAGAGCTTTGCTATGTAAAGGCTACATTTTATAAAATGGAATGATTCTCAAATATTACAAGCCTTAGCCATCTATTTATAGCCACAATTCCTACCTACCACCTTCCCTTGCTACATCTTTTAAGCACAAAGCCCTTGCACATCATTTTACAAAATATAAAATACATTTAAAATAGATTTACTTTCCAAACTTTCAATGCACTAACATGAAGTATTTATACTAAGTCAACATTTGTTGACTTTACAACCAAACCCTTGAACTATCAACTTATTACAACCAAGACCCTCTATTTTAATCTTGAATACAATTCTATTCTAACAATAAGGTCCACCAAGAGGAGTGATATATCAAGAACTGAGAGATCAAGAGGAGGCTCGAAGAGTACATCCTTAGAGAATTTGATGGAGGTGTCGTTTTTT
Organism: Arctium minus; assembly: GCA_954870635.1. NCBI lineage: Eukaryota > Viridiplantae > Streptophyta > Magnoliopsida > Asterales > Asteraceae > Arctium > Arctium minus. The sequence continues at coordinate 82,275,747 of OX941080.1, read as the reverse complement.
ATCACTGCGACATTATCAGAGGAGGAGGAGGAGGCAGGCTTTCTCTTTACTTGTTTTGGATTTGGAGGAAGAGCAGAAGTTACTTTCAGAATAGCAGCGACTCTATTGATGAGGGCTCCAACGATTCCTTCAACATAGCCTTTGTACGTTGATTTAGACTTCTTTAGTGCTTCCTTGAACTCTAGCCATTCAAAGTAACCAAAATGTTCTACTCTTGATACGAACATAGATTTGACGCTTCCATCCTCTCTGGTTATCTCCATAGTCACTGAAGTTTGGTCCTTCTTCTTTCTCCCAGAGATGGTGACAGCGACAATCTTCATTGGGTCAGAGCGATAGTCTATCTTCTCTTTACACCAATCTAGAGTTTTATTGCTGACCACTTTTTCTTTTAAGCGTTCCTCTTCAATCTCTTTTAGAAAAGCAGCTTGAACCTTTACTGGATTCTTCTTCATCTTATCATCTTTTAATAGAGATGAATGAACCTCAAGAGCTAGATTAGCGTCTTTTTCGCATTCAACAATCAACTTTTCAGCTTTGACAGATTCTTCGATTTTAGCTTTGGTCAGGAAGTCAAGCTCTTTAGTTGAGGATTGAGGAGGGATCGTTAGTCGCTGACTCTCTAGGTAAGAGATCATCTCTGTTCTTCTTTTGAGTTTATCCTCTGACCATTGAGTTGGTCGAGAGGGCCTTCCTGGATGGATCAGGGTTTCATCTTCTTCTTCTTCTAGTTCATCAACCTCAATGAAGGAGGTTAGGATTATTTGATCATCAGCTGTGAGAGCTCGGATTATTTGCAGTGAAGTTCCCTTAAGCAGGGGAGAGAACTGACTGAGCAAAAAATGAAAAAGAGAGTTAGTGTTTATTATAGAAGAAGAAAGCTAAAGGCTAGAATGAGAGAGGGGTTTGGCAGGAAAAGAAGGAGAGAGGGACAATGGATAGGCATACCTGAGAAGGATGCTCCCCCTTAGATTGTGATATGAGTTTCAGGTTTCCCTCGGCAGCTATTCCCTTCTGCTTGACTTGGGATGGGGTACCTGAAGCTTTATTATTCTGTCTCCCCCTTCTTCAGTGATAACAACGCTTTTCATCGCTGTCGTTGATGAGACGTTTGTGGTTGAGAACCAGAGAGACTGATCCTCTTCATCATCATCTACATCATCATCAGCAGCGGCATTGTTATTTTCTTGATCAGGGAGATCAAGTTCTTCATCATCATCATCATCTTCTTCTTCCTTATCCTCTTCTTCTTCATCAACTAAAGCAAGGGAAGAAGAGCGAGGGGCTTGATCTTCAACGATTTTCTCCCCCTCAACTTGAGAAGGAGTTTCTTCCGTCTCTTGAACCTCGGTTGTTTCTTCATTTGATCTCCCCCCCCCCCTCTTTGTTATCATCAATGTGTGGGAGTTCAGCAGTGAGAGCTTCAGCAGCAGGATTTAGACGGGCATCAGCCTCCAAATTATCCAAACGGTCTTCAATAATGGGGATCTCTGAAGTAGCCTGAAGAATGAATTCAACAACGATATTCAGCGAAGTACGATCGTTGTTAGTGAAGGAAGGCGTCGGAGTAGGAGCTGGTTCATTCAGCTTAGCCAGCAGCTGAGAGAGGAGCTAATTGGTAGAGTCCATTTTGGTGTTGAGACCTCGGACTTCACCAGTCAAGTGTTCAACATGGTCGGTGAGGAATTGGAGTTGACTTTTGTTGCGGGCCATGTTGTCTTTCAGCTGATTGACCTCGTCCTGAAGGTAGGTCATCTGAGAAGCAGCAGCTGTAGAGGCGGTTGCTGAGGTTAAAGTCTTCAGCTCTTCACCTGCCCGATTTACGGCAGTGGTGTTAGTGTCGAGATAAGCTGCGAGAGTTTCCACCTTTTCAGCCAACTTGTTGACGTTGGCGTCAACAGTGCCCAAAGTAGGACCTGAAACAAAAGTTAGTGGTTGAGCAAAACGATGCTCATGCTTATATGGAGAGGTGGGAGAAGTGTATATGGGTATAGGAATACCTAATAGATCAAACATATAGAAGAATTGCATATCTACTTAAAAATTTGGAGGTGTTTGAGTACCAGGTCCTATGGTTGCAGCGGTAAGAGGTTGCTGCGATATATTGAGAGGGTTAATGACCAAATTAATAGTAGAAGAAGAAGTAATGGGGATAGAAGTAGAGGGAAAACTGGTGATAGTGGAAATTACCTCAGTTGGTTGTTGTTGAGGAACTGAGAAAAGTGGGGTTGTCACCGGTGTGGTATCAGCGATTGACGTCACTGACACGGTTGTTGTTGTGGTAGCTGATGTGGAGGAGCGACCCACAAATCCATCCAAAGTAGTTTGTTGAGAAACTACCTCAGGTAAGTTACCAGAAGGGGTTGACTCCTTGGTCTTTTTGGCTTTTTTAGCAGGGCCAGAAAGAGTTGCAGATTGTCGCTTGGAAGGGGTTGTAGCGGCATGGTTAGCAGAAGAAGAAAACTCCTGCGTGGCCGCTGAAGTCGAAGAATAGAGAGAGAGACAAGATCATAGAGTAGAAAGACTTACCTCGTTTTCAGCCGGTTTGATGTCCAGCGCTCGTTGGCCAACCCGTGAGAAGCTACCATCATTTATTGTGGGGTACTTCTTGTCAAGGAGAAAGTGAAGACAACCACAAATGAATCGAACATAGGGAATCTTGGGATCTCTTTCAGGCTTCTCGATCTTTGAAAAGAGATCGTCAAAGATCGCTCCAGCATAGTCATAGTGCTTTCCAGCAAGCACTGAATATCCCATTTGTAGTTGCATTTTGCTGGCCTGGTCCAGCGATCCTATCTTGCCACTCATACTCTGAATAATATGAGTGAAGATGTAGTTGATATCTGAAGGCATGTTTGCCTTCAGGATTTTAGTCATCTTCTTGTTAGGAATCTGAGAGCGAGGATTGTTGTCCCAAGGGTATTCCATGTCATCCAGAAATCGGATGATTTCAGCATCAGTGGGAAGAGAGTCGAAACCGTGGGTAGTCTTGGCAGGGAATCGAAGAGCCTTGAGGATACCACAGGCAGTGAGATTTCTGGGGCCATGTTCAGTCTGGAAAGAGATAACAGGGACCACTTCACCCTTTTTGTTGGTCACTGAGCTCTTATCAGCAGTAAACAAGAATTGCTGAAGTAGTGTTTTAGATGGCTTGGGGTCAACAGTCAGAGCATATGCTATGCATGATTGTTTTAGAAAGGCAGCAACTTCCACCAGATGTGGGTATTTTTTAGCTTCAAAGTCCAACCGAGTCAGGTGGTTGTTCTTAGGAATTTCAGAGTCAGTAAGTGCGAACTTGACATTCTTTGAAGCAATAAGTGTAGCTTGGGCCATTTCTAGAGTAGAGAAGTAGAGTAGAATAAAGGGTTTAGAATAAAGCAGTGTTTATGAAAAGAAAGAACAAGCTTAAAAACCAAATGTTTTTTAACAAGTTAAAAATCAAAAGAAATGATTTTAATGTAAGAAACACTTTTAAATCCAAAATACGAGAATATTTAAGATTCAAGAGTGTTTTGAGAGGAAAGAATGTGAAGAAACAAAAACCTGATGATCTTGAAGATTTGAAGATTGAAAAGTGTGTGTGTGTGTGTGTTTTTGTTTGCTTGAATGCCGAGAATGCTTTTTATTGCCTTAGAAGTTTTTGAGAGCATAAAAGGAAAAAATGTAAATGGCATTCCTTTTATATGAGGAGAGAGAAGGAATTTAGAACGGGAAAAGGAGGTCATCATGACACAGACACGTCCCACAAAATTGATTGGACATGAAGTACAATGGACGAACGTGTCAGAAAAAGGCGTGTCATGGATTATCGTTTAGAATGACGTCATAGGAGAAAGAAAATGTTTCGTTTTTAGAGAGTATCACTGATAAAAAATCAGAGGTAATTTTTCTTTTCAAAGGATCACTGACGAGAAATATCAGTGATAAGATTTGTTTATCAAAAAGCTTTTAACCACATGAAGAAATGAAGTGATTGAAGATTTGATTTTTTAAAAACGTCTTACTGAATGAGATATTCAGTGAGAGAGAATGAGGGAACATACCTGAGAGTCAGAGATATTTAGGCAGAGATCAGATGATAAAGGGGAACTCTGTATCACTGACATAATGCATGAAAGTTGAAGATTTAATCTTCAAGATTCAACATTCCAAGCTCACTAATGAGAAAGTTAAATCTTGTCTCATCAACAGGTTTGGTAAAAAGATCAGTGAGCTGATAGTCAGTAGAGATGAAGTGAAGTTCAATATCACCATTCATCACATGATCTATGATAAAGTGATATCTGATCTCGATGTGTTATGTCTTTGAGTGTAGAACCGGATTGTTTGCTATAGTGATGGCACTAGTGCTGTCGCAATAGATTGGAATCTTTGATAGTTGAAAGTCATAGTCTAATAGTTGATTTCTCATCCATAAGACTTGAGCACAACAACTTCTAGCGGCTACGTACTCAGCTTCAGTTGTGGAAGTGGACACTGAATCTTGCTTTTTACTTGTCCAACTTACCAACTTTCCTCCTAGAAGTTGACATCCACCAGTGGTGCTTTTTCTATCAAGTTTTCATCCTGTAAAATCACTATCAGAATATCCAGTTAGATCGAACCTTGAATCTTTGGGATACCAAAGACCGAGGTTAGGAGTTCCTTTCAGATATCTGAAGATTCTCTTTACATCGATCAGATGGGATTCCTTGGGTTCAGATTGATAGAGTGCACAAAGACATGTAGAGTACATGATGTCAGGCCGGCTCGCTGTAAGATACAGTAGGGAGCCTATCATTCCTCTATAGGCAGTGACATTAACAGGTTTTCCTGATGGATCCTTGTTTAATGTCAAAGGAGGTGCCATAGCAGTTTTCATCGCTGAAGTTTGAGTAAGATCAAACTTCTTTAGCATATCTTTAACATACTTACCTTGGTTGATAAATGTACATTTTTCAGTTTGCTTGATCTGAAGTCCAAGGAATTAAGTTTATTCACCCATCATACTCATTTTATATTATTTCTTCATTCTTTCGGCGAAACGAGTACACAGAGATGGGTTAGTAGAACCAAATATAATGTCATCAACATATATTTGCACAATAATAATGTGACCTTTTACCTTTCTAAAAAACAGGGTATTATCAATTTTACCACGTTCAAATTTTTCATAGATAAGAAAAGAGGAGAGAGAGTCATACCAAGCACGAGGGGCTTGTTTTAGACCATAGAGAGCCTTATCCAATTTATATACATAATTTGGAGGCTTAGGGTCTGAGAACCCTGGGGGTTGTTCAACATAGACTTCCTTATTCAGCTTTCCATTTAGGAATGTTGATTTTACATCCATTTTATATACTTTGAAGTCTTTGTAAACTGCATAAGCTAAGAAGAGTCGAATTGCTTCGAGCCTAGCCACAGGGGCAAAGGTTTCATCATAGTCTATGCCTTCCTCTTGCTTGTATCCCTGAGCAACAAGTCTAGCCTTATTGTGGGTTACGGTCCCATGTTCATCTAAATTGTTTCTAAACACCCATTTAGTGCATATAACAGTCATATCAGATGGTTTGGGAACGAGATTCCAAACTTTGTTTCGAGCAAACTCAGTCAGCTCTTCTTTCATAGCGCTAACCCAGTTTGGATCTCTGAGGGCATCATCAGTCTTCTTTGGCTCTATTAAAGAAATAAAGTTGACAAAGAGACAAATATTACCTGAACTTCGTCGAGTTTGAATACCTGCATCAGGATCACCAAGGATTTGATCTATGGGGTGATATTTGGTCCATCATTGAGCAGGACCATTATCGTTCACTTCAGGAGTTGGATCAACAGTAGGAATGTTCACTGATGAAGAAGTTTGAGGTTCATCAGCTATTAATTGTTGAGTGTCAGACAGACCATTGTTCACTGAGAGGTTTTCAGACAAGGGAAGATCTGATGGATGGAGCGTGTTTAGAGGCTTAGCTGAAACCCATGATGTGGATTCAGCATTAGGTGGTATGATTTTTGGATCATCATTAGCGACTGAATGATCTGTGTGCTGATGGTTTGTGAAGAAGGGTTATGTTTCTCTATAATGAGAGAACATCCAAACATTTAGTTCTTCATTGTCAGCGATAGGTTTAGAATTCGTTGAACGGGATTCGTCAAAGGTGACATGAATTGTTTCTTCTACAGTTTGTCTTCTCTTATTGAAGACTCTGTAGGCCTTAGAGATAGAGGAATATCCAATAAATATTCCATCATCAGCTTTTGGGTCGAACTTTCCAAGAGCATCTTTGTTGTTTAAAATGTAACACTAATAACCAAAGATATGAAGAAAACTGATAGAGGGTTTCCTTCCATGAAATAGTTCATAAGCGGTCTATCCAAATCGCTTTACTATCAGAGATCTGTTTTGAGTAAAGCATGTTGTGTTGACAGCTTCAACCCAGAACTGAGTAGGGAGATGAGAACCGTTGAGCATTGATCTGGCAGCTTCAATGATCGTTCTATTTCTTCTTTCAGCGACACCGTTCTGCTAAGGATTTCTTACAGAGGAGAAGTTGTGAGAAATTCCCTTACTCTCAAAAAATTGTTCAGTGAACTATTTTTGAATTCAGTTCCATGATCACTTCTTATTGAGCGAATAGTAAGATTATTCAGCACTTCCATCTTTCTGACAAAATATATCAGTTCTTCTGGAGTGTCACTTTTGCAGCGAAGAAAGATAACCCAAGTGTAGCGAGAGTATTCATCTACGATGACAAGTGTATATTTCTTTCCAGCTATGGATTGGATATTGATAGGGCCAAATAAATCCATATGCAAGAGTTGAAGAGGACTTGTCACTGAGGAAACTTGTTTAGATTTGAAGCTAGCTTTAGTCTGTTTTCCTTTCTCACATACTGAACATAGAGATTCCTTGGCATATGAGTGTTGAGGAAGACCAGAGACCAGTTCCTTAGTAGAGAGAGAATTCAGGGTTTTGAAATTGAGATGAGAAAGCCTTTTATGCCATAGCCAGTTGACATCAGCGGAGGCTTTAGACAAAAAACAAACATTTTCAGTGGTAGTAGAGTCCATGTCTATTACATAGACATTTTCCATATGGTAACCACTGAGAGCAAGTTTTCTATATTCACTCATCACTGAACATGCTTTCTTATTGAAGCTAACTTCGTAGTCTTTGTCACATAGCTGATTGATGCTTAGAAGATTGTGCTTCAGTCTATCTACGTAAGCGACTTTTCTGAAGGTAGTTGTCCCATTGTTGAGGACACCAAACCCTCGGGTATATCCTTTTCCATTTCCACCAAAGGTCACTGAGGGACCTTTCTCTTCCTTGTATTCAGTAAGCAGGTCTTTTTGTCCAGTCATGTGTCGACAGCATCCGCTATCTAGATACCAGATACCCTTTGATCCCTGCAAACATAAGGAAGATTAATTTTTGATTGGTACCCACTTTTCAATGGGTCTAGCAGTATTAGTGGAGATGGAAGGTTCAACAATCTTCACGGCAGTTGAATATTCAACTTCAGTGGCAACCTTCACTTTGGTTAATTGTTTAACCTTAGTTGTATTTTTCACCTTGGTTGATTTCTTAGCTTTGGTGACCTTCTCAGCCTTGGAGGCATTCATCTTCACTTTAGCTATCTTATTAGCTATTGTGGCAGTAGGACATTTACTGGCAATATGGTCAGTGGGTCCACAATGATAGCATTTTCTATATTTAATGGTTGCTTTAGGACCATGAGCAGTAAGATTAAAAAACTTGAGATGAGCAAGGCCAGCTCCAAGAATACCTTTACCATAAGATCTAGGAGGAACTTTCAGTTCTTCAGATTTCTTAGGCTTAAGATCAATTTTCAGCTTTGGAGTTGATCTCTGAGAGATATCAGTGATTTTAGTTCCAGAACTGGAAGATTGACTTACTGAAGGTTTGGAAGGAACTTTCAGTTTTGCTTTCTTGGTAGCCTTCTGAGGATGGGAAATTGATTTCCCTTTATCAGCGAGCTTAGATCCTTTTGATAAGTCCTCAGGAATAGGATTAGAGGAAGAAGAGCACTGAGTAGAAGAGGTGTCAGAGATAGAAGAGACAAACATTCCAAACTTAAGCATGAAACTGTCTTCTTTAGGTTCATCCTGCTCTTTCCAAAAACCAAGACCGGTTTTATCACTGGTAGGGATTTGAGCCCTGATGATTTCAGTGATTTTGGTAGAAGAGTTACACCATCCCTTAACAGTTGCCTTTTCTGCTTTTAAAGCAGCGATGGCTTGTTCGCATTCAATGTAGATAATTTCATTGACAATGACTTGATCTTTTAAACATTCCTCTAAAAGAGTCAGTTCTTTAATCCTTTCATGACATTTTTCTAGCTGTTCAGTTAAATCAATATTTTAGTTTTCAGCTAGAGTTTTGTCATTCAGTGCATTGTACAGATCAATTGTCAGCACATAAACAATGCAACTTCTCTCAGCTTCAGAAAGAGAGGGATTAGTAGGGATAGATACCTGAGAGGAGATATAGCTCATGGAAGTTCTTGTTGGTTCTTCCACTTCTTCTTTAATCTCAACCATAAGACAGAGATTAGCAACTTCTTCTTCATCAGAACTAGATTCTTCATATTCAACCCAGTTATGCTCTTCAGCGATAAGACCTTTACATTTGCGCTTAAAGTTTTTCAACTTTTGATATTTCTCTTTCAGCTTAAGGTATTTGCTATCGCTGGTTTTCCTGGAAGTGGAGGGTTTGAACACTTTCTTTGATCTGCATTCACTAGCAAAGTGTCCAATCTTTTCACAATTATAGCATGTAGCAGTAGCCTTATCAACAGGGGTTGATTTTGGCTTGTCAGATATAGAGAGTGGCTTATTTCTTCTGAAATTGCTCTTTCTTGCAAACCTTTTGAAAGAGTTTGTCAAGAGTGCTAAGGATTCATCAAACTCTGAACGATCAGTGTCTGATAATTCCTCAGAGTCAAAATCTAACTCAGTGATAGTAAGAGTAGATCGTTGAGATGGAATGCTCTCTGAAGAGACTAAAGCAACAGGAGTGATTTTGGAGTCTTCGGAATCTTTTACAAGATTCTTCTTCAGGAGATTTGATTGCTCATAGTTGAGCAATATTCCATATAAGGTGCTAAGAGAGAGAGAATTTAAGTCTTTTGTCAGCTTAAGACACATTGAGTAACTGTCCCAACTTTCAGGAAGACATTCCAAAAATTTAGTTAAGACCTCAGAGTTAGAATAGGTCCTACCAGTGGTCCTTAGATCAATGATTAGACAGTTAAATCTCTGGTGAACATCAGATAAGGATTCATTCTTACCAGCGATAAAACTTTCATATTGTCTTACCAAATTAATATTTCGGGTTTCTTGGACTTCAGTGGTACCTTCATATTAAACACATATAGTGTCCCACATTTCTTTCGAAGTTTTAAGATGCATGATGGAATGGAAGGCTTCATCAGGCAGAGCCATAGAGATGATGGTTTTTGCCTTAGCATCTAAACCGACTTTCTTTTTATCTTCATCACTCCATTGTCTTATTTCTTTAATAGCATATCTTTCAGGGACAACAGGAGTGGTGGTGGTAGTTGGAACTGCAACTATAATAGTAAATGGTTCATAAGGGCATTTTGCTACATATTCAGGTATAGTGGGATCTACACCTTCTAGAAATAGCATCATTCGATTTTTCCAGAGAGCAAAGTTATCTCTGCTAAATTGAGGAGGTTTTGAGAGAGAATCATTATCATAGTAGTTTGTGTTTGTGTTGAGTGTCATATTAAGAATAACAAGAAAGAGAATAAAGCAAGATCTTTTTTATGAGATTAAACAATCTGCTCTGATACCACTTGTTGGTCCCGAAGGTGCTTAACAAGTTTGTAGAAGGGGGGGGGGGGTTGAATACAAACACAGAATTTAAAGTTTAATAAATTGTTTATTGATAAATCAAAATACAATTTACAAGTTTGTTGCGGAAAAAGATTAAGTAAAACCTAATCTAAACAAACTTAAGAATCACTAAGAAGGTTGCACTAGAAATAGAGAATAGGGGATTGGAATATAAAAAACAAGGGTTTCTATATATTTAGAAAGATGAAGGCCACACTCAGATGGAGTGATGATCTTTCTATTTATAACTTATGCATTAAATGCATGGCAGAGTACTTTACACGTGTCCTTCATTGGTTGGTTGCATGAGTCTGAGTTTAGGAGACATGCTTTCGGTCGTATGATGAACAATGTAGTTGACAGAGTTGTTGTACGAATTGCTGTAGAGGTATGTATTTTCTAACAATCGTAATATGTGTTCAAGGATTAAGACAAAAGAGACTTGAGGCATAAGCTAAGTGATCATCAATCGCTGAATATCTCTACCTTCAGAGATATAAAGAAGTTCAGCTATCGCTGAAGCTTTTCCTCAGGTTTCTTCGTGTGTGTAGACTTGTCTTGGCTTCACTGATATCTGCATCAGGTCATGAGTAGACTTGTCTTTGTTCAGCAGCTTCCTCTTCGATTCAGCAGTGAACATCTTTTGTCGCAAAACTTGTCTTCAGGGATTACGTCTAACTGTTTACATTCGAAATCATCAGTAATACTGAACATACTCAGTATTAGATCGCTGATGGTGAAACACTAACATATATATATATATATATATATATATATATATATATATATATATGTGTGTGTGTGTGTGTGTGTGTGTGTTTACAAGAGAGATCATCAGCGATAACTGAACAGACTCAGTATGATCGCTGATGCTGAAACACTAATACATAATGTTAAACGTAATTTTCACTAAGTATAGAAAAGGGTCATTATCAAATCACTGAGAGAGTATGGATCAACAATTATATCCATGCCAAAAGTTTTTAGAAACTAAAATAAAACACAAGATTGAGTTTTTGTATGGAAAATTAATAAAACTCATTATTTTAATATAGATAAATTAGAATTGGTTTTAATAAATAGTGTAACAAATTTTTGGATGCATTTAAATTTTCATAACATAAGTTTTGTAAAATAACAATTATACAAAATAATACCTTTTTTAAATTTAATGTCACCCCATCCAAAATCGTTAGATACTTAACACTGTAGCTTTTGGGTAATGCTAAGAGCCAGTCATATTATAGTCCCAAGGTGATGAACTTGCGCTCCGGTAATAACTAAGCCAAATTATCACGATTCTAAATTGGACGACTTAACCGACGTCCCGGTAAGACCTAAGCTCGGGGCAAGGATGAGACTAAGCATGTCAATTGGACACTAGTTGTCCCGAGTCCTATAAAGACCTAAGAGTTGCACTTGTAATGCAATTGGTACCGTTTACCTGCCAATTAAACTTATTATTGTATGTATGATCAACTACATATGATAACAAGCTTTAATCTGGATCTTATCCTTTACAAAATTAATGTTTTTGGATAAAACAAGGGTAATTAATTTTTAAAGGATTAATATTAAAAATACTAAAATAGATGAAACTTTATTTGTTTTGTAGATGTCGACCCCACCTTAAACATTTGTCACTCTGTTCTTTGTTGGAAAAGGAGAAATTGAAACGGAGCAAATTTTCTTGATTGGTATCGTAACTTGAGGATCTTCTTCAAACATGAAAAGAAATTGCACGTTCTTGACGCTCCCACCTGAAACTCCTCCCTATACTGCATTACTGTCATTCGTAATGCTTGGACGAAAAAAATATGAGTAGAGTGAAGTGTCATGCCTTATGTTTGCAAGTATAATCCCTGACCTTGAGAAGGACATGAAAAATCTTGAAGCATATCAAATGCTTAAGGAGCTAAACAAAATGTTTCAATAGCAAGCCAAGCAGGAACTTTTTGAGACTATCAAATCCTTCCATGCCTGTGAAATAGAGGATGGTGAATCGGTTAGCTCTCATGTATTGAAAATGAATTGCTACATTGATCAGCTAGAAATGCTTGGATCTCTTGTGGGCACAAACTTGGCAATCATGCTAATTCTCAACTCTCTACCTAAATTGTGACACCCCAAAATAGGCAAATAAATAAAAATGAAAAGAAAAGAAAATGGAGAAAAAGGGAAAATAAAATAAAATGAGTTTTATTTTATTGGATCAAAATTTTGTGAAGAAAAACGTGAAAAAGAGTTAATCATGTCACTTAACGAAAGTGAGAAGTGAAGAAATGGGTTTATGATCAATTGGACTAAAGATGAAAGAAAAAGTCAAGACATGGGTAAAAAGTGTAAATTTGGCCAAACCTTTGAAGTCAGGGGGCCGAATGTAATTTGTTGAAAGTTGAAGGGTGGTGTCAGTTTAGAACAAGTCCAAACTAGAAGGACTTGTTCTATAAATATTCTAGACCTACAACTCTGAAAAGGATGTGTCGATGGTCGTACTTTGAAACTTCTTTTTGGCTCTTCTAGTCAACTAATAAGCCAAAAGATTACATATTCATATAGTCCTTACTTCAGACAACATTTTTCGTTCAAGAAACTTATGAAATCGTGGAGAAACGAGGGAGAAATCGAAGCTCGAAAGTCCATGTTCGAAATTTCGGTTTATCGATGATTGGAGGTAAAATACTCAACCAAATTTCGAGTTCTTTATATGGTTAGCTTCGTTTTCAAGTCCTTTATCGAACCTTAGTAGCCTTATATCTTAGATTTTAGTTTTGGAGGTCCGATTTTGCGTTTTTTTACTGATTTTCGAGTGGAATTTTAGCACAAACTTTAAATGAGTGTATGGGACTCAATACTTGATGGTTTTCGTTGATTTTTATAGTTGAGGAAAATGATATTCTAAAGTTTTAGAAAGAAAAATTGTCGAAAAGGACGAAGAAATGAGGCCAATCGACCCGTTTTTTCGGCTGGGCGCTGTTGGGATGCGCTGGAGGTTGTGGCCGGCGTTAGGCCGGCGATCTAGGCTATTCATTTGGGCTGGAAAAAATTTTAGGCCTTATAATGTGATTTGGGTATTTAATTGGTCAGTTAATTATGTTAGGCCCAACTCCCAAGTAGATTAATAATTTTTTTAGATTGTATTAATTAATTTATTCATTTTCTAAAGTAACTAATATGTTAATTAAAATTATCATTTAATTAATATATTAATTTATTTTAGAATATGCATATTAATTAATTATATCATAAAGAGGTGTTTATGAAATGATTCAATCAATTCTAAGTGAAAGGATTTTTAAACGTCGTATTTTAGTTAAATATTATCAAGACGTTTTAATGTTAATCAAATGATTTCTTTAGTTATTAAAAGGATAAATCGACGTTAAGAGCCGCTATCAAACGTAACATTTAAAGTTTTATTAATTTATTTCGATGATTTAATAATGGAATTAAACGTCGTATTTTGAGTTAATTATTTATTAAGACGTTTTAATTTGGAGAGATGGATTTATAAGTTTATAAAGTGATTATTTTGATGTTTTGGGACGTCATCGAGTCTTACGCTTGGGGTTTGACTAATGTTAGTCGAGGTTGACTGAGTTGACCGAGGGTTGACTTTTACCTCGTTTGACCCACAAATATTTTTTAAAGGTAAGATCAAATGAAGATATTTGAGACATTAAGAGACTCGGTTTTTAGAGTTTGACTTAAGGTCCGGTCTAGTTTGACTGTAGTTGACTATTGTTGACTTTTGGAGAAATAAAGTCATTAATTGGATATTATGGTATGAAATGTGTAGGTCTTTTGTCAAGAGATATCAGTAGTCGATCTACACGGACAGGTGAGTCTTCATGAGACTTACACTGGGATGGATACATACGTACAAATGTATTTTGAGCATTATATGATTTATATGGTGAATGTTATGCATGATAATGATGTAAATAATGTCATTGGTATATGTTTACATGTATGTGGAGCTACGTGAAGCATGCATGCTAATTGTTTTCCGGTTTTTAAAACATATTTAGCATGCTTGGGTTTTCGGTTGGTTTATATTGTATAAATGGTATATGGTTTGAAGTATGGGATGTTAGTTTGGTTTGTCACACTTAAGGGGAGGCACGACCCCGAAATGGGTGACTGGCTCTGTGTGAGCTATACACACCAGGGAATGCTTGTGACATGGAAGCACGACCCCGTAATGGGTTATTGGTTATAGGTGAGTCGTACACACCCAGGGAATGCTTGCAACTTATCAGTCCTTACTCGAGGAGACGGTTATGAGGTCTCATTTCTTTTGGTGTTGCATATTTCAGAAAATGAATATTATTTTATACTAAGTTTGCATGTTTGATATGTGTGACAAAATATGATTTCATTCACGCAAATCATGAACTCACTGAGCTTTATAAGCTGACTATAGTATGCATCTCAGGGATTGAAGGTTTCAGGTTGAACGAGGGAAAAATGGCACACATAGAGACTTGCCTAGCCTATTTAAGTTCAATATTTATGTTGCGACATCTATGGTAGATAAATTTGTAACGCAATCCGATATGGGACGGATTAGCAGTTAAGTTACATGTTTATTATTTTAAAGTCTTCCGCTGTAAATGGTTTTAATTTAGCAGAAGGATTGTTCAGATTACGTAACACTTTTCAAGGAAAAAAATGGGTGTTACATAAATCATATGACCAATTCATCCTGAACTATAATATGCAAGGTTGGGAGAAATCTATCTCAGAGTTGCATTTGATGCTCAAAACTATTGAGAAGAACATTCCAACCAGAACCCCATCAATTATGATGATCAGGGAAGGAACATTAAAAGGAAGTCGCATATTTATGTGAAGGGAAAGGGCAAAGGCAAACTCGTTGCCCCAAAGGTTGCGCCTCAACCCAAGAAAAAGGAAAATCCTACAAAAGATGTCGAACGTTACCATGTGGTAAAATACGTCACTAGAGGAGGAACTGTTCTGCCTACATTGCTAAGCTAAAGAAAGGCAAAGCTGGAGAGTCCAACAAATCATGTATCTATGTGATAGAACTTTATGTTTTTTCGTCAAATTCCTGGGTACTTGATACTGGTTGTGGAACTCATATTTGTAATAATGTGCAAGGAATGAAAAAAAGTACGAAACTGAAACAATGCGACTTGGATTTGTGCATTGGCAATAAGACACGTGCTCCTATTGAATCCATCGGAAGCTATGAGCTAAAATTACCAAGTGGTCTTATTTTAATGTTGTGCAATTGTCATTATGGTCCAAGTATTTATGTTGGAATTATTTCAGTTTCCTGTTTGAGACAATCATGTTTTATACCTACTTTTACAAATTATGGTATTTCAATTCATAAGGATATTATATTTTAGTTTGATGTTATTCCTCGTAACGGTATTTATGAAGTTGTTGTGGATGATGATGTCTCAAATTGTAAATATGTCTATAGTTGTGATGCCAAAAGATTTAAGCTTGACTTAAATAAATCATGTCTATGGTATTGTCGTCTTGGTCACATAGTCACATAACAAAACTCCACTCAAACAAAATTTTGGAATCAACCGGCTCTGAGTCATTAATGTATGTGAATCTTAAGTGGAAAGATGACTAAATCCCCTTTCACTAGTCAAGGGGAAAGGGCCAAGGATGTATTGGGACTTATACATACTAACGTATGTGGAACCTTTAGAACCATGTCAAGAGATCGTAAAAGTCACTTCATTACCTTTATCGACGATTTCAGTCGATATGGTTATGTCTACTTGATTAGACATAAGCATGAAGTTTTTGAAACGTTCAAATCTTTTCAAAATTAAGTAGAAAATCAGTTTGGTAAAACCATAAAAGTTATCCAATCTGATCGAGGTGGTGAATATATGAGCCAAGAATTTTTGGATCATCTAACATATCATAGGATTATCACATAACTCACTCCACCTAGAACACAACAACATAATGGTTTGACCGAATGAACAAAAAGGATCTTACTTGATATGGTTTAATCTATGATGAGCGAAACTACCTTGCCTTTATCTTTTTGGGGTTATACCTTGGAGTCTGCAGCATGCATACTCAATATGGTTCCGACCAAGTAGGTAGCCAAGACACCATACGAGTTATGACATGGACGAGCACCCAAGTTGTCTTACTTGAAAGTCTAGGGTTGCGAAGCCCACGTACGACATGAGACTTCTAGAAAACTAGAGTCCATGACTATTAAGTGTATTTTTGTAGGATATCCTAAAGAAACGATGGGATATTATTTCTACAACCCTACTGAGAACAAAGTTTTTGTTGCTCGGGGTGATAAGCTTTTAGAGAGAAATCTATTATTACAAGAAGTAAGAAGGAGCAATGTAGATCTCAAAGAAATTCGAGAACCACAAGATACAACACCTTCTAATGGCACTAGCGAAAACATGTAGAGCCCGAGCACTCGACTGCTGAAGCATAACATGAAACACTTGTCATTCGCATATATGGTAGAATTTCTCAACAACCTGAGAGGTATGGATTTCTTGTGACTACTGACAAAGCTGAACTAGGGGATTGTTGTGAACATGCCAGCTACCAAGAGGTTGTATCGGATTATGAATCCGACAAGTGTCTCGAATCCATGAATGCAGAGATGCAATCCATAAAAGACAACCAAGTTTGGAACTTAGTTGATCTTCCACCAGATAGACGGTGTATGTCGAACAGCCCGAAGGATACATTCGAATCGGATAAGAGCACAAGGTATATAGAATCAACAAAGCCTTGTACGAGCTTAAACAAGCTCCTAGAGCTTGGTACAGTGAAATTGAAGAGTGTTTGGAATAGATTCCATTTTGAGAGAGTTGAATAAACACTATCTCGTTGAAAAGTTTAAGTCTATTGGGTGTAAATTGGTCTTCAAGAAGAAGACCGATATGGATGGAAATGTACACAACTTCATAGATCATCTCGTAGAGAAAGGTTTCACACAAACTCATGGTGTTGACTATGAGGAACCCTTTTCTCCAGTCGTCAGCATTAAAGCTATTAGGATACTTATTGTCATAGTTGCATACGATGATTATGAGATATGGCTATCAAAATCACCTTCCTAAATGGTCTCTTGAGCGAGGACGTATATATGCTGCAATGGGAAGGGTTTGGTAATCCAAAGTACCTTGAAGGAGTGTGTATGCTTCAAGGATCCATTTATGGATTGAAGCAAGTATCTAGGAGCTGGAATCTTCGGTTCGATGAGAAAACCAATGAAGTATGGTTTTACTCAAAACCACGATGAATCATGTGTTTACATTAGAGCTAGTGGGAGCACTGTATCCTTTCTGATATTGTATGTTGATGACATACGGTTCATTGGCAATGATATTCCAACCTTGTAAGACGTTAAGGTTTTATCGCGCACTGAATCCAGGCGATAACACTTTTTGTCGTGTACTGAACCACACGATAACTTGGTTTTATCGCACAAGGCACACACGATAAGCTAACTTTGTCGCGCAAGAGTCACGCGAAAAATATTGTTCACACTGCTTTGTCACGCGATAACACAAGGTTGTCGCTCAAGTATTACGCGATAAGTTTGACACTTAGTCTCTCACCAAACTTCACCGCGTGAAAAGTTTGAAGCTCTTTGTCACGAGACAAAGATAAACACCATGCATGAATCTTCAACACGCGATAAAGATGAACATGTTCACAAAAATTTTGATTTTGATCAAAATTTCTTCAAATCTCTTGAAACTTGAAACGAATGTATGGATTTACAGCAGGAACAACTTTAAATTTGTGAATTATACCAAGAAACAACAAAATCAATAACTTTTGATTCAAACAGTGATCATTTTATTTAAACTCAAAAACTCCAAAAATCAATTCGATTTTGATCCTAAACATATTCTTTCTCAACACAATCAATTCAGATGAACTCCATTATCAATCTTGAATCAATTCAGATTCTTCCTACGTGACCATTGATCAACTTCCACCAGCCAATAGCTTGCACTACGTTAGCCGCGACTTAGGTCAATGGCTAAGCTGTGGGAAACATTGTTTGGTCCGACAACTCCTGATTTTGTTGTCAAAGCGACCCCAGAATAGACCATGGAAAAAATAAGCAAACTAACTCCATCAATTAACATTATACACACCCAAAAATAGCATCGAAAACCCATATAAGATGTCTACACAAATACGGTTGTTGTAGGGTCCTAGGGGCAGCAGGGTCAAGGGGTAGAGCCATTTGCAGTACAAGACAATGATGGTGTTTAGTGGATTCAACCAATGATGCTCATGAGTGGATGTTGAAGTTGATCAGTTGAACATTCATCATTGATGCTCAGTGTTTACCCACTAATGTTAACCACTCATGATGATTAGTGGGTACACCCATGAATGCCACATGCTCCTAACTCGCTACGGAATGATTTTGTAATCTCTCATAATCTCCCAATAACTGTGCAATAATTTTTGGTAACCGTCTACCTTTTAAAGGTGTATTTATTTTCGGTTTTAACGTATAAAACGTTACAAATTTCTTTATGTCAATTGCTCTCGATTTTCTGTCTGAATCGAGAGTGTGAATCTATATTATGCTTGAATAAATTTCATGCAACCTAGGTAATTAAGGGTCAAAATATTAAAGAGAAGTGATTCCTACACGATATGAGATTCGTAAAGTCTTTTTTGTGATTTCTCTCTAACCCTACCAAGATCCCCAACAATCTATCTTCTGTTAGAAATATAGGGTATTGCAGTTGATCAAGTGACCAAATTTCTTGAGAATCGTGTGAGTTCACTTTTTGAATTGGTATTTCAACCCTATGCCTGGGTTACACGAAATCCAATATGGGATAAGACTCAAGACCACTATCGTTTTTAGTCACAAAAACGAGAGCAAAATTGTTGGAGAGTATATGAAGTTTTTCAAAATCGTGAGTCCTAAAACAAAAGTATATATGGTATATATACTAGTCCCATTCGTAAAATAGGAAAATAACTGAAATGACAATAATGGCAAATTATTAGCAATAATGGTCGGTTACAACTGTTTTAGCTAAGATCATGGGCTGGAAATAACTGAGCAATAAATGTTCGGTAATTGTAGGTTCAGAGATAGCCTCTAGTTCAGAGATAGGCACCAGAGCCTTTGGTCCAGAGATACCTACCAGAGCCTCTACAGAGATACCCACCAGAGTCTTTGATTAAGTTTTTCCACTAAATGGTCGGTGACACTAAAATCACCAACAATCCTCCCCCATTTTAGTGTAACCCATGAAATAACACATTAAATTGTGCAAACCAAACTTGCACATGAATGAAAATATCAAAATGATTGAATTTCCATATTAGTATTTTACACGTTCCAAATATTGGAGAATCAAGGTGTCCCAAGGATTGTAGTCAACGCTTAGATCCGGCTCTACCCAAACTTTTCTGGTTCACCCCAACATTCCCCACTTGTCCGACTATTGCTGAGCAATTTTTAGATATCAAACGGACCTCCCCAAAAGGTAATTTTAATGTGGCCGATTTCCCTTCTTTTGCAATCAGTTTCGCTACAGCACCCGCTGCTCTAGCTAATTGTCCACCCTTTCCAAGTTTGATTTATATGTTATGTATGGTCGTGCCTAAGGGCACATCACCTCAATTTGAATACCTAGAGATAAAATACATACAAGTTTTATATACTCGTCTAGTAAAATAAAACATGACACAATTATAAAGTCGTGTGTCCTAATCCTCTCATTATTGTAGAAAGGTCAGGTTCCCAACCTTTTGAAATGCGGCTACACTTCACAATCACATAGGTAATTCCTTTACTTCGTGTACCTGCAAATACAATTTATCAAAAGAATTATTAAGAAGATAAACTTCAACCTACCCACTGCAGGACTGAACACATACCCAGGATGATGCAACTGGTGTTCCAATTTATAAGTCTGAGTTGCTCCGGACCTGCTGTGTTTCTGGACTGGAAACACATCCAAACTTTTTAGATTTTGCACTTTATTAGTGCTAGGAATCAGGTCCTTAGGCCTTTGCATTGATGAAAATCGCATCTCATCAAAAATCGCATCACGCAACTCAATTATGGTGTTAATCGACACCGAATCATTAGGATCGATTATGTAGAACCTATAAGCCTTGGAATTTTCTTCATATCCAATGAATATACAATCAACTCCGCATTCACCCAAAGTTTTCCTTTTGGGTTCGGGTAGTTTTACATTGGAATTAATCCATCTTTTGACATTTCATGCATCCTTCTAAAATTCACATGACCCAAACTAGCATGCCATATCATTGAATCATCAGTTTTAGAAGAAGACGATGGCGATAAAAATGCAGAACTTTCAGAATAAAAATTTTTATTCACCACATTTAAACATAACATACGATTACTTAAATATCCAAAACTAATAAAGCTACCACATCGAGATAGGATAAACGTGTCTGATTCAAACACTTGCTTAAAACCAAGATTATTTAAACGACTTATACTCACTAAGTTCTTACGGATTCTAGGCACAAATAAAACATCAAAAAGTTTAACATTATGTCCAGAAGAAACCTCTAAATTAACGACACCAATTCCACAAATTGGTGCACTCGACTCGTTTTCCATATTGAGCATCGAACCGTCTTCAACCGGTGTCAATTTCTCGAACCACTGTCGGTTCTTGCAAATATGGCTTGTCGCTCCTGAGTCGATCCACCATGCACAGTCATCATCCTGCACATAAAAAGACGGTATAAGTGAAACATAATTCTGGACAGAATTATCAAAGTTAGCCAAAAACTGACCTCCTTTCACTTGATCGTGATCCTTAGACCCCGATTCACTTTCACTCGTACCAGCATCATTATTGTTCAACTTCACCCGACAATCACATTTGCAATGGCCCACCTTGTTGCATCTCCAACACACCAAATCCTTTCTCTTTTTAGAGGATTTATTGGGTCCATCAAACTTATGTTTCTTGCCTTTTCTTTTATTGTCGGAGTTGGCTTTTTTCTCCTCAACCATGTGAACAGAGGGTTGTCCAGATTCAACTTTCCCATTGGTTTTGTCATTTTCTTGCACCCAGAGAGATTCTTCGATGCACAAATGACTCCCAAGTTGAACCAATGATAATTCCTCCTTTTCATGTTTCAAGTTATGCTTAAAATCTTTCCAAGATGGTGGAAATTTGTCAATCACACTCGACACAGCAATGGATTCATCCATATTCATTTTGTGTAGTGTAAATTGACCCAAAATGCGAATGATTTCATTATATTGTTCCATTACGGGCCTTGAGTCTACCATCTTATAATTGTTAAAATCGCTAACCAAGAATTCTTACTAGAAGATTGTTTTTTAACGCAATGCTTGAGAAAGTTGAGATCGAGAATTGAGTCTATTAAGATAATCACCACTATTCAGAGGCGAAGAGGATCCTTTGGAATAAGAGCAAAATGGATCAAAATGCAATAAATTTTGGTTTAGTTTCTATTTAGTATAACGAATAGTTTTGGTAGCACCATTCAATAGAGCTGAAGAAAATATATCTTTCGAAGAATGGTAAAATGGTTGCTAATTGGAGAGAAAAAAGAAAAACAATAGAGCTACTTACATGGGCAGGATGTAGCAGTTGGGAATCATGATAATACCCATAAAAGATTTGTAAAATTACATCTCCACCTATGAATTTCATTCGTTATATATAATTATAAAAACAAACTATAAGTAATTATAAAAATAATTAAATTACTTTTTGTTAATTGATTATTACAAAAGTAATTTTAGAATATTTTAAAACATTATGGGATTTCAGTGAAATGTCATGTTTATGGGATTTCAGTGAAATCCCGAGGAACTCAATTCCGGACTTTCCTTTAAACCAAACCCATGATTTGAATGGAATTTATTTCAAATCCCATCAAATCCAAATCCCTAAAAAGGGTATATTTGTAAATACAATATCATTCTTTTCATTTAGAGTAAACTACGATTTTCGTCCTTATGGTTTGTTGTTTATAACTATTTCGTCCTCGGTTTTTGAAAATTGCTTTTTTGGTCACTATGGTTTGTAATTTGTTTTCTTTTTCGTCCCTTTAACCAACTTTGTTAAATAATATCTGTTTAGTTAGGGGTATTTTAATCTTTTCATTTGAGAAATGCTAAATATATGAGAAATAGAGATCACATAATGATACATAGGGGTGTAAATGATGCGAGTCGAGTTCGAGTATCATTATACTCGACTCAAACTCGATTACCAAGCTCGAACTCGACTCGAAAACTCGTGGGTACCGAAAATACAAACTCGACTCAAACTCGTAACTCGTAACTCAATTACCAAGCTCGAACTCGAAAGGAAACAAATTGCAAATCATAGTGACCAAGAAAGCAATTTTTGAAGACTAAGGACGAAAATAGTAATAAACAACAAATCATAAGAACGTAATTTACTCTTTCATTTATTTGTTGTTCAAGGACATGAATTTGAATTTCTTCATTTCCCTTCACTCTCTAAGGAATTGAATTAAAAAAGTTGATTCTTTTCCTTTCCTTTCTTTCCAAATATGTTGCTTTACTTCCGAAATACACGAGAACACAGCATAACTAACATATGGCAAAGGCCTCAAAGCTGGGATAAAAATCTTTTGTCCCAAATTATCATGTCTCATTCATGTCCACCAATCACATGAATACATGTCATTGGAAAGAGAATATAAACTTGAATTAAATAAAATCAAAAATATATAAAATCTGATGTATCTTAATTTCATTGGTCGAACAGGAATGTGACATGAGATTTTGGGACAGGAGATTTATATTCTCAAAGCTGAAGTTAAAAAAAGACGAATGGATGAGGAAAAATGCACGAGATCTCTAAAAAAATCAATAACTCGAATTTCGCTTACAACTTATAAACAAATTTACATAAACACATAAAATCTCACACCTTTCCTTCCAAAATCCGTATTTTGCAGGTCTCATCTTCACAAAGCAAAAGTCTATTTTGTCTTTTTCACAATCAATAACTCCATGAAATAGCTATCAATGAATTTGTTATACAAATGTTTTCTATTTGGGATCCAACTTTGTAGGAAAATGGTCACCACTATAAGCAAAAAGGCTATCATTGGTATAAGGATGCTCATATCCCCCCTTGCTTCCATCTGTATAGCTTGCTGAATTTGATGCCGATTCAGCATTGGGATTAAGACCCGCGAGTTCCATAATGTTCTCGATCTCTTTCACAACATCGCTCATCGTCGGTCTCTGATTTCCGGTTTCTTCAACACATCTCAAAGCCACATCCACAAATCTTTCCAAACCTTTAAGTTGGCTGCTCAAACCAATGGTTGGATCAAGGACTTCTTGGAGGTTGTATAGTTCTTTACTTTTGTCCATGGCTTGTTTCACTTCTCTCACAATGTACTTCCCTTTTTCGATTGGATTTCTTGCGGTTATCAGCTCCAACAGTACAACTCCAAAGCTATAAACATCGCTCTTTTCTGTCAACTGTTGTGTCATGTAATATTCAGGATCCATGTAGCCCTGCATCAAACCAAATGCCACACTTTTTCAAGTCCAATGTTTTTGTAAAACTAAAGGTATATATATATATATATAGCCATACAAGTCGATCAAGAAACATGAATGGAGATAAGGAAAAAAATTACCGACCATTGTTCCTTTGACCTGAGTGGTAACATGAGTCCTATTAGCGTCACCCAGTGATTTAGACAGGCCAAAATCGGCCACCTTTGCGACTAAGCGTTCGTCTAGCAAGATATTGTTCGTTTTAACATCTCTATGTATGATTGGAGGATCAGCAAGATCATGCAAATATTGCAACCCTTTTGCTGCTCCCAGTGCTATTCGAAGTCTTCTCATCCAATCCAACCTGATTCCAGATCTCCCTGCGCGTATCAACATCATCCCCGTTGATCACCATCATGTTTGAATTTCAGACGAACAGCTAATGGTTGATGCTTGTAATTAAATAGGAAAAAAAGGGTACCTGAAAGACTATCCTTCACTGTACCATTCACAATATACTCATAGACCAACATCTGTTCACCTTGATCGAAACAGAAACCTACAAGACTCACAAGATTCTTGTGATGAACTCTCGAGAGAAGCTCAATTTCTGTTTTGAACTCAAGCCCACCCTGTGTCGATCCCTGTGTAGCCCTTTTGATGGCAATCAGCTGCCCGTTTGGTAGACTTCCTCTGTATACCTATAAACAATAATCTCATTCTATGATCTTTATATATGTATATATGCATATACATATATATATATATATATTAAACACGCTTACCATTCCATATCCACCAGCTCCTATGTTGTTCGTTTCTGAAAAGTTGTTTGTGTATTTGCTAAGTTCCTCAAAAGAGAAAGATTTTGCTCCTTTCAGCTGAGGGACAGCACCGCTTCCATTGGTTGCATCCCATAATGCTACAAGTTTTACACATAAATGATGAGAAACCAAATTATATATTCAAAGCAGGTAATCTAAAAACTTCCATTAAAGGATCATGAAGCATCATACCAAAAGGGCTGCTCTCGTGGTTTGCTCTTTCAGCTCTCCCTTTTTGACGAAAAGCATACATTCCTGCAAGTACCAATAGCACCACAAGCACACAACCACCAACAGCCGCTCCTACAATAACTCCAGTGTTGGATGACTTGTGTCCTGTCCCTGATGCTCCTGTAAGATCAAACCACAACCCAATTTGAATACCGACTTAGAGAAAACTTCATTTACGAAACCGTAAATACTTTGACAACCAAATATTCATTATGAATGTACATATATATATATATATACATGTATATTCATGATGAATGTCATCACCGATCTCAAAATATTTACGCTTCTCAAATGAACCTATGTCTACTGACTAAATTATACACTAGTTTAATTCCCTTCACCATGAGCTATCAAATGTGATGAAAAAAAAAATCATGTACCTAGCAAGAAGTCGTAGTTTTCACCGATGAAAAAGTAGGTCCCGTATTCTCGGGGAGGCTTGAAAGTTTGGTTACTAAGTGAAAACCCAAGACCAATAATCCCGGTCCTATTGAACCTTTCTTCTCCAAATGGGAAAACCTCTACATTAATCACAAGGTAATTGTCCAAATTTTTGGTAGGATTCTTGAGTGAAACCGAGTCTACCGGGAGTTGAGACCTCCGAAAAGAAGTAATCATCTCATTGTGGAGAGACTGATAAACGGTCGAATTTCCAAGGTCAGAGAAGGAAGGAGCTCGGAAGAATAGGTTGCCAGTGTATGGATATGCGCATCTACAATTTGGACTTGAAACTAGACCTGAACCACAAGTTGTAGGCACACAGTTGTTCGGTGGTGTCGAGTATAAAGAATTATTAGTTGTGGGAGGCGAGCAAAATCTATCTGTCACACCCGATTCCAAGCAGATTGGATTACCGACAAGTCTGCAGCAAAATAATCATCAGATGTGTTTTAGTTGATTAAAAGTGTGAGAATATATGGAACCCCATTAGATTACTCTTCAAAAGAGCCCGCAACATATATTATGTCTAAGCAATGTGGGACTCCAACAAAAAGGAAGCGGTTTCAAAACTTACGTTAACTGGATACTATTACTATATTGTCTTCTTTGAAGAAAGTCACTGATCTGATTATTCTGCAAATTGACCGACAGTTGGTTGCTATGGGTAGAGCCAAGATCCAAGGTGCCATTTACTCTGTTGTAACTTAAATCACTGACCAAAATGAGGTTGCAAATCATCAGTTTTTAGCAAGTAATTAAAACAACCACAAAAACTGAAAACCATTTCTCAACTCACACTTGCTGTAATTGAGGGATGTTGAAAAGGGCAGCAGGCAGCTCTCCCACAATGTTTGTATTGTACATATGACTGCCAAAAAATGTAAATAATTAGTCAATATATATATATATATATATATATATGTTCCACAGCAGAAAAATGGAGATGGTTAGAGGGATCTACAGTGTTGTCAAAGACTGCATTGTTGAAAACCATGAAGGAACGTCTGATCGCGCAAAAGTATTGTTGCTCAAATCCCTGGAATGGTATTGGGGAAATCAGGAATTAATGATTACTGTATGTCTGTAATCAAGATTAGCTATTTCGTACAGAATAAAATATGTTCAAGTATTACTACTACTTACAGATAGTTGAGTACATTCAACCCAGTTAAATTAGGCACAGGGCCAGTCAGTTGATTGTTTGACAGGAACCTATAAGCAAATTTATCAGATATCAGAATAATAATGTGATTGTTAAGACTCTGATTCTTTTCGTGATCAATTCGTTACAACAAAATGGGTTTTTTTCAGGACACCTAGTCTTCTTTTATGAACCTAATAAAGTACTAATAGGACTTAAGTCAACAACTTTGAGTACTAAACAATGGTGTTACAGTAAGTTGTTAGAAGAAGCTAGGCGACCTAACAACTGTTATCAAAGAAGTTGGATGATCTAATATGACACAAGTAATAAATCGTCTTATTAGTCTTTTTTTTATAAGACAATTTTCAAAAAAGTGTCCTATTAGATCGTCCAAATTCGTCAATAGAACTTGTTAGATTGTCTAACTTCGTCCTAACAATTGATTGTAACACCATTGTATATGGTACGTGGTTGTCGGTCCTAATACTTAAAAATCTCGTTAAGTACTCTATTAGGACGCCTATAGACTGTTGGGTGTCCAAAAGACCCATCTCGCATGTCAGAGAAGAGACCCATAGAATGGACTGAATAAATAGACAAAGAAGTTATGATACTTACATCTCAAAAACACCGGTAAGGTTGTTGATGTTTGGCGGGACATTCCCAGTTAACAAGTTCCCATCAAGACGTCTGATATCACACGAAAAACACCATTAAAATACAAGGTTACCCTATGAGATTTACAAAAAGTCTTGAAATGTGGTACTCACACGACTTCTAGCGATTTCACAAGCCCGAGTGAGGAAGGAATGGGGCCTGTAAGCCGGTTGTTTTCAAATAGACTGCTCACAAATCACAAGGCAGAAAGTAAGTTCACATCATCTCCCATTTCAGGTATTTAAGATTGCTTGTTATATTGAAACATACAGATGAATTAGACTCATATTTGAGGTAAAGAGCCGAGCTGGGATATCACCCTCGAGCCTGTTCCCTCCAAAATGGCTGAAAATACAAACAGAAGCAAGTATAATCATAATTGAGTTTTAGGCCATATTTGACAACCATAAGCTACCTTACTTTTGAGCTTATTGAAAAAGTCCCGTTTAGTTAGCCATAAGCTAGCTTTTTTGAAAAGCTCCAGGGGCTTTTTTCCAATTATACCCCTTATAAACTTTTTCCGGCATGTCCTTTTAGGCCATTTTATAGTCTCATGTAGCTTATCAGCTAGTTTTTACCAATCATGAGTAGTTTTTAAGTTAATAGCCGATATAAAAACAAAAACATAAATAATAGACTTACAAGTGTAATGCATTAGTGAGCATATCAAGACCAGGAGTAGTTCGTCCATTAGAAACTGGTATACTTCCAGTGAGATCGTTGTCCGCTAGATCCAACCAGTAGAGCTTTCTGATATTACCAATGGAAGGTGGAATGGGTCCAGTGAAACCGTTGGAATTCAGAGACCTACACAGTTTAGATAATGAGCAGGATTCTAAAATGGGATTTTGACATATGATTTGGAAGAAGAATATCTAGTACTCACATATAGACAAGATTTTCTAGACCTCCAAGGGTGTTGGGAAGTGGACCACTGAAACCGCAATCAACCAGGATTCTGGCAAACAAGATCAAACCCTTTTTTGAATTAAAATCTGTGTCGTCCCACCAATCATGTGCTCAAAAATCACCATACTTTCTTTATTGATTATACAATTCATCATTTTATTATTCACTAAAGTGTTGGTGGACAAGGAAAGGACAATGGAGTTTGGGGACAGAATATTAAGCATGTAGAAACTACTCACAAATTTGTTAATTTCTTCAAGTTCCCAATTGCTGAAGTTAGAGGCCCGACCAAACGTTTATTGTAAGATAGATCTCTACATACACAAAGAAAGAAAGAAAGAAAAAACATAAAGTTGCTTACTAGATACAAACAACTTCAAGATAGATAAACAAAAAAAAACTTACAGAATCTCCAATTCAGATAACTGGCCAATGTCTCCTGGAAGTGAACCAATCAAACCCATGCTTGCCAAAGTTCTGAAAGTTGAAATAAATAGAAGATTGAATATCAAAAGAAAGAAAAAGAGGCATTTAGGTAGGTAGGTAGGTGTTGTTTTTCGATTCGAATGGAGGAAGGACAGGGGCTGACATGGAGGTGACACGGCCGTTGGTGCATCTGATTCCATCCCATCCACTACAGGGGTCGGAGCTGTCGTCCCAACTGGGTGGTGTGTTCTCCCAAACATCTTTCAGAGCCCGCAAATATACAACTGCAATGCAAATCAAACCCACATCTTTTATAATTTTTTTGCAAAAAAAAAATCTAATGAATTTGCTAATATGAAATCTCAAACAGTTGACTTTGCATCTATCAAACTCTATTCCATAATTTGATACAAGATTCATGACTAACCCATCTTTTCTCCTCCATTTTTAGGACTAGAATCCATGATAAAAGTTCAAGTCTAGTATGCCCAAAAGTAGAAAGAAAAAAAAACTCTTTTCCAGAATTTGATAATACAAAAGTAGAATTGAAAGTAACAACTTACAATCATCGTTCTGTGCTGTTGCTAACCAAATTGGGATGAATATAATCACAAGTAATTGCCCTATTGTTGAACCCATTTGTGGATTGAATGAATGCA
Source organism: Arctium minus (assembly GCA_954870635.1). Taxonomy (NCBI): domain Eukaryota; kingdom Viridiplantae; phylum Streptophyta; class Magnoliopsida; order Asterales; family Asteraceae; genus Arctium; species Arctium minus. Next base: position 82,247,058 of record OX941080.1, on the reverse strand, counting down.
AAACATCAAGTGGAAGAGAAATTGTGAAAATAGAAAAACATATCTATATTTCAGAAGAAGAAGAAGAAGAAGAAGAAAGTTTCTTCATGAAAGCAGGCTTGTGTCATTGACTTTAACAACCAAATGGACAAGTAGACGATCATTAATTAATTAAAAAGTTTGGAGGTTGGACGAGTAGGAGGTTTACCGATTCTTTGTTCAAATTTGCATGAGTGGAAACGTAGAGGATTACTTTTACTAATTCGTTTCTAGACAAACATACAAAATTTCAGCACCTCTATCTTTAATTGGTTTGCCACTCGCCGGTTCAACGATAAACCAAGATTTCTCCCAACTTTGCAAACTAGTTCGATATTTTTACTAACAGCTATTCTATTTTAAAGATCGTAGCATTGATTATACTATTATAATAATTAATACATTAATAAAATATTATTTTCTTGTCTTAATTATTTTATTCCAATGCTTCTTATTGGTGGAAATATTATAATATTATATTTGGAGATTTTTAACTTCTGTTTCTTCTTTTCTCTAGTTTAGAGTATAAGATAGCATAGCTATTGGAGCAAAAAATTGCTAAAATTCTTTTTTTTTTTTTTTTAGCATAGCTGTTGGAGATACTCTAGCCTTATTAAAAATATATATATAATCTATTTATAATATCTGAAAATTAAGGAACTAATTGAATAGTATGTAGGGTCTAGTTATTTTGTTAACCATACTTTTGTTATTAACTTTATGAACCAGACCTTACCATTGATATTGAGATTTGATCTAAATTAATAATCATTTAATCAGTTTTATTTTAATAACCGGTGTATTGAACAAAGATGATAAAGGGTATTTTGGGAAAAATATTTCCCCAATCTTTTGTAACATAAACATCGCTTCATTTATTACTCTCATTAAAAGATATTTATTTCATTTTAAAGGATGTTTCCATATCAAAATAGTGTAGCTCAAATGTATGTATGTTTGAATCTTTACTTATAAAACTTGCGAGATGTTATCATATATGTTCAACTCAAATGTATGTATGTTTGAATCTTTACTCGCAATTGGGAAGGCTTATCATATATGTTCATACTCATAAATTTGTTCATTGCATAATCACCCTTGTTCATATATATTATTATTATCACATTCGAAGAACAAGCTTGGTTTAATTTTTTTCCACCAATGTTCATATTCTTATGAGCATCCACATTCAATTTCAAGAATAAATCATAAACATGTTCCCTTTCAGCACATGGTATAAGGCGTTATTGTAACTCATATTTTTTTTTTTAAATTTGATTTTCCAAGATCAAGTTTATTGGACATTGTTCATTGACCCCTCTTCATATACACTATGACATATAACACATAATTTGACTAAGGCCCTTGATCATTCATTTGTCATACACAAATGGTTGTTCAAAACACCTTCACACATGTTTAGATTCATGGTCATTTACTTTTATTGTTCAATAATTCCATTAAACTAACATGTTATGACCTTTTCTAGAAAATCCCAATTTTCACATCATAGCCGGTGTGTGAACCGGTAAATCCATCCAACCCCCAATCAATTGACACTCTTTTAATTATTGTTCGTATGCCTTCATCTATCACAACCAATACACATTAATTTACGTTCATGACACAGGTTCATATGTTTCATGGTTGTTCATGGCTAATTTAATCTAATAAATCTATGAAATAATTAGATATGAAAATGAATTAAACATGTAAATTGATCCATGTATCAAGAAGGTAATAGTAGTAGTTTATCCATAATATGAGACTTATAGTACACTTTGAATCATAACCTCAACCTAGAATCATGGATGAGAATTTTTTTGTAACTCCTCATTAGTGAGGCTATAAAAAATCAACTAAATGGAATACCAAAATCTACCCTTAAACATTTATTTAATGAGTTCAATCAACCAAAGATGAGAATGCTTTCTTATTGGTCAAATGTGGTTAGCAAAATTAATAACATTTTATTAATTAACAAAATAACCTACCTCATTATGGATCCAAATCTCTCAGTGATTTGATAATGACCCTTTATAATACTTGGTGAAAATTACGTTTAACATCTGTATGTATTAGTGTTTCACCATCAGCGATCAAATACTGAATATGTTCAGTATCACTGATGATTTCTCATGTAAACAGTTAGACGTAATCATTGAAAACAAGTTTCGCGACAAAAGATGTTCACTGCTGAATCGAAGACAAAGCTGCTGAATAAAAGACAACTCTACTCATGACCTAATGCGGATATCAGTGAAAACAAGATAAGTTTACTCACACGCAAAGAAGCCTGTGGAAAAGCTTCAGCGATAGTTGAACTTCTTTCTATCTCTAAGAAGGAAGAGATATTCAGCGATCGATGATCACTTTGCTTATACCTCAAGTCTCTTTTGTCTTATCTATGCACACATAGTACGAATGTCAGAAAAGACATACCTCTGCAACAATTCGTACAACTACTCTGATATCTACACTGTTCATCATACGGCCAAAAGCATGTCTCCAAAAGTTAGACTTATGCAACCAACCAGAGAAGTACACATGTAAAGTACCCTGCCATGCATTTAATGCATAGGGTATAAATAGAAAGATCACAACTCCATTTGGGAGTTGCCTCTAAGCCTTCAGCCCTCAAATCTTTTTGTAAAATATAGAAACCTTTGTTTTCTATATTCCCTTAATCCCCATTCTCTAATTCTTGTGCAACCATCTTAATGTTTCTAAAGTTTGTTTAGATTAGGTTCTTACTTAAATATCTTATTCCGCAACAAACTTGTAAATTGTATTTTGATTTATCAATAAACAATTTATTAAACTTTAAATTTTGTGTTTGTATTCACCACCCCCCCCCCTTGCTACAAACTTGTTAAGCACCTTCGGGACAAACAAGTGGTATCAGAGCAGACTGTTTAATCTCATAAACAAGATTTTGCTTTATTCTCTTCCTTGCTATTCTCAATATGGCACTAAACATAAACACTAACTACTATGATAATGGTTCTCTCTCAAAACCTCCTCGATTCAGCAGAGATAACTTTGTTCTCTGGAAAAATTGAATGATGCTATTTCTAGAAGGTGTAGATCCCACTATACCTAAATATGTAGCAAATGGTCCTTATGAACCCTTCACCATCATAGCTACAGTTCCAGCTACTGCCATCACTTCTGTTGTCCTTGAAAGATATGTTATTAAAGAAATAAGACAATAGAGTGATGAAGATAAAAAGAAAGTCGGTTTAGATGCTAAGGCAAAAACCATTATCTCTATGGCTCTGCGTGATGAAGCCTTTCATTCCATCATGCATTTAAAAACTGCTAAAGAGATATGGGACACCATATGTGTTCAATATGAAGGTACCACTAAAATCCAAGAAACCAGAAAGATTAACTTGGTAAGACAATATGAAAGTTTTATTTGTGGTAAGAATGAATCCATATCTGATGTTGATCAAGGATTTAACTGTCTAATCATTGATCTAAGGACTGTTGGTAGGACCTACTCTAACCCTGATGTCTTAACTAAATTCTTGGAATGTCTTCCTGAAAGCTGGGACAATTACTCAATGTGTCTTAAGCTGACAAAAGACTTAAATTCTCTCTCTCTCTTATCACCTTGTATGGAATATTGCTCAACTATGAGAAATCAAATCTTCTGAAGAGGAATCTTATAAAAGATTCTAAAGACTCCAAAAGCACTCTTGTCGCTTTAGTATCTTCAGAGATTATTCCATCTCAGCGATCTACTCTCACCATCACTGAGTTAGATTCTAACTCTGAGGAGTTATCAGACACTGATCTTTCAGAGTTTGATGAATCCTTAGCACTCTTGACAAACTCTTTCAAAAGATTTTCAAGAAAGAGCAATTTCAGAAGAAATAAGCCTCTCTCTATAACTGACAAGCCAAAATCAACCCCTGTTTATAAGGCTACTGCTACTTGCTTTAACTGTGAAAAAGTTGGACATTTAGCAAGTGAATGTAGGTCAAAGAAAGTTTTCAAACCTTTACCTCCAGTAAAACCAGCAATATTAAATATCTTAAGCTAAAAGAGAAATATCAAAAGTTGAAAAACTATAAGCGAAAAGGTAAAGGTCTCATCGCTGAAGAGCACGACTGGGATGAATCAGAAGAATCAAGTTCTGATGAAGAAGAAGTTGCTAATCTTTGTCTTATGGCTGAGATTAAAGAAGAAGTGGAAGAACCAACAGGAAATTCCATGAGCTATATCTCCTCTCAGGTATCAATCTCTACTAATCCCTCTCTTTCTGAAGCTGAGAAAAGTCGTGCAGTAGATGTGCTGACAATAGACTTGTACAATGCACTCAATGGAAAAACTCTAGCTGAAAACAAAAACATTGACTTAACTGAACAGATAGAGAAATGTCATGAAAGGATCAAAGAACTAACTCTTCTAAAGGAAAGTTTAAAAGATCAAGTCATTGTAAATGAAATTATCAGCATTGAACGTGAACAAGTCATTGCTGCTTTAAAAGCATAAAAGGCAACTGTTGAGGGATGGTGTAAATCATCAACCAAGATCACTGAAATCATCAGAGCTCAAATCCCTGCTAATGAAAAAATTGGTCTCAGTTATCATCCTGAAAAGGATGAATCTAGCAGAGACTGTTCCATGCTCAAGTTTGGAATGTTTGTCTCTTCTATCCCTGACACTTCTTCTACTCAATACTCTTCGTATTCCAATTCTATTCCTGAGGACTTATCAAAAAGCTCTAAGCTTGCTGATAAAGGGAAATCCATCTATCATCCTCAGAAGGCTACCAAGAAAACAAAACTGAAAGTTCTTTCCAAACCTTCAGTAAGTCAATCTTCTAGCTCTAGAACTAAAATCACTGATATCTCTCAGAGATCAACTCCAAAGCTGAAAATTGATATTAAGCCTAAAAAATCCGAAGAACTGAAAGTTCCTCCTAGATCTTATGCTAAGGGCATTCTTGGAGCTGGCCCTGCTCATCTCAGGTTTTCTAACTCTACTGTTCATAGTCACAAGGAAAAATTCTTCTATAGAAAATGCTATCATTGTGGACTTACTAACCATATTGCTAGTAAATGTCCTACTGCCACAAAAGCTGAAAAGACAACTAAAGTGAAGATGATTGCCTCCTGGGCTAAGAAGGTCACAAAAGCTGAGAAATCTGCTAAGGTGAAAAATACCACTTGGGTTAATAAAATAACCAAAGTGAAGGTTACCACTGAAGCTAAATCTTCAAATGTCGTGAAGATTGTTGAACCTTCCATCTCTACTAACACTGATGGACCCATTGAAAAGTGGATACCAATCAAAAATTAATCTTCCTTATGTTTGCAGGGATAGAAGGGCATTTGGTATTTAGATAGAGGATGCTCTCGACACATGACTGGACAAAAAGACCTTCTCACTGATTACAAGGAAGAGAAAGGTCCCTCAGTGATCTTTGGTGGAAATGGAAAAGGCTATACTAGAGGGTTTGGTGTTCTCAACAATGGAACAACTACCTTCAGAAGAGTCGCTTACGTATACGGACTGAAGCATAATCTTCTTAGCATCAGTCAGCTTTCTGACAAAGACTATGAAGTTCACTTTTGTAAGAAAGCATGTTCAGTGATGAATCAAAAAGGAAAGCTCGCTCTTAGTGGTTATCGTATGGAAAATGTCTATGTAATAGACATGGACTCTACTACCACTGAAAACGTTTGTTTTCTCTCTAAGGCCTCTTCAGATGTCAACTGGTTATGGCACAAAAGGCTATCTCATCTTAACTTCAAGACAATGAATTCTCTCTCCTCAAAGGAACTAGTCTTCGGTCTTCCTCAACACTTATATGTCAAAGAATCTCTTTGTTCAGCATGTGAAAAGGGAAAGCAAACTAAAGCTAGTTTCAAATCAAAACAAGTTTCCTCAATGACAAGTCCTCTTCAACTCTTGCATATGGATTTATTTGGCCCTGTCAATATTCAATCCATAGCTAGAAAGAAATACACACTTGTCATTGTAGATGAATATTCTCGCTACACCTGGGTAATTTTTCTTCGCTGTAAAAGTGACACTCCAGAAGAACTGATATCTTTTGTTAGAGAGATGGAAGTGCTGAATAATCTAACTGTTCGCTCAATAAGAAGTGACCATGGAACTGAATTCAAAAATAGTTCTCTGAACAATTTCTTTGAGAGTAAGGGAATCTCTCACAATTTCTCTTCTGTAAGAACTCCTCAGCAAAATGGTGTCACTGAAAGAAGAAACTGAACGATCATTGAAGCTGCAAGATCAATGCTTAGCGATTCTCATCTTCCAACTCAGTTTTGGGCAGAATCTGTCAACAGTGCGTGTTTTACTCAAAACAGGTCACTGATAGTAAAATGTTTCAGCAAGACAGCCTACGAACTCTTTCATGGAAGAAAACCTTCTATCAGATTTCTTCACATCTTTGGTTGTCAGTGTTTCATTTTAAACAACAAAGATGCTCTTGGAAAGTTCGACCCAAAAGTTGATGATGGAATCTTTCTTGGTTATTCCTCAATTTACAAAGCCTACAGAGTCTTCAATAATAGAAGACAAACTGTAGAAGAAATAATTCATGTCACCTTTGACGAATCCAGATCAGCAAACTCTAAACCTATCGCTGACAATGATAAACTGAATGCTTGGATGTTCTCTCACTATGGAGAAACAGAACCTCTCTTCAACAATCATCAGCATACAAACTCTCCTAATGCTGATGAAGATCCAAACATCATACCTCATAATGCTGAATCCACCTCTTAGGTTTCAGCTGTTCCTCTAAACACACTTCCTCCATCAGAACTTCCTTCTTCTGAAAACCTCTCAATAAATAATGATTTATCTGAATCTCAACAACTGATAGCTGAAGAACCTCAAGTTTCTTCATCAGTGAACATTCCTATTGATGATCCAACTCCTGAGATAAGCGATCATGCCCCATCTCAGCGATGGACCAGAGATCACCCCATAGATCATATTCTTGGTGATCTTGATGCATGTATTCAGACACGACGAAGTTCAGGTAACATTTGTCTCTTTGTTAACTTTCTTTCTCTTTCAGAGCCAAAGAAGACTGATGATGCCCTCAAAGATCCAAACTGGGCCAGCGCCATGCAAGAAGAGCTGACCGAGTTTGCTAGAAACCAAGTTTGGAATCTCGTTCCCCGTCCATCTGATAAATTAGTTATAGGCACTAAATGGGTGTTTAGAAACAAATTAGATGAACATGGGACTGTAACCCGCAACAAAGCTAGACTAGTTTCTCAAGGATACAGACAAGAGGAAGGCATAGACTATGATGAAATCTTTGCCCCTGTGGCCAGGCTTTAAGCAATTCGATTATTCTTAGCCAATACAGTTTATAAAGACTTCAAAGTATATCAAATGAATGTCAAATCAGCGTTCCTAAATGGAAAATTGAATGAAGAAGTCTATGTTGAACAACCCCCAGGGTTCTCTGACCCTAAGCATCCAAATTATGTATATAAGCTGGATAAGGCTCTCTATAATCTAAAACAAGCTCCTCGTGCTTGGTATGACACTCTCTCTTCTTTTCTTATCTCTGAAAAATTTGAGCGTGGTAAAATTGATAACACTTTGTTTTACAGAAAGATAAAAGGTCATATTATTCTTGTACAAATACATGTTGATGACATCATATTTGGTTCTACTAACCCATCTCTGTGTACTCGTTTCGCTGAAAGAATGAAGAAAGAATATAAAATGAGTATGATGGGTGAACTAACTTACTTCCTTGGACTTCAGATCAAGCAAACTGACAAAGGTACATTTATTAATCAAGGAAAGTATGTTAAAGATATGCTGAAGAAGTTTGATCTCACTCAAACTTCAGCGATGAAAACTCCTATGGCACCTCCGCTGACATTAAACAAGGATCCAACTGGAAAACCTTTAATATCACTGCCTACAGAGGAATGATAGGCTCCCTGTTGTATCTTACAGCGAGCCGACCTAACATCATGTACTCTACATGTCTCTATGCACGCTATCAATCAGAACCCAAGGAATCTCATCTGATCGTTGTAAAACGGATCTTCAGATATCTTAAGGGAACTCCTAACCTAGGTCTTTGGTATCCCAAAGACTCAGGGTTCAATCTCACTGGTTATTCAGATAGTGATTTTGCAGGTTGCAAACTTGATAGAAAAAGCACCACTGGAGGATGTCAACTTCTTGGAGGAAAGCTGGTAAGATGGACAAGTAAAAAACAAAATTTAGTATCCACTTCCACAGCTGAAGTTGAATATATAGCAGCTGGAAGTTGTTGTGCTTAGGTCTTATGGATGGGAAATCAACTATTAGACTATGACCATCAGCTATCCAAAATCCCAATCTATTGTGACAGCACTAGGGCCATCGTTATAGCAAACAATCTAGTGCTACACTCAAAGACGAAACACATAAAGATCAGATATCATTTTATCAGAGATCATATGATGAATGGTGATATTGAACTTCACTTTATCCTAATTGACTATCAGCTCGCTGAACTTTTTACCAAACCTCTTGATGAGACAAGGTTTAACTTTCTCATCAGTGAGCTTGGAATGCTGAATCTTGAAGATTAATTCTTCAGCTTTTATGCATTATGTCAGTGATAATACGTTCCACTTCATCATATAATCTCTGACTAAATGTTTCTTACTCTCAGGTATGTTTTCTTATTCCCTATCACTGAATCCTATTCAGTAAAACCCTTTCAAAACTCCAAAACTTTAATCACTGAATTTATTCAAGTGGTTAAAAGCTTTATAAAAAAAATGTTATCACCGATATTTCTTGTCAGTGATTCTTTGAAAAGAAAATTTATCTCTGAATTTCTATCAGGGATACTTTCTAAAAACGAAACGTTTTTCTCTACTATGACATAATTCTAAACGATAATCCATGGCATGCCTTTTTCTGACACGTTCGTCCGTTGCACTTCATGTCCAATCAACTTCGTGGGACGTGTCCGTGTCATGATGACCTCCTTTTCCTGCCTCAAATTCCTTATCTCTCATATAAAATGAATGCCATTTCTTTCTTTGCCTTTTACCTTCTCAAAAACTTCCAACGCTAGAAAAGTAGTCTCAGCGTTCAAGCAATCAAGCAAACAAGCAAGTTCCTTAATCTTCAACTCCTTAAGACTTGCAGGTTTCTGTTCTTCATCTTTTTCTTAATAAAAACACATGTTTGATTCTAAAAACTTCTATTGTTTTTGATTCAAAGTGTTTTTCATTCTTAAAATCATTTTCGTTATGATTTTATTCTATGCAAAGACCTTTGGTTTTTAAGACTGTTCATCTTTTTTTTTTCATTAAGAACATTATTCGACTCTAAAAACAAACTTTTTTTCAAGTTTCTTCCCTCAAAAGGAAACTGGTAAAATACCCTATAATGATTTTAGACTCTAAACTTTCTATTCCATTCTACTCTTTTCTATTCTATAAATGGCCCAATCTACTCTTGTTGCTTTTAAGAATGTTAAATTCGCCCTTGCTGACTCTGAAATTCTCAAGAACAACCATCTGGCAAGGTTGACTTTTGATGCTGAAAAATTCCCTCATCTGGTTGAAGCTGCCAACTTTCTAAAGCAATCTTGTCTCTCCTATGCACTGCAAGTGGATCCCAAGCCCAACAAGGCTCTTCTTCAGCAATTCTGGTTCATTGTTGACAAGGGATCAGTGGTCAACAAGAAATGTGAACTCATCCCTGCCATCTCCTTCACCACTCAACATGGCCCAGGGGACATCACTGCACTGGCTGTTCGCACAACACTACGATTCCCTTCCAAGACTCCAAAAGGCTTCGACCCTTTACCCTCTTATGCTGAACTGATTCAGTTTCTAGATCACATGGAGTATCAGTGGGACAACAAGCCTCGCACCACCATTCCAAACAAGAAGCTGACAAAGATCCTGAAGGCGAACATGCCTTCAGAGATGAACTACATTTTCACTCACATCATCCAGAGCATGAGTGGAAAGATTGGATCGCTGGACCAAGCCAGCAAAGTCCAACTTCAGATGGGCTACTCGGTGTTGGATGGCAAGCACTTCGACTACGCCGGAGCCATCTTTGATGATCTGATGTCAAAGATTGAAAAGGTTAAACGGGACACTAAGATTCCCTACGTCCGATTCATCTCTGCTATTCTTCACTTCTTCCTCAGAGAGAAGTACCCCACTGAAGGTGACTGCAACTTCTCAAAAGTTGGTCCCCATGTCCTCGAAGTGAAGCCTGCTGAAAACGAGGTAAGTCTTCAGACCTTACACCTCCGTCTCTCCTCCACATCTTCTACTTTAGTGGTCATTCCGATGGTTCATTCATCAGCTATCCCTACCACTACCACCCCTCTCAAAAGACAGTCATCAGTTCTTCCTGGCTTCTCTAAAAAGGCCAAGAAGAGTAAGGAGTCAACCCCCTCGTTGAAAGAACCTGAGGTGGTCTCTCAACAGACTACCTTGGATGATTTTGTGGGTCGCTCCTCCACATCAGCAACCACAACAACCGCACCAATGACTACAATCGCTGATACCCCACCGGTGATCAACCCAACTCCTCCAATCTCTCAAACAATTGAGGTAATTACTATAATCACCAGTGATCTTCCTTCTATCCCCATTACTTCTCCTTCTACTTCTTTGGTCACTAACCTTCCCACTTTACAGCATCCATCTTCTGTCACTGGTAATATAGGACCCGTTGTCGTTCAAACATCCCAGCCCTTCTCTCAATTTGAGGGGGACTTAAACTTTTTCAACATGTTTGACACTTCAGGTGAACCCAAAACCATATACACCTCTCCCACCTCTCTATATCAGCCTGAGCATAATTTTGCTCAAATTCTAACTTCCTTTTCAGGTCCTAATTTGGGTATAGTTGACCCCACATTGTAACACCCTCAAATTTGGTAAGAGTAACTAATTAAAATTCTCGAAATAATATCAATTAAAGGACAAAACTTCCACTTATACATCAATCTCCAAATACCTCAATTTAAAATTCTATAATTAACCACAACAATTATAAATCTATAGTCTTATGTACAAGGACTAAATCAAAGTCGGGTGTTACATAACCTAAATGTAAGTTGCTCTTCCCAAAACCAATGCGGAAGACTTCACCAAACAAATCGCTTCTCGAGCTTACCATAAACACTCATATTTTCATAGTGTCGCTAACACTAACCCAAACGGAAGCTGATGCACATCCCGACAAATAAAAAGGTTAGGCTAACGCCTATTGAGTTCAAGAGTTTTAACATGAATAAATATATCCTTAAAAGAAAGGAAATCAGTTCAAAACAGGATATTTCAAACTAATTTACTTTAGAAATAGAAATGACTCATTTTCCCACACTATGCACCTTTAAAGACAATGTCCCAATACAAACGACCTTTATAAGACGATGCAACCCAAAAATCACTCAAAACGTGAATATAAATCGACTCCTAAATTGTGAAACCGTGAATAACACTTCACATCCCAAAACACCCAAAACCCGGGTGGGGTATAACACTCAACCCATAAATCATGGTTAATAAATCCCATATACAATATGTCACCGAAAACATGGATACAAGACTCAGTACCCAAAACAACACCTTTCATTGACGGGGGAGACCCGATTCCATTGAATGTGGCAGGGACACAAAGTTAAGCCACATATCTATGTTATAAGCGTATCTCCGAGGATAAACAACCATTGACATCAACCCTATCCAAGTCTTTAGCCAAGGTAGACATCAACCCTATCCAGGTCTTTAATCATAATAGGCATCAACCCTATCCATATCTTTAACTGCTTGAACATCAACTCTATCCAAGTCTTTAGTTCAGGGTAGACACTAACCCTATCCAGGTCTTTAGTCATAATAGGCATCAACGCTATCCAGGTCTTTAGCCGTTTGAACATCAACTCTATACAAGTCTTTAGTTCAGGGTAGACATCAACCCTATCCAGGTCTTTAGTCATAATAGGCATCAACCCTATCCAGGTCTTTAGCCGTTTGAACATCAACTCTATCCAAGTCTTTAGTTCAGTGCAAACGTGGGTTCAACTCTATCCAAGTTTTAAACCCCAAAGAATCACCAAGTTTAACCCTATCCAGATCTTTACCTTGGGATCTCACCATCTTTGTGACGCTTGATTATTTAGGACTTACATCGTATCACCAACGCCTATTTCCAAATTACAACTCGGGGACCTCGTTCCAAATTTACATGATAAACCGACCTCTATGCCTATGGATCCAATGCATTACGGTCAAAACGTTACATGACTCAAAAGAATGACAACGCACTCAAAACATGTAATTCCCAAATAAGGTGAAACTAAGTCCACCATACAACCAAGGCTCCTTAACGAGCTACCAAGATTGAACAAATGATCTAAAGACTCATCTGAGGGTAATCCAAGCCCTAAGAAGGCATAATGAACGATTGACTAAAATACGCGAGTCAGTAAGGTTACACAAACCAAAATACATCTTTTCCCAAAATATTTGACTCTCAGATTACAATTGGCCTTCGGCCCAAAACCAAAAGGTTTACAATTTCCAAAATGTTCCTAAGATCGGGAATGACCAAAACCAAGGACCCACACATTCGTATTTTCAAACATTCCATCTCATGAATAATGCATAAAACCCAACCAACACTAAAAGTGCATTTTTGATCAATATCTATTCATGCAATAAATCATCGAGACACCTTCATTTATGACATGTTTATCAAAATGCCCAAAAATCCCAAAGATGTGGGTTATATAAGTTTATAAAGTTAACCATTTTCAAATAACCAAAACTTATCAGCAGTTAACCATTTAATGTAGAACACAAACACTTTAAAGTAACATTTTGGCATGTACACCGTTTCCACAATTCAACTTGAACTCACCTTGCTAGATTCAGGCTAAATCTAGATTTTACCCTGCTTAGAGCTCCTTTGAAGCAACTTGAATCTTCAAGGTCAAAACTTCCATAAACCTAGATACATAAATTTTCCACCATAAATATACATCCAAAACCATATAGAATCGATCCCTAAACACTTTACATCAAAACTTCCATATTGGGCAAAACCCTAGTTTTAACCCAATTCTTCCAAGAATCTTACAAACCGACATTAGAGAAATCAAACACTAGGAAACCATAAATGGAGCATTTATAACTTATTTTAAGGTTTAGAAATGGAAGGGATACACTTACCACTTAGGTTTGACAAAAACCTAGAAAACCCAACAATGAGCTTAAGGTTGAAGAAGAAGATGGAGATGGTGAATCCTTGACCAAAGCTTTCCATTTTACCACTTGATGGTGTTTTATCTTCATAAAATACAAGGGTTTGAGCCAAAGATAAGTTAGGGTTTGAAGGGTAAGGAAGGAAAACGTTTTGGGAGAGAGTAGAGGAAGTTTGGATGAGAGAAAATGAGAAAAAGGATGAAAATCCCGTCTTAACAGCAGCCTGCCCCTTATGTGTGCGACATTGACCATGCGACATTGCCCAGAGCAATGTCGCTGGTCATAGTCGCTAGTGTGTACCAGTGCACGGTACATTCCATGCGATTGTGACAGTGCGACTGTGACTCGTCATAGTCGTCGGGCATTGTCACGGGACCTTTCCGGAGCCCTGAAACTCGACTTTTTCACTGCCAATACTCCCGATACTCCAAGGGACTTTAAACAAAACATTTCCCAACAAAACCCCATTGTTTACAAGTCACAGAAATGTCCAATTGATAATTACTTACCAAAAATTACAGGTGTTACACACGTCAATAAGCTTGTTGAATAGGTAGACAGTCTCACTGCCTCTCTCAACACCAACACCACTGCCGTCAATCAGGCCGGTGAAGGGCTGAAGGCTTTATCCTCAGTAACTGCTACCAAAGTTGATGCTGCTTTGTTGAACTCACTTCAACAAGAGGTCAACCAACTGAAGGAAAACATGGACCGCAATACAACTCAACTTCAGTTTCTCACAAGCCATGTTGATCACTTGACGGGTGAAGTCAGGAACCTCACTGGAAAACTTGAAACTGCCAATCATCTCCTCTTACAAATTCTGTCAACCGTGAAGGAACCAGCTCCCGCTTCCACTCCCTCATTTACTGAGAATGATCGAGTGTCTCTGAATGTCGCTGTCGAATTCATTCATGAGGCCACTTCGTTATTCCAGAGATCGAAGGACGTCTAAATAAGCTGGAGGTTGATGCCCGCAGGAACCTAATCGTTGATGATGTCGATGCTGATACTGACGTTGTCCTCCCCCTTGATGATGACAAAGAGGGGGAGAAGACAAATGAAGAAAATAAAGTTGATGAAGCTCAGGTAGCTGCGGAATAACCTCCTTCTCAATCTGAGGGGGAGAAGATAGCTGAGGTTTCGGCCATTGAAGATCAGGCCCCTCTTTCTCCTTCTCAAGTTTTAGAAGAAGAAGAGGATGAAAAAGAAGAAGACGAGGAAAACCTTGATCTTCAAAATCAAGAAGATGATGACGTTGCTGCTGGTGATGATGATGATAAGGATGAAGACCCCTCTCTCTGGTTTTCAGCAATAACTCCATCATCAGCGTCTCAGACAAAAGGCGTTGTCATAAAAGAAGTAGGGGGGAGACAAAAAGATAGTGCTCCAGTTTTCTCCTCTCAAGGTAAACAGAAGGGGATCGCTGCCGAAGGAAACTTGAAGTTATTTTCACCATCTGAGGGGGAGCAACCCTCTCAAGTATGCCTCTCCATTGTTCCTCTCTCCTTCTATTTCTACCTATCACCCCTTTCATTCTAAACCTTTATCTTTCTCTTCCTATATTATACACTAACTCCCTGATATTTTTGCTCAGACAGTTCTCTCCCCTGCTTAAGGGAACCAAATCTTTGAAATTAATCCTAGCTATCATAGCTGATGAACAAATAATCCCAACCTCCTTCAATGAGGTTGATGAACAAGAGGAAGAAGAAGATGAATCCCTGAACCATCCAGGAAGGCCCTCTCGACCACCTCAATGGTCAGAGGATGAACTAAAAAGAAGAACAGAGATGATCTTTCATCTAGAGAGTCAGCAATTAACGATCCCTCCTCAGTATCTACCAAAAGAACTCAACTTTCTCTCCAAAGCTGAATATGAAGAATTTATCAGAACTTAAAGACTTATCGCTGAATGCCGAAAAGATGCTGACTTAGCTCTCAAGGTACATGCGTCTATGTTCAAAGATGACAAGATGAAGGAGAATGCAGTTGTAGTTCAAGCTACTACATTGAAAGAGATTGAAGAGGAGCGCTCAAAAGAAAAAGAGGTCAGCGATAAAAGTCTAGACTGGTGCAAACAAAAGATAGACTATCGCTCTGAACCAATGAAGATCGTCGCTGTCACTATCTCTGGGAGAAAGAAGAAAGACCGAACATCGGTGACTATGGAGATAACCAGAGAGGATGGAAGCTCAAAAGCAATGTTCGTATCAAGGCTTGAACACTTTGGTTACGTTGACTGGCTAGAGTTCAAAGAAGTGCTGAAGAAATCGAAATCAGCGTACAAAGGCTATGTTGAAGGTCTCGTTGGAGCTCTAATCAACAGAGTCGCTACAATTTTGAAAGTGCCTTCAGCTCTTCCACCTAAGCCAAAACAAGTAAATAAAGCTTGCCTCCTCCTCCTCTGATAATGTCGCAGTAATCAAGAACGACACCTCCATCAAGTTCTCAAAAGAAGCACTGTTCGGGCCTCCTCCTGATCTCTCAGTTCTTGATCTATCCCTGCCTCTTGGTGGACCATTCATCCCAGGGCCAATTTTGAAGAACCCATTTGGAATCTTTTCAGAGATGATGAAGGTCAGCTCAGGTTCCAAAGAGTCTCTGAAATCCCTCTTTTCCCTCTAAATCATCTCAAGGACCATCTATGTTTATGGTGTACGTACTCTCCCTCAGCTGAACCGATCAAGACTCTCATTCAACAAGAATCAGCTGATCGAAGACAAAAAGGAGAGAAAGTACCAGATTATATGATCAAGGTCCTGAAGTCTTATCTCGATAGATGATAGATTTCTTTTTCTTTGTAATCTGTTAGTTAGACTTACAGTAGTTTAGAACTTCACTTGTACTTGTAATTTTCATCTCTTCTTGTAATTCCTTTTCTTTGAATTAATGAAAGTTTCAGTGAAGTACTTAAATCCATCAGTACTGTAAAAGATCCCACAAAATAGTAATTGGGACATGTATGTTATGAGTCCTGATTATCCTTTTATTTTGACTTAAGTAATTTTCTTCATAGTTACTTTGTCATCATCAAATAGGGGGAGATTGTTGATCAAACTCTCTCAGTGATTTGATAATGACCCTTTATAATACTTAGTGAAAATTACGTTTAACATCTGTATGTATTAGTGTTTCACCATCAGCGATCAAATACTGAGTATGTTCAGTATCGCTGATGATTTCTCATGTAAACAGTTAGACGTAATCCCTGAAGACAAGTTTCGTGACAAAAGATGTTCACTGCTGAATCGAAGACAAAGCTGCTGAACAAAAGACAAGTCTACTCATGACCTGATGCGAATATCAGCGAAAATAAGACAAGTCTACTCACACGCGAAGAAGCCTGAGGAAAAGCTTCAGCGATAGCTGAACTTCTTTCTATCTTTGAGAAGGAAGAGATATTCAACGATCGATGATCACTTTGCTTATACCTCAAGTCTCTTTTGTCTTATCTATGTGGACATAGTACGAATGTCAGAAAAGACATACCTCTACAACAATTCGTACAACAACTCTGATATCTAAACTTTCTATCATACGGCCAAAAGCATGTCTCCAAAAGTCAGACTTATGCAACCAACCAAAGAAGGACACGTGTAAAGTACTCTGCCATGCATTAATGCATAAGGTATAAATAGAAAGATCACAATTCCATCTAGGAGTTGCCTCTAAGACTTCAGCCCTCAAGTCTTTCTGTAAAATAGAGAAATCTTTGTGTTCTATATTCCCTTAATCCCCATTCTCTAATTCTTGTGCAACCATCTTATTGTTTCTTAAGTTTGTTTAGATTATGTTCTTACTTGATCTTATTCCGCAACAAACTTGTAAATTGTATTTTGATTTATCAATAAACAATTTATTAAACTTTAAATTTTGTGTTTGTATTAAACTTTAAATTGTATGGATTTGGTCTCTGTATTTTAATGTTTTTTCTGACTAGGGTTCCTATGGTATATTTACTATGTTTTTTTTGTGTCTTTGTGATATTCACTTTGTTTTAACTATCTTCTTTGTAATTAACACCCATAAAATAAATTTATTAAATTAGGGACCATTTTGATCTTTTTTCTACTAAAAAGCAAGAACAATATTTATATATGCATCGTCCCTTTTATATTAACCTACCGCCGGTTTCGAAGCATATCAACGGACGCAACATAAATGGCCGATTGATGACGACCTTTCACAATCCGACCGTTTGAGGTCTTTCAAATGCATGCCATAAATATATATATATATATATATATATATATATATATATATATATATATATTAAACTAGAGTTATTACAATCATCTTTCTAATTAACAACGATAAAATAAATTCATTAAATTAGGGACCATTTTGATCTTTTTTCTACTAAAACGCAAGAACAATATTTATATATTCACACACATTTATCTCTATATAAAAATATTAGAATAAATAAAATGAGACATTGTTTAAATTAAAAACTTAATTATATTAATTTTTATTGCTTTAATCTTTTTACGTATTTAGGTATGAAAATCTAATATAATTATTTTTTTAATTTAAACAAATCTATTCGATATTTTGTTTTATTATTTTAGTATCCTTATTGATATAAAGTGAATCAAACTAATGTTAGATTTGAAATTGAGGTTTGAATGTTTGGTACAAATACTTCCCTTCTATAAACCAATTAGATTTATATATGAAAGAGGTTCACGATAAATTATTTAAAAAATCGAGTTTTAGTTCTTACATACTTTAGGGTTGTTTGTTTTTTTAAAAAAACCCTTTAATGGTTCTTAAGTCTGAATCGTTCAGACCTTTTTATACACCAACTCTTATTAATCATAACTAAAATAAGACTTCAGACTTTAGACCTCTTAAAAAACAAACGACACCTTTGTCTCAATTTTAATTCAAAAGTTTCATTTCGATATATATGAAAAAAGATCTTAAACAAAAGAAGTTCAATAATTTTTCTTGAATAAGTATTTCTTTATTTGCAAAGTTATAATTAATATATTATTTATTTTGTTTACAATATTGTAGTATGTTTCTTCGATGCATCAAAAATAAAACACGATTCCAATAAAGAAATTTATACTAAAATTCTTAGGTCCGCTATTGAATTGATGGAAATAACCCAATTTCACTTTATTTACCTTAAAAACTTGCAAAATATTGAAATTTGAGAAAATTAGTCAACTTTCGAACCCAAATGATGGACATCGATTTAACAGTTAGACCAAAACGACAAATCATGTCTAGCTCAGTTGGTTTCCCCAAGGGCGGTAACATCCTGGGAGGGGTTGTGGATGGTATCCCAATCTACCCAGGTTCGAATCCAAGGGGAGTCATTCTGAGGGCATGAGGAGTACCCAGTCCTTGGGTCGGTCCAGTCGTTGACTGGCTGCCCCCCAGCCCAGTCTTAAGACTGTGGTTGGGCTCTAGGTTCAGCGTAAGCTGGGCCGGGACAGCGGCGGATTAGTGGGCTGCCCGTGGATGCCCGATACCGCCGGGGAGGTGTGCGTGCGTGTGTGCGTGTGTTCGTGGTAGTCGTTCGTTGGTTCGATGCCGCTATGCCTTCCAAAAAAAAAAGTTAGACCAAAACGGTAACGTCTTTTTGTTCTTGTGTGTAGCCAGTCGAGATCTTTTCATATGTTGGGCATGCATCATAATACTTTTCTCAAATCAAAAGTCTTATGCACTTTAAATTTATGTGTTTTCTCATACATTTCCATGTCATTCCTACTATTCCTTAAATGTTTTGATCAGTAGTTCAATTTGTTAAGCAACAAAATATATCAACATCTATACTATATTATAAAGCACGGATAAAAAACTGTTAAATATAAATTATTAGACATAAGGTACCATCATTTTATACAAGATTTTAAAAATATCTTAATTTACAAGTATCAAAGCACAAGATACATATTACTACTGCAGGTTTCTAACACCCACCAATTTGGTATGTGCAGAGTCTTCCTTTTATGCAGACATTTCCATGTATCACTATTAATTAATATATTATATTACTATAAATTTGTTTTAATTATATTATTAAATATGTAACTGGTTATTTTTTTCTAGATGTCATTAAAATATATAAGATAATCATTGAATTCGAACAAAATACTTATTTTTTTTTTTATATAAAAAACATTATATTATTAAGCCTAAATTAAACAAATTTATTAAAAAAAACATTATCACTTTCTCAAAACCATCCAAAATCGTACTGTAAATCGACAAAAAAACAAAAAATAAAATGAAACATTAAAATCGTGATGTATCTCGCTGTATTGCGCGAATGAAATATAATTTCTTTTTTTTAAATAAAAACTAGTTTTGTAAACATGTAAGGCGGGGGTGTAATTTTTTATTGTAAATTGAAAATAAAATTTCAATATGACATATTAAGGGGAAAAAAATACAAAAATTATAAAGTATTTTGTTGTATTAGTATAAAAAATATTTATATTGTAGATTCGATAGTGTTCATCCGTTGGTTCTACGAAATTCAAATATGAAACTTTATGTGCAATAATAAGTCATGAATTTTAATTTTATAAGATTATACATTAATAAACAATAGATAATAATTTTTAATATTCTTTTAATAATTTTTTTTTTTATCAAATGTACGTTTATCTCAATTATAATTAAAAATATTATTTTAATAAATGTAAATGAAAACTTTTATATTTTAAGGTGGTTTATCTAACGCTTACTCGGTAAATGTTTAGCGTAATAGTCAACACTTTCACTTAATTTAACATAAGATTTTAGTTGATTAAAATAGCATCATATGCAACATTTTTATCCGATAAGCGTTTACCGGGTAAAAGTCGTCACTCTCACTTACCGGGTAAGGTTCTCGGTCCTTGTCGGTGCTCTTATCGGGTAAGATTATCAATCTTTGTCATCGATAAGATAAAGTGAGCCAGTAATCACTTATCGAGTAAACATTTAGGTGGCGTTTGTTCTTTAAGAGGTGTTGAAGTCTGAAATCTGATTTCACTTCTGATGTTTAAGAGGTGGTGCTGAAGTCTGAAATCTGAATCAACAAGACTGTTTGTTTTTGTAAACTGACAAACGTCTGAATATGTAGAATTGTCTATTTTAACCCTAAAAAATTCAACTTAAATACGTCAATTGAAGTGAACATTAATGATCGAAGGATGAAAAGGGAAAAAAAAAGAAACAAAAAAATGATGTTAACAGATTTACGAGGTTGTGGAGTTTTAATCATATCTCAAACACCGAAGCGTTGATTTAAGCGATTCAAGATGTTGTGGAAAACTAACACATTGTGTCTACAAATTCATGTTTTGCGTTTTTGTAAATTTGGATGCATTTGGGCTAAAACCGATGTTGAAATCGAAAGAATGATGTTGGACGGAAATAAGAGGTAATTAAGTGGTTGAGTTATCACTTAATTATTCAGAGGACATTAAGAGTTAAGAGACTCTGAAAAAAAAGAAAAAACAAACGGTCTGAATTATTTTATGTCTGATTGAATCAGACATAAGTGGTACTTAAGAGCTTATTTTGAAAAATCAAACACCGCCTTAGTAAACAACCCCTAAAATACGATTTCATGGATTTTAGACAAAACATTTTCTTGAATTTCTTAGAGTTAGAGCATCTCTAACAGCTTATCAAACATAGAGAAAATGAGGATTTTGAGTTAATATTTTGCTCCAACAACTTTTCCAAAACTATCTTCAAAATGGAGAAAGTATGAGAGAGAATGGTTTTTTTTTCTCGAAATATGGAGATTACCCAAAAATAATTATCAAGTGAGAAGACCAATAGAAAACTTTAAAAATAAATATGTAATGATAAAAATAATATTTTAATACTATAATCACTGTTGAATTCTTTAAAATAAATAATCTACTCAAGATGAATGTAATTGTTTTAGAAATTTTGACTTTTGATTTTTGGTTTTAAAAGTAAAAATTAAGGAATCTGTTGAAGATTCTCTTAAAAAATACTCTGGGTTTTGTGTGGACGATGTCGTTTCTTCTTTATTCAATCTTTTGATTTGTTCAAGTTGGATCAAATTTGACCAAAAGTCAGGTGTCTAAAATTGAAAACCAATAACAAAAGATCAATGCTATATATTTTTATATATTTCCATGATAAATTGAATAAAATTGTAATTATATATTTATATTGTGTATAATCACATAAATTACAATATCTAATGTTAAATTTGATCATAAAATTAATTTAAATTAATAATAGTATTTAAGATGTTAATATTTTTTCTATTGAACTATTATTATATTTTACAATGATATAAATATTTAATAAAATAAAAAAGAAAAGTTAAAAAAACCATATCACCCCCTAATTTAACAAAATTTTCTTAACTTCGTTAGCTAGCCCCAGGGAAGAAAAAAGAAATGTAAGGAGAGGAAAATTGTTACAAACAACAAAACCATAGGAACTAAAATGGTAATTTACTCTATAGTGATTTAAGAGTAAGTTGCAAATTTGGTCCATATGGTTTGTTATTTTCTGTACTTTTGGTTCCTACAAAACTTTTATTGAAAAAAAAACGCTTGTAGTATGCAAAAGTGATTGGTTTAGGACCCTCTGACTAGCTCCATCAAATTTTCATCCGTTAAAACCCATCATGTGACTTGCACATGAAGGCATATTGGGCATTTTACAAACAACAAATCACAAGGACCAAAAACGTGATTTACTCTTTTATTATTATACCATTTTTTAATACATAACAATTATATTATATAATTAATAAATAATTATCACTAGATTTAAAAATAACTTATTTAATGAAACATCAAAATTTTAATTAATTAATAATTTATATTTAAGTTTCGTCGATCAAAACTATAACAAAAATAATTTTGTTTTTTGTTTTTACTAAATTTCGTTTTTAATAAAAATAATAAGTTATCCAATAAAAATAAATTAAAGACATGAAATTTTTGATTATTTATATAAAATATTATATATATATATAGGGAGAGGTTCATTTGAGAAATGGTAAATATATGAGAAATAGAGAAGTAATCTTAGCCATTCATCTGATCAACATTTGCGACTTTGACCGCGAAGCACCGGATAATTCCTTGTGTGGTCTATAGAAGGTAGAGGGGTAATTTCGTAAAATACACGAGATGAGTTCATATATGAATCTGTATGAATCACAAATATTCATATATGAATCTGTTAATTAGTTCAACAGATTCATATATGAATCTTTGTGATTCATACAGATTCATATATGAATCTTTGTGATTCATACAGACTCATATATGAATTACAAAGGTTCATATATGAATCAGTTAAAAGAGTTCAGTTGTGAATTGCACTGGTTCATATATGAACGTATAGTTTATATGTGAATTATACATGTTCATATATGAACACAGCGTGTGTGTTTTGTAAAATTTACGAAATTGTCCTTCTATTTTTGGGATAGCCGCAACTTTTGACCAGTCAAAGCCGTAACTTTTGACCGGTCAAAGCCGCAATATTTGATTAGTCAAATCCGATCTTGACCATATGAATGACTAGGATTACTTCTCTATTTCTCATATATTTACCATTTCTCAAAAGAACCAAACACTATATATATATATATATATATAATAAAACTCAAATATTATAGCACATATTAAAGCAATATATGAAATAACCTTTAAAAAAAGTAATTATAACTAAATTTACAACTTATTGAACTCGATTTTCTAAATAAATTAATTTACAATTATTAAGATGATGTTAACATGCAAAAAGATTAAAGCATATGTGGTGGTCCCAAAAAGGATTCTACAAGGGTTATGTTTGTATTTGTGTGTGTGTGTGTGGGGGGGGGGGGGTTGAGGTGAATACAAACACAAAATTATACTTTTAAATATGTTTATTGATTAGAGTAAATCAAAAACATAATTTACAGATTGTTGCAGAGATAGATAAGGTGAACCTGATCTAAACAATCTAAGAATCTTGCACTGAAAATAAGAAACAAGAGAGATGAGTTTGAAGAAAGAAAGTTTTCTTCAGGGATTCACAAGGAAGAGATATGGATGTTTTCTAAGAACGAGTTTTTCTCCTATTTATACTCTTTGTAAATAAAGCTTGTCAGAAAGTACTGTCCACATGTTCACCAAGGATTGGCTTCATGAGATTAACTTTATCCATTACATGCTTTTAGTCGTCTTTGCGAACAGAGAGGCAAAAAAAGTAGTTGTACGATTTTGGTCAGAAAGGCAGGTTTGCTTTTTGTACCTTCGTACTATTTGTGCAAGTAGATAAGACAAACAAATCTTGTAAGGCAAGCTTCATGATCAACTATCACTGATGAGCATCCCCAGTTTTCGTTGATGATGAATTTAGTAATAGCTGAAACTTGTGCTTGATTTGTCACACATTGTAGAGTAGTCTTGGTATAACTGAGTGTCGCTTCAGATCATTTGTATTAATCCCAGATTTTAACAAGTTCTTATCTAAATCAATCACAGAAACAAGATTTACCAATCTACCTATTTTGATTAATCATAAGATTCGATTACAAACGATTTGAATCATTTTCTCTCTCTAACTCTGCGATTACAATCTCAGTTCTGAAATTGTTACAAGTGTACTAACCACCACTACTAACCAACTATCTATTAAAGCAAAAACTAATACACACACAAGCTTACAAACACAAAACTTTGACATTGAGATTATTACAATTGACTTTGCATGAAAGTTGACTTTTGAACTTTGACTTTCTTTGACTTTCAGCTTCATTGATTATGATCTTGCATCCAACAAATCTGTGCACTAACAATTTGTAGAATTGCCTATGTCATCAGCTTGATCTTTGACTTCAGTTGTGAGTTTCTTTCAGCGTGAAACTTGTCTTCAGGTAATACATTAGGACTGTTCATAAAGAAAGCACTCATCGATCACTGAACATACTCAGTGTGAACACTGATGCTGATGCTTTTAGTTATAAAACAATAAATATAATATTTCACTAAGGATCATCATCAAATCACTGAGAGAGTTTGGATCAACAATCCCCCCCTATTTGATGATGACAAAGCAATAGAAGAGAATTGCTAGGTACTAAAGCATAAAGATAAAAGGAACTCATATATACATGTCCCATTTACTGTTTTACGGATCTTTTTCAGTACCATGATGGTATGAAGTACTTTACTGAAATTTTCATTAGTTCGTATCAAATTACAAGGGAATATGAAAATCACAAGTATAGTGAATTACTAAATTGAAGGTGTAAGACTGATAAATACAAAGAAAAAGGGAATTTATCAACTACAATTGTTATCCAAATTCAGATAGTCAGGTACCTGTTCTCCTCTTCTTTTTCTGGATTTCAGTTCTTTGAGTATACAAGTCTTCATCAGTGATCCATATAGCTAGAGATCACACCAAAGCAAGAGATTCACCAGATGATTTATTGGACATAAATGCAGTTCAACGAATCGTTGATAACTGGTAATGCCTTCGTTATCTAAGAAGATTATTCTGTAGGGATCAGAGAGTACTTGACCAAGACTGAATGTACGATAGCCAGGTAGAGAGAGATCTAGCTTCGATAGATCTGGAGGAGGACCAAGAACTTTTTCCATTGAGAATTTTACGTCATGTTCGTTCCTATGGAAAGGTCCTTCGTCAGTGGCAGGGATAGACTTTCTTTTACGAGTTGGCTTTAGAGGTAGTGGAGGAACTTCGATAATTTGTGAGATTTTGTTGAAGATCTGATTTAGATGAATCTCCACATACTCATTATATTTTGACTTGGATTTCTGAATGACATCTCTGATTTCAAACCATTCATGGTATCCGTAGTCATCAAGACGAGAGGCGTAGTCGAGTACAATGTTGAAGTCGTCCCTAAAGATGGTAATGTTAACAATCACACCATCATCTTTAGGTCTACCAGCGATGGCCGCATTAATGATCTTTCGAGGACTAGGCTGGTTCTTCATCTTTTCTTGACATCATTTCAATTCCTCGTTCTGTTTGGCCTTATTCTTCTTGTGATCTCTTTCATCTTTCTTTATTAGGTGAGCTTGGACAATGATGGGATCTGATTCTTTTAGATTTTCTTCGGAGATATCTTGTTCGACAAGAGCAATGGCCTATTCAATACTCTTTTTGTGAACATCCAGATCTTGCTTAGCTCGAACAGATTCTTATCTTTCAGTGTCTGTCAGAAATCCGAGCTCATCACTAACTGTATTGGTACAAGAAGGAATTTTGATCTTTGATTAATCTACCTGATGTATCAACACTGCCAGCCTCTTGAAGTGATTGACTTGAGTCAGCTGGCCAATATACCCCATTGCTCTATTTCCTTCAAACACCTCAGTATCATTTTGCTACAGATCATAGGAATTTCTGCCTTCTCTTGCATCTGCCTCAGGAAGCCTCAGAATGTATCTCAACCTTTGTTAGTCCAAGATTGATTTGTAGTGATCAATCTAGATCTCAAATTGTGGGACTTCAGCATTTCCAATGCATTTGATGGTCTTCCAGGCTTGCTGCAGATAAATCTTTGGGACAATAGCTCTGCCAACTAGTGCATATCTTAGTGGATGATTGACGAGGATAGATAACACCAGTGGATCAATCTTCAGATGATCAAAATCAACAAAGTAGTTGTTTGGTGACAACATTTTCTCCTCAGATGGTGCAATCAGGATGAGATCAGGATTGACTCCAGGTTGAGGTTGGTGGTCTGATCTAGAAGAGGCATAGGATGATCCCTAGAGACCTGTGGAGAATTCTCATCAAACTGAACTTGTTGCTCAATTGATTGGTTTTCTGCCATGGAATACCTGAAATTGAAAAGATATGGACATATGTCCATTTTGTCAGTGAAAATCCAAAAAATTCATTTTGAAAAACATTTTCTGAAAAATTCCAAGTATGGAATTCGCATGACACTAGATGAGAAATTCAAACTTGAAAGAATTAACAATCAAACACAGAATTCGCATGACTCAATATGCGAAATCTAGACTTTGAAAAAAATTGTCATTAACAAAGAAATTCGCATGAGCCTTGATTTTTGAATATCAAATCTGAAAATTTTTCTAAATCATGAAAAATGAACCCAAGAACACGCATGATTCATATGTTCAAAAACTCATATTTTTTCAGATTTTCCTGATTCAAAAATCCAAGATTTTTCATTAAAATCCAAAATTTAATTTTCAGATGAGGTCGAAATCATGAACAAATCATTAAACCCACATTAGATTTAACATTTAAGTTCATTAAGTCCTTTGATTTTAAGAATTTTCAGTCCAAAACACCAAGAACAATTCGATGTTCTTCATGGAGTTCGAAGGTCACAAATCGATTTTAAGTCCAAAAAGTCCAGAATTAGTCCAAACAAATCCAACATTAGGGTTCAAAATCATCTTCTAAACAAGATTATCAGGTATAATTTCATCAACCAAGTCCAAAATCCAGATTTAATGTCCAAAAATTCAAGTCTCGGTTCAAAGGGTTCGAAGATGAACAGTTAGGGGTGTGCATAACCCGACCGACCCGACCACCCGATCAACCCAAAATAATGATACCCGCCCACCCGACCACCCGAACCCGATCTTTTTTGCGGGTATTACGGATCGGGGTGGGTATCCCTTTCCATCACCCTATCCGTCCGAAATATCCGAAGTACCAATCTGTTTATGTAAAGTTGTAAACCATTAAACCTAATTTGAAATCAAATCCCTCTACTCGATCGACTAAACCTCTCTCTCTATCTGAAATTAAGAACATGGACGATAAAATCTGGATGGGAATGAAATCTAAACCTCTCGACTATTCATCAAATCCCTTCGAAGTCTTTGTTCCATGTCTGAATCTCTCAACTATTCACCAAATCACCACCGCACATGACTAACGGCACGACGAACTCTCTCTCGACTACTCTCCAGCCACTAGCGGCCTCTCTCTCGACTCCAGCCACCGACCACTGTTCTTCATCGCTTCTTCTTGATTTCTGTAAGTTCGACTTCTTTCTCCCTCTTTTGAGTTCTTTGTAGTCTGATCACTGATGGGATTTGAGCTTTTGATGGAAACCAAACCCCAAAAATCATATGGGTTTTGAACTTTTGATTTGATTGCTTCTTAAATAAACTAATCAAGGGTTTAGAAGCCTTTTGAGTTCTTCATACTTCATAATCTCATCTTTTTCTGAGTTTTCTGTAATTGTAAGTTGATTTAGGGCTTCAAAAAGTCAAATCCTTTCTTCTCTCAACTTGTTTAAATTGTTAATTATTGTTTGTTGATTGTTGTTACTTACTAAAAAAATCAAATCCTTTGTTCTCTCAACTTGAGATGTCAAACATATTATTTCCAGCTTTGTTTCTCTCCCACCCGAATACCTGACCCGAGACACCCGAACCCCCCCGAACCCGATATATCCGAAGTTCAAACGGTCGAACTTTGGGGATTCCACACACAACCCGATATCCGATCGGGTTTGGGGTTTAGGGCCCCGCCCCGCCCCGACCCGACCGAAGCACACCCCTAGAACAGTCCAATCGAGTGAAACCCTAGAAATCAAAGTATATGGAACCTGCAATGAATCGATACAAAAACAATAATAAACAAACAACATAAACATCAACAATAAACCCAAAACCTACCCTTGAAATTGAGAGTCGAAGACTGAAAGGAAGATTCGCAAGAAAGGGTTTTAGAGAGAGAACAAGTGAGAAATTCGTACAAAAACAAGCCTTAGTGAAAAGTGAGTGAATTCTGAGGAAAAACCCGTATATATACTTGAGAGTAAGTATAACACCCGAAAATTCTTATTTAAATAAGTGATGAGTCTAGTTATGTTTGTGTCTCTCTAGTGGACCTTATCTGAGTATTAACTGCCTTTCATGCATAGAATTAACCCTACGATACCTTATCAGCAGTTAACGAAGTTTTTCGGAAAAAATCGAGTGGCCAAACCCTTCTAACGACCTTGCCGGCGACAGTGACATGTGTCAAGGTCGCGCGACATTGTCACAGTTGGTTAGGTAGTTACGGTACATTCCACGCGAGAGTAACCGCGATTGTGCCCTTGGGCACTCTCGCCGGTCACAATCGCTGAGATTGTACCGAATGGTGTAGAGGGTCGGCGACTATGCCCTGGCGATAGTGCCAGTGGCAATGTCACGGGGCACTATCGCCCGTGTGGTCTGTTCGTTTAAAAAGACCCTCCAGCCCACTTTTTCACTACATTTTCACATAATCAGATCTAGGGTTTGTTTGGGAGCTTCTTGGGGGAGATTTTCACTCTTCTCCACACTCTTTCTTCAATTAATGCACTAGAGGTTGTTGGGGAGCATTAAATCTTCAACAAACCTGTTAGAGTAGAAATATGTTGGATACAAGATCATGAAAACTGAAGGTCAAAGATTCAAGAAGTCAAAGCTGGAAAGTCAACTCTCATGGAAAGTCAAAGTCATTTTGTAATAAAAGTCAAAGTTAATGTTTTGTATTTTGTTTCTTTGTAATTGTGTGAGGGTATAAATACCTTCATGTCTTTGTAAGTGAATGTGTGGTAATCAGATTGTAGAGAGAGCAGATCAGAGAAGAGGATTACTGTTACATCATTCTAGAGAGAGAGTAGTAAGATAAAGTAAGAGATTGTAATTGTTGAATTTGATCAATGACATATGACTACGATTCATGATTGATTTCTGTTTTACAATTAGAACTTGATAGAATTTGGGAATAACAATTAGTATCAGAGAAAATCCAATTGAAATCAAATCAAGAAAAACTGAATTCGCACTGTGTTCTTGAGCCGAAGATTGAATTTGAGTTCTGAGTCTGTATTTCGAATTGAAATCAATGGATTTGTATTCGAATTGTATTTTAGATTGAGTTTGTATAAGTTTTGTATCAAATTGCACTGTAATTGTTTGTAATTTTGATGAATTTCTTGTTTTTAGAGTTCACGAGTTCAAAGCACTGTTGTTTAGATCGATTTGTACTTTAAGTGTTTTGTATTGAATTTCAATGATAGATTTTGGCTCTTGATGTATAAGTGATCATTCGTTCAAAGTTTCAGATCGAAATCTGAACTCTAGATAGGTTTTTGGTTGTATCAGATTGGTGTTTCTTCGAAAAGGTGAAGAACACGCAAGCAAACCCAAGAACGCGCAAGATCTACGAAAAGCGCAAGGTTCATAGGAAGAACGCGCAAGCTGAAGAATTTTGTTTCTGGACGAAAAATGCGCAAAGTGTGGTTTGCGAGTTCTAGAAACGCGCAGATCGAATCCTGCGAGTTTGGACTTCAATCTACGAGTTTGGTGAAATCTGCGAGTTTAAACACTTGCGAGTTTGAAAATAGGGAAAAAAAATTCTAAGTGTTGAAACACGCAACCTTTGCGAGTTTCATCTTACGAGTTTAGCTTGCGAGTTTGTTAAAACGTGAAAGTAGACCTTTGCGAGTTCTCCAAACGCGTAAGACTAAGTTTGCGAGTTTATCAGTGAATAGTAATCTGCGAGTTCCTTCGATCTGCGAATTTGTTCAAACGCGCAACTAGGAATTTGCGTGATCAGGAAAAGCATAAGCCTCAATCTGCGAGTTTCAGCGATTCCCTTCGGTCTGCGAGTTTGTCAAAACACACAATCCTTTGCTTGTGAGTTACATAAACACGCACGCCTAAGCCTGCGAGTTTTTGTTTGAACAAGTGGTTTGCGAGTTTCAGCGTCTGCGAGTTTCATGCTTTTTTAGTGATTTGCGAGTTTTAGTACTTAGTCAATTTTTTTTTACTTTGAGATTTCATTTGGACTAATGTTAGAGCATAAATTTGTTGGATACAAGATCAAGAAGATTGAAGTTCAAAGTTCAAGAAAATCAATGCTGAGAAAGTCAACTTTCATTAAAGTCAAAGTCTTTTGTTAATAAAAGTCAAAGTATATTGTATTTGTATTTTGTTTTGTTTCCTTGTAACTTGTAGGGTATAAATAGTTTTTGTTAGTTGTTCTTGGTTAGAGTGTGATTAGAAGAATAGGTATCTTGTAGAGAGAATTGTAGAGAGAGAAGAGAGAGAGTTCTAGAGAGAGAAAAGATTGAAATTGTTGAATTTGAGATTGAAATCAAACAGGCAATGTGATTAAAATCTTGTTTTGTTTGATTGTTTGAATGTTTGTGATTAGAAACTAGAATCTAGGACTATCAATTGGTATCAGAGCAGATCCAAAAGTGAAATCAGATCAAGAAATTCGTCGACACTGTTCATTGTTACTGTTCATCGAGTTCGATTCAATTTCTGAATTTTAGTGTGTAACTCGAGCTGAATTCGATCAGGGTTGTTAGTTTAGTATAATCGATCGAGTCTGTATCGTTTATTTTGGCAATTGCACTGTAATTGATCATCAATTTGATGATTTTGTGTGTTTTTGAGTTCACGAGTTAATATGCACTGTAAATCGAGTCAAAGTGTATAATTTTGTGTTTGTTATTGAAATTCTTGCATTGTAATCTGGTCTTGTGTTAAATTCGAGGATTTCTGCAAAGTTTTGAAGCAATTGAAGATGTTTTGAGTCGAAATTCGATGAAAAAGTGAAGTTTTGGTCTACTTTCTGAAGAATACGCAAGGAAATCTGAAGAACGTGCTAGATCTGTGAAACACGCAAGTTCTTCGATTGAACGCGCAAGCTGAAGAATTTCATTTTTGGCCAAAACGCGCAAGGCATTATTAGCGAGTTCTAGAAACTCGCTGGTTGAAGTCTGCGAGTTTTGAAAGTTGGGAAAATTTTCTAAGTACCAAAACACGCACGTAGTGATTAGCGAGTTCTACAAACGCGCTAGTCTAAGTGTGCGAGTTTCATCAGAAACAGGGTTCTGCGAGTTCATACATCGTGCGAGTTTGAAAAACTCAGAAAATTGTCTAAGTGTTGGAACGCGCAAACAGTGGTTAGCGAGTTTGCTCAAACACGCAAATAGTGTCTAGCGAGTTTTGGGAACGCGCACGTCTCTATTAGCGCATTTAAGCGTGAATAGTTTCTTGCGTGTTTAGGCATTAGCGAGTTCAAAGAGAATAGTCACTTGCGAGTTTCAACATTCAGCGAGTTTCAGCGCCTAGCGAGTTTCAACAATTAGCGAGTTTGCCAAAACACGCAACCCTTTGCGTGCGAGTTTCATAAACACGCACACTTAAGTCTGCGAGTTTTCTTTTGAATAGTGGTTTGCGAGTTTTAGTGCCTGCGAGTTTCAAGCTTCGTTAGTGATTTGCGAGTTTTCATACTTAGATTTTTTTTTTGGGAAATTTTCAAAACTGTAATATGACCTTTAATAGTGAATTTTTTTTCTCTAGAGGCGCTGCCCCTCGACCCCGCAAGGGCGTTGCCCCTTGACCCCACCCGCTAACTGGGTAGCGGGACCCCCCATGCTAAGTCTGCGAAGGGGGACAAAATTCTGATTGTGATCAAAATTTCTGAATTTTATTTTCAGTATCATTTCTATATTCTTGTGATTTCATAATTGGACTAACGATCAGTTTCTAGTTTCTTATTGCATATCTTTTCAAACAGGTACATTCAAGATGACTTCCAAAGACGCTCTTTCTATTGGCATGGACGTTAAGCCCCCGGTTCTGTTTAAAGGGGAATATGAGTAGTGGAAGGACAGATTTCTGGATTTTGTGGATAGGCATGCAAATGGAGAAAACATTCTGCTTTCAATTACTGAAGGTCCCATGGTACCACCTACTGTCCAGATACCTGATGACGATTCATCTGACAGTGAGGATGGTGATGTGGACAGAGAACAGAAGATGAAGACTGTTCCATTGGATTTTGCACAGTATTCTGAGGAATAGAAAAGCCGTTTTAAAGCAGATAAGCAAGCAAGATCTCTTTTACTTCAGAGCATTCCTAATGAGATTTACATTAAGATAGATAGCTACAAGGTGAATGCAAAGAAAATGTGGGATCAGTTACAAAAGATGATGATGGGTTCCAAAGTCGACAATCAAATGAAAGTGGCTAACTGCATAAATAGCTACGAGGAATTCAAAGCGAAAGAAAATGAGATCCTAGAGGAAACCTATGAGAGGTTTGTGCTTCTTCTGAATGAACTCTCAAAGAACAAAGTGAAGAAGAAGCAAATAGAAAACAACGTCAAGTTTCTAAGCATTCTGCAACCGGAATGGAAGAAACATACCCGTCGGATGAAGCAGATGAAAGACTTGAGCGACATACTTCTTCACGAAGTCTATGAGACTTTGCGTCAGAATGAAGAAGAAGTTGAAGAGAAAAGAAGTGAAAAGAAGAAGAAAGATGAGAAAATTTCTGATCCTATTGCTCTAGTGGCCGGATAGAAGGAGAAAGAAAAGAAAGAGAAGAAGAAGAAGAAGAAGAAGAAGAAGAAGAAGAAGAAGAAGAAGAAGAAGAAAATGATTATCAGTTCAGAATCAGAATCAGAGTCAGATGGAGATGATGGAGAAAGTCTCAAGCAAGAGATGCTATTACTGACCCGTGCATTTCAAAAGAAATTCTACAAAAAGCCGAGATCCAATTCTCAGAGGTATTCTTCATCCAGCTCCAAGAATCATGAGCACAGGGAACGGGTAGAAGGAAACCGATTTGTTGAGAAGAAACCCGAAGAAAGAAAGAAGTTTGTGAATGACTATACCATTGCTGAAAAGCCATCAAATGATCCTATCAAATGCTACAACTATGGCAAGATTGGACATTTTGCTAAAGAATGTCGAAAGCCAAAGGTTCGCAACTCTCAGTACTATCAGAACAAACTGCTATTGGCCAAACAACAAGAAGCGGGCATAGCATTAATGGCTGAAGACGAATTTTGGATAGATCATTCAGATGGTGAAGAGGAAGAGAAAGAAGAAGATGCTCATATATGCTTAATGGGCAAGGCGGTGAAATATGATGAGTCAGATGATGAAGCGGCTGATGAGGTAATGAACTTAACTGAAAATGATTTCATAACCAAAATGGAAGCCATGATGGTTGAGCTTAATGACCTTCAAGAAAAACTGAAAAAGGAAAAATACAGAGTTGCTAAAAGAAACAATAAGATCTTTGAGTTTAATAAGTCTGTTATTGGGAACAAAGATCTAATTGATTCTTTACGCAAGGCTGCTTCTGATTCTAAAATTCAAGTAGATTGTTTTGAAAAGAAGATTTCTGATTTTGAAGTTAAAATTTCTAAGTCTGAGTTTGAGAAGAAAGAATCTGCACTAACTGTTCATAAATTGCAGGTTGAGAACAAGCTTTTGAATAAGAAGGTAAATGGTCTGGAAGCCAAACTCTATGCAAGAGGCCAAACAGATCAAACCATTTTTCTTAATGCACCTAACGAAGAGGCTGATGTTAAGGAAAAATGGGGACTTGGTTTTGAAAACCCCCATTACTTAAAGAAAGCCATCAGAAAACAACCAGCACTTTATAATTTTGATTTTCTTGCCTGTGCTGGTAAACATACTCATTTTAAACCCAAATTTGCTACCAAATTACCAGAAGAAGTTGAGGCCAAAGAAACTGAAAATAGAAAGAATATAAAGAAAATGCAACTACCATTTAACTATGCAAAGTTAAATGATAGTTATCTTTCTGAGACACCAAAAGTTCTTTCAAATGACTATTTTGCTAGTTATTCTGTTTCTGAGATGAAGGCAAAACCTGCAACTGCAAAGGTTTATGTTCCTCCACTCATTCTTGAAAGCAAAATAGTTGAGCTTGAAAATGTTGTTTCTGATGAAAGAATTTTGGTAGATATTGAACAAAGTGTGTTTTATACAGTTTTAAAGAACACTGTTTTTCAATCTAAATCTACAAAGTGTTCTACAGTTTCAAAGGCACCTCAAACTTCGTCTGATAATTTTGTTGACTTATTTGAGTCTACAAATGACTTTCTTAATTCTGATGATGGGTGCATAGAAGTAATTGATATGTTTGACTTCAATGCTCCTCTTCCTGATCATTCTACTTGTCTTATAACTGAAAAAGTGTTACCAAGTGGTTTTAATATTGGTGAATCATCAGCTAAGGTTGGTGAATCAGTTTCTGTAACTGCTGATTACTATGCACAAGGTAAACATAAGAAACAACGATTATAGAAACAGAAATACACTGGTACACAAAAGAAAACTCAATCTCAGAAATCTGATTTTCCTAATAATTCTAAATCTTATGTTTCAAATTTAAGGAAGAAAAGGTCGAAAGCAAGATCTGAATGGAGACCAAAAAGGAAGAATGATGAGATTGCTGAATCAATTTCTGATAACTCGTGTAATAGATCTGATAGTAGTGATACTGATGTAGTTGGTCAACTTGCTTCTCATAAACAAAACCTTGTAACTTCTTACAAGCGTTATTCAATAAAGCAATTGGTTCAATTATCTCCTACTACTATTCAATCTTATCATTATCAGAGAAATGATTTTGCTTATCATCATAATTATACTGATTGGTTTGGATCTTATCATGTTTATTCTTCAAGATCAAATGTTTTTAAAAGTTTTCAAAGAAAAGGAGGGTCCATATTTAAATGGATACCAAAATCATGTGCTAATCTGTTAGGACCCGTTTTTAAATGGGTACCTAAAGTTATTGTTTCCTGATTTCTCTTGCAGACCCGACATATGTGGTACTTGGATAGCGGCTGTTCCAAGCATATGACCGGGCATAAAACTTTATTGTCTAATTATACAGAGAAATTCAGCGGCAATGTCAGATTTGGGAATGACCAAGTTTCACCAATCTTAGGATATGGTGATATCATTCAAGACAACATAACGATTAGGAAGGTGAGTTATGTCGAAGGCTTAGGGCACAACTTGTTTAGCATCGGTAAATTCTGCGACAAAGGGTTAGAGGTTAACTTCAAAGATAAAAGATGTTCAGTTCGTTCTAAAGACGACATAGAACTCTTAGTTGGCAAGTGAAAGACAAATCTCTACTCCATCAATCTTTCAAAGGTCCAGAATGACAGTCACGTTTGCTTATTGACAAAAGCTTCGATGCAACAAAGTTGGCTTTGGCACAGACGACTATCACATCTGAATTTTCGGTATATCAATAAGTTGGTTAAAGAAAAGTTGGTAAAAGGACTTGCTGAGCTGAGATATGAGAAAGAACACTTGTGTGATGCATGTGAAAAGGGTAAGATGAAGAGAGCCGCACATAAACCGAAGCCTGAACAAAGCACCAGTTCTCCACTAGAGTTGTTACATATGGATCTCTGCGGTCCGATGAGAACACAAAGCTTAGGAGGAAAGAGATACGTGTTGGTTATTGTGGATGATTATTCAAGATACACGTGGGTCAAATTTCTACGATCAAAAGATGAGACACTCGAAGTTCTCATTACTTTCTTAAAGACGACCCAGGTGAATATACAGAGACAAGTCAAGCTTCTTCGAAGTGACAACGGCACAGAGTTCAAAAACAAAACAGTTGAAGAATATCTCAAATCGGTCGGGATATCACATCAATACTCTGCTGCATGTACACCTGAACAGAATGGAGTAGTTGAAAGGCGAAATCGGACGCTAGTCGAGGCCGCTCGTACTATGCTTAGCCAATCGGACTTACCTTTATTTTTGTGGGCAGAAGCTGTGTCAACTGCATGTCATACTCAAAATCGATCCATGATACACCGCCGTTTTCAAAAGACTCCATATGAGCTGATCAACAACAAAACACCGACAATCAAGTATTTTCATATATTTGGGTGTAAGTGTTTTGTGCTTAACGACAGAGAGAGTCTGAACAAATTCAGTGCTATGGCGTATGAGGGTATCTTTATTGGTTATTCTTCAACATCTGCAGCATACCGTGTTTATCTGCAGAAGTCAAAGTCAGTTGTCGAGAGCGTTAATGTAACATTTGATGAAGAGATGGCTTCTGAACAACTCAGTTCAGAACCCGTGATCACTGGAGTATTAGCTTCTGGGCAGATCAGTCCAGAACCTGTTTCTACAGAGAACAATTTGGATAACGCTTCTACTTCAATTTCACATTTATCTGATTTAGATTTGTTATTTGAATTCTTTTATGATGAGTTTCTAGGGTCTAATGTACCTAAATCTGTTGTGACTGACAGGTCTGAAGACACAAGCTGCAATCATCCAGTCACTTCAGAAGTTTTAACTGAACTTGTATCCCCCGTTCAGTCAGAAACTCACATTCCATCAACTACTCCTACAGTTGAAGATACACAAGTAACTGCTGAGCCAGAAGTAACTGTATCAGTTGGGTGTGATATACTGTCTACTCAACAGCCAGAGTCTGCTGTTACAACTGTTGCTTCTGCACCTGAAACTTCAACTGCAAACCTCCCTCCTATTATTCAAACTGAAGAGCCTGATAGTGGATTTCAAGATGATGATCATGTTCAATCAGTATCTAATCCACTCCCTCATGAGAATCGATGGACCAAAGAGCACCCTTTACATCAAGTAATTGGAGATCTTAACAAGCCTGTGCAAACTAGGCCAGCAACCTTAAACCAGTGTCTGCATGACTCATTCCTCAGCAAGATATATCCCACACGTGTATCAGAGGCTTCTGCTGATTTGGATTGGGTATCTGCTATGCAAGAAGAATTAAATCAGTTTGAAGCCCTGAAGGTCTGGAGATTAGTTCCAAAACCGGAAGGAAAATCCGTAATTGGCACTAAATGGGTATTCAAGAATAAAAAGGACGAAGATGGTATCGTCATAAGGAATAAAGCTAGACTTGTTGCCAAAGGTTACAGGCAAGGGGAAGGCATAGACTACGATGAGACATATGCTCCAGTAGCGCGTATAGAGGCAATGCGCATGTTTCTAGCCTACGTAGCTCATAAGAATTTCACAGTCTATCAGATGGACGTGAAAACGGCCTTTCTGAATGGAATTCTTAAGGAGGAAGTCTACGTGTCTCAACCAGAAGGGTTCGTGAATCCAGATAAGACAGATCATGTCTACATCTTGGACAAAGCCCTGTATGGTTTGAAACAAGCCCCTCGTGCATGGTATGATGTTCTATCTAAATTTTTGGTCAAGTCAGGTTTTTCCAAAGGTAAAGTTGATACCACTTTGTTCATCAAAAAGGAAAAAGCCGATATCATCCTTATTCAAATATATGTTGATGATATAATATTTGGCTCTACTAATCCTAAATATTGCAAAAACTTTTCTAACCTCATGGTGTCACGTTTTCAAATGAGTATGATGGGAGAGATGAATTTTTTCTCGGATTACAAGTTAAACAGTTTTCAACGGGGATTTTCATTAACCAATCTAAGTACATTTTGGATATTCTTCGGAAGTTCAATATGGAAAATTGTAAACCCATTGGATCCCCGATGGCACCAGGTACTAAGATCAGCACTGATCCTTCGGGTAAAAGTGTTGATGTTATAACTTATAGAGGTATGATAGGATCATTAATGTATCTTACTTCAAGTAGGCTAGATATTTTGTTTTCAACATGCTTATGTTCTAGATATCAGGCTGCTCCTAAAGAATCCCATTTGGCTGCTGTCAAAAGGATTTTTAGGTATCTTAAGGGGACTACAGATCTTGGTCTGTGGTATCCTAAGGATACTGGGTTTCAACTGACTGACTATTCAGATGCAGATCATGCAGGTTGTATGTTGGACAAAAAGAGCACTTCAGGTCACATTCAATTTCTTGGAGAAAAGCTCGTTAGTTGGGCATCAAAGAAACAATTATGCGTTTCCACATCGACTGCTGAAGCAGAGTATGTAGCTGCTGCCAGTTGCTGCTCTCAAGTCCTGTAGACGAGAACACAGCTAAGAGACTATGGATTCAAGTTCGACAAAATACCTATATATTGTGACTCGAAGAGTGCAATTGCGATATCTGCTAATCCTGTCCAACATACGAAAACCAAACACATTGACGTCAGGTATCATTTTATAAAAGACAATGTAGAAAAAGGAACAATTGAACTTTATTTTGTAAAAACAGATTATCAGCTTGCAGATTTATTTACCAAACCCTTAGATGAAAAGAGATTTAATTTTCTTATATCTAAGCTTGGTATGCTAAATCTTAATACATAATCGGTTATTACCTAATAAAGTTACGTATTGTTATTTTTCATCATTTTCTTTATTCTTATTTCTGAAGGATATCTGCACTTTAATAGTTTGCTCATGATCTCAGGGGGAGAATGAGATGCACTTTAAGATGATCTACATTCTTTTGAGGGGGAGCATATCTAATTTCTGCATTTTGCTTAACTGACAAATTTTTGTGATGCATGATTTTAGGGGGAGCATATAAATCACATCAAAAGGAGTAAGACTATGATTTCTGATTATTTCAGATCAGAACTCGTACTTTAATCATTTTACTGCTTTATGTCTTTTATTTTTCAAATAAATTTGTGAATAAATTTGCTTTGAGTAGACTTTGAGACTTATGCAGGATGAGAGAGGATGACACGATCATATCTTATTGACTACAGCTGACTTCATGAGAATTAAGATTGAGCGAAAAGGTAAATTTCTTATCTTAATCTCATATGTATCTGAATGAAGGACAACTTTCAGATATGAAAACATGATTTTCTTAAATGTTCAAACCACTTCCCAATTCTTAAACAGATTTCATGAATTGGAAGTGTGATTTTAAATGTTTTTCAAGAATTACTTGTGCTTACATGATTACAAACCGTGTGTTTCCAAAGATATATACTTGTGTATTGTCTTTTCATATACTTTCAAGTATTCACACACATCGGTTTCATTTTTTTGATCAAATAGTTTTTACCATGTCTGATATTTAACCATATTTTTCGATGGTAAGACACCCCGCTTGTACTTCAAAAAATTTTTGAGCGTAATTTCATTTCGAAACATTCATTTCAAGACTTGTCTATATCTTGGTTCGTATAGACACATATCTGTTATTGTTGACCATAAGCTTTGATTGTTATATAATTTCTTATCTGATCATTTTTCATACAATGTCAGATTTTCAAACAAGTTTCTTGCATTCTTATCTATTCATTCAATTTACTTGTTTGAAAATATTTTATTGTCTAAAAAAAATGCTCATATCTTTATGATTATATCTCTGAGCATATTCACATATGACATTTGTATATGAGCTTTAACTGATAAAGTTAAACCAT
Organism: Arctium minus; assembly: GCA_954870635.1. Classification (NCBI taxonomy): domain Eukaryota; kingdom Viridiplantae; phylum Streptophyta; class Magnoliopsida; order Asterales; family Asteraceae; genus Arctium; species Arctium minus. Next base: position 82,207,675 of record OX941080.1, on the reverse strand, counting down.
CTTGAGCAACACATGCTTGTTAGGATATTATGGGTTCTTTGTGCTAGGACTTAAATGAACTTCTATGGATTCACGTTAACCAGTGTTTCCTACCCAAGAAGTTAATCCAATAGTGATTGAGTGTGAGGAGTCTAAAAGAAATGAGTATGGGATGTGTGTTGAGGTAAAATGGAAAAGAGAGTTTGGTTAGATGTGATCTTAATGATTAAAAGAAAGAGGGTGTGCAATCAGAGTAAAAGAATATCAAACTCTGCACCAACTACTTTCTGATCCGGGCAGCCACATTACTAGCCTTTCACAACTCTTTGGTGAATGTTATTGAAATAGGCAACTAGCCCATGCCAACTCTTGACTAATACCCCAACAACCACTCATTTTCTTCTTAAAAACAAAATGTTTCATATTTTCAAGGGGATGCAGCATATAATCTATCTGATTTTTATTTGGAAAATATGGATATTGAAAAAGAAGGAAGTCTGCCCCACCTTCGCACTTCAATAATGCACATTCAGTCTGTGTTTATCTACTGTTGTCTCAGTGGTTTACACAATGTTGAGCCTTAAAGTAATCATCAAGTGCTTAATTCTTTCTACACCTGCACGAGCACACAAAAACTATGTTTTCTTGTCATAACATTCATAGAAATTTCCTTTGTGGTGTTTCGATGATTGGATGGAAGCCCTGGGGGAGTGATCATCAAAAAGCTCCTTTATATTGTGTATTCGTTACACACAGTGACTTTGTGTTACTAACAGGCATTTTAACTGATTCATTTGTTGATTCAGGAGTTACATATTCTTATTTTGTCTAGATTTGCAAAGATCTAGATGAATACTTGGTTATGGATCACAGAATCAGTGGCTCAGTTTGACAGCTCAGAACGGTCAAAGACATTTCTTGGAAGAAAAGTTTTGATGATATAGATGCTCAAATCATCAAAAAGGTGGAGATGGTATCAAGAAATGATAAAGTTTTGAGAGATGATTTTCAGAAATGTCCAAGTCAGAAGATTCAAAGTAAAGATTTGAAGAAGATCAAAGAATTTATGAAGATGTGCTGATTTTTTGAGGAAATTTTCTTTGAAGATTATTTGCTACAGCAATCCGAGCTGATTCTGAAGAAAATTTCTTTCCAAAGTCTAAAAGTGTTTTGTGAAAGTTTTGGGGAGATGGTTAATCGTTTGAAGACAGTTTTGGAAAGAATACCATCAAAGAAAAAGGGGAGATTGTACTGACAGAGCTTAAAAAAAGTGAAGACTGAATTGCTAGATCTTTCAACAGTGATCTTGAATCCAAAGGGGGAGATTGTTAGAGCATAAATTTGTTGGATACAAGATCAAGAAGATTGAAGTTCAAAGTTCAAGAAAGTCAAAGCTGAGAAAGTCAACTTTCATTAAAGTCAAAGTCTTTTGTTAATAAAAGTCAAAGTATATTGTATTTGTATTTTGTTTTGTTTCCTTGTAACTTGTAGGGTATAAATAGTTTTTGTTAGTTGTTCTTGGTTAGAGTGTGATTAGAAGAATACGTATCTTGTAGAGAGAATTGTAGAGAGAGAAAGAGAGAGAGTTCTAGAGAGAGAAAAGATTGAAATTGTTGAATTTGAGATTGAAATCAAACAGGTAATGTGATTAAAATCTTGTTTTGTTTGATTGTTTGAATGTTTGTGATTAGAAACTAGAATCTAGGACTATCAACTAACGGTAAATTTCAAGTTTCTTATTGCATATTTTTAATAAAACAGGATGACTTCAAGAGACGTTCTTTCGATTAGAACAGATGTCAAGCCCCAGGTATTGTTCAAAGGGGAATATGAGCAATGGAAGGACAGATTTCTCGATTTTATTGATCGGCAAAAGAATGGAAAGAATATTCTAGCATCAATAGAAGAAGGTCCAATGTCAAAAGTTTTTGAGAAAATTCCTACTGAAGGTAATGATTCAGATGGAGCTCCTAAAACAAAGAGAAGTGAGAAAGAGTATGCAAAATTCTCTGATGAGCAAAAGAATCGGTTTGATGCTGATAAAACTGCCAGATCTTTGCTTTTAAAAAGCATCACCAATGAGATCTATGTGAAAATAGATAGCTATAGTGCATCTGCAAAATCTATGTGGGATCAACTTCAGAAGATGATGATGGGTTCTAAAGTTGGGAATCAAATGAAAGTGGCCAATTGTATAAACAATTATGAAGAATTCAAGGCTAAAGAAGATGAGAGTTTGGAGGAAACCTATGAAAGATTTGTACTGCTTCTCAATGAGCTTTCCAAGAATAAAGTCACAAAGAAGCAGATAGAAAACAATGTCAAGTTTCTTAGTATCTTACAACCCGAGTGGAAAAAGCATACTTGTCGTATGAAACAGATGAAAGATTTAAGTGAGATTCCACTACATGAAGTCTACGAGACTCTACGACAAAATGAGAAAGAGGTGGAAGAGAAAAGATCTGAGAAAAAGAAAGTTGAGAAAGTTTTTGATCCTATTGCATTAGTGGTTGGAGAAAAAGAGAAAGAAAAGAAAGAGAAGAAGAAAAAGAAGAAGATAGTTGTTTCCAGTTCTGAATCAGAGTCTGAATCTGATGGAATTGATGGAGAAAGTCTTAAGCAGGCAATGCTGTTACTGACCCGAGCATTCCAGAAAAAGTTCTACAAGAAACCAGGGTCTAATTCTCAGAGATATTCTTCATCAAGTTCAAAGAACCACGAGCATAGAGAAAGAGTAGAAGGCAGTAGATTTATTGAGAAGAAGCTGGAAGAAAAGAAAAAGTTTGTAAATGACTACACCAGTACTGAAAAGAAAGGTGATGATCTGATTAAATGCTACAACTGTGGCAAGGTTGGACATTATGCAAAAGAGTGTCAGAAGCCAAAAGTTCGCAACTCAGAGTACTATAAGAACAAAATGCTCTTGGCCCAGCAACAGGAGGCAGGCAATGCATTAATGGCAGAAGACGAATACTGGTTAGATCATTCTGATGTGGATGAAGAACAAGAAGATACTGCTCATCTATGATTGATCGGAAAAGAAGAGAAAAATGATGATTCTGATGATAAGACTGCTGATGAGGTAATGAACTTAACTGAAAATGATTTCATGACCAAAATGGAAGCCATGATGGTCGAACTTCAAGACCTTCAAATCAAACTGAAAAAGGAAAAAGACAGAGTTGCTAGGAGAAATCAACAGATCTTTGAACTTAATAAATCAGTTATTGGGAACAAAGATTTAATTGATTCTCTATGCAAATCTGCTTCTGATTTTAAAAATGAAAAAGATTGTTTTGAAAGTAAGATTTCTGAATTGCAAAAACAGTTGTTCAAGTCTGATTCTGAAAAGCAAGAATGTGTTCTAAAAGCATTTAAAATGCAGGTTGAGAACAAGACTTTAGAGAAAAAGGTAAATGGTCTGGAAGCAAAACTATATATTCGAGGCCAAACAGATCAAACGATTTTCTTGAATACACCTAATGAAGAAGCTGATTTTAAAGAAAAATGGGGACTAGGTTATGATAATCCTCATTACCTAGAAAAAGCTATCAGAAAACAGCCAGGTATATATAATGCAAATTATATGTATGCTGCTGATAAACATCCTCATTTGAAACCCAAATTTATCACCAAAACATCAAAAGAAGTTGAGGACAAAGAAGATGAGAAAAGAATGAATTTAAAGAAAATGCAACTACCATTCTGTTATGAACGACTGAATGATAGTTATCTTTCTAAAACACCAAAATTTCTTTCAAATGATTATTTTGTTAGTTATTCTTCTACTGAGATGGAGGCAAAACCTATTCTAGCTAAGATTTATGTTCCTCCACTAGTATTAGAAAGCAAAATAATTGATTTAGAAAATATTTTATCTGATGAAAGAATTTTGGGTGATCTAACGCTAGATGTATTTTCTACAGTGTTGAAAAACACAGATTTTCATGTTAAATCTAAAGTGTGTTCTCCATCTTCTAAAGAACCTCCAACTTCTGCTACTGATTTTGATGATTTATTTGAGTCTGCAAATGATTTTCTAAATTCTGATGAAGGATGTATAAAGGAAATTGATATGTTTGACTTTAATGCTCCACTTCCAAATCATTCTACTTTTGTGATAAATGGACAAGTTTTACCTAGTGTTCATGAAAAAGGCGAATCATCAACTAAAGTTGGTGCATCAGTTTCTGTGAATGCTGATTACTATGCAAAGGGTAAGAAACATAAGAAACAACGCTCACAGAAACAGAGCAACACTGGTAAACACAAGAAAAATCAATTTCAGAAATCTGATTTTCCTAATATATCTAAATTCTTTGTTTCAGATGTAAGAAAGAAAAGGTCAGAAGAGAGATCTGAATGGCGACCTAAAAGGAAGGGTGATGAAAAGGCAGAATCAATTACTGATAGTTCTTGTAATAAATCAACTAGTAGTGTGTGTGATGTAGTTGGTTCTATTGCTTCTCATAATAAAAACCTTGTAACTTCTTACAAGAGATATTCTATAAAGCAATTGTTCCGATTATCTCCTACTACTACTAAATCTTATTCTTATCAGTGGAATGATTTTGCTTATCATCATAATTCTAATGATTGGTTTGGATCTTATCATGTTTATTCCTCTAGATCAAATGTTTTTAAAAGTTTTCAAAAGAAAAGAGGATCCATATTCAAATGGATGCCAAAATCTTGTACTAATCTGTTAGGACCCGTTTTTAAATGGGTACCTAAAATTGTTGTTTCCTGATTTTTCTTGCAGACCCGGAATATGTGGTACTTGGATAGCGGTTGTTCCAAGCATATGACCGGGCAGAAAGCTTTATTGTCTAACTATACAGAGAAATTCAGCGGAAATGATATTTTTCATCATTTCTTTATCAATATTTCTGAAAGGATATTTGCACTTTAACATGTTGTTCATGATCTCAGGGGGAGTGAGAAAAGCTTATAAGATGATCAACATTATTTTGAGGAGGAGTTGCTAAATTTTTATGCATTTCTTAACTGCTAAATTTTTGTGATGCATTTTTTCAGGGGGAGTTTATGCGTACACCAAAAGGAGTAAGGATATGACTTCTGATTATTTAAGATCATAACTTGTACTATAATCGTTTTACTGCTTTATGTCTTTTAATTTTGAATAAATTTGTGAATAAAGTTGCTTTGACATGACTTTGAGACTTGTGCAGAATGAGAGAAGCTTACACGATCATATCTTTATGACTTCAGCTGACTTCATGAGATTTAAGAAGAAGCGAAAAGGTTAATTTCTTATCTTAGTCTCATATATGGTTGAAAGAAGGACGATTTTCAATCATAGAAAACATGTTCTTAAGTGTTCAAACCACTTCCCAATTCTTAAACAGCTTTCATGAATTGGAAGTGTGATTTTTAAATGTTTTCAAGATTTATTTGTGCTTACATGATTACAAACCGTGTGTTTCCAAAGATAAATACTTGTGTATTGTCTTTTCTATATACTTTCAAGTATTCTGTTGGGAACTGAAGATTTGTTTAAGTATGATTACTGCTGCCAGTACAACATGGTTACTACTCCTGAGACAAGTTACTACTGCTGAGACAAATTACTACTACTTGTAGAAATTAATACTGCTAAGCATAGTTACTATTGCTGGTGAAGATTAATACTGCTCAGAGTGTTAATGCTGCTATGTCTTAATACTGCTTATGTGATAATCTTGGTAAGACGTGCAGATCAAGGTTTGAAGATAATCATGGAAGGTTGAAGATAATCATGGAAGAATAAACTGAAGATCTTTTATGTTTTGTAATTATCTTTTATTTTCAGTATATGTATAAAACTATTCAGAATAGTTTGTTACACGAGTATTCTGAGTTTTTATTTTGAGAGAGAATTGATCTCAAGGTTTACAACCCTAGTTCTAGAGAAGTAGAATTCGTCTTGGTGAGCCTGTTCATGAAGATTGAGGTTTTGTGCGAAAGCTTGTAACTTTAATCATTCAATAAAGTTTACAAGTTGTGATTTCTACTTTACTGTTACATTGATATTTGAATATTAAAGTGTTTTTCCGCAACTTCTTTAATATTGTTTCTGAGTTTCATTATTCTTGTTAAGAATCAGATCCTGACAAGTGGTATCAGAGCTTAGTATTCTCAGAAACCTTCATTCATCATGGTCAACACAGTTGAATCAAACAGTACTCTTGCTTCAAAGGTTCTCATGCTCAAACCTAATGAGTTTGACATGTGGAAAATTAGGATCAAGAAGTACATCCTCCTTACAGACTTTTCTATGTGGGACATTGTTGAGAATGGTCCCTCTGCTGAAGGTAAAATTGGACAAGATAGAAGAAGACCACCTCCAAAAACTGATGCTGAGAAGAAAGTGAGACAATTGGAGATGAAAGCCTTAAGCACCCTGCTTTTTGCCATTCCTAATGAGTATCAACATCAGTTTCATCACTACACTGATACTCAGATTCTATGGAATGCTTTAGAGAAGAGATTTGCTGGCACCAAGAGCACTAAGAGGAATCAAAGGGACATTCTCAAGCAGCAATATGAGAATTTTACATCTTCAAAGAATGAGTCTATGACTCAAACTTTTGATAGATTCAATAAGTTAATTGGTGAGTTAGCTACTGTTGGAATCCAGATGGAACAAGATGATGTCAACCGAAAGTTCCTCAGATCTCTTGGAGATCAATGGACCATGTACACTGTTTCATTCAGACAGAATGACAAATTGGAAGAAAAGGAACTGGATGATCTGTACAATGATCTGAGAGTGTTTGAATCTGAGGTGGAAGCAAAGAAGAAGCCTACTGGATATGTTCATAATGCTGCACTCCTTTCAGCATCAACTGATTCTACTGCTAACCCTAAATCAGTTAATGCTGCTAATGGAGTAAATCAAGAAAAAGGCAATGAATCTGTTTTTGAAGCCTTTCTTTCCAGCCATGGTAACTTCTCTTTAATCAATGATGACTTGGAACAGCTTCATCCTGATGATCTTGAAGAGATGGATATTAAATGGCAGATGGCCATGCTTTCTATGAGGGTGAAGAAGTTCATCAAGAGGAGTGGGAGGAACAACTTCTCCCAAAGAAGAGAAGATGGAGCAGGCTTTGATAAGTCAAAGGTGGAGTGCTACAAGTGTCATATGAAGGGACACTTTGCCAGGGAATGCAGAATTGGAGTGTCTCACAACAATCACCAACAAGTTGAGAATGGAAGCTTCAACCAGAACAGAAACTCTGCTCAAGCTCTTGTTTCTCAACAAGGAATGGGGTTTGACTGGAGTGATCAAGCAGAAGAGGCCATTCAAAATCAAGCTCTCATGACAGAGGTATCTGATCTTCCAACTGAGGTACTCTCTAATCTCTGTTCTCAAACTTGTATAAACACTGTTAAAAGGTACAGGGATCACAACCAGAGTATGAGTGATGACCTTAAGAGGTTAGAAAATGATAGAAAAGACTATGTGAAAATTGTTGAGAGGTTTGAATAACAAATTAAAGGTTTCCAAGCCAATGAACTTCAACACACATATGATACAAATTATTGGAAGTGGGAGAAAAATGAGCTAGAAATCCAACTGACAAAGTCTAGAGAGGAGAATGAAAAGTTGAGAGTAGAGCTAGCCAAGGTTAAGCTGGATGTGGAAAAGTTTTCATATGCTTCTAAAGCCATGGATTCAATTCTAAAGGTCCAAATCCATGATAATCTTAAACCAGGAATTGGGTACAATACCACACCACCACCATACAACAACAACTACATCCCTCCTAAATCAGACTTGCTAGAAACCAAGGATAGGAAGGACTTGCATGAGGGAGCCACTAAGATAGATCCTTTAGATGAAGTAGTTGTTGAGGACAAGACTGAGAATGAAGCTGGTAAGAGTAAGGATAATACTGTGAGTGGTGAGATTCCCTTAGAAAATAACATTCTTACCAATGAGGGTGGTGGAAGGGATTGGGTCAAATCTGATGACGTAGAGAAGACTGAGGGAAAGTCAAAAAAGGTCCATTACAAGCAGACTACAGTTGTGAATCCTGTTCTTTGCAAACAGTGTGCAGGTAATAAGTCTGAGCCCCTAAAACATGATAAAAGGAGTGACAATCAAAGAAATTGAAATAATCAGTGGGCTCAGAAACAAGGAGTTGATCTGAGTAGAATCATCAGACCAAAACCTTGTTTCATATGTGGAAAAATGAACCATCTTGCCAAGCACTGTTATTTTAATCCTATTAACCAAAGGATAAATTTTCAAAGATCTGTGCAAAAACCCTTTGGTTATAGGAAGGATGAAAGGAACCATGTGGCTAAGAAACCTGTTAAATCTAAAAGCCACATGAAGAAAAAGACTGTGAAAGAGAGTGTCAAGATGTGGGTTCCCAAAAGCACTAAAACTGTTAGTACTGCTACCACAAATAGTGCTGCTGACAAAGATAGTGCTGCCAGAAGCAATACTGCTGCTATCAATGTTAGTGCTGCTGAGAGTATTAGTACTTCTAAAACTAACATTGTTAGTACTTCATCAGATGTTAATACTGCTAAATCTGTTAGTACTTCTAAAATTAGTACTGATTCTAGTGTTTGTGCTTCTAGACCAATCATCTTGACAAAGTACTCCAGTAAAGAGTATTCTAAATTTAAAAATCTCATCAAAAAGGAGTGTAAGTACTTTGATGAGAAAGGGAGGCCCAAGACCACTTTGGCTTGGGTTCCCAGTCAATACTAATTGATTTATCTTATGTGCAGGGCAACCAGCAGCTCAAGGGAAAGAGCATTTGGCATGTTGATAGTGGTTGCTCTAGGCACATGACAGGGAACATGGCTTGCCTCAAGAATTTCAAGAAAATTGATGGAGGGCATGTTGCCTTTGGTAATACTCCAGATGGAGGTAAGATTAGTGGTAAGGGAGATGTAACAAAAGGTAAGATGACCTTTGAAGATGTTTACTATGTTGAGAAGTTAAGGTACAACCTGTTAAGTGTATCACAGGTTTGTGACAAAAAGCATAGTATATTATTCTCTAATTCAGAATGCATTATCCTTGCTCCTAGATTCAAGGTAGTTGATGAAAAGATGATACTACTAAAAAATCCAAGAAAGGATAATGTCTATTGTTTGAATATGGAAACTGTTTCAAATGATTCATCCTTAAACTGTCTTGTTTCAAAAGCCTCTTTGGATGAATCATCACTTTGGCACAGAAGGATGTGTCACATGAACTTTAAAACAATGAATAAACTTGTTAAAAACAACCTTGTAAGAGTTCTGCCTTCAAAAGTCTTTTCATGTGATGATCATTGTGTTGCTTGTCTCAAAGGCAAAAAACACAAAACTTCTCATAAGTCCAAAGAGTTGAACACAATTTCTTCTTCTCTTCAGTTGTTGCATATGGACCTGTTTGGTCCTACAAATGTCATGAGTATAGGTAAGAAATCATACTGCTTAGTTATCGTTGATGATTACTCTAGATTTACTTGGGTGTATTTTCTAAGGACTAAGGATGAGACAAGTGGACTGATCAAATCCTTTATTCTAAGAATTGAAAACCAAACAAATCAAAAGGTAAAAGTCATTAGGTCAGATAATGGTACTGAATTTAAAAATCTTGACCTAAACACCTTTTGTGAGGAAAAAGGAATTGAGAGGCAATACAGTGCTCCTAGGACTCCACAACAAAATGGTGTTGCTGAGAGAAGGAATAGGACATTGATTGAGGCTGCTAGATCTCTGTTAGCTGATTCAAAACTTCCAATTACTTTCTGGGCTGAAGCAGTTAATACTGCTTGCTATGTCCAAAACAGAGTTCTAGTAGTCAAGCCTAAGAACAAGACACCATATGAGCTTTTAAATAAAATAAAACCATTTATTGGTTTTTTCAAACCTTTTGGGTGTCCTTGTACCATTCTCAATACCAAAACTCACTTAGGAATGTTTGATAGCAGAGAAGATGATGGTTTTCTTGTTGGTTACTCATCTCAGAGTAAGGCCTACAGAGTGTTTAATTCTTCTTTTAGAATAATTGAGGAAAGTGACAATGTCAAATGCAATGAGAACTCACCAAATCCTATTGGTTCAGGTCCTCAGTGGTTATTTGACATTGATTCACTAACTAACTCTTTGGGTTTCAGTAGTGATGATCATGAAGGATCAGGAAGTAGAGGATCAGGGGATGAACAAGTACAAGATATTATTCCTCAGTCTATGATCTTTCCCTTACCTACAATGAACCCTGTTGAAATCTATGAAACGGAGACTGTTACTGAACCAATTCAGAGTGAAGAAGAAAGAAAAGATGAGGAGAATCCAGAGCATGAAGAGCCAGAAGTAGCTAATGAGATCCCCTCAGCTGACTTAAATGACTCCAATTTAGATGTGGGAATTAATGAAGAACCTAGTCATCAGACAAGAACTCAGAAGAATCATCCTCCTGAGCTGGTAATAGGAGACATCACTTCTCCTATGATGACTAGGAATCAAAGCAGACTTCAAGATTTGCAGGATCAGCATCATACAGTACTCTCTTGCTTTCTATCTCAGATTGAGCCTAAGAAGGCTTATGATGCAATGAAAGATTCAAGTTGGATAGAAGCCATGCAAGAAGAGTTTCTACAGTTTAAATTGCAAGATGTTTGGGACTTGGTGGACCTTCCAAAAGGTCATAGAGCAATTGGCACCAAGTGGATTTTCAGAAATAAAAAGGATGAGAGAGGAATAGTAATCAGGAACAAAGCAAGGCTAGTGGCACAAGGGTACACTCAGGAAGAAGGCATAGACTATGAGGAAGTCTTTGCTCCAGTTGCACGGGTAGAGGCAATTAGGTTGTTTCTAGCCTATGCCTCATATATGAAGTTCAAGGTATATCAGATGGATGTGAAGAGTGCCTTTCTATATGGAACAATTGATGAAGAAGTATATGTCTGTCAGCCCCCTGGATTTGAAAATCCATTATATCCTGACAGAGTATACAAACTTAAGAAAGCACTCTATGGTCTACATCAAGCCCCAAGAGCATGGTATGATACTCTGTCTACCTATCTCTTGGAAAATGGGTTTGAAAGGGGAATCATTCACAAGACCCTTTTCATTAAAAGAAGTAAGAAGAACACCCTACTTGTTCAGATCTATGTGGATGACATCATATTTGGATCCACAAAAGATCAGATGTGTAGAGACTTTGAAAAGTTGATGCACAAGAGCTTCAAAATGATTTCAATGGGTGAACTCACTTTCTTCCTTGGGCTTCAAGTGAAACAGTAGAAAGATGGGATTTTCATAAGTCAATCAAAGTATGTGAAAGACATCCTAGATAAGTATGGTTTATCAGACTCAAAGCCAACAAGCACATCAATGGAAACACACAAACAAATCACTGCTGATCTCGAGGGGGAGGATGTTGATGTCCATCTTTATAGATCAATGATTGGATCTCTCATGTATCTCACAGCCTCAAGACCAAATATCATGTTTCCAGTGTGTGTGTGTGCCAGATTCCAAGTCAAGCCAAAGCAGTCACATCTTCAAGCAGTTAAGAGGATTTTCAGATACTTAAGAGGGCAACCTAGAATAGGTCTTTGGTATCCTTATGAATCTACTTTTGACTTGATTGCATATTCAGACAGTGACTTGGGGTGGTACTAATTTGGATAGAAAGTCTACTTCAGGAGGATGTCAGCTTTTGGGTGCAAGACTAGTTTCTTGGCAGTGTAAGAAGCAAACCACAGTGTCCTTATCCACAACAGAAGCTGAGTACATTGCTGCTGCAAGTTGTTGCTCTCAGGTTCTATGGATTCAGAATCAAATGCTGGACTATGGGGTAACCTTTCTTCACACTCCAATCCTCATTGACAATAGCAGTGCTATTAGCGTTGTTAACAATCCAGTCAAGCACTCCAAAACAAAGCACATTGAAATCAGGTATCACTTTATTAGAGACTGCAATGAAAAGAAGCTTATTCAAGTTGCTAAAGTTCATACTGATAACCAGTTTGCTGATCTATTCACTAAAGCTTTTGATGTGGGTAGATTCACTTTCTTGGTCACAAGTGTGGGCATGATCAACTCTGAATGAGCTCATGTTTAAAAAGTGTTTGTATACCTGTTATTTGTTTATTTTTTTGGTGCTACTAATCATCTTTCTTAGGAAGTTTATTGCCTTGCTCAGACTAACACAAGCTTCAACAGTGTAAGTATCGTTAATGCTGCCAGTGCAGTTTTAATGCTGCTAGTGCAAAGTTACTACTGCAGGTTCATTATTACTACTGCTAGTCTGAGTTACTACTTCAGGTATGTGTTACTACTGCTAGTTAGTTAATACTGCTAGTTAGTTAATACTTCTAGTTGGTTACTACTGCTCTCAATTAATACTGCTAGTTAGTTAATACTGCTAGTTGGTTACTACTGCTCTCAGTTAATGCTGCGAGTGGGTTAGTACTGCTTTAACTGAAATTAGGGTTAATACTGCTTCTTTCCTGAATTCTATAAATACCCTCTTTGCCCGCCTAAAAGCTCACAACGACTCTTTGAATACTGTTCGTCTTCTCTCTAACTCTTTTCTCTCAAGCAACCAGTGTGTTTCAGTCAAGAATCCTCAAGCCAGATGGCATCCATGGCATTTATTGATGAACACAATGAGATCGCAATGCTTCAAAAGCCTAAGCAGGCTGCTGGATTCCATCAAATAGTTGATTTTCTCAAGTCCAGTCATATAGCTCATGCTCTTACAGTGTCACCACCAATTTACATCGAGCACCAGAAGCAATTTTGGGCCAATGCCACCGCGGTTACTGAAAACGGTGTGCAGTGCATCAAGACAAGGGTGTGTGACAAACCCTTGACAATCTCTGAAGAAGTCATTCGCATCAGTCTACGACTAGACGATGCCTCAGGTATTACCTCTATCTCTATTGAGGATTTGTTTTCCAATCTCACAAGAATGGGGTATGAAGGCCAACTGGGTGTTTTCAAATTTTACAAAGCTAACTTTTCTCCCCAATGGCGTTTCTTTGTTCATACTCTTATGCACTGTATTTCTCGAAAAACTACTGGATGGAGTCAGTTCAGTAGTACCATTGCTTATGCTTTGGTCTGCTTGTCCACTGCCAGAAAGTATAATTTCTCACAAATTATTTTCAAAGACCTTGTGTCAAACTTGTATAATAAAAAGAGTTTCTATATGTATCCAAGATTTATCCAGGCAGTTATCACCTCTGAATTGACAGATATGCCTCAGTCTAATGCGGTATATATACCTAAAATCCCCAAGGGCAAGGTCTTTTCAAATATGAAAAGATCTGCCAAGGACTCGGAAGGAGTTGACACCCATTGTTCTCTACAATGATGGTGGTGTCCCACAACCAATAAGGTATGTCATCAGGGTCAAGGCCCTCACTAGACCATCCCACTGATAGCCAAACCCAACCTTCAACTACTATATCACTCTCTCAGTCCCTTGTTCTTAAGACAACCCCAGTTATATCCAAAACTTATACTAAGAGAAAGGTACGCAAGGCTTCTTCCCTTGTTGTACCTCTTACAAACCCAGAACCTCAAAGCCCTCTAATGGAGCATTCTCCATTAGAGAATATCCATAAGGAAACCACTGGGGTGTCTCCCAACCCCAAGGAGGTGCTCACTAAGGAGATGCATGAGCATGTGGGTGAGAAGGCTGCCACTACTCCTGCTAGCATAGAGGAGGCCAGTGGTAACATCACTAAGACCTTCCCCACGACAACTTTGAATGAGCAATCATTCAAAGGTCCCGGGTGCCCAGAAACGAAGGGAATAGGTGGTGCTTCAGTCTGGCTGGAGATCCCTATTAAACATTCCAATGATCCCTCAAAAGGGGGTAACACTCATGGAGAAGGTGAGGATAGATATGACTACCAGGAATTGATTTCTGCCATGTCCAACATGGCAACTGAACTGGATTCTCTCAAGAAGGTTGTAAATGAACTCAAGAAAGTCATCATCAACCAGCAAGAAGAAATCAACACCTTAAAGAAGTTGGTTAAGAAGGTGGTTAAAAGAAGGTCAAAGAAAAGATTTGAGCTCAGAAGAAGGAACTCAGTGGATGATGCTCCCAAAAAGGGGGAGTCAGAAGCTGAGGTCAACATGGAGAATGCTAAGAATAAGGGGAAGAAACATGGAGATGAGGGGGAGTTTGCTGGTGGTAGTGGGTATAAGGTACAAGCAGTAGAAACAGAAATAGGGTTTGAAAAAGCAGCAGTACAGAGAAAGCAGTAGAAACAGAAACAGTGTTTGAGAAAGCAGCAGAAACAGTTAATGCTGCTGAAGCAAGCAAAGCAGCAAAAACAGTTAATGCTGCTGAAATAAATGAAGCAGCAGAAATTGTTCAAGAGGTATTAACTGACCACCTTAGCAGAAATTTGGAAGAAATTGAGATAGCTGAAGCACTAATCAAGGCTAAACATAACACTCCTAAGGTCACTTCAAAGACCCAAGGAGTTGTCATCAAAGACAATGCTGAGGTTATCAAGAAAGCTAGTGCTGATAAGGTAGCAATCAAAGATAAAGGCAAAACCAAGATAGTGGAATCTGACCAACCACTTAAAAAGCAAAAGTTGATTGAGTCAGATGAAGCTTTGGCTAAGAAAATTCAGGCAGAACTTGAGCAAGCAGAAAAAGATCAAGTGGAAAAAGATAGGGAGATAGCAAGAGCTCTAGCTGCAGAGCTTAATGAAGTATATCAAAAGAGTTTGGCTACAGAAATGGCACAGAAGGAAACTGCACTTAAAAAGAAGCCTGTAATGATCAAAATGAGTGCAAAGAAGAGGCAACCTTCACAGACCTACCTTGGCACTCAAGAGAGAAAGAAGATGATCACTTTCCTCAAAGGTGCTGTGGGAGTCAAAAAGGAAATGTTCACAAAAATGTCATTTGATCAAATCAAAGGTTTGTATGAGGCAGAGATGACTAAGTTACAAGGAAATGACCAAGCAAGAGTTGAAGTGGAAAAGAAGATGAAAGAGAGGCATGGCATTCAAATACAAAAACCATTTCCTGATGATCAAGAAACACCAAGGAAGGAAGCTACTCTAGGTGAAAGTTTGAGGACTTTGAAAAGAACAAAAATGATGGCAAGAAGAAAATCAGCTAATAAACCTAGAGTGGATGAGGAAGAAGCTAAGAAAGAACAGAATGTAGCTGAAGAAGAAGGGGCACCTAAGTCTGATGAACAGGAAGCTCAATCTCAGGAAGAACCATCCAGTACTTCTGATGTGAATATGTACATGGTGGTGATGGAAAAAGTGACTGAGCCTATAACAACTGAACTGGTTGGTGTGAAGCCTCCTGAGATTATTCACTGGGATACCATGGAAGTAGATGGAAAGGAGTATATCAGGCTTAAGAGGAAAGATGATAAGTTTGAAGTGTATCCTACTTGGTCCAAGATTGTAAGAGTATGCTCCAGATCTGATTTAGAGGAAATGTTTGAGGTGGGGATGAAATTATATGCTGATAAGCTGAAAACTCCAGGGATACCAGTTACAAAACTTGTGATGGAATATCTATGCATGTTGTTCAAGCCAGAGGAAATTCAGCATGTTATCATAAATGTTTTCAAAACCATTAACAACTGGACTCTGTATGAAATAAGTGGAGTATATGCACTGGCTATGGATACAAATCACATTGAATACTTCTTAGTGGATAGAGTTTATAACCATAGCAGGCTAAAGCTGCATGCTATGTTGAAGAAAAAGCTTGGTTGTGCACCAGATTCTGAAATGGCAAGATACTTGATCCACATAACTCTTAATCAAAGTTTGGGGCTGAATTCTGATACAAGATTATGAGCAATGGAGTTTTGGGAGCATCTGAAGAACTTGACTTCTCTTTTCTAAAAGTCAAGTTAGGGGGAGATTGTTAGGAACTGAAGATTTGTTTAAGTATGATTACTGCTGCCAGTACAACATGGTTACTACTCCTGAGACAAGTTACTACTGCTGAGACAAATTACTACTGCTTGTAGAAATTAATACTGCTAAGCATAGTTACTACTGCTGGTGAAGATTAATACTGCTCAGAGTGTTAATGCTGCTATGTCTTAATACTGCTTATATGATAATCTTGGTAAGACGCGCAGATCAAGGTTTAAAGATAATCATGGAAGGTTGAAGATAATCATGGAAGAATATACTGAAGATCTTTTATCTTTTTTAATTATCTTTTATTTTGAGTATATGTATAGAATTATTCAGAATAGTTTGTTACACGAGTATTCTGAGTTTTTATTTTGAGAGAGAATTGACCTCAAGGTTTACAACCCTAGTTCTAGAGAAGTAGAATTCGTCTTGGTGAGCCTGTTCATGAAGATTGAGGTTTTGTGCGAACGCTTGTAACTTTAATCATTCAATAAAGTTTACTAGTTGTGATTTCTACTTTATTGTTACATTGATATTTGAATATTAAAGTGTTTTTCCGCAACTTCTTTAATATTGTTTCTGAGTTTCATTATTCTTGTTAAGAATCAGATCCTGACATATTCACACACACTGGTTTGAATTATTGTTCAAAATGTTCTTACCATGTCTCAAATTTGAAACATATTTTTCGATGGTAAGACACTCCGCTTGTATTTCAATGAATTTTGAGCATCAATTCATTTCAAAGCGTTCATTTCAAGAATGTCTATATTCTTGTTTCATATAGACCAATATCAATTATTCTTGACCATAAGACTTAACTGTTATATCATTTCTTATATGATCATTTTTTATACAATGTGAAATTTTCAAACAAGTCTCTTGCATTCATATTCATTCATTCAATTTACTTGTTTGAAATTACTTCAATGTTTAAAAATGCTTATATTTTCATGATTATATTCTAACCATATATACATTTGACTTGTATTTGTGCTTTAACTGTTAAAGTTAAACCATTTGAGCAACATTATGCTTTATAGGAAAATATGGGTTCTTTGTGCTAGGACTTAAATGAACTTCTATGGATTCACGATTACCAGTGTTTCCTACCCAAGAAGTTACTCCATAGTGATTGAGTGTGAGGAGTCGAAAAGAAATGAGTGTGGGTTGTGCGTTGAGGTAAAATGGAAAAGAGAGTTTGGTTAGATGTGAGCTTAATGATTAAAAGAAAGAGAGTGTGAGATCAGAGTAAAAGAATATCAAACTCTGCACCAACTACTTTCTAAGCCGGGCAGCCACATTACTAATGTTTCACAATTCTTGGTGAACATTATTGAAATAGGCAACTAGCCCATGCCAACTCTTGTTATTAACCCCACCAACCACTCATTTTATTCTTAAAAAGAAAGTGTTTCATATTTTCTGTGGACGCAACATATACTCTATCTGATTTTCATTTGGAAAACATGGATATTGAAACAGAAGGAAGTCTGCCCCACCTTCGCACTTCAATCATGCACATTGAGCCTGTGTTTATCTACTGTTGTCTCAGTGGTTTACACAATGTTGATCCTTTTAAAAGAAATCATTAAGTGCTTAATTCTTTCTACACTTGCACGAAAACACAAGGAATTTGTTTTCTTGTCATAACACTAATAGAAATTGCCTTTGTGGTGTTTCGATGATTGGATGGAAGCCCTGGGGGAGTGAACATAACAAAAGCTCCTTTCCTATGTGTATCCGTTACACATAGTAACTTTGTGTTACTGACAGGCATATTAGTTGATTCATTTGTTGATTCAGGTGTTACACGAATATTTTGTCTGGATTTGAAAAGATCTAGATGAATACATTGTTCGGATCGGTAAAGAATCAGAGGCTCTTGAAAGATCAGTGGTCAGAAAAGAATTTCAGAGACATTTCTTGGAGAAAGTTTTGATGCTATAGATGCTCTATTCATCAAAAAGGGGGAGATGAATTACAGAAATGTCCGGATCAGAAATTTCAAATATTTGAAAGTTTGGATAAAGAGTTGAAGAAGATAAAGTTCAAAGATTGAAAGTTTGGAAGATTTTTCAAGCAAATTCAAAGATGTTTGAAGATGTGCTGGTTTTACTGAAATTTTCTTTGAAGATTATTTGTTGAAGCAAGTTGAGCTAAATCTGAAAATAATTTCTTTCTAAAGTCTGAAAGAGTCTCGTGATGAATCTGAAGAGATTATTGAAGATCATTTCTATCATCTTTAGGGAGATTAAAGTTAAAGATCAACCAAAAGAGGAAGATTGTACTCAGATTGAGCTTAAAGGGGAGATTTGAAGTTCTTCAATGTAACCAAAGGGGTAGATTGATTTGATAAATCTTTTTGTGATGATCTTGAATCCAAAGGGGGAGATTGTTAGAGCAGAAATATGTTGGATACAAGATCATGAAGACTGAAGGTCAAAGATTCAAGAAGTCAAAGCTGGAAAGTCAACTCTCATGGAAAGTCAAAGTCATTTTGTAATAAAAGTCAAAGTTAATGTTTTGTATTTTGTTTCTTTGTAATTGTGTGAGGGTATAAATACCTTCATGTCTTTGTAAGTGAATGTGTGGTAATCAGATTGTAGAGAGAGCAAACCAGAGAAGAGGATTATTGTTACATCATTCTAGAGAGAGAGTAGTGAGAGAAAGTAAGAGATTGTAATTGTTGAATTTGATCAATGACATATGACTACGATTCATGATTGATTTATGTTTTACAATTAGAACTTTATAGAATTTGGGAATAACAAAACCACTTCTAGGGTGCATTTAGGGGCTAACATTCAAGCTTTGGGATCTCAAGACTTCACTTCCTTCTCATTCCACCAACTTTTCTAGGGTTTTATCTAAAACCTAGATTGTGAGTGTTTCTAAACCTTTATAAAAAGAGATACATGTATTTACTTGCATAAATGATAATTTTCTTACTATGTAAAACTATGGTTTTTATGTGTTATAAGTTTGCCCTATTTTACTAAATGATTAGGATGGTTAATCTTGATTTATGTAAATGTGAATATGTTGTTGATATGAGAAGATTGAGAGGGTTAGGTTTACCCTCATATAATTATATGTTATGATTATCCAAAAAGGAAAGGGTGATACCCTCTTTGAGAACATATTCTATGTTGGTTAAGATGTCTAAATAGGAATGATGTGTAAAAGATACAATTCTTGCATTTACATGTGTCATGATTATGTACATTCGGTTCGTATGAGGATGTTGGTATTGTGTATACCTTGTAAGGATGAAGTTGCCCATTTGACATAAATGAATTGCATGGATGAACCAAGTCAATTAGGCACTAGGAGGACATAGTCTTGGGTACCACCGTGTTGGTATGTACATAGACCCCCGCCATTTGGGGTAATGTCGTGTTGTACCCCCGAATGTGTCGGGCCTTGTGGTATCACTCGTGGAAGAGGACACTAAGGTATCTCGACTCTTGGGTGAACTTTGATTAGTGTTATGGGTCTCCCCCATTCATTCCGAATTCAGTGAACAATAATTGGTAAAGGATTTTATATATTTTATAATCATGCACATATTACTTATACATCAACCTCACTAGGCTCTTTGGCCTAACACTTGTTTGTTGTTTACGTGTATCTCAGGTTCTAGTGGCGTCGTGCCTAAGAAGGTCTAGGCGGACTTGGTGAGAGCTTGGGGATAGTGCAATTGGGTGCACTTTTGCTGAAGAATTCATTGGGTTTATAGGCGACACCCTTTTTGTAATCTTATTTCTATTATAGGAATTAGATTAGTTGGTTGTTGTTTATTTCCGTTCGATTACAAACTGTAATTAACATGTATTCTTATTTTCCCCATTTTTGGGAGGCTCATGCTATGGCATTTTAAATACCTCATTTCCATTTTTCGGAAATTTTTGTTACCCCATTTTTGGGGTGTTACACTAAGGGTGACATGTGGTACGAATTGATTGGCCACTCACTTTTCGCATGGCAAATAAAATCAGACTTGTCTTGAAAAATTAGACAAGTGTGAGTGGACTTTTTGCATGAAGCAATATGCAAAAAGTTGTGCCCTGAAAGAAATTCGCATGCCTCTATGTGCGAATTTTTACTTTTTGCATATCAAAGGATACGAAAAGTAACTTTTCGCATGCCATAGGGTGCGAAAAGTATGGAATTCGCATACCATATCATGTGAATTGGGACTTTTCGCATGCAATAGCTTTGCGAATTGTCACTTTTCACATGACATTATGTACGGAATCTATACTTAGTAAAAATTTCCAACTTTCCAAAAATGATGTAAAATGCCATTTTTAAATCTTTCCAACTAAAATTTGTCAAAAATGGAAAATTTCCAAAAATAGAAACTTTCCGATGTAGGAAACTTTCCAAAAATGGAACTTTTAAGCACAAAATCTTTTTGAAAACTTTGACACACACAACACACTTACAAACTTTTCAGATACTCCCTCTTTTTAGATACTCCCCCTTGAACATTGATCAGTGATTTCCAATTGATACCAATTGTGATTTACTCCCCCTTGATGTAAGTTGGACCTTTTGACATGAATCAGATATGCTCCCCCTCCATATATGCATATATTCAAACAATTCATTAAGTGTTCTTGAACTTTTGACAAAATCAAATTTTAAACATTCTTTCCCAAAATAGGAATTTAACAAACTTCCTCAAATATACAAAAATACCCCCTTTGAAAGATGTGACATTCAAAGTATATTTCAGTTCTGATCTTTGAAGTATGAGTCATAATCTTATGTGATTAGATGTCAACTTTCTTTATCTTTGAAGAATGAGTCCTGAATTGTTGTATCCAGAAGTCATTGTCCTTACTTCCCTTACACAACAGATTTTTGCATCACAAGTTGAACAGGTTTTGGTACCCATATGAACTTGGGTCCATCAGTGTTAGTACTTGGAAACTTTCTAGAGTTGTTTCCATTTATGTGATATGCAGAATCTTTGAAAGTAACTCTATAAGTTCCATACCATTGTTTAGTATAACCTTTGTGAACAAAATCATTAGTGCCACAGTAAGAACAACATATTTTATTTTTAGCCAATCTGATTAAATGATTTGCAGAATAAGTAAAATAAGATCTAGCAAAAGATTTACCTTTTGGAGATTTGTTCTTCTGTATCTTTGAAGTAGATGCACTTGATTTCTGATATGCTACAGCTTCAGAAGATCCCTTTACAACCCAAATCATCTCTTCTGCCCGAGATGCTTTCTTTCCAGATTTTGAAAAATGGCTAGCTTATCTATTAACATATTTAATATAAAATGAACTTGAAGGTTTAATCTGATATGTTTTTAAAACATTTGATTTGACATGTTTCTTCTTGAAAACCATCTTCTGAAATAAACTGGAAACATATTGAAATGAACAAATTGATTCAGTTGAGTCATCATCATAAGAAGACACACCAATTGTATCAGTCGTTATTTTATCAGATAGATCTGAATATGCAGTTTCCAATTGTTTGATTTTATCAAACAACTTTGTTTTCTCATTACAAAGTTTGTCAAACTTACTTTGTAGATCAAACTTACCTCTTTGTTCTTTAAGAATATCTGAGGATAGAGTAGCAAGCTTTCTTGTTAGTTTGGAAATCTCAGATTCAAATTTTTTTTTCTTGTTCAAAATCTTTTTCCAAGTTCTTGTTCTTTTCATAAATTTCATTGAAAATCCCAACATTTCTCCTTACAGAAATTTTCTTTTCAGAATCAAAAGGGATTTTCTTTTTCCAGTAAATCCTGTAAAAGATTTATCGGTTTGTGAAGTTCAATAGTTTTATTTTCAAGAACCTGTTTTTCTTTTGAAAACATGTCTTTTTCAGAAATTAAAATCTTTTCAAAGTCAGAGACTTGCTTTGAAAGTTTTATGCATCTGAATTCTAAATCTTTCTTTTTTTGCACAACTTTCTTAGAAAGATCAGATAATTTCTGATTGAAAGTTTTCTCCGGATTTGCTTTTTCAGACTTGTATTTCTCTTCATATTTCTTTATCCACTCTGCTCCTTTTGATTCATAAGTGGATACTTGATTCTTAGCTTTCTTCAATTTAACTTGCAAATCAGCATTCTCAGCTTTCAATTCCGAGTTCTGAAGTTTAAGCTGTTCATTTTCAGCTTTCAGTGCAGGTATCTCTGGCATGTAAGCAACAACACAATATCTCTTTGTCAGCACAATATTTCCCTTCTCATCTATGTAAGGCATCTTGAATAAATTCTGACAGAATGCTTGAAATGATCGTTCTGAAAAATTCAGATAAACATTGACTTAAAAAGTCAAACTTGATCAACTCTTGGAAAACTTGAAAAATTCTCTAAGGTAGAAATTCGCAGACCAAAGGAACAAAAATCCTCAAAAGATCAACTTCAAAATTCGTACAAGGCAGGAATTCGCACAAGCCTAGAATTCACAAAATATTAAGCGAATTCTGGACTTAGTCAAAAATCCAGAAACAAACTTCTAGCACGCAAAGGAATTCGCACAACTCTTGAGTCAATCACCAACAATTCGCAGAAGACAAGATGCGAAATCTTGACTTTTCGCATAAAATGAGGTGCAAAAAGTTGAAATTCGCAAGCCTTGTGATGCGAAAACTGTACTTTACGTATGATCCTTCGTACGAAATTCAAACTTTTCTCACACAGTTTCGTGCGAAATCTTCACTTATCAGATCAAAACTTCAAGTAACATGCGAAATCTTTGCTTGAACCATGCGAAATTCGTGGATCTTGCGAGTTCTTCATTTTTGGCTTGATCGAATCTGCAAAATTTTACAATTATGCTCCAAATGTGATCGTGAACAAACCCTATACATCAATTTTACACATTGAACACTATAAATGTGATTCTTGATCCAATTACAGTGCGATTTAAGTATAGACTCAACAATCCAAAAATCCACAAATCAAACAACAAATTTTGTGAATTTAAACAAGTGATCTACACAAGAAATATCCCATATGCATAGGTGATCAACATCCAAATGATCTTGCATTCAAATTTCCAAGAATAGTGAAAAGATTCGATGGAACAGTGAACTTTCCAAAGATGGATGCGAGTTCTTCAATTCTTCAAAATCTGTGATCAAGTCTTGCAAATCCAAAACAATCTGAATTTTTCGTATAACTCTGATACCAATTGTGATTCCAGATTTAAGCAATTAACATCACAATATCAAGAATCAAATCAAGAATGCACAAACAAGATAGAGAAAATCTAGAGAGAGAAAAAATAGTCACAAGTTTGTATGTCATTGATTTCACTTCAAATGTTACAATCTTACAATAAAAGTTACAAAGGAAAGATTACAAAAGAAACTATTTATATGGTCAAACAAGCCTTGACCAAATGGCTTTTAAAAGCAACTTTAAAGACAAGATGATTACAACACAAAAATACTCTAACAGATATCGATGTCCTTAAGGTGGAACTTGCCTAGTTTGGGCATGCAATAAGGTTCCATAAATTTTTAAGGTGTAACTCTACGGAGTAAGCAATAAAGATACATAATGGTTTGAGGTTGTGATACCTATGTTGTATATGCACTAAGACCGAACCTGAGGTGTAACCCAATAACATTATTAGGTGACTCCACTCACATGCTCTTGTCACCTTGATGGAAATGGGTCTCCCACGTATTTCAAGAGTTATCTCTAGTATATATGTTTAGATGTGGAACATTTTGTGAAAGTTTGGGACTCATGGTAATGTGCTACCAATTCGGATCCGGTAACAATTATATTGCACTTTAATGTTGTTTATGCATAAATGTATTTACATAAGGTCTCACTAGGCTTCTAGCCTAACACTTGTTGTGGTGTACTTTGGTTTACAGGTTCCACTAGCGGCGGGTCTAGGACGGGTTGAAATGTTGACCGATGCGGTTAAGAGCACTCGAGGAGTCGGGCTAGTTTTGGGGTTTTGAGAAGAGCGACATTTTTGGATGACATAGCGACACTCATTTTAATCTAGTTGTTAATAGTCTAGATTAAGTAGGTTGTTATTGTTATGTCACTTTACATTGATAACAATGATTGTACAAACTTCTCCATCCGTGGGTTATAGTTTGGAAATTTGGAAGTTTTATTTTTACCCATTTTCTGCAAAATTCCAAATTTTAGTTGTTTAAGTTTTTGGATGTTACAAGTAAGGTCTAAACCTACAGTACAAGATTTGTGATAGCTATGATGGCCACCACCTACATATGAGTCGCGCATAAAGGTTGCATAGACCATTTTGTTGAAAAGCTTTTCAGAAATAAAATTTATCCATATTTCTCATTTGTTCTTCCCTGTTACATTTCCTTGTATATAATTGAAAGAATGGAACAAGTACTTAGCTGATTTTGGTCTAGGGATTACTTGTAAGTACCTTGTAGCCTTCCTTTGATTAATTTAACCGATATTTCTCTCCTTGATGGACACTATCAAACCAATAGTAGATCCACGTTAAATCTTGTTGTCTCGATTCACTCATCATCTCATATTATGCTTGTTTTTTTATTCTTTATTGCATTTCTATGCTTGTGGGTTAGTAGTCTTGATCGCATCCTTGTTACATCATCTTAGATCCTGTTTTATCCGTATTTGTTCTTTGGGTCCAATTTACATTCGATTTTCACTCGTTATCTAGGACTATAGAAACTTGTTATTACAATTGTTGATGAATCTAGAACTGCATGGAAAAGTCGAGAAGAAAGAGGCTTCGGTGTCTTGCTTAATTATTTAGGACACCAAAGGACTGTATGAGTGGTAGACTCTGAAAGTTGTTGTTGACTCATCGATGATGGGTTTAGTGATCAAATAAACCGATACAGTTGCCGAGGGGGAGTGGTTGATTATCCAATATTGCATATGCATCTTTATATGTGAATAACATGTAAAAAAATGTAGATAAACAAACATGGGTTAACATTTGCATTTTTAAATGGTTCTTTTTTCAGGTTTACCAATGATTCACATATAAATCATATATTCTCACGTTCTCAACTTTTTAACCTTTTTTATTTGAAGCTTTCCCTAACAACCATTGGATCAAAAAAATCAATAGTCGAAATTAGAATGACATTTTTGTAAATAAATGGAAAGTCAAGGAAAATTAAGCAAGGGTTTAATTTGATTGGAGGGTATAGCTGGAAAAAAATATCTATTTGAAAGATTTATATTTGAACCCATATGAATAAGTATATAGGTGAATAAGTATATTAGAAATATATGCGGTCACCCCTCCTCAGATTCAGATGCATGTAATATCAACACCATATATCCAATCCAAATAATTTCCTCAATCAACAAATAACATGGCTTTCAAAATCTTCCTGAAATGAATGAGACACACAAATATTCACACAAATTAAGTTGTGATTGCAAAAACTATTTCCTGATGATCAGATCACGGAAACTCATTCAACACACGGCCACATCATCTGGTTTTGACATTATCACAACCCCACCATGGTCCGCCCATCGACCACTACATTCGCTGCAAACAACCATATATATACTGCTATATATATATATATATATAATTCATAACCATTACTTACTTACCGTCCGCACTTGAAGGTAGTAAGCCTCCGCTGTATGTAAAGAGGCTTTGGTTCAAATACGGATGGTCATGCCCTTTACTTTTCCCTTCATAACTTGCTGATGTGGATGCTGATTCAGCATTAGGATTGATACCTGCCAATTCCATGATATTCTCGATCTCTTTCACAACTTCACTCATCCTTGGTCTTTGATTCCCTGTGTCTTCCACGCACGTCAATGCAATATCCACAAATCTCTCTAATCCTTGTAGTTGGGTATTCAGACCGATGATTGGATCAAGAACCTCACCCAGGTTGTACATGTCTTTTTCCTTGTCCATTGCTTCTTTCACCTCCCTCACAATGTACCTACCTCTCTCAATTGGATTTCTTGCGGTTATCAGCTCCAGCATCACGATTCCAAAACTATAAACATCACTTTTTTCGGTCAATTGCTGAGTCATGTAGTATTCAGGATCCATGTAGCCCTAGAGTTAACAATTAGATGTCATTCAAGTTAAAAAAAATAAATAAAATAAAGTATTGGGTATGTATGGAAGGAAGGAAGGAAGGAAGAAAATTAACTAACCATGGTCCCTTTGACTTGGGTGGTAACGTGTGTTCTGTCAACATCACCCATGGGCTTGGAAAGACCAAAATCAGAAACTTTGGCATTCAAGCGTTCATCAAGTAAGATATTGGTTGTCTTGATGTCCCTATGTATGATGGGAGGGTCGGCAAGATCATGAAGATACTGCAAACCTCTAGCTGCTCCAACAATTATTTTAAGTCTTCTCATCCAATCCAACCTGAACCCCGACCTCCCTGTTCACAATTAATTAATTAATTTTGGTGTTCATTCTGGATTCCAATCATTTTTATTATTTTGTTTTTTGTTCTATGACACTGATATATATATATATATATATATATATAGGAATAAAACTGATATCAAAACAATCCAGCATGCTTAAAAGTGTGACAAGTAGCTAGGTGAGAAAGAAGAAAGTATACCTGAAAGACTATCCTTTAGTGTACCGTTTACGATATACTCGTAGACCAACATCTGTTCACCTTCATCGAAACAGAAACCCACAAGGCTGACAACATTCTTGTGATGAACCCTTGAAAGAAGCTCAATCTCGGTTTTAAATTGAAGACCACCCTGTGTTGAGTGATGTTGAGCTCTTTTAATGGCAACCAATTGCCCATTTGGAAGAGTCCCTCTGTAGACCTACATACATACATACAGATTTATATCACCCAAAAGTTTTAGCATCAAAAGTGGTAAAAATGGCAATGTTACTAACTAACTGAAACTAACCATCCCATAACCACCAACCCCTATATTGGTTGTTGCTGTAAAATTATTTGTGCATGTTTTAAGCTCCTCAAATGTGAAAGATCTTGCCCCTTTCAGTTGAGGACAAGCACCATTGCCTTTATCTGGGTCCCAAGAAGCTGCAACAAGTTTACTTACTATTATTAGAGAACTAGCTACGAGGCTAAACGGTTTAATTTTTCTGTTGAGATATTTCTTACCGAAAGGACTGTTTTTCTTGGTAGCTCTTTCAGCTCTTCCCTTCTGTCGGCAAGCATAAAGTCCTGCAACGATAAGTAATAGCACTAGGACACAACCACCCGCTGATACTCCAATGATGATTCCAATGCTAACTGATCTGTGTTTCCCATTTGGTGCATCTGTAACACAAGTATAGGAAAGAAACAGGTTATGTTTCCAATGCTAAATATATGTATACTTTCAGAAGAAAACACAAGTAGAAAGAATACCTGCGAAGGAATCATAGTTGTTGCCAATAAAAAAGTAGGGACCAAAAATGTGGGGAGGCTTGTATGTTTGGTTGCTAAGCACAAATGCAATCCGAGAAATTCCTGACCTATTGAAACGTTCATCACCAGACGGGAACATCTCTAGGCTTATCTCGAGGTAGTCATCCTTATTCTTGGTGGGTCTACTCAGTGAAACTGAGTCAACCGGGAGCTGATTAGATTCAAAAGAATCCATCATGCTACTCTGAAGGGAAGTGTAGATTGTTGAGTTTCCTAGATCAGAGAAGGAAGGAGCCCTGAAAGATAAGGTTCCTGTGTACGGATACGAACATTTACACTTGGGGCTTGAAACTTGACCGAAACTACAGTTATTAGCAGGAACACAATTGCTTGGTGGTGTAGAATATGGGGAGTTAGATCCTGTGGGTTGATCGCAATATGGTTTACTTGCTTTTGATTCCATACAAATTGGATTACCAATGAAACTGCAATAGGATAGAAATACCAAACGAGTGAAGTTGTATTTGTACTAAACAACACAAAATAAAAGTGTCACAAGTATAACACAAAAATAATTGTGGGTTTTCCCGGACATAGGTTTACTCCCCATTGGTCATCATTCTTAACTTCAGGATGCCATGGAGTTATAGAAGGTGCACGCTAGCTGGCCGAGACACCCACAATTATCAAAAAAAGAAAAGGAAGAACACAAATAGTCGTGGATACAGAACATACATCAGATCGGCAGAGAATCTGCTTTTTAGTATGAACCCCGAAATCAAGTTATTGCTCATATCAATGAGTCGAAGATGGGTGCTATAAGTATCTCCAAAATCCAGGGTGCCATTTAGCTTGTTGTCTCTCAGAACCCTGTCATGCAATTAGTAATTGTTTGAGAAATTGAACGTGGAAAAAGAAAATTAAATCGTGATATGGTTGCGAGATAATATTAAGGTGATGTCCTCACACAGTCTCTATTTGTGGAATACTAAATAAGTCAACCGGTACTTCTCCTTGAAGCCCTGTATGTTGCATCATCCTGACATTGCAAATTTAGCAAACAATTAATGTAACCCTTAAACTAATCAAGAAAATTGTTTAATTAGAAAAACTAGTTTCCTCACATGTTTGGCATGTTCAATACATGAAGCATCTGCGTACATCTTAGCCTCCCCAGACCCTAATCCATGTGGACTCACTGGGTTTGTTAGGTTTGGTTTATTGAACATGCCAAACATGTTACACATAGAACACATAGTAAAAGAGTAAATATTCTACATTTTAACCCCTTCCCCTCAAAGGTTCATGATTTGTTGCATAGGTGGTAAGCACATTGTCACCATGGCATCCTATCTGTTAGTGTATATAAATGTATAAGGCCCATCCCACGCTCATGGGCCCATATAGTCTGTGTATATATTCCCTTGTATTCTTTAGTCTAGGTTAAGTTGTTTTACTTTTCTCTCAATCAATATACGAAGTCTCCAAGCCTTCAGCATATTCGTCGTCTCTTTCAATCATCATCTTCACTTTCTAATATGGTATTAGAGCTGTAGGTTTGCTTGCACTCTCATCATCATCATCATCGTTACTGTTCATCGATTTACTGTTCATCGATTACTGTTCATCCTTCAATCATCGATTTCGTATTCCTTTTTCATCGAGACGCCGTCGCCGCCTTCAAACACACGGGTTCATTCTCTCAGACTCAAAACCCTAGCCGCAGACCGTAAGAATTCCGGTCGTAAACCGCATACCGGTCGTAAACCGCATACCGGTCGATACCGCATACCGCTCGATACCCATTACCGATCGATACCGCATACCAGTCGCACACCCATTCATACCGGTCACTTCACCCTATCGGTCACTTCACCCTATCAGTCCATATCGGTCGATACCACCGGTTCATACCGGTCGCACATTCTACCGGTCGCTCATACCGGTCGCACATCCTACTGGTCCATACCGGTCACTCAGTGAACTGTTTTGAATTGCATCCATGGCTGCCAATCTCAGTCACTCAAATCCCATCTCGGTTGTTTTCAATGGTAGCAACTACATCCTGTGGCATCATCATATGACAATTCTTCTAAAATCCTATGGGCTTTACACCTATGTTACTGGTGCATCCAAACTTCCAGTTCAGGCAGAAGCTGAGAATGCTGTTGATTTTGCAAAACGTATGAATGAGTGGGACATCAATAATGCTCGTATTCTGGGTTTTATTAATGTCTCCACTAATCTTGAGATCAACCAACAGTTTCTTGGCTATGTCACCGCCAAGAGTCTCTGGGATTTTCTTGCCAAGCGGTACACGTCATCGGGCCTATCTCATCAGTATCAACTGTGGACCACCTTTCAGAACAAACGTCAGCTTCCTGATCAATCCGTAAACTCTTATATCTCTGAAATGCAGTCTCTCAAAGATCATATAAGTCTTGGAGCTCCACAAATCTTTGATAAAACAGCTCAACAATTCACTGCCTACTTCAACCAGCTACACCTGATCACCATTTTGATGGGTCTTACTGATAAATTTGAGAATGTTCGTGCTTCTCTTCTTCATAGGAAACCACTACCTACTCTTGAAGAAGCCATAACCGAATTGCTAAGTGAAGAAACTCGTCTTCACATACGCTCACCGATACCTGCTATTGATAGCGTTCTTTACACGTCTCATCCCAAGTTCAAAGGCAAATGGACCAACAACAACCATTCCAAACCTGTGGGAAAGACGAACACATCTGCGTGTGCCTTTTGCCATTCTACTGCTCATCTTCTCCTTGATTGTCCTATTCGCAAGTGCCGTAGGTGTGGCATCACTCATCCGCGCCATTATGAGTCTGATTGCCCGAAGAAATCAAAGCACACTGGCCCTCAGAATCGGACTCACGCTATTGCTGGTTATACTATTGCTGATAACGAGGTTTCTCCAGTCTCCTCACCTGACCTAATGGAACTGATGCGTCGCAATCAGGAACTCATGGAGCAGATCATGTCTGGTTCTATGGTTATGAATTCTCCACACTCAGCTGCCTCAGGTAACTTATGGCTTTTTGACTCTGGGTGTTGCAATCATATGACACCCTGCACTTATGGTTTTGTTTCTAAGAAACCACCTCAGCATTTTACGTCGGTACGAACTGCTGACAACACTGGTCTACCGATATCTTTTAGTGGAACTTTCTCCACTCCTCATATACAATTACCAGATGTTCTAAATGTTCCGAAACTATCTCTGAGCTTAGTTTCGATTGCTCAGCTTCTCGAATCTAATTTGATCATTTTATTTCATTCTTCTGGTTGTGTTGTACAGGATCCAAAGACCAAGCAGATCATTGAACTCGGCCGTAAAGTTGGACGGATGATTGAAGTGGTCTACCTTCGTCTTCCATTACCCTCTTCAAGTCTTGTTGCCTCAGTTTCCAACACTTCTTCTTTCGATTTGTGGCATGCCCGACTAGGTCACTTATCACTAGCCAGAATAAAATCGTTAGCTAGTTTAGGGATGTTAGGAAATTGTGTGTCGTCTGACAATATTTCTTATTTATCTTGCAAACTGGGAAAACATCATGCTTTATCGTTTGAATCAAATGAATTTAATTCTACTTCCTCTTTTGATCTTATTCATTCTGATGTATGGGGACCAGCACCACATCAATCCATGGGCGGTGCTCGATATTTTGTTATTTTTATTGATGGTCATACTCGTTTCACATGGATATATCTCATGAAACATCGTTCGGAGCTACCTAAAATTTATATTATGTTTGCTCGGATGATTCACACTCAATTCTCGAAATCTATAAAGATTCTTAGAGCTGATAATGCTATGGAATACAAAGAGTCATCTATTCTCTCCTTTCTTCAATCTCATGGGACTCTCTCTCAGTACTCTTGTCCTGGCACATCTCCTCAAAATGGTCATGCCGAACGAAAACATCGTCATATACTTGATACGGTTCGCACTCTTCTCATTTCTGCTAAATGTCCGGAACGGTTTTGGGGGGAAGTTGCTTTCACTGCAGTTTATACCATCAATCGTCATCCTACTCCCATTCTTAAGAATAAGTCTCCTTACGAGGCTCTTTATGAGATCTCCCCTGCCTATGAACTTCTAAAAGTTTGTGGTAGTGCTTGCTTTGTTTAGTTACAACCTCATGAACATACCAAACTTGAACCTCGCTCCAGACTTTGCTGCTTCCTTGGATATGGTATTGAGCACAAGGGTTATCGCTGCTGGGATCCTATCTCCCAGCGTCTTCGTATATCTCGTCACGTTACCTTCTGGGAACATGTTCCTTTTTCTTCTATATCCAAGTTTCATGAGTCTCCTAACTTCACCACTCCGTTCTTCACTGATGCTTCCGTTTCATTAGACTCACTCTAATCTGACATCATAACGCCTCCACTTGTTGTTCCATCACCTTCTGAATCTAACTCCCCTTCAGAGTCTCCTCCCCCTACACAACCTGCCTCTTCCAGTTTTTCTGATCAATATCAATCATCTGCTCCATCCGCACAGCCAACATCTGAGGTGCCTGCTGAGTCTTTGGCTCCTGGAACGTCTCAATCTCTGAATGTTAGACGATCAGATCGGGTAAGACAAGTTCCTTCCCATCTCCGTGATTATCATGTTTATGCTACTCTGCTGTCAAATCACGAACCTACTTCCTACAAGGAAGCCTCCTCTAACCCTGATTGGCAGAAATCTATGGATGAGGAACTTCAGGCTCTTGACAAAGCTCAGACATGGGAATCTGTCCCTCTTCCCCCGGGCAAGTCACCCATTGGCTCCAAATGGGTGTTCAAAATCAAGACAAAATCCGATGGGTCTATTGATCGGTACAAAGCTCGCCTCTTGGCCAAAGGCTTCAATCAAGAGTACGGTATTGATTATGATGAGACATTTGCACCTGTTGCTCGTTTCACTTCTGTTCGCAGTCTTCTAGCCATTGCAACCACAAAACAATGGCCTCTTTTTCAGATGGATGTTAAGAATGCCTTCTTGAACGGTGACTTATCTGAGGAAGTCTACATGACACCTCCCCCAGGCGTTCGACTTCCACAAGGTCATGTTTGTCGTCTTCGGAAGGCCCTTTATGGACTCAAGCAAGCTCCGCGAGCTTGGTTTGAGAAGTTCAGTTCCATAGTCATCTCTCTGGGTTTTGCACCCAACAACTACGATTCAGGACTGTTTACTCGGACCACTGAGGATGGCAAAATCTTACTTCTGTTGTATGTGGATGATATGATTATTACTGGCAGTGACTCTACTGGCATAACTCATCTCAAGACGTCTCTCAGCTCCTGTTTTGAGATGAAGGACCTTGGTGCTTTACACTATTTTCTTGGTCTTGAGGTGATATCAGATCCCTTGGGAATTTATCTTTGTCAAGCCAAATACACCTCCGATCTCTTGTCAAAAGTTGGGCTTACTGACAACAAAACTGCATCCACTCCTCTTGAGCACAACCTTCATTTGGCTCCGAATGTTGGACCTCCTCTGCGTGATCCTACCATGTATCGACAGCTAGTAGGGTCCCTTGTCTATCTGACAGTGACCCGTCCTAACATTGCCTATGTTGTCCATACAGTCAGTCAGTTCATGTTTGCACCCTGTTCAGATCACTATGCTGTTGTCCTTCGCATCCTTCGATATTTAAAGGGGACCATGTTTCACGGTCTTCATTTTTCATCTGCATCCTCCTTACTTTGCGAGGATTTTCTGATGCTGATTGGGACAGTGATATTACTGATCGTCGCTCCACTACCTGCTACTGTTTCTTTCTTGGAGACTCTCTCATCTCTTGGAGGAGCAAGAAACAATCTCTGACTGCTCGATCCAGTACTGAAGCTGAGTATCGAGCACTAGCTGACACGGCTCAAGAACTTGTGTGGTTACGCTGGCTACTCTCTGACATGGGGGCACCTCAACATTCTCCAACTTCCTTGTGGTGTGACAACAACAGTGCTCTTCAGATCGCTCACAATGATGTTTTTCACGAGCGAATGAAGCATATTGAAATTGACTGTCACTTTGTTCGTCAACACGTGACTCGTCAGACTATTCAGCTTCTTCCTATTTCCATAATTGATCAACCGACCGACATTTTCACTAAAGCTCATCTACCAGGACGGTTTCGAGATCTAGTTTCCAAACTCCATCTGGCTCATTCTTCTCCCGATTGAGTTTGAGAGGGGATGTTAGTGTATATAAATGTATAAGGCCCAGCCCACACTCATGGGCCCATATAATCTGTGTATATATTCCCTTGTATTCTTTAGTCTAGGTTAAGTTGTTTTACATTCATTTTGTATGTTTTACTTTTCTTTCCATCAATATACGAAGTCTCCAAGCCTTCAGCATATTCGTCGTCTCTTTCAATCATCATCTTCACTTTCTAACACTATCCTAGTAGTTGGAAACCGCCATGGCTCACCTTGGAGCCATGACAACTATATATATATATATATCCTGCCAATCTAAAGTGGCAGGAGTACAGAGGTTCTGCGAATCTATACCAAACATCTTAGGTCAAAATAGAGAGTAGTTGTTGAAGATTGAAGACCAAAGTGATTGTCGTTCAGTAGTTGTTAAAGATTGAAGCTTTGAATCTTTCCTAGTAGCCTTACCATTTTCTAGAGGACTAATCATACTTCAATTGATAGAAGGTACACGAATCAAGGAGCTCCCATGCTTCGAACTACAAAGTAGTATCTACTGACCATAGTTCGAACACCAAATGTGTGCACAAACCAGAGTCCATATCGTCTTAGAGAAGACATAGGTATGTATAATCAAAGTATTCCATTGACTAATCAACTTGACCAATGTTTTTTGACCTTTGATCTATCTAAAACAACCCGTGAAGAGGTTTGCTGACAAATACGATAGGAGGGTCTGATGAATACCAAGGTGGAGTCACATATGGCGTTCGACTAAGTCAAGTTAATGGTAGCCGGTGGCCAATACAACAAGGCTAGGATTTGCGCCAAGAGCCACTAGCTTTGATGCCATGTAACTTACGGTTACCAACTTAGAGTAAAAAAGGCACAGACTATAAAATGGTACAATAGGGTGAAACAAGAAATCCTGATATCAAGATAAATGCATTGAGGCGACATAAATTCCCTATATTTCTATCATTAGTAATGGATAAATACATGTTGGTGATGTGTTCAAGGAAAATCTACAATGATAAAGACTATGCTAGAACAACGAACTTTCATATCATCTTGTTTTACCATGGAAGAAAATGTAAAAGGAAAAACAATGAATATGAGAGAGAGAAATGTACAATGTTGTTAGAGATTGTAACGATGAAAACCATAGAGGAATCTCTGATGCCTCAAACGAATTATTGCTCATGTCCCTGCAGATGATGTTTTGCAGATCAATTACTTGCTTGATATATTCATTAGTATAATGATGGAACTAAGAGCAAGTCATCCTTAAAAGGGGAGAACAATAGTGAAATATGCAACTGTCAAGCATTCTCATGATGTAGATACTTACAAATGGTTGAGGACATTCATGCCAGTAAGATTGGGTAATCGGCCATTCAAATCGTTGTTAGACAGAAACCTAAAACAGAACAACTCCACACATATCATAGTGATTCAAGAATATGCAAATTCCCCAAAACCTGAATAACAAACGCATGCTCTCGTTTAATTAAATTATGTTTTCCAACTTACAACTGGTTGACTGATGTAAGATTGTTGATATTTGGCGGGACCTCTCCACTTAAACGATTCCTGTCTAATCGTCTGTTTCATACACCAAAAAAAAAAAAGTTCAAGTTGAAATTTCAAGAAAGTATATATAAGTATGTAATAGCTAAAAATACTCACAACACCTCGAGATTCTGAACCAGTCCTAGTGTCAACGGAATGGTGCCTGTTAACTCGTTATCTTCAAATAACCTGCTCAATTAACATATATCAACAGCGAAAATGAATCATATTCAAACTGGTTACCAAAGTTAATTAGGTTCACAGGAACGTACACATGCTTAAGAGTCATTTTTGAGCTGAAGAGCTGAGACGGAATTTCACCTGAGAGTTTGTTCTTTCCAAAGTGACTGTAATTAAAAGAAAAGAAGTAAGTAGTTTTTATTACTTCATCATCAGATATAATTAGAGCATGACAAGGACATACAAGTGCTTTGTATTGACCAGCAAATCAAGGCCAGGGGTGGCTCCATCAGAAACTGGTATTCTTCCACTAAGCTTGTTATCAGCTATATCCAACCAGTAAAGTTCAGTGAGATTCCCAAAGGATGGTGGTATCGGTCCAGTGAAGCCGTTAGAATTCAAAGCCCTGCAAAAAAATTAATTAATTAATTAAAAATATGGAAAAATACCACATTAATCAAAGTATGAGACATTCAAAGATGCATGCTTACAAGTAGCCCAGCTGGGGTAGAGATCCAAGCGTGTCCGGAAGTGGACCATTGAAACTGCAACCAACTAGGATTCTGATATATAATTTCAAACCAAGTGTTATTAATTAACCAGTAATTAGTTATGATAAACCAGCAATGAAAATGTCCTTACAAATTTGATAACTTCTTTAACTTGCCAATTTCTGGAGTAAGAGATCCTGTGAGACGCTTATTGTATGATAGATCCCTACATGCAATAACATTCTTTCTTAAAAGGTACGTTATAATATAATTGTTTCATAACTTCCAAGCTTAATTTTTATACAAGATAACTAACATAACAAAGAGCTTAATTACTACTGTAAGTAGTATTTAAATTAGATCTAGGAGGACTTGGTTTAGGAAACATACAGAGTTTGCAGTTCAGATAATTCCCCAATGTCTCCAGATAGCTCACCACCTAAATCTATGTTTGCTAAGGTTCTGAAATGAAAAGAGTACAGATGTATATGTGTAACAACTAACAAAGCTGGAGAGTTTTAATTAATTAGTAGATATATATATATATATATATTCTGTAGGAGGGAGGGAGGGTAGGGTTACATCGATGTCACACGTGAACCAGTGCAGGTAATCCCAACCCATTTATCCCCACATGGATCACAGCCAACCCAATTGGGTGGTGTATTCTGCCAATCATCCATGAGAGCCTGTAGATATACAACTGCACCAAAAGGTATATAATTAAAGGTTTATTAAGTATGCATTCTGGTGGTCATAATGACAGATCTTATTTAAACAAAATAGCATCTGGCTCCAAAACATTTGAAATACCAAAATAATTTATCATTTTATATATATATATATATATATATATATGTAAGTCACCACAAATAAATTTTAACATACTCCATCACCCACAAGAGAACAGTCAGCTTCATAATATTTTATTTGTCCTAAAAAAAGATCGACTCCCATTAATTAATTTCAAATTTAAACTGTACGACAAATTTGTTATATTCCAAAATTACAATTTTTTTATTGATCGGATAAAGTATCATTCTTATTTACTCAATGGGTAAAAATTGAGATGATATATATATATAGCAGTAAAACACACAAATAATTCGAAATGATAGAATCATATGCATCAGAAGGAAGGATCAAACATAAAGGTTTTTTAATTCTCTTTGCCTTGATCTTTACCATAACAAAAATGAAGTAAACAGCAAAAAGAAAACTATATATAATACAAATCCTTTGCGATACTATCGAATATAAAAGAACTTACAATCCTGATTCTCGCCTGATGTAAGCAGTACATGCATGAATATTAGCACAAGCAACAGCTCGATTCTTACACTCATTTCTCAAGGGAAGGAAGTAGTACTATCTGGCAGAAATGATTTTACTTGGGACTTCAATATCAATAAACCATTTTATGGAAATCTACGCAAGAGTAGAAAATTATATGCAGAATTAAGATGATAGCTAGCTACTTAAAGTATGATTGGTCCACTGGTTTAATAAATGCCCCACTGCACTGATGTCTACTTGTCCTACCACTTCATCCATCTTCAACTCTCTAGCTATGACTACTGATGGATATATAATTGGATAGTTATTATTAATTTGATCTGAGCAATTAATAACCACATATTTTTCTTGGGTGTCCGGCGCCCACCTCCACTAATCCCTAGCTAGGAAAAAACCCGAGTACAGATTAGTTTTCTAGCTTACTTGCTCTATATTTTCTGCTGTTACCTTCCCTTGTGTATATATGTCTTCAATGTACCTACTCGTTATCTTTTTTTCCCGTTCCTATGTTCATCGCCTGCTAGTCTCCGATCATTTTACATGTCTGATCACACTCTTGCACTATGGGGGTCTTCCTGGGAACGACGGCTCTACTCGTTGCAGTAGAGATCAAGGTCTACGTGCATCTCATGACACCCCACCTCGTGACCCTACTTTCGAGTGGGATTTACGGGATCCTTTTCATTTGGTTTCGTGTGTTCGTATGTATGTAGATATGTGTACCTAGATATATATATATATATATATATATATATATATATATATATAGGGGCATGTTCAACAGAGAACATGGGCAAAATACGAGAACATATCCCATGTGTCCGTTCATATGTGAATTACAAAGGTTCATATATGCACAAATATTTCATATGTGAATCACACGGGTTCACATATGAACCCGTTTGCCACCTATTTGTAAAAGTTACGAGACTACCCCTCTATCTTCCGCGTACCATGCGACTAAATTATCCGGTGCTTCACAGTCAAAGCTTCAAATGTTGACCACATGAAGGGCTAGAATCACTTCTCTTCTTCTCACACACTCATTTGAATCTGTGGCTATATATATGTGTGTGTGTTAGTGTGTGGATGTTAGAGGTGATCATTTGTCTTCTTGGCTCCGTCATGGGCCATGCCCAACCTATTTTAATATAGCAAACTACCCTTTTTTTGCTAGCTCGATAACTTGCCCTTACACGTCCCATAAACGGACCGGGCTTGCGCATAGGCTAGCACGCCTATTTTTACCTTCTTTTTTAAACCATAACACACGTAAAATCATAAACTATGTTAAATCATTCAAAATACGTTGAAGCAAACTTTAATCATTAAAGAGTATTAATTATAAAAATGTAAATTGGTAGGTTGGTCTGTCTGAATTTTCTTTTTGTATCCCTCATGTCCACCCATTAATCTTAATGAGACAATCTGGGCATGTCTATTTTTTTTAGAATCGTTGTCCAAGACCGCTTTTCTAGTAGGCCATCCTGTCCGTGAACAACTCTAATGGATGTATGTATGTGTATATAAATACACATGTATGTATTTATGTATATGTGTATGGCTTCGATTCAATGGTGCCAAGAACTAGATATATACACTTTTGAGGTTAGGTTAGATTCTTATAGAGTTCAAAAAAGGTACGAATATAGCTCGGTTGTGATTATTCAAATGGTCGAGACTTCCTAGTGACACCGTGTGGCTTCGTTTGAATCCTGAACTTGTGTATTACCTAGTGATGTTTCAGGCCTTGGAGACTTTAAGGTTGTGTTTGGTACATGGGACTCAGGACAAAACAAAACTCGATGTTCCACATTTTCTGCGACATGGAACAGAACAAAAACTCACAATTCTACATTTGGCATGTCCGACTGAATGGCGGAAATAATAAAAGATCAATAGATCATAACTTGATGAAATAGATTAAAATACGCCAATTTTGAATTTAGAACATCAATTATGACCATCAAAGTCAAATTGCACTATAAATTTGAGAGGGGACCATGTAAAACCAATGATGATCTTATTCCTTTTTTGTGGAAATTGCCTTATTTTTCAATCAAATTTCCCAGTGGGCAAGGCAAACCAACTCACTTTCGAAATTTATTGACCAGGATATTTTCTATCTTGCAAGTTGACTTGATCCACATGCAAAAGACCCAATGAAACTAGCTGCATAAATTCTAGGCTAGCTACCAAAGTATAATTAAGGTTTGCAACACGCAGTACAACAGCTTCAAGCATAAAAAAAAAATGTCATGTTCTTCACAATCAATGAATTCTGCAATTGATGATAAAGCAGCATTTAAGAAAGAGGGCATGGCTAATTGGAGTAGGTCGATGAGAGCGAGATGTGCCCATTCCTATTAATTGCCGACCAAAACAAGTTGAAAGAGGAAAAGTTTTATACGGGTAGGTAGAAGATACATTAGGGACGGGACGGACCTAATCAAGGGCATACGGTGGCATGTATTATTTCTCGTTAAAATTTTTACGATTATGAAAGGTGTAACTGTATCGTTTTAAAATGTGCAACCGTATGATATTCAAAAGTTCAAGAAGGTGCAACCGTACCTTTTAATCAACCAAAAATAAAAAATAAAAAAAATTCTTGAAATCAACCCAAAAAACCGAAAAAGTCCATCAAAATCGATAAAAAAAACTTAAAAATCTCTTGAAATCAAGCAAAAAGATATAAAAATCGCTCGAAACTGTGGAATTAGGCCAAAAACACATCAGATGATATTGAACGTTGGTAATATGTCGATAAAAACCGTGCTTATTGTAATTATTTTTTTATCTATGTTATATAAGTGCCACAATATGAACAAAAAAATTGGGTCCGTCCCTGAGATACATACAACTGCGATTGAGTTTGATAAATTGACCCCCAAGGGTTTCTTTTCTTTAGCTTTCCCCATCCGACCTCCATTTTTGCTACCAGATGCAACTTTTGATGCATTTCTAAAACGAAAATTCCTTCAAGACGAAGCACTCCCCGATGTTAGTTGAAGGTGATTTGGTTTTGAAAGTGATCATCGGGATTTCGATAATAAACATAATAACCAACATTTTTTTACATGTGAAATGTTATTTTATCAGGTTCAAGGGAAAACCTTAAAAAACGAAAACTGAGGAATACCCTGGTAGCTCTTGATCTTGTGCATACAAGTAAATTAAGTTGTTTTTTGGTTTTTATGCACGTGTACATGTTAGAAATTACTTGTATGCACAAATGCATACTGTCTAGATGAAGGGCAACCAGGGTATTCGTTAATTTTCCGTTTTTTTGAGGTTTTTTCATTATCCACTTGTGCATATGCAAGTGTGCATGTTACAAATTACTTGTATGCACAAGTGCATGTTGTTCAAATGAAGGACAATCATGGTGTTTCTCAGTTTTCCATTTTTTGAGGTTTTCCCCTCAACCTGAGGAAGAAGATGTTGATTCGGATCTTTTGAAAGGAGAAAGGATTATTTATTTTCCCCGTAAAAATTCTCTTAACAAAAAGTCAGGAAGAGAATTATTTGTTCATTTAAATAAATTCAATTAGAAAATCGAAGTTACTTAGTAAGGCTTGTCATCTTGCAAAAATTTGTTTTGATATTATGTTTTTAACATCATTTTCTAAAATGGGTTTTGCAAATTGACAGTCTATTCTTAATAAAAATGGTTTCATGTACAAATCATCTTCAAATTTTTTGATACATAAAACGATTGATAAAATCTCCTTTTTGACTGTTGAATAATTTCTTTGAGTATCATTCCAAGAACCTAAGAAAAATCTAACTAATTCTTCCTTTGCTTGATTATTAATTTTTTGCTTTAGTATTCCTCCGAAACCTAGATTACTAGCATCGGATTCAACTATTATTTGAGCATTTGGTTGAGGTATATGAAGACATGGTAAATATTTTATCTTTTGTTTGATATGTTGAACAATTTTAGTATGTTCTTGAGTCCAGGGTTCTGGATTCTTTTTGAGTCTTTGATAAAGAGGTTTACATATAATTCCTAAATCTTGGAAAAAATCATGAACATAATTTAAACATCCTAAAAATCTTTGAAGTTGAGTTTTATCTTTGATTTCATCTGGAAATTTATTTGAAAACTCAAGGCTTCTTTGAATTGGTTTTGTTAGGACACAGTCTCATTGGATTCAATATCATCCAAATACAAAGATCGCAATCTGAAGTTAAAGCTGAAAGTTACTCTCAACCATAGTCTAGGGTCTATTCTGTAATAAAGTCAAAGTTGTTTTATTATTTAAATATTATGTTTTAGATATTATTTGTTATTATATTAGTTTAATTATAATATCTAGATATTATAGATATCTAGATATTATGTTTAATATTAGATTAGATATTATCTATCTCTCTGTATCATCGATCGATCAGAAACAAAAACACACACAACACATACATTCAAGGTGTAAAACAGAGAGAAGCAAAACTGATCAACATTATCAACCCTTTGTAATCCGCGTTTATAATCTAAACAGGTTGGTAATCATTATTGTTTTGTTGTTTGATTTATCTGGTAACGATCACGGACTCACAATTGGTATCAGAGCTGATCCAGATCAAAATCAAAAAAAAAAATTCAACTCTCTGTGTTCTTCATTTTTGAAGAACACTGATCAATCATCAAAACTTGATTTTACGGTTATTTTAGAAATCAAAAGGTTGTGTATTGTTGTTGTTGGTAAGGAGAATAAACTGTCAAAATTTGGTGTGGTAAATCGACATCTAGTTGGGTTAATTTTAGAGTTGCAGGTCGTTTAATCAGAGAAGACGACGTATCGGTCTTAAGCGTACCGGTCGAACCTTAGTTTTTACATTCTATCGGTCTTAAGCATTCGACCGGACCCTCACTTCCCCGGTCGAATCTCACAAACTTTGTTCCGGTCGAGTATTTTTTTATCCGGTCAAATCCCACTTTTCCAACTCACTTACCCGGTCGAATAAAATTTTTCCACTACACTTCCCCGGTCAAACATCTCTTCCGGTCGAATCCCAAAACAAATCTGGTCGAATTGTTTGTTTCTCCGATCGAATCACACACCTCTCTCTCTCCCGGTCTTAGAAGCTACGGTCAAAACCTCATCCGGTCAAAACCTCATCCGGTCTTTGGTTTCTATCGGTCTTCAATTATCCGGTCTTCTATTATCTCTTTGTTCAATATTTCGGTCCACTCATAAATTCAAATCCGGTCGAATCACATCCTCACTCACACTCTTCCGGTCAAACCCACTACACTCACTTACTCACACTTTCAAACACTACACTCACACTCTTTGAAATCTCACTTACTCACGTGATTTTTCAAAACCCACTTACTCTCACTTACTCACATTTTTTCAAAACCCACTTACTCTCACTTACTCACGTGATTTTTCACACTTACGGTCCACTCATATTCATAGAATTATCACACTCACATATTGAATTCACGTGTCCATTCCATTCAAAACTCTCAAATGAAGAACTCCTCACGTGGCAATTAATTCCAATCCTCACGTGGCCACTAAGTTCGGTACAATCACCTAATCTCAAGTTCGATATTTTTTTTAATTTTGGAAAATTTATTTTCTGAAATTTACTTGATTGTATCTGCACTAACGATTCCAAACAGACTTAGTTTTTCTAAGGATCACATCATATAATTCAAGATGGGATATTTTTCTGATGATGGTGAGGAGAAGGTTAAAAAGCTCAACTTAGAGAACAAAAATCTTTCTTCCTCAGTTGAGTACTACTCAAAGAGATCAAAGAGATACAATGATGAAAGGAAGCTACTGAGAGAAGAAGTAAGTACATTAAAGGAAGTCAACGAAGAACTTCTGAAACAAAGTTCTGGGGTTTGTGAAGATAAGATAATGCTTTTGGAAGCTGAGAACTTTGATCTTAAAAAGAATTTTTCTAAATTAGAAGCTCAAATACAGAAGCAAGAGTCTGTAGAGATGAACGGGGAGAAGTTCATGAGCTTGGAGAGTGCAAACACTAATCTTAAACAGAAACTATCAGACTTAAATCAAGAGTTTGTCAAGGACAAATCTGAGTTTGAACAGGAAAGTTCAAAGTTTGCACTGAAGTTCTCAGTAATTTCCAAGAAAAGTGGTGAAGAGAAGAAGACTCTCGAGCTTAAATGCCTAAAGCTTTCTCAACAAGTTAGTAAATTTGAGAAAGTAATAATTTTGGAAAGAGATCAGTTTGCCAAGGAAAGGAAGGCAAATGATCAGAAGGGTTCTCAGAAGGGATTTGAAGAAGAGAGAAACATCCTTGAAGCTACAATTAGGAAGCTAACTGCTAAGCTATCTGAACTTTCTAAAAATGCACAGAAAGAGAAGAAAAAGAAGCACGAGCTTGAGACGAAGATTGACCTTCTCGTCAAAGAAAGAAACAGTTATTCTTCAAAGGTCAACGAGCTTGAAAAGGTTATTTCAACGGTGGTGGTGACTGAGCGCAAGTCTCCAGAGTCAATTGACCACTCACCTAGATATGATTCAGCTGATTCCGAATGCTCATTCAAGTCAGCTGCAAGTTCAACATTCAGACCTGTTTCTTCAAAGAGGTCAGTTAAATCTTCTGATCAAATTCGTATTTCTAATCTTTTCTATGATAGAAATATAGATTGTTCAGGTACACATAGAAGGAGGAACAGCTACGAAGAAGCTGAACTGGTCTGGAACAGGAAACCAGTTGAAGCAAAGAAGAAAGCTGAGCTTAAAAGTAAAAACTCATGTGTACATACACCTAATGCCAAGAAGAACAATGCGCCTAAAGGTAAACCTGATTTTGTTTACTCTAGAGATAAATTAATCAGTTTGTCAGATAATAAATTCTATTGTTCTTACTGTCGTACACATGATCCTTTTCACATAACCAAAGATCATTACTGGTATGGTTCTTATTCCATAACCCCCATACGAACTGCAACTAACACATATGGACCCAAATACCAGTGGGTACCAAAGAAAACTAAACCTGTGTTGCAGGCACCTACTGTCAAGGGG
The DNA here is from genome assembly GCA_954870635.1 of Arctium minus. NCBI lineage: Eukaryota > Viridiplantae > Streptophyta > Magnoliopsida > Asterales > Asteraceae > Arctium > Arctium minus. The sequence goes on along the minus strand of OX941080.1, from coordinate 82,163,725 downwards.
GAGTAGGAGAACAAAGGCTTCTGAATACTTCAATTCAGAACCCGGACATCAATGTCAACAACGACTTCTGATTATGTACATATCAGGACTCGTTCTTCAAAGATCAAAAGACCTTACTCCAATGCTGATATGAGAGATTGTACTCCGATACTCCAACGAGGAAATCAATCTTCAAGGGGGAGTACATATTTATTTCTGAAATTTTAAATGCATATCTTTTCAAATGATAATTTTTTCAAATGCATAATTTCAGGGGGAGTAAGAGAAGTTCATAGTTTTACTGCTTTTTGTCTTTTTAATTTAAGTGAATAAATTTGCTTTGACATAGACTTAAGACTTTTGCAGAATTTTTGAGAAGAGCTTACACGATCATATGTTTATGACTTTAAGCTAAGCTTCATGAGATGTAAGATCGAACTTAAAGGTATATTCCTTTATCTTAATCTCATATGTGATTGAAAGAAGGACAACTTTCAATCATTGAAAACATATTCTTAAACGTTCAAACCACTTCCTGATTTTTCATAAGATTTTATATTTCGGGAGTGTACTTTAAATGTTCTACTGAGCTTACATGATTACAAATCATTCTGAGCATCACGTGCTTTCTAGGAAAACATGAATTTCTTTGTGCTAGGAATTAACACAACTTCTATGGAATCACGTTAACCAGTGATTTCTACCCATGAAGTTAATCCATAGTGATTGCGTGTGAGAAATCAAAAGAAATGAGTGTGGATTGGATAATGAGCTATCATGAAAAAGAGAGTTCGGTTAGCAGTGAGCTAAATGTTTAAAAGAAAGAGCGTGTGAGAACAGAGTTAAAAGAATATCACAACTCTGCACCAACTTTTTCTGAGCCGGGCAGCCACATTTCTAGTGTTTCACAATTCTTTTGTGATCATTATTGAAACAGGCAACTAGCCCATGCCAACTCTTGAAATTACCCCACCAGCTACTCATTTTCTTCTCAACAAGAAAGTGTTTCACATTTTCTAAGGGGATGCAGCACATTTGCTATCTGATTTTCATTTGGAAAATCTAGATATTGAAAAGAAGGAAGTCTGCCCCACCTTCGCACTTCAATCATGCACATTGAGTCTGTGTTTAACTTACTGTTGTCTCAGTGGTTTACACAATTTCGAGCCTTATAAGCAATCATCAAGTGCTTAATTCTTTTAACACAAGCACGAACACACAAGGAATTTGTTTCTTTGTCATAACGTTTATAGAAATAACCTTTGTGGTGTTTCGATGATTAAATGGAAGCCCTGGGGGAGTCAACATCAAACAGCTCCTTTCCATTGTGTATTCGTTACACACAGTGACTTAGTGTTACTGACAGGCGTTTCTAACTGATTTGTTTATTGCTACAGGTGTTACATGACTATTTTGTCTAGATTTGCAAAGATCTGGATAAATATCTATTGCATTGACGAATCAGATGATCCTAATGAACAACATTTCTTGTCATCAAGTTTTGATGAAATCGTTACACTTCTCATCAAAAAGGGGGAGAAGATCTACCCAAGAAATGGAGAAGAGTTAACCAAGAAATCACATGTTTCAAGAATCACGTCCAAGATTGAATTCTTCAAAGAGCAAGTATTCTGAAGATATGCTGATTCAAGAGAAATTTTCTTTTGAAGATACTTTGATGAAGAATTTCGAGCTGAAACTAGAGATAATTTCTTCCCAACATCCAAGAAAGATAATCTACATCTTTTGGGGAGTTTACTAAATCTTGAAGACTAAGAGAGAGATTGCATCTTCTGTGCTGAAAGAGAAGATCGTATTGCTAAATCATTTTCGTAATGATCTTGATCCAAAGGGGGAGATTGTTAGGACACAGTCTCATTGGATTCAAGATCATCCAAATACGAAGATCGCAATCTGAAGTTAAAGCTGAAAGTTACTCTCAACCATAGTCTAGGGTCTATTCTGTAATAAAGTCAAAGTTGTTTTATTATTTAAATATTATGTTTTAGATATTATTTGTTATTATATTAGTTTAATTATAATATCTAGATATTATAGATATCTAGATATTATGTTTAATATTAGATTAGATATTATCTATCTCTCTGTATCATCGATCGATCAGAAACAAAAACACACACAACACATACATTCAAGGTGTAAAACAGAGAGAAGCAAAACTGATCAACATTATCAACCCTTTGTAATCCGCGTTTATAATCTAAACAGGTTGGTGATCATTATTGTTTTGTTGTTTGATTTATCTGGTAACGATCACGGACTCACAGGTTTTATTGTTCCTTGAACAATATGTAGATCCCAGATACAGTGCAATCACGAACAATAGTAATCAATGAAGAACAATAATGATTGAGTCACAACTTCTAGTCATATGATTAATACTCAATAAAGGTTTAGTTTTACAGAGAGATTTTCTGATCAGGGAATGTAAACCTTACGACTAGAATAATTTCTTCTGCTTAACCTCTCTAACCTAAAATTAGGTTAAGAAAACAAATATATATGAAACGCATAGGCCTAATTGGCTTGAGGCCCATTTACAAAATAACTATCTAATAATTACAATTTAAACCTTTATAAATGCGTTATACAACTTTCAACGCACAGGACTTTCAGTCCTAACAATCTCCCCTAAAGTTGAATAAGGCATTTATCTTCTTGAAATCTTCATGCCTTGATCTTCTTTCCCTCTTAAATCTTTGAAGAACTTTAGTGTTGCATGTCTTCATGTCTTTCCAAACTCCCCCTTGAATAAAGCTCTGGTCTTCATAGTTTCAACTTTGTAACCAGATTCAATGTACAATAGCCTCGACTGAATGCACTATCAAGAAACTTTCAACTGTAGAAACTCAACATATCGGATCAGCACACAAGAAAGATAATGTATGAGTTACGTGACATTCCACAGTGCAACTTCAGTTTAAAAACAAAGATTCTGTCTTTGAACCGCGAGTTGAATTGACTTTCAGCTTAAGAACTTGTTTCAATCAGCTCGTAGGAGGAACAAACTTGTAGCAGATACCACATGATACGGGATAGAAGAACCAACCTTGAAATCCAATGGCTTTTCAACCTCAGATTTAAGAAATTCTGTTAATAAATTCTGTTACTCCCCCTCAACTTTTGCTAACTCCCCCTCAACATGAGAATCTGTGTCTTTGAATTGTGTGACGTTCTACCCCTCATGATGATTAGGAGAATCCTGAGCATCATGTATCTTCAAAGACTAACCGGATGAGTAGCAAAATATCAGATAAAGCGATTTAGTAATCAAGGGTAACAGCTAACACAGAAACACAATAGTAACTGTTCTCACGACAATTAAAATAATTGTGTGGCCTATTTTCAGAGTTGGCATCGATGTATCTCTGATAGGACTTCCAGTTATCACCGAAGAAAAATATTAAAAAATTACTTCTCAAACTGTTCCAGCAATATCACAAAGATATGTAAAGGGAATCACAAAGATTCGTGCGTGTGTGAAAGAAGTATAAATCAAATCGATTAGGCTCAAAGATTGATTCAACCTGAGACACAGGTTAGAAATCAATAGACTCATTGAGATGAATATGAAGTTCGGAGACCGGAGCTGATGTCTTCCTTTTTCAATATCTAAGACCTCCGAGTGAGGAATAGATCGATTATGTGCTAAATCTCCATGCAAATATGAAACAAGTATCTTTTGAGAGATACTTGAGTGGCTGGGTGGGGTGACACGAGTTATCGACACTGGGTCCATGTCTGTTTCAATATCCATCTCCAAAGAACGAGAATGAATAGATTATGTGGTAACCCGGATAACTGAGTCGGTTTGGTAAGGACCAATAATTCTTTTAAGTCCTGTCACATCTTCACCTTTTTTTTAATCACTCTGAACTCATCTAGCAATCTAGACCCCTCATTGATATCTATGAATGGGATGTGTTTCTTGGGTAGGTCCTTCCGGTTTTGGATTGACCATAGAAACATTAAAAGCCCTAACACTCCTTTAACTCGCCAAAATAGAACCTTTAAATACAAGTCAAAACATTGAAGTATGAGTCCTGAACTGAAGTGTTTAGAAGTCCATATGAAAAATAAACAACGTGGTACTCCCCCTCAAAAGTGGCATAACCCTTGATTGTAGTCATATGACATGAATAATCTGAATTAAATCACACATGACATTCCTGCAAAACAAATTAAGAAGATTTTAGTTTCGGTATCCATGATGTGATGGATCCTTGATGGTTAATTGCCTTGGCTTTGAAGCTATTAAACTGAGGATTAGGGATGCTATAAGTACCATACCAACTATTTACATACCTTAAATCCACAAAGTCACTATTTCTATAGTGAGTGCAACAGATCTTTGCTTGTTTGATGAAGACTTGTTGAAGAACTTCCTTTTCTGAAACGCTTGAGATAAGAACAACACTGCCTCTTTAATCTGAGTGTATTCTGGATCCGAGTCACTATCAGGGTCTTCGGGTTCAGAATCACTTTTCACTGGCTCCTTTTCATGTGTGCGACTGACAGATCTACCTCTTTTATTCGAGACAAGCACTAACGGATCAACCACCGACTTTTCATTTGCTTTTTGATTTCCCATCAACTCAAGAACTTCCTCTTCATCCTGGAGAAGCATTTCACATAGTTCATGTAGAGGAATCTTCTCCAGGGCTTGAGTATGACGGATATGAGAGACGAACGTCTTCCACTCTGGCTGAAGATTGTTCATGAACTTGATGTTGTTCTCGGTGTTCGTCTTCATTATGTGGTTTTTATGCATATCGTTCAGAAGCAGGTTGAACCGTTCATAAGTTTCCATGAGCGTCTCGCCTTTTCTTGCTTTGAAACCGTCATATCAGGTAATGCAGTTGGTGATCTTCAGCTGAGTACTTATTCGGCTACCCATCATCATCTTCTCAATCTGGTCCCACATTCCTTTCGTAGTAGCATTGTAACTATCAATACAGGCATATATGTCGTTGGGTAGGCTTTGGAGAATATAGGACTTCAGCGTCATATTGGCTCCTTTCTTGAGGGGTAAATTTACTGAGAGCTTTCTGAACAGAACGGTCTGGTCGACCTTCGTCTTGGTTTCCAGGACTTTCATCGGCCAGTGTTGTGGCCCCTCGTTCAGGCACAATAGTATTTCCTCATAGTCTGGTTTCGCTTCGATAAAATTCATGAAGCGATCATGCCATTGTGGATATTCTCCCCGATAGAGCACCGAGGGTTTTTGATCTGAACCAATGGCTAGAGCGTCTCTCGAATTCATCTTTAACTCTTTAAATCTTAAATGCACTGTAGCGATCGTGAGACAAACAAATTGATCCAACAAAAAATATATATATATATATATATATATATATATATATAAATATATAATAAGCAGGACAAGGACCCGGTCGAAGCAAGGACCCGGTCGAGCAAGGACCCGGTCGACAAGGCACCGGGCGCAAGGCACCGATCAACAAGGGTCCGGTCGAAGAAGAAAGGCACCGGTCGCTTGCAAGGCACCAGTCACAGGCACCGGTCGCAAGGTCCGGTCACAGGGGCCGATCGAGACACGAGTCCGGTCAAAGAGTCCGGACGCAAGGCACCGGTCAGAGTTCGGTCGCAAGTCCGGTCGAGACATGGATCGGTCGATGATCCGGTCGATAACAGATAAGACTTTTCGATATACGATTAAGCAGATTAAACAGATCGAATTGATAGATAATTGACAGACCTTAACACTTGAATTTGAAAAACGATAGAAATCAAACTCAACCCCAGAAAACTCAATCGATATGCAAACTAACAGAACTTTAATTGATTTACTAAGACCTCAACCCAGAAATCAAGATAAACATATATGGCAGTACATCAATAACCAGAAATCGACCCAGAAATCAAGATTTAATCAAGATTTAATCGACCGAACTTAACCCAAATTGAACACAGATATAGCAGAACACAAATCAAACAATTCAGATTTTAGAAAATCTATAATGCAGATAGGAACGCATATCAACCCAGAGAAAAAGTCTATCAATTGAATTTCTAGAAAAAATCTCAGTCCAGAAAGTAATCGACCGAACTTAAAAAAAAATTAATACTGAAAATCGACAGACTATGGCAGAATATCAAGATTGACTCCAGAAAAAAATTTCAATCCAGAATCAAGTGAAATCGATTTTGCAGAATTATACTCAGATAATCAGGTAAACACAGAAACACGATTAAAATCAATTAAGCGATTAAAGGGTTTTAGACAAACCTTTTTGGATCAAAACTTCTGTCTTTTGCTCTGATACCAATTTTAGATCCCAGATACAGTGCAATCACGAACAATAGTAATCAATGAAGAACAATAATGATTGAGTCACAACTTCTAGTCATATGATTAATACTCAATAAAGGTTTAGGTTTACAGAGAGAATTTCTGATCAGGGAATGTAAACCTTACGACTAGAATAATTTCTTCTACTTAACCTCTCTAACCTAAAACTAGGTTAAGAAAACAAATATATATGAAACGCATAAGCCTAATGGGCTTGAGGCCCATTTACAAAATAACTATCTAATAATTACAATTTAAACACTTATAAATGCGTTATACAACTTTCAACGCACCAGACTTTCAGTCCTAACACAATATCATGTCCTAAAAATCTAACATTTGTTTGAAAAAGATGCATCTTTAGAGCAGATACAACTAATCCATTTTTGTATATTAAATCATAAAATATATTTAAATGTTTAAAATGTTGATCAATGGATTTTGAAAAGATTAAGACATCATCAATATAAACAATAGCAAAATTGCTTATTGGGATTATAATGTCATTCATGATATTTTGAAATTCAGATGAAACATTTTTTAGTCCAAAAGGCATAACATTCCATTCATAATGACCAAAGGGAACATTAAAGCTTGTTTTGTATTTATCAGTTTCATGAATTTGTATTTGCCAGAATCCTGACTTCATATCAAAATTTGAAAATATATTTGAATCATATAATTTTTTGAGTAAATCTCTTTTATTTGGGATTGGATATCTTATCCATTCTAAAACCTTATTTAGAGGTTTGTAATTAATGACTAATCTTGGACATCCTCGTTCTATCTCAGTTGCATTCATAACATAGAAAGCGGAGCACGATCAGGGAGATTTTGACTTTTGAGGGTCTTAGGAGTTTTTTATCTAAAAGTTCTTGAATCTCTTTTTTACAATGCTCTTGTAATTCATTAGACATATGAATAGCTCTTGATCTTGAGGGGATATCTTTTTCATTGAATTCTTTGATATAAGGTAATTTGACTATATGTTGTTTTCTTTTCCAAAAGGCATTTGGAATATTTGAGCAAACATTGTTTTCAAAATTTAATTTAATTTTCTTTTATTTGTTTTATTTTATTTTGATTAATTTGATCAAAAATCTTTAAGCTATTAATTTCATTTCTTAAATATTTCGCTTGATTAATTTTATTCTCTAAATGGTTTAATTTTGTAGAAGTAATTGGATTATCAAATTTGAAAAATACTTCTTTACCTAATACTTTTGCAGAAATTCCATCTTCTGATATTAAAAAGGGGTATAATTGAGAAATGAATGGAGTTCCTAGAATTAATGTTGAAGTTAAATTCTTTGCAAGAATTAGTGAAGTCTTGAGACAATATCCATTGTTGCATATATGAACTTTTGAAACTTTGTATTCTATATTTAGGGAAGATCCGCTAGCGGTTGATAGTCTATTAGTTGTCTTCTCATAATATTTGGTAGGTATGATTCCTTCTTGAATACAATTCATATCAGCACCACTGTCAATTAGTGCTAAAATTGTTACTTTGAAATCCTTTTTTATACATAGTTGAATATATGTATTCCATCTTTGAAAAGTTATTCTTTTTGGTATTTTCTTGATTTCTATATTACTTTCTTCTGAATCATCTTTGATAATTTCTTTATTTTTCTCGACTTTTGATAATCTTTCTTTGATTAATCTTATTTCTGTTTTGACATTATTAAGTTCTTCTTGTAAATCTTAAGCAGTTATTGATGTATTTGGTTTTGAAAATCTTTTGTAAACTTCTTGGAGATTAAACATCTCATTTGGATTTGGATTTGAAGTTATTGTTTCCTTTTTGTTATAATTGAAAATTTTGCTTAAAGTTTGTTCTTTGATTGTTTGATCTGGAATTTGATCTAACAATTCTATCATTTCTCTATCTTTGTCAGTAATTACATTGATTTGATTGCAAGTGCAGTTTCCTATACATTCACAACTTGCTTCTGAATCAGATGTTGAGTAATTTTTAACATTGTTTAAGTCTTGATCTTGAAAATCAGATAGACTAGATCTAGAACTATCATTGTTGAGCATTAATTTACACATTTGAGCCTTTAATTTATTTGATATATCTAATTGCATAATTTTTCTCTTGACATAACAGTCTTTTGCCATATGACCTGTTTTGCCACATTTATAACATATGATTACATCTTTAGATTCTTTTTGATTATTTTAGGAAAATTTTGTTTCTTTGTATACTTCTTATGGGATTTTCTCTTCTTATGATCATCATCAAATTTAGAAGTATATTTTTTATTTGAAAATCTTTTCTTTGAAAAATGTTTTTTGTTTTGGATGAAGAAGGAGTTGACATAGGTTGATAACAATATTGTTGACAAAAGTCTCCTAATTCATTTTTACTAGTGATTCTGTCCTTTTTGAGTTTACTTTGAACTTTAGGTCTGAGCAGATTCCTAAACCTTCCCTATTAACATGGTTAATTAGTTCACCATAAGTTAGATCTTTATATGGGATTTGATTATTATATTTTTCTCTTATATTATTTCTAATCTTTTCTACGAATAAGTTTGGTAATCTTGCAATGAATCTTTCTTTCCCGTAAGCTTCTTTGCAGTCTGGTCTTAACATGACTTTTGTTAAGAACATGTCTTTGTACCATCTGAAATCTTGTAGTTTTCTACAAGTTAGGTTGAGGAGTATTTCAGCACCTCTTTCTTGGAACATTGTTGGATCTCCTATATAATTCTTCAATATGGCATATATAAGAGTAGGAATTATATCGAGTTCTTGAGTTTGAATCTGTTGATTATTTTCTGTTTTGATTATGGTTTTGGTGGCATTTAAGATAATGGCATTTTCATCTGGGGTGACATATAGATCCCACCACCCTCTTAAATTGCCAGTAAAACATGAAATTAATAATTCGACAATTTGCCTTTGATCATTACCTTTAATTGTATAAGCATTAGTAGCCATGTTGATTTCTTGGAGTAAATTTAAAATTTGATGTTCTAATAATCCATCTAGATTCCATTCATAAACTAATGAACCATCAAATTGACTTCTAATAAAAGAGAAGTCTCTTGTTTCATATTGAACATCTGGAAAAGTTGGTCTTGAATAATAATTTAGGGTTTGAGGTCTGTTTGTTGAAGCAGAATTACCACTAAATTTTATTTTATTAATATTATCAATTTGTAGATTATTTGAAAATTGTTCTTGAATTTGAGAAATATTATCTTCATTTGATTCACTATCAGAAGAGTCTTTAGAGAAATTATCTGAATCTTGATTAATAACATTAATTTTCATGTTATTTAATTTTTCACTTAATTCATCAACTATTTTTTTATTATATCCAAGATTTATGTTTGAATATATTTGTTGAGGTATGAAAATTGGATTCTCGATCTTCATAGGTGCTTTTGATTCTTGTTTTTCTTCAATCTTTATCTCTTTAGAATTGTTTTCAATTCTATTTAATTGTTGACTCATAGTATTTAATATTTCATTTCAATAATTATTCTGATATATTATGTCTTTGATCATTTGATCTTTATTTGACATTGCTGGAATTCCTATTTGAGGAGAAGCTATATATTTTTCTTGTATAATTATATTTTGATTTGGTGGATGAATAGCTATAACTTTTTCATCATTTGATAGTAATTTGTATTTTTGAGTTAATTTTGGAGATTCATAAATATTTAAAAAGGGATTTGGAATATTGTTTTGCTTGCAAAACACTTGTTCATACCATTCAAAGAATGAAATATGAACTTTTATTTTGATAATATATATTCTCCATTGGAGTTGATGTCTAAATTTTTCATCACTCATTGACAAATTTGTAATACCATTCTCTTTTTTTTTTGTTATGATCAACATGGAATTCTTTTTTAAGATATTCCATATTAATTGTTGATTCTACCATCTTAACAAATTATTGATTTAACAAATTATTAATTCTGATCTAACGTCTTGAATCCATTGGAACATTAATTTGATTCTTTCTTCTAATTGTTTTATTCTTATTAAAATTCTTCCTAAATGTATTATTTGAGTAGGTGTTAATTTATTATAAAGATTCCATTCTTTATGTTGACTTTGATTTTCATTTTGTAGTATATTTGTTCTTTTGAGTATAGCTAATTCTTTTGAATATATTTGTATAATTTTCCAAATTCTCCTTATAAGGAGTGTTTGAGTTTTATTTCGATTGCACAAAATTTGAGTTTTATTACTTATATTGAGGTTTTGAATCTTTTTATTTCTGATGATAACATGTCTGAATGGGTTGGGTTTGGTATCCCTTCAGATTCACTTTTGTTATCTTCTTGATAAATTGGCTTTGGTATATTTTGATTAAAATCTACATATCTTAATGATTCAGATTTTTGAAAACAAGTACCTCCTAAATTAATAGTACTATTTGTTGAACCTGTTGAAAATCTTGATGAAACAGATTGAATAGTATTAAAATTAATATCAACAAAACCATCTTCATGTTCTATGATATTTGATATTTGATTTGTGTCTCCTATAGGTTTAGGTAGACTTATATCTTGGAGATTCCAATTACAAGATTGAGTAATTTCATCATATTTGAGTCTTTTTGGAGTTTGTACTTTTGTATGTTGAGGATTTGATTCAAATATGATTGTTTCATTTTTTGGACTAGTTAATTTTGTCTTAGGCTCTACTGTTGTAGACATAGTTTTATAGCAAACTCTATATATATTATGGCTACAACTTTTGTATCCTCTTTGAATTCTAGATTCTTAGTTTTAATTGTTAAAACTAAAGTATCTAAAATATTTGGATCAAATAATCCTACAGAGAAATTTGGATAACAGTTGAAATAAATAGGGCCATTTGAAATATTAGTCTCTGCCATGGCTAATATTGAATTTTGAAAATTTGTATGTCTAGCATCTCTTAGAATTAACAAGACTGGAGCATCTATGCCTAGTCTGAATAAAGGTTTGATTGTTATTTGAACTAAGCCAACATGTAAGAACTTAAATTTCTTTCTATGTTGTATGATTGCAGATTTTGATAAAAGATTTAGACTATCATAGTCTTTGTTGATTGAAACAGTTTGTTCTGTTTCTTTAATTGAATATTTATGTAAAAAATCGAAAGCTCCGATTTTATATATTGTATTAAAACTTTGTTTTGGAATTGTACAATTTGATAAACTCTGTTCGATGTCAAAAATATGAATTTCAGTAGAATTCATATGAAGATCATTTTCTTCATTGATTTCATTGTCAAAACTATTCTTTTTAGAAAATAAATTCATCATCTTGTCATTGTCAAAACTATTCTGCTTCAACAAACAGACCTCAAACCCCCTAAATTATTATTCAAGACCAACTTTTCCAGATGTTCAATATGAAGCAAGAGACTTCTCTTTAATTAGAAGTCAATTTGATGGTTCATCAGTTTATGAACGGAATCTAGATGGATTATCAAAACATCAAATTTTAAATTTACTCCAAGAAATCAACAAGGCTGCTAATGCTTATACAATTAAAGGTAATGATCAAAGACAAATTGCCGAATTGTTAATTTAAGGTTTTACTGGGCAATTTAAGGGGGTGGTGGGATCTATATGTCACCCCAGATGAAAAGGCCATTATGATTATATGAATAATTTTGATGTCGATAAATGATTCTAAAGTTTAATATATGATTACTAATAAAAAAGTTTATAAGCTCATTTAAAAGAGTCATCGGATAAGTATTTGAAATAAAAAATTTTATGTGAATAATATGATCAAGTCTTTGCAAAATAAGGCAACCATCACTAAACATAACAACATAAAGCATGATTAAATTGTACCTTATTTGATTAAGCAATTGTTTGAACAGTTGTCTTTAAGACAATTTGAACATACATATGGAGATATGAATATCTGAAAATCTAAGGATTTTGAACATCTTGCAGTAGAAAATTTGAGAGAGGGTTTTGATCTAGACATGACATTTTACAAACGTTTTCAAATGTCTGGAATACACTCCATGGTATTCCAAATTACATTTTATTCAAAATATTAATCAAAAAGTTTGATCCAGGTATTCAAGGAGAAGACAAAAGATCAATTCAAATCATTCAAGATCAATAATTCAAAGATGCTTTTCTCAAATCAAAAGGAAAAAGCCAAAGTACTTTGCCAAAGAAGTCAAAAGTTGCTAAAGTATTGTTGGCCATTCAAGATGATTCACTAGAACTATCATCATTGAGCATTAATTTACACATTTGAGCCTTTAATTTATCTGATATATCCAATTGATTAATTTTTCTCTTGACATAACAGTCTTTTGCCATATGACCTGTTTTGCCACATTTATAACATATGATTATATCTTTAGATTCTTTTTGATTATGTTTATGAAAATTTTGTTTATTTGTATACTTCTTATGGGATTTTCTCTTCTTATAATAATCATCATATTTAGAAGTATATTTTTTATTTGAAAATCTTTTCTTTGAAAAATGCTTTTTTGTTTTGGATGAAGAAGGAGTTGAAATAGGATGATAACCATATTGTTGACAAAAGTCTCCTAATTCATTTTTACTAGTGATTATGTCCTTTTTGAGTTTAGCTTTGAACTTTAGGTCTGAGCAGATTGCTAAACCTTCGCTATTAACATGGTTAATTAGTTCACCATAAGTTAGATCTTTATATGGGATTTGATTATTATAATTTTCTCTTAGATTATTTCAAATTTTTTCTACAAATAAGTTTGGTAATCCTGCAATGAATCTTTCTTTCCAGTAAGCTTCTTTGTAGTCCTTAACATGACTTTTGTTAAGAACATGTCTTTGTACCATCTGAAATCTTGTAGTTTTCTACAAGTTAGGTTGAGGAGTATTTCAACACCTCTTTCTTGGAACATTGTTGGATCTCCTATATAGTTCTTCATTAGATTAGATTTCATTTTATAAAAATCTTCATTAAGATAATAAAATACAACTAAGAATTTGATTAACATATTTATACCACTAGAATACATGTCTCTGATACCAATCGTGAACAAGATCGTGGAAAACAATTTAAAATGATTATATGAATAATTTTGATGTCGATAAATGATTCTAAAGTTTAATATATGATTACTAATAAAAAAGTTTATAAGCTGATTTAAAAGAGTCATTGGATAAGTATTTGAAATAAAAATTTTTATATGAATAATATGATCAAGTCTTTGCAAAATAAGGCAACCATCACTAAACATAACAACGTAAAACATGATTAAATTGTACCTTCTTTGATTAAGCAATTGTTTGAACAGTTGTCTTTAAGACAGTTTGGACATACATATGGAGATATGAATATCTGAAAATCTAAGGATTTTGAACATCTTGCAGTAGAAAATTTGAGAGTGGGTTTTGATCTACACATGTCATTTTACAAATGTTTTCAAGGCTAGATTTTTTGCATGCTTTGAATGCTTCTTGAAGTCTTCTTTTATAGGCATCTTGGATGAAAGATGACCGATGAATGTCCTTCAATTTAGCAATTATTGAGTAGCTTTTGACCGGTAACTGGCTGCGAATTTGAGTATTGAATGGCCGACAATACTTTAGCAACTTTTGACTTCTTTGGCAAAGTACTTTGGCATTTTCCTTTTGATTTGAGAAAAGCATATTTGAATTATTGATCTTGAATGATTTGAATTGATCTCTTGTCTTCATCTTAAATGATATGAATTGATCTCTTGTCTTCATCTTGAATACCTGCATCAAACTTTTTGAATAATATTTTGAATAAAATGTAATTTGGAATACCAAGGAGTGTATTCCAGACATTTGAATACTCCATATTTGAATAACAAAGAATCTTGCCTACAAAGGCAAGAACACCAAACACACTCATTCCGTTTAGATTTACATCTGGATAGGGATCTTGAGAATCTTGAAACAATGGATTTTGAGAAATCTCTTGAGTAGCAGTCGAACTTGTTGGAGAACTTCTTTTGAATTCTTGAAGTAATCTTTTTTACTTCATCTTTTGAATTTGCGGCCATAATTTGAGCAACTTCATCATCTTCTTGTTCTTTGAGGAGATAGAGTGGTTGTTCAATTGTGGCTGGTACTCCAAAGTTCTATGAGTAATAATTAGAGACTCCTTGAATTGTCATTTTGTCAATTTGATCTCTGGGCACCTTTTCCCACCATTTGACATTGTAGATTCTCATGAGCATTGAAGGTGAAGGTCCACTTGCTGGGGCTACCTCAAATGTCCAGGAGATGATCCAAGGGATTTTGAATAAAATTGTGAATTGTAACAAATATTCTTGTTCAGAAAAGTTATGGACAAACATTTCTTTGAATTTTGTTAATCCACCATGAACACTTATTGGGAGAACATCTGGGATATTTCCCATGTATTTGAACCAATTTATGAACCAGTTTGGATAACTGTTATCAAAATTCTTGTCAAAGAATATGAACCAAGAATGTGTATAACTTCGGAGATAGAGGAATCTGAACCATGCGTCTTGATAATCATAATAATTATAAGACAGATGTTTTGAGTAATTTGAAAGGGTCTTGTTGGTGTAAGGACGAGTCTTCCACTCTTGAATTGAAAGGATATGGAATATTTGAATGTTGCTAAAATCAATTTGAGAGGAGTTGGAATTTTTATTATGAATAACCTTAATAGATCCAGTATCTATCAAGATTGCTTCATAATATTCTCTGGTTTTGTAAGTATCAGTTTTGAATAAAGAGTCTTTAGGAAAAAGAAAATCAACAAGAGTACTGAACGACCTGTTTTGAAGATACAATTCATAATCATCAAGGATCTTAACTATCTGTTGATTAGGATTTTGAATATATGAATTGTTGACTGATTTTGAAGTAGAACCCTTTTTGCTGGCTGAAACTATGGATTTATTTTGAGTCGGTTTTGAAATAAAGGATGGAGAATTTTGAACTAAAGCAAAATAGGTTTGTTGAATATGTGGAGGTGTAAGTGGTGAATATCTATTTTGAATAGAAAGAGGAGAGGAAGAAGATGTTGATTCGGATCTTTTGAAAGAAGAAAGGTTTATCTGCTTTTTTGAATCATTCATTTTCCCTGTAAAAATTCTCTTGACAAAAAGCCAGGAAGAGAATTATTTGTTCCTTTAATAAATTCAATTTGAAAATCAAAGTTACTTAGTAAGGCTTGCCATCTTGCAAAAATTTGTTTTAATATTATGTTTTTAACATCATTTTCTAAAAAAGGTTTTGCAGATTGACAATCCATTCTTAATAAAAATGGTTTCATGTACAAATCATCTTCAAATTTTTTGATACATAAAACGATTGATAAAATCTCCTTTTTGACTAAGAACCTGAGAAAAATCTAATTAATTCTTCATTATTAATTCTTTGATTTCTGTATTACTTTCTTCTGAATCATCTTTGATAATTTCTTTATTTTTCTTGACTTTTGATAATCTTTCTTTGATTAATCTTATTTATGTTTTGACTTTATTAAGTTCTTCTTCTAAGTCTTCAACAATTATTGATGTACTTGGTTTTGAAAATCTTTTGAAAACTTCCTGAAGATTAAACATCACATTTGGATTTGGATTTGAATCTATTGGTTCTTTTTGTTATAATTGAAAATTTTGTTTAAGGCTTGTTCTTTGATTGTTTGATCTGGAATTTGATCTAATATGTCTATCATTTCTCTATCTTTGTCAGTATTTACATTGATTTGATTGCAAATGCAGTTTCCTATACATTCACAACTTGTTTCTGAATCAGATATTGAGTAATTTTTAACATTGTTTAAGTCTTGATCTTGAAAATCAGATAGAGTAGATCTAGAACTATCATTGTTGAGCATTAATTTACACATTTGAGCCTTTAATTTATCTGATATATCTAATTGATTAATTTTTCTCTTGACATAACAGTCTTTTACCATATGACCTGTTTTGCCACATTTATAACATATGATTATATCTTTAGATTCTTTTTGATTATTTTTATGAAAAATTTGTTTCTTTCTATACTTCTTATGGGATTTTCTCTTCTTATGATGATCATCATATTTAGAAGTATATTTTTTATTTGAAAATCTTTTCTTTGAAATATGTTTTTTTGTTTTGGATGAAGAATGAGTTGAAATAGGTTGATAACCATATTGTTGACAAAAGTCTCCTAATTCATTTTTACTAGTGATTCTGTCCTTTTTGAATTAAGCTTTGAACTTTAGGTCTGAGCAGATTGCTAAACCTTCCCTATTAACATGCTTAATTAGTTCACCATAAGTTAGATCTTTATATGGGATTTGATTATTATATTTTTCTCTTATATTATTTCTAATCTTTTCTGCGAATAAGCTTGGTAATTCTGCAATGAATCTTTCTTTCTAGTAAGCTTCTTTGCAGTTTGGTCTTAACATGACTTTTGTTAAGAACATGTCTTTGTACCATCTGAAATCTTGTAGTTTTCTACAAGTTAGGTTGAGGAGTATTTCAGCACCTCTTTCTTGGAACATTGTTGGATCTCCTATATAATTCTTCATTATGGCATATATAAGAGTAGGAATTATATCGAGTTCTCGAGTTTGAATCTGTTTATTTTCTGTTTCGATTATGGTTTTGGTGGCATTTAAGATAATGGCCTTTTCATCTGGGGTGACATATAGATCCCACCACCCTCTTAAATTGCCAGTAAAACCTGAAATTAATAATTCGGCAATTTACCTTTGATCATTACCTTTAATTGTATAAGCATTAGCAGCCATGTTGATTTCTTGGAGTAAATTTAAAATTTAATGTTCTGATAATCCATCTAGATTCCATTCATAGACTGATGAACCATCAAATTGACTTCTATTAAAAGAGAAATCTCTTGCTTCATATTGAACATCTGAAAAAGTTGGTCTTGAATAATAATTTAGGGTTTGAGGTCTGTTTGTTGAAGCAGAATTACCACTAAATTTTATTTTATTAATATTATCAATTTGTAGATTATTTGAAAATTGTTCTTGAATTTGAGAAATATTATTTTCATTTGATTCACTATCAGAAGAGTCTTTAGACGAATTATCTGAATCTTGTTTAATAACATTAACTTTCATGTTATTTAGTTTTTCACTTAATTCATTAACTATTTTTTTATTATATCCAAGATTTATGTTTGAATCTATTTGTTGAGGTATGAAAATTGGATTCTCAATCTTCATAGGTGCTTTTGATTCTTGTTTTTCTTCAATCCTTATCTCTTTAGAATTGTTTTCAATTCTATTTAATTGTTGACTCATAGTATTTAATATTTCATTTGAATAATTATTCTGATATATTATGTCTTTAATCATTTGATCTTTATTTGACATTGCTGGAATTCTTATTTGAGGAGAAGCTATATATTTTTCTTGTATGATTATATTTTGTTTTGGTGGATGAATAGCTATAACTTCTTCATCATTTGATAGTAATATGTATTTTTGAGTTAATTTTGGAGATTCATAAATATTTAAAAAGGGATATCGAATATTGTTTTGTTTGCAAAACACTTGTTCATACCATTCAAAGAATGAAATATGAACTTTTCTTTTGATAATATACATTCTCCATTGGAGTTGATGTCTAAATTCTTCATCACTATCATTGACAAATTTGTAATACCATTCTCTTCTTTTTTTGTTATGACCAGCATGGAATTCTTTTTTAAGATAATCCATATTAATTGTTGATTCTACCATCTTAACAAATTATTGATTTAATAAATTATTAATTCTGATCTAACTTCTTGAATCCATTGGAACATTAATTTGATTCTTTCCTCTAATTGTTTTATTCTTATTAAAATTCTTCCTAAATGTATTATTTGAATAGGTGTTAATTTATTATAAAGATTCCATTCTTTATGTTGACTTTGATTTTCATTTTGTAGTATATTTGTTCTTTTGAGTATAGCTAATTCTTTTGAATCTATTTGTGTAATTTGCCAAATTCTCCTTATAAGGAGTGTTTGAGTTTTATTTCGATTGCACAAAATTTGAGTTTTATTACTCATATTGAGGTTTTGAATCTATTTATTTCTGATGATAACATGTCTTCTTGATTCTTAGTTTTAATTGTTAAAACTAAAATATCTAAAATATTTGGGTCAAATAATCCTAGCATCTCTAAAATATCTAAAGTTTGGATAACAGTTGAAATAAATTGGGCCATTTGAAATATTAGTGTCTGTCATGGCTAATATTGAATTTTGAAAATTTGTATGTCTAACATCTCTTAGTATTAACCAGACTGGAGCATCTATGCCTAGTCTGAATAAATGTTTGATTGCTATTTGAACTAATCCAACATGTAAGAACTTAAATTTCTTTCTATGTTGTACGATTGCAGATTTTGATAAAAGATTTAGACTATCATAGTCTTTGTTGATTGAAACAGTTTGTTCTGTTTCTTGAATTGAATATCCATGTAAAAAATCGAAATTTCCGATTTTATATATTGTATAAAAACTTTGTTCTGGAATTGTCCAATTTGATAAACTCTATTCGATGTCAGAAATATGAATTTCAGTAGAATTCATATGAAGATCATTTTCTTCATTGATTTCATTGTCAAAACTATTCTTTTTAGAAAATAAATTCATCATCTTGTTTATTAAAATAAAAGTATCTTTGAAATAAATTTGATTTATTAAAAATTAAGTATTCTTATATTTATTGAACTATTAACTGGACCACCACGATGGGAACACCTATCACTGACTGGTACGGCTGGACGTCTTACAACTCACTACGTCACTTACGCTACTTCAACGGTCAAGGCTGAACCAACGCCGGGCTAAAACCAACGCTAATATCCAATTATCACGAAAAGACTTCATTTTCTTGTAAATCATTTTTATCTCTAAATAACTTTGATTTAAATAAATAATATTAGATTTCATTTTATAAAAATCTTCATTAAGACAATAAAATACAACTAAGAATTTGATTAACATATTTATATACCACTAGAATACATGGCTCTGATACCAATCGTGAACACGATCGTAGAAAATAATTTAAAATGATTATATGAGTATTATGTTCTTCTTGTAAATCTTGAGCAATTATTGATGTATTTGGTTTTGAAAATCTTTTGTAAACTTCTTGGAGATTAAACATCTCATTTGGATTTGGATTTGGAATTGAAGTTTTTGGTTCCTTTTTGTTATAATTGAAAATTTTGTTTACAATGCTCCATTCATTTCTCAATTATACCCCTTTTAATATCAGAAGATAGAATTTCTGCAAAAGTATTAGGAAAAGAAGTATTTTTCAAATTTGATAATCCAATTACTTCTACAAAATTAAACCATTTAGAGAATAAAATTAATCAAGCGAAATATTTAAGGAATGAAATTAATAGCTTAAAGATTTATGATCAAATTCATAATCAAATTAATCAAAATAAAATAAAACAAATAAAAGAAAATTTTGAAAACAATGTTTGCTCAAATATTCCAAATGCCTTCTGGAAAAGAAAACAACATATAGTCAAATTACCTTATATCAAAGAATTCAATGAAAGAGATATCCCCTCAAAATCAAGAGCTATTCATATGTCTAATGGATTACATGTAACAACCCAAAGTTTAAACCAAAACGTAACATAGCATAAATCCGATACCAAAGGCTTACAATAGAAAAAATAGGAATTTAACAACGGATGTCTTGTCTACAGCTGAGAGTTTCTAATTTAAACGATAAATAAAACTAAGCTAAGCCTTCACTTGAGTCCGCTAACAACTCTACACCTCCTCTTTTCGTTTTCCGGAAGCACCGCAAGTGTTTCTTCCTGAAAAAGGGTTTTTAGGATTGAAAAACGAGGGTTAGACCGTAAGGTCTAGTGAATTTCTGACAAAACATACAAAATTAAACGATTCCAATAACATATCATTACAAGGTTCAATGTTATATCACCAATGCCGAAATCACGGAAACCGTTAATAACATCTTTACCTCCACCACAACCACGATCGGGGCCCAAGCAGACTCCCCTCTCGTTTCGGGGCCCAAGCAGACTCCCCGTTTCCACATGTGCAGAAAACAAATTTCACACACATGTGGTTTTATCAGATTCCAAGGAATTCGTAATTTTCACCATTCCCAAACCAACAGTACTACCATTTCAGTTATATACAATTCCCAATAAATTATGTTTCAGCATGAAAATAACAGTTGACATCGCAAATAAAATCATTAAATAACGAACAGAAAGTAACGTGCTTTCATTCAACCCATTTTCAGTAACCAAAATAAGTTAAAGTTTTAAAGAAGATTAAGGGTGTCAGAAACTCACCTGCTCGAAGATTTGCATACTTAGCTAAAAATAATGTTCCCCTACAATTGATTGGAAAAAGGAGAACGAGTGATTAACTATTTGAATCGACAAGGAAAGGAGATCACAGAAAACTAACTAAGAACCCCTGACTCCCCGAAATCATCTGTCAATTTTCCCCCCGGGTTCGGCTCGACTGGACCTTCCCCTTCGGGTCCCTCGGTCCCCGACGCCACCCGGGTCTCCCCCGGTTCCCGACGCCGCCCGGGTCCCGT
This sequence comes from Arctium minus, assembly GCA_954870635.1. Taxonomy (NCBI): domain Eukaryota; kingdom Viridiplantae; phylum Streptophyta; class Magnoliopsida; order Asterales; family Asteraceae; genus Arctium; species Arctium minus. Next base: position 82,142,866 of record OX941080.1, on the reverse strand, counting down.
CCGGTCACCGGTATCACCCGGGTCTCCCCCGGGCTTAGCTCTCCCCGGACTCCCCGGTTCCCAGTACCAACCTGTCAATCGCGAACCAGAACCCAATCGATGAATTAACTAATCGCAAACCAAATCTCAACTTAGTTACATTCATCTTAAGACTAACTAATGAGGAGATTAAGGCTAAACAACAATATTCCCAACCCAAAAATACTAGCACTAGTCTGATTCAATCCCAACATCAAAACAAATGAAACCCTAAGGATTTAAACCTCAGACATCCACAAACAACCCAAAACCAAATAGGAAATGAAGAAAACAATTGATCAGAACTCTTAGAGAAGGAGACTAACCTTTTTGTTTGATTTCATCAAGAACTTCCTTGTTCTCCTCACCAAGAACTCTAGTCGCCTCTTCAAACGTCGCCTCCAAATCCCAAAAATGAAAAGAAATTAGGGATTTGCCCTTATAGGTAACTGACTCCAAAATTTGCCCTCTAGCCCCTCAAGTTACTCTTTTTCACAATAAAACCCCAGAGTTGACATCAATTAGGATATTACACACTTGGTCCTTACAACCTCCCCTCCTTAAGAGGATTCCGTCCCCGAAATCTCCTCTTCAAACAGATGAGGATATTTGGCTCGCATTTCAGATTCGATCTCCCAAGTAGAATTCTGTCCTTTATGAAAACGCCATTGGACTTTCACTAACCCAATCTCCTTACTTCTCAAGTTCCTGATTTTATAGTCGATGAACGCTTCTGGTTCCTTGACCAAAAATCCAATATCTCGCTTGAATTTCTATAAACCATCTGTAACATCCCCGACCAACCGTACCAGATATTGTTCGCTTTGTCCCCACACCTGGACTCACGGTTTTAAAACGCGCCTGATAATGAGGTCTCACACACCACTTCACTCTCTTAAGGAAATAAATCACTGAAGTCGATGCCAAAAAAAACCCTAATACCAACAAAATAAGCGCTCACTTCGTCAGCTTGACATAATGTCACCCTTGAACTTCATTTTCCAAGATCACTTATAAGAGTTCATTTAATAGCTAACACAATTCTTAGTAAAGCCCACTAATAGGGCTTGCACTTAACACTACCAGCACATCATCCTACATCACGACATTGATCACTAATCCATCACAGATAAATAATTCAGCTGCACTTTGCACATATCGACCCGAAAATCATAATCCTTTGAACATTTGAGCGTATACCTTCCACCTATACATTGCCCGATCAGGCCACCGACAAGTGGAGCCAGTCCCAAACACATAACCAAATACCACTGAACCCAACTATAATCCAACTTTCCAAGTTAATTCTGGTCTCCCTTGCCTTACAAAAGAGCTATACTTTCCCACCGAACCAGTTTTTTTTTCACGATATTAAACACAATACTCATTCGGATTGTTCATCGCATTAAGACTTACAATCGCTGATCTTTCCTTCTGAGCATCTTGTCCAACCATTACCATGTCTTCTCGAGACATATAATACACACATTTTCAAAGAAAGACTTACTAACAGGTGCGAGCTTGCACCCTTAAACCAGTCACCTGGATTGATTCCCACACCTTAACTAACATATACAAAAAAGTTCGTTTCCTCCTATACTCGCTAGGATTTTATACGCACGACAAATGAAAATTCTTAACATACTCGTAGATGTGACAATGACATGTCCAAACAGATTTCAGTTATGTAAACTATGTGATCAAAAGTTTTCATGACCGTCACAATAAAAATTAACTCGACAAGAAAGGATGAAACAACTCACCAATTATTGAATCCAAAATTTTCCATTTTACAACATAAATATTTTTCCAAAACACAGACTTTACGTTTGCATACGTTGTACTAGCTTCCAAAACAATAGACTCAACGTACGCATTAATATTTTTACTATGCAGTAACTTATGCAACCCATTTAGAACACCATGTATGAAACTCCTTTTTATCATTGAAGGCTATTCACTCTAACAGTCAACCGTTTACATTCGCAGCTAATTCTCACGAACATCCTGTTTTTGACCAGAAGTTCGGGTTTCTCCCTCTTGTTACAATTTCTAATACAAGTTCTTCCCTGCATACTCGCTCAACCCACTACATCACTTCCATTTCGATCGTGGGTTTGCCAAGTACTCGGTTCCGAACCTTCAGCTGTAAAGATTAACAACGAACACTTTCCCTCCATTATCTTCTTACTCCATACTTCATAATCACACCGATACTTTTCTCACACGTTCAAGCCACTCCACTGCTTAATTGACGAGTCAAGGACTTATTGCTTATCCCCGATCTTGAATTGAGGTATCTAAGATCCAAACACACCTCCCCCTCTATACTAATTCATTGATATAACCAACCCCAGAAATAAAGTCCCATCAGAAATTTAAAGCATATAATTACATACGGTGCTTCTCTATAAAACCCTAAAAGTTCTACCTTTAGCTGGTTCACTGACATATCAAACACAACTCCTTCCTAGAGGTATCAACAATTACCCCAAAACACCCTTACTCAACACACCAAACCTTGCCAATGGCTTGCAAGATTAGAGTTTAATCCATACTACTACGTTCAACAATTATCTCCACATAACGAAAACCGATAAGACCTCAAAAGCAGACACTCCATCAAGACTCCGCGTGATAAGGTTATTTAAGCACATACATGTACCTGTAAATTTGCGATTACACTAGCCAGGTGGAACCCCAAATTTACCTTACATGACAGTCCTCACTACCTTATCATTATCGCTCCTAGAGTGAAATTTCCCAGACATCCTATCTCTTGTCTGCGTTTCCTGAGTTCTCAGTTTATGTTTAGGCCCATCCGGTCACCTAAATCCCTTAAACTATGGCTCTGATACCAAATGTAACAACCCAAAGTTTAAACCAAAACGTAACATAGCATAAATCCGATACCAAAGGCTTACAATAGAAAAAACAGGAATTTAACAACGGATGTCTTGTCTACAACTGAGAGTTTCTAATTTAAACGATAAATAAAACTAAGCTAAGCCTTCACTTGAGTTCGCTAACAACTCTACACCTCCTCTTTTCCTTTTCCGGAAGCACCGCAAGTGTTTCTTCCTGAAAAAGGGTTTTTAGGATTGAAAAACGAGGGTTAGACCGTAAGGTCTAGTGAATTTCTGACAAAACATACAAAATTAAACGATTCCAATAACATATCATTACAAGGTTCAATGTTATATCACCAATGCCGAAATCACGGAAACCGTTAATAACATCTTTACCTCCACCACAACCACGATCGGGGCCCAAGCAGACTCCCTTCTCGTTTCGGGGCCCAAGCAGACTCCCCTCGAGGACCAAGCAGACTCCCCGTTTCCACATGTGCAGAAAACGAATTTCACACACATGTGGTTTTATCAGATTCCAAGGAATTCGTAATTTTCACCATTCCCAAACTAACAGTACAATCATTTCCAATTATATACAATTCCCAATAAATTACGTTTCAGCATGAAAATAACAGTTGACATCGCAAATAAAATCATGAAATAAAGAACATAAAGTAATGTGCTTTCATTCAACCCATTTTCAGTAACCAAAATAAGTTAAAGTTTTAAAGAAGATTAAGGGTGTCAGAAACTAACCTGCTCGAAGATTTGCACACTTAGCTAAAAAGAATGTTCCCCTACAATTGATTGGAAAAAGGAGAATGAGTGATTAACTACTTGAATCGACAAGGAAAGGAGATCAGAGACAAATTATTCAGAACCCCCGACTCCCCGAAATCATCTGCCAATTTTCCCCTAGGGCTCGCCTCAACCGGACCTTCCCCTTCTGGTCCCCCGGTCCCCGGCGCCACCCGGATCTCCCCCGGTCCCCGGCGCCACCCGGGTCTCCCCCGGTCCCCGGTGCCGCCCGGGCCCCTCCGGTCACCGGTATCGCCTAGGTCTCCCCCGGGCTTAGCTCACCCGGGACTCCCCGGTTCCAGTATCAACCTTGTTAGAGCACAAATTTGTTGGATGTAAGATCATAAAGAATGAAAGATCAAAGTAAAGCAAGTCAAAGCCTCAAAGTCAACTCTCAAGCATGAAAGTCAAAGTCATTGTAATAATGTCAAAGTCAAAGTTTGTGTTTTGTATTAGTTGCTAGTATAAATAGTTCAAGTCCTTTATCTTTGTAAGTAAGCATGTAATTAGATTGTATGAAACAACACACAGAGTAAATTAGAGAAGAATTGAATAACATATCATTCTAGAGAGAGAATGTAGAGAGAGAAACAATTTGTAGTGAGATTGATTGTAATCTGTGATGATTAATCAATGACATATGACTTAGAAATTGTCATCTTGATTGTTTGTACGATTAGAACTTGAATTCTGGGTATATCAATTGGTATTAGAGTAGATCTAAGATGGAAGTCAAGAAAATTGGAAAGTTGACACTGTTTCATCGAAGTCCAGATTCAATTTTGAATTTTTGGGTGAAATTGAGTTTGTAATCGATTTGATTGTGTGTGTATAAGTGATTAGATCAATCTTGTATAGATTAATTGAAGTATTGCACTGTATTTTGTAATCGAATATGATGATTTAGAGTTTTGAAGTTCACGAGTCTGTCGATACTGTAATTGAATCAATTCGTAATTCTAAGTGATTTGTTGTGTAATTCTTTGAAAGGAATTGGTTCTGGATGTGTTAGAGAGCAATTATTCAAAGTTACAGTTCGAAATTTGGAGGTTTGATGTGTTTTTGAGTAGACCAGAAGTCATTTTCATACGAGATCTGAACAACTCGCAGATCTTCCAAGAACTCGAAGGATTTCATGAAGAACTCGCAGAGTGTTGGGTTTTCGCAGGATTCGTAGAGAATTTCACATAGTTTTTATTTCTGAAAAATCACAAGGAAAGAGTTCGTAGATGGGTCTCTTGCGAATTGCTTAAGATTCGCATGTGAGAGTATTGAGAATCTATCAGAATTCGTATATCTGTTGTTTGCGAAAAGTTCTCTTAGAAAATTATCAAGGATAAAATTCGCATAGCTTTCTGATTTCGCATGAGTCTTGTATACAAATTCTTCAAAATTCGTATATAAGTATCTTACGAATTCTTAGAATTCGCAAAAGTCTAAGTTACGAATTCTTTAGAATTCGCAGAAGTTGATTTCTTACAGTTTGCGATTTCTGAAGTTGGTCTACGAATTCTGATGTTGATAAGTGTAGTGTGCGAATTCTAGATTCTTCTTGTTTGCGAATTCTTGATTGATTGTTGTTATATGCGAATTCTTGGTATTTCATTGTGTATTGCGAATTCTAGACTTAGTGAATTTTGAAAATTTCATATCTGTATTTTTCTAAGTTTTTCTGGTTTACTTGATTTCATTTAGGACTAACGATCAAATTCAAGTTATTATTGTAACAGGAATCATGGATGATTATGTCTTTGTTGAAGAGTATACTACTGAAAGGTAGGGGTGAACATGGTACGGTACCATGTTTTTTTTTCCATATACCATGTACCAACCAATTATAATTGGTATATAAAATTTTATACCATGTACCAACCAATTATACATGGTACCAACAAAATTGGTACCAACTTTTTTCGGTTGGTACATGTTGGTACGGTTTTGTACCAACATCGTAAAATTTAAAGTTACAAATTTATTTATATTGACATTTTTTACCAATTATATCTAGATGCACTAAAACTATCGAACATTCAGATAACATGTGGATATGTGTTGTACCATTTATCCCTATATATACAAACATTCAAATAACTTTCATGTATTACAAACAATCACTAGTAGTTTAATAGTAACAATCACTGAGTACTGATGATGGATTGTGAAGGTGTAGATAAGGTAATAAGGTTGAAAGGGATACGCAAATGAATTCAATCAAATTTAGTATATCCATCCATATTATAATTTAGCAAAATTTAAAATATAATAATTTAATTAAAATATAAAAATCAAAATTAGTTAATACTATTAACTAAACTTTAATTAGTAAATAATAAAAAAAAACAACTCGGTACGGTACGGTATTACCGTGGTACATGACTTCTAATACCACGTACCAACCAATTTTAGATAGTTGGTATGGTATACCAACCAATTATATTGGTACCAACTAAATTGGTATCACTTAAATTGGTATGGTTGATACATAAATTGGTTAGTTTGTATCAATACAAAATTGACACCCCTACTGAAAGGTATAAATAGAAAAGTCAGGAGCATAAGATTTCTACTTCCAGAGAAGCTCTTGCAATTGAATTTGATGTGAAACCTCTTGTTTTAGTCAAAGGAGAGTACGAGTAGTGGAAGAATAAATTTTTGGATTTCATTGATGGCAATGTTTTGGGAGAATATATCAGAATATTTTTGAAGGAAGGAAAGATGAAAACTCCATCAAGGACTTACTCTTATCCAGGAGAAAATGGATTAATGGAAAGAGGAGAGTTTCCAATACCACTTGAGAAATACACTGATGAGCAAAGATGGAGAGATAAAGCTGACAGATTGGCCAAAGCTTTTAGTTTGCAGGGAATTTCATATGAGATTTTTATTCAATTAGATAGGAAAAAGGCTACAGGAAAACAGTTGTGGGATCAACTTGAGAAATTAATGGGAGGATCAAAGATGTCTTCAAGAGAAAGAGTTAAGAGTTTGGAAATTGAGAACACTGAGCTGAAAAGAAAAATCTTTAACTTGGAACATTAGACTATCCAAATCCAGCAAGCATCTGTTGAAAGTTATGAGGAGAAGATTAAGAGTCTGGAAGATGCTAATATTGAGCTTCGAAAGAAAATATCTGATTTGGAACAAAAGATGGTCAAAGATAAAGATGATTTTGAGAGTGAAAAGAAAGGATTTTCAAAGAAGTTCTCAGACTTTTCAAGAAAGAGTTGTGAAGAGAAGAAGATAGTTGAGCTGAAATGTATAAAACTTTCTCAACAGATTTCATATTTTGAGAAAGTAATCATACTAGAAAGGGAAAAGTTTGCAAAGGGAAGAAAGGTTATAGAACAAAAGAATGTTGGAATTTTTAAGGAAATATCTGGTCAGAGAAAGGATGTTGAGAAGGACTTTGAAGAAGAAAAAAATATCTTTGAGACAGAGATCAAGAAGCTTACTTAGAAGTTATCTGAACTATCAGAGAATATATTGACAGAGCAGAAAACAAAGTCTGAATTTCAAGAACGGATTGATCTACTTGTCAAAGAAAGAGACAGTTTATCTTCAAAGATAAAAGAGCTTGAAAAGATTGTTTCAAAGGTAGTGGTGACTGAGCAAACGACTCCAGAGTCACAAATCCACACACCTAGAGATGATCTAACTGGTTTTGACTGTTCATTCAAGACAACTACAAGTTCACATTAGAAAACCGTTTCTACAAGAAGGTCAGTTAAATCATATGATCAGATTCGTACTACTAACATTTTTTTTGATGAAAATGTAGATTGCTCAGGTACACAAAGAAGGAGAAGAAGGAGATATAATAAAGAGAAACTGGTCTGGAAAGTGAAACCAGTAGATGAAGAAAAGAAAGGAAAGAAGGAAGAAAAGAAAGGAAACAAATCATTTGTGCATAGATCAAATGCAAAGAAGAACAAAGTGCTGAAAGGTAAACCTGATTTTGCTTACTCGAGAGATCAATTGATCAGGTTGTCTAGAAAAAGGTATTGTTCTTACTTTCGTACATATGATTTTGTGCATAAATCTAGTGATGATTACTGGTATGGTTCTTACTCAATTACTCCTAATAGAACTACAACTCACAAACATGGACCCAAATACCAGTGGGTACCAAAGCCGAAACATGAATCTGTTTTGCAGGCACCTCAAGTTAAGGGGGAGTAAGAGAACCAAGGCTTCTGAATACTACAGTTCAGGACCCGTTCTTCAAAGATTAAGAGTTTGACTTCTAAACACAACAATTTAGGACTCGTACTTCATAGATGAAAGAAATGATACTCCCGGGCTGACATGAGACTGTACTCTGAGATCTAAATGATAAGATCAACCTTCAAGGGGGAGTACATATTTTTTCTGGAAATATGCATTCGGAAGATATGATGATCTACAATTCAGGAGACGTTGTATTTGATCTCTATCATGTGCTTTTTCACTGACATATTTTAGATGCATATTTTCAGGGGGAGTAAGAATTATGATTTCTGATTGCATTAGATCAGAACTCGTACATTCAATGTTTTACTGCTTTATGTCATTTACTTTTCAATAAATGTTGTGAATAAAGCTTTGCACTTTGACGACTTGTGATTTTTTTACATATTTGAGAGTGAGCTTAAATGATCATATCATTTATGACTTCGAGCTGACTTGATGAGATTTAAGACTATACATCAAAGGTTTATTCCTAATCTTAATCTCATACGTATCTGAAAGAAGGACAACTTTCAGATATGAAAATACGTTCTTAAATGTTCAAACCACTTCTGATTCTTAAATGATTTCATGAATATAGAAGTATGAGTTTAAATATTTTCATGTTATTTGTGCTTTAATGGTTAATAAACCGTGTGTTTCCAAAGATTAATTCTTGCGTATTATCTTTTCTATATACTGTCAAGTATTCACACACACCGGTTTAATTTTTGTTGAAAATGTTATCACTATATCTCAAATTGAACAAATTTTTCGATGGTGATACACCCCGCTTGATATTCAACGTTTGAGCGTGATTTCGAAACGTTTATTTCAAGAATATCTATATTTTGATTCTTATAGACAATATCCAATTTTTTGCTGACCTAAGCTTTAATTGATAAATCATTTGATTCTGATCCTTTTTCATACAATGTCAGATTTTCAAATAAGTTTCTTGTATTCATTTCATTAATTCAATTATCTTGTTTGAAAAGTCTTCAATATTTAAAATGCTCAAATCCTCATGATTATATCAGTGAGCATATAAACATCTGACTTGTATATATTTGTGCTTTAACTGATAAGTTAACCAATTGAGCAACATGTTCTTTTAGGACAACATGGGTTCTTTGTGTGAGATTAAATTGAAACTTCTATGGATTCACGTAAACCAGTGTTTCCTACCCAATAAGTTAATCCTTGAGTTATCGAATGTGTGAGGAGTCAAAATACTGAGTGTGGGTTGAGTGATAAGGTAAAATGAAAAATGAGAGTTTGGTTAGAAGTGAGCTCAATGATTAAAAAGAAAAAGTGGGTGAGAGAACAGAGTAAAAGAATATCAAACTCTGCACCAACTTTTTCTGAGTCGGGCAGCCACATTGCTAGTGTTTCACAATTCTTCGTGAACATTATTGAAACAGGCAACTAGCCCATGCCAACACTTGATAAAAACCCCACCAACTACTCATTTTCTTCTTAAAAAGAAAATGTTTCATATCTTAAAGGGGACGCATCACATATGCTATCTGGTTTTCATTTGGAAAATTTGGATATTGAAAAACAATGAAGTCTGCCCCACCTTTGCACTTAGATCATGCACAATAGAGTCTGTGTTTACTTATTGTTGTCTCAATGGTTTACACATTTTTGAGCCTTATATAAGCAATCATCATGTGCTTAATTCTTTCAAATACTTGCACGAACACACAAGGAAATTTGTTTTTCTTGTCATAACGTTCATAGAAATATCTTTGTGGTGTTTTGATGATTGAATGGAATCCCTGGGGGAGTGAACATCAAAAAGCTCCTTTCCAATGTGTATTCGTTACACACAGTGACTTCATGTTACTGACAGACATTTCTAACTGATTCATTTGTTGATTCAGGTGTTACATTCTAATTTGTCTGTTGCAAAGATTCGGATGAATATCTTTTTGGATCGATGGAGAATCAGAGGCTCTTGTGTTAAAAGATCAGTGGTCAGAACAAATTTCAGAGAAATTTCTTGTGAAAGTTTTGATGATTTCAATGCTTCATTCATCAAAATGGGGGAGAAAGAATTCAAGAAATGTATGATTCATAAATATTATAGATGGGGAGACAATATCAAGAAATAAGTTTTGATAAAGAAAAGTTGAAGCTTAAACGAGAAATTTTATGTCAAGACAGTTGCTTTGAAGAATGTTGTTGGAGGTGAAAGAAAAGTTAAAAGAATTCCAAAAGAAAGCTGATTTTAGAGAAAGATAATTTTGATGAAGCAAACCAAGCTGAATCTGAAGATAATTTCTTTCTGAAGTCTGGAAAGAGATTTTTACAATCTTGGGGGAGAATGTTATTACTTTTGAAGAACAGACTTTGGAAAGATTGCTGAAAGTTTTGAAGATAGTTTTTATCAAAGAAAGGGGAGAATGTTACGAGCATAAAAGAGAAGATTTAATCTGATTTTATTCTACAAAGAGGGTGATTATAATGTTTGTACAGAAAGGGGGAGAAGATTCAAATTGAGCTTAACGAGGGAAGATTGAATTGCAAAATCTTTTTAGAAATGATCTTGATCTAAAGGGGGAGAATGTTAGAGCACAGATTTGTTGGTTGCAAGATCATAAAGAATGAAGATCAAAGTAAAGAAAGTCAAAGCCTCAAAGTTAACTCTCTAGCATGAAAGTCAAAGTCATTATAATAATGTCAAAGTCAAAGTTTGTGTTTTGTATTAGTTGCTAGTATAAATAGTCAAAGTCCTTTGTCTTTGTAAGTAAGCATGCAATTAGATTGTGTGAAACAACACAGAGCAAATTAGAGAAGAACTGCATAACATTTCATTCTAGAGAGAGAATATAGAGAGAGAAACAATTTGTAGTGAGATTGTTTGTAATCTGTGATGATTAATCAATGACATATGACTTGGAAATTGTCATCTTGATTGTTTGTACGATTAGAACTTGAATTATGGGTATATCAAACCTGTCAATCGCGAGCCAGAACCCAATCGACGAAGTAACTAATCGTAAACCAAATCTCAACTTAGTTACATTTATCTTAAGTGTCGGTCCACAATACTATCAAGTTCTTTTCAAAACAACACAATATGATTAACCAACCTGTTAAGATTAATATTCAACGGTTACAGGATTGATCAATTGAAGCTTTCTGTGTTTTCTCTCTAGATTAAACCGTGAGTGTGTGTGTTTGTATGTGATCTGATTTCTTCGAGATATTTCTTCTCAAACACACTTCCTCTATAATATCTAACAACTTAGATATTAATCTAAACTAATATCTAGATATTTAACTTTAATATCTAGAACTAATATCTAATACTTAGATATTAAAACTAATTAAACTAAAATACTAAATTACAATAAACAATAATTAACTTCGACATTTATTACAAACAACATTAGACTAAATCTCCAGAGTCGACTTTCCGGCTTTAGCTTCAGATTGGATCTTCAGATTGGATGATCTTGAATCCAATAGATATGTGATCTAACAATCTCCCCCTTTGGATCAAGATCATTACTAAAAAGATTTTAGCAATTCAGTCTTCTTTTTCAGCTCAGAAGATGCAATCTCTTTCTCTAGCTCAGAATGCTTTAGCAAAGTATCTTCAAAGAAAACTTATCTGAAATCAGCATGTCTTCAGAATACATTGATCTCGCATTTCTTGGTTAGCTCTTCTCTCTTCCAATGTCATGTAATGTAATGGAATGAACATTTCTTCAAGCTTTAGGTTCTCCCCCTTTTTGATGAACAGAGCAACGCTTTCATCAAAACTTGTAGGAAGAAATGTTTTTCAGTTGGAGTCTCTGATTCGTCAATTCAAAAAGATATTTATCCAGATCTTTGCAAATCCAGAAAAAATAATCATGTAACACCTGAATCAACTAATGAGTCAGTTAACATGTCTGTTAGTAACACTAAGTCACTGTGTGTAAAAATAAAAAAAAAAACACATTGGAAAGGAGCTGTTTGATGTTGACTCCCCCAGGGCTTCCATTTAATCATCGAAACACCACAAAGGTAATTTCTATAAACGTTATGACAAAGAAACAAATTCCTTGTGTGTTCGTGCTTGTGATAGAAAGAATTAAGCACAAATGATTGCTTATAGGATCAAAATTGTGTAAACCACTGAGAGAACAGTAAGTTAAACACAGACTCAATGTGCATGATTGAAGTGCGAAGGTGGGGCAGACTTCCTTCTATTCAATATCTAGATTTTCCAAATGAAAATAAGATAGCAAATGTGCTGCTTCCCCTTTGAAAATGTGAAACACTTTCCTTTTAAGAAGAAAATGAGTAGTTGGTGAGGTTTGATCAAGAGTTGGCATGGGCTAGTTGCCTGTTTCAATAATGTTCACCAAAAAGTTGTGAAACACTAGAATTGTGGCTGCCCGGCTCAGAAAAAGTTGGTGCAGAGTTATGATATTCTTTTAACTCTGTTCTCACACGCTTTTTCTTTTAAACATTTAGCGTTCTTTAACCTGTTTCTTTTTCATTATATCTCATCACTCAATTCTTTTCGACTTCTCACACTCAATCACTATGGATTAACCTCTTGGGTAGAAATCACTGGTTAACGTGATTGCATAGAAGTTGTGTTAACTCCGAGCACAATGAAATCATGTTTTCCTATGATGCATAAGATGCTCAAATTGATTTAACTATTTCAGTTTAAAGCACAAATTTGATCTTCAAAACATTTAAAGTTACACTTCCAATTCATGAATTCGTTTTAAGAATCGGGAAGTGGTTTAAACGTTTAAGAACATGTTTTCTATGATTGAAAGTTGTCCTTCTTTCAACCATATACGAGATTAAGATAAAGGATTATACCTTTATGTTTGATCTTACATCTCATGAAGCTAAGGTTAAAGTCATAAAGATATGATCTTGTAAGCATCTCTGAAAAATTCTGCAAAAGTCTTATGCTAAGTCAAAGCAAATTTATTCACTTAAATTGAAAAGACAAAAAGCAGTAAAACTATTAAAGTACGAGTTCTGATCAAGAATAATCCGAAGTCATATCCGTACTCCTTTCACTTGAAGAGCTCCCCCTAAAATCATGCATTACAAAAATTTTGACATAAAAGGTAAATGCAAAAAAAAAAAATTTATGAGCTCCCCCTAAAAATAACATTGACCATCTGTCAATTTATTCTTGTACTCCCCCTTGATCATGAACAGAATATAGAAGTGCAGATATCAATCAAAATTAAGAATGAAGAAATGATGAAAAAGTATACAATTAGAAAACTTTGATAGGTAACTACTGATTATACCTTAAGATTTAGCATACCAAGCTTAGAGACAAGAAAGGTAAATCTCTTTTCGTCTAAAGGTTTGGTAAACAAATCGGCAAGCTGATAATCAGTTTTTACAAAGAAAAGTTCAATTGTTCATTTCTCTACATTATCTTTGATAAAATGATACCTGACATCTATGTGTTTGGTAATTACGATAGCGCTCTTGGAGTCACAGTAGATCGGGATTTTGTTGAAGTGAAAACCGTAGTCGCGCAATTGTGTTCTCATCCATAAGACCTGAGAACAGCAGCTAGCAGCAACTACATATTCTGCTTCGGCCGTTGAAGTTGAAACACAAAGTTGATTCTTCGATGCCCAACTTACGAGTTTATCACCGAGGAACTGTATATGTCCTGACGTGCTCTTCCTGTCTAACATACAACGAACATGATCTGCATCTGTATACGCTGTTAGTTCAAAACTAGTATCTTTAGGATACCACGGACCAAGATCTGCAGTCCCCTTCAGATACCTAAATATGCGCTTAACTGCAGACATATGGATTTCTTTGAGATTGGCCTGATATCTTGCACATAAGCATGTTGAAAACATTATATCTGGTCTACTAGAAGTAAGGTACATTAAAGAACCTATCATCCCTCTATAAGTCCTAACATCAACAACCTTTCTAGAAGGATCAGTGCCAATCTTAGTACCAGGTGCCATTGGGGTACCAATCGGTTTTGAATTTTCCATTTTGAACTTCCGAAGAATTTCAAGAATGTATTTTGATTGATTGTTAAAAATCCCCGATGAAAATTGTTTGACTTGTAATTCGAGAAAGAAATTCATCTCTCCCATCATATTCATCTGAAATCTTGACACCATAAGGTTTGAAAAATTCTTACAGTACTTAGGATTTGTAGAGCCAAAAATAATATCATCCACATAGATTTGAATAAGAATGATATCGGTTTTTTCCTTTTTGATAAACAAAGTGGTATCTACCTACCTTTTGAAAAACCAGACTTGACTAGAAATTGTGAAAGGACATCATACCAGGCGCGAGGAACTTGTTTCAGACCATAGAGTGCTTTGTCGAGAATGTAGACATGATTCGGCTTCTCTTGATTGACAAAAACTTCTGGCTGAGAGACGTAGACTTCCTCCTTTAGAATGCCATTCAGAAAGGCAGTCTTCACATCTATTTGAAAGACCGTGAAGTTCTTGTGGGTTGTGTAGGCTAGAAACATTCAAATTGCCTCTAAACGCGCCACAAGAGCATAAGTCTCGTCGTAGTCTATTCCTTCCTCTTGCCTGTATCCTTTGGCTACAAGTCTTGCCTTGTTTCTGATAACGGTACCATCTTCGTCTTTCTTGATCTTGAAAACCCATTTCGTACCTATAATGGTTTTACCTTGAGGTTTTGGTACGAGTCTCCAGACTTGAAGTGTGTCGAACTGATTCAGCTCTTCTTGCATTGAAATCACCCATTCTAGATCTGCAAGTGCCTCTGATACGCGAGTTGGCTCGAACTTGCTTAGAAAGGAGTCATGCATGCACATATTCATTGACGCTGACCTAGTTTGCACCGGTTTTGTTGGATCGCCAATGATCTGGCTTATTGGATGCTTTTTGGTCTATTTGAGTTCATGAGGTAGTGAATTATATGAATGTATATCAATATTATCATCTATAAATCCACTTGTACCTTCTTCAGTTTGTTCAGAAGGAATGATGATTGCAGTTGAAGTGGTAGGTGCAGAAGGCTCAACAGGTACAACTTGGTCCGGTTGTAGATTAATCTGTATAAAACATCCTACTGTTTCAGCTACTTCTGTCTCTTCATGATTTGTCATAGCTTCAACTGTTGGAGTCGGCATTTGAACTGGAATTTCTTACTGAATCGGGGTGTTGGATTCAGTGGAGATATCTGCCCTGGTTGGATGAGTAGTCGTTAAGTCTTCCATCCTGTCAACCACAACAGATTTCTTTACATTAGATCCAAGAAATTCATCATAAAACAATTCAAATAATAAATCTAAATCAGATATATGATTAGTTGACGTTGATGCTCCATCTGATTTGTTCTGTTGAGACGCAGGTTCTGGACTAATTTGCCCAGAAGCTAGTACTCCGGTTATCACGGGTTCTGAACTGTGTTGTTCGGAAGCCATCTCTTCATCAAACGTAACGTTGATGCTTTCAATAACCGTCTTTGACTTCTTCAGATAAACACGGTATGCAGTTGATTTAGAGAAATAACCAATGAAGATGCCTTCGTCTGCCTTGGTACTGAACTTGTTCATACTCTCTCTATTGTTTAGAACGAAACACTTACACCGAAATATATGGAAATACTTTATTGTCGGTGTTCGTTTGTTGATTAATGCATAAGGAGTCTTCTTGAATCTGCGGTGTATCATGGATCGATTTTGAGTGTAGCACGCAGTCGATACAGCTTCAACTTTAGCCCACAGAAATAGAGGTAAGTCAGATTGACTTAGCATAGTACGAGCAACCTCGACTAGAGTACGATTTCTTCTTTCGACCACTCCATTCTGTTGAGGCGTACGAGCAGCAGAGTATTGATGTGTAATCCCGACAGATTTGAGATATTCTTCAACCTTCTTGTTCTTGAACTCTATGTCGTTGTCTGTTCTTAGAAGCTTGACCGGTTTCTGCATATTCACGTGGGTCGTCTTCAGGAATGTAATGAGAACATCTGGTGTCTCATCTTTTGAACGTAGAAACTTGACCCAAGTGTATCGCGAGTAATCGTCCATGATAAGTAGTATGTACTTCTTTCCGCCTAGACTTTGCGTTCGCATCGGACCACAGAGATCCATATGCAACAACTCTAACAGAGCGCTTGTACTCGGTTTAGGCTTTGGTTTATGTGGAGCCCTCTTCATCTTTCCCTTTTCACATGCTGGACAAAGATGTTCTTTTTCATACTTCAGCTCTGGAAGTCCTTTGACTAGTTTTCCACTGACCAGCTTGTTGATGTACCTGAAGTTGAGGTGAGAGAGTCGTCGATGCCATAGCCAACTTTGTTGCATCGAGGCTTTCGTCAGTAGAAAAACCTATTTGTCAGTCTGGACGTTTGACAAGTTAATTGTGTAGAGGTCTGACTTTCTCGTGCCAACCAAGAGTTCGTTACCTTCTTCAGTGCGAACTGAACACCTCTTGGCTTTGAAATTGACCTCTAAGTCTTTATCACAGAACTGGCCGATACTGAACAGGTTGTGTCTTGAGCCTTCAACATAGCTCACTTTCTTGATCGTGACATTATCATGTACCACATCACCATATCCCATTATTGGTGAAAACTGGTTGTTGCCGAATCTAACTGTTCCACAATACTTCTCTATAAAGTTGGACAACATCTCTTTTTGTCCAGTCATATGCTTGGAACATCCGCTATCCAAGTACCACATATGACAGATCAACACAAGAGAAATAATGAAACAAGAGATTTAGATATTCTTAAAACAAAGTTGGAGTTCAGACTTTTGAGCATTGAAGAGTGGGTCTTGAACTGATTTGTTCAAAAGCCTAATTGACATTGATGTCCGGGTCTTGAGCTGATTTACTCAAGAACCATTTATTTACATTTAAGACCGGGTTTTGAACTGTTTTGTTCAAAAACCTAATTGCTATGCTCCCTCTTAAACGTTGGGTGCCTGAAACACATATTTAAGTTTTGGTACCCACTAGTATTTGGGTCCAGCTGTGTTAGCACAAGATTTTGGTACCCATTTGAAATTGGGTCCGCTTTTCATTTGAAATTCATTTGAAACATTATAATTATATGAGTGCACATGATAACTTCCAAACCAAACCTCAGAATCTTGACAAGAAGTAGAAACATGTTTATCATAAAAAGAAGACTTCCTAGCAAATAAAGATAACTGGAATAATTGCTTAAAAGAATATTGCTTGCGAGAAACAACAAATTTTGGTTTCAAAATAGTAGCAACATTCACTTTCAAAACATCTGTACTAGGTGTAGTCTTATTACAAGTAACACTACAAAACGATTTATCAGTCTTGTTAAGCTTCTGTTTCGGTTGCCATTGAGATTTAACTTCTGGCTTTTGCTTGCTCAGATCTGAAACATTTGAAACTCGTGAGTTAGACTTTTGAGCAACAAACGAATGCTTCTTCTTCGGCTTACCAGTAGTGTTCGGTTTCTGTGAATGCTGAGATTTATTCTTACCTTTAGAATTCTTAGTATTCACAGAGACTGACTTATCAACTTTCGTTGATTTTGCACTGTTTACAAACGTACTGGTTTTTCCCAATGATTTCACAATAAAAGATGAATGGTTAGGAAGTTTCGCATTAAAGTCAAATTGTTCAAAACAATCATCTAAAACACCATCGGAGTTAAGAAAATCAAACCCTCCGTTTGTTAAACCAAACATGTCATCAGATTTTGAAGCCTTTGAAATAACAACATTTTTCAGCACAGTTAAAAAAACTTTTTGTTCAATCTCAATCAAAAGTCTTTCATCTGTTAAAGAGTTTTCGAGTTCAGAAATTTTACTTTCTAAAACGAGAGGAGGGATATAAAGTTTACCTTTAATAGGCTTCGCCTCCATTTCTTTGACAAAATAACTTTGAAAAAAGTCATTTGAAAGAGATTTCTTGTGATAAATTGGATCATCATTATAACTATTATTCAACTTCGCGTAATAAAATGGATGGTGAACTTTAGATGATTTCCTTCGTTTTTCAGTTTCCTTGGCTTCATCCTCTTTTGATAGTTCAGTATTGAAAACTTGAAGTTTAGGGTATCGGTGAGAAAGATTCATAAAGGTAAAATCATAAAGTGCAGGCACTTCAGATATACCCTTTTGAAGGCAGTGAGGATTCTCATAACCAATTTCCCAATTGTCTTTATTCTCTTTCGGTTTGTTTAGATGAATGGTTTGCTCAGATTGACCTAATGAGTATAACTTCTTTTCCAAAGCATCTAATTTTGCAAGTAAAGTTTTGTTTTTTTTCAGTACATGAAGAATGCATTTTCATAAGCTCTCTGAAATCAAACTCACTCTTTCTCAGTTTAGACTTGATTTCAGAATTCTCTTTAAGAATTATTGTCTTATCTTTGGCGCTGGTGTCATTGTTTCTATGTAAAACCTCCATCAATACTTCATTCTCCGCAATTTCATTGCTAAGTTTCTGTATCGATTGGTTTTTGTCAGTAATAACACCCTTTTCTCGCTTAAGCTTCGACTCTAATTCTTGGAGTTTTATATTCATGGCACGCATTTGATTTAAGAAATCGGAGTAAGATAAATCACATACCTCATTTTCCTCATCCTCCGAGTCAACTTCAACTTCTGATTCCTGCTTTCCCATCAAGCACATGTTGGCTGCCTCATTCTTCTCTTCATCCTCATCTTCCTGGTCTGAATGATCAAGCCAGAACTCATCTTCATCCATCAATGCCTTACCCGCCTCCTGTTGCTTTGCAAGAAGCATTTTGTTCTTGTAGTAGTCGGAGTTTCTGACTTTGGGTCTTCGGCAGTCTTTGGCAAAGTGACCTATTTTGCCACAGTTGTAGCACGTTGGTGGTTCTGACTGACTGGATCCTTCAGCTTTAAACCTTCTTTCTGTAGGCTTCCTCTCCTCTAATCTCTTTCCTTCAAACCTTTTTCCTTCAACCCTCTCCTTATGAACATAGTTGTTAGGACCAGAAGAATATCTCTGACTGTTTGAACTTGGCATCTTGTAGAACTTCTTCTGAAAAGCTTTAGTCAGCATAAGCATTGCTTGCTTCATTTGTTCACAGTCATTCGAGTCAGAGTTCGCTTTAGCTTCAATTTCTTCTGATTCATACACAATCGTCTTGTTCTTCTTCTTTTTGACAACAAGAGCAACTGTGTCAACAACTGTCTTTACTGTCTGCCTCTTTTCATCTAGAATTTCATCCACCTCTTCTTCATTTTGTTTGAGGGTTTCATACACCTCATGAAGTGGAATCTCATTTAGATCCTTGATATGCTTCATTTGTCTGGCAAACCTCTTCCATTCCGTCTGTAGAATGCTTAGGAATTTGACATTCAGCTCGATTTGTGATTTGTTGACCTTGTTCTTTCTTAGTTCATTTAGCAAGGTCACGAATCTGTTATAAGTTCCTTCTAGAGACTCTCCAACTCGGCCTTTAAATTCTTCATAATTGTTTAGGCAGTTGGAAATTTTGAGCTGGTTCCCAACCTTTGTACCCAACATCATCTTCTCTAGCTGATCCCACATCTGTTTTCCAGAGGCCTTATAGTTGTCTATCTTCACGTATATTTCATTTGGAATGCCTTGAAGAATATAAGACTCAGCTAATTTATCTCCTTTAGCTCTCTTCTGGTTATCACCTTCTAGATCCTCATACTTAAGTTTAATTCTTGGCTCATCACTTCCCTTTGGAGGTGCCCTATAAACAGGTGCAATTAGACCTTCTTCTAAGGATATCCTGATGTAATTACCCAAATCTTGTCTTTCAATAAAGTTCAGGAACTGATCTTTCCACTGCTCGTACTCTCCCCTAAAGAGTGCTGGTGGTTTGGTGTCAGTTCCGATTGCTAGGGCCTCTCTGGATGTCATTCTGATTGAAAAAGTTTTAAGTCTGGTATTGGAGTAATGGGCAAACTTTGCGCTTCGAGAAGGTGGCGCAAAAGAGTTTTGCTCTAACGGTGGTTGGCGCAAAGGATGGTGCAAGCTGAGATTTGCGCTACAAGAGGGTCGCGCGAATTGAGGTTTGCGCGTGTAAGTGATGGCGCAAAGCGAAGTTTGCGTTAGCTGTTTATGGCGCAAAAGCGAACTTTGCGCTAATAGTTGTTGGCGCAAAGTGGATGTTCGAGGTTTTCGCTATGTTATTCTCGTTATGTGTGAATGGTGCAAAGGTAGATGTTCGAGGTTTTCGCCAAGTGTTGGTGACGCAAAGCGGACTTTGCGTTATGAGTTATTCGCGCGAAACGGACTTTGCGTGATACGTTGATGGCGCAAGAGTCAAGTTTCAGCTAGATGTTGATGGTGCAAATCTGACTATGAACTGGCGCAAATGAGACTTTGCGTGAGTTCGTCCCTGTACTTCGATAAATCGACCGTTTTGCTCAAAGTAACCTGTTATTCCACGATTAGCAGCCCCAAATTGTAATAAAATGACCACTAACCTATCTAGAACAAATTGTAATCCTTTGATTTCACAAACAAGCCCTTTTTGAAATTTAGATCGATGGAACAGTGAGTTTTTCAAGTCGAACTCAGACAACAAAAATCACAAAATTTGAACTCGATTTAAGCTCTATACTGAAATCAAACTATAACAACTCGATCTAGCACATATATCGATCACAACCTGATCGATTTCCACACCTAAAACACACTAATACTCGAAAATGATTTTGCATATGAAGAACACAGAGTCGATGTTCTAAAACTTGATTTGAACCTATTATCAGGCTCTGATACCAATTGTCGGTCCACAATACTATCAAGTTCTTTTCAAAACAACACAATATGATTAACCAACTTGTTAAGATTAATATTCAACGGTTACAGGATTGATCAATTGAAGCTTTCTTTGTTTTCTCTCTAGATTACACCGTGAGTGTGTGTGTTTGTATGTGATCTGATTTCTTCGAGAGATTTCTTCTCAAACACACTTACTCTATAATATCTAACAACTTAGATATTAATCTAAACTAATATCTAGATATTTAACTTTAATATCTAGAACTAATATCTAATACTTAGATATTAAAATTAATTAAACTAAAATACTAAATTACAATAAACAATAATTAACTTCGACATTTATTACAAACAACATTAGACTTAATATCGAGAGTCGACTTTCCGGCTTTAGCTTCAGATTGGATCTTCAGATTGGATGATCTTGAATCCAATAGATATGTGATATAACATTAAGACTAACTAATGAGGAGATTAAGGCTAAACAACAATATTCCCAACCCAAAAATAGTTGCACTAGTCTGATTCAATCCCAACATCAAAACAAATGAAACCCTAAGTATTTAAACCTCAAACATCCACAAACAACCCAAAACCAAATAGGAAATGAAGAAAACAATTGATCAGAACTCTTAGAGAAGGAGACTAACCTTTTTGATTGATTTCATCAAGAACTTCCTTGTTCCCCTCACCAAGAACTCTATCCGCCTCTTCAAACGTCGCCTCTAAATCCCAAAAATGAAAAGAAATTAGGGATTTTCCGTTATAGGTAACTGACTCCAAAATTTGCCCTTTAGCCCCTAAAGTTACTCTTTTTCACAATAAAACCCCAAAGTTGTTATCAATTAGGACATTACACACTTGGTCCTTACATTACAAGAGCATTGTAAAAAAGAGATTCAAGAACTTCTAGATAAAAAAGTCAAAAGACCCTCAAAATCTCCCTGGTCATGCTCAACTTTCTATGTTATGAATGCAACTGAGATAGAATGAGGATGTCCAAGATTAGTTATTAATTACAAACCTCTAAATAAGGTTTTAGAATAGATTATATATCCAATCCCAAATAAGAGATTTACTCAAAAAATTATATGATTCAAATATATTTTCAAAATTTGATATGAAGTCAGGATTCTGGAAAATACAAATTCATGAAACTGATAAATACAAAACAAGTTTTAATGTTCCTTTTGGTCATTATGAATGGAATGTTATGCCTTTTGGACTAAAAAATGCTCCATCTGAATTTCAAAATATCATGAATGACATCATAATCTCAATAAGAAATTTTGCTATTGTTTATATTGATGATGTTTTAATCTTTTCAAAATCCATTGATCAACATTTTAAACATTTTAATATATTTTATGATTTAATATACAAAAATGGATTTGTTGTATCTGCTCCAAAGATGCATCTTTTTCAAACAAATGTTAGATTTTTAGGATATGATATTGTTCAAGGAACAATAAAACCAATTCAAAGAAGCCTTGAGTTTTCAAATAAATTTCCAAATGAAATCAAAGATAAAACTCAAATTCAAAGATTTTTAGGATGTTTAAATTATGTTCATGATTTTTTCCAAGATTTAGGAATTATATGTAAACCTCTTTATCAAAGACTCAAAAAGAACCCATAACCCTGGACTCAAGAACATACTAAAATTGTTCAACATATCAAACAAAAGATAAAATATTTACCATGTCTTCATATACCTCAACCAAATGCTCAAATAATAGTTGAAACTAATGCTAGTGATCTAGGTTTCGGAGGAATACTAAAGAAAAAATTAATAATCAAGCAAATAAAGAATTAGTTAGATTTTTCCCAGGTTCTTGGAATGATACTCAAAGAAATTATACAACAGTCAAAAAGGAGATTTTATCAATCGTTTTAAGTATCAAAAAATTTGAAGATGATTTGTACATGTGTTAGGCCCAGATATTAGTTGATTAATGATAACACAACACAATAAAGATAAGAGATCAAGATGAATCATTCAAAATAGCCATAAATCTCTTTAATCACAAGTCTAAGTGTGAGTGTGTGTTTTTGGTGTAGTCACTACCTTGTGTGTGTAATATTCATATGATGCCCTAGGGATTCACAAAAAAACAATGCCTTATATAGGTCCACATGACCAAGGCAAGACCTAGCCTAAATAACTACAAAATACTCCATAGGAAAATATAAACAATTACAATTAAGACCCCTCTCTACATTTTAATCTTGAATACAATTAATGATCGAACAATCTCCCCCTTTCGATTCAAGATTAAATTTTTTTTGGCAATATTCTTCGAGTCTTCACTTTTCTTGAAAACTGTGGCAGATATGATATTAACAACTTCAAAAGTTGTAGCTCTTCACAGTCTTCACCACTTTGAGAAAACTGTAACCTTCCCCTTTTTGCTGAAATTGAAATGAAGTGTCCTTCTGACGATCATCTTCAGTCAGACTTTTGATAATTCAGATAGGTTCATACACTTTAAAATCTTTGAAAAACTTGAATTCTTCTGCAATTTTCAACAAACTTTCTTTTGAACAAAGCAACTCAGATTTGACTATGAAATCCATGAATATTCTCCCCCTTTTTGATGAGTGTTGAGAATCAACATCATCAAAACATTTAAAAGTAGGTCAGTCTTGGAATTATCTCCTCCAAATCAACAGTTAAGCTCAGTCTTCATGAAAATATTCGGCTGTCAATTAAAAAAATGTAATTATTTGAATCTTTGCAAATTCAAACAACTTAGAAGTTGTAGCCCTGAATCAACAGATGAAACAGTTAGAATTGTCTATCAGTAACACAAAGTTACTGAGTAACACGAAGTTACTATATAAGGAGATGGTTGTGACGTAGACTCCCCATGACTTCCATTCAATCATCGAATAACACATGGTTATCTATGAATGTTCTGACAGAAAACAAATTTCTGTGTGCTCGTGCATTTGTATGAAAGAATTAAGCACATATGATTGCTTTTTAACTTTGGCTCAAAGTATGTAAACTTGTTGAGACAACAACAAATTATACAAAGACTCAATGTGCATGAGAAAGGATCGAAGGTGGGGCAACTTTCCTTCTTGTTCAATATCTGAGTTATCCAAGTGATAATCAGATAGAGTATGTGCTGCTTCCCCATTTAAAAATGAAACATCTTCTTGTTGAGAAGAAGATGAGTAGCTGGTGGGGTTATATGCAAGAGGTGGCATGGGCTAGTTGCCTGTTTCAATATTGTTCACCAAAGACTGTGAAACAATAGATTATGTGGCTGCCCGACTCAGAAAAGATGTGGTACAAAGTTTATTTTTCCATTACTCTGATCTCTCACTCTCTTTCTTTTAAATCAATTGAGCTCACTTCTAACCAAACTCTTATTTGCATTTGAACTCAATACTCTCCCTATCTCTATTTTTAATGAACCCATCTCCCCTCAATCACTCAGGATTACTTCCGGGGTAGGAAACACTGGTTAGGGTGACACCATGGAAGTTCTGATAAGCTCACACTGAATCCCGTATTTTCCTAAGAGAACATGTTGTTTAACAGTCACTTGTACATGAAAGCACAATAAAGCACAATTAATCATGAAGAACAAAGATTTGGAAGACCAAACACGTAAGGTGTTTATACGAACAATGTATAAACATATTGGCAATGAAAGCACATGAAAATGAAATGACGTATGATTTTCAAGCAGGCAATGAAATTTCAAACTGGAGGATTACCATCGAAAGATTTATCTTTTGAGATGTGGTAATCACAAAGTCAAGAAAATGAGTGTACTGACCAATGTGTGTAATAATACTTGGTAAAGTATAAAGAAATGATGAGTACACAAGTATTTGTCATTGGAAACACATGGTCAGTTGATGTCATGGAGTCTAAGGATTAGAAAGATATACCTTGAGTCTGACATCCTTAACTCCCCTAAAGATATTATCTTTTGAGTTATGGGACAAAAACGCAGGTTCTCTCCCTGTAACATGTGAAAAGTCAACTCATCAGAAAAATATGACTATAGCAAAGTGTATATCTTTTCTCTCTAATGCAACATTTATCCCCTTCAACACAGAAATATTTGACAGTTAAGCTCCCTCTCAACGCAAAAACTTCTAGAATGATGTGATCTTTAAAGCAACATTTTTAGAAGAAAATCATTGAAGTGCGGGTTCTAATCGGATGTGATCAGAAGCCAACTCTTTTGGCAATTAAGTGCGGGTCCTGATCTGATATGACCAGAAGCCAAAGTCACTTGAAGTATTCTGCAAAAGACAATATTGGTAATCATTTATAAAAATGATTCCACGTCTGTCAGTAAAAGATATGAATAGCAACTGTTTGAGAATCAATACACAAACAACAAGATTAAGATACAGAAATCTCCCCCTTGAGTCATGAGAAAGGTCTAATTAGACATGTTCAACATTCCAAGTTTGCTGATTAGAAACTTGAACCTCTTTTCATCCAATGGCTTGGTGAAAAGGTCAGCTAACTGGAAGTCGGTGTGAACAAAGTGCATTTCTATGTCACCTTTTTCCATATGGTCCTTGATGAAGTGATAGCGTACATCTATATGCTTGGTCTTCGAGTGCTGGACCAGATTAGAGGTTATGGCAATTGCGCTCTTGGAATCGCAATAAATAGGCACTCGCTTGTATTTGTACCCAAAGTCCTTTAACTAGGTCTTCATCCAGAGGACTTGCGAACAACAGCTGGCAGCAACTATGTACTCTACCTCAACAGTGGATGTAGAAACATAGTTTTGTTTCTTTGATGTCCAACTGACATGCTTGTCTCCTACAGTCTAGCATACATCCTGCATGGTCAACATCTGTAAAGGCAGTGAGATCAAAACGGAAATCGTTTGGATACCAAAGGCCTAAATCAGGAGTGCCTTTAAGATATCTAAAGATTCGCTTGACAGCATTAAAGTGCGACTCTTTGGGATTAGCTTGATATCTCGCACAAAAGCAGGTTGCAAACATGATATCTGGACGACTTACAGTCAGATAAAGTAAAGAACCAATCATGCTACGATATACCTTTTGATCAGCAGGTTTACCAGATAAATCTGCGTCTAAGAGTGTACTAGTAGCCATTGGTGTTTTCATGACAGAACTGTCTGACATATTGAACTTTCTTAACATGTCTTTAATATACTTGGCTTGATTAATGAAAATTCCATCGGGTAATTGCTTTACTTGCAAACCAAGAAAGAAATTCAATTCACCCATCATCGACATTTCAAATTTCGTTTCCATGATCTTTGAAAAGTTCTTGTAGAATTTCGGATTTGGCGATCCAAATATAATGTCATCAACATAAATCTGTATAAGAATCAAGTCCTCACCTTGCCTTTTTAGAAATAAGGTAGTGTCAACTGTACTTTTCTTGAAACCGGAAGCTAGGAGAAATTTAGTAAGAGTGTCATACCATGCTCGTGGTGCTTGTTTGAGACCATATAACGCTTTGTCTAATACGTAGACATGATCAGGGTGATGAGGATCGATGAAACCTTCAGGTTGAGCAACATAAACCTCCTCATGTAGAACGCCATTCAGAAAAGCTGACTTTACGTCCATTTGATAGACAGTAAAGTTTTTTATATGTTGCATATGCTAAGAAGATTCTGATCGCTTCGATCCTCGCAACAAGGGCAAAAGTTTCATCGTAATCAATGTCCTCCTGTTGACAGTACCCTTTTGCCACCAACTGAGATTTGTTTCTTACCACTACTCCAGCCTCGTCCTTCTTATTTCTAAACACCCACTTAGTTCCAATAACTGATTTACCTTGAGGTAGTGGGATCAAGCGCCAAACCTTGTTCCTTTCGAATTGCAGAAGCTCATCTTGCATATCAGAAATACAATTGGGATCGCATAGAGCTTCTGATGCTTTCTTTGGTTCTAGGGAACTAAGGAAGCTTGAGAACATACAGAAATTTGCTGACGCAGTCCGAGTCTTGACACCAGATTGTACGTCATCTATCACGTTGTGTAGGGGATGATCATTTGTCCATCTGTGTGTGCTTGGCAAAGATTCAACTGTTTGTTGCGTATTCGTCTCATTATATTCATCATAAACTGCAAGTAGATCCTCAGATGTTCTCGGGACATCTTGTACAGAAGTTTCTGATACTGAAGCTTCGGGAATTGCAGCTGAAGTACTCGGGACTTCATTCCCAGAAGGGATATCTGTAGAAGCAGATTCAATGTTAGTCGGATCAGAAACTATCGGTGTGGTTGTACCTGATGGGGTTGCAGTTTCAGTGACTTCTTCAAAAGGTCCATATATGTCTTCAACAAAAGTAGGAACCTCCGAACTTGGTGTTGACGTTGTTATGCCTTTATCAAAGTCTGCACAAATTTCATCAAAGGCATCAATAAACAACAAATCTAACTCATATGAAATAGAGTTGGAGTTAGAAGAAGTAGACGATTTAGAAGTTGGTTCTATTCTGGGTAGAATAGAAGCTTTGTGCTTAAGTCCGAGTTCTAAACAGTTGTGTTTTAGAAGTCCGAGTAGAATTCTCATCGAAGGATACGTTCATGATCTCAACAACCGTTTTGGTTCTTATATTGTTGATCCGATATGCTTTGGATATCAACGAGTATCCAACAAGATAACCTTCATCCGCTTTCTTATCGAATTTGGAAAGTCCTTGACGCTCTATTAGAATGTAACACCTGCAACCAAAGACACGAAGGAATTTGATATTAGGTTTACGATTGTTGATCAACTCATATGCAATTTTATTAAAGCGTTTGACCACTGTGGTACGATTCTGCGTAAAGCAAGCTGTCACAACTGCCTCAGCCCAAAGAAACATAGGTAGATCATCATACGCAAGCATAGTACGAGCAACTTCAACAAGGGTGCGGTTCTTTCGTTCAACAATGTCGTTCTGTTGTGGAGTGTAGGCTGCGGAGAAGTTGTGTGAAATTCCTACAGAGATGAGATAGCTTTGTAAAGTGTCATTTTTGAACTCTGTGTCGTTATCACTATGAAGTGTCCAAACTGGCAATTGTAGACGTACTTGAATACACTTAATAAAAGCGATAATCAGTTCTAGCGCATCCGACTTGTTCCGAAGAAACTTGAGCCATGTGTATCTTGAATAGTCATCTATCATCACTAAAACATATTTCTTTTCGTTGATAGACGCCGTTCGTATTGGGCCACAAAGATCCATGTGAATAAGTTCTAGTGCAGATGAGGTTAATGATTCAGTCTTTGACTTGAATGATCTTTGCTTCATTTTACCCATCTCACATGTCGAACACAGTGAGTCTTTTTCAAACCTCATTTCTGGTAGACCTTTTACCAGACCTTGTCTCTGTAGCTTAGCTATTGATCTGAAATTCTGGTGAGACAAGCGGCGATGCCACCTCTAAGATTGTGCTTTAGAAGCTTTAGCTAGTAAGCATACGGGACGTATGGCGGACAGTGTTGGAAAATCTACATAATATAGATTTCCACGACGCTTAACTCTAAAGATTTCGTAACCATCTGGATCCTCAAGATAGCAATGAGATGTTGTGAAGCGAACTTGGTATTTCATGTCACAAAAGTGACTAGTGCTGAACAGATTATGATCAAGGCCCTCAACATACAACACCTTCTGTATCTTTAGAACTACGTTATCAAGCGTTCCATATCCTCTAACATGTCCTTCTACTTCAGAATTTTCAAAACGAACTGTTCCAGCAGGCTCCTCCACAAAGTTATGTAGTAGGTGCTTGAATTCTGTCATGTGGCGTGAAAATCCTGAATCTATCACCCACAATCGATAGGTCTGCAAAAGAAACAATTAGTTTCGCTTTGGTACCCATATCCAAATGGGTCCTTTGCTGTTTGCTGCAAGCACTTCAGGAATATCAATAGATTTGACTTTAACTCTCCATTCATATCGTGGTTTTGGAACCCATTTCCAAACTATTTTAACATTTAATTCCTGAAGCTGCTTTTTAGATCTCGGATTAGTACCCTTATCACGAAAAACTTTAGGTTGCGTGCAAAAATTGGAATTAAAGTTCATTTTAGCTTTCTTTTAGCTTTTCTTGGACTTAGGAGTGGAGTAGTATTTAAAAGAATTGTCCCAACAGTGTTTACAATATAAGTTCTTTCGAGCAAATGTCATAAATTTAGATTTATCGGAACAAATCTGACATTCATTCTCAACAAAAGAAGTACATCTCAAATCATCATTGTCTTGGGTACAACTGTTTTCAACATTAGTTTCACAAACATTTAAACAATCATTTTTATCCTTCTTCCTCCTCCAAACTCCATTACCATTCAGATCTGAAACAGAAACAGAAACCTTGTCAGTCTTTTTCTTAGAAGGCAATTTTTTTCTTGAAGTACCTGAAGTCTCACCCTTCTCAAAGATACTTGGTTGATACTCAGGGCATTCAGAATAAATCACTGGAGGTTTTGTAGACTTACCAAATTCTGGATTAGATCTTACATTCCAGCTTTGATCATTAAGCATTTGTTTATCATTTGAAACATTTTTAAACAAAGTGACTTTCAAATCATTGATCTCTTTGCAAAGCTCTTGATTGTCTTGCAAGGACATTTCAAGTTTAAATTTGAGATCAAAGTTTTCATCTTCAATTTCATCAAGAGATTTTTGCAACATGTCAATTTGTTTCATCAAATCAGATGTATGATCACTCACAAAATTTGACTCTTTTGAAATAGAAACGGTATCAGGGTCTGAAGCATTCATCATTTCAGAAAATATTGCTTCAGTCATGTTCTCAGCAAACTCCATTTTATCATTTCTGAAACAAGATTCATTCGTGACATTTTCCTCTTCTTCAACCTTTTCAACAAGGTTCAGGAGTAATAGGGTTTGAAACTGATGGTATAATTGATGGATCTGCATCCGATTCATATTCATCATATTTGCATTCAGTCTCAGGTGGGATTTTGTCATTGTTGACTGATTCATTTGAAGGTGTGGTAAATAGTGATTCAAACTCAACGAATTCAATCTTTCGAGTCTCATAACTCTTGTTTAAATCACTATATTTAAAACCAACCGATTTAAAAGAATTTTGCGAATCAGTACCACAAGATTTATCCTTTCCTATTACTTCTTTACCTTTGGTCTCTGTAAGAGGTTTAGAAGTATCAACTTTAACGAAAGTCACATGAATGTCAGGAATGGGTTTAACCGTGGAGCCAAGTTTGTCAAACTTATACAAGTGCTCCAGTGCCTTTTTCAAAACATCATTTACTGGCAAACCCAAACCTGGTTTAACTTTATAAAATCTTCATCTTGGAGTTTATTGGTCAATAGATTTAATGTTTGCTCAGTCTGACCATGTTTCATGTTTATGTCCTCCAGTTGTTTAATCTTGTTGTAAGCATCATTTCTCTCTTGAAAACAGACTTCAAATTTAATTTTAAAATCACCTTTTTCAGCATTAAGATTAACAAGATCCTTTTCCAAACCAGATATTTTTCTTTTTAAGGATTCTTTTTCATCTTTTAAATTATCTTTCTCCTTTTCCTTTTCTTCCACGACAACTTTCAGCATAGCGTTTTCATCACGAAAACTCAAAGTTGTTTGATGTTCTGAGCTAAGTTTACCTTTTAAAAATTCAAATTCATCTTTCATGCTGTGGATTTGGACCATAAGTGAGTCAATGAGTTCAGAGTTTTCACCCTCAGAATGAGCCTCAGAAGTCTCATCATCATCATCAAGCTTTTCCATGTAGGAGACTTGAGTGAAGTGTGCTTGCTCCTCCTCATCCGAGCTTTGGAACAACCAGTTTTCTTCCTCTCCTAATTGGTTGGACCGTAGGTGTGATGATTTTGCCCAGGGCATAAGGGGCATGCTCGGCCATGAGCACCTTCTCTTACTCCACTTTCTTGGCCATCAAAGACTTCCTTGCGTAGTACTCTGAGTTCTTGACTCTTTTGAACTTGCAGTCCTTGGCGAAGTGTCCAAACTTTCCATAGTTGAAGCACCTTCCTGCTTCATCCTTCTTCTCTTCCCTCTTTTCTTCTCTCTTCTCATCTCTCCTTCCATACTTTGGCTTGTACCTCATCTCAAACTTGTCCTTCTTGTACCCTTCATACTTCGGCTTTGAATAGTACTTCTTTTTGCCAAAGCTTCTCTTAAATTGGCGCGTAATCAGGGCCAAGTTTTCAGCAAATCTCTGTATATCGTCATCAGAATCGATCTCCAGTTCCTCCTCACTAGTAGCAGAGTATGACTCAGTAATATCAGTGACAAATGCTTTCGACACTTTCTTCTTTGACTTTGAAGAGGAAACATGACCAGAACTAGAACCTTTTCCTTTCCTAGCAATAAGAGCCATTGAGTCCTTTAGATCCTTGGACTCATTGTTGATTGATCTCACTTCATCTTCATGTTGGGAAAGTGTAGAGAAGATATCAGTCACATTCTCTTAGGCCATATTCTTTGACATCAAAAGGTTGATGGTAAAGTTCTTCCATTCTGGCTTCATGTTCTTAATAAACTTATAGTTTATTTCAGAAGCAGATTTGGAAATGTTGTTCCTCCTCAAATCATTCAAGATGATGTTGTATCTGTTGTAAGTGTCCAACAATGTCTCCCCTTCCTTAGCATGAAACCCCTCATATGCATTGATGCACATATTCTGTTTAGCTTGGATTGAAGCTTCACTACCCTCGAATTGTCTTACTAGCTCATCCCATATCTCCTTTTCAGAATTTCTGTTGTCCAAACGATTGTAGATGTCATTAGGAATGGCCATTGTCAACAAGATGCGAGCTTCTTCATCTATTTTGTACAACTCTTTCTCTCGTTCAGAGAAGTATTCATATGGTCTTGGAACAAATTTGTCAGGTATCTCAGGAGAGGTATTAGTAGCAGCTTGACCAGGCACTATGATCATAGGATTTACAAGACCAGAAGTGATAGAATCCATGTAATCTCTGCTCTTGTGATTCAGAAACTGGATCATTCGTTTCTTCCATTGTTGGTACTCATTGGCTAACATGACTAGTGGTTTGGACTGAGAGCCCATGGTGAGGAGTTGGTTCAACATCTCTAGCAGTTGGATTAGTAAGCAAACTTATCTGTACAATTTAAATCAACTAATAAGATCTTTGAATCAAGAATTGGATAAAATCTACACCAAAAAATTTACAGAAAGATAAATTTCTAAAAATACTCAAGTGTAGAATTCGCAAGCAATAAGCACCACAAAAAGATTCGCAAAATGAAGAAAAAAAAACTTCAGAATTCGCAAGCAAGTTGGGTAGAATTCGCAGACAGGCAAAATTCGCAGACAGGCTTTCAGCGAAACCTAGAATTCGCAAAGCAACACTCAGCGAATCCTTGCCTTAGAATAAAATTCATAACACTAGCTTTCACAAGTAGAATTCGCAGAGTATAGAGTTGCGAGTTCTATACTTAGAAAATATTTTCAGATTGCAAGTTTTCGCAAACAACAATGAGAAGCCACTTTTAAGATCTTGCGAGTTTTAGACTTAGAGAAATTCAAGAGAGCTTTAACTTTCGCACACAGCTTTCGTAAGCAAGGACTACTTAGAAAATTTTGAGCTTTTCTCTTAACTTTCGTGAATGAGCTTTCGCAACCTGAATATGTTGTAATTTTTAAGAACCTGCGAATCCTGTACTTGGTGAAATTTTTTTGAAGTTAAGGATCAAGGATTCGTAAACACCACTTGAGAATCTCAGGGGATACGCAAGCTAATAATTTGCGAGTTCTTCAGTTTTTGCAACCAAGGTATCTGCGAAACCTATACTTAATCAAATTTTCAAATTTCAAACTATACTGCGAATTCCAACTTTCGCAGATAAGGATCTAGCGAATCTTGAGGTTTTCGTAACACAGATACTAGCGAAACCTATACTTAAACAAAATTAACAATCTCTGCGAAATTCAGAGATCTTGCGAGTTCATCCTAGAACTTGAGAGTTCTTCACAAAAACGTCCCTGTACTTGACTTTTAATCTAGAAACACGTCAAAAAGGTTAAATGTTAGTGTAAAAATCACACAAATCATTCACCAATACACTACGATCAAACCCCAATCAATATTAATCACTAAAAACAACTTATGAGCACAGATTCGAATGGAACAATGTGATGTCCTATAACATAATGCGCACCTAATCCAATCATTTTCAGGCTAAAAAACACAATAAATTTCAAAATCAATTTTCACACAATGAAGTTTTCGAAAAACCACTTTTCAATCCAATAACCTTGATTCTTTGATCTGATACCAAATGTTAGGCCCAAATATTAGTTGATTAATGATAACACAACACAATAAAAATAAGAGATCAAGATGAATAATTCAAAATAGCCATAAATCTCTTTAGTCACAAGTCTAAGTGTGAGTGTGTGTTTTTGGTGTAGTCACTACCTTATGTGTGTAATATTCAAATGATGCCCTAGGGATTCACAAAGAAACAATGCCTTATATAGGTCCACATGACCAAGGCAAGGCCTAGCCTAAATAACTACAAAATACTGCATAGGAAAATATAAACAATTACAATTAAGGCCCCTCTCTACATTTTAATCTTGAATACAATCAATGACCTAACAATATCAAACCATTTTTATTAAGAATAGACTGTCAATCTGCAAAACCCATTTTAGAAAATGATATTAAAAACATAATATCAAAACAAATTTTTGCAAGATGGCAAGCCTTACTAGGTAACTTCGATTTTCAAATTGAATTTATTAAATGAACAAATAATTCTCTTACTGAGTTTTTGTCAAGAGAATTTTTACAGGGAAAATGAATGATTCAAAAAAGCAGATAATCCTTTCTCTTTTCAAAATAAATCCATAGTTTCAGCCAGCAAAAAGGGTTCTACGTCAAAATTAATCAACAATTCATATATTCAAAATCCTAATCAACAGATAGTTAAGATCCTTGAACATTATGAATTGTATCTTCAAAATAGGTCGTTCAATATTGTTGTTGATTTTCTTTTTCTAAAGACTCTTTATTCAAAACTGATACTTACAAAACCAGAAGAGTCTTTAGACGAATTTGAGAAATATTATCTTCATTTGATTCACTATCAGAAGAGTCTTTAGACGAATTATCTGAAACTTGATTAATAACATTAACTTTCATGTTATTTAATTTTTCACTTAATTCATCAACTATTTTTTTTTATTATATCCAAGATTTATCTTTGAATCTATTTGTTGAGGTATGAAAATTGGATTCTCGATCTTCATAGGTGCTTTTGATTCTTGTTTTTCTTCAACCTTTATCTCTTTATAATTGTTTTCAATTCTATTTAATTGTTGACTCATAGTATTTAATATTTCATTGAGTATTCAAATGTCTGGAATACCCTCCTCCAAATTACATTTTATTCAATATATTATTCAAAAGGATTGATGCAGGTGTTCAAGATGAAGACAAGAGATCAATTCAAATCATTTAAGATGAAGACAAGAGATCAATTCAAATCATTCAAGATCAATAATTCAAAGATGCTTTTCTCAAATCAAAAGGAAAATGCCAAAGTACTTTGCCAAAGAAGTCAAAAGTTGCTAAAGTGTATATATATATATGGGTGAGTTCAAATGAAAACTCATCTTTCATTGTGCACATGAGGACAAATCTTAACCATTGATCAAAACTTAGAAAACTAATCAATGGTTAATACATAATAAGGTTAATTGGGAAATGATTAAGTCAAAATTGTAATTTTGAATCAACGCCTACCATCTTTGACTTTTTATTTTTTTTTTTAATTAAAAAAAATTACCCCCTTAAACTTTAAAATAATTTATCTTAAAAATTACTAATATTTTAATTAAACAAATTACATCAAAAAAAGGAGAATTTCGTGCTCTTCGATATGACATCGATCTCGATATAGTTTTTTTTTTCTTCGTTTTAACCGTTTTTTACGTGAAATTCTATGTACGTGTTATATTCATTATGAATATGCATACATGTCTTCGGGTGTCCACATTCAGTATGAATAACAAAGGTGAACGTTCATTCACTATTCATGATGAATATTACTGTATGCAAGATGAATAATACAATATTCATGATTTTTTCGTTTTAACCATTTTTTACATGAAATTCTATATATGTGTTATATTTATTATGAATATGCATGCACGTCCTCGGGTGTCCACATTCAGTATGAATAACAAAGATGAACATTCATTCAATATTCATGATGATTAATACAGTATTCACGATGAATAATACAATATTCAGGATGAATAATACACGAATCCATGATTCATGTATTATTTATCATGAATCGTGTATTATTCACCCTACATGTTCTATTATTCATCCTGAATGATACATTATTCATGATGAATAATATATGAATGACCCATGAAGGTGTAGACACATGGCGCACTCTCTTTTGTTTCCCAATTCACAACCGAAATTTGGTTCAATTCATTATGAATATGTATGTGCATCCCCGGATGTCCCACATTCAGTATGAATAACAAATGTGAGCGTTCATTCATTATTCATGATGAATAATATAGTATTCAGGATGAATTACACAACATTCATGACGAATAATACACGAATTCATGAATCGTGAATTATTCACCCTGAATGTTGTATTATTCATGATGAATAACACATGAATGATCTGTGAAGATGTGGAGACGTGACACACTCTCTTTTGTTCCCCGATTCACAACAGAATTACTCGATAGGTTCTTGATTCGTCTTGATGGGTGTTGGGTTATGGTGCTGAAGAAACGTGATGCCTTATGACGTTGAAGAAAGTGGTGAAAAAGGTGATGTCGAGTTACATACTTACGGTGTCGAGGCATTGTACAAACTTGAACGTACATAAATATTCATAATGAATATAACACATATATAGCATTTCACGTAAAAAACGGTTAAAACGACAAAAAAACTATATCGAGATGGATGTCATATCGAAGAGTACGAAATTCTCGTTTTTTTGATGTAATTTGTTTGATTAAAATATTAGTAATTTTTAAGATTGGGTAGGCGTGTGTTTAAATTTTATTCCAATTTTACCCCTAAGCATTTTAAAGTTAAAAACTCTATTTAATATGAGTTGTTGGATCAAAAGAGATCGAGTGGCTGAGATTTGTCCTCGTGTGCACAATGAAAAATGAGTTTTCATTTGAACTTTCCTCTCTCTCTCTCTCTCTCTCTCTCTCTCTCTCTATATATATATATATATATATATATATATATATATATATATATATATATATATATATATATATGATTAGGTTCATTTGAGAAATGCTAAAAATATGAGAAATAAAGAAATGATCCTAGCCCTTTATCTGGTCAACATTTGAGGCTTTGACCGTGAAGCACCGGATAATTCCTTGTGTCGTCTGTAGAAGATAGAGGGTAGTTTCGTAAAATACGCTGGACGAGTTCATATATGAATTATATGTTCATATATGAACCAGTGTAATTCACATATGAACTCTTTTAATTGATTCATATATGAATCTTCGTGATTCATATATGAACTATACGTTCATATATGAATGACTTAATTAGTTCATATGTGAATCACAAAGATTCATATACGAATCTGTTAATTAGTTCAACTAATTCATATATGAAACTATAGTTAATTAGTTCATATGTGAATCAGTTAATTGGTTCATATATGAATCACAAAGGTTCATATATGAATCAGTTAAAAGAGTCATATGTGAATTACACTGCTTCACATATGAACATATAGTTCATATGTGAATCATACATGTTCATATATGAACTCGTTCCATGTATTTGTAAAAACTACGAAACTGTCATTCTATTTTTGGAATAGCCGCAACTTTTGACCAGTCAAAACCATAACTGTTGACCAGTCAAAGATGCAATATTTGGCAAGTCAAAGCCGATCTTGGTCGAATGAAAGACTATGATTACTTCTCTATTTCTCATATATTTAGCATTTCTCAAACGAACCTCTCCCTACATATATATATATATAGGGTGCGTTTCATTTGAAAAACCAATCAATTCGTGGAAACTTTGCAAACCACTATTTTAGGAAACATTTTGTTAAGTTTCCTAATCTAAAGTCATGATTATAATAAATGAATCTTATCATCTTCCATATATATCACAATCATTATTAATGAATCATAATAGTTTTCCATAAATATATATATTGTTTCCTAAAACAATGGTTTGCAGAGTTTCCACGAATTGATTGGTTTTCAAATGAAACGCACCCTATATATATATATATATATATATATATATATATATATATATAAAGGGAGGTTTAAGGGAAAACCTCAAAAGACAATGAAAAACTGAGGAACACTCTGGTAGCCCTTGATCTGGACGGTATGCACTTGTACATACAAATAAGTTAAGACTTTAAGATAATGACATGGCGCAATGAGAATCAAATATTAATTAAATGGTAAATTGTGGTGAATTTTTGATTGTGTCATATTGGTGACAAAAGTGAAAGTTGGAAATGCAAGTGACTATATAAAACACAAGGTATAAGTTGAAGTTTCATCCAAATTTTGACCCAATTTTAGGTTAAATAGTTATTTTTTTATTCAAATGAGGAAACATTTCATGCAATAGTTAAATATTTCATTTTCATTTTATACAAACTATATTTATATGGAAGAATCTTGAATTATTTATATTACATCTATTTTATTATTTTAATGACAAGTGTATAGAAGTATACACTTTAGCACCCATTTAGGACTTCATTTTACCTCATTTTACATCTTTCCCAATCCGATCTTGAGTCTTTTTGTCTTATTTTACACTTCTATTTTGATTGGAGCTAGGATGTAGAAAATTGTAATGTTCTATGTTTATTGGTGAAAACAAGGCTGACAGACTGTTGTTACAGCAAGCACTGCTACAACACTGATATTGGCAGCAACCGGCTCAATCCATAGAGGAGTTTTTTTTTGTTGAAGACTTTTGAAGGCATCTTGGAAGTACAAGATCTTAAGGAGGGTGATGGAAGATGCCCTGATTTGTTTCCTTAAGCATCTTTACTTTTTAATTATTGTACTTAATATGCTTGGTTAATAACCAATGGACAATTAGCTTTTGTACTTTTAAACATCTTTTGATTCCATTAGCTTAGTATAAGTAGCAAGTAATGGTTGTAGTTTTAGATACCCCTCATTCTTAGGCATACATCAACTGTATCAAAGCTTCTTACAAGCTTTGTATTCTAGTAGTTTTTAATATATTGCAATCTTTTAAAATTGTTCTTACTTTATGTCAGTTGTTACAACAACCTTTACGTCATTTCATTTACTTTTCTTGCAAGTCTACTTTTCAAGTCATTTACTTTAAGTCATTTACATTCATGTCTTTTATCTTTATGACATTTACCTTTGAGCTTTTACTTTCAGCCATGCTAGGCTAAAAACTTAGTGTGGGTGTAAGGGAAGGTTGTGAGATTAAGTCAAAGTGTTAGTGGATATTTGCTTGTTAATAGCAATTTACTTCACTATTCACAAGTGGTATATAAATT
This sequence comes from Arctium minus, assembly GCA_954870635.1. Lineage (NCBI taxonomy): Eukaryota > Viridiplantae > Streptophyta > Magnoliopsida > Asterales > Asteraceae > Arctium > Arctium minus. Next base: position 82,104,733 of record OX941080.1, on the reverse strand, counting down.
TCATATGGCAATCTTTGACAAACTGACACATGTTATTTTGCTTAGATGAGTTGGACTTAAAATTAAGACAACGCAAATGCTTTTACCAATTATGTTATAGAGGCTGCAGAGAGCTGCAACAACCTTATGTGTTGCAAAACTATATGGAAAGTGATAAGTGATATATTTTATACATTTCGATATCAAATTACCTAATAATTGATGCTAATTGGGTTCTTAAAATATGCTTATTAATTGAGTTAGTGTGTAATTATTTGAAATCCAATAATTCAAAAATAGAAAAAAATAATAGAGTTAAATTTGTTTGTTGGGTTTTATGTTGGCAGGCTTTTGAAATTGCCATACCAAGCCCATTCACAGCCCACGAAAGAAGAAAAATGGGAAAAGAAGAGAGAGCCTACACTGCAGCCGAGAGAAAGAAAAAAAGAAAAAGAAATCTTCCAGCGCCTCCTCTCTGGTACGTTTTCCATCTTCGGGCGTGTTTTAGCGTGGTGAAACCCGCTCTCCAAGTCTCGGTAGCTGTTGTTGATCGATGATTTCAGACCCGGGCGAGTTTTCACGTGGGTTTAACACGCGCCCAAAGTCGCGAGCGGCCGAAATCGTGGGCTTTTGGGCTATATTTCGATCGGTTCTTGTGGAGAGTTGATATACCGGTTGGAAACCGTCGAATAGGGGGAATCATACCAGAAATTGAAGAAAGGAGAAGAAGACAATTTTGGGGAAAGCTTTTGTTGATTCAATCCATTAGGTAATTTTAGTTTTAGGTTTAATTTTTGATTTCATATTTAGTTTTTACATTTTAGTAATGAGTTTGTAAATATTTGATTAGGATTGTGTTGAGACTTGTTGAAACTTTTCATATCATTCGATTCCATTTATGCAAAACTTATTTGAATCGTTTATCATAGTTGGGTTGATTAATATGAGTAGGTACCCTCAAATTGTTTATCCTAATTGTGTATCGCTATATTTAACTTTGAATACGTAATCGTTCTTAGTTTTATATTGGTAGCAAACAATAATTCAATTGATTGGGCATCTGATTAATTTTAGTGTCGTGGGCTTGCTTAATCTAGTCTAAATGGTCGGCGTCGGCGTCCGATCATTGGCTAGGAATGGTGTTTGTCTAATCTTAAAGCGACCAGTAATTGAACTCTATGTTCGTAACTAGATTAGATTAACCGGTTAGAAATTAGTCATTGAGCTTCTCGTGCTAATCGACATTTGACAAACGCGCGGTGTATCGATGCGTATCGATACTCACCCATTCTGGAATTAAATGAGAAAAATATTTTTAAGAACAAGTCTATGATACACGATCCGGTTAATTATTTAAACTCGTTGCTACTTTATAATTATTTGTTTACCGCTTTAATTTTATATGCTTAGTTTAATTATCAACCACCCCCTCCTTTTTAATTAAAGCCTAGAAGTTTGACACCATTCACGGCCAAACCTTGTGGATTCGACCCTGCTTGCCGATATTACAATTTAGGTTGTAATTTGAGGTAAATAGGAAATAAAAATTTGTCGGGCTCGACACCCGTCAGAAAGAAAGGCAAGATCTGTACTAGTTTGGTTCTTGATGCATCACCATGTGCAATGCCAACATATGGTCTAATATGCACTTCCATGGAAGTCCATTCAATCAAGTAGTGTTTGTAGAGAGCTATTGTTGCAACACCTTTGTGATGTTGTAGCAATGTTCACTACAATCTGTTAGCTGAAATCCAACCTGATCTTACACCCATACTATGTTTTACTTATTGTTACATTCCAGTACTTTAGTCACCAACTCTTCAAAGATATTGCTTCGTTTTTACTCCTGAAATCTTGTTATAAGATTGACTTTGGTTACTCTTCTTGCTTTGAAAATCCCTGAGGTACGATATCTGGTATTGTTAGCTCCAATCACATTGTATAGAAGTATTGAAAAATAGGCCAAGTAGGAACCGCAGAAGTTTGTCACCGAACGACCAAGTGCACCACAAAAGATGCGATCCAGAAGACATCCATCGACAATCTACCAGAGGACAACACCTGATAATGATCTTCACATCACAGAGCCTCTGTGATCACTCACAGAGCCTCTGTGATGGCTAACCTCTGGAGACAGTTCGAAGTTGTATGCAAACTCCGTTCAAGACAAGATCACACGGAGATCACATGATGCCTGCTATACGAAGATTTCCAGATCACCTTTAGTGCGGCACACAATGGTTTCACTTTCCAGGTGGCATTCCGTTTATGAAATTTCAGTCTTTTTCTTGTACTAAGGGGTGCATCCTTCTTGTATATTATGGGAGCACCACCTTAGAGTTTTGTAATGAGAACATGAGTACACACAAAAGAAAATAGAGTTTGTATCTTCCAAGAGAATATTTGCACATACCAGTGCGTGTTCTTGGTGTTCTACAGTAATCAATGAAACAGTCGTTTGAGTGATTATCTCGTAATATTTTACTTCTTGTTTATTGATTTACTTGTGTGTTTACTACCTTGCATGTTCTATCTTTCTTACACATCTTAAATGCTTCCGCACTCTGTTTAATTAACCTGTGTGTAGTGAAAGGTTAAATCAAGTTAAAGAACATCATAACTAGGATCAACAATTCCAAGAGAATATTTGCACATACCAGTGCGTGTTCTTGGTGTTCTACAGTAATCAATGAAACAGTTGTTTGAGTGATTATCTTGTAATATTTTACTTCTTGTTTATTGATTTACTTGTGTGTTTACTACCTTGCATGTTCTATCTTTCTTACACATCTTAAATGCTTCCGCACTCTGTTTAATTAACCTGTGTGTAGTGATAGGTTAAATCAAGTTAAAGAACATCATAATTGGGATCAACAATTCCAAGAGAATATTTGCACATACCAGTGCGTGTTCTTGGTGTTCTACAGTAATCAATGAAACAGTTGTTTGAGTGATTATCTCGTAATATTTTACTTCTTGTTTATTGATTTACTTGTGTGTTTACTACCTTGCATGTTCTATCTTTCTTACACATCTTAAATGCTTCCGCACTCTGTTTAATTAACGTGTGTGTAGTGAAAGGTTAAATCAAGTTAAAGAACATCATAACTGGGATCAACAATTGGTATCAGAGCAGACTTTGATTCTCAATATCAAAGGATCCTGTTCTATACTTGATTCCCACGTTCCAGGTAGTAGTTTGAAGTCTGGTTCTTCATCTTGAACATCACTCACAAACATACTCTGTTTTCTGGAGCTACATCAACCTGTTTGACGTAAATTCGAAAGCAAGTGTGCTTAAATCCTTGAAGACAGATTCAAAGCTCAGCTCAGTTAGTTGTCATCCATCTCATACCAAAAATTCATCCCTACGAAACACATTTCCCATCCTTCTGAAAAGTTCCCCTCATACTCTGTTTTCTAAACTAAAATGGCAAACACTGTCAACTACTTCAGTGTAGGATCTTAGTCTAAACCTCCCCCTCTACTGAGGGATGAATATCCTCAGTGGAAGATCAGGATGGTGCACTTCCTCAAAGGTGTGGATCCTGGGCTAGTTGAGTTTCTTCACAATCCTCCTTTCATCCCAATGACAACAGTTCCTCGTGTTCCTGCCACTACAAATACCCCTAAAATCCCTGAATATCAACACCCCAAACCTGTCCTTGAATGGAGTGAAGAAGAAAAGGCACAACATGAGGTTGCAAAGAAAGCCAAAAGACTAATTATTATGGCTATCCCAAGCGATATCTTCCAGTCCCTTGATTCCTGTGAAACATCGAAAGACTTGTGGTTGGAATTGGAGAAACAACTTGAGGGTGGTGCTAAAACCCTCAAGAACAACAGGGCTTTGTGCATAAATGAATACTTTGCATTTAAAGCTCTGCCGGGTGAATCTATTGAAAGCACATATAATAGATACAACTCATTGATAAACAAGTGTAAGAGGTATGGCATCCACAGAACCTCTGAAGAAAACAAGGTAAGATTCCTTCAGAGCCTGAATGATGAATGGCTTAATCTAACCATGTCCATGCGAGCCACATTGGATCTTGATGTATGGTCCATATTTGATCTCTTTGGAACACTGATTAGCCAAGAGAACAGAATTTCCATGTTGACAACCTCTGTCGGAGGTCCTCTGGCTCTTCTAGGAAGTGCCTCAGAAGGAAAAGACAAGGGAAAGAAGGAAAAAGCAGCTGAGGATGCGCAGAGGAAGAAAAAGAAAAAGGTGCTTGTAGCAGAGAATGAAAGTGAAGAAGGATCTGAGGAAGAGATTGTCATGGATGCTCTGGCCAAAACTCTTGCACTTATGACTCGACAATTCAATCGTAGTCTGAAGAAGCCAGAGTACAGAGGGAGAAAAGAAAGAGATGATAGAAGCAGAGGATATAGTGAGGTAAGAAAGCATGGGAAAGAGGATTCTGAGGAGCCAAGGCATGAATAAAGGAGTGGACAGAGGTCAGACGACAGAGGTGGTGACAAATTCCCAAAGCAAACTGAAGGGTGCTTCAAATGCGGAAAACCAGACCACTTCGCCGCAGAGTGCAGGTCCTCTGCCAATAAAGGGAAACCCACAATAGACGTTGTAACCGATGAATCCTACAAAAAGAAAGCAGAATACTATACTCAGAGATCCCTAATGGCAGAACAAGAGAACCTTGTAACCGATGAATCCTCTGATGAAGAGGACAACACACTCTTCTGTGGAATGGCAGAAGTCAACTCCTCTGACAACAATAGTGAGGTATCTTTTTCTAACTCCTTTAATTCTGACTCTGAGAACAAACTTCTTACAATACAAAATGAGTTTCTTGCCTACAAAAACATGTGCTCAGAACTAGAGAAGAAATTGGCCTTCTTTGAGAGAGAAACTAGGCTTCTCACTCAAGAAAAGGAAAGGCTCTATCTATAAAGAAAAACCCTTGTTTTTGAACATATTGTTGAAAAGAATGGGTTAAAAGAAAAGATTTCAAAACTTGATCAAGCCTTAAAAGACAAAGAAAAGGAACTAAAGAAATGTAAGAGTGATCGATTAAATGCCATTTCTTTGAAAAACTTTTTTCAAAAAGAAAGAGAAGTACTTCATCAAGATCTGTTCGACAGAGATCTCCAAATTAAGAGGTATCAGGATGCTCAAAAGGTCCATAAAAAGGTGAACACCCAGATTGGTAGAAGAGGAATAGGGTTTGAGGATATTGATCCTTACACAGGAAGTAAAAGAAACTAGTCTTTATCAAACATCTTCTGCCCTGGACAGTTTCTAAAACCAAGTCTTCCAAACCTATTATCCACATTCAAGAGGCGCAGAACCTCTGAGGGACCACATCCGAGGAAACCCCTGCAGATGATGAATGTATGGTATGAAAACAATTATTCAGCATCTGCACTCTCGTCAAAGAGAAAATCCATTCCAACGAAATATCTGTCTCAAAAACATATAGGAATCTTCCGATTCGGTCACTCAGAAACTCAAACCCAAATGGCTTTCATGTTCCTGATGGTTCCTGAAAAGGAACTATCCTCTGATGCACCAGAGTTCGTTCCAGCCTCTGTGGAAGAAAAACTTTTTAAAAGATTTTTGGAAAGAGACTTGAGACGAACTTATGAAAATCATTTTCTCAACCATCCTGATTTAACCTCTAAAATAAGAGAAATCTTTGAGCAAGATCTGCAAAATTGTCTTAGTGTTCCTATGGTCATTCCTTGTATTTCAAAAATTCTAAATACTTCAGAGGACATCAATGGACAAAGCAAGGCACTTACAGAAGGTCAGACTCTCATTCACAGAGGCTTTCTCGATTCAGACTCTGAATCAGAATCTGAGTCCTCTGTCATATCAGAGACAAGTTCTGTAGAACTTGACATGGTCTTCTGTGGTCCAAAGGATAATAAACTACCCTCTGGCATCCTTAACAGGACAATTGCTCCCAAAAGGAGAACCACAGGAATACCAATCTGTCCTGACTTCTTGGACATGTGTCTTCAAGCAAAGACTTCTCTTGAGCTTGAAAAGTAAAAAAATGAAAAATCAAGATCACTCAAACTACCACAGTTCCAAAACCTGTCTCTGTATCAAGACCTTTTCAAGAAAAGCTCACCTGGCAACAGAAAGCTAAATGGCCAAAAATTGACAAAATTGGTGCTTCTGTGGCAGTGAATGCTCAAAGGAATGATCGTCGAGGGAGAGTACACAAAGAGATCCATTCAAGTGGAGTTTTTGACAAAAGACAACATAGATTAGACAAAGTTTTTTGTAAAAAGAAACCCGAATCTAAAAAGGTTTGTTATGAAAATTGCTCTGTACACTCCTTTGACAATTTTAATGAAATATTTAAGAAGTTTGCTTTCAAGGTTCCTCATTGCAAATGTTTTGATCTAATGCATGCATTAAATCAACATTTCTCAAGGTCCTCCTGTCTTGTATCTCACCCAAAGCCAATAAATGCCAAATTCAAGGGTAAGAAAGGACAAAATGGTACCTCCATTAAAGAGGATAAAGCCAAAATCAAAGATGTTAAGGCATCTTCAAAGACTTCTAACAAAGATGGACCCATTTGGAAATGGGTACCTAAATCTTCTTGATTTGTCCGCAGAAGAAACAACATGTGCCCATTTGGTACCTAGACTCCGGGTGCTCAAGGCACATGACTGGCGACAGAGGGTTACTCTCCGCCTACAAAGAAAAATATGGAGGTGGTTCAGTAACCTTCAGAGACAACAAAAAGGGACAAATCAAAGGCTATGGAGTCATTGCCAACGGAGACATCGATGTCAACAGATTTGCCTATGTGGATGGCCTCAAGCACAACTTACTAGGTGTAAGTCAACTCTGTGATAATGGACTCGATGTGAAGTTTAAAAGACAATATTGCTCTCTGTTGAAGGAAGATACCACCACAGAGCTTCTGCAGCCAAAAGACGAGGTGACCTATACCTCATGGGCTTCACATCAACTAACAAAGAAAAAAAGTTGTGCTTAGTCTCAAGTAAGAATGAAGAAGCTTGGCTCTGGCACAACAGGTTCTGTCATCTAAACTTTCACACACTTGACAAACTTGTGAAACTAGACCTGGTAAGTGGACTACCAAGTATTAGATTCGACAAGGATCATCTATGCTCTGCTTGTGAGATGGGCAAATTTAAAAGGGCTGCCCACAAAACTAAATCTGACATATCTTGCACCAGACCTCTGCAGATGCTTCATGTTGACCTCTACGGTCCTATATCTGTGCAGAGTCTTGGTGGGAAGAAGTACATCCTTGTACTCATAGATGAATTCTCTAGATATACTTGGGTTGAATTCGTTCGAAAGAAATCAGATGTTCCTGAAATACTAATCAATCTTATCAAGAAAATACAAGTTCTTTATGATTGCAGGGTACAGAGAATCCGATGTGACAATGGCACAGAGTTTAAGAATTCAACCATTGAAGACTATCTTTCGACAGAAGGTATATCAAAAAACTTCTCTGCTGCAAGGACTCCACAACAAAACGGTGTTGTTGAACGAAAGGACAGAACACTCGTGGAAGCCGCAAGAACTATGCTCACTGCTTTAGGGCTCTCTATTTCTTTCTGGGCAGAAGCCATTTCAACCGCATGATTCACTCAAAATCGATCTTTAATAGTGAAGAGGCATGCTAAAACACCATACCACTTACTACATCAGAGGAAGCCGAACATCAAGTACTTCCATGTCTTCGGGTGCAAATGTTTTGTGTTGAATGACAGAGAACAGATAGGGAAATTCAGTCCCAAAGTCGATGAAGCCAAATTTGTTGGTTATTCATCAAACTCCAAGGCATACAGAGTCTATGTATTTAAATCCAAACATATACTAGAAAGTATTAATGTTTCATTTGATGACTCTTTTCAGGTGACTTCTGAGCAAATCAGCTCAGGACTCAAACTTCAAGATAAAGATTCTGGTGGCTAATCACGAACAAATGACCTTCATCATCTGTTTGAAGAGATGTTCAATGATGATGAACCCTCTAAAGGTAATCGTAGAGCCTCTGAAGCCGAACCCTCTGAGGACCAAACAGGTACTTCTCTGACTGGTCCTAGTAATGCTTCACCCTCTTCCACTACTGTTGCAGGTGCAACCATTGAGGGGGAGCACTCAGAGGACAATGCAAATCAAGGCCCCAAGATAAATCAAGAACATGATCATCTTCAAAATACCTCTGAAGGGTCAACACCAGATCAAGGCTCCGCAGAGCTCTCTACTTCAACTCATGATGAACAACCAAGTCCTGTGGCAAGTACGAATGATCAATTTCTCTCAACAGAAAATAATCTACATCAAGATGAACGTGCTCCTGAGCTAGCCACAGAAGTTTCCAATGATCACCTGCCCCGCATGACAAAGTGGACCAAAAGTCACCCATAGAGCCAAATTATTGGCGACCCATCTGACAAGGTCCAAACCCGATCAAGTACTGCAAATTTTTGTTAGTATACAAATTTTGTGAGTATAATCGAACCCAAAAAGATATCTGAAGCTCTTAAAGACCCAAACTGGGTAGAAGCTATGCAAGAGGAGCTTCTGCAGTTTGAGAGAAACGAAGTATAGACCCTAGTGCCTCTGCCAAAAGCTAAAACGACTATAGGAACCAAATGGGTCTTCAGGAACAAAAAGGATGAAGATGGTGTGGTGGTCAGGAACAAAGCAAGACTGGTGGCCAAGGGATACTGTCAAGAAGAAGGCATTGACTATGAAGAAACCTTTGCCCCTGTGGCACGACTAGAAGCTATAAGAATCTTTCTTGCCGTCGCAGCCCACAGAGGTTTCAGAGTATATCAAATGGATGTCAAGTCAGCCTTTCTGAATGGGCAGATTCAAGAAGAAGTATATGTCCAACAACCACCAGGGTTTGAGATCTCCAAGTACCCAAATCATGTCTACTTTTTGGACAAGGCTCTGTATGGACTGAAACAAGCTCCTAGAGCCTGGTACGACAGACTTTCAAACTTCCTTCTTGCCAATGGTTTCGAAAGAGGTACAACTGATACCACGTTATTTTATAAAAAGAGAAAAGGTGAGATTATACTTGTACAAATCTATGTTGATGACATTATTTTTGGGTCCACAAATGATCTGTACTGCAAAAAGTTTGAATCATTGATGAAAAGTGAGTTTGAGAAGAGCATGATGGGAGAACTTACATTCTTCCTAGGATTGCAAGTCAAACAACCTACAGAGGGAATTTTTATAAATCAATCAAAATATGTCTCTGACATACTTGAAAAATATAAGATCTCTGACTCTTCACCAATGAAGACTCCTATGGCCACTGGATCCAAACTTCATGCAGATCCAGAAGGCAAGTCTGTGGAGCATAAACTCTACCGAGGTATGATAGGGTCTCTGTTGTACTTAACCGCAAGTCGACCTGATATAATGTTCTCCACATGCCTCTGTGGAAGATTTCAAGCTAACCCCAAAGAATCTCATCTTCATGCTGTCAAGAGGATCTTCATATACCTAAAAGGAACCAAAAATCTTGGGCTTTGGTATCCGGAGAACTCTGGCTTTGATCTTGTGGCTTATACAGACTCCGATTACGGAGGATGCAAGCTCGACAGAAAAAGTACCTCTGGGAGTTGCCAATTCCTTTGAGGGAAATTAGTAAGTTGGACTTCCAAGAAGCAGAACTGTGTCTCGACCTCTACGGCAGAAGCTGAATACGTTGCCGCTGCTAGTTGTTGCTCGCAAGTTCTGTGGATGAGAACCCAACTCAGAGACTACGGATTTGACATCGAGAAAATCCCCATCCTTTGTGACTCCAAAAGTGCCATTGCGATCTCTGCCAATCTAGTTCAATACTCTAAAACGAAGCATATCGATATCAGGTATCACTTTCTGAAACATCATGTGGAGCATGGGACAATTGAAATGTATTTTGTCCCCACAGATTACCATCTTGCCGACCTTTTCACGAAGGCATTAGACGAGAAAAGATTCACTTTTCTTGTTGGCAAAATTGGCATGCTCAATATGAGTTGATTCACAGAGCCTCTGTACCCTTGCACAGAGCCTTTGTAAGTTCATATTGTATCCTTGTAAATAGCTTTTGTACATTCTCTTAGAAGCCTTTTTTCAAAATAACCTTTTTTCAAAAACCCGTGCACAGTTCAAGGGGGGAGCAGACATCTTCTGACAAACATGTTGCTCTGTCCCTCATCATTGCTGTCACAACTATCGAGTGATCACCAAACACCATGTCCTAAATTAGAAATTTTGAATCTCAGAACCTCTGAGGTCCTCCACAAAGTCTCTGTGACCCTTCACAGAGCCTCTGTACCCAAATTGGAGTTGTGGTATCAACTCGTACGTCCTTTTAAGAATATCGGTCATTTCAGATATCTTGAAACCTCATAATGATCACAGAAGCTCTTGTCCCACAGAGCTTCTGCCAAGTTTGACTTCAACACTTATTTACCATGGTCATTATGTGCGGGTTATTTACCAAACTCACTGTCATGTGGGAATAGTAACTGCCACGCGCGTGAGAATAGAGGGAGGCGCACGTACTCGATCGTGCACCGCCTATCTTGACGTGGCACACATCTATTGGTCCGTATTTGTACCGTCGTTTTTTGAAAATGGCTACTTATCCGTTAGCACTCATGACGGATTTCAAATATTTATTTTTTACCGCTAATTTCTTCTACCCCCCCCCCCTTTCTGTATAAATAAACCCTTCTTTCTCTTCCTTCTCTTTTTACCTGAAATTTTTTACTCTCAAGAACTCCCTTTGCAAAGATTTTCTTTTCTTCATCTCTCTCCATGGCTTCTCAATCTGCATCTTCAAAGAACTCCAATGGCTCCCACAACTCCATCAACTCCCATCACTCTACTGCTCAAAAGGCCGATTCGACCTCAATTGGACAAGAACAAGTGCTCACGAGCAGAATGCTCTCCTTTACCAAGCATGATTATCACATGCTTCAAATGAATAACAAACCAAACAATCACTTTGTGACTCTCACTCATTCTGGATTCCCTGCCGAAGCAGCTCCCCTGCTCACCATCCTCAAGAACCATTTTCTGTTCAAAGCCGTAACCCTAAAACGTAATGATATCCCTGAATCCTACATTCAACAGTTCTGGCTGAGTGCTCGCCATGCCAAAATGGAGAAATATGGACACTGCATCATTAGTTATGCAACCCATCCTTCGACAACAAAGATTCTGGACTTAGGCATCAACCGTAGAAAACTACCTGAAGTTTTTGAACTTCCCACTAAGGCAGATCTCAACCAACGCAAGTTCTCAGAAGAGCCCACAGAGGAAGAAATCCTGGAATTTCTATGATTCATTGGGTATGTCGTGCCGATCTCCGAACGAACAAACTTTAGAAGGAAAAACCTACCTCCTCTATGGAACGTGCTCTTCTCAATTCTGAACCGTTGTCTGACGTCAAAGGTATGGAGTCTAGACCAGTCTAGCCACACTATTCTAGCAATCTTGTATGGGATCTATTACGATCTCCCATTAGACTATACGGGTCTAATATTCAAGGAAATCCAAAATGCTATGATCTCCAAACAGCAAGATCAAGATAGGGGCACAGAGCCCAAAAATGTAGTCTTTGGACGTTTCCTAGGCTTGCTTCTTGGAGATTACTTGATCAGGGAGGGTAAGCTGCCTGCAGAAGGGAAGCCAATAAAATTGCATGAGATGAAGTCTCACAAACCCACTACTCTTCAAACAGGTTACCCCTATGCAAGGCCTGTCTGCTAGAATGTTGATCTACTTGGGTAGTGAAGAGGGTACTAGGGATTACATACAAGGGAACAGGACTCCTGAACCGAGTCCTGCAACCCCCCCTCGCGTAGGATTCCAAGTAGGAGATATAGTGATATACCTTAGAGATGAGGGAGAAAAGGTGATAGAAGTTGGAGTCGCAGAAGCTCAAGTAAGTGAGAAAGAGAGAGAGATAGTTAGAGGGGAGGGGAGTGAGAAAAAGGCAAAAAAGAAAAGCAAGAAAAAGGGAGCAGAAGAAGTAGAGGTTCCAAAGTCCTCTGAGAGGAGGAAATCCAAGAAAAGGACCATGGAAGAAAAAGCCACAGAAGAAACTGCAGAGGTCATCAAATCCTCTGAGAAAAAGAAAAGGAGGAAATTGAGGACTCTTGCAGAGAAAGAGAAATCTGTTGCGGCCAAGGCTGAGGGTCTTAGTACGAGAACCGAACCTGCAGAGAGTGGCGATCAACCTTTGCAGAAGGCAAAAAGAGCCCTAGTCCTTGAAGATTCCCCGGAGGATAGACCTCAGAGCCCAATCAAAATGGCATCTGCAATAGAAAGAGAGGTCTTTCTTAGGTACTCAGGGGACCTAGGAGAAACCGTGACCATAGAGATCGAAGATGTGACTGGTAAGTCACAGAGTGAAGAAGAACATCAAGGAGAGAAAAAAAATCGAAGGAGGAGAGAAGTGTAGAAGATGCCTTGGGCACACAACCTCCACTAACTACCCATGCAACCCACACCACTACCTCTGCAGTTCTAGTGCAGAAAGGTATTGAACAAGGACCGCAAAGTCCGATCCCAACCCCAGCCATCTGGACAGAGGATATCCCTTCATCCCCTGTACCACCATCCGGGGAAATGAAATCCACATTACCCTCTCAAAAGGGTCAGAGTGTTGTTCTTCGTGTCCATTTGCCCCAGGACACTCCATCACACACAGAGGCATTTATTGCCTCTGTCACGCACACGAGTGGCCACAAAACTGCTTCAGAGCTGGCAGTACGAGATCACACTGGTTCTGTGGTTCTTGAACAACCACAAAATCCAATCACTAAGGATCTTGGGGAAGACTCTGAACCCTCCCCCAAGAAACTTGCTGACAGAACTTCCATAGATGCTTCCTCTGTGGAACATCGAGGATTGGAAGGAAATCCTCCAGAGCTCAACATAATCACAGGCTCTGAAGGTGCCAAAGACTCGTTGGCTAAATCTGGAACATGTGTTGTTCCAAAGGTTACCTCGGACACCTTTGTCACAAAGGGCGAGTTTAAAGCCTTTGTTGACATGGTATTCCAAAATTTTGACGATTTGAAAAGCTCTGTCACAAGGGAATCACAAGCCCACTCTCAAATCCTTGTAGAGGCTCTCAAAGAAAATACAGAAGCTCTGAATGACCTTCGCCAATCTTCAATTCAACAATCAGCGGTGATCACTAAGCTCACAATGACCTGTGCGACTCGAGATGATCTAAAGGCATTTGGTAAAACAATCATCGCACATTCCAATCAAATTCAGATTCTGGGGGACCTCTGCACAGAAGAAATTCCAAATTTTTCTGCTCAAACAGTTCAGTCATATGTAGATGATCTGACCAAACTTCGAGAAGAAATCAAGCATATAACTCGCAGTGTTATAGTCCCTTTACAACCTCAGGCGTCCACCTCTGCACCCCCACCATCAACCTCTGCTCCTGACCTCTCAGCCTTTGCAACAAAGAAAGACTTGGAAACAATGGGGAGAATGGTTCTAAGTAACCTTAACCTCATTGGATCTGACATCTCTCAACAAGGCAAGCAGGTGGCAGAATATTTGAAGAAAACTGTAGCCACAATCAGGTTCAAGTCTGATCTGGAAGTCAACAAATTGTCGTTGGCTACAGAGGATGTTCTGAAGAAAATTACCAGGCATGTCGAAGAGCACCTCTGCAAGCGAAGGAAGAGGAAGGAACCTGCGACTTGCCAAGAAAAGGCATCGCAGAAGAGGGCTAGGCATGAGGACCAGGATCCTGATGCCTCTGGTCCTCATGAGGGGGAGATCATGCCATCAGAAGTAGTCATCTCAGCAGCTGAACCCCTCAACCAAGTCCCTACTAGCTCAGAGCCTGGACCACAGAAGCCAGATCAGAAACAGGCCTCTGCAGCTCCATCATCCCTCAAAGTCCAAATCCTAAAAATCCAAACGAAAGCAGCACCCACCTCAAAAGACAAAGGCAAAGCTATTGTCACAGAACCTCTGAAAAAGAAGGCCCCTCCCAGCACAGAGAAGCTCCTCCAAAGCTCTATGGATGCCATCAGAGGTGAGGCTCTGAGAGGCATTAAACCTGAAGAGGAAGACTGGGCTTTTGATTTACAACCCCTCTCTGAACTCCCCGTCCTTGACCCCAATGAAATACCATCAGAGGACAGAGTGGCAGAGGTAATACAAGGCTTCGAGAGCTTGAGAAGACCCTTCCCCGTTCCTCAGAAGAAGAACCTAGAAGAAGACGTTTACATGTATCTCTACAGTCGCGGGATCCATGATCAGCCTTTGGTCAAGCTCTCAGAGGAAATCATCTCAGAAGAGAGGAGGAGATTCTACAAAGATAAATTAAAACCAAGGGACCAAGTATTCTCTATGTTCAAAATCACAGAGGTTCTGGCAATAAATCTTAGCCACACCAAATGCAAAAACTTTTGGTTCTGCACGTATGCCATGAAGAGAGAGGATGGGAATATATGGACATTCACAGATGCAGATCTAACAACTCTCCATCCCCACGATCTCCCAGAGCTACACAAATGGACAGAAGACAAGTATGGGTGGAAGAGGGAGTACCAACAAGCCCACCAAATGATCAAAAGAATTATGAGGGAAAAGCTACTCTTCTATAGCACGGTGGACTTTCAGGTGGCACTTAACCTCGGGGTCAAAAAGGTGAACTTTCCTGCACCAGAGGACAATTTATCACCCTCTGCCACAATACTTCCAAACTCTATAATCAACTCACCTTCCTCTGGCTTTGTGTACATAAATCCTATGGGCGAAAAGAAGTTATTTATGGGGATTGAAAGCCACATGTATTCTACTCAGTCTCTGTTGCTTATCCAAGAACTCATCATCAAGCACAAAGGAACACCACTCGTCCCCTCAGAACCTGCAAACGTCCTTCTTGAGAACATAAGGGAGACTCTTAACTTCAGGGACTTGTGTGTGTTCTATTACAGAGAGTTGAAGAAGGAAGGAGGTTTTGGAAGAAAGATAAACGACTTTCCAGACACCAAAGTATAGGCTCTGAAGAATTGTATTTTCAATTTTTACTTTCATTGTAATCAAATGTAATTGCCTTCTGGCATTTCTCTTAAATGAAAGTAAGTAGACAGAGGATGAGTTCCTTTCACCTCTTTGTGTTTCTAACTTGGCCAAATGCTCATCTTTCCGTTTCTTTATTTTCTCAATACTTAGGGGGAGATTGTTAGCTCCAATCACATTGTATCGAAGTATTGAAAAATAGGCCAAGTAGGAACCCCAGAAGTTTGTCACCGAATGACCAAGTGCATCACAAAAGATGAGATCCAGAAGACATCAATCAACACTCTACCAGAGGACAACACCTGATAATGATCTTCAGATCACAGAGCCTCTGTGATCACTCACAAAGCCTCTGTGATAGCTAACCTCTGGAGACATTTCGAAGTTGTATGCAAACTCCGTTCAAGACAAGATCACATGCAGATCATGTGATGCCTGTTGTACGAAGATTTCCAGATCACCTTTAGTGCGACACACGATGGTTTCACTTTCCAGGTGGCATTCCATTTATGGAATGTCAGTCTTTGTCTTGTATATTATGGGAGCACCACCTTAGAGTTTTGTAGTGAGAACGCGAGCACACACAAAAGAAAATAGAGTGTGTATCTTCCAAGAGAATATTTGCACATACCAGTGCGTGTTCTTGGTGTTCTACAGTAATCAATGAAACAGTTGTTTGAGTGATTATCTCGTAATATTTACTTCTTGTTTATTGATTTACTTGTGTGTTTACTACCTTGCATGTTCTATCTTTCTTACACATCTTAAGTGCTTCCGCACTCTGTTTAATTAACCTGTGTGTAGTGAAAGGTTAAATCAAGTTAAAGAACATCATAATTGGGATCAACAATTACAAGAGAATATTTGCACATACCAGTGCGTGTTCTTGGTGTTCTACAGTAATCAATGAAACAGTTGTTTGAATGATTATCTCGTAATATTTTACTTCTTGTTTATTGATTTACTTGTGTGTTTACTACCTTGCATGTTCTATCTTTCTTACACATCTTAAATGCTTCCGCACTCTGTTTAATTAACCTGTGTGTAGTGAAAGGTTAAATCAAGTTAAAGAACATTATAACTGGGATCAACAAGTATTACTTACCGTTATTACTTACTTTGGAAGATACTAGTGAGCCATGTATACTTGCATGATTTTCCAGTTGCTATAGCCTTTTGGGGTTATATCCAATCCACACCAAGTTTTTGGCGCCGTTGCCGAGGATTTTTTCCAAAGAGAGTTTTCTTTAAGTCATTTTAAAATTTGATTTTTCTACCAACAATTTATTTTTAGTGGTTTATGCCAAGATTACCTCACGGGGAAGTTTCTGAGTTAGATCCTGATATTGAGAGAACATTCAGAAGAAGAAGGAGAGTGCAAAGAAATTTGCTCTCAGATTTAACCTCTCATCCCGTGGATGCTCAATTTGGACCTGCTCCAAGGCCCAACCCTGAGGAAGAAGTAATCAGACTTGCTAATTCTAGAAATGAAGGCATCATGATCTATGTTGTTCCAGTGTTCAACAAGTTGCACACAAGGATACATAGGCCCACCATTGAAGCTGATCATTTTGAGTTCAAGCCCATAATGTTTCACATGTTACAAACAAATGGTCAATATGTTGGATTACCATCCAAGGACCCTCACTTATATCTTAAGTCCTTTATGGAAATCATATACTCTTTTCACCTCCATAGAGTTACTGATGATGCCTCAAGGCTGAAGTTATTTCCATTTTCATTGAGGGATAGAGCAAAAGCTTGGTATAATTCTTTACAACCAAATTCTGTAACCACATGGAACCAAAAAGTGTTTAAAAAAAATATTTCCCACCAAACAAGAATGGCAAATTCAGAAATGATATTTGTCTTTTTAAACAACTTGAGGATGAGGCAGTTCCTGATGCTTGGGAGAGGTACAAAGAGTTGTTAAGAAAGTGCCCACATTATGGCATTCCATACTGCATACAACTTGAGACGTTTTACAATGGTCTTGATACCACTGCAAAACAAATGTTTGATGCTACTGCAGGGGGAGCCTTTATTGTTAGTACCTATAATGATAGTTATGACATTCTAGAAAAGATTTCAAACAACAATGGTCATTGGGCAGATCCTAGAGCAATAGTACCTAGGAAGGCTTCAGAAGTTCATGAGATAGATCCATACACTGCTATCACTGCACAACTTTCAGCAATGACTAGCTTGTTGAAAAACTTAGTTGTCCCTACTGCAAACACTGTTGCTGCAACATATGTCTCTGAATCCTTTCCTGTCCAATGTGTGTACTCTGGTGAAGGTCATACTCTTGGCCAATGCAACCTAAACTCTGAGTCTGTTAACTATGTGCACAACATACCTGCTCAGTTTTCAAACACTTACAGCTCAAGTTGGAAACATCATTCCAACTTCTCTTGGAATAGTCCATGTTTGAATCGACCATTGTAAAAGAAAAAAAAGGAAAAGTTTTCAACCAAGTAGCTCTCAAAACCAACAACATTTTCAACAAAATCAGTCAGCTTTTCAAAAGAATCCTAACCAACAAAGTGACTCATCACCTTATCTGGAAAACATGTTGAAGGGATTCATAAATCAAACCGCTTCAACAATGAGTCACCACAATGCAACCATTAGGAATTTGGAAACACAAATTGGACAAATGGCCATTGAGTGGAGAAATAGATCTGTTGGAACACTCCCTAGTGATACTGAGATCCCCAGGAATTTGACCAAAGAACATGTGAAGGCAATTAGTTTAAGAAGTGGAAAGGACTTAGGGGGCGTTTGGTTCGCAGAATGATTTCTGAAGGAATGGAATTTGTCTAAGGAATTGGAATCTGGAAGGAATTGGAATGAAATGTTATCAGGTTTGACCAAATGTTTGGTTGGAAGGAATGTAATGTAATCAGTCAAATGAATTGGAATATGTCTATTTGGTTTGCAAAGGAATTGGAATGGAATTCTGAAAAATGACAAAAATACCCTTTCTTTTATTTTTATTGTTTTAAATGCCGAGAGAGAGGAGAGAGAGATTGTGAGAGAGGGAGCGGGTAGAGAGAGGGGAGAGAGAGGAGAGAGAGAAAGATAAAGATAGGAAAGAGATAGAGAGGAGGGAGAGGAGAGAGAGAGAGAGAAAGGAGAGAGAGAGGAGAGAGAGAGAGAGAGAAAGGAGAGAGGAGAGAGAGAGGAGAGAGAGAGTGGAGAGAAAGAGGAGAGAGAGGAGAGAGAGAGGGTTTTTAGAAGCGACTAGGGTTTTTAGAAAAGGTAAGGAGGGTATTTGTGTCATTTTGGGAAAATCTAATGGAATGGAATTCCATTCCATCCATTTTAAGAAGGAATGACCAAATCCATGATTAAAGGAATTCATGGAATTCAATTCCATTCCATTGGTAACCAAACAGGAAGATGGAATTTGGTCAATGAAATAGGCCATTCCAATTCCATCAGATTCCGGCGGAATCCAGCGAACCAAACGCCCCCTTAGTTGACAATACCCCAAAGGAGAACAAGACTGTTGCATAACCTATGAGTGAGATGGCTGATGTAGCAACACCACTAGTTGTTGCAGCAACACCTATTGTTGTTCTTGAACCAGTGGCACCTCAACAGTCTGTGGCAATACCCATTAAGTTTGACTTTCCTTCACTTTTTTCAAGTCAAACAAATCCAAAGACCACAAAATCAAGCCAGAATGATGCTGCCATAGATCTACCACACATAGATCATGTTGCTACAACACCATCCAAAACAGCAGCCATAGGAACCCCTATTGTCCAAACAACCACTGATCCTTGAAAATTAGAAATAAACCTTGTTCCACCATACATTCCTTACCCATAGAGGTTGAGGAATCAAAAGCACTACATTCAGTTCAAAAAGTTCTTGGATGTATTCAAACAATTGCACATCAACATCCCATTATTTGAAGCTATTGACAATATGTCCAGTTATGCCAAATTCCCTAAAAGATATATTGAGTAAGAAAAAGAAATTGACTAAGTATGAGACAGTTGCCCTTACAGAAGGATGTAGTCCCCTTTTGTCAAAGAAGATTCCCCCTAAACTTAAAGACCCTGGGTGTTTCACAATCTGTTATTCTATAGGTGGGAAGCATGTAAGAAAAGATCTATGTGATCTTGGTGCTAGCATTAACCTAATGCCCTTATCATTTTTCAACACCTTAGGGATAGGAGATGCTAGACCAACCACTGTCACCTTACAGTTAGTTGACAAATCCATAACATTTCCTAAGGGCAAAACAGAGGATGTTTTGGTCCAAGTAGACAAGTTCATATTTCCAACTGATTTTTTAATCCTTGATTTTTAGGCTATTAAAGACACTCATATTCTTTTAGGAAGACCTTTTTTTATCCACAGAAAGAACAATCATGGATGTCCACAAAGGAGAGTTAACAATGAGAGTGCAAGATCAAAATGTCACTTTTAATGTTTTTAACTCAATGAAATACCCTGAGGAGAAAGAGGAATGTCCTGTCATGAGCACCAATGAATCAATGTGTCATGATGAAGCCCTAGTAGAAATCCTAGGAGGAAAGATTGAGCATTTGGAAGAAAGTGATGATAGTGATGAGGAGAGTAGGGAAGCCTTTGAAAGTAGTGAGTTGCTACAACAAGCTGCAACATATGAGTTACTGGAAGATGATCCTAAACAGACCCCATTCCCATCCATAGAATCACCACCTATGATAGAATTGAAGCAACTTCCTGCCCATCTTAAATGTTTGTGATCATTTTAGCCTCCTTTGAAGAAGAACAAGAGAAACAGTTAGTGGAAATGCTTCAAACACACACCAAAGCCATAGGTTGGACAATCTCTGGTTTGAAGGGTATAAGTCCATCAATTTGTCAACACAAAATTATTTTGGAAAACAAGAACTTTACCTCAGTTGAACCTCAAAGGATATTAAACCATGTGATGAAAGAAGTGGTTAAGAAGGAGATCCTAAAATGGCTAGATGCTGGCATTATTTACCCTATAGATAGTAGCTCTTGGGTAAGTCCTGTCGAATGTGTGCGTAAGAAGGGAGGTATGACTGTGATAGAAAATGAGAAGAATGAGCTAATACCAACCAGGGTAGTGTCAGGATGGAGAATTTGTAGGGACTATAGGAAGCTTAACAAAGCAACCCACAAAGACCATTTCCTTTTGCCTTTCATTGACCAAATGTTGGATAGGTTAGCTGGAAAAGAATACTATTGCGTTTTATATGGGTATTCAGGTTATAATCAGATTGCTATAGCACTAGAAGATCAAGAGAAAACCACTTTCACTTGCTCTTTTGGTACTTTTTCCTTTAGAATGATGTCTTTTGGGCTATGCAATGCTCCTGCCACTTTTCAGAGATGCATGATGTCCATTTTTTCAAATATGTTGGAGATCTCTATGGAGATATTCATGGATGAATTTTCTGTCTATGAATGATAGTATGAGGAATGCTTGAAAAACTTAGAACAAAGTCTCAAAAGATGTGAGGAGACTGATTTGGATCTAAACTGAGAGAAATGCCATTTCATGGTTAAGGAGGGGATTGTGTTAGGCCATGTGATATCAAAAAGAGGGATAGAGGTAGACAAAGCCAAGTTAGAGGTCATAGAGAGTCTACCTGAACCCACAAATGTAAAAGGAATAAGAAATTTTCTTGGTCATGCTGGTTTCTAAAGAAGGTTCATAAAATACTTTTTCCAAAATTTCCAAACCTCTCTGTTTGTTGCTGCAGCATGACCAACCATTCAATTTCAACAAGGAGTGCAAATCAACTTTTGAAACTCTGAAGAAAGCCTTGATTTCTGCCCATATTGTTGTAACACCAGATTAGACACAACATTTTGAATTAATGTGTTATGCAAGTGATTGGGCAGTTGGTTCTGTTTTAGGCCAAATTAAAGAAAATATTTTTCATCCAATCTACTATTCCAATAAGACTCTTAATGAAACTCAAATAAACTACACAACCACTGAGAGAGAACTTTTGGATGTGGTGTTTGCATTTGAAAATTTTACATCTTACTTGATGGGAACAAGGGTCATTGTTCACACTGACCATGCTGCCATTAAGTACTCGATTTCTAAAAAAGGTGTCAAGCCAAGGTTAATAAGGTCGGTTCTTTTGTTGCAAGAGTTTGACATTGAAATAGTGAATAGGAAAGGCATAAACAACCAAGTTCTAGATCACTTGTAAAGATTAGAAAAAAGAGAATCTAGTTCTAATGAGATTAATGAAAAATTCCCTGATGAGCAGCTCTTGATGCTACAGCATTCTACAGTCCCATGGTTTGCAGACATTGCAAACTACTTGGCTGTTGGGATCATACCACCTGAACTAAACAATAATCAAAGAAAGAAATTGATTCATGATTGAAAGAGTTATCTATGAGATAACTAGGTGTGTAAATGATTCAAGTCGAGTTCGAGTATCATTATACTCGACTCGAACTCGAAACTCGATCACCAAGCTCGAACTCGACTCGAAAACTCATGAGTATTGAAAATACAAACTCGACTGGAACTCGATAACCAATTTCCAAACTCGAACTCGTTTCAAGCTCGAAAACTCGAATCAAGCTCGAACTCGAGCTCGAAAACTTGAACTCGAGCTCGAAAACTCGATTCAAGATCAAACCTGTTGGGTTTGAATATGCTAAGTATGGTTTATACTGCTGATTAATGTTGCTAAGTAATTACTACTGCCAGACTATCAAGATTACTACTACTAGTAGAATTAATACTGCTTGAAGAGTTAGTGCTGCTACTTGAATAGTTAGTACTGCTTGGAGAGTTAGTACTGCTAGTATTTAGTACTGCTGAAGATTAATACTGCTGAAGATGGTTAATACTTCTGAAGATAATTAGTGTTGCTTATAAAGATAAAGATGATTTGGAGATAAAGGCAAGTTGGAGATAAGACTGAAGATAATTATGGTATTGATGTTCAAGATCAATTGTATTTTGATAATTATCGTGTATTCAGTTTTGTATATATAGTATAGAAGTATTTGATACAATATAATTTTAATTCATATGTTTTGTTTTAGAGAGAATTAACCTCATGACTAGTTTAGATCCTTTCTATAGAGAAGTATAGAACGTATGTTGAGTCTGTTCAACAGATTGAGGTTTTGTGTGTAATCATCAAGTTGAATCAATATAAATTTCTGAATTTGAGTTTGATATACTGTTTCATTGATTGTTAGTGTTAAAGTGTTTTTCCGCAACTTCTTTAGCATTGTTTCTGAGTGTGTGTGAATTAAATTTTGTTTGAATTTCGATCCTGACAAGTGGTATCAGAGCATTGTTAAACTCAGAAAAACAACAATCATTATAGACAGTTCAAGTGATAGTGTTCTGGTCTCAAAGGTTCCAATGCTCAGATCTAATGAGTTTGACATGTGGAATATTAGGATCATGCAATACATCTTTCTCACATATTACTCTATGTGGGACATCATTGAGAATGGCCCATCTAATGAAGGAAACATTGGAGCAGATGGAAAAAGAATCCCACCAAAGACAGATGGAGAGAGGAAGATAAGGCAGACAGAGATGAAAGCCTTGAGCACACTGCTCTTGGCTATTCCTAATGAGTATCAACACCAATTCTGCAACTGCACTGATGCACAGATGCTTTGGAATGCTCTAGAGAAAAGATTCTCTGGTACCAAAAGTACCAAGAGAAATCAGAAGGCAATACTAAAGCAACAGTATGAAAACTTCATGTCAACTAAGAATGAGTCCATGACTCAAACTTTTGACAGGTTTAACAAGCTGATTGGTGAACTAGCTACTGTTGGAGTGCAGATTGATCAAGATCATGTAAACAGAAAGTTCTTAAGGTCCCTTGGAGATGAATGGACCATGTATACTGTCTCCTTCAGACAGGATGACAAGCTGGAGGACAAGGAACTAGACGATCTTTATAATGACTTAAGGGTGTTTGAGGCTAAAGTTGAAGCCAAGAAAAGACCATCTGGATACACTCATAATGCTGCCCTTTTATCATCTTCTTCTACTACTGTTTCTACTGTTAATACTAAATCAGTTAGTACTGCTTATGTATCTAAGCAGGATGTATCTAATGACTCTGTATTAGAAGCTTTTCTTGCTAGTCATGCTAATTCTAGTTTATTTAATGATGATCTTGAACAAATTAATGCAGATGACCTTGAGGAGATGGATATAAAGTGGCAGATGGCCATGCTAACTATGAGGATAAAGAGATTCATAAAAAGGACTGGAAGGAACAATTTTTCTTAGAGAAGAGAAGATAGTGCTGGGTTTGACAAGTCAAAGATGGAGTGCTACAAGTGTCATAAGATGGGACACTTTGCAAAAGAATGCAGAGGAGGAACTCCTCAACAATATGGCAGCAACCACCAGCAAGCACATTCCTCAAGCTTCCAAAACAACAGAAACTCCACTCAAGCTCTTGTTTCTGAAGAAGGAATGGGATTTGAGTGGAGTGATCAAGCAGAAGAAGCTGCTCAGAATCAAGCCCTGATGGCAGAAGTCTTAGAATCATCAAGCACAGATATTCCAACAGAGGTAAAAACTAAAATGTGCACTAAAGACTGTCTTCAGACTGTTCAAAAGTACAGGGACCATAACCAAAGCATGTATGATGACCTTAAAAGGTTAGAGAGATATATAAGAGAGTATAAAGTGATTGTGGAGAAGTTTGAAGATCAAATCAAGGCTTACAAGGCCAATGAACTTCAACATTACTATGACACATCAGCATTACTATGACACAAATTACTGGAAGTGGGAGAAAGATCAATTAGAGATCCAAATAGAAAAATCTAAAGAGGAGTATGAGAAGATAAAGAGTGAGTATGAGAAAGCTAAGCTTGACATTGAGAAGTTTTCTTATGCATCCAAAGCAATGGACTCTTTGCTTAAAGCTCAAGTTCATGATAAGATCAAGAGTGGTATAGGATACAATGCAACACCTCCACCGTATAACAATAATTATATCCCTCCCTCTTCAGATCTCTTAGAAAACCAAAATAAGAAGGACTTACCTATAGGAGCAACAGAAGTAGATCCTATAGATAGTGTGGTGGTTGAAAAAGAGAATGAGAAAGAGAATTCTGAGAATAAGAATGCAGAAGATATTCCTATAGAAAATCATATTCTTACTAATGAAGGGGGAGGTAAACCATTCATCAAGAGTGAAAAGGTGGATAGCTCAAAGAGTGAAAAGGTGGATAGCTCAAAGAGTGAAAAGGTGGAAAGCTCAAAGAGAGAAAAGGGAAAGGTACAGGGATTCCACTATATGCAGACCACAGTTGTGAATCCCTGTACATGTAAACAGCATCAGCCCCAAAAACATGATAAAACAAGGGGTAATCAAAGAAACTGGAATAATCAGTGGGCCCAAAAACAAGGGGTTGATCTGAGTAAAATCAATAGACCAAAACCTTGTTTTATTTGTGGAAAGCTTAACCATATTGCCAAATACTGTTATTTCAATCCTATGAACCAAAGGATAAACTTTCAAAGACATATACAAAATCCTGTTGGTTATAGGAATCAAAGAAGGAATCATATGGCTGAAAATGTAAAAAGAGCACCTTTAAAAGCTCATGCTCAAAACAAGTTTGCAAAATCAAAGAAAAATACTTCAAATAAGTCAAGGAGTAACTTAAAGAAAAATAAAGCAAACAATTATGTTCAGGTTTGGGTTCCAATAGTAAAGAAATCTGTTAGTACTGCTACTTCAAATAGTACTGCTGACAGAAATAATGATGTTGCAAGCAATACTACTGCTAATGAAGTTAGTACTGCTAACAAAATTAGTATTGCTAATCCAATTAGTACTGCTAATGATGTTAGTACTGCTAACAAAGTTAGTACTTCCAATCAAGTTAGTACTGCTTCCAGTAACAAACCCATTATTGTGACAAAGTATTCAAGCCATAAGATTCCCCAGTCTGAAAAGCTCATCAAAACTGATTGTGAATATGTTGATGAGAATGGGAAACCAAAGACCACTTTGGCTTGGGTTCCTACTAAAAACTAACTGTTCCACTTTATGTGCAGGGTAACCAACAGCAAAAAGGGAAGAGCATTTGGCATATTGATAGTGGTTGCTCTAGGCACATGACAGGCAACAAGTCCTGCCTACAAAACTTCAAAAGAATTGATGGAGGACATGTTGCATTTGGTGATAATCCATCTGGAGAAAAGATTAGTGGAAAAGGTAATGAGTCAAAGGGTAAGATGACCTTTGAGGATGTCTACTATGTTGAGCAATTGAGATACAACCTGTTAAGTGTATCACAGGTTTGTGACAAGAAACATAGTATATTGTTTACTGATACTGAATGTATTATCCTTGCTAAAGGGTTCAAGGTAGTTGATGAAAGTATGATACTACTGAGAACACCAAGAAAGGACAATGTTTATTGCTTGGATTTAGAGAATGTATCTAATGATTCATCATTTAATTGTCTACTTTCAAAAGCTTCTGTTGATGAATCATCTCTATGGCACAGAAGGATGTGTCACATGAACTTTAAAACAATGAATAATCTTGTGAAAAGCAACCTTGTAAGAGGTTTAACACAATGATGATCATTGTGTTGCATGTCTTAAAGGCAAACAGCACAAAACTTCTCATAAGTCCAAAGATATAAATACAATCTCTTCACCTCTTATCTTACTGCATATGGATCTGTTTGGCCTTACAAATGTGATGAGTATTGGCAAGAAATCTTACTGCTTAGTTATTGTTGATGATTTCTCTAGATTCACTTGGGTCTATTTTCTGAGGACAAAGGATGAGACAAATGGACTGATCAAATCCTTTATTCTCAGAGTTGAAAACCAAACAAATCAAAGAGTTAAAATCATCAGATCTGATAATGGAACTGAATTTAAAAACCATGATCTAAACAGCTTCTGTGGGGAAAAAGGTATTGAGAGACAATACAGTGCTCCTAGGACCCCTCAACAGAATGGAGTTGCTGAGAGGAGAAATAGGACACTGATTGAAGCTGCAAGATCTTTGTTGGCAGATTCAAAACTGCCAGTTACATTTTGGACAGAAGTATTTAATACTGCTTGTTATGTTCAAAACAGGGTTCTAATAGTTAAATCTCAAGGTAAGACACCATATGAACTTTTTAACAAGAAGAAACCTTTATTGGATTATTCAAACCATTTGGGTGTCCTTGAACAACAATTAATACCAAAACTCACTTAGGCAAGTTTGATAGCAAAACAGATGATGGATTTCTGGTTGGTTACTCATCCCATAGTAAGGCTTACAGAGTATTTAATACCTCTTCTAGAATAATTGAGGAAAGTGACAATGTCAAATGCAATGAGAGCACACCAAATAAACTTGGTACAGGCCCTGATTGGCTTTTTGACATTGATTCACTAACTAATTCTTTGGGTTTCAGTTATGAGAATAATGCAAGAACAGGGACAGAATCACTACAAGTCAAAAGACAAGAGTTTGTGCCATTCCCAATTCCTACAGCAGAGTCTACTGAACTCTGTGTTCAAGAGAAGAAAGATGCTTCAGATTCAAAGGATACTGAAACTACTCAGAATGAAGAGGAGAGAGATGAAAAGGAGGATCAACTTTTGACTTTAGAACAACTAGAACCTGAGATGCCTACATTGACAGAAGATGATAGTGGTGATGAGAACTCCTCAGTGTTTGGGGGCATATCTCTTGAAAAGAATGACTCTAATCTGGATGCAGACATTAATGAAGAGGCTATTCATCAAACAAAAGTCCATAAAGATCATCCTCCTCAGTTGGTGATTGGTGACATCAATTCTCCAATCATCACAAGGAATCAGAGTAAGTTGGGAGGATTAAAAGACATACAATCAGGCTTACTATCTTGCTTTCTATCTCAGGTTGAGGCCAAAAAGGCACATGATGCAATGAAAGATCCAAGCTGGATAGAAGCAATGCAAGAGGAGCTGCTGCAGTTTGTACTGCAAAATGTATGGGATTTGGTAGAACTGCCTAAAGGACACAGAGCTATAGGGACAAAATGGATTTTCAGAAACAAGAAGGATGAGAGAGGGATAGTGATCAAGAACAAGGATAGATTGGTAGCAAAGGGGTACACTCAAGAAGAAGGAATTGATTATGAAGAGGTTTTTGCACCAGTGGCTAGGATTGAGGCAATTAGGCTGTTTTTAGCCTATGCTTCCTTCATGAAGTTCAAAGTCTACCAAATGGATGTGAAAAGTGCTTTTCTATATGGTAGAATTGAAGAAGAAGTATATGTCTGTCAGCCACCAGGGTTTGAAAATCTCAAGTACCCTGACAGAGTATACAAATTGAAGAAAGCACTGTATGGACTACATCAAGCACCAAGAGCTTGGTATGACACTTTGTCTACCTATCTCTTGGAAAATGGTTTTGAGAGATGAATCATTGACAAAACTCTGTTCATTCAAAGGAAGAAGAAGGACATCCTGTTAGTGCAAATATATGTGGATGACATCATCTTTGGATCCACAAAAGATCAATTGTGCAAAGATTTTGAAGAGTTAATGCATAAGAGATTCAAGATGAGTTCTATGAGTGAACTTAATTTCTTCCTTGGGATACAGGTTAAGCAGAAACAAGATGGAATCTTCATAAGCCAAACCAAGTATGTGCAGGACATTTTAACCAAGT
This sequence comes from Arctium minus, assembly GCA_954870635.1. Lineage (NCBI taxonomy): Eukaryota > Viridiplantae > Streptophyta > Magnoliopsida > Asterales > Asteraceae > Arctium > Arctium minus. Next base: position 82,077,040 of record OX941080.1, on the reverse strand, counting down.
GTGGGTTCTTAGATTCCAAGCCTGCAAGCACACCCATGGAGACACACAAACAGATTACTGCAGATCTTGAGGGGGAGGATGTGGAGTTCATTATTACAGATCCATGATGGGGTCTCTCATGTATCTCACAGCTTCTAGACCAGATATCATGTTCCCTGTTTGTGTATGTGCAAGATTTCAAGTTAGGCCAAAGCAATCACATTTTCAAGCAGTCAAAAGAATATTCAGATATCTCAAAGGTCAACCCAGATTAGGACTTTGGTATCCTCATGACTCACCATTTGACCTACTTGCATATTCAGATAGTGATTTGGGTGGAGCTAACTTGGACAAAAAGTCTACAACTGGAGGATGTCAGTTTTTGGGTGCAAGACTCGTATCATGGCAGTGTATGAAGCAAACCATAGTGTCCACATCAACAACAGAAGCAGAATACATAGTTGCTGCAAGCTGCTGCTCATAAGTGCTATGGATTCAGAATCAAATGCTGGACTATGGTATGAAATTTCTTCACACTTCTATTTTCATAGACAACAACAGTGCTATTAGGATTGTTAATAATCCTGTCAAGCATTCAGAAACAATGCATATAGAAATAAGGTACCATTTTATCAGAGACTGTAATAAGAAGAAGCTAATTCAGGTTCAGAAAGTACACACAAGTAACCAGTTTGCTGATCTATTCACAAAAGCTTTTGATGTGGGTAGATTCACATTCTTGGTCACAAGTGTGGGCATGATGAACAATGAATAAGTATTTTCTCATTCTCTTTATGTACCTATATAGATTCCTCCTTAGTTATTTTCATTAAATTGGTGCTATTAACTCCCGTGTGTTTAAGTGTTTCAGATTGTTTGGAGTGGATACTTGGTACTTCTCGTTCAGTTAATATGACTCACTACATTACTCATAATAATAGTTCAAAAATCGTTAAGTATGGTTACTTCGGCTAGGTGGTTTATACTGCCAGTGCAAAGTTACTACTGCTTGCCTTATTTATACTACTGCTGGTACATGTTAATACTGCTAGTCTGTGTTAATACTGTTAATCTGTGTTAGTACTGCCAGTATGTGTTAATGCTGCTATGAGTTAATACTGTTATGAGTTAATACTGCGAGTTTGTTAATACTGCTAGGGTAATTAGTACTGCTTCAAACGTACTCCCTTCACCTATAAATACCCTGTGTGACCGCCAAAATCACAAACGGCTCTTTGAATTTTCTACTAGTGTACTCTCTCTCTCTTGTTCTTTTGAATTCTCTCTTACCAGTGCATAACCCTACCTTCGACCAATCGCTCAAGAAGATGGCTGAACTGATGTTTGTCGATGAACACAATGAATTGGCAATTCTACTCAAACCAAAGCAAGCAGAGGGATTTCATCACATTGTGGATTTACTAAGATCCTCACACATATCCCACGCATTAACTGTCAATCCCACAATCTGTGTGGAACACCAAAGGCAGTTTTGGGCCAATGCTGCTATTCATACTGAAGATGGCAATCAGGTCATCCAAACAAGGGTGTGTGATAAACCCCTAACAATCACAGAAGGAGCTATTCGCATTCATCTACAACTTGATGATTCCTCAGGTATAACCTCTTTACCCAAGGAAGATCTCTTCCAAGCTCTTAGTAATATGGGGTATGAAGGTCCCACTGATGTCTTCAAATTTTTCAAGAACAGATTCTCACCACAGTGGAGATTATTTGTTCATACCCTTCAGCACTGTATTTCAAGGAAAACAACTAGCTGGAGTGAGTTCAGCAGTACCATTGCTTATGCTATGGTCTGCTTAGCAACCTCCAGGAAGTTCAATTTTGCTCAAATGATCTTCAATGACTTACTGTCAAACCTGGATACCAAAACAAAATCCTTTTATATGAATCCCAGATTTGTGCAAGCTTTACTGAATAAAGAATTGAATGATTTACCTCAGTTTAATGAGGTATATGTACCAAAGGTTCCGAAAGGGAAGGTGTTTTCTAATATGACGGGGCATAGTAAGGATTTCTTAGGCATTGACACACCATTGTTCTCTACAATGATGGGTGTGTCTCCTTTCCATGGTGAGGCATCAGTGTCAAAGCACTCATCTGACAACCAAACTGATGACCTACTCACACCACTCATTTCTATTAACATCCCTCAGTCCCTTCTTCAAAAGCCAACATCACCCATCACTCACACTTATATAAGGAAAAAGGTAAAGAAGGTTCCTTCCCTTCTTGTACCTTCACCCCCACAACCTTCAAGCCCTCTAATGGAGCATTCTCCATTAGAGAATATCCAAAAGGAAACCACAGGGGTGTCTCCCAACCCCAAGAAGGTGCTCAATAAGGAGAGGGAAGAGCATATGGGCTGTAAGCCTCACACTACTGACTTTGCACAAAGTGCAGGGCAGGACAGTGTGAACATATCTAAGACCTTCCCCATAGAAACTTTGGGTGAGCAATCATTGAAAGGTCCCAGGTGCCAAGAAACCAAGGGGGTAGAGGATGCTTCTGCTAGGAAGAAGACCTCTATTACTAAAAGATCCAAGGATCCTTCAAGGGTGGTAAACACACCCAAAGAAGGTGAGGACATATATAACTACCAGGAATTGTTGGATACTATGGGAAACATTAATGTTGATGTCATCAAGCAAGGCTTAGATATAGAGGAGATGAAATTGGTAATTCTGTCTCAACAAGTGCAGATTACCAAATTGAAGAAGATGGTGATGAAGTTGGTACAGAAAAAGAAAAGAAAGCAGTATGTCTTGAAGAAGAGGGGAGATGCTTTCAACAAGGGGGAGAAACAAGATGAAGGGGAGAAACACAGTCCTACTAGTATGGAAGCTCAGTTTGAGGGGGAGCTGTATAAGGAAACAGAAAATAGCAAAGCAGTAGAAACTGAATCAGCAACAGTAACTAAGAAAGAAGTTGAAACTGAACCAGCAGCAGTAACTGAGAAAGAAGTAGAAACAGAACCAGCAGCAGAAACATCATTATCCAGAGAGGAAATGGAGATTGCAGAAACCTTGGTCAAAGCTAAGAATGACACTCCCAAAGCCACTCAAAAGGCTAAGGGAGTAATAATCAAAGAAGGAGGTTTAGAAAAGAAAGAAAAAGAGGTCAGTATGGAAGATGCAAAGAGGAAGGGAAAAAAGAAGATGGTTGAAACTGATCAACCTTTAAAGAAAAAGAATCAGATAGAGTTAGATGAAGAAGTGGCCAAACAGCTTTAAGCAGAGTTGGCAAAGGAAGAAGAAATACAATCTGCCAAAGACAAAGAGCTTGCACTGGATATGGATAAAAAGCTCAATGAAGAATATCAAAAGAGTTTGAAGGATGCAACTGCTGCCAAGATAGTTACAAAGAAGGCTTCAAGGCAAAGGCTGGCATTAAAGCAAAGACAGAGACAACCCTCAAAGACCTTCCTGGCTAATCAAGAAAGGAGGAAAATGATAAACTTTCTGAAAGGAGCTCTTGGAGTTCTTGAAGGAATGTTTACTAACATAGCCTATGGTAGGATAGAGGAGTTGTATACAAAGGAGATGTCAAATCTGAAAGGGGAGTCCACTCAAAGGGAAGAAGCTGAAAGGAGAATGAAAGAGAGGCATGATCTCAACATACAACAACCCTTCCCTGAAAGTGAAGAAGGCACTCCTATCAAGGAAAAGAAAGAAGAAAAGAAAGAAGAAACTTTGGCTCAGCAAATTGGAGTCATCAAAAGAAAGAAATCCATTGCCACCAAGCCAAAGGCAAAAAGGGCAAGAATTGAAGTAGAAAGAGCAGAAACAGAAGCAGAACCTAATGTTATACCTTCAGCAGAACCATAGCAGACACCAGAGCAGTCAAATTAGCAACTAAATGAGCAGTTTGACTTGTATATGACCGTGACAGATAAAAATCCTGTACAATTTGATCCAATTTATGTCCAAGCCCCTGAGTTTATCTTTTGGGATATCCTGGAAGATCAAAGGAAGAAATATTTCAGGATTAAAAGGATGGGAGATCAGTATGAGGTTTACTCTACTTGGGGATAAATCATCAGAAGTTGTTCCAGATAAGATTTAGAAGAAATGTTCAAAGTTGGAATGAGCTGTATGAAATGGTTTTTACAGGAGAAGAAATGAGCTTAATCAGACTAGCCTTGGAGTACTTATGCATGATGTTTGATCCCAGCAAAGTTAAACATGTGATCAGAGATTTGCATCTGAAGAATAAATTCCAAAGAATAGAAAATTGGATGTTATTTGAAAGGTGTGGAGTCTATGTCATAACTGTAGATAGAGCCTATCATGAGTACTACCTGGTGGATAAGATTTATGATCACAGCAAGGCTAAACTTCAAGCAATGTTAAATGCTAAGTTGACATGTTCAAAGGATTCAGAAATGGCCAGGATAGTAGTCAGAAGAATCATCAATCAAAGTCTGGGACTGGATCCAAATTTGGGCAACTGAACTGAAGTGTTGAAAGCATCATGAAGACCATATCATGAAGAACTTAACTTCTCTTTCTGAAAAGTTAAGTTAGGGGGAGATTGTTTGGTCTGAATATGCTAAGTATGGTTCACACTGCTGATTAATGTTGCTAAGTAATTACTACTACCAGACTATCAAGATTACTACTGCTAGTAGAATTAATACTTCTTGAAGAGTGAGTGCTGCTACTTGAATAGTTAGTACTGCTTGGAGAGTTAGTACTGCTAGTAGTTAGTACTGCTGAAGATTAATACTGCTGAAGATGGTTAATACTTCTGAAGATAATTAGTGCTGCTTCTAAAGATAAAGATGATTTGGAGATAAAGACAAGTTGGAGATAAGACTGAAGATAATTATGGTATTGATGCTGAAGATCAATTGTATTTTGATAATTATCGTGTATTCAGTTTTGTATATATAGTATAGAAGTATTTGATAGAATATAATTTTAATTCATATGTTTTGTTTTAGAGAGAATTAACCTCAAGACTAGTTTAGATCCTTTCTATAGATAAGTATAGAACGTCTGTTGAGTCTGTTCAACAGATTGAGGTTTTGTGTGTAATCATCAAGTTGAATCAATATAAACTTGTGATTTGAGTTTGATATACTGTTTCATTGACTGTTAGTGTTAAAGTGTTTTTCCGCAACTTCTTTAGCATTGTTTCTGAGTGTGTGTGAATTAAATTTTGTTTGAATTTCGATCCTGACAAAACCCGTTTAATGCGTAAAAGAACTCAAGGTGAACCCGTTTTCATGGGGTACTCCTACTAAAACAATCACATAGGCTCAAGCCCTAAAGCTCAAGCCATTTAGCAAAAGCAAACAATGTAAAAATAAAGTAGGGGAAAGATGTATATATAGTGGAGTTCAAAGCATTGGGTTCTATATCCCACCAATGTGGGATGGATTAGGCACACCCTCAAGAGTTCACACATATCTTTTACACCATCATTTTCAAAAAAAATTCAAAAAACTTATTATTATTATTATTATTATTATTATTGTCATTATCATCAACTAAATTAAAATAATATTACTATTTATTATTATTATTATTTTGCTTATCGAGTATCTCACGAGCTTATCGAGTCGAGTATCAGGTCGCTCGACTCGACTCGTTAGTATATCGAGTCGAGCTCGAGCTCGAGTCGAGCCTATTCGAGTCAAGTATTGACTGAGTCGATCTCGAGTAGCTCGCGAGTTGTCTCGTCTCATTTACACCCCTAGAGATGACCCCTTTTTGTTCAAACTAGGGGCTGACCAGATCATCAGGAGGTGTATACCTCAAGAAGAAGTGCCTGTAGTGCTACAACATTGTCATGCTGCGACATATGGTGGCCACTTTGGTGGCCAAAGAACTGCAACCAAGGTTCTTCAATATGGATTTTTTTGGCCCATCCTATTTCAAGATGTAGATGGTTTTGTGAAAAGGTGCAATGAATGTCAGAGGGTTGGATCCATCTCCCAAAGACATGAAATTCCTCTGAATGGCATTCTTGAAGTGGAACTCTTTGATGTGTGGGGTATTGACTTCATGGGACCATTTCCCATGTCTGGAAATTGTCAATACATATTGGTAGTTGTAGATTATGTCTCTAAGTGGGTTGAGGCTGCAACATGCCACACCAATGATGCAAAAACAGTAGTGAAATTCTTGCATAAAAAACATTTTCACAAGATTTGGTACTCCCAGAGCTATGATTAGTGATGAGGGTACCCATTTCTTAAATAACATGATGAAAGGAGTTCTTGAAAAGTATAACATAAGCAATAGGGTAGCTACTGCGTATCACCCTCAAACCAATGGTTTAGCAGAACTCTCAAATAGGGATATCAAAAGCATTCTAGATAATGTGGTGAAACCAACAAGGAAGGATTGGTCCTTCAAGCTTGATGATGCTTTATGGTCCTATAGAACAACCTTCAAAACACCCATTCGAAATGTCTTCCTACAAGCTAGTCTTTGGAAAATCTTGTCACTTACCACTTGAACTTGAGCACAAAGCTTTTTGGGCTTTGAAAGAACTAAACATGTGTCTTAATGTTGCAAGAGAAAGAAGAAAGCTACAGATCCATGAACTTGAAGAATTAAGAGACCAATCTTATGAAAATGCCAAGATTTATAAGGACAAAACCAAAAAATGGCATGATAAGAGGATCTTACAAAATGGATTTTGTAGCTAGACAAAAGGTATTACTCTTTAACCCAAAGCTCAATCTGTTTCCAGGAACACTAAGATCCAAATGGGCAGGGCCATTTGTAGTTCACAAAGTCCATCACTATGGAGTTGTTGAACTCATTGACCCCAACAATGGATCCATTTTCAAAGTTAAAGGTCAAAGAGTAAGGTCCTACAATGATGTTGCAGCAACCACAGGTACCACATCTGTGGTACACCTCACTCGGGCTTAAGAATATGGTTTAGAAGGCTATAACAACCTTTGAGAATGTAAATATGTAAATACATTGGTTTAGATTTAATTTTTGGTTGAAAATGAGTTTCTTAAGAATAACAAGATGTTGTGAGAAAACTGCAAGTTGCTATAGCATTTTATGATTTGCTGCAACAACCTGCACTAGACCCTAACAGTCTTGTCAGCCGAAAAAAGCCCAGATAATCTGCAAAGATGTTTTTTAAATCACTTTTTTGCAGGAAAAAAGTATCATTTCTTTTTAGTTCCAAGTAAATCATATCATTACAAATAATCTTTTCAAATCTTCTAATTAACCATTAGTTAATTTTGAACTAGAAACCTTTTAAACTTCTCACCATTCGTTTCCCTCAACTGAAATACCCATGATCACAACCCATGACTGCCTTACATGTTATTATTTTATCATTTTAGAAGAGATAGAGTCGGCTAGAACAATGTTCTGCAGATTATTCTATTTTATTCAAAGGATAGCATAATGAAGAGGGTTAAATCGCAAGCAAGGAAAGCCACAAAAACAGGGGATGATCATACCATTTGAAGGAGCACCCATAAGCAAAAAGAAGAGGAAATAATGGAGGAAAAGAACCAAGCCTCGAAGGGAAAGGTTGCGATAATGCCATCTTCAACAGCCAAGCCTCCATTGAAGAAGCAGAAAACAGGGGAAGGAGAGAAAGCCAAAACCCAGGACACCACAACCCAAACATCATCCAACTATATTTCTTCTGCATCCTCTAGCCATAAATCTCTGAACAGAGACATTAACAAAGAACAATCATCCCCTAAAAATGATCCGCCACAAGTCCTTTTGCTTGGTGGTAAGTTTCCATTAACTCCAAACCCACAAGCCACTAAAAACTCAGCCAACACATCTGGAACACCATCCCAAAGCACACCAAATCCCAACCCAACCAATCCTCTTGATGAGGCTGATGTTGCCATGGCCTTCATTCTGGGAGAAACCAATACTGCTCCCCCATTGATGCCTACTGTCACCACCACCATGAATATTACCATTCAAATCCCACCATCAACACAAAGGCACACTACAGTACCTACACCCACTTCAGTGTTCGAAACCCAGGGAACTCAACCATCTAGCCCAAAAGCTATTATGGTTGGACAATCACAGCCTATGGAGCATGAGGCTGTGACTGTCACTGTGGAGAGAGGGGACAATAGCAGGGGTGTAGAAGGAAGCAACAAAGGGAAAGAAATCTTAGAAGAGAGCAATAAGGAGGAGGAAACTGAGGAGAGTTCTGATGATGAGGACTCTATGGATAAAGATGTTGCTGTAGGCAGTGCAGAGATTGCTGCAACAACAACAGAAAATAATGAACAAACTTTGGCTAAGATTTTCGAGACACCCAAGAAGAAAACAAGCAAAGGAAAGAAAGTACTCTCACCTGATCCCAGCTAAAACAAGGCTTGGAGACTCGATGTCTCCTTTGGCACTTTCAGTTGCAAGGAAGCATATGGCCAGTTTGGTCATATGACTTCCAAAGAGACCTTAGCTGATAAGGGGTTTAGACCTAAATGCTTGAAAGAATTCCCATATCTGGAGGAGACTATTAAGAGAATTAGTTGGGAGTTATTTTGTGCAGTACCCTGTGGATTCAACCTCTCCCTCATCAGGGAATTCTATGTCGAGGTTGCATTTTCTAAAAAAACCGTCAAGGTTAGGGGCTGTGATGTGTCCTGTGACCCAGCCACCATTGATAATCTTTTTGGAATAGTTACACCCACCAATAGTGTGTATAGCATCCTAGTGAACAAATCCACAGAGGAGGATGCAAGGAAGGTACTTATGACAATAGCCCAACCTGGAACCACGTAGAAGAATAGGATGTATAGAACCATGAACAGTAGGGACTTACTCCTTAATGTGAATGTTTGGTTCTATTCTATTATGAACACCCTACAACCCACCACTCATGACACAAGCATTACCTTTGAGAGGATGGTCATCCTCTATTGTATCATGAGTGGGAAGAAGTTCAATGTGGGGGAAGTGAACAGTAGGAGCATCAAGTACTGTATAGAGAAGACCAAGGGAGATCTATGGCACCCTTCACTCATCCATGCCTTGCTCACAAGGGCTAATGTAAGATTTTTACCTACTGATGAGATGGTTTCAGGAAAGGCAGTGATAGAGACTCAGACAGTGAAGAGAGTCAAGAAGAATTTAGAGAAGGCAATGAGGAGATTTGTTAGTGCTACAACAAATATTGTTAGTGTTACAACAACTGCTACTGGCACTTCCCAACTTGTGAGAAACCCATAGTTTGTACCAATGCACCCACCACAGTCAAATCATGAAACAAACTCTTTCATCTATCTGGTTAAGGATCTAGAAGGGAACCAGGACATCCTGATGAAGAAGTTAGAGGAGAGAGATGCTATTTGGATGACAAGAATGGAGAAGCAAAGAAAGGAGATGGAGAAGAAGATCAAAGGAGTGAGGAGAAAGTGTTGGCCTATTTGAAAGAATAGGATAAGGTTGTGCAAAAGATGAGAAGACTCACTGCCCTCCACAGAAACTACCAGATGAAAAGAGAAGGGGTTATGGAAGCTAAATGGGTTGCTGAGCATCCAGATTAGTATGATAGCATTGGACACTACCCACGAGAGCTGATTCTTGAAGCACAGGGGTTCCTACCCACTGTTGTAGCACCACCTACTCCCAATGAGTAGGGCAAGTCTATTTCTTTACCTTAGCTCCATATATTTTAATTTTAATTTTGTTGTTTTTAAACACTTGAGACTGGGAAATTTTAGTATTTCTTGAGTAAATAATGAGATTAGACCTTCACAGTCTATATCCCAAGTAATTTTGTTGTTCAAATTTTAATCCAGAACCATACACACCCACCTAGGAAGTAAACATACATTGATACTGTGACTTTTGGAAAATGACTTAGGACATTCTTTCACATACACCAGTTTATACACATCCTTTGCTCCCTCAATGCCAAAAAAATTCAATGTTGTCAATTGGGACATTTACCATTTCTAAGTGTGGGGAGGGGATCATGAAGACTCATGAGCAAGAAACAAAAGCACAAAAGCCCATAGAGCAGCAAAATGCTCAAATTTTTTAAAAATTGAGTCAAAAGAATTTAAGTAAAAGGTGAAAAGATAACATATGCATAGCATACATGTTGCTAAGACATTTCACATTCACTTGAAAGACCGGTATAAAGAAAACCCATGTGCCTAAAAGATAAATACCATCAAAAAGCCCTAAAGATTCTAAATTTCTAAGTATGGTTAATGTCTTACAATAGGAGGTGTGTATATGGCCTATGGACATGAAATAAAAGAAAGGCATGAACACAGAATTATGCTAGGCTATGGTTCTATTTTGGTCTTCAATCTCATTAGTTGAATTTTTCATTTCACCCTTAATTTTTTTTTTGTATTTGATTTTTAGTTGTCATTTTAGTTGCTTGGGGACAAGCAACAGTTTAAGTGAGGGGATGCGATAAGTGTATAAAAGTATATACTTTAGCACCCATTTAGGACTTCATTTTACCTCATTTTACATATTTTCCAATCTTATCTTGAGTCTTTTTGTCTTATTTTACACTTTTAGTTTGATTGGAGTTAGGATGTAGAAAATGGTAATGTTCTAAGTTTATTGGTGAAAATAAGGCTAACAGACTTTTGCTGCAGCAGGCACTGCTACAAAACTAATATTGGCAGCAACCGACTTAATCCATGGAGGAATTTCTTTTTGTTGAAGACTTTTGAAGGCATCTTGGAAGTACAAGATCTGGAGGAGGGTGATGGAAGATACCCTGAAGATGCCTTGGTTTGTTTCCTGAAGCATCTTTACTTTTTAATTATTGTACTTAATATGCTTGGTTAATAACCAATGGACAATTAGCGTTTGTACTTTTATGTATCTTTTGATTCCATTAGCTTAGTAATGGTTGTAGCTTTAGATACCCCTCATTCTTAGGCATACATCAGTTGAATCAAAGCTTCTTACAAGCTTTGTAGTCTAGTAGTTTTTAATATATTGCAATCTTTTGAAACTATTATTACTTTCTGTCAGTTGCTACAACAATCGTTACAACATTTCATTTACTTTTCTTGAAAGTTTACTTTTCAAGTCATTTACTTTAAGTCATTTACATTCATGTCTTTTATATTTATGTTGTTTACTTTTGAGCTTCTAAAAACCTTAGTGTAGGTGTAAGGGAAGGTTGTGAGATTAAGCCAAAGTGTTAGTAGATATTTGTTTGTTAATAGAAATTTACTTCACTATTCACAAGTGGTATAAACATTTCATCTGGTAATATTTGACAAATTGACACATGTTATTTTGCTTAGATGAGTTGGACTTAAAATTAAGACAACGCAAATGTTTTTACCAATTGTGTTATAGAGACTATAGAGAGCTGCAACAACCTTATGAGTTGCAAAACTATATGGAAGGAAATGCAAGATCTGTACTAGTTTGGTTCATGATGCATCACCATGTGCACTATTAACATATGGTCTAATATGCACTTCCTTGGAAGGCCATTCAATCCAGTAGTGTTTGTAGAGAGTTATTGCTGTAACACCATTGTGATGCTGTAGCAATGTTCACTGCACTCTTTTAGCTGAAATCCAACCTGATCTTACTCCCATACTATCTTTTACTTATTGTTACATTTCAGTACTTTAGTCAGCAACTCTTCAAATATATTGCTTCGTTTTTACTCCTGAAATATTGTTTTAAGATTGACTTCGGTTACTCTTCTTGCTTTGAAAATCTCTAAGGTATGATATCCGGTATTACTCACCATTATAACTTATTTTGGACTATACAAGTGCTCCATGTATACTTGCATGATTTGCCAATTACTATAGCCTTTTGGGGTTATATCCAATCCACACCATTTAACATACATTTTGTTAAGCCCAGATTATAGTTGATAAACTAACACAACACAATAAAGAACAAGAGATAAAATAAATCAGAATAACATACCAATGATCTCTTGATTAATCAATGAATACGTGTGTGTTCTTGGTACCTTGTGCGTATACAATATAGAGAGAAAATACGGCTACAATCTAATCACCAATATTGTTCATTCACCCTAAACTAATAAAATAAAACTATTTATACCTAGGTCAACAAGACCTAATTAATATCAACTATTAGCTAAAATAGCCCCTAAGGTATTAAACACTATTACAAACTAGACCCCTTATTTAATTTAATCTTGAATAAAATTATTTGATCCAACAATCTCCCCCTTTGGATTCAAGATTAAAAAAAATTGGCAATTATCTTCGGGTCTTCACTTCTCTTGAAAACTTCAGATAAAGTCTTCATCTTCCTCTTTCTTTTAAATGAAGTGTCCTTCAGATCAAAAATTAAATAAGCGCAGACACTTTGATATCTTTGAATTCTTCAGCAGTCTTCAGATCAAAAATTCTTTTGAATTCTCCCTCTTTTTGTAAAAATTAAATAAACTCAGACACTTTGATATCTTTGAATTCTTCAGCAGTATTCAGATAAAAAATTCTTCTGAATTCTCCCTCTTTTTGTATTCTCCTCCTTTTTGATGAGTGGAGAGAATCATCATCATAAAAAAAATAGCAAAATAAACTAAGAATGTCCTTCCCCAGATCAACAATTAAGCACAATCTTCATGTATATATCCTTGTGTGGAAATAAGAGCAGTCTACCCAAATGGAAAGAGTGATTATTTCAATATTTTCAGATTCAAATAAATAAAAGAATGGTAACCCTGAATCAAAAAATGACTCAGTTTGGAATGCCTGTCAGTAACACAAAATTACTGAGTAACACAAAGTTACTATATAAGGAGCTGGTTTTGATGTTGGTTCCCCAAGACTTCCATTCAATCATCGAATAACACATGGTTATCTATGAACATTCTGACAGAAAACAAATTTCTGTGTGCTTGTGCATGTGTATGAAAGAATTAAGCACAGATGATTGCTTTTCAATGTAGGCTCAAAGTATGTAAACTTGTTGAGACAGTAACAAATTATACAAAGACTAAATGTGCATGAGAAAGGGTCGAAGATGGGGCAACTTTCCTTCTTTTTCAATATTAGTATCTTCCAAATGAAGAACCAATAGCGTATGTGCTGCGTCCCCAGAAAATGTGAAACATTCTCTTTTTGAGAAAAGAATGAGTAGCTGGTGGGGTTGTATGCAAGAGATGGCATGGGCTAGTTGCCTTTTTCAATGATGGTCACCAAAGAATGTGAACCAATCAGATAATGTGGCTGCCCGGATCAGAAAAAAGTTTGGTTCAGAGTTTGATATTACTTTACTCTGTTCTCTCACCCTCTTTCTTTTAATATTTTAGATCTCATTTCTAACCAATCTCTCTTTTTTATTTTACCTCTTCACACACCAACACTCAAATCTTTTGACCCCTCTTCCCTCAATCACTCAGGGAATAATTCCTGGGAAGGAAACACTGGTTATCGTGAATCCATGGAAGTTCTATTAAGCTTTCACACTGAATCCCATGTATTTTCCTAAAATAACATGTTGTTCAACAACCTTTTGTACATGTAAGCACAAAGGAATACAAATAAACATGAAGAATAAAATTTGGAGAAGTCAAAACATAAGTGTGTTTGACAATGCAATTCTCCCCTTCAAACAAAAAGAGTTTGACAGTTAAGCTCTTTGATAGTTAAGCTCCCCCTCAACTTAAGATTTTTTTTTTAATCAAATAGAAAACAAATATAAAATAAAGCACTGATGTGCGGGTTCTAATCAGATGTGATTAGAAGCCATTGTCACTTGAATTATCCTGCACACAAAAGAAATCATGGTAATCATTTGTGAAAATGATTCCTCTATTGTTAGCAACAGTTGGAGAATAAAACACAAGATTAAGATTCAGAATACTCCCCCTCGAATAATGAGTAAGGCTAAGAAGACATGTTCAACATACCAAGTTTGCTGATTAGAAACTGGAACCTCTTTTCATCCAACGGCTTGGTGAAAAGATCAGCTAACTGGAAGTCAGTTTGAACAAAGTGCATTTCGATATCACCTTTTTCTACATGATCTTTGATGAAGTGATAGCGTACATCTATACGCTTGGTCTTCAAATGCTGAACCGGGTTAGCTGTTATAGCGATTGCGCTCTTGGAATCACAATAAATAGGAATACGCTTGTAGTTGTACCCAAAGTCCCTTAACTGTGTCTTCATCCAGAGGACTTGTTAACACCAGCTAGCAGCAACTACATATTCAACCTTAGTAGTAGATGTTGAAACACAGTTTTGTTTCTTTGGGGTCCAACTTACAAGTTTATCACCTATAAATTGACATGGTTCATAGGTGCTTTTTCGGTCTAGCTTACATCCTGCATGGTCAGCATCTGTAAAGGCAGGTAGATCAAAACGAGAATCCTTTGGATACCAAAGGCCTAAATTGGGAGTGCCTTTGAGATATCTAAGGATTCGTTTAACAGCAATAAAATGCGACTCTTTAGGATTAGACAGATATCTCGCACAAAAACATCTGACAAACATTATATCTGAGCGACTGGCAGTCAGATAAAGTAAAGAACTAGTCATGCTACGATACACCTTTTTATCAACAGGTTTACCAGAGGGATCTGCATCTAAGAGTGTACCAGTAGCCATTGATGTTTTCATGACTGAACTATCTGACATATTGAACTTTCTTAATATATCTTTTATATATTTAGCTTGATTGATGAAAATGCCTTCGGGTAATTGCTTTATGTTAGTGCATTAATTGTATCCAAGATTTAGTGAGAAAAGTCTTGTATAAAGTCTTGTATTTGAGAAGTCCATGAAAGTCAATGATAGTCAAATAGTGTGAAAGTCAACATTAGTTTTAGTGGGTGCTTGTTCAAGTTGCTTGAGAGTTTGAGTGGATCTTTAGTGGATCTTGTTCAAGTACTGTTCAAGTACTTGAGAGTTTGAGTGGATCTTGTTCAAGTTGCTTGAGAGTTTAGTTGGACTACTTGAGAGTTTCATAGTTGGTATAAATAGGTTTTTTACTTGTAACTTTGTAAGAGCTTTCATTGTCATAATATCAAGATTTACTTTCTCTCTCTACTCTCTCTCTAGAATAATACTGTCATATCTTGAATTGAGATTGGTTTGAATTGCTTGATTTGATCTGGGATTACAATTTCAATTGGTATCAGAGCATACCAAACAGATTCAGAAGAGAATTGCACAGAAAACAAGATCGAAATCTGGAATTTTGGATCAAAGAGACAAATTTTCTTGAAATTTTCAAGAACACAGATTGAACATTGATGAATCAAATTTTTCTGTGATTGATTATTGTTAGATTGCAAAATATTCATTCTAGTTTACAAGAATTTACAAGATTAATCAATAATCAGAGTTGAATTAATCTAGATCTGGATTGATCGCTGGAAGTTTCATAGAACACAAAGTCAATTTTTATGTTCACTTTTGAATCAAATTCATAGTTGATATTCAGTTTTTGAATTGAAAATTGGTTTCATGGAGTTCGTTTATTGTCCTAGAATGATTCTTGTTCACAAATTTTCAAAGATTATCAACAAGATCAGATTTAATATTGAGATTTTTGGATTTTGTTGTTAGAAAATATCGAACAACTTTTGATCATTGCACTGTAATTTCATGAGTCTAGTATTTTAGTCTGATTGAAAAATGTTTAGATTTGAAGGTCGATTGTATTGATAATTTTTTTTAGAATTTATTTGCAGGATGAACTGATTTGTGGATCAATTTGTGAAATCAAAATTGAAGAACACGCAAACATGATGAACACGCAAACAGTCTGTGAGTTTATGAAGAACACGCAAGACATTGGATCTATTTTGTAATTCAATCTGCGAGTTCTGATTGATTGGATGCTAACACTCGGTGCAATCTGTGAATTTTATGCTCAAACAATCTGCAGACCATTCAAGTTTCTACGAGTTTCAGTTCTAGCAGCCTGCGAGTTTTACAAAACACGCAGACAGGCATCTGAGAGTTCTGCAAACCCGCAAGACTCTTTCTGCGAGTTCTAGTTGTTCAAATCAATCTGCAGGTTTCAAGTTTTTCAACAGTTTAAGTGAACAGTTAAGTGTTTGGGATTGGATTTCGGTTGCATTAGTATAGATTTCAAGATTCAATTTACTGATTTGAATTAATTTGAATCAATCTGCAAAACATGCAGCTTGCGAGTTCTTCAAGAACACGCAAATCACAGGGCTAAGATTCAATCATTGATCTGCAAGTGTTGGGTTTAAATTCAAGTTTCAATTTGATCATATGTTCAATCTGCAAGTTTCTAATGAGATTGATTTGTGAAATTTTGGCAGCCTGCGCATTCATGAAGAACACGTACAACACTAAGTTTATAATCTGCGAGTTCATGAACAATTATTCTGCGAATTTCAAGTTTATGTGACTTGCGAGTTCTATGAAACACGCAAACAACATTTTGAGTGCTTCAATTCACACAGTCTGAGGATATAATCTGCAAGCACCTGCAGTTTTAATTCACACAACACTTTTAATTCACACAGTCTGCTAATCATCTGTGAATTAAGATTTCGTGGCATGCAAGTTTATATGTTGTTTGATCTGTGAGTTTTAAAAGATAAGCAGTCTGCAAATTTCAAGAAGTTTGTGAAGTTTGAGTTTTCTAATCCTTGCAGTTTTGAGAGTTAATTGTTGTTTTGACTGTAATCTGTGTTTTAACAGTCTGCACAGTCTGTAAGTTTGTGATTAATCAGTCTGCGAGTACTAGTCTTGAGAATTTTTTCAAGTGCAAGTTTCAAGTGGTTTAAGAGAACCAGAGACAGAAAATTTTTCAGAGATATTTTTTTTCTAAGTTTGACTTTCAGTCAAATATTCTGAACTGTTTGGGAACGATCTTTCATAATCAAGCTAATTATTCAAGATGTCTTCTACAGGCAAACATTCTACAGAGACAAAGCGAATGATCAACAACAAAGATTTGGAGCCTATCGTTTTAATTCCACGTATAATTGAGACATGGACTACCTCAGTGACATCAGGAAATGAATCTAAAACTACATCACTATTTTCTGATTCATCTGAAATCATAATTACATGTCCAATTATAGTGGATGGCAATGAAACTGTGCCTGAGATACCAAGAAAAGAAGCTGAACAAGATAGACTGAAAGATCAGAATTCAGAGCTTCCTAAGCAAATTCAGGAGTTGAAATTTAAATTGTTAAATTTTGATAAAAATCCTGTTTGTACAAAATGTACTAATCATGCTAAATCCGATTGTGCAGGTATCATCAGTGCAAAAGAGAATGACATAAGAGAGAAAGAGATTAAAGAGAAAGAGAACATCATTGCTTTAAAAGAAAATACAATTGTTACATGTGAGAAAGAATTAAAGTTAAAAGAGAGAAAAATTGTAAAACTTCAAAGCCAACTGAAGACGACTGAACAGAAATCATCAGATTTGCAAGATGAATTAGTCAAGCTT
The DNA here is from genome assembly GCA_954870635.1 of Arctium minus. Taxonomy (NCBI): domain Eukaryota; kingdom Viridiplantae; phylum Streptophyta; class Magnoliopsida; order Asterales; family Asteraceae; genus Arctium; species Arctium minus. The sequence continues at coordinate 82,059,647 of OX941080.1, read as the reverse complement.
CAACAGAAGTTTAAGGCTTTTGAAGATAAAATATCTGCCTTGGAGATACAGAATGATGAACTGTCAAAAAGCATCCAAGCAGATAAGGAAAATTCAAATTTGGAGAAATCTTATACTCAAAAGATGTCTGAACTTTCCAAGAAAGCTAACCAAGAGAAGAAGGATTTAGAGCTTAGATGCCTTAAACTTTCAAAGCAAGTGTCTGATTTTGAAAAGATTCTAATTACTGAAAGAGACACATTTGCTAAGGAAAGAAAAGTTCTTGAGGATAAAACTACTAAATTTCCCAAACAGATTTCTACTTTACAAGACTTGCTCGAAAAAGAAAGACAGATTTTCAAAGAAAAGAAGTAGTCTTATGAGCTTGAAAAGAGAAATGCTGAAAAGAGAAATCCTGGGATTTTCAAGGAAATATCTGAAAAATCCAAGAACTTGGAAAAGAATTTTGAGCAAGAACGTTCACATTTTGAATCTGAAATATCTAAGCTCACATCCAAATTAACTGCTCTGTCATCAGATTACAAAAAAGAACAGATGGCTAGATCTGATTTGACCCACAAGTTTGACACACTAACTTCTGAAAGAAACATTTTAGCTGCAAAGATAAAAGACTTAGAAGCTGCAAACGTCAATTTATCAGAAAATATTATAGCTGATGTGATTGATCAATCACCTGTTGATAATTCAACAGAATCAGTCTGTTCTTTCAAAACAGCTTCAAGTTCTATTCATGACAAAAATGTTTTCAAAAAGAGAAGTGTTAAACCAATCATCGTCAAATCAAGTCAGATCAGATCATCAAATCTATTTTATGATAAATCTTTTGATGGTTCAGCGAGCTATTACATCAAATCTATTGGAAAGCAATCGAAGAAAAATCAGATGGTCTGGCGAGTGAAGGATTCTTCAGAAGAGAAGAATAAAGACAAAGCATCTGCATCCACAACCAATGCTAACAAGAACAGTGTGCATAAAGGTAACTCTTTTGGTAATTCTGATATGTTTTACTCGACTAATCGTTTGATCAGGGTTGCTCAAAAGAAGATTTGTTGTTCTTACTGTGGAGCACATGACTTTGTAAGTAAAAATTTTGTTAATTACTGGTATGGTTCATATAATGTAACCCCCTCAAGAACTGCAACTAACACTTCAGGACCCAAATACCAGTGGGTACCAAAAGCTAAAACTGTGTTGCAGGAACCCAAAGTTTAAGGGGGAGCATGATGTTTGACTTCTAAGTACTACAACTTAGAACTCGGACTTCAAAGTCAAAAAGTTATGGCTTCTAAACACTTCAGTTTAGAACCCGGACTTTAAGGTTAAAGGACTGTGGCTTCTGATCACATGACAGATCAGGACCCGTTCTTTCATGTTTAGACATGGATATTATGCAAATATCCAGGGGGAGCTTACATGACCTAAATCATTTTATCATGATTTGAGGGTGAGCTTAACAGTAAGTATCTTTTAATCCTAGATCTCTGATTGTTTGGAAGAAGAACAACTTTCAAGCATGAAAAACGTGTTCTTAAATGTTCAAACCACTTCTCTATTCTCAAAAGATTTCATGAATTCAGAAGTGAGCTTTTAAATGTTTTTCAATTTTGAGCTTTAATGTTTAACTGACCGTGTGTTTCCAAAGATCAATACTTGTGTATTATCTTTTCTTTATACTGTCAAGTATTCACACACACTGGTTCAATACTTCATTTGAAATCGTTATTACCATGTCTCAAATCGAAACAATTTTTCGATGGTAATACTCCCGTTTGCTTTCAAATATTGTTAAGCATCAATCATCATTTCGTTCTTTATGCTTTCATTGCTACATTGTTTATATTTGTTCATATAAACAAATTATCCAATTCTTTGATACCCTAACCAATTTTATTTGATCTGATTGACACATTGTCAGATTCTCAAAACAATTCTCTTGATTTCATTTCATTCATTCAATATCCTTGTTTTGAGAGATCTTCAAAGTTCAAATACTCAAATTTCATTCTTATTTTTAATGAGCATACATTTTGACAATATTATCACATTTTTGTGCTTAACTGCTAAAGTTAAATTGTTGAACAACCATTCTTTATAGTACTTACATGGGATTCATGTGTGAGCTTATAAGAACTTCCATGGATTCACGTTTACCAGTGTTTCCTACCCAGGAAGTAATCCTAGAGTGATTGAGGGGTGAGGGGTCAAAATCAAAGAGTGGGGGAGATAACTCATCCGGTTGAGTTTTTCTCATTGCGTGGAGCGGGAAAATGTAAATGAGAGTTTGGTTAGAAGTGAGCAAAATGTTAAAAAGAAAGAGGGTGTGAGAACAGGGTTAAAAGAATATCAGAACTCTGCACCAACCACTTTCTAGGCCGGGCAGCCACAAAATCTGATTGGTTTACATTCTTTGGTGACCATCATTGAAAAAGGCAGTGAGCCCATGCCAACTCTTGCATTTAACCCCACCAGCCACTCGTTTCTTTCTTAACAAAGAAATGATTCATTTTCTTTGGGGACGCAGCATATCTGCTATCTAGTCTTCACTCGGAAGATTTAGATATTGAAAAAGAAGGAACGTTGCCCCACCTTCGCACCTCTTTCATGCATATTGAGTCCATGTAATACTTGTTGTTGTCTCAACAGTTTACACAATTTAAGCCTTATGAAACACAATCATTGTGCTAAATTCTTTCATACGCAAGCACGAGCACACAGAAAATTTGTTTTTCTGTCAGAACATTCATAGATAAACCTTGTGTTTTTCAATGATTGAATGGAAGTCCGGGGGAGTCATCATCAAACCAGCTTCTTAAATTGTACATTCGTTGTACACAGTAACTTCGTGTTACTGACAGGCACTTCTAACTGTTTCATTTGTTGAATCAGGGTTACAACGTTAATTATATCTGAATTTGAAAAGATTCGGGTATATACAGTTCATGATTCAGCTATTCAGATCAAAGAGCGGAGAATGTCAAATGTATCTCAAAAGGGGAGAATATTTGTAAAAGGGGGAGATTCAAAGAAAGTGCTGAAATTGAGGATGTATTGATGATTATGGTACTCACAATCATCAAAAAGGAGGAGAAATCTACAGAGATCAATTTCAAGGAATTCCAGAGTTATAATGTCAAGACTTGTGATGAATTTTCTGAAAAGTTCAAATCAGATGAAAAGAAATCATTCTCAAAGATCTCTGAAGACAAGTCAAAGTTAAGATGATTCGTGAAAGTTTGTTTTTCCAAAGACGATCAAGAGATCAGAGCGATGAAGATAAAAAGTTCAAAGATCCCTCGAAGTTTCAAAAGGTTCGAAATTTTTCAAAGAAGTTTAAAGAAGTTTCAAAGATGATGTTTTCATAGTATTGTTTGAAGACTTTAAATGATTCGTTTTCAAGACTTGTTGACTTTCCAAAGCTGCAAAGTGCAAAAGACTTTTCAAGATTCTTCAAAGACTGAAAGACTGAAGATTGTTAGAGCTTCAAAGTTTTAAAGATGTCAGAGACAAAAGTTGAAGAATCAAGCGCTGAAGACTAATGTCAATTTTTTTTAAATCTTGAATACAAAGGGGGAGAATGTTAGTGCATTAATTGTATCCAAGATTTAGTGAGAAAAGTCTTGTATAAAGTCTTGTATTTGAGAAGTCCATGAAAGTCAATGATAGTCAAATAGTGTGAAAGTCAACATTAGTTTTAGTGGGTGCTTGTTCAAGTTGCTTGAGAGTTTGAGTGGATCTTTAGTGGATCTTGTTCAAGTACTGTTCAAGTACTTGAGAGTTTGAGTGGATCTTGTTCAAGTTGCTTGAGAGTTTAGTTGGACTACTTGAGAGTTTCATAGTTGGTATAAATAGGTTTTTTACTTGTAACTTTGTAAGAGCTTTCATTGTCATAATATCAAGATTTACTTTCTCTCTCTACTCTCTCTCTAGAATAATACTGTCATATCTTGAATTGAGATTGGTTTGAATTGCTTGATTTGATCTGGGAATACAATTTCACTTTACTTGTTAGCCAAGAAAGAAATTTAATTCACCCATCATTGACATTTCAAACTTTGTTTCCATGATTTTAGAAAATTTCTTGCAAATTTTCTGATTTGTCGACCCAAATATTATGTCGTCAACATAAATCTGAATGAGAATCAAGTCCTCACCTTGCCTTTTGAGAAATAAGGTGGTGTCAACCATACCTTTCTTGAAACCAGACGCTAGGAGAAATTTAGCTAGAGTTTCATACCAGTCTCTTAGTGCTTGTTTAAGACCATACAGTGCTTTGTCTAGCACGTAGACATGATCTAGGTGATGAGGATCAATGAAACCTTCAGGTTGTGCCACGTAGACCTCCTCATGCAGAAAGCCATTTAGCAAAGCTGACTTTACGTCCATTTGATAGACTATAAAGTTTTTGTGCGCTGCATATGCTAAGAAGATTCTGATGGCTTCGATCATTGCAACAGGAGCGAATGTTTCATCATAGTCAATACCCTCCTGTTGACAGTACCCTTTTGCAACCAATTGAGCTTTGTTTCTCACAACTACTCCTGCCTCGTCTTTTTTGTTTCTGAATACCCACTTAGTTCCAATAACAGTTTTACCTTGAGGTAATGGGATTAAGCACCATACCTTGTTCCGTTCTAATTGCAGAAGATCGTCTTGCATAGAAGAAATCCATAAGGGATCACGTAGAGCTTCGGATGCTTTCTTTGGTTCTAGGGAACTAAGGAAGCTTGAGAACATGCAGAAATTAAGTGACGCTGACCGTGTCATAACACCAGATTTTACGTCACCTATCACGTTATGCAGGGGATGATCCTTAGTCCAACGATGTGTGCTTGGTAAGGATTCAACTGTTTGTTGCGTATTTGATGCATTATATTCATCATGCACGACAGGTAGATCCACAGATGTACTCGGGACATCTTATATAGGAGTTTCTGATACTGAAACTTCTAGAATAGCAGCTGAAGTACTTGTGACTTCATTTCCAGAAGGACTATCTGCAGAGACAGATTCAACATTAGTAGATTCATAAACTAACGGTTTAGTTGTACCTGATGGAGATGCAGTTTTAGTGACTTTTTCGGACGGTCCAGACATGTACTCAGATATAGTAGGGATCTCTGAGCTTGTTGTTGATGTTTATATGCCTTTGTCAAAGTCTACACAAATATCATCGAAGACATCAATAAACAACAAATCTAACTCAGATGAAGTAGAGTTAGTTATAGAAGAAGTAGATGCTTTAGACACTGGTTCTGTTGGATCATAAATTGTATTCCATATTAAAGTTAATTAGGGGGTCTAATTTGTATTTAGTTGAAAGTTATTTGTTATTGGGCCTCAAGCCCATTGGGCCTATACAGCTTAGTATTTATTGTGTTTTAGTAATTAGGTTTTAGGTTAATCATTAATTATTATCATAATTCTATAGAGAGGGAGTCTGATAGTCCAAGATCAATGAATCTTTAGAGAGAGAAAGTATAGAGAGATCATGAAGCGCAAAGTATGAGAATGTATTGAATATGCGTGAAGTTCTTTCAAAGACACAAGACCAAAGAGACTTAAATACCCTTGGTCAATACAACACAATATTTGACTTTAGACACAGTATTTGACCAAGCCTATAAATACAATGATTACTATAAAATCAAACTTAACAATCTCCCCCTTAGTAATCATTGGCGCTTTGGTCTTCAAAAATCATCTTCTAAAACAGCACGGACCATAAAAGCGACTTTAAGAAGCAATCTGACTTTTACAAGAAAATTTTCTTCTCAGCATCTTTCAGTTTGAATTGTCTTTGTTGCCTTTGACAAGTCTGGACCAGAAGCTTGTGCTCTAAACGACACACCTTTTTTGAAAGACCTTCAATGAACTGTGGTGATCGGAGCAGGAAAAACAAAAGAATTAAAATGGCTGAGAGAATAGAATCTTTGAGCGAATCTTGATCAGCAGATAAACATTTGAACTCTTTGTCTCTTAAACATCTCCTTTAACTTCTCTTAATTCTCCCCCTCATGACCTTCATGACCAGAATCAACTTGGTCATGCAAATGTTGGAGACGAGACAACTTAAGATCTGCAAAATCAAAGAAACAGAGAAAATAGGGAAGGTTTGCGCTACACACTGGTTGCGCAAAGTGAGGTTTGTGTTACATGCAGGTTGCGCAAAGTAAGGTTTGCTACATGCATGTTGTGTAAAAACGAGGTTTGCGTTACATGCAAGTTGCGCAAAACGAGGTTTGTGTTACATGCAGGTTGTGCAAAGTAAGGTTTGCGTTACATGCATGTTATGCAAAACGAGGTTTTCGCGACCAACTGATGGCGCAAAGCTGACTTAGAAATTTTTTTACCTTTTTAAGCTCTTTGACTCCCCCTACACAAATGCACTAGATATGACAATTCAAGTTAGCATTCATATAAAGAAAGTCAGATACTCCCCCTCAAAAACAGATATGATCATTTAAGAAAAAATTCTCCTTTTTCACTCTCCTTTGAATAATGCTCAAACTCATTTAAAAGGATATGAGAACACAATGAATGAAACATCAATGTAGAAAGAAAAATATACTGAATATGTATTTTGAAACGACTAAATATATAAAAATTTAAACAGAAACAAATAAAATTTTACTTAGTAAAATATCACAATAAAATCCATCAGATGAAATCAAATGTATGTATTTGAATACAGAAACAAGTTTTATTTCATATCAAGTTAAGAATGTTCAGTTTCAAAAACTTTCATCAATCTATTCAGTGTGCTCGCATGTGAATTTCGATTAGCTTCGAGAAAATGCAATTCTAAAAATATAATAGAAAACATTGCAAAAAATCACACTAATCCATCAAAATTCAGACTTTCACAAATTTACAGTTTTATTGCAACTCAGAAATATATAACCAAGTATCATGAGATGTGTGCTCATTGGCATCTTTTAGCATTGTGCACTATGGCATCTTTACATGAGTGTGTTCTTTGGCATCTTTTAAGCGTGTGCACTTTTGGCATCTTTTTAATCAAAAAGTTTATTAAGTAAAGAAGATGCCGTAAACGTAACTTTCTATCTGACCCTATTGCAGTATTTGGGTCAGCCACTCCGAGACCAGTTGGCCTTAGGGGACTAGGTGTCAAGCACCCCTTGGAACTTACTTTCCCAGATCAGAAAGGCTGCATCGACACATCCTAAACCCATTCATACCAGTAGAACATGACTTTCGATCTGATTCTATAGAAGGATTTGGGTTCGATCACTCCCAGATCAAATGACCTTAGGGGACCAGCTGACAAGCATCCCACAGAACTTACTTTCCCAAACCAGAAAGGTCACATGTACAAACTTTTAAACTTAGAGATTTCTGATTTATAAGAATTTAATAATCATCTCAAACACAAGGTTTTACGTCTAAGTGCTTAGCCCATATTTTCATTACGATCCAAAATTTCGACTTTTTAGGTTTTCTAAGCATTGAAAACTATAAATATTCCAAATAACACAACTTTAAAGCAATATCAAAAGTTACAAACATGTTGCTGACTTTTCGACTTTTGTTAGAATTGAAATTTGAACATATAAGAGCTTTAATATAAACAAAGCAACTTGAATTTTTTTTTTCTAGACACACATTTTATTCAAAAGAAAGAAAAATTGTAAAACTTTTACTTTATAGAATAAAATTTGTAAATGTTTAAACTTTTAAAACAACATGCCGAGATTTAAAAAATAGAAATATTTGATCGACAAGTTTATATTTAGTTGAAACAAAATATAATTCAATAATATTATCATTCACATAATGTAAAAATGAAATTTGTGTCTCATTTGAAAAATTAGGTAGAACAAATTCAGGAGTTGAAATGAAATGCTCAGATTCTTTTTAAAACATTTTGAGAAAACTGGAATAACATCATTATCAGATATAAATGCAGCGGAAATTAAGTAGATGTACTCACAGTTTCTCATTAGTCAGAAGCTTAATGCATTGAATAACGAGTCCTAGACTGAAATGTCTAGAAGTCATAGTCGTTGAAGTACGGGTTCTGAGCTGAATTACTCAGAAGCCAAAGTCTTGACATTTAAGACCGGGTTTTGAACTGCTGTGATCATTTCTCTTACTCCCCCTTAACATGAGATGCCTGCAACTTTGAAGCAGTTTGAGATTTGGGTACCCACTTAAATTTGGGCCCGTGTTTGTTAGTTGCAGTTCGAATGGGGAAAAAATTGTAAGATTTGACATTTAAATTACGAGAGATATAATCAGAATGATAAGCACAAACATTAGAAGAATCAGAATACGAGAAAGCATAATCATCAGAACTAGAATTTGAGGAAGAACATGAGACATGTTTTGAAATTCGAATCATTTGTGTTCATACTGATTTTGTAGTAATCATTGTAATTATTTTCCTAGTCTTTACTGTGCTTAAAGTGCTTATCTGTGTTGTTAAGGCAAGGGGTATTTTAGTCCCCTTGGACCTTTGTTTTTGTAACTTTGGAACATACTTTTTGAATATCACTTTACATTTGGAGTGCTATCTTTCTCTCTCTAGAGATTTAGTGATTCTTGGACTTTCAATTGGTATCAGAGCAATCTGAATCTTGAGAGGACTGAGAGAAATTGTTTTACGTTTCTGAATTTGTGATTTAAAGCAGAAAATTTGATCGATTTTCTTTATTTTTTTCAAGAAAATTTCGTTTTTTGTTTTTTCATCAAATTTGGATTGTTTTGTGACTGAATTTGTTTGAAATTTGGTTTGTTGAATTCAGTTTTAATAGAAGATCATTTGTTATTCACATCATTTTTTCAAAAGATTCAAGTTAAGAAGTTGAATTTTGAGAAATTTCACTTTTCTGGAAACGAGTTTTTGACGTACTGTGTGATTTACGAAATCTTAATTTTGTGGTGTTTAATCAATTTTGTTGATTGAAATGTGTTAGAAATCTGTTTTCGTTCAATCTTGTGTGAATTTGTTGCATTAATTTCATGGACATAATCAAATTGTGCAAGTTTTTCTTGATTTTCAGAACTTTGCGCCAGATCTGAACTTTGCGCTAGTTCATCACAGATTTGCGTTACATTCTTCCAGGGAAATCTTCTATTTCACGTGAAGTTCAGATTTGATCTGTGTTCCTCACGCAAACCTAAGTTTGCGTCTTCTTCTATCGCGAAAAGTTTTGTTTTGCGTCTCAAGTGCATCAATAAAAGTGGAGTTTGCGTCTTTCATAGCATACGCAAAGATCACTTTGCGTTTTTCTTTGCTCGCGAAAAGTTCAATTTGCGACTCGAGTTCATCACGCAAAGCTCAGTTTGTGCGATCAACACCTCACGCAAAGTCTAGTTTGTGTCATCTGCTTATAACGCAAAGCTCTTCTTGCGTTTCACTTGGCTCGTGCAAAGATCTCTTTGCGCCACCAACTGCTCACGCAAACCTCAAATTTGCACCAGTTTACATCTTCTAGACTTTGATTTTTTCAGATTGTAATTGTGTTCAAAATGTCTCTACAAGCTCGAGTTTATAAGAATGACCTGATGATGTCATTGGGGTCTCACACACGTCCTTCTGTACTGATCAACGAGAATGAATTTGAACAGTGGCAGGACCGATTCATTAACTTCATAGAAAGACAACCGAATGGATATAACATGATGAAATCTCTGACTGAGGGTTCTATGGAGAGGCTGATGAAAGTTATACCAGCTACAGCAACTACTCTAGCTTCAACTGTTGAGAAGTCTTTGAGAGAATATGATGCTGATGAACTTTTAAGATATCAAGCTGAAAGTAAGGCAAAGTCTAATCTGATTCTTGCACTACCCAATTCGATCTACAACAGAATTGACTGTTTCAAACAGAATCCTATGCTTATGTGGACTCAATTGGAAAAGATCATGCTTGGTACAGCTGTGTCAACTCAACTGCGTCAGACTCGGTATATGAACAATTTTGAGGAGTTCAAAGCTAAGGATGGAGAAAGTCTGAAGAATGTATTTGATAGATTTTGGGCTGTGATTAATGATCTGTACAAGATCAAGGTGACAAAGACTGAGTTAAAAGCCAACCTGAAGTTCTTGAATGCACTCCAACCTGAATGGAGCAAGTCATGTCATAGGATGAGAAATGATGTCAGGATTTCTACTATGCCCATTCAGGAATTGTATGAAATTCTGATGAGAGATGAATCCATGGTGCTGGAAAAGAAGGCAAAGGTGGATATGAAGAATAAGCCTAAGTCAGTGGATCCGATTGCTCTTCTGGCTAGCCAACTGGCTGAGCAAGCTTTATCTGAATCTGCTTTTGATGGTTCCACAGAAGATGATGGTGAAGCCTTGGAGAAAGCAATGATACTTCTCTCGCAACACTATCAGAAAAAGTTTCAGCGTAGAACTGGATCCAACAATCTCCGTTTCACTTTCGGCTCAAAGAAAATTGAACCTGGTGTTCCATCAAAGGCATACACTCCAAAGTATGAACCAGTTAAGGTGACTGAACCGAAAAAGGAAGAGAAAAAGGTGATGAACTGCTTCAACTGTGGCAAACCGGGTCATATAGCAAAGGATTGTAGAGTGAAGGTTATTAAGGACTCAACTTTTTACAGAAAGAAGATGGAACTGGATGAGAAGAGAGAAAACAGAACTATTCTGATGGCTGAAGAGGAGTACTGGTTGGATCATTCCGATAACGAGGCTGAAAATGAAGAGACTGCAGCCATGTGCTTCATAGGTGATGATAAGAGCGATGATGAAGGAGATGATACCTCCACTGATGATTCTGAGGTATTTTCTGAGTTTCATGTTAACTTTGTTAATTCTCAATTGATCGTTATTGTCAATGCTTTACATGATTTTCGTTCTAAGTTCATATCTGAAAAGCTTGAAAATCAAGAAAAGTCTGTTTTGATTGAAAAACTGAAGATTTCTCTGAAAGATGAAAAGATCATTTTAAATGACACAAAAGAGAAATTTCAAAAGAATTTGAATGACTTAGAATTATCAAATCAAACTTATCGTGATTCTTTGACTGAATTGACTAATTTGAACAAAAGTTTATCTGATAAAATAATTGTGTTAGAAGAAAAATTGTATAAGAGAAATCAAACTGAGCAGACTATATATATGAATAAGCCTAGGAGTGACGAGGCTATAAAAAAAAGGTGGGGACTTGGTTTTGAAAATCCTCACTGTCTAAACAATGTTATTTCAAAAACCTCAACCTTATATAATTTTGATTATCTAACTCTTGCGAATTATGCTCCTCAATTTAAAATTTACTGGTTAAATGAAAAGCAAGTTTTAGAAATTGAAAATCAAAAGAGGATGCATAACAAGAAAATGGAAATGCCATTTGTTTATATGTCTGAAAATGCCAAGTATTTTCCTGAGAAAACGAAGAAGTCTAGAATTTCCAAAAATGTTTTAAATGTCAAGTCTTCCAATCAATCTTCATTACCAACTGATTTTGATATATATGCTAACACTGATAAGGAAAATGCATCTCCGGTGTCGTATGATTCTAGGAGATACATTCCCCCATTAGTGTTAGAAGGCAAAATAGTTGATGTTGAAGATAAATTGGAAGAACAAAGTATTCAAACTTATTTAGAAAACGATTTATTTCCCTTTATAATAAAAACAAGTTTTGAAGACAAAATTACTTCTGGATTTTCTATCGATTCTAAGGAAAATACTCAAGTTTCTCAAAACAGTGTGCATTTGCACCACCAGTTGGTCACGCAAACTGATACCTTGCACCAGCCGTTGATCGCGCAAAGTTCAGTTTGCGCCACCAAAGGTTCGCGCAAACCTCCTCCTGACTTGTGCATTTTTCAAAATTCTGACTCCAAGGCTAGTTCTTCAATGTCGAATGCTCAGGCTGATTTCTTAGATAAAGTTTCTTCTTCTGATTCAATTATTGATGATTCTTTAACGCTAAATGTTCAATATTATAAAAAGAAGCATAAAAGAAGAAGATCAAAGAAGTCAAGGAAACATGATAGTGTCTTGTCTGAAAATTCTAATTCTTCTGATTTTTCTGTTTCAGATCGGAATGTGAAGAAATCTCCAAAGCTGATATGGAGGGTTAAACTGCAAACACCAGAATCTGGCCTGTTAGGAGATAAATGTGTAGAAAATCTTTGTGATATTGATACATTTGCTTCTTGTAATAAAACCTCAAAATATTCAATTCAGCAAATGATTCACATAGCAAAGAACGTCTCATATGCTTCTTCTAGTTCTGATTCTGATGATTGTGCTTCTTCCTCTATTAATGATTGCTTTCATGTTTGTTTGAATAATACATCTGTGAAAAATAAAAGACACAAATCTAACAAGAAGGGACCCATAAGCATATGGGTACCTAAATCTGTGTAGTTTATGTTTGTGCAACTACGTCATTTATGGTATCTGGATTCGGGGTGTTACAAACACATGACGGGCAACAAATCTCTTCTCTCAAATTTTAAAGAAAAATGTTGCGGTCGTGTTAAGTTTGGAAACTGTGAGACGGCTCCAATTCTTGGTTATGGTGATCTTGTTCAAGGTAATATAACAGTCAAGAGAGTCAGCTACGTCGAAGGTCAAAGCCACAACTTATTCAGCATCGGACAGTTCTGTGATAAAGATCTTGAAGTTAGCTTCAAATCTAAAAGAGTTGCTGTGAATAATGATAGTGGCCGAGATATACTAGTTGGAAAGAGAAGATCCAATCTGTATACTATTGATCTTTCCAAAGTCAACATCCCATCAGACATCTGTCTACTTTCTAAAGCTTCTGTTCATGAAAGTTGGATTTGGCATCGTCGACTAGCTCATCTCAACTTTAAGTATATGGATCGCTTGGTCAAGAATGATTCAGTGAGAGGTCTTCCAGTACTTCGTTTTCAGAAAGACCAACTGTGTCAGGATTGTGAGAAAGGAAAGATGAAGAAAGCTCCTCACAAGCCAAAGCCTGAACCATGCACTTCAGACATACTTGACTTACTGCATGTTGATTTATGCGGACCGATGAAGACAAAGAGTATTGGTAAGAAAAGATATGTATTGGTGGTTGTTGATGATTAGTCAAGATATACATGGGTGAAGTTTCTCAAATTCAAAGATGAAACCCCAGACATTCTCATCAACCTCATCAAAATAATTTAGACCAACAAGCAAAAGAAATTCAAGGTTATCAGATCAGACAATGGCACTGAATTCAAGAACAGTACTCTTCAAGCTTTTTACGAGGATCAAGGAATTCAACAACAGTTTTATGCTGCCCGAACACCGCAACAGAATGGAGTTGTTGAACGAAGAAACAGAACGCTTGTCAAGGCTGCCAGATCTATGCTTGCTTATTCTGGTCTTCCTTTGTCTCATTGGGCTGAAGCTGTTTCAACTGCATGTCATACTCAGAACCGATCGATTTTACATCGCCGATTCAATAAAACACCACATGAGCTGATGAACGGTATCAAACCGAATGTCAAATATTTCAAGTCTTTTGGGTGTAAGTGTTACGTTCTGAATGACAGGGATAATCTGAACAAGTTTAGTCCGAAGGCAGATGAGGGTATTTTTCTGGGTTATTCTTCTAACTCTCCTGCTTACAGAGTCTTTCTGATTTCAGCAAGAAAAGTAATAGAGAGCGTAAATGTAAAATTTGAGGAAGCTGCTGATTTGGTTTCTGGTCAACCAGGCTCAGAACCCGTACTTACTGGGAATTCAGCTTCTGAACATATCAGTTCAGAACCTGCACTTCAACCGATAAATCAGGATCTTTCTTCTTCCTTACTTAATCTTTCTGATCTTGATTTTCTATTTGAGAATTTTTATGATGACCTTCCCAAATCTAATTCTGATAATGTTTCAAATGTTTTGAATCAGGATACTGCGAACACATCTACATCTAATTCCGCTGCAACTATCTCTGACACTGATGCTGTTCCAGTCCCTCTTGTCATTCAAACAAGTATTTCTGCTTCTGATCAAGTACAATCATAAAATGATCAGTCAGAACCGGAACATGTGAACACTGATCATATTCAAGAAAATATTCTCATGATCAATCTGTTCAGGAAGAACAAGTTCAGGATGAAGAACAAACTGTGAATGTACAATCAACACTTCTAGAGTCTGATTCTGAAGTTGTTGAACTTCCCCCTCCTCCTTTCGAGACAGTATCCATATCTTCATCTGAAATAGAAGCTTCTAACTTCCCTCTCAACAATTAGAAGTGGTTCAATAATTAATTGATCCTCTCCCTAATACCACAAAATGGACAAGATCTCATCCAATTCATCAAATTATTGGAGATCCTCAAGCCAGTGTGTCTACACGTTCCTAGACGGCTACTTCCAATGAATGTCTCTTCACTTGCTTCCTAAGCAAGATTGAACCAACAAAAGTCTCTGAAGTGTTGGAGGATCCAGATTGGATTATATTTATGCAAGAGGAGCTCAATCAATTTGACGCGCTGAAAGTTTGGAGACTTGTACCACGGCCGAAAGGAAAGAGCATAATTGGAACAAAGTGGATATTCAAGAATAAGAAACACAAAGATGGTATCGTTATTCGAAACAAAGCAAGATTGGTAGCTAAGGGTTATCGACAAGAAGAAGGAATTGACAACGACGAAACGTTCGCGCCGGTTGCCAGATTAGAAGCTATTCGGATGTTTCTTGCCTTCGCTGCTTATCGTAATTTTACTGTCTATCAGATGGATGTCAAGACAACATTCCTCAATGGAAAACTGAAAGAAGAAGTCTATGTTTCTCAGCCAGAGGGGTTTGTTGGCAAAGATCGTCCTGAGCATGTCTATTTTCTCGATAAAGTGTTGTATGGCATGAAACAAGCACCGCGCGCATGGTATGATGAGTTGTCAGCCTTCTTGATCAAATCTGGCTTCACCAAAGGATCCATCGATACCACTATTTTCATTTATAGATCAAACTTGGATATTTGCTTAGTTCAAATATGCGTAGATGATATTATCTTTGGTGCGACAAACAAATCTTTATGTACATGGTTTTCTGATCTAATGACTTCTAGGTTTCAAATGAGCATGATGGGAGAAATCAATTTCTTCCTCGACTTACAAGTGAAGCAACTTCCAGAGGGAATCTTCATCAACCAGTCAATGTATGTATTTGACATCTTGAAGAAATTCAAGATGGACAAATCTACTTCAATCGGCACGCCGATGGCTCACGGTGCGAAAATCGGACTACATCCAGATGGAAAAGCTGTTGACCAAAAGACATATCGAGGAATGATTGGATCGCTGATGTATCTCACAGCAAGTCGCCCAGACATAATGTTCTCTACTTGTCTATGTGCCAGATTCCAAGCCAAGCCTAAAGAATCTCATCTGCTAGAAGTCAAGCGCATTTTTAGATATATTAAAGGAACTCCTTATTTAGGTTTATAGTATCCTAAAAGTTCTGACTATAAATTGATTGCTTATTCAGATGCAGATTTTGGCGGTAATCAGTTGGACCAAAAGAGTACTTCAGGTCATCTTCAATTCTTAGGAGACAGACTGATAAGTTGGGCGTCGAAGAAGCAGAATTGTGTTTCTATATCAACTGCAGAAGCAGAGTATGTCGCCGCAGCTAGTTGTTGCGCTCAAGTTCTATGGATGAAGACACAACTATGGGATTATGGAATGCTGTACAAAACCGTACCTATCTACTGTGACAGCAAGTCTGTAATTGCGATATCAGTCAATCCGGTTCAGGACACAAAGACCAAGCACATAGATATGCGGTACCATTTCATAAAGCATCATGTTGAAGAAGGTACAATTGAATTATATTTTGTACCAACTGAATATCAACTTGCTGATATCTTTACAAAAGCCTTAGATGAAAAACGTTTTAACTTTCTGCTTTCAAAACTTGGCATGTTGAATTTAAAAGTTTAAATCTTTACAAATTTTATTCTATAAAGTAGAATT
This sequence comes from Arctium minus, assembly GCA_954870635.1. Classification (NCBI taxonomy): domain Eukaryota; kingdom Viridiplantae; phylum Streptophyta; class Magnoliopsida; order Asterales; family Asteraceae; genus Arctium; species Arctium minus. The sequence goes on along the minus strand of OX941080.1, from coordinate 82,043,713 downwards.
TTACAGATTTTCTTTCTTTTGAATAAGATGTGTGTCTAAGATCTTTTACAAGTTCTTTGTTTATATTAAAGTTTTATATGTTCAACTTTCAAGTCTTACAAAAGTCGAAAAGTCAGCAACATGTTTGTAGCTTTTGATACTACTTTAAAGATATGTGAGTCGAAATTTTTATAGTTTACTTTGCTTAGACTTCCTAAATAATCAGAAATATAGATCGGAATGAAAATATGGGCTAAGCACTTAGATGTTGACCTGAGTGATTGAGATGAATTATATTTTCATAAAATACAGAAATCTCTGAGTTTAAAAGTTTGTACCTGTGGCATTTCTGGTTTGGGAAAGTAAGTTCCGTGGGATGCTTGTCATCTGGTCCCCTAGGGTCATTTGGTCTGGGAGTGATCGAACCCAAATCCTTCTATAGAACCAGATCGAAAGTCATGTTCTACTGGTATGAATGGGTTTAGGTTGTGTTGATGTAGCCTTTCTGATCCGGGAAAGTAAGTTCCAAGTGGTGCTTGACACCTAGTCCCCCTAAGGCCAACTGGTCTGGGAGCGACTGACCCAAATCCTGCGATAGAAAGTTACATTTACGACATGTTCTTTACTTACCGAACTTTTTGATTAAAATATGCCAAAGTGCACATGCTTAAAAGATGCCAAAGAGAACACTCATGTGAAGATGTCAATGTGCACACTGCTAAAAAGATGCCAATGAGCACACATCTCATGAAACTTGGTGAAATATTTGAGTTGCGATAAACCTGTAAATTTGTGAAAATCTTAATTTTTGATGACTTAGTGTTAGTACATGCAAAGTTCTCTATAATATTTTTTTAGAATTGCATTTTTCTTGAAGCTAATCGAAGTTCACATGCGAGCACACTGAATAGATAAGATGGAAGTTTTTGAAACTGAACATGTCTTAACTTGATATGCAATGAAACTTGTTCTTGTATCCAACAACATATGCTTGATTTCAACTTGTATTGTTTGGATTCGTGACATTGTCTGATTATAATCTAGGAAAAAGTTTATTTTGAGAAATACGATTGAGAGAGATTCGTAGAGAGAGAGAGAGAGAGTTCTAGAGAGAGAAAGTTGTAAATTGTGAATTGAAAGTGAAATCAAAATAGGTAATTGATTCTTGTTTATGTTTTGTGTTGATTAATTGATTAAAAACTAGAATCTGGAACAAACAATTGGTATAAGAGTATATCCAAAAGTGAAATCAGATCAAGAAAAGTGTCGACTATGTGTTCTTGAACGAGAGATTTGATTTTGGAGTGTTAGTGCAATTTTGTTGATGAAATTGATTAGGATTTGTTCGAAAAGTATAATAGATCGAGTCTATGTACTTTAATTTCTGAATTGCACTGTAATTCTCACGAATTTGTGATTTTTGTTGAATTTTTGTTCACGAGTCGATATTCACTGTTTCTTCATTCGTTTTGTAGTTTGAATGTTTGTTTGTGAAATTCTTGAGTTGTAATATGTTCTATTATTGTAATCAAGCATCAATACAAAGTTTCAAGACAATTGGACAGAGTTTGGATCGATTTCAGTGAGAAAAGTTGATATTTGGTCGATATTCTGAAGAACGCACTAGATCTCCAGAATGCGCAAGTTCATCGATCAAACGCGCAAGATTCATCCGTAAGAACGCGCAAGTCGAAGGATTGATTTTGGTCTCAAACGTGCAAGGCATTATCTGCGAGTTCTAGAAACTCGCTGATCGAAGTCTGCGAGTTTGGAAAAGTTGGAATATTTTCTAAGGATCAGAATGCGCACGTAGTGGTTAGCGAGTTCTTCAAACGCGCTAATCGAAGGGTGCGAGTTTGAAGAGGAACAGTGGCTTGCGAGTTAATTCGACGTGCGAGTTTGAATTTTCAAGAAAAAGTTCTAAGTGTGGAAACGCGCAAGTATAGCTAGCGAGTTTGTTCAAAACGCGCCAGCTTTGACGAGCGAGTTTTTGAAAACGCGCACACCTCAGTTAGCGAGTTTCATCGTGAATAGTAATCTGCGTGTTTAGGCGTTAGCGAGTTTTAGAGGAAATAGTCACTTGCGAGTTTCAACGATCTGCGAGTTTGATCTGCGAGTTTATCAAAACACGCAACTCTTTGCGTGCGAGTTTCACAAACGCGCAAGCTTAAGTCTGCGAGTTTCACTCTAAATAGTTGTTTGCGAGTTTCCCAAACGCGTAAGTCTCGATCTGCGTGTTTCTCAGTGTCTGCGAGTTTCAGCGATTGCGAGTTATATAGTTACTTGCGAGTTTTGATACTTAGTCAAAGTTTTCAGAATTTCTGATTTTTCTAAATTTCAAGATTTTTCTTGTGATTTCATATTTTGGACTAACGATCAATTCTAGTTTCTTATTGGATATATTTTCAAACAGGTTTAAACAAGATGACTTCAAAAGATGCACTTTCAATTGGTACTGATGTGAAGCCTCCTGTTCTGTTCAAAGGAGAGTACGAGTAGTGGAAGGATAGTGTTAAGTCTAAATATTGTATCCAAGATTTAATAGGAAAGTCAAATATGTAAAAGTCAACATTGTCTTTGTCTAAGCTTGTTTAGTTTCCTTAGCCTTTAAGGCTTTGTTTTAGTTTGGTAGTATATATAGGTTTTGTTAGTAATCTTGTAACGAACTAGAGTCTAAGCATTCATTTGTAATATCTAGAGTGTGTGTAATACAAGATCTACTTTCTCTCTCTAGATTCTCTCTCTACTTCTTGAGCTTATTTGACATATATTGAGTAATTAGCTTGTTGTGATTTTTTATAATTTACAATTGGTATCAGAGCTGAACCAAACTTTTCAAAAAAGATTTTATCATGATTTGAATTGAAATTTGGTGTTTTTGGATCGAAAATTTGAATTTTTTCAAAAGTTTTTCAAGAAAACGAGTTTGTTACTGTTCATCCGAATTTTCAGTGAAAAATCATTTTTAATGCAACAAATTGGTTTCATTGTGATCGATTAGTGTTGGTGATTGTTTCTTGTTTTGATTCTATATCAAAATTCATTCTAATTCGATGTAAAATTTTCAATTTTTGATATTTTTCTTAAAAAACGAGTTCACGTACTGTTCTTGATTAAATTTGATGATTTGTATGTTTTTAATCGAAATTGACTGTTAAAATTGTGTTCGAAATGTGTTGGTAAGTATATTGTCAAATTTTCAGATCGAAATTCGAAGTCTAGATGTGTTTTGGTGTGATTTTGATTAAATTTAGAGGTTTGTGTTTGATTCATCTGGTGTGCGCTTGATTCATCTTAGTTTGCGGGTGTTCATACTGGTGTGCATTTCATTCATAAAAGTTAAGACTTGCGTGTCACACTACAAACGCACAGTTCATGTTTGCGTTCCACAAGGCAAACGCAAAGTGACTTTTGTGTCTCACACTACACACGCAAAGTAGAGTGTGCGTTTCACTCTACACACGCAAAGCAGAGTGTGCGTTTAACAGTATACACGCAAAGCACAAACACAAAGTAGTGTGCGTTTCTCAGCACACCTGCAAAGCTCATCTTGCGTTTCAAGAAGGACCCGCATTCTATACTATCTCTACTTTACTGGTGTAGTGAGACCCGCAAAGTTTGTTTGCTCGTGTAGTGAGAACCGAATAGTCAGCTTAAAAAAAAAAAAAAAAAAAAAAAAACTAGTATTGTTCAAATTTCAATTTTCACGAAATATTTTTTTTAAGATTTCAATTTGATCTGTTTTTTGACTTTCTGATACATTAGTTTGGAACGATCATTCACTGTAAGCTGATTACTCTTTAATCATGGGATTTTTTACAGATCTTGAAGAAAAGATCAGAAAGGTAGAATTAGAGAAGATTAATCTGGGTCATCAAGTTGACTTTTATTCTCAAAAGACAAGAGAATACTATGAAGATCTTCTGAAAAGATCTTCTGGACTGACTGATGAGAAGATTCAGAAATTGGAATCTGAGAACTCTGAGCTTAAAAAGAATTTATCTGATTTGGAAAAACAACTTGTTGAAAATAAAGCTGATTTTGAAAGTGAAAAGAAAATTTTTTCAAAGAAGTTCTTAGATTTTTCAAAGAAATGTTTTGAGGAAAAGAAGTCATTGGAGCTTAAATGTTTAAAATTTTCTCAACAAATCTCAGATTTTGAGAAAATTCTGATTTTAGAAAGAGAGAAATTTGCTCAGGAAAAGAAGGCCATAGAAAAGAAGAATGCAAGATTCTTTAAAGAATTATCTGGCCAGCGAAATGATTCTGAAAAAGGGTTTGAAGAAGAAAGGTGCTTATTTGAGAATGAAATCAAGAAACTGACTTCCAAGTTGTCTGAACTGTCTGCCAATGCACTGAATGAACAAAGAACTAAGTCTGAATTCACGACAAAGATTGACCAGCTTGTGAAAGAAAGAGATAATTTTGCGTCAAAGATTAAAGAACTTGAAAAATCTGTTTCAAGTTCAAATCAGAAATTCATCTCTTCAAACAGGTCAGTCAAATCATTTAATCAAATTCGTCATACTAACCTGTTCTATGATGATTATTTAGATGGTTCTCCAAGGAGAACAAGTTTCAAGAAAGAGAAACTGGTATGGAAAAAGAAACCAGTCAAAGATGATAAGGAAAATGAGCTGAAAGAGAAGAAATCATGTGTACCTGTGCACAAAGCAAAAAAGAACAAAGCACTTAATGGTAAGAAATTTTATTGTTCTATTTGCTGTACACATGATCATTTTCATAACTCAACTGATCATTACTGGTATGGTTCTTACTCCATATCCCCCACACGAACTGCAACTAACATTTCTAGACCCAAATACCAGTGGGTACCAAAGAAGAAAATTGATTATGTGTTGCAGGCATCTCAAGCCAAGGGGGAGTAAGAGAACAATGGCTCTTGAATAACACAGTTCAATACCCGCACCTCAATTTCAAGAATTTGGCTTCTAAGCAAAACAGCTTAGGACCCGTACCTCAGAGATCAAAAAGACCTTACTCCTGTATGCTTGCATCCGATGGATATTGATGGTCTTCATCCCGAGTGAATTGATCTGATCTCTATCTTATACTTTTTCTTTGCTATATTTTTTTGATATTGATGGTCTAACAATTCAAAAGGGAGTGTTTGATCTCTATCCTGTTTTAACTGACATATTTCAGATGCTTAATTTAAGGGGGAGTAAAGGTGATGACTTCTGATTACTTCAGATCAGAACTCACTCTATAAACCGTTTTACTGCTTTCTGTCTTTTATTTTTGAATAAATAAAATGAATAAAGTGGCTTCTGATCAAATGAACAGACCAGGACTCGTTTTTCAACGATCAAAGAAGAATATTATGCTAATATCCAGAGGAAGCTCAAAAGATATAAATCATTTGATCATGATTTGAGGGGGAGCCGAAAAGGTAAAAATCTTCTGATCCTAGATTTCTGATTCTTTGAAAGAAGGACAACTTTTGAGCAAGAAAAACCTTTTCTTAAATGTTCAAACCACTTCTTATTCTCAAAAGATTTCATGAATTTAGAAGTGTGATTTTAAATGTTTTTCAAAATTTCGAGCTTTATTGTTTAACTGACCGTGTGTTTCCAAAGATCAATACTTGTGTATTATCTTGTCTATATACTGTCAAGTATTCACACACACCGGTTCAGTATTTTATTTGAAAATGTTATTACCATGTCTCAAATTCGAACCAATTTTTCGATGGTAATACTCCCGTTTGCGTTCAAAGTTGTTGTGCATCATTCATCTTGTTCATATTTGTGCTTTCTTTGATAAATTGTTTATATTCGTTCATATGAACAAAATTACTAATTCTTTGATACCCTAACCATTTGATTTGATCTGATTGATTCATTGTCAGATTCTCAAAACAATTCTCTTGACTTCATATTCATTCATTCAATATCCTTATTTTGAGAAATCTTCAAAGAACAAATGCTCAAATTTCATTCATATTTTTCAATGAGCATACATACTCTGACATATGATTTCTTATGCTTTACATGTCAAGAAAAATCATTGACCAGCATGTACTTTTAGGAACATGGGATTCAGTGTGAGTGCTTAATAGATCTTCCATGGATTCACGATAACCAGTGTTTCCTACCCCGGAAGAAATCCTTTGAGTGATTAAGGGGAGAGGGGTCTAAAAGAATAGAGTGTGGGAGTGGGCAGAGGTAAAATGGAAATGAGAGATTGGTTAGATGTGAGTATAATGATAAAAAGAAAGAGGTTGTGAGATCAGAGTTAAAAGAATATCAGAACTCTGCACCTACCACTTTCTGAGCCGGGCAGCCACATTAATAATTGGTTCACATTTCTTTGGTGAACATCATTGAAATAGGCAAATAGCCCATGCCATCTCTTGTATACAACCCCACCAGCTACTCATTCTTTTCTTAAAAAGAGAATGTTTCACATTTTCTGGGGAAGCAGCATATAATCTATCGGATTTTCTTTTGGAAGATACTGATATTGAAAAAGAAGGAAAGTTGCACCAACTTCGACCCTTTCTCATGCACATTGAGTCCATGTACAATCATTGTTGTCTCAGTGATTTACATACTTTGAGCCTTATGAAACACAATCATTGTGCTAATTCTTTCAAAACACAAGCACACAAAAAATCTGTTTTTCTGTCAGAACATTCATAGATAAACCTTGTGTTTTTCGATGATTGAATGAAAGTCCTGGGGAGTCATCATCAAACCAGATCCTTACATTGTACATCCGTTGTACACAGTAACTTCGTGTTACTGACAGGCATTTCTAACTGTTTCATTTGTTGAATCAGGGTTACACGCTCATTATGTCTGAATATGAAAAGATTCGGATATATTCAGTTTATGATTTGGCTCTTCAGATCAAAGTGCGGAAACTGTCAAAGGGGATATTGTTATTTGTTCTCAAAGGGGGAAATCAAAGACTGTGCTGAAATTGAAGATGTTTTGATGATCATGATGCTCATATCATCAAAAAGGGGGAGACAGTTTATAAAGATTCAATTTCAGATTTAAGTCAGAATTTCAAATGCAATTCAAAATGCTTCCGCTGATACAAAGTCAAAAGATTCTGAAGAAATTTTATTCAAAGATAAATCAAGATGATTTGTGAAAGTTTGTTCTTCCGAAGACGATTCAGAGATCAAAGTGATGAAGATACAATTTTGATTGAAGACAAAAGTTTTTCAGAAATGAAGTTTCAAGTTTCAAAGAAGTTTCAAGTTTTTCGTTTCTTGTTCAAGGCATGTTGACTTTCCAAAGTTTCAAAGTTTAAAAAGACTTTTCATGATTCTTCAAAAGCTGCGAAAGAGCAAAGTTTGTGAATGCGTCAAGAGACAAAAGATGAAGAATCAAGAGTTGAAGATCTGCATCAAATTTTTATTAAATCTTGAATACAAAGGGGGAGATTGTTAAGTCTAAATATTGTATCCAAGATTTAACAGGAAAGTCAAATATGTAAAAGTCAACATTGTCTTTGTCTAAGCTTGTTTAGTTTCCTTAGCCTTTAAGGCTTTGTTTTAGTTTGGTAGTATATATAGGTTTTGTTAGTAATCTTGTAACGAACTAGAGGAATTTGCATATTGTAATTCTAGAGTACGTGTAATACCAGATCTACTTTCTCTCTCTAGATTCTCTCTCTAGTTCTTGATCTTAATGATGATATATTGAGTAATTAGCTTGTTGTGATTGGGATTTATGATTAACAGATAGGTTTCTGGATTTTATTGACAGACATGCAAACAGGGAGAATATTCTTTTGTCAATTACAGAAGGTCCTATGAAACCAATCATAGTTCAAGTACCTGATGATGATTATTCTTCTGATAGTGGACATGGTGATGAAGAAAGAGAACAAAAGACAAAACCAGTTAAAGTGGATTTATCACAGTATTCTGAAGAACAGAAAAGTCGTTATAAAGCTGACAAACAAGCAAGATCTCTTCTACTTTAAAGCATTCCCAATGATATTTACATCAAGATTGATAGCTACAAGGATGATGCTAAAAAGATGTGGGATCAATTACAAAAGATGATGATGGGATCCAAGGTAGGGAATCAGATGAAAGTGGCTAACTGCATCAATAGCTACGAGGAATTCAAGGCGAAAGAGAATGAGAGTTTGGAAGACACATATGAATGGTTTAGTTTGCTTCTAAATGAACTAACAAAGTGACAAAGAAGCAGCTGGAAAACAATGTCAAATTCCTGAGTATCCTACGACCTGAGTGGAAGAAACATACACGTAGGATGAAGCAGATGAAAGACTTAAGTGAGATACCTATTCACGAAGTCTATGAGACTTTACGTCAGAATGAAGAAGAGGTAGAGGAGAAAAGAGCTGAAAAGAAGAAGGCTGATAAGGTTCCTGATCCGATTGCTTTCGTTGTTGGAGAGAAGAAGAAAGAAAAGAAAGAAAAGATATAGAAGAAGAAGAAGAAGAAGAAGAAGAAAGTACTGACAAGTTCTGAGTCGGATTCTGAGACAGATGGTGATGATGGAGAAAGTCTAAAACAAGCCATGTTGTTGCTAACCCGTGCCTTTCAAAAGAAATTCTACAAAAAGCAGGGATCAAATTCTCAAAGGTATTCTTCATCAAGTTCAAAGAATCATGAGCACTGAGAAAGGGTGGAAGGAAGGAGATATGAAGAGAACAGATATGTTGAGAAGAAACCTAATGAAAAGAAGAAGCTCGTGAATGACTACACTGTTGCCAAAAAGCCAGCAAGTGATCTAGTCAAATGCTACAACTGTGGCAAGATTGGTCATTTTGCAAAAGATTGTAGAAAGCCAAAAGTTCGTAATTCTCAGTACTATCAGAACAAATTGCTATTGGCAAAACAGCAAGAAGCAGGCATAACTTTAATGGCTGAGGACGAATTTTGGCTGGATCATTCAGAAGGTGATGAGGAAGAAAAGGAAGAAACTGCTCATCTCTGTCTCATGGGAAAAGAAGTCAAGTATGATGAATCAGATGATGAGACAACTGATGAGGTATTAAATTTAACTCAAAAAGATTTCATTACCAAAATGGAAGCCATGGTGGTTGAGCTTCAAGATTTACAAAATAAATTGAAAAAGGAAAAAGAAAGAGTTGCTAAAAGGAACAATAAGATCTTTGAGCTTAATACGTGTGTTATTGGGAACAAAGATCTGATTGATTCTTTACGCAAATCTGCTTCTGATTCTAAATCTCAAGTAGATTGTTCTGAAAAGAAGATTTCTGAGTTTGAAATTAAAATTTATAAGTATGAGTTTGAGAAAAGAGAATCTGCACTAACTGTTCATAATTTGCAGGTTGAGAACAACGTTTTGAATAAGAAGGTAAATGGTCTGGAAGCCAAACTCTATGCAAGAGGCCAAACAGATCAAACTATCTTTCTTAATGCACCTAATGAAGAGGCTGATGTTAAAGAAAAATGGGGACTTGGTTTTCAAAATCCTCATTACTTAAAGAAAGCCATCAGAAAACAACCGACACTTTATAATTTTGATTTTCTTGCTTGTGCTGGTAAACATACTCATTTAAAACCCAAATTTGTTACCAAATTACCAGAAGAAGTTGAGGCAAAAGAAACTGAAAATAGAAAGAATGTAAAGAAAATGCAACTACCATTTAACTATGAAAAGTTAAATGATAGTTATCTTTCAGAAACACCAAAAGTTCTTTCAAACGATTATTTTGCTAGTTATTCTGTTTCTGAGATGAAGGCAAAACCTGCAGTTGCAAAGGTTTATGTTCCTCCACTCATTCTTGAAAGCAAAATAGTTGAGTTGGAAAATGTTTTATCTGATGAAAAACTTTTGGTTGATATTCAACAAAGTGTATTTTCTACAGTTTTAAAGAACACTGTTTTTCAAACTAAATCTACAAAGTGTTCTACAGTTTCAAAGACACCTCAAACTTCAACTGCTAATTTTGATGACTTATTTGAGTCTGCAAATGATTTTCTAAATTCTGATGATGGGTGCATAGACGAAATTGATATGTTTGACTTCAATGCTACACTTCCTGATCATTCTACTTGTCTTTTAAATGAAAAAGTGTTACCAAGTGTTGTTAATATTGATGAACCATCAACTAAGGTTGGTGAATCAGTTTCTGTAACTGCTGATTACTATTCTCAAGGTAAGAAACATAAGAAACAACGATTACAGAAATAGAAATACACTGGTACACAAAAGAAAACTCAGTCTCAGAAATCTGCTTTTCCTAATAAATCTAAATCTTTTGTTTCAGATATAAGAAAGAAAAGGTCGAAAGCTCGAACTGAATGGCGACCAAAATGGAAGAATGATGAGAAAGCAGAATCAGTTTCTCATAATTTTCTGATTGGTTTGGATCTTATCATGTTTATTCTTCAAGATCAAATATTTTTAAAGGTTTTCAAAAGAACAGAGGGTCCATTTTCAAATGGATACCAAAATCTTGTGCTAATTTGTTAGGACCCGTTTTTAAATGGGTACCTAAAGTTATTGTTTCATGATTTCTCTTGTAGACCCGGCATATGTGGTACTTGGACAGTGGATGTTCCAAGCATATGACTGGGCAAAAATCTTTATTGTCTAACTATACAGAGAAATTCAGTGGAAATGTCAGATTTGGAAACGATCAACTTTCACCAATCTTAGGATATGGTGACATCATTCAAGACAACATAACGATCAGTAAGGTGAGTTATGTCGAAGGCTTAGGGCACAACCTATTTAGCATTGGTCAATTCTGCGATCAAGGGTTAGAGGTCAATTTCAAATCTATGAGTTGCTCAATTCGTACTGAAGACAGCACAGAACTCTTAGGTGGACATCGAAAGACAAACCTCTATACCATCAATCTGTCCAAAGTTCAGATTGACAATCAAGTTTGCTTAATGACAAAAGCTTCAATGCAACAAAGTTGGCTCTGGCACAGACGTTTATCACACCTGAATTTTCGTTATATAAACAAGCTGGTTAGAGGGAAATCGGTAAAAGGACTTCCTGAGATGAAATACGAGAAAGAACACTTATGTGATGCATGTGAGAAGGGTAAGATGAAGAGAGCTCCGCATAAACCGAAGCCCGAACCAAGCACTAGTTCTCCGTTAGAATTGTTACATATGGATTTGTGTTGTCCAATGAGAACTCAGAGTTTGTGTGGAAAGAAATACGTGTTGGTTATTGTGGACGATTACTCAAGATACACGTGGGTCAAATTTCTCCGATCAAAAGATGAGACGCCGGAAGTTCTCATTAATTTCTTAAAGACGACCCAGGTGAAAATGCAGCAACAAGTCAAGTTTCTTCGAACTGACAACGACACAGAGTTCAAAAACAAGATAGTTGAAGAATATTTTGAATAAGTCGGGATATCACATCAGTCCTCTACTGCTCGTACCCCTGAACAAAATGGAGTAGTCGAAAGGCGAAATCGGACGCTAGTCGAGGCCGCTCGGACTATGCTTAGCCAATCAGACTTACCTCTATTCTTGTGGGCAGATGTTGTGTCGACTGCATGCCATACGCAAAATCGATCCATGATACACCCCCGTTTTCAAAAGACTCGATATGAGCTGATCAACAACAAAACACCAACAATCAAGTATTTTAACATATTTGGGTGTAAATGTTTTGTGCTTAACGACAGAGAGAGTCTGAATAAATTCAGTGCTAAGGCGGACGAGGGTATCTTGATTGGTTATTCTTCAACATTGGCAGCATATCGTGTTTATCTGAAGAAGTCAAAGATAGTTGTCGAGAGCGTTAATGTAACATTCGATGAAGATACGGCTTCTGAACAACTCAGTTCAGAACCCGTGATAACTGGAGTATTAGCTTCTAGGCAGATCAGTCCAGAACCTGCTTCTACAGCGAATAATTCGAATAACGCTTCTACTTCTATTTCACATTTATCAGATTTAGATTTGTTATTTGAATTCTTTTATGATGAGTTCTAGGATCTAATATACCTAAATCTGTTGTGACTGACAGGTCTGAAGATACAAGTTGCAATCATCCAGTCATTTCAGATGTCATAACTGAACAAGCATCCCCTGCTCAGTCAGAAACTCACATTCCTACAATTACTCCTACAGTTGAAGATGTACAAGAAATTGTTGAGTCAGAAGTAACTGTTTCAGTTGGATGTCATACTTTGTCTACTCAACAGCCAGATTCTGTTGTTCCAAATGATGCTTCTGCACCTGAAACTTCAACTGCAAAACCCCCTCATATTATTCAAACTAAAGAGCTTGATAGTGGATTTTTAGATGATGATCATGTTCAAACTTCATCTACTCCACTCCCTCATGAGCATCGCTGGACCAAAGAGCATCCTTTACATCAAGTAATTGGAGATCTCAACAAGCCTGTACAAACTAGGTCAGCGACTCTTAATCAATGTATGCATGACTCATTCCTCAGTAAGATTGAGCCAACGCGAGTATCAGAGGCTCTTGCTGATTCGGACCGGGTATCTCCTATGCAAGAAGAAATCAATCAGTTTGAATCCCTAAAGGTTTGGAGATTAGTTTCAAAATCAGAAGGTAAAACAGTGATAGGAACTAAATGGGTATTCAAAAATAAAAAGGATGAAGATGGTATCGTCATAAGGAACAAAGCTAGACTTGTTGCCAAAGGTTACCGGCGAGAGGAAGGCATAGACTACGATGAGACGTATGCTCTAGTAGCGCGTATAGAGGCAATCCGCATGTTTCTATCCTACGCAGCTCATAAGAATTTCACAGTCTATCAGATGGATGTGAAAACAACCTTTCTGAATGGCATCCTTAAGGAGGAAGTATACGTGTCTCAACCAGAAGGGTTCGTCAATCCAGATAAGCCAGATCATGTCTACATCTTGGACAAAGCCCTGTATGGTTTAAAACAAGCCCCTCGAGCATGGTATGATGTTCTATCTAAATTCTTGGTCAAGTCAGGTTTTTCCAAAGGTAAAGTTGATACCACTTTGTTTATTAAAAAGGAAAAAGCTGATATCATCCTTATTCAAATATATGTTGATGATATAATATTTGGTTCTACTAATCCTAAATATTGCAAAAACTTTTCTAGCCTCATGGTGTCACGTTTTCAAATGAGTATGATGAGAAAGATGAATTTCTTTCTCGGATTACAAGTTAAAAAGTTTTCAACGGGGATTTTCATTAACCAATCTAAGTACATTTTGGATATTCTTCGGAAGTACAAAATGGAAAATTACAAACCTATTGGAACCCCGATGGCACCAGGTACTAAGATTAGCACTGATCCTTCGGGTAAAAGTGTTGATGTTAGAACTTATAGAGGTATGATAGGATCGTTAATGTATCTTACATCTAGTAGACCAGATATTTTGTTTTCAACATGTTTATGTTCTAGATATCAGGCTGCTCCTAAAGAATCCCATTTGGCTGCTGTCAAACGGATCTTTAGATTGTTGAAGGGCACTACAGACCTTGGTCTGTGGTATCCTAAGGATACTGGGTTTCAACTGACTGCCTATTCAGATGCAGATCATGAAGGTTGGATGTTGGACAGAAAGAGTACTTCAGGTCATGTTCAATTTCTTGGAGACAAGCTCCTTAGCTGGGTATCAAAGAAACAATTATGCGTTTCCACATCGACTGCTGAAGCAGAGTACGTAGCTGCTGCTAGTTGTTGCTCTCAAGTCTTGTGGATGCGAACACAGTTACGAGACTATGGATTCAAGTTTGACAAAATTCCAATCTATTGTGACTCGAAGAGTGCAATTGCAATATCTGCTAATCTTGTCCAACATACGAAAACCAAACACATTGACGTCAGGTATCATTTTATAAAAGATAATGTCGAAAAAGGAACAATTGAACTTTATTTTGTAAAAACAGATTATCATCTTGCAGATTTATTTACCAAACCCTTAGATGAAAAGAGATTTAATTTTTTTGTCTCTAAGCTTGGTATGTTAAATCTTAAGACATAATCGGTTGTTACCTCATAAAGTTAAGTATTGTTATTTTTCATCATTTTCTTTATCATTATTTCTGAAGGATATCTGCATTTTAAACATGTCTGTTCATGATCTCAGGGGGAGTAAGAGAAAATTTTAGATGATCTACATTCATTTGAGGGGGAGTTTATCTATTTTATGCATTTTGTTTAAGTGACAAATTTTTGTGATGCATGATTTTAGGGGGAGCATATAATATCAAAAGGAGTAAGACTATGATTTCTAATTTATTAAAATCATAACTCGTACTTTAATCGTTTTATTGTTTTATGTCATTTACATTTGAATAAATTTTGTGAATAAAGTTGCTTTGACTAGATTTTGAGACGTGTGCAGGATGAGAGGAAGCTATCATGATCATATCCTTATGATTTTTCAGCTGACTTTCTAAGAATTAAGATTGAGCGAAAAAGGTAAATTTCTTATCTTAATCTCAAATATATCTGAAAGAAGGACAACTTTCAGATATAGAAAACATGTTCTGAAATGTTCAAACCACTTCCTGATTTTTAAACAGATTTTATAATTTGGAAGTGTGATTTTAAATGTTTTCATTTTATTTTTGTGCTTAAATGATAAATAAACCGTGTGTTTCCAAAGATAAATACTTGTGTGTTGTCTTTTCATATACTTTCAAGTATTCACACACACTGGTTTGACTTTTTGTTCTAAATGTTCTTACCATGTCTCATATTGAAACATATTTTTCGATGGTAAGACACCCCGCTTGTACTTCAAAGAATTTTGAGCGATATTTCATTTCGAAACGTCATTTCGAGGATGTCTATATTTTTGTTTCGTATAGACAATATCCATTATTTTTTACCATAAGCCTTAATTGCTATATCATTTCATTTCTGATCATTTTCATACAATGTCAGATTTTCAAACAAGTCTTTTGCATTCATGTTCATTCATTCAATATACTTGTTTGAAAATACTTCAATGTCTAAAAATGCTCAAATCTTCATGATTATATTTTCTGAGCATACATTCGTCTGACATTTGTATTTGAGCTTTAACTGATAAAGTTAAATCATTTTGAGCAACATTATGCTTTCATAGGATTACATGGGTTCTTTGTGCTAGGACTTAAATGAACTTCTATGAAATCACGTTAACCAGTGATTTCTACCCAATAAGTTAATCTATAGAGATTGAGTGTGAGGAGTCTAAAAGAAATGAGTGTGGGTGTGATGAGGTAAAATTGAAAAGAGAGTTTGGTTAGTAGTGAGCTTAATGATTAAAATAAAGAGGGTGTGAGATCAGAGTAAAAGAATATCAAACTCTGCACCAACTACTTTCTGAGTCGGGCAGCCACATTACTAGCGTTTCACAACTCTTTGGTGAACGTTATTGAAACAGGCAACTAGCCCATGACAATTCTTGACAATACCCCACCAGCCACTCATTTTCTTCTCAAAAAGAAAATGTTTCACATTTTCAAGGGGACGCAGCACATAATATATCTGATTTTCATTTGGAAAAATCTGGATATTGAAAAAGAAGGAAGTCTGGCCCACCTTCGCACTTCAATCATGCACATTGAGTCTGTGTTTATCTACTGTTGTCTCAGTGGTTTACACTATGTTGAGCCTTAAAAATCAATCATTCGTGCTTAATTCTTTCTACACTTGCACGAACACACAAAGAATTTGTTACTTTGTTATAACATTCATAGAAACTGCCTTTGTGGTGTTTCGATGATTGGATGGAAGCCCTGGGGGAGTGAACATCAAAAAGTTCCTTTATATTGTGTATTCGTTACACACAGTGACTTCGTGTTACTGACAAGCATTTTAACTGATTCATTTGTTGATTCAGGAGTTACATGTTCTTATTTTGTCTAGATTTGCAAAGATCTAGATGAATACTTGGTTATGGATCACAGAATCAGAGGCTCAGTTTGACAAATCAGAATGGTCAATGACATTTCTTGCTGAAAGTTTTGATGATATAGATCCTTAAATCATCAAAAAGGGGGAGATGGTATCAAGAAATGTTAAAGTTTTGAAGTTTGGGGGAGATGGTATCAAGAAATGGTCAAAGAAATTTTATCTGATAGATGATTTTCAGAAATGTCCAAGTCAGAAAAGTTCAATTTGAAGATTTGGAGAAGATCAAAGAATTTCTGAGGATTTGCTGAAATTTTCTTTAAAGATTATTTGCTAAAGCAATTTGAGTTGATTCTGAAGATAATTTCTTTCCAAAGTCTGAAAGTATCGTGTGAAAGTTTTGAGGAGATTGTTCATTGTTTGAAGATATTTTTGGAAAGAATACAATCAAAGAAAAAGGGGAGATTGTACTGACAGAGTTTAAGAGTGAAGACTGAATTGTTAGATCTTTCAACAGTGATCTTGAATCCAAAGGGGGAGATTGTTAGAGCATAAATCTGTTGGATACAAGATCAAGAAAACTGAAGGTCAAAGGTGAAGAAAGTCAAAGATGGAAAAGTCAAATCTCATTAAAGTCAAAGTCTTTTGTAATAAAAGTCAAAGTGTCTTTGTATTTGTTTTTGTATTTTATTTTTCTTGTATTAGGAGTTGGTATAAACAACTTTTATCTTGTATTGTTTGGATTCGTGAGATTGTCTGATTGTAATCTAGGAAAAAGCTTATTTTGAGAAATACGATTGAGAGAGATTCGTAGAGAAAGAGAGAGAGAGAAAGTTGTAAATTGTGAATTGAAAGTGAAATCAAAACAGGTAATTGATTCTTGTTTATGTTTTGTGTTGATTAATTGATTAAAAACTAGAATCTGGAACAAACACAACTGATTGATAAATCTGTGAAATTTTACTGAGTAGACTTTAATTTGTTTAGTGTTTAAAATTTTATATGTTCAGTTGTTTCAAAATTTATATTCAGTGTTATTTTTCTTTTTACACTGATGTTATATGGTTGTGTATCCATATTTTTGTTAAATGATCTGTGCATATTTCGAGGGTGAGAGCCAATCTAAAAAGAATATCTGAACTATTCTGTTTTTGAGGGGGAGAGAATATAGCTAATAATTACTTCTCGGGCTGATCAGATATTCTTCAGGGGGAGTAAAAGAGCTTGACAGATATGTTGTCTAATTTTTTTGTAGTATTAATTTTCTGATTTTTTTTAGTGTTATTTTTTTTAATTGTGTTTCTTCTTCTTCAGGTAGGTATTTTTTTTATTTGTATTTTCTTTTAGTATAAAATGTTTAGTACTGTTCCCCTTTTACTTTTCTCGCTCCATTTTATTTTGAACCTTGTTACTGTTCATCTTCTCTCTAACTCTGCACCGAATTTCTTTTCTTGCTTTAAATTGTGTTCTTTGATCAGGTATGTGTTTCATTTTATGTTTGTATTTGTTTTGTAGTATGTTTAGTATTACATAGTTCATATTTGTTTTTGATTTTCATGTTCGACTTCTTACTGTGCGATTTACGATTTTACTGTTCATCGTCTTCATCATCAGATTGAGTTCTTCATTGCTGAAATTGTGTATTGGGTTTGTCTTAGCTACTAATTTCGACCCTCAGGTATGTGTTCTTACTCTCTATTTTGTTGATTTGGTGCTTCATTTTTGAGTTTTTCGCAACTGTTGATCTTTGGATTTCGAAATTTTTCAAAATTTTGGGTTGAATACTGATTTTAATCAGTATGTCTATGGGCAATATATGCTTTTAATTGTATGTATTTGATTTTTGAATCATCTATTTTTTTTCTTTGAATTTTCGAAACACAACAGATGAACTCGCGAAAACCGTTGTGTCCTAGGGTTTTGCGTTTTTTCTGAGATAATACAATTCTTCTTTGCGTTATTCATAGGTGACGCAAACCTAAGTTTGCGTTACCTGTTGGTCACGCAAACCTAAGTTTGCGTTACCTGTTGGTCACGCAAACCTAAGTTTGCGTTACCTGTTGATCACATAAACCTAAGTTTGCGTTACCCGTTGGTCACGCAAACCTATGTTTGCGTTACTTTTGGCTCACGCAAACCTGACTTTGCATTATCTTTGAGACGCAAACCTTGTTTTGTGTTGTGTTTTTTGTGGTAAGTGTAGTTTGCGTATCACGTTGGTTGCGCAAATTCTAGTTTGCGTAACATGTTGGTCGTGCAAAGTCTACTTTGCGTTACCTGATGGTCACGCAAAGTTTACTTTGTGTCGCCTATGTGTCACACAAACCTTTGTGGTTTTGTTTGTTAATGAAATTGTTTTTTCCAAGTATATTATTCTTCACAAGGTACTCACGCAAAGTCTACTTCGCGTTATGAACTGGTTACGCAAACTGAGGTTTGCGTTTCAAGCTTGTCTCTCAAACTTGTCTTTGCATTTCTAGTTCATTGCGCAAACCTCCTTTGCGTTTCCTACTTGTCACGCAAACCATACTTAGAAAATTTTTCATCTTTGTGATTTTCTTCCTTTGTCTTATTTTTCTTCGTTTCTGTTTTCCAGGTTATTCAATGGCTTCTCAAACCAACACTGATCCAGTAAATCAGGATGAGAACGTTATTCTCGATGATCCTTCTGACCGGGCTTCTCATGAGATGCCTATGTCGTCTGTTCCTTCGGTTGGAGCAAATCTTTCTGCTTCAAGCCGAACTCCGAATGATGTTTTTCCAACGATCATGTATATGTCGTACAAGCCAAAGAACTATTATGTGGATTTTAATCGAATCAAGATTCATCCAGTGATATGCTCAATTCTAAAAGGCCATCCACCTGCACCTGCTCTCTCATACTGTGCAGATGTTCCTGAAGTTTATCTACAGCAGGTGTGGCATACCATTACAAAGAATGAGCTAGCTCGACCTCACCGATTCGATTTACCAATCGATCAATTTGATTCGTTCCTATCATACAAGCATCTGCGGCTTATCTTAGAACTTCCAGAACCGAACTCTCGACCAGGACGCACTTCTTACGATCAGTTTCCCTCTGAAGAGAATGTTCTTGAAGGCATCAGAAATCTGGGATATCGGGGCACTCTGAATTGGGTCAGTGACTTTGATAAGTCAAATCTTCCTCTAGTCTGGTACGCATTGTTCTCAGTTCTCAACAGGTGCCTAACTTCTAAGCATTCTGGCACTGACAATGCGAGTCTACACTGTCTGAGGTTATTCCATGCAGTTGTCTATGACCTGCATGTTGACTATACCTACATATTATGGACTGAATTATCAGAGAGAGTACAAGATAAAAGGACAAACAAGAAGAGGAAATTTATTCCATTTGTCAGATACATGAAGCTGATTGTACGCAACATGCTAAGGTGTAATTCAACTATTCCTCGTCGATTGAATTGGCCTCAGATCCCGGATTCTGAAATGACATATATTCAGAAACAGAAGCAATCGTTCAACTTCTCGATGACCATTCCATATGCTTTAATTGCCAACTACGCTGATATGACCGATGATAGCGTTATTGAGTACTGCATGGAGAATGAATTCATGGAAGCTGCACAAGATGAGCCATCCCATGACACACAAGCTGTTGCTGTTCAAGAGGTTGAAGTTGAAGAAGGTGTTGCTGATAAAGAGATTGAAATTGAAACAGCTGTTGAGCAAGAAGCAGAAGTCTCTGTAGAACAAGAAGTAGTTGCAACTTAACAAGTTGATGATGTTCTTGCTGATCTTGATCCTAAAACTAGTACTGCTGCTGCTATTGACATTGAGGATGATGATGTAAATAATGTTGATACTGCTGTTGATAATGATGAAATTGCTGATGAAGATAAAAATGGAGATGATGATGATTCTGATGGTGATGATGGTGATGATTCTGATCAACCGATTCTTTAGGTTTATGGAAGAAAATTTAGGGAACCAGAAGTGGTTGTTCAAGAAGAGGTTGAGTCTGAAGAAGAGTCTGTTCCGATTAACGTTGCAGTTGCCAATATTCATGTTGATGAACTTGACTTAACATTTGTCAATGCTTCAACTTTTCATCAGGTTCAAAATACATCAGTTTCTCTTACTTCTATTGTTAAACATAAAATCCCAATTACATCAAGAAATTACTCAAGATTTAGACATTAAAGATCAAGAACTAGAGAAAGAAAGTCTAGAGAGAGAGTAGATCTTAAATTCCAATCACATGTCTCTAAATATTACAATGCAATGCTCTAGACGTTATTACAAGATTACAAGACATCCTATATATACTACCTAACTATTACAAAGCCTTAAAGGCTAAGGAAACTAAACAAGCTTTGACTTAGACAATGTTGACTTTTACATCATTAACTTTCCTATTAAATCTTGGATACAATATTTAGACTTAACAATATCCCCCTTTGTATTCAAGATTTAATAAAAATTGATACAGATCTTCAGCTCAAGATTCTTCAGCTTTTGTCTCTTTATCTTTGAACTTTGACACATTCACAGACTTCATTCTTTCAGCACTTGAAGAATCTCAGAAAGTCTTTTTCTCTTTGTAGCTTTGTAAGTCAACATGCCTTGAACAAGAAACAAAATTCTTTAAACTTCTTTGAACTTGAAACTTCATCTTTGAAACAACTTTGTATCTTCATCACTCAGATCTCTGGACTGTCTTGATTTAGCTTTGAACAAACTTTCACGAAACATCTTGAATTATCTCTTTGAATCAGCGGAAGCATTTTGAACTTTTGACAATTTAGCTATGAAATTGATCTTTGTAAAATTCTCCCCCTTTTTGATGATTGAGAGCATCATAATCATCAAAATTTCTTCAATTTCAGCACAGACTTTGTTCTTTCAGTGAGATGATTTCAGTAAAATATTCTCTTGACTTTTGCAAATGAAAGTCAACTGCATGACCCAGATTAATGTTCTCTAGTTTCAGCTTTCTAATCTTCTCTTCAAGTTCTGCAAAATATCCTATTTTGAAAGAGTTCATTAGCTTGATATGAATGATCGTTCCAAACTATATATCAGAAAATCAAAAATCAGATAGAATTGAAATATTGCACAAAAAGAACTTTTGTCCCCCTCCGCAGACTTTGTGCAAGATTGAGATTTGCGTAAGCTACGAGATGCGCAAAGTAGGTTTTCGGATCCAACTAGATGCACAAAGAATGATTTGCATGTCAGCCTTGATGCGCAAATGAAGGTTTGCGTGCCAGCCTTGATACGCAAATGAAGGTTTGCGTACCAGCCTTGATGCGCAAAGGAAGGTTTTCAGATCAGCCTTGATGCGCAAAGGAAGGTTTTCGTATGCTGAAGGATGCGCAAAAGTAAGTTTCTCGGACCTCGTGTGATACGCAAAGTAAGCTTTGCGTATTGGTCTTGATGCGCAAATTAGCTTTTCCTTGATACCGAAGATGGCACTCGATGAATCTTGCGCAAACTGTCAATGAACCTTGCGCAAAGTGTATGAACTTGCGCAAACCGTGAATCTTGACAGTTTCTTTCTCAATTTGATTCAAACCTGCACATTTGATCTCAAGAACTTGTCAGAATCATCAACAAATAGTACGAAACACAAATTTACAATCGATTTTCGATTAAAAACACCAATTCGTACATTTTCAAACAAGAACAGGGTTCGAACAAGTTTTCAAGAAAATTTCAAAAAATCAAAAATTGACATCAAAATTTTTCAAATTGAGAGATGTAATCAAAACACGAATCAATCCTACACATAAGACGAATCTAATCAATCCATTTTCCTGCACCAAAAATGATTTTTCACATGAAATTCGGATGAACAGTTCAGAACTCGTTTTCTTGAAAAACTTTCGAAAAATTCAAATTTTCGATCCAAAACACACCAGATTTCAATTAAAATCATGATAAAATCATTCCTGAAAAGTTTGGTTCAACTCTGATAACAATTGTTAATCATAAAATCCCAAACATATCAAGCAATTACTTAAAATATGATCATTTAGGAACAAGAACTAGAGAGAGAAAGTAGATCTTGACGTGAGGTGCCTGCAACAAAGAATCAGTTTTCTTCTTTGGTACCCATTGGTATTTGGGTCCAGAAATGTTAGTTGCAGTTCGTGTGGGGTTATGGAGTAAGAACCATACTAGAAATGATCACTAGTCTTGTGGATATGATCATGTGTACAACAGTAAGAACAATAACATTTATTACCTGAAAACCTGAGTAATTGGTGTCTTGAGTATATGAGGTCAGGTTTACCTTTATGCTCTTTGTTCTTCTTTGCTTTGTGAGCATGTACACATGATGTCTTCTTTTTCAGCTCATCTTTCTTGTCATCTTTGTCTGATTTCTTCATCCAGACCAATTTCTCTTTCTTGTAACTTCTTCTCCTTAGATATGTATCTGAACCATCTATATATTCATCAAAGAAGATGTTAGATCGACTAATCTGATTAAAGGATTTAATTGACCTTAGTGAAGAGACAGATTTCTGATTTGAACTTGAGGCAGAGTTTTCAAGTTCTTTGATCTTTGATGCAAAGATGTCTCTTTCTTTCACAAGTTGATCAATCTTCTTTGAGAACTCAGACTTCGTCTTTTGCTCTTTCAGCGCAGAAGCAGACAGTTCAGACAACTTGGAAGTTAGCCTTTTGATTTCAGACTCAAAGATGGATCTTTCTTCTTCAAATCCATTTTCTGAATCATTTCTCTGGCCGGATAATTCTTTAAAGAATCCTACATTCTTCTGTTCTATGGACTTATTTTCTTGAGCAAATTTCTCTCTTTCCAAAATCAGTACTTTCTCAAAATCGGAGATTTGCTGAGAAAGCTTAATGCATTTAAGCTCCACTGACTTCTTTTCTTCATAACACTTCTTTGAGAAATCTGAGAATTTCTTTGAAAAACTTTTCTTTTCTTTTTCAAAATCAGTTTTATTTTCAACAAGCTGTTGATCCAAGCCAGATATATTCTTTTTAAGTTCAACATTCTCATATTCCAATACCTTCATCTTCTGTTTGAAAGCCTTCAACTTGTTTTGAAGATGAACTAATTCTGCTTGTAGCTCAGGTGATTTCTGTTCAGTTGGCTTCAGTTGGCATTGTAGAGTTATAATTTCTCTTTCTTTCTCTTTTATCTCTTTTTCCTTCTCATAGATGATATCTGAAAATTTAGAAAGATTATTAGTACACTGTATACATTCAGGAGTTTTAACACAATTGAACAATTTAAGTTGCAACTCCTGAATCCTTCTGAGATATTCTGAATTTTTTATTTTCAGATCATTTCGTTCAGCTTCAATAACAGATATCTCAGATTTATACGAAATTGACATTTTGAAAGAGTAATCAGCTTGATGTTAATGACCGTTCCAAACTATATATCAAAAAATCAAAAATCAGATCAAATTGAAGTATTTTGTAAAAATTGAAAATTTGAACAACACTTGATATGGCGCAAAGTTAAAAAAAAATTCCATAGATGACCAAAAAAAAAATTCCAGATTTTTTTGAAGGACAGATATGAGAATTGCGCAAAGTAAACTTCTCGAAACACGCTGGAGACGCAAAGTAGGTTTGCGTAAGTGTCTTGATGCGCAAAGTGAACTTTGCGTATACTGAAGGATGCGCAAAGTGAGCTTTGCGTGTTAGCCTTGATGCGCAAAGTGAGCTTTGCGTAGACCGAAGGATGCGTAAAGTGAGCTTTTTCGGACCCCGTGTGGTACACAAAGTAAGCTTTGCGTATTGGTCTTGATGCGCAAAGTAACTTTTCCTTAATACCGAAGATGGCACTCGATGAAACTTGCGCAAATCAGATGATCTTGCGCAAACCTTCGATGAATCTTGCGCAAACCATATGAATGTTGCGCAAAGCGTGTTCTTGACAGATTCTTTCTCAGATCGATTGAAACCTGCACATTTGATCTCAAGAACTTTTCAGCATCATCGAAAAACAGTTCTAAACACACAAATACAACCAATTTTCGATTAAAACATCAAATCACACGAAATCGAACAAGAATAGAGTTCGAACAAAAATAACCAGAAACACTCAAAAATCTAAAATTGACATCGAATTAGAACGAATTACAAGATGTAATCAATACAAGAATTAATCCTAAACATAAAACGAATACAATGATTCCATTTTCTTGCAATAAAACTGATTTTTCACAAAAAAATCGAATGAAACAGTATTCAAAACTCACGTTCTTGAAAAAATTCGAAAAACACAAATTTTCGATTTCAAACTTCAGATTTCAATTCAAACTCTGATCAAATCATTTCCGAAAAGTTTGGTTCAGCTCTGATACCAATTGTTAAACATAAAATTCCAATTACATCAAGCAATTACTCAAGATTTAGACATTAAAGATCATGAACTAGAGAGAGAAAGTCTAGAGAGAGAAAGTAGATCTTAAATTCCAATCACATGTCTCTGAATATTACAATGCAATGCTCTTGACGTTATTACAAGATTACAAGACACCCTATATATACTACCTAACTATTACAAAGCCTTAAAGGCTAAGGAAACTAAACAAGCTTTGACTTAGACAATGTTGACTTTTACATCATTGACTTTCCTATTAAATCATGGATACAATATTTAGATTTAACAGAGACTTCTTCATTCGAGGTACGAGATACAATGGCTAAATTCTCTACTCTGAATGAGTTAATTCAAAAGATGAGTGAGCAGTTTGAAGAGCACAAGTAAAGCAGAAATTCAGAAATTACGTGCTTTCTTCAAGGGTAAAATGCCGGAAATTGATACATCCTCTATCCCTGAAGTGCTTCCGTTCAGACGCCCATCTGGGGTTGTGATTAGAGATCCATCTTCTGCAGTTCAATCATCTGCTCATGCTATTATGTCTATTCCTCTACCTCCGCCGTTTACGCAGTCTCCGGGTATTTCTAAATCAGCTCCTATGGGTACATCTTCACGATATTCTCTTCATGATCTTCCGATTTCTGAGTTAACCGATCTACTCTACGCGCGTTTATTGTCTATGTCACTGCCACAACATCAAGATCAAGATCTGATTTCTCTTCTAATGAATTCTTAGCCTACGTCGCCTCCAGTTCCTTCATCTGACTCTGACCGGATTACTGCTTTGTCTGAAGAATTAAAGTCTTTCCGATCGGAAGTTCAATCCAGCTTTGCTGATCTTAGGTCTTTTATGACTCAAGATTTTTCAGAACTTTCTAACAAGGTTGCTCATCTTCAACAGAGCTGCAGAACTGAGGCTGGTCCGTCTCTTAAATGCCGGCATGACCAGGATGATCCTGATCCTCAAGTTCATGAGGGGGAGATAAATAAGAGACAGCAGGTGGAGAGTTCGTCTGCTAGAGAGGATCAGACACAAGAAGATGCGACTGACAAATCAAAGAGTTCTAAAGATGTTCAAGACTGCAATGTTGAAGACATTGTAAATGTGATGTTAGAGAATATAGACATGTCTGAAATATCTAATGTCTTGAATATTTCTGAACAGTATATTCATAATGATATGCAGATAGTTATTTACGAGGATCTAGACACTGCAGTAAGGGCTCATGAGATAGATGATTCAGAGATTGCTAATTATATGAGAGTCTTCTTTGCAAATTTCATTGAGATAAACTCAGATGACGACGATGATGTCAGATTCGAGAAGCTTTGTAAGGTGAAAGAAGAGGAATGTGATGACATCATCATTTTATCCGACACTGAAGATGATTCTGTGTTTATGGATGCTAAGGATGAAGAGATTACAGATATGTTGTATAGATATCTTCCTTCTCAAGAAGAGGTTCCTGAAGATACTACTGTTCCTGAAGCTACTCCTGATATTTCTACTCCTGTTGCTGCTACTGCTCCGACTACCTCTGCTCCTTCAGGTACATTTGAAGAAGGTAAGTCGTCTAGAGCACAAGCTAATGTTCCTCCTGCTGAACCTATGGTTTCACCAAGCATTCAAGAAGAAGGACCAGCTTTGACCAGGCAGGAGAGACAAAGAAATCTTCATCAAAGATATATGGATTCAAGGCAAAGATTAGCTTTTCTAGAAGACTTTCAGAGAAATGTTTTCGTTTCTAGAAGAAGGCTGATCAACATTTATGCTATTCTTGGTGTTGGAAAGGACGCAGAGGCATATCAATATGAATACTTGATGCTCATCAAGTGCCAGTGCCGTAGAAACAATAGCGTTTCTTCTCCACATCTGATTGTCCGAGTTATCAGCGTCACAATAAACAAGCTAGGTAATATCTGGTATCCGGAATTCGTAATGGAAAGAAGAGATTGCAACCGATATACCTTCTCAGAGGCAGATTTTTCTGATCTTTCTATTGATGATATAGAGTTCTTATATGATCATTTCAGAAATCTTTATCATAGAACTCAGGATGTTTCTCAAGCACTTTTTGTCATCAAAAGATTCATTTGACGGCAAATCAGATTCTTCAGAGTGTTTGATTTTTAGATGGCCGTTGAAAGCTTTCAGCCAGTTGTAAATCTTCTGAGGCCCAATCGAAGCTTGTCAGACTTAGATTCTTATCCTTTATTCACCATTATTCAAGATCCATATGGAGTTGTCTACAAGAATGGCTCAAGTCAAAAATACTTTCTCAGATTTGAAGAAATTGCTCATTACCTAGATGGAACTTTGAAGGTGATCAAGCTTCAGTTGGAACAACGTCTGAAAGAAGCTCAAAGAAGATTTTTGGAAACAAGAAGTAGAGCTTTTCTGGTTGATAATGACGAGATTCGACTTCTCAAGAGGACACTGAATACAATTCATGAGAGATTGAACCTCCGCTCCACTCTAAGACAACTCGCAGTTTTAGTTGGATTGAATAGACTTCGTCAAAAAGAAGAGCGTCAATGATTCTCCAAAGTTGCTTAGTCGGTCAATGCTGTTTCAGAAGATTATTTTTGAAGACCACTGCGCCAATGATTACTAAGGGGGAGATTGTTAATACTGATTTTGTAGTAATCATTGTAATTATTTTCCTAGTCTTTACTGTGCTTAAGGTGCTTATCTGTGTTGTTAAGGCAAGGGGTATTTAAGTCCCCTTGGAAGTTTGTTTTTGTAACTTTGGAACATACTTTTTGAATATCAGTTTGCATTTGGAGCGCTATCTTTCTCTCTCTACTTTCTCTCTCTAGAGATTTAGTGATTCTTGGACTTTCAATTTGCTTTATAGAATATTTTGAGATTTTATTACATGTAGCAAATGATTCACTTTTATAAAGTTTTTCTACATATTTATCCTCATCAAAAGTATGTTCATCAGATGTCTGATTTGCTTTCCAGATCTGCTTGGATCGAGCTCTCAAAGTCCTATCTGTAATAATTGAATCGGAAGAATTAGAACTGTCAGAAAGAACTTTATCTTGTTTCTTTGACTTCTTTGACCGTCTTCTTTTACACTTAGGTTTATAATATTGATCTTTGAGCGTAAAAGAATCATCAAGAATTTTAGACGAAATATTTAAATCAGAAGAAATAATTTTATCCAAGCAACCAATCTGATCAACTAATAAATCTGAATTCGCCTCAGAGTCTGAAGTATTTAGAGAAAAGATTTTAAAATTTGAATCTTCGTTTTTATTTTCCTTAGAATCAGAAGAAATGTCAGAAATAGAAACTGAATCTTGTTTTTGAGAAATTAAATTTTCTTCAAGACTAGAAGTCATGAAAGAAAAAATAATATCAGATTCAATTTCCTTTAAAATATTTTGATCTTCTATTTTATCTTCAAGATCGATGATTGTACTCTTTAATAATAATGGAGGAGTATATTTCTTAGAATCATAAATGATTGGAGAAATATTTTCCTTATCAGAATTAGAAGCATAAGGATCAACAAAATCATCATATATTGAAGATTTGACAGGAGATATATCATTTAAAACTC